>OU342590.1:0-2500000 GCA_910589645.1 Tinea semifulvella
ATCTCGTGATTGAGGAGATTAAAAATAAAGATCCGCTTGTGATCCTCAAGGACATCATGTCCTACAACACGGATGCGGACGTGGTGACGTCCTTGAGAACCCAAAATGGGGAAATATTCAGAGACATAGCGGGAGAAGACTGGAGAGTGCAAGTAAGATATAGACGAAAGACCAGAAACCCGCATACATGCCACATTGTGCTCCAGGTCTCACCTAAGATCTGGCAGCGACTGACCGATGCGGAACGCGTCCATGTCGATTTGCAGCACGTGCGGGTGGAGGACCAGTCACCACTGGTCCAGTGCTCGCTTTGCTTGGCTTATGGACATGGACGACGTTTCTGCAAAGAAACGGAGAAGGCGTGCAGTCACTGCGGAGGCCTGCACCTGTGGGCGGACTGCCCCGACCGTCTGGTGGGCGCGGAACCGACGTGCCGAAACTGTGTACGAGCAAAACTGGCGACAATTAACCACAACGCCTTTAGCCAGGAGTGCACGGTACGGCGCAGGTGGGACGCGCTAGCCAGGACGAGCGTGGCATATTGCTGAAGTTGTCCCAGGTGCAGAGGAGCCGAACAACCACAGAATCTCTACCAAGGAAGGCCACTACCTCGTGATCCAAGCGAACCTCCAGCGTAAAAGCCTCGCCACCGATGAGCTTATAATTGAAGCAGGGAAAAGAAAGGCGTCCTTAGCGCTGATTCAGGAGCCCTACGTGGGTAAGGCGAAAAGTATGAAGAACCATAAAGGAGCGAGAATCTACCAGAACACTGGCCAGGATGAGGGGCCTGTGAAGGCAGCAATCGTGGTCTTTGACCACGAATTGGACGTCTCACAGCTCCCCAGACTCACCACAAATAACATCGTGGTGGTGAGGGTCCGAACCAGTGCCTGGGAGATTTTCGTAGTATCCTTCTACTTCGAGCCAAACCTACCGTTGGGGCCATACCTGGATCAGCTGAAGAAAATTGAGGACGAGCTGGGACCCAGGAGATTGCTCATTGGGGGCGACACCAACGCCAAAAGTACCTGGTGGGGAAGCAGAATAGTGGATCATAGAGGGGAGGAAATGAGCGGGACACTAGAGGAGATGGGCTTGCAGGTACTAAATCAAGGAAACACCCCTACTTTTGATACTTTTCGGGGAAATAAGGCGTACACCAGCCATATCGACGTCACGGCCTGCTCCCCGGATATGCTACTATTGACCGAAGCATGGACGGTAGATGATGGCATCACGAGCTCGGACCACAACGGAATTACTTTTAAGATCAGGTTGACCAAAGCCAATGGCATGAATATAGAGAGAACCACAAGAAAGTATAACACCAAAAAGGCCAAATGGACCCAATTCAGTGAAAAACTCACTGAAACAAAGGAACAAATGGGCATAACTAAGGCGATGGTGGATGAGGTCAACCAGAGGGAACAGTTGGACTTACTAGTGGAAAGATACACAAATGCGATAACGGAGGCTTGCTCCGTTGCACTGCCTAAAAAGAAGTCTAACGTAAAACTTACCTCTCCGTGGTGGTCCGAGGAACTGACGAAGATGAAGCGTGATGTCGTCACGAAGAAACGCCGCATCCGGTGTGCGGCGCCGGTTCGGAGAGCGAAGGTCGTTGACGAGTACCTGCAAGCAAAAGGAAGATATGAAGAGGCAATAAACAACGCCAAAATAGAAAGTTGGAAGGGATTCTGTGGAAAACAAGATAAAGAAGGAATGTGGCAGGGAATCTACAGGGTCATAGGAAGGACTTGCAAAAGGCAGGAAGATATTCCCTTGACCCTTGACGGTAAGGAACTGGAGATGGAAAAATCGGCACAGGTCCTGGCGGAAACCTTTTATCAGGAAGACCACAGCAGGGGGGAAAATGAGGACCACCATAGTATCAGAAGAGCTGCAGACCTGGTGAACGGACCGGGTCATGATGAAGAACATGACCCACCGTTCACTATGGTGGAGATGAGGTCCTCAGTGGACAGCTTCAACCCCAAAAAAGCGCCAGGCGCCGATGGATTCACCGCCGATATTTGCCGACACGCCATCCAGAACGACCCGGAATCTTTCCTCGCCCTGACAAACAAATGCCTGGAGTTGGGGCATTTCCCCAAGACCTGGAAGGAGGCGACGGTAGTAGCCCTAAGGAAGCCTGGGAAGGATGACTACAGAAACGCAAAGTCGTACAGGCCCATAGGACTACTACCGGTGCTTGGAAAGATTCTGGAGAAAATGGTGGTAGGTAGACTGAAATGGCACCTACTCCGCAACATCAGCCCCCAGCAATATGGATTTATGCCCCAGCGCAGTACCGAGGACTCCCTCTATGACCTGATGCAACATACGCGCGCAAAAATTAAAGATAAAAAGCTGGTCGTGATGGTATCGTTGGACATAGAGGGAGCATTCGATAATGCCTGGTGGCCCGCGATAAGGGTGAGGCTGGCGGAGGAGAGGTGCCCCATCAACATCAGGCGGTTGATGGACAGCTACCTACAAGATCGGCAAATAAAACTGCGATATGGCGGTGTAGAACACACCCGTAACACGACCAAAGGGTGTGTTCAAGGATCCATCGGCGGACCGATTTTATGGAACATCTTGTTGGACCCACTGCTAAGGGGGCTTGGACAGCGGGGAGATTATTGCCAAGCCTTTGCGGACGATGTGGTCCTAGTTTTTCACGGCGACACGGCGCGTACGGTACAGGAACAGGCCAATGCCGCCCTCGCGTATGTTCGGGAGTGGGGTGTCAGAAACAAACTTAACTTCGGGCCACATAAGACCAAGGCCATGGTTCTTACCAATAAGTTGAAGTATGACACGCCGCTCCTGAGCATGGGCGGGGTCGGCATTGACCTGTCTCAAGAAATCAAAATCCTGGGGCTCACGATTGACAGTAAGTTGACGTTCAACGCTCATGTTGCAGATGTGTGCAGGAGAGCGTTGAACGTCTACAAACAGCTGTCCAGAGCCGCCAGGATAAGCTGGGGTCTCCACCCGGAGATAATACGCCAAATATACACGGCAACGGTGGAACCAGTTGTACTGTACGCAGCCGCTGCCTGGGCAGGTGCCGCTGAAAAACTGGGAGTGCAAAGGCAGCTCGCCGCTGTCCAAAGGGGATTTGTGCAAAAGTTGACCAGGGCGTACCGAACCGTCTCTCTCAATTCGGCGCTAGTGCTGGCCGGGATACTACCCCTCGACCTCAGGATACAGGAGGCTGCAGCCCTGTATGAGGCCAGGAGGGGAGTACCGCGGCCGGCACTGGCGGGCAGGGAGGTGGAAAGGGTCGTTGCATATGCCGACACTCCTCACCCGGCGGAACATCTGAGCTTGGAGTTCATGTGTCTGGTGGACCCAGAACAAGTTGACGAGAATAACCAACAAGAAGCTCGCATTTACACGGATGGCAGCAAGATTGGGGGCGGAGTCGGAGCGGCATTATCCGTATGGGATAATGTCGCCGAGACGAAATTCCGCAAGCTAAAGCTGCCATCCTACTGCACGGTCTACCAGGCTGAACTCCTGGCCATATGCGAGGCCACGAGGTTAATATTGGAAAATAATTGGAAAAGTTGCGGCATATACAGCGACTCACGGTCAGCTCTGCAGTCGGTTATCAACAATGCATCATCCCACCCCTTGGCAGTGGAAACTCGCTCAAACATACGAGCAGCAGGTCTCAAGAATAGGGAGATTACCCTATTCTGGATAAAGGCCCACGCCGGTCTGGCTGGAAATGAAAGAGCTGATGAATTGGCAAAGGAGGCCGCACAGAACACGAAGCGCAAACCAGACTACGACCTGTGTCCGGTCTCATTCGTCAAGCGGCAAATCCGTATGGGGTCGCTCGTCGAATGGAACCGGAGATACAGGTCGGGTCAAACCGCATCTGTCACTAAAATATTCCTACCAGATGTTTACGTAGCCATTAAAATCGTTAGAGAGCTCGAGCCGACCGGCGTGGTTACACAAGTACTTACGGGACACGGTGGGTTCTCCGAATACTTGACTAGATTCAAGTGTAAGGAGAACCCATCGTGTATCTGCGAACCAGGGGTTGACGAGACTGTGACTCATTTATTGTTTGAATGCCCAGTTTTTTGCCTGGAACGATTAAATGTGGAAAGTATTCTGGAAATGAAAGTCAATAAAAATAATATGTTAGAAATTTTTAAAGATAAAGGCAAAAGAACTGAATTTGTCGAATATTGTATAAAAATAGCTACAAAAGTTATAAATAGAAATAAATAGGTAGTCTATAAATTTATGTTGCGTATATATTAATACATATATATTGTTAACATATAAATAATATTGTACAGAAAATAAGTTAAATTAAGTTTAGCCAAGTAAGATTAAGAATTAAGTTGAAAATATTATCGCATTAGTTATTAGTGAGGAAACTATTCTAAATTGTATATATTCGTATATTCTATAGTCTCAAAAGTTGTAAAAAAAAAAAAAAAAAAAAAAAAAAAAAAGTACATAAAAGAAGAACAGGAGTATAGAAAGGATAAAATAAACGAAGATAAAGAAGTAAAATTAAAACTCACACAGACAATTTAAAATAAAACTTCATGAAATTGTGTTTAAACTTGCACTGTATTATATAAAATTGTAGCTTAGGAAACTCATGTATAATACCCAGCACTTGCGCTGAACCGCAAAATATAATGTAAAAGAACATAGTAATACTATAGAAACGACAATAGTCTCTGAAAAATATATTTATCAGAGGACATAGAAAAAAAAAAAAAAAAAAAAAAAAAAAAAAAAAAAAAAAAAACCTAACCTAACCTAACCTAACCTAACCTAACCTAACCTAACCTAACCTAACCTAACCTAACCTAACCTAACCTAACCTAACCTAACCTAACCTAACCTAACCTAACCTAACCTAACCTAACCTAACCTAACCTAACCTAACCTAACCTAACCTAACCTAACCTAACCTAACCTAACCTAACCTAACCTAACCTAACCTAACCTAACCTAACCTAACCTAACCTAACCTAACCTAACCTAACCTAACCTAACCGAGTCCCGCTCGAACAACGGTCGAGTAAGCTGTGTTTTTAAGGATCTCCGCACGAAAAAATTCCAAAAACCTAGTAGAAGTTATCCGATTGACCTGGAAATTTGTACAGTGGTGTAACATAGTGAGTGCTACATAGTGACGTGCTTAAAAATAAGAAAAAACTAATATATAAAAATTTTTAGGATAAAATTGTGAATAAAATTGTGGTTTACGGTGAATAACTTTAAAACTAACGCGGTAAGGTACCGTTTTTCTGGCATCATTAGACGCGCCTAGACGAGGAGTACTTCGCACAAAAAACTGCCTTTGGTGGCGCAACTACCTGCGCGCGTGTTGACAAAAAACCCTTTTCCACGCGTTGGGTAACTTTGCGTGTGATTACTCCACGAAAATTTTATTGATGACAAATTCTCGACGCTGTCGAAATTCTGTGGGAGAAAAATACCGCATCACGAAAAACCGAAAAACGGAAGTAGCACGGGCAAAAACGTGAAAACTCAAAATTACAGGAGGGGAAATCGAGATATCTCTGAAACTGAAGTGACGCCCCCCCTTTTTTATTTTACCATAATTAAGCTAAGATCAAGGGGCACCCTTCCTGTAAATTTGACCCGGGTCTGACCGGAAACAAATTTTTGGCAGCTGTTTAAAGCTTGCCGGAGACGGACTTCCGGGCATACCCAAACTTCACTGCTCGCTGAGGCCTCCTGTGACGACTCCTGGGCTTAAATAAAATTACCATCAGACAGGGCTCTTCAAGACGTGTATAAATCAGAAAAACAAAATTTATACTTACCTTATTTACCTGGATGCTGGACCCGAAGACCGGAGGAGCTGGAAAAAACCTGTAAATAAAAATAAAAAATTAACGAAAATAAAATAAAAAACCAGTGTAAAGACTATAAGGGGCTTAGATTTAAGTTAGATTTAAGATAGTTTTAAGTTTGTACATTTTGTTTTTACCTGTATATAATAATAACCCTGACACATTTGTTTATTGACAAATTGTGTGAAAACTATTAGTATAAGGTCTTAAACCGTAGCATAGATCCAGTTTCCTTGCTTTTGCTCCAAGCTGGACTTGTAAAGTTTCTACGACTTTACAAGAGAGACAAGTTTAGACTATTCCGCTACCTGACCTTATCACTGACTATCCACTGGACTATTATATACATTTGACAACCGACATTATTAATTATATTAATATATTTTATACAATTTTACCTTTGACATAAATTTTATTATACTTTTTGACATTGACAATAATTATTAACATTATAATATTATATTTTTACTTATAGACGCGTCCTCTGCGTATCATCAATATGTTTGGCATCCGCACCCCCCCCGTCAAGCAGTCCGGGACTGACAACCCCCAACCCGCAGTTGACCAAACGAAGGCTGGGCCTTCTAAAGAATCCCAAAAAGTAAGAAGGAGCATAGGGGAGTGGGAGGCCGGGAAACCGGGCAGCCAGCCCAAGCCTGCCACACCCCCCAAGAAAGTTGCCCCTACCTCTGTTTCTGGAACAGGGGCGCGGGTGGCTTCAGCGCAGGTGAGCCGTGCGTCGGCAGAGGTACCTCAGAGCCTGCCAGTGCCGAAGTTCGCCAATCGGACAGCCGAGGCAAAGGCCTGCTTGGTCAAGGCGAAGTCGGCCCTGACAGGTTCTAGGAACCTAAAAACCGACATCAAAGCTGATGTCACACAAGCGCTGGAGCGACTATACGCCCTTGTAAAGGAGGCGGAGAAGTCGAGATCGGACGAACAGGAAAAGGAACCTGAAAAGAAAAACAAGGAAATTGGGATCACTGTTGGGAAGGAAGGGGAAACCACCACGGAGGAGACGCCCGCCGCGCTGATGCGTTCTCTGATGGAGGGTATGAAGGAGCACGGTCGGCAAATGGCGGAGTGTCAGTTGCACACTGCGACATTGGCCGACCGACTCCAGTCGTACTCCCCAGCGCCGCAGCCGGAGAGCGCACCAGCGAGGAAGGCGTCCTACGCAAGTGTGGCCGCGGGTCACCCTCGCGCGATGCACTCGATAGCGATATCGAGCGAGGGTGACACCAGCGGCCAAGTGGTGGAAAAGATAAGAGTGGCAGTGGATGCGAGGAAAACTGGGATAAGGGTTGAGAGGCTCCGAAAAGTACGAGACCAAAGAGTCATATTGGGCTGCACCACCAGGGAGGAGATTGGGAAGGTGGTGGACACGATAAAAAACTCCGGTACAAACCTAATAGTGGAAGAGATTAAGAACAAGGACCCGCTCGTGATCCTCAGGGACGTCATGTCCTATAACACGGACGAGGACGTCCTGACGTCCCTGAGGACCCAGAACGGGCCTTTGTTTCGAGATGTGCCGGAAGAACAGCTTAGAGCCCAAATCAGGTACCGGCGGAAGACGAGAAACCCGCACACATGCCATATAGTCGCACAAGTCTCACCGCTGATGTGGCAGAGACTCACAGTAGCAGAACGCGTCCACATAGATCTCCAGCACGTGCGCGTGGCAGACCAGTCACCACTGGTCCAGTGCTCGCTCTGCCTCGCGCACGGGCATGGAAGACGGTTCTGCACTGAACCCGAAAAAGTGTGTAGCCACTGTGGCGGCTTGCACCTGTGGACGGAATGCCCTGACCGCCTGGCTGGCGCCGAACCCACGTGCCGCAACTGTGTACGAGCAAAGTTGACAACCACTAATCACAATGCATATAGTGAGGACTGCACAGTGCGGCATAGATGGGACGCAATAGCCAGAGCGAGTGTGGCTTATTGCTAAAGGCGTCCCAGGTGTAAAGCTGATATATGGTGTGTCTTTCGACATCGATGGGCATCTCCCCTCCGCCGGTCTGAACCCTATAGTCACTTAAATTGTCTATCACTATTATGAAAATAGTCATCCAATTTAATAGTCAAATGCAGCGGTAGAAATGCGGAGCGGGTGCCATTAAAGTCTCACACACTATTATATACAAACTTATACACACTTATCTATTGACAATTTAACTGCGGAAAAAGTTTCTCAATTTCGTAACACATTTAAAATTGAAATACCATCCAGAAACTTGAAGACAAAGCAAGGTAACTAAAACTTAAGTAATTGTCGAGAAATACAGAACAGAAATAAATTAAGTAGTAGAATAAAAGAATTATGTTATAGTTATATAAAAATTATATAATTTTGTAGCATAAAATATAAGTTATAAATTAAGTTAATGTTAAGCTAGTCTAGTAAGTTACATTGTATTTAAATTGAATATAGTTTAAACATTGTAAACATTGTAAATATTTAAAATAGCTTAAGAGTTAATGCATAAAACCAAAAGACGAGAAAAAGAAAACATTTATATAAAATCCTTGCAAATAAAATTATTATTAAATGTATAGATTCAGATTTGTTAGATAAGAAAAAACTACTCTGCTTATTAATAGGCATAATATATTATAAAATTAAACTATATAAGATGTAGGTACCTAGTACAGCTTTCACAGCTGACCCAAAAATAAAATATTTAGTAAGAATATACTAAAGACGGGATAATAGTCTCTGACTAAATCTTACGTCAGAGGACAAAAAAAAAAAAAAAAAAAAAAAAAAAAAAAAAAAAAAAAAAAAAACCTTTTTTTTTTTTTTTTTTTTTTTTTTTTTTTTTTTACATCAGGAAATCCCTACCGGATACCCCCCCCGAGTCGGGGGACAGGGGGGAGGTTATGTCGGGCTCGCACCGACTAAAACCTGATGGTGTTCCGCTTGACGCCTCGTATTGGTGGCGGACGGTGAGGAGCAGTGAGCAAACTACCACCGCCCGCCGGCGTCGCCCGCTAGTGTGCGGGCGCCTTCTTGATGACGAGGGAGAAGAGCTGGTATCCTCCCTCGCCTTCGGAGAGGCGCGCGGGAACACGCGCGCGCCATCTCGGGGGCCCTATTGCGAGCGATGTCACCCCCCGCGACATCACTCGGGCCCCTCAGGTGGGCAGGAGGGCGGCATATTGCCGCCTCCTGCGCTGTCTTCTTCTTCGGCGGGAAGCGGGAGCGTTCGGATCGTCTTCACGCTCCCGCTCCGCGGCCTCCTTCTGGAGCATAGCGCTCTCACAGAAGGAGGCGACAGCATTCCACGACGCTTCGCTCGCTACCATCGATTTGATTACCGTTGGTAGCGAGAGATCGCGTCCCACCTGATCGACGAGGACACTGCGGAGCACGCTCAACCCGGAGCAGTGCTCTAAGGTGTGTTGCGCAGTGTCCTCGACGTTGTCCTCGCACTCCATACACGAGGTCGTCGGCTCTCGTCCGATGCGACACAGATAGCTGCCGAAGCAACCATGCCCCGACAGTACCTGCGTCACCCGGTACGAGAGCGACCCGTGCCGCCTGTCCGCCCACCGTTTGAGAATAGGGCGGATCGCCTCGACAGTCCTGCTTCCAGCCGTGGCACTCCTCAACCTCCTTCCCCACCGCTGCAGCAGGAGCTGTCGAGCGAGGAGCTTCCGCACGCGCGGCGGATGGTCTGTGCGCCGATGATAGGCATCAGCCCAGACCACCGCCTCTAGGTCCCATGGAGGGGACGCCGCCAGCAGGCAAGCCGCATCGTGGGAGATGGTGCGATACCCTCTTATTACCCTGACGGCCATAATTCGCTGCGGTCTACGCAGCAGCGCAGCATTATGGCGCGCCAGGGCACCAGCCCATATCGGGGCCCCGTAGAGGGCCATGGACTTCACCACTCCCAGATACAGCCTGCGGCATCCCACGTCCGGTCCGCGGATGTTAGGCAGCAACCGCCCGAGGGCGGAAGCTGCGCCGACCAGTCTAGGGACCAACTGCGCGAAGTGCGCGCGGAAACTCCAGCGGCCATCGAGGACGAGTCCCAGATATTTCATCGTGGACCCGACCTCGATGCGGGTGTCGCCGACGGTGATGCCGGCACCTGAAGGCGGCGCGCGCCGGGGACCGTGAAAGCACAGGGCCTCCGACTTGTGCAGCGCGACCTTCAGGCCCAGCAACCGTATGCGACCGACGACTATGGAAGTGCCTGCCGCCGCAAGCAGGGCAGACTCGCTGTACTCCTCCGCCCGGGCCAAGATCAGCGTGTCGTCTGCATAGCAGGTCACGCTGAGGCCCGGGAGGAGTGCGCCCCGCAGGACCCAATCGTACCCGATGTTCCACAGCAGTGGACCGAGGACCGATCCCTGTGGAACACCGCGTTTCATCTCCCTCCGAATGATGCGACCGCATCGCCCCTCGTAGACGATAAATCTATCGCTCAGGTAGGACCCGATCACCTCTTGTAGGTAGAGAGGCACTCCATGGTAGCGGAGTGCCTCTCTGATGCAGCCCCAGGGCAAGGAGTTGAAGGCGTTGGCGATATCGAGCGATACCGCCACCGCCACTCCGCCCCGGGCGACCGTCTCTTCCGAGAGGGCCTTGATTCGACCGATAGCGTCGATGGTCGACCGGCCCGCCCGGAAACCAAACTGCACCTCGTTTAAATCGGGTCCTACCGACGTCATGTGCTCGACGAGTCGACGAGCGATTATTCTCTCGAACAGCTTGCCGATCTCGTCGAGCAGCACGATGGGGCGATACGCGGAGGGAGAGTCTGCGGGGCGCCCTGCCTTCTGCAGGAGCACCAGTCTGCCCGACTTCCACTGTCGGGGAAACACTCCCGACTCGAGACACTTCTGGTAGAGTCTCCCGAGCCGGTCCCCGAGGGCTCCGAAGGCCAACACCCAGGCCCTGCCGGGTATACCGTCCGGCCCAGGCGCAGTATTGCGCCTGAGCTTCGCGACGGCGGAGACGAACTCCGCGGGAGTCAAATCCGGCACCGCAACCCGGACAACTTCCCCCGTCCTAGCCATGAACGGGGGCGCGTGATCCGCTCCCTGCACAGGGAAGAGGGCGGACACGACGCTGTCCAGCAGTTGCGGCTGGAGACTCTGGGTGAGAGGCGGCGCCCATGCGCGGAGCCTGCCACGCACCGAGCGGTACGGGCGGCCCCATGGGTCGCTGTCCAGAGTCGCCAGCAGTTCGTCTCGGGCCTGAGTCTTGGCCTTGCTGATGGATAGCTGCAGCTCCTTCTTCAGATCTCGGTACGAGCTGTACAGCTGAGCCTCGATCGTGGGGTCGCGGTGGCGACGCCTTCTGTGCCTGGTGTAACGACGACGAGCCGCGGCACACAGCACGCGCTGCGCGGCGATCTCGTCGTTCCACCAGTACACTTGTCTTTTGGGAGGTCGGAGCCGAACTCGCGGCATGGACGCATCGCAAACTTGCGTCATGGCGTCCTTAAACCATTCGGCTCCTTCCTCCACGTCGTCTGGCTCGCTACCAGCCACCCACGACTGCACGATCGAGGCTTCCACCAGCAGGTCTCTGTCGAGACGCTTTAGAGCCCATCGGGGAAAAGCAGGAGTGTACCCTCTTGGGCGGCGAGGACTCGGGGTTGAAGGCGCGGTGGAGACGTCGAATCTGATGTAACGATGATCCGACAACGTCTCCACCCCGTCCAGAACCCTCCAGCCGCGAGTCCAACGCACGACAGACGGGGACGCGAATGTCACGTCCACGATGGATCCGCCTTGCTGTCGCACGCATGTGTTGACCGATCCGTGGTTCAGAACGCACAGACCGGCCATCGCCGCCCATTCCTCCAGAGCCTCGCCGCGAGGAGTAGTCCTGGGAGATCCCCACGCCGTGGATTTGGCGTTGAGATCACCCAGGAAGAGCACGTTTCCAGACGAGAATCGGCCGACAACACGGTCGATCTCGTCAAGAAACGCCTCGAATTCGGCGAGACTTCTGTTGGGGGAGAAGTACACTCCTAACACGAGTGTTTCACCCCACAACGCCGCCACGAAACCCTGCCCGCTCGCTTTAGATACGAGGGGCAGGGAATCCGCGATCTGACGTTTTATTATGACCACCGAGCCCGAACGGTCCCCCAACCAGTCCGGAGATCCGGGAGGAACAAAGTAGGGCTCGGCGGCCACGGCCAGCTCTATTGACCACTGCGCCATGCTTTGGATCAGGAGATCCTGGGCACCGGCGCAGTGGTTGAGGTTCGACTGGAGGAGGCGATGATAACCTATACTGGCGACATTGTTTCCATCGCCTCCTCAGCCTGGGCCGGATGGGCCGGTGGGGCTGCCGCTGCGGGCGGAGCTACCACGGGCAAGGCGACGGCCGCCCGAGTGGCGACCGTCCCCCTGCCCGCGGTTTTCTTGGCGAAGGGACACCCTTGGGTGCCCAACGCGTGCTCGGCCTTCTTTCCCTCCGCAGCACACAGGGAGCAGCGGGGCGCAGCCGTGCAGGCCGCCCGCATGTGTCCCTGCATACCGCAGCGGAAACATTCCGCGCTGCGGTCTACTGCGGAGGGACAGCGTGCCGAAGCATGCCCCACCATGCGGCATTTATAACACCGCAAGGGTTTCGGCTCCAACGGCACCACTCGCGCCGAAACCCAGCCCACCTTTATGCGGCCAACCGCGACAACTTTATTTGCTGCCGCCACCGGACACCTAACGTGTGCCGATGCGGCACCAAAATCAGTGACGCGGACCTGACTAACCTTCACGTCAGGCACCGCGCACTCGCCGACGCCCGCGACGGCCGCCGCCACCTCCCCCGACTCGACCGAGTCATCCAGACCGACGACGCGGAACTCCGCGCACTTCATCGGTCTGGTGACCCGGACGAAACCGTCTAAGGGGAAGATCGCACGGATCTTCTGTGCTAGGGCGTCCGCCTTGTCGCCACTAGCAGCCCCCGCGATTTCGAGCATCCGCCCCCCCGAGATGGACTGGCGGAATTTTACAGAGGGGATGCCAATCTCCTCTAGATTGACACCCCTCTTGGCCTGATCCAAGACCGCCTTGTAAGTGACGCCCTTGGCCAGGCCTTCCGCCGTGATATTAATTATCACCGCCGTCGTTCCGGGGGGGCGCGGGCGCCGGCTCCGGACTCTCTTTTTCTTTTGCGCCGGTGTGGGCGCAGGAGCAGCCGCCGGAGCCGAGAGAGCAGCGGCGGACCGAGCCGCCTGCTGCCTCTTTTTCCTCCTTGTGTTCCGAGACACTACCTCGGACCACGTCTCCGGTCCGGTAGTGTCTCGGGGCCTCTCGGCCGGAACACTCGCCCTCGGTGCGGGCACTGGAGCCGACGCGCTCGCAGGAGGCGGCGGGCCATCTTTCCGTCTGCCTAGAGGAGGACGGACAGGTCTCATTGGCAAGGCGGCGGCGCCCAGATCCACTCGCAAGGAATCCAGGCTCGCCTCGATTTTCTTGCCAATGAAGACAGTCAGCGTCCTCTCCAGGGACTCCGTCATGGCGTTGAAGCGGGAGTCAGTGCTCTCCGGCTCTTCGGCTCTCTCCACGGGGCGCATCCTCGGTGACGGCGGCGGCGGTGGCAGCTCTTCAGGGCGGCACATGGGAGGGGAAGGAGGAGGAACCGAGTTCCTCCACTCCTTCATCTCCTCCCTCATAGCCGCCATCTCCTTACGGAGATCTTCATGCTCGGCGGTCAGCCGGGCGTTCTCCGCCCGAAGCCTCTCGACTTCGTCGGAGGCCGTCCGGCCCCGCAGCTCATTGAAAATCTCCGTCATGGAGAACACCGCTTCATTAAGGGCCTTCACGTACGTGCCCTTCAGGTGGGAGCTGGTCCTGGCAACGGTTTCCACGGACTCCACGTCCGTTCGAAACCGCTCCAGGAGAGCACCGGGATCGTCCTTCGCCAGAGATACTGGCTTCCGGGATCTCAGCACTCGCGCGCTCGCCGACATACGTGCGACCTCCGCCTCAGCGTCCATCTGGAGCTCCTCCCTCTTCTGTTTCAGGTAGGCCTCCTTGGCGAGGGCGACACCGATGTACTCCCCTGTGGTAGGGGGTCGGCCTCGCCCGCGCTTAGCCACGCTAAGGCTCCTTCTAGAAGAGGGGCTCCCGCTGTCGTCATCGTCGGAAGTCGACGAGAGGCGATCGCCCTTCGCGCGCTTGGTGGGGCGGCGGACTGGATCGTCCCGCCAGAGCCGTCCGCTCGAACCCCGCTCCGCAGTGTCGGTGCCCTCCGCACTTGACACCTCCACCATCTCCACCTCCTCGCTGCTGGCCGGTGCGCGTGCAGACGCGGCCTCGCTCTTCTTTCCTCCTCGTCCTTGGGTTTTTTTGGTCTTTTTCATATTTGGTCCCACGAGTAAAAACTTTGGGTATCTACTTAAAACGCAAATCCAGCTAGCGACAGGTCCACCTCCCTGCCACAGGAACCCCCTCGCGGCTGCACGACACGCTTGGGGTTGAGGGATTTTTTAGAGTGGTTTTAAAGTTGCTTCCACTTGGGCCAGGCGGTTAAGCCAAGCCCGTCGTTTCCCTGCTGAAGCTGCGCGAAATCGTAAGACGTGACTACGCTTCCGCACAGCTCCATCAGGGAGCTACGACCAACGGTGGCCGGAAAGGTAACACCTTCCCGAACCTGTCCGACTGCACAAGAGTACAGCCAGACCCGCCGCTATTCCTCCGCAATGCAGAGGCGCTTCGCAAGGGCCACCCGGACCCCGCGGAACACTCCGGCGGAGGCCAAAGGAGCCAAGCCCCTTCGCCAGTCCGACTTACACAGCCAGACCCGCCTACGTCCACTCGAAATCTACACAGAACACATTGAGGCCGAAAATAAATAATTGAAATTTTGTTGGCGGAGCGCGTAGTTCCGCCACTATCCCCCGTCCGCACCACGCACCTACCAAAGAGGTGGGCCCGCGGAGGGGTGGTTGTGCTCTGTGTAGATCTCGGGACTTCATGTGCGTGCTTTTCACTGCAAAAAGATTTACAGCGAAAAGCACGCACATTTTCTCCTCAGTGGCCAAGCCACCCAACCAACCGGTGCGACCCATTCGCCACTCTGACCAGAGGGCATCGGGGCCAGCACCGAGCTCATTCGCCCCCCTAAGAACTCTGGGGGCATCGGAGCTGCTCTCCGCACCAACCGCCAGACTGGAACTTGGCAGTCGGTGCTCCTCCTCGTACCGATGGCCTGACTGTGTACTAGGCCATCGATACTCCTCCTTCTTCGGGGCCAGATTGGGACTTGACCCCGAAGACTCCCGACGCCCCTTGGACTAGAGTCCACCAAGCGGACGCCGGGGAGCTCATTCGCCCGAACTGTCGACGGCATCGGAGCTGGCCCACTGCCACTGCAGAATCCTTTTCCTGACTCTTACAGGATCCCTGGATTTTGGGCCTAGGGAGTGGTGGTATTCTTCAGCCGCCACCACACGGCGACCAGTCAACCGACCTTTTTATTTTTTTTTTTTTTTTTTTTTTTTTTTTTTTTTTTTTTTTTTTTACATCAGGAAATCCCTACCGGATACCCCCCCCGAGTCGGGGGACAGGGGGGAGGTTATGTCGGGCTCGCACCGACTAAAACCTGATGGTGTTCCGCTTGACGCCTCGTGTTGGTGGCGGACGGTGGGTAAGCAGTGTACAAACAACCACCGCCCGCCGGCGTCGCCCGCTAGTGTGCGGGCGCCTTCTTGGCGAGGAGGGAGTAGAGCTGGTCTCCTCCCTCGCCTTCGGAGAGGCGCGCGGGAACACGCGCGCGCCGTCTCGGGGGCCCTATTGTGAGCGATGCCGCCCCCGCGACATCACTCAGGCCCCTCAGGTGGGTAGGAGGGCGGCATATTGCCGCCTCCTGCGCTGCCTTCTTCTTCGGCGGAAAGCGGGAGCGTTCGGATCGTCTTCACGCTCCCGCTCCGCGGCCTCCTTCTGGAGCATAGCGCTCTCACAGAAGGAGGCGACAGCCTTCCAAGACGCTTCGCTCGCTACCATCGATTTGATTACCGATGGTAGCGAGAGATCGGGTCCCACCTGATCGACGAGGACACTGCGGAGCACGCTCAACCCGGAGCAGTGCTCTAAGGTGTGTTGCGCAGTGTCCTCGACGTTGTCCTCACACTCCAGACACGTCGTCGTCGGCTCTCGTCCGATGCGACACAGATATCTGCCGAAGCAGCCATGCCCCGACAGTACCTGCGTCACCCGGTACGAGAGCGACCCATGCCGCCTGTCCGCCCACCGTTTGAGTACAGGGCGGATCGCCTCGACAGTCCTGCTTCCAGCCGTGGCATTCCTCAACCTCCTTCTCCACCGCTGCAGCAGGAGCTGTCGAGCGAGGAGCTTCCGCACGCGCGGCGGATGGTCTGTGCGCCGATGGTAGGCGTCAGCCCAGACCACCGCCTCTAGGTCCCACGGAGGGGACGCCGCCAACAGGCAAGCCGCATCATGGGAGATGGTGCGATATCCTCTTATTGCCCTGACGGCCATAATCCGCTGCGGCCTACGCAACAACGCAGCATTATGGCGCGCCAGGGCACCAGCCCAGATAGGGGCCCCGTAAAGGGCCATGGACTTCACCACTCCCAGATACAGCCTGCGGCATCCCACGTCCGGTCCGCGAACGTTGGGCAGCAACCGCCCGAGGGCGGAAGCCGCGCCGACCAATTTGGGGACCAACTGCGCGAAGTGCGCGCGGAAACTCCAGCGGCCATCGAGGACGAGTCCTAGATATTTCATCGAGGACCCGACCTCGATGCGGGTGTCGCCGACGGTGATGCCGGCACCCGAAGGCGGCGCGCGCCGGGGACCGTGAAAACACAGGGCCTCCGACTTGTGCAGCGCGACCTTCAGGCCCAGCAACCGTATGCGACCGACGACTATAGACGTGCCTGCCGCCGCAAGCAGGGCAGACTCGCTGTACTCCTCCGCCCGGGCCAAGATCAGCGTGTCGTCTGCATAGCAGGTCACGCTGACGCCCGGGAGGAGTGCGCCCCGCAGGACCCAATCGTACCCGATGTTCCACAGGAGTGGACCGAGGACCGATCCCTGCGGAACACCGCGTTTCATCTCCCTCCGAATGATGCGACCGCATCGCCCCTCGTAGACGATAAATCTGTCGCTCAGGTAGGACCCGATCACCTCTTGTAGGTAGAGAGGCACTCCATGGTAGCGGAGTGCCTCTCTGATGCAGCCCCAGGGCAAGGAGTTGAAGGCGTTGGCGATATCGAGCGATACCGCCACCGCCACCCCGCCCCGGGCGACCGTCTCTTCCGAGAGGGCCTTGACTCGACTGATAGCGTCGATGGTCGACCGGCCCGCCCGGAAACCGAACTGCACCTCGTTTAAATCGGGTCCCACCGACGTCATGTGCTCGACGAGTCGACGAGCGATTATTCTCTCGAACAGCTTGCCGATCTCGTCGAGCAACACGATGGGGCGATACGCGGAGGGAGAGTCTGCGGGGCGCCCTGCCTTCTGCAGGAGCACCAGTCTGCCCGACTTCCACTGTCGGGGAAACACTCCCGACTCGAGACACTTTCCATAAAGTCTCCCGAGCCGGTCCCCGAGGGCTCCGAAGGCCAACACCCAGGCCCTGCCGGGTATACCGTCCGGCCCAGGCGCAGTGTTGCGCCTGAGCTTAGCGACGGCGGAGACGAACTCCGCGGGAGTCACTTCCGGCACCGCAACCCGGACAACTTCCCCCGTCCTAGCCATGAACGGGGGCGCGTGATCCGCTCCCTGCACAGGGAAGAGGGCGGACACAACGCTGTCCAGCAGTTGCGGCTGGAGACTCTGGGTCAGAGGAGGCGCCCATGCGCGGAGCCTGCCACGCACCGATCGGTACGGGCGGCCCCATGGGTCGCTGTCCAGAGTCGCCAGCAGTTCGTCTCGGGCCTGAGTCTTGGCCTTGCTGATGAATAGCTGCAGCTCCTTCTTCAGATCTCGGTACGAGCTGTACAGCTGAGCCTCGATCGTGGGGTCGCGGTGGCGACGCCTTCTGTGCCTGGCTAAACGACGACGAGCCGCGGCGCACAGCACGCGCTGCGCGGCGATCTCGTCGTTCCACCAGTACACTTGTCTTTTGGGAGGTCGGAGCCGAACTCGCGGCATGGACGCATCGCAAACTTGCGTCATGGCGTCCTTAAACCATTCGGCTCCTTCCTCCACGTCGTCTGGCTCGCTACCAGCCACCCACGACTGCACGATCGAGGCTTCCACCAGCAGGTCTCTGTCGAGACGCTTTAGAGCCCATCGGGGAAAAGCAGGAGTGTGCCCTCCTGGGCGGCGAGGACTCGGGGTTGAAGGCGCGGTGGAGACGTCGAATCTGATGTAACGATGATCCGACAACGTCTCCACCCCGTCCAGAACCCTCCAGCCGCGAGTCCAACGCACGACAGACGGGGACGCAAATGTTACGTCCACTATCGACCCGCCTTGCTGTCGCACGCACGTGTTGACCGATCCGTGGTTCAGAACGCACAGACCGGCCATCGCCGCCCATTCCTCCAGAGTCTCACCGCGAGGAGTAGTCCTGGGGGATCCCCACGCCGTAGATTTGGCGTTGAGATCACCCAGGAAGAGCACGTTTCCCGACGAGAATCGGCCGACAACTCGGTCGATCTCGTCGAGAAACGCCTCGAATTCGGCGAGACTTCTGTTGGGGGAGAAGTACACTCCTAACACGAGCGTTTCACCCCACAACGCCGCCACGAAACCCTGTCCGCTCGCTTCGGATACGAGGGGCAGGGAATCCGCGACCTGGCGTTTTATAATGACCACCGAGCCCGAACGGTCCCCCAACCAGTCCGGAGATCCGGGAGGGACAAAGTAGGGCTCGGCGGCCACGGCCAGCTCTATTGACCACTGCGCCATGCTTTGGATTAGGAGATCCTGGGCACCGGCGCAGTGGTTGAGGTTCGTCTGGAGGAGGCGATGGAAACCTATACTGGCGACACTGTTTCCATCGTCTCCTCAGCCTGGGCCGGATGGGCCGGTGGGGCTGCCGCTGCGGACGGAGCTACCACGGGCAAGGCGACGGCCGCCCGAGTGGCGACCGTCCCCCTGCCCGCGATTTTCTTGGCGAAGGGACACCCTTGGGTGCCCAACGCGTGCTCGGCCTTCTTTCCCTCCGCAGCACACAGGGAGCAGCGGGGCGCAGCCGTGCAGGCCGCCCTCATATGCCCCGGCATACCGCAGCGGAAACATTCCGCGCTGCGGTCTACTGCGGAGGGACAGCGTGCCGAAGCATGCCCCACCATGCGGCATTTAAAACACCGCAAGGGTCTCGGCTCTAGCGGCACCACTCGCGCCGAAACCCAGCCCACCTTAATTCGGCCAACCGCGACAACACGGTTTGCCGCCGCCACCGCCAGTCAACCGACCTTTTTTTTTTTTTTTTTTTTTTTTTTTTTTTTACATCAGGAAATCCCTACCGGATACCCCCCCCGAGTCGGGGGACAGGGGGGAGGTTATGTCGGGCTCGCACCGACTAAAACCTGATGGTGTTCCTCAAGACGCCTTGTGTTGATGGCGGACGGCGGGGAGCAATATGCAAACGACCACCGCCCGCCGGCGTCGCCCGCTAGTGTGCGGGCGCCTTCATGGCGAGGAGGGAGAGAGAGAGCGAGTCTCCTCCCTCGCCTTCGGAGAGGCGCGCGGGAACAACCGCGCGCGCCGTCTCGTGGGGCCCTATGTGAGCGATGTCACCCCCCGTGACACCGCTCGAGCCCCTCAGGTGGGCAGGAGGGCAGCGTACTGCCGCCTCCTGCGCTGTCTTCTCCTCTGGCGGAAGGGAGGGGCGTTCGGGTCTTCTTCCCGCTCCCGTTCCGCCGCCTCCTTCTGGAGCATAGCGTGCTCACAGAAGGAGGCCACAGCGTCCCAAGACGTTTCGCTCGCTACCATCGATTTGACTACCGATGGTAGCGAGAGATCGCGTCCCACCTGATTGACGAGGACACTGCGGAGCATGCTCATCGCGGAGCAATGCTCTAGGACATGTTGCGCAGTGTCCTCGACGTTTTCTCTACATGACAGACATGTGGTGGTCGGCTCTCGTCCGATGCGACACAGATATCTGCCGAAGCAGCCATGCCCCGACAGTACCTGCGTCATTCGGTACGAGAGCGACCCGTGCCGCCTGTCCACCCACCGTTTAATAACGGGTCGGACTGCCTCGACAGTCCTGCTTCCAGCCGTGGCATTTCTCAGCCTTCTTCTCCACCGCTGCAGCAGGAGCTGTCGGGCGAGGAGCTTCCGCGCGCGCGGCGGATGGTCTGTGCGCCTGTGGTAGGCCTCAGCCCAGACCACCGCCTCTAGGTCCCACGGGGGGGACGCCGCCAGCAGGCAGGCCGCATCATGGGAGATGGTGCGGTATCCTCGTATCACCCTGACGGCCATAATCCGCTGCGGTCTACGCAGCAAAGCGGAATTACGGCGCGCCAGGGTGTCAGCCCATATCGGGGCCCCGTAGAGGGCCATGGACTTGACCACTCCCAGATACAGCCTGCGGCATCCCACATCTGGTCCGCGGACGTTGGGCAGCAACCGCCCGAGGGCGGAAGCCGCGCCGACCAGCCTGGGGACCAACTGCGCAAAGTGCGCGCGGAAGTTCCAGCGGCTATCGAGGACGAGTCCCAGGTACTTCATAGTGGACCCGACCTCGATGCGGGCGTCGTCTACAGTGATGCCGGCGCCCGAAGGCGGCGCGCGCCGGGGGCCGTGAAAACACAAAGCCTCCGACTTGTGCAGCGCGACCTTCAGGCCCAGCATCCGTATCCGACCGACCACCACAGTTGTGCCAACTGCTGCCAGTAGGGCAGACTCGTTGTAGTCCTCCGCCCGGGCCAGGATCAGCGTGTCGTCTGCGTAGCAGGTCACGCTGATGCCCGGGAGGAGTGCACCCCGCAGTACCCAATCGTACCCGATGTTCCACAGGAGCGGACCAAGAACCGATCCCTGTGGAACACCGCGCTTCATCTCCCTCCTAACGATGTTTCCGCATCGCCCCTCAAAGACAATGTGTCTGTCACTCAGGTAGGACCCGATAACCTCTTGCAGATAGAGAGGCACTCCATGGTATCGGAGCGCCTCTTTAATGCAGCCCCAGGGCAAGGAGTTGAAGGCGTTGGCGATATCGAGCGATACCGCCACCGCAACTCCGCCCCGGGCAACCGTCTCTTCCGAGAGGGCCTTTACTCGACCAATAGCGTCAATGGTCGACCGGCCCGCCCGGAATCCGAACTGCATTTCACTCAGATCGGGTCCCACCGACGTCATGTGCTCGACGAGTCGGCGAGCAATTATTCTTTCGAATAACTTGCCGATCTCGTCGAGCAGCACGATGGGGCGATACGCAGAGGGAGAGTCTGCGGGGCGCCCTGCCTTCTGCAGGAGCACGAGTCTGCCCACTTTCCACTGGAGGGGAAACCTTCCCGACTCGAGACACTGTTGATACAGTCTCCCGAGCCGGTCCCCGAGGGCTTCTAAGGCCAATACCCAGGCCCTGCCAGGTATACCGTCGGGCCCAGGTGCAGTGTTGCGCCTGAGCTTAGTGACGGCGGAGACGAACTCCGCAGGAGTCACTTCCGGCACCGCAACCCGGACAACTTCCCCCGCTCGAGCTATGAACGGGGGCGCGTGATCCGCTCCCTCCACAGGGAAGAGGGCGGACACAACGCTGTCCAGCAGTTGCGGCTGGAGACTCTGGGTAAGAGGAGGCGCCCATGCGCGGAGCCTGCCACGCACCGAACGGTACGGGCGGCCCCATGGGTCGCTGTCCAGAGTCGCCAGCAGTTCGTCTCGGGCCTGAGTCTTGGCCTTGCTGATGGTCAGCTGCAGCTCCTTCCTGAGCTCTCTGTAGGAGTCGTACAGCTGAGCCTCGATCGTGGGGTCGCGATGGCGACGCCTTCGGTGTCTGGTGAACCGACGACGAGCCGCGGCACACAGCACTCGCTGCGCGGCGATCTCGTCGTTCCACCAGTACACTTGCCTCTTCGGAGGTCGGAGCCGAACTCGCGGCATGGACGCGTCGCACACTTGCGTCATGGCGTCCCTAAACCATTCGGCTCCTTCCTCGACGTCTTGTGGCTCGCCACCGGCCACCCACGACCGTACGATCGAGGCTTCCACCAGCAGGTCTCTGTCGAGACGCTTTAAAGCCCATCGGGGAAAGGCAGGGGTGTGCCCTCCAGGACGGCGAGGACTCGAGGCTGTCGGCGAGGTGGAGACGTCGAATCTGATGTAGCGATGATCCGACAACGTCTCCACCTCGTCCAGAACCCTCCAGCCGCGAGTCCAGCGTGCGACCGACGGGGACGCGAACGTCACATCCACGATTGACCCGCCCCGCTGTCGCACACATGTGTTGACCGATCCGCGGTTCAGTACACCCAGACCGGCCATCGCCGTCCATTCCTCCAGAGCCTCGCCGCGAGGGGTGGTCCTGGGGGATCCCCACGCCGTAGATTTGGCGTTGAGATCGCCCAAGACGAGCACGTTTCCGGACGAGAATCGACCGATAACTCGGTCGATCTCGTCGAGAAACGCCTCGAAGTCGGCGAGGCTTCTGTTGGGAGAGAAATACACCCCTACCACAAGGGTTTCCCCCCACAACGCCGCCACGAAACCTCGGCCCCTCGCCTTGGATACGAGGGGCAGGGAGTCCGCGACCTGACGCTTTATAAGGACCACCGAGCCCACAAGGTCCCCCAGCCAGTCGGTGGATCCGGGAGGGACAAAATAGGGCTCGGCGGCCATAGCCAGCTCGATCGACCACTGCGCCATGCTTTGGATCAAGAGATCCTGGGCACTGGCGCAGTGGTTGAGGTTCGACTGGAGGAGGCGATGATAACCTATACTGGAGGCACTATTATCATCGCCTCCTCAGCCTGGGCCGGTTGGGCCGGTGGGGCTGCCGCCGCGAGCGGAGCATCCACGGACATGGCGACTGCCGCCTGAGTGGCGATCGTCCCCATGCCCCTGACTTTCTTGGTCTGAGGGCACCCTTGGGCCCCCAGAACGTGCTCCGCCTTCTTGCCCTCCGCGGCGCACAGAGCGCAGCGGGGTGCAGCCGTGCAGGCCGCCCTCTTATGCCCCGGCTGCCCGCAACGGAAGCAGTCCGCAGTGCGGTCCACCCCGGAGGGACAACGGGCAGCAGCGTGCCCCACCATGCGACACCTAAAGCATCGCATGGGTTTCGGCACAATCGACACTACCCTCGCCGAAACCCAGCCCACCTTGATGCGGCCCGCCGCAACAACCCGGTTGGCAGCAGCCACCGGACACCTCACGTGTGCCGAGGAGGACCCGTAGTCCGCGACGCGGATCTGGCTGACCTTCACGTCAGCTTCCGCGCACTCCCCGGCACCCGCGACGGACGCCGCCACCTCCTGCGGCTCGACCGAGTCGTCCAGGCCGACGACGCGGAACTCCGCGCACTTCATCGGCCTGGTGACACGGACGAAACCGTCCAGCGGGAAGACTCCACGAATCTTCTCGGCAAGGGCGTCAGCCTTGCCACCGCTGGAGGCCCCCGCGATCTCCAACATTCGCCCCCCCGAGACGGCCTGCCGGAATTTAACCGAGGGGATGTCGAGCTCCGCGAGGTCGACACCCCTCTTGGCCTGGTCCAAGACGGCCTTATAGGTCGCGCCCTTGGCCAGACCTTCCGGCGTGATCGTTATGATCACCGCCGTTGTACCGGGGGGGCGCGGGCGCCGCTCCCTGGCTTTCTTCGGGGGCGCCGGTGCTGGAGCAGCCGCTGGCGCCGAAGGAGCTGCCGCGGACCGAGCCGCCTGCCGCCTCCTTTTCCTCCTCGTGTTCCGAGACACCACCTCGGACCACGTCTCCGGACCAGTGGTGTCCCGGACCTTCTCAGCCGGCACTGAAGCCGGCGCGCTCGCCTGAGGCGGCAGACCAACACTCTGTCGACCCAGAGGAGGGCGGACAGGCCTCGTCGGGACAGCGCCCAGATCCCTTCTCAGGGAATCGACGCTGGCCTCGATCTTCTTCCCGAGGAAGACCGTTAAGGTCCTCTCCAGGGACGACGCCAATTCGTCGAACCGGGAGAGGCTCGGTACCTCCGGCTCGTCCGCCCTGCTTCCGGGTCGCGTCCTCGGCGACGGAGGCAAGGGCACCTCTTCAGGGCGGGGCCTAGGAGAGGAAGGAGGAGGAACCACCACTTTCCTCAACTCCCTCAGCTCTTCCTTCAGCTCCGCCATCTCCTTACGGAGATCTCCGTGTTCGGCGGTCAGCCGGGCGTTCTCCGCCCGAAGCCTTTCGACTTCGTCGGAGGCCGTCCGACTCCGCAAATCTTCGAAGATCTCCGTCATGGAGACCATCGCTTCGTTTAGGGCCCGGACATAGGTGCCCTTGAGGTTAGTGCTCGTCCTGGCCACGGTTTCCACGGACTCCACGTCCGTGCGAAACCTCTCCAGGAGAGCACTGGGGTCCTCCCTCGTCGCCGCCACAGGTTTCCGGGCTCTCAGCATGCGAGCACTTGCCGACATCTTGGAGACCTCCTCCTCGGCCTCGAGCTGCAGCTGCTCCCTCTTCTTCTTCAGGTAGGTCTCCTTGGCGCGGGCGAGGCCAACGTACTCCCCGGTGGTGGGGGGTCTGCCTCTCCCGCGCTTGGCCACACCCAAGCTCCTGCTGGTTGACGGCGTCTCGCTGTCGTCCGCCGAAGAGGACGACAGGTGCTCCGCCATGACGCGCTTGGCAGGGCGGCGGACAGAGGCATCACTCCAGAGCCTTCCGCTCAGTCCCTCCTGCGCTGTGACGTCGACCGCCACCGGGTCGTCCGTCACCTCGATGAGGTCATCCTCACTGCTGCTGGCCGGTGCGCGTGCAGTCGCGGCCATATTCTTCTTCTCCTCGCTTTCCTCCTTTTGGGATTTCTTTTTATATTTCATTTTTGTTCCCACGAGTTTAAACTTTGGGTATTGACTCAAAACTGAGTGCAGCTAACGACAGGTCCACCTCCCTGCCGTTGAAACCCTCTCGCGGCTGCACAACACACTTAGGGCTGAGGGATTTTTTATAGTGGTTTTTAAGTCACTTCCACTTGGGCCGGGCGGTTAAGCCAAGCCCGTCGTTTCCCTGCTGGGGCTGCGCGAAATCGTAAGACGTGACTACGCTTCCGCACAGCCGCAACAGGGAGCTACGACCAACGGTGGCCGGAAAGGTAACACCTTCCCGAACCTGTCCGACTGCGCAACGCACAGCCGGACCCGCCGCTATTCCCCCGCTAGCAGGGGCGCTTCGTGAGGGTCGCTGCGACCCTCCGGATTGTTCCGCGGAGGCCGAAAGGTGCAGTGCCCCTTTCGCCAGTCCGACTGCACAGCGGCACAGCCAGACCCGCTCTCGCCCAAAGGCGGACGGAAGGACACATCAGTGTCCCCCGTATTTCCACAAACGACGGGAAGGCTAGGCCTTGCCCGTCCGCCTGACTGCGCAACCATCCACACAACATCAATATATAACAAGTATAATAATTGAGCTGTGCTATGGCTGCGCAGCCAGACCCGCGTCCCTCCCCAAGATCTGGAGAGACTACACCAGTCCTTGAAATCTACACAGAATACAAAATACAAGCCGAAAAATACTTTTAAATTTTATTGGCGGAGCGCGTAGTTCCGCCACTATCCCCCATCTGCGGCAACACACACCTGCTAGAGCAGGTGGGTCCGCAGAGGGGTGATTGTAATTCTGTGTAGACTTCAAGGCATGTGCGTGCTTACTCCCTGTAAGTAGTTACAGCGAGAAGCACGCACATTCCCTCTTCCGTGGTCGAGACCACCCAACCGACCGGTGCGGCCCATTCGCCTCTCTGGGCATCGGGGCCAGCACCGAGCTCATTCGCCCCCCTAAGGACTCTGGGGGCATCGGAGCTACTCTCCGCACCAACCGCCAGACTGGAACTTGGCAGTTGGTGCTCGTCTTCGTACCGATGGCCTGACTGTTTACTAGGCGATCGGTACTCCCCTCTCTTCGGCAGCCAGATTGGGACTAGGCCGCCGAAGACTCCCGACGCCCCTTGGACTAGAGTCCACCAAGCGGACGCCGGGGAGCTCATTCGCCCCCCAGTCAACCGACCTTTTTTTTTTTTTTTTTTTTTTTTTTTTTTTTTTTCGTCAGGAAATCCCTACGGATACCAATCCCCGCTGTGGAGGCAGCAGGGAAAGGTTATGTCGGACTCGCACCGACTAAAACCTGACGGCGTTCCTCCGTGGCGCCTGAGTGGCGGCTTCGCGGGAGTCCGTTAGGAAACGTCCGCTAACCGCCGGCGCTGTCCGCCTAGGCAGACCCTCCAGTGAGCAGGAGGAGATGGAACACGGGAACACCACGTGCGCCATCTCTCGCCCTCGCGAGTAGGTCACACTCCATGACCTGACTCGGGCGTGCGTGCACTCGCTAACCGTAAAGAAGTTTACGGCAAGGAGTGCACGACTTGCCTCCCTAGAGTGGTCTCGACGCGGCCGGCTGTGAGCACGTAACCGCGGAGACCACCGCTCCTTCGCGACTTCCGAGAGCCGCGAGTCGACCTCCGACCACCACCACCCGTCTGGTGGGCTGGGTCAGAGGCCGACTCCGTCGTCACCTCCGACCGCCTGCCCCCACGGCCGCTTTGCAACGTAACCGTTGGGCGCGGTCGTCGGCCCCTCCACTCCCTGACGGCCAGGTCCCAGTAGCCATTTCAGGGTCCCCCATCCATCCGACAATGGCGGGGTGAGGGTTCCATCGTCGTTCCGTCTTACTGGTTAGCTGGGGCAGGCCGACGGTGTCCCTATCTCCCCCGATTTTCATCTCCCAGTGACTGTGTCGGGGCCCCCTAGCACGAACGAAACACCAGGGGATCTCCTCCTTACTCCTCCACCAGAACCGCCGGTCTAGGCTGGGACCCAGCCGACGGTGCTTCCAGCTTCCCGACAGCCAAACCCAGTGACTGCCGGGCCCCCCGGCCAAACGCAGAGCCATTATACGAATGGCGCAGGGGATCTCCTCCTCGCCTCCTCAGCGCCGGCGGCCTGTTACTGGGACCAGACAACCGGCGCCCCTATCTGCTCCACAGCCAGATCCCAGTGACTGTGCGCCCCCCGACTCCTAGAACTTCCCACTGGACGTCGGGGATCTGCGTTCCACCGGTTTTCCAGCGTATACACCGGCGGCCTGTAGCTGGGGCCAGGCGGGCGGTGCTCCTCCGTTCCCTGTAGCCAACTCCCAGTGGTCTACAGGGCTCCCGACCTTGAATCAAGGCCGGGGCGCTCCTCCGCCTCTAACACTAGGCATCGGAGCGAGCCTCTACGCACAACGCGAGCTGCCTGGGTGCAAGACTCGCGGTGCTCCTACCTGCCCTGCAGCCAAATCCCAGTGGCTATCAGGGCTCCCGACCGTCCCTCTGGCACGTGGCCTAGGACCCCGGGTCTCCTCTCGCACACCGCGAGTTGCCTGGGTGCAACTTAGTTGGCGGTGTGCTCCTCCTCGTGTGCCGACGGCCCTTATTTTGTCAAATAATCGGGCGGTCGGCACTCCTCGCTCTTCGGCAGCCAGACTGGGACTAGGCCGCCGAAGACTCCCGACGTCCCTTGGACTAGAGTCCACCAAGCGGACGCCGGGGAGCTCATTCGCCCGAACTATCAACGGCATCGGAGCTGGCCCACTGCCACTGGCAGAATCCATTTCCTGACTCTTACAGTATCCCTGGATTTTGGGCTTACGGGAGTGGTGGTATTCTCCAGCCGCCACCACACGGCGCCCAGTCAACCGACCTTTTTTTTTTTTTTTTTTTTTTTTTTTTTTACATCAGGAAATCCCTACCGGATACCCCCCCCGAGTCGGGGGACAGGGGGGAGGTTATGTCGGGCTCGCACCGACTAAAACCTGATGGTGTTCCGCTTGACGCCTCGTGTTGGTGGCGGACGGTGGGTAAGCAGTGTACAAACAACCACCGCCCGCCGGCGTCGCCCGCTAGTGTGCGGGCGCCTTCTTGGCGAGGAGGGAGTAGAGCTGGTCTCCTCCCTCGCCTTCGGAGAGGCGCGCGGGAACACGCGCGCGCCGTCTCGGGGGCCCTATTGTGAGCGATGCCGCCCCCGCGACATCACTCAGGCCCCTCAGGTGGGTAGGAGGGCGGCATATTGCCGCCTCCTGCGCTGCCTTCTTCTTCGGCGGAAAGCGGGAGCGTTCGGATCGTCTTCACGCTCCCGCTCCGCGGCCTCCTTCTGGAGCATAGCGCTCTCACAGAAGGAGGCGACAGCCTTCCAAGACGCTTCGCTCGCTACCATCGATTTGATTACCGATGGTAGCGAGAGATCGGGTCCCACCTGATCGACGAGGACACTGCGGAGCACGCTCAACCCGGAGCAGTGCTCTAAGGTGTGTTGCGCAGTGTCCTCGACGTTGTCCTCACACTCCAGACACGTCGTCGTCGGCTCTCGTCCGATGCGACACAGATATCTGCCGAAGCAGCCATGCCCCGACAGTACCTGCGTCACCCGGTACGAGAGCGACCCATGCCGCCTGTCCGCCCACCGTTTGAGTACAGGGCGGATCGCCTCGACAGTCCTGCTTCCAGCCGTGGCATTCCTCAACCTCCTTCTCCACCGCTGCAGCAGGAGCTGTCGAGCGAGGAGCTTCCGCACGCGCGGCGGATGGTCTGTGCGCCGATGGTAGGCGTCAGCCCAGACCACCGCCTCTAGGTCCCACGGAGGGGACGCCGCCAACAGGCAAGCCGCATCATGGGAGATGGTGCGATATCCTCTTATTGCCCTGACGGCCATAATCCGCTGCGGCCTACGCAACAACGCAGCATTATGGCGCGCCAGGGCACCAGCCCAGATAGGGGCCCCGTAAAGGGCCATGGACTTCACCACTCCCAGATACAGCCTGCGGCATCCCACGTCCGGTCCGCGAACGTTGGGCAGCAACCGCCCGAGGGCGGAAGCCGCGCCGACCAATTTGGGGACCAACTGCGCGAAGTGCGCGCGGAAACTCCAGCGGCCATCGAGGACGAGTCCTAGATATTTCATCGAGGACCCGACCTCGATGCGGGTGTCGCCGACGGTGATGCCGGCACCCGAAGGCGGCGCGCGCCGGGGACCGTGAAAACACAGGGCCTCCGACTTGTGCAGCGCGACCTTCAGGCCCAGCAACCGTATGCGACCGACGACTATAGACGTGCCTGCCGCCGCAAGCAGGGCAGACTCGCTGTACTCCTCCGCCCGGGCCAAGATCAGCGTGTCGTCTGCATAGCAGGTCACGCTGACGCCCGGGAGGAGTGCGCCCCGCAGGACCCAATCGTACCCGATGTTCCACAGGAGTGGACCGAGGACCGATCCCTGCGGAACACCGCGTTTCATCTCCCTCCGAATGATGCGACCGCATCGCCCCTCGTAGACGATAAATCTGTCGCTCAGGTAGGACCCGATCACCTCTTGTAGGTAGAGAGGCACTCCATGGTAGCGGAGTGCCTCTCTGATGCAGCCCCAGGGCAAGGAGTTGAAGGCGTTGGCGATATCGAGCGATACCGCCACCGCCACCCCGCCCCGGGCGACCGTCTCTTCCGAGAGGGCCTTGACTCGACTGATAGCGTCGATGGTCGACCGGCCCGCCCGGAAACCGAACTGCACCTCGTTTAAATCGGGTCCCACCGACGTCATGTGCTCGACGAGTCGACGAGCGATTATTCTCTCGAACAGCTTGCCGATCTCGTCGAGCAACACGATGGGGCGATACGCGGAGGGAGAGTCTGCGGGGCGCCCTGCCTTCTGCAGGAGCACCAGTCTGCCCGACTTCCACTGTCGGGGAAACACTCCCGACTCGAGACACTTCTGATAGAGTCTCCCGAGCCGGTCCCCGAGGGCTCCGAAGGCCAACACCCAGGCCCTGCCGGGTATACCGTCCGGCCCAGGCGCAGTGTTGCGCCTGAGCTTCGCGACGGCGGAGACGAACTCCGCGGGAGTCAAATCCGGCACCGCAACCCGGACAACTTCCCCCGTCCTAGCCATGAACGGGGGCGCGTGATCCGCTCCCTGCACAGGGAAGAGGGCGGACACGACGCTGTCCAGCAGTTGCGGCTGGAGACTCTGGGTGAGAGGCGGCGCCCATGCGCGGAGCCTGCCACGCACCGAGCGGTACGGGCGGCCCCATGGGTCGCTGTCCAGAGTCGCCAGCAGTTCGTCTCGGGCCTGAGTCTTGGCCTTGCTGATGGATAGCTGCAGCTCCTTCTTCAGATCTCGGTACGAGCTGTACAGCTGAGCCTCGATCGTGGGGTCGCGGTGGCGACGCCTTCTGTGCCTGGCTAAACGACGACGAGCCGCGGCACACAGCACGCGCTGCGCGGCGATCTCGTCGTTCCACCAGTACACTTGTCTTTTGGGAGGTCGGAGCCGAACTCGCGGCATGGACGCATCGCAAACTTGCGTCATGGCGTCCTTAAACCATTCGGCTCCTTCCTCCACGTCGTGTGGCTCGCTACCAGCCACCCACGACTGCACGATCGAGGCCTCCACCAGCAGGTCTCTGTCGAGACGCTTTAGAGCCCATCGGGGAAAAGCAGGAGTGTGCCCTCCTGGGCGGCGAGGACTCGGGGTTGAAGGCGCGGTGGAGACGTCGAATCTGATGTAACGATGATCCGACAACGTCTCCACCCCGTCCAGAACCCTCCAGCCGCGAGTCCAACGCACGACAGACGGGGACGCAAATGTTACGTCCACTATCGACCCGCCTTGCTGTCGCACGCATGTGTTGACCGATCCGTGGTTCAGAACGCACAGACCGGCCATCGCCGCCCATTCCTCCAGAGTCTCACCGCGAGGAGTAGTCCTGGGGGATCCCCACGCCGTAGATTTGGCGTTGAGATCACCCAGGAAGAGCACGTTTCCCGACGAGAATCGGCCGACAACTCGGTCGATCTCGTCGAGAAACGCCTCGAATTCGGCGAGACTTCTGTTGGGGGAGAAGTACACTCCTAACACGAGCGTTTCACCCCATAACGCCGCCACGAAACCCTGTCCGCTCGCTTCGGATACGAGGGGCAGGGAATCCGCGACCTGGCGTTTTATAATGACCACCGAGCCCGAACGGTCCCCCAACCAGTCCGGAGATCCGGGAGGGACAAAGTAGGGCTCGGCGGCCACGGCCAGCTCTATTGACCACTGCGCCATGCTTTGGATTAGGAGATCCTGGGCACCAGCGCAGTGGTTGAGGTTCGTCTGGAGGAGGCGATGGAAACCTATACTGGCGACACTGTTTCCATCGTCTCCTCAGCCTGGGCCGGATGGGCCGGTGGGGCTGCCGCTGCGGACGGAGCTACCACGGGCAAGGCGACGGCCGCCCGAGTGGCGACCGTCCCCCTGCCCGCGGTTTTCTTGGCGAAGGGACACCCTTGGGTGCCCAACGCGTGCTCGGCCTTCTTTCCCTCCGCAGCACACAGGGAGCAGCGGGGCGCAGCCGTGCAGGCCGCCCTCATATGCCCCGGCATACCGCAGCGGAAACATTCCGCGCTGCGGTCTACTGCGGAGGGACAGCGTGCCGAAGCATGCCCCACCATGCGGCATTTAAAACACCGCAAGGGTCTCGGCTCTAGCGGCACCACTCGCGCCGAAACCCAGCCCACCTTGATTCGGCCAACCGCGACAACACGGTTTGCCGCCGCCACCGGACACTTAACGTGCGCCGATGCGGCACCGAAGTCAGTGACGCGGACCTGACTCACCTTAACGTCAGGAACCGCGCACTCGCCGACGCCCGCGACGGCCGCCGCCACCTCCTCCGACTCGACCGAGTCATCCAGACCGACGACGCGGAACTCCGCGCACTTCATCGGTCTGGTGACCCTGACGTACCCGTCTAGAGGGAAGATCCCTCGGATCTTTTGGGCGAGGGCGTCCGCCTTGTCGCCGCTAGCCGAGCCTGCAATCTCCAGCATCCGCCCCCCCGAGATGGACTGGCGGAATTTCACCGAAGGGATGCCGATCTCCTCCAAATCGACACCCCTCTTGGCCTGGTCCAAGACTGACTTATATGTCACGCCCTTGGCCAGGCCTTCCGGCGTGATGTTAATAATCACCGCCGTCGTTCCGGGGGGGCGCGGGCGCCGGTTCCGGACTCTCTTTCTCGGCGCCGGAGCGGGTGCAGGAGCAGCCGCCGGAGCCGAGAGCGCAGCCGCAGACCGAGCCGCCTGCTGCCTCCTTTTCCGCCTTGTGTTCCGAGACACTACCTCGGACCACGTCTCCGGACCGGCAGTGTCTCGGACCTTCTCGGCCGGAACACTCGTCCGCGGTGCGGGCACCGGAGCCGGCGCGCTCGCCGGGGGCGGCGGGCCAGTCTTTTGTCTACCTAACGGCGGACGGACAGGTCTCACTGGCAAGGCGGCGGCGCCCAGATCCTTGCGTAAGGAGTCTACGCTCGCCTCGATCTTCTTGCCAATGAAGACCGTCAACGTCCTTTGTAGGGACTCCGCCATGGCATCAAACCGGTTATCCGGCTCGTCTGCTCTCCCCGCGGAGCGCGTCGTCGGCGACGGCGGCAGGGGCAGCTCTTCAGGGCGGACTGGGGAAGAACAAGGAGGAGGAACCGAGTTCCTCCACTCCTTCATTTCCTCCCTTAGAGCCGCCATCTCCTTACGGAGATCCTCATGCTCAGCGGTCAGCCGGGCGTTCTCCGCCCGAAGCCTTTCGACTTCGTCGGAGGCCGTCCGGCCCCGCAGCTCGTCAAAGATCTCCGTTAAGGAGACCATAGCCTCATTTAGGGCCCTGACATAGGTACCCTTTAAATTTGTGCTCGTCCTGGCCACGGTTTCCACGGACTCAACGTCCGTGCGGAATCGCTCCAGGAGAACACTGGGGTCCTCCCTTGTCAGGGCCACCGGCTTCCTGGCCCTCAGCATTCGAGCGCTCGCCGACATCTTGGCGACCTCCTCCTCGGCCTCGATTTGCAGCTGTTCCCGCTTTTTCTTAAGGTAGGCCTCCTTGGCGCGGGCGAGGCCAACGTACTCCCCGGTGGTGGGGGGTCTGCCTCTCCCGCGCTTGGCCACGCTCAAGCTCCTGCTTGTCGAGGTCGTCTCGGTGTCGTCCGCCGAACTTGACGACAAGTGCTCCGCCTCCTTGGTGCGCTTGACAGGGCGGCGGACAGGTGCGTCCCGCCAGAGCCTTCCGCTCGTTCCCTCCTGCGCCGCCTCCGTCACTGGGGCGTCGGTCACCTCCACCAGGTCACCGTCATCACTGCTGCTGCCGCAGCTGGCCGGTGCGCGTGCAGACGCGGCCATACTCTTCTTCTCCTCTCGTTTTTGGGTTTTATGTTTTTGCATGTTTGTTCCCACGAGTATAAACTTTGTGTATTGACTCAAAATTTGAGTGCAGCTAACGACAGGTCCACCTCCCTGCCGTTGAAACCCTCTCGCGGCTGCACAACACACTTAGGGCTGAGGGATTTTTTATAGTGGTTTTTAAGTCACTTCCACTTGGGCCGGGCGGTTAAGCCAGGCCCGTCGTTTCCCCGCTGAAGCTGCGCGAAATCGTAAGACGTGACTACGCTTCCGCACAGCTCCATCAGGGAGCTACGACCAACGGTGGCCGGAAAGGTAACACCTTCCCGAACCTGTCCGACTGCACAAGAGTACAGCCAGACCCGCCGCTATTCCTCCGCAATGCAGAGGCGCTTCGCAAGGGCCACCCGGACCCCGCGGAACACTCCGGCGGAGGCCAAAGGAGCCAAGCCCCTTCGCCAGTCCGACTTACACAGCCAGACCCGCCTACGTCCACTCGAAATCTACACAGAACACATTGAGGCCGAAAATAAATAATTGAAATTTTGTTGGCGGAGCACGTAGTTCCGCCACTATCCCCCGTCCGCACCACGCACCTACCAACGAGGTGGGCCCGCGGAGGGGTGGTTGTGCTCTGTGTAGATCTCGGGACTTTATGTGCGTGCTTTTCACTGCAAAAGGATTACAGCGAAAAGCACGCACATTTTCTCCTCAGTGGCCAAGCCACCCAACCGACCGGTGCGGCCCATTCGCCTCTCTGACCAGAGGGCATCGGGGCCAGCACCGAGCTCATTCGCCCCCCTAAGAACTCTGGGGGCATCGGAGCTGCTCTCCGCACCAACCGCCAGACTGGAACTTGGCAGCCGGTGCTCCTCCTCGTACCGATGGCCTGACTGTGTACTAGGCCATCGATACTCCTCCTTCTTCGGGGCCAGATTGGGACTTGACCCCGAAGACTCCCGACGCCCCTTGGACTAGAGTCCACCAAGCGGACGCCGGGGAGCTCATTCGCCCGAACTGTCGACGGCATCGGAGCTGGCCCACTGCCACTGCAGAATCCTTTTCCTGACTCTTACAGGATCCCTGGATTTTGGGCCTAGGGAGTGGTGGTATTCTTCAGCCGCCACCACACGGCGACCAGTCAACCGACCTTTTTTTTTTTTTTTTTTTTTTTTTTTTACATCAGGAAATCCCTACCGGATACCCCCCCCGAGTCGGGGGACAGGGGGGAGGTTATGTCGGGCTCGCACCGACTAAAACCTGATGGTGTTCCGCTTGACGCCTCGTATTGGTGGCGGACGGTGAGGAGCAGTGAGCAAACTACCACCGCCCGCCGGCGTCGCCCGCTAGTGTGCGGGCGCCTTCTTGATGACGAGGGAGAAGAGCTGGTATCCTCCCTCGCCTTCGGAGAGGCGCGCGGGAACACGCGCGCGTCATCTCGGGGGCCCAATTACGAGCGATGTCACCCCCCGCGACATCACTCGGGCCCCTCAGGTGGGCAGGAGGGCGGCATATTGCCGCCTCCTGCGCTGTCTTCTTCTTCGGCGGGAAGCGGGAGCGTTCGGATCGTCTTCACGCTCCCGCTCCGCGGCCTCCTTCTGGAGCATAGCGCTCTCACAGAAGGAGGCGACAGCATTCCACGACGCTTCGCTCGCTACCATCGATTTGACTACCGATGGTAGCGAGAGATCGCGTCCCACCTGATCGACGAGGACACTGCGGAGCACGCTCAACCCGGAGCAGTGCTCTAAGGTGTGTTGCGCAGTGTCCTCGACGTTGTCCTCGCACTCCATACACGAGGTCGTCGGCTCTCGTCCGATGCGACACAGATAGCTGCCGAAGCAACCATGCCCCGACAGTACCTGCGTCACCCGGTACGAGAGCGACCCGTGCCGCCTGTCCGCCCACCGTTTGAGAATAGGGCGGATCGCCTCGACAGTCCTGCTTCCAGCCGTGGCACTCCTCAACCTCCTTCCCCACCGCTGCAGCAGGAGCTGTCGAGCGAGGAGCTTCCGCACGCGCGGCGGATGGTCTGTGCGTCGATGATAGGCATCAGCCCAGACCACCGCCTCTAGGTCCCATGGAGGGGACGCCGCCAGCAGGCAAGCCGCATCGTGGGAGATGGTGCGGTACCCTCTTATTACCCTGACGGCCATAATTCGCTGCGGTCTACGCAGCAGCGCAGCATTATGGCGCGCCAGGGCACCAGCCCATATCGGGGCCCCGTAGAGGGCCATGGACTTCACCACTCCCAGATACAGCCTGCGGCATCCCACGTCCGGTCCGCGGATGTTAGGCAGCAACCGCCCGAGGGCGGAAGCTGCGCCGACCAGTCTAGGGACCAACTGCGCGAAGTGCGCGCGGAAACTCCAGCGGCCATCGAGGACGAGTCCCAGATATTTCATCGTGGACCCGACCTCGATGCGGGTGTCGCCGACGGTGATGCCGGCACCTGAAGGCGGCGCGCGCCGGGGACCGTGAAAACACAGGGCCTCCGACTTGTGCAGCGCGACCTTCAGGCCCAGCAACCGTATGCGACCGACGACTATGGAAGTGCCTGCCGCCGCAAGCAGGGCAGACTCGCTGTACTCCTCCGCCCGGGCCAAGATCAGCGTGTCGTCTGCATAGCAGGTCACGCTGAGGCCCGGGAGGAGTGCGCCCCGCAGGACCCAATCGTACCCGATGTTCCACAGCAGTGGACCGAGAACCGATCCCTGTGGAACACCGCGTTTCATCTCCCTCCGAATGATGCGACCGCATCGCCCCTCGTAGACGATAAATCTGTCGCTCAGGTAGGACCCGATCACCTCTTGTAGGTAGAGAGGCACTCCATGGTAGCGGAGTGCCTCTCTGATGCAGCCCCAGGGCAAGGAGTTGAAGGCGTTGGCGATATCGAGCGATACCGCCACCGCCACTCCGCCCCGGGCGACCGTCTCTTCCGAGAGGGCCTTGATTCGACCGATAGCGTCGATGGTCGACCGGCCCGCCCGGAAGCCAAACTGCACCTCGTTTAAATCGGGTCCTACCGACGTCATGTGCTCGACGAGTCGACGAGCGATTATTCTCTCGAACAGCTTGCCGATCTCGTCGAGCAACACGATGGGGCGATACGCGGAGGGAGAGTCTGCGGGGCGCCCTGCCTTCTGCAGGAGCACCAGTCTGCCCGACTTCCACTGTCGGGGAAACACTCCCGACTCGAGACACTTCTGGTAAAGTCTCCCGAGCCGGTCCCCGAGGGCTCCGAAGGCCAACACCCAGGCCCTGCCGGGTATACCGTCCGGCCCAGGCGCAGTGTTGCGCCTGAGCTTCGCGACGGCGGAGACGAACTCCGCGGGAGTCAAATCCGGCACCGCAACCCGGACAACTTCCCCCGTCCTAGCCATGAACGGGGGCGCGTGATCCGCTCCCTGCACAGGGAAGAGGGCGGACACGACGCTGTCCAGTAGTTGCGGCTGGAGACTCTGGGTAAGAGGCGGCGCCCATGCGCGGAGCCTGCCACGCACCGAGCGGTACGGGCGGCCCCATGGGTCGCTGTCCAGAGTCGCCAGCAGTTCGTCTCGGGCCTGGGTCTTGGCCTTGCTGATGGATAGCTGCAGCTCCTTCTTCAGATCTCGGTACGAGCTGTACAGCTGAGCCTCGATCGTGGGGTCGCGGTGGCGACGCCTTCTGTGCCTGGTGTAACGACGACGAGCCGCGGCACACAGCACGCGCTGCGCGGCGATCTCGTCGTTCCACCAGTACACTTGTCTTTTGGGAGGTCGGAGCCGAACTCGCGGCATGGACGCATCGCAAACTTGCGTCATGGCGTCCTTAAACCATTCAGCTCCTTCCTCCACGTCGTCTGGCTCGCTACCAGCCACCCACGACTGCACGATCGAGGCTTCCACCAGCAGGTCTCTGTCGAGACGCTTCAGAGCCCATCGGGGAAAAGCAGGAGTGTACCCTCCTGGGCGGCGAGGACTCGGGGTTGAAGGCGCGGTGGAGACGTCGAATCTGATGTAACGATGATCCGACAACGTCTCCACCCCGTCCAGAACCCTCCAGCCGCGAGTCCAACGCACGACAGACGGGGACGCGAATGTCACGTCCACGATGGATCCGCCTTGCTGTCGCACGCATGTGTTGACCGATCCGTGGTTCAGAACGCACAGACCGGCCATCGCCGCCCATTCCTCCAGAGCCTCGCCGCGAGGAGTAGTCCTGGGGGATCCCCACGCCGTGGATTTGGCGTTGAGATCACCCAGGAAGAGCACGTTTCCCGACGAGAATCGACCGACAACCCGGTCGACCTCGTCGAGAAACGCCTCGAATTCGGCGAGACTTCTGTTGGGGGAGAAGTACACTCCTAACACGAGTGTTTCACCCCACAACGCCGCCACGAAACCCTGCCCGCTCGCTTTGGATACGAGGGGCAGGGAATCCGCGACCTGACGTTTTATTATGACCACCGAGCCCGAACGGTCCCCCAACCAGTCCGGAGATCCGGGAGGGACAAAGTAGGGCTCGGCGGCCACGGCCAGCTCTATTGACCACTGCGCCATGCTTTGGATCAGGAGATCCTGGGCACCGGCGCAGTGGTTGAGGTTCGACTGGAGGAGGCGATGATAACCTATACTGGCGACATTGTTTCCATCGCCTCCTCAGCCTGGGCCGGATGGGCCGGTGGGGCTGCCGCTGCGGGCGGAGCTACCACGGGCAAGGCGACGGCCGCCCGAGTGGCGACCGTCCCCCTGCCCGCGGTTTTCTTGGCGAAGGGACACCCTTGGGTGCCCAACGCGTGCTCGGCCTTCTTCCCCTCCGCAGCACACAGGGAGCAGCGGGGCGCAGCTGTGCAGGCCGCCCGCATGTGTCCCGGCATACCGCAGCGGAAACATTCCGCGCTGCGGTCTACTGCGGAGGGACAGCGTGCCGAAGCATGCCCCACCATGCGGCATTTGTAGCACCGCAGGGGTTTCGGCTCTAACGGCACCACTCGCGCCGAAACCCAGCCCACCTTTATGCGGCCTACCGCGACGACTTTATTTGCCGCCGCCACCGGACACCGAACGTGTGCCGATGCGGCACCAAAATCAGTGACGCGGACCTGACTCACCTTCACGTCAGGCACCGCGCACTCGCCGACGCCCGCGACGGCCGCCGCGACCTCCTCCGACTCGACCGAGTCATCCAGACCGACGACGCGGAACTCCGCGCACTTCATCGGTCTGGTGACCCGAACGAAGCCGTCCACGGGGAAGATCGCGCGGATCTTTTGAGCTAGGGCGTCCGCTTTGTCGCCACTAGCAGCCCCCGCGATTTCGAGCATCCGCCCCCCCGAGATGGACTGGCGGAATTTTACAGAGGGGATGCCAATCTCCTCTAGATTAACACCCCTCTTGGCCTGATCCAAGACCGCCTTGTAAGTGACGCCCTTGGCCAGGCCTTCCGCCGTGATATTAATTATCACCGCCGTCGTTCCGGGGGGGCGCGGGCGCCGGCTCCGGACTCTCTTTTTCTTTTGCGCCGGTGTGGGCGCAGGAGCAGCCGCCGGAGCCGAGAGAGCAGCGGCGGACCGAGCCGCCTGCTGCCTCTTTTTCCTCCTTGTGTTCCGAGACACTACCTCGGACCACGTCTCCGGTCCGGTAGTGTCTCGGGGCCTCTCGGCCGGAACACTCGCCCTCGGTGCGGGCACTGGAGCCGACGCGCTCGCAGGAGGCGGCGGGCCATCTTTCCGTCTGCCTAGTGGAGGACGGACAGGTCTCATTGGCAAGGCGGCGGCGCCCAGATCCACTCGCAAGGAATCCAGGCTCGCCTCGATTTTCTTGCCAATGAAGACAGTCAGCGTCCTCTCCAGGGACTCCGTCATGGCGTTGAAGCGGGAGTCAGTGCTCTCCGGCTCTTCGGCTCTCTCCACGGGGCGCATCCTCGGTGACGGCGGCGGCGGGGGCAGCTCTTCAGGGCGGCACATGGGAGGGGAAGGAGGAGGAACCGAGTTCCTCCACTCCTTCATCTCCTCCCTCATAGCCGCCATCTCCTTACGGAGATCTTCATGCTCGGCGGTCAGCCGGGCGTTCTCCGCTCGAAGCCTCTCGACTTCGTCGGAGGCCGTCCGGCCCCGCAGCTCATTGAAAATCTCCGTCATGGAGAACACCGCTTCATTAAGGGCCTTCACGTACGTGCCCTTCAGGTGGGAGCTGGTCCTGGCAACGGTTTCCACGGACTCCACGTCCGTTCGAAACCGCTCCAGGAGAGCACCGGGATCGTCCTTCGCCAGAGATACTGGCTTCCGGGATCTCAGCACTCGCGCGCTCGCCGACATACGTGCGACCTCCGCCTCAGCATCCATCTGGAGCTCCTCCCTCTTCTGTTTCAGGTAGGCCTCCTTGGCGAGGGCGACACCGATGTACTCCCCTGTGGTAGGGGGTCGGCCTCGCCCGCGCTTAGCCACGCTAAGGCTCCTTCTAGAAGAGGGGCTCCCGCTGTCGTCATCGTCGGAAGTCGACGAGAGGCGATCGCCCTTCGCGCGTTTGGTGGGGCGGCGGACTGGATCGTCCCGCCAGAGCCGTCCGCTCGAACCCCGCTCCGCAGTGTCGGTGCCCTCCGCACTTGACACCTCCACCATCTCCTCCTCCTCGCTGCTGGCCGGTGCGCGTGCAGACGCGGCCTCGCTCTTCTTTCCTCCTCGTCCTTGGGTTTTTTTGGTCTTTTTCATATTTGGTCCCACGAGTAAAAACTTTGGGTATCTACTTAAAACGCAAATCCAGCTAGCGACAGGTCCACCTCCCTGCCACAGGAACCCCCTCGCGGCTGCACGACACGCTTGGGGTTGAGGGATTTTTTATAGTGGTTTTTAAGTTGCTTCCACTTGGGCCAGGCGGTTAAGCCAAGCCCGTCGTTTCCGTGCTGAAGCTGCGCGAAATCGTAAGACTTGACTACGCTTCCGCACAGCTCCATCAGGGAGCTACGACCAACGGTGGCCGGAAAGGTAATACCTTCCCGAACCTGTCCGACTGCACAAGAGTACAGCCAGACCCGCCGCTATTCCTCCGCGTTGCAGAGGCGCTTCGCAGGGGCCACCCGGACCCCGCGGAACACTCCGGCGGAGGTCAAAGGAGCCAAGCCCCTTCGCCAGTCCGACTGACACAGCCAGACCCGCCTACGTCCACTCGAAATCTACACAGAACACATTAGGCCGAAAATAAATAAGTGAAATTTTGTTGGCGGAGCACGTAGGTCCGCCACTATCCCCCGTCCGCACCACGCACCTACCAACGAGGTGGGCCCGCGGAGAGGTGGTTGTGCTCTGTGTAGATCTCGGGACTTTATGTGCGTGCTTTTCACTGCAAAAGGATTTACAGCGAAAAGCACGCACATTTCCTCCTGAGTGGCCAAGCCACCCAACCGACCGGTGCGGCCCATTCGCCTCTCTGACCAGAGGGCATCGGGGCCAGCACCGAGCTCATTCGCCCCCCTAAGAACTCTGGGGGCATCGGAGCTGCTCTCCGCACCAACCGCCAGACTGGAACTTGGCAGTCGGTGCTCCTCCTCGTACCGATGGCCTGACTGTGTACTAGGCCATCGATACTCCTCCTTCTTCGGGGCCAGATTGGGACTTGACCCCGAAGACTCCCGACGCCCCTTGGACTAGAGTCCACCAAGCGGACGCCGGGGAGCTCATTCGCCCGAACTGTCGACGGCATCGGAGCTGCCCACTGCCACTTCAGAATCCTTTTCCTGACTCTTACAGGATCCCTGGATTTTGGGCCTAGGGAGTGGTGGTATTCTTCAGCCGCCACCACACGGCGACCAGTCAACCGACCTACGCTAAGTCGAACGGTCACGTTTTAACCGTAGCTAAGTCGTGCATAGTTTGTTAACCCAAATCTTGTAAACAAGACATTATTATTAAATTATTTCAATTATTATTCCAATTACTATTATCAATTATTATTATTGAGGTGTTCATTGTGTGTTTGTGAAGTTATTTCTCCTTTTAAAGGTTCAGTTAACTTTTTAACTGAAAAAGTAAACAAAAGTGATAAGGCCAAGTTTATAGTGAAAATTCTCCAAGACCAAGTCCGTGAGCTGGAGCTCATTGGGCATCACTCGACGCGCCAGTTCAAGGGGCGTCCAGAAATACTAGTGTGATCCTGATAGTGCGTATGCACGCGAGTCCAGACGTGTTCAGGTGACTTTGTCCCGGGTTCAGTTGGGTTTTTGCAGTGAAATCCACATTTTTCGCAGTTTTTCGTGTACTGCTCGGAAACCAAATCGGCGAGGTGCCGTTTTTCTGGCATCATTCGACGCGCCGTGACGAGGAGTACACCATAAGAAGATCCTGAACCCGGTGACGCGTACGCACGCGCGTGTAGACGCGTTCAGGTCACTTTGACGCGTGCCGCCAGATTTACTCGTGGACACCATAGACGATTTTTATTGACGCCAAATTGTCGGCGCTGTCAAGTTTCCTTGAGGGGATATCTTCAGATCACCGGAGGCTTGAAACTGGGAATAGCACGGGCAAAAATAGCTGAAAATTGGGCAACTCTCTTCTGGCCCATAGGAAGGGACCCCAAACTCTGGAACGAATCGTGGACCCCCCCTTTTTTATTTATTGATAAATTAGACGACATCAAGGGGCACCCCTCCAGAAAATTTGACCGTGCTACGACCAGAGACAGGCTTCTGGCAAAGGTTACAAGCCGGCCTGACGAAAAATTCTCTCTGTCTACAACAATTTTGCCGCTTCCGAAGGTCTACTGTGACGGCCTAGTGGGATACCTGGAAAGGGAAACGGGGAACAAAGGACGTATATACATACACATACTACCAACTTACCTGGACCTGGACCCTGGACCCTGGACACTGGACGCTGGACCCTGCAGTCTGAAACGAAGGAGCCGCAACTGAAAAATATAAGAAAAAGTGAAAGAATAATATACTTACCTGGAGCCTGGAAGAACCGGGGAACCGGGGAAGAGAGATAGCACCACCTGAAAAGGAAAGAAAATTAGATAAACAGTGACTAAAGACTCTAAGGTTGACCTAGAATTAAGTTAGTACTAAGTTATAAATATTATTAAGTGAAAATATTAAGCTAGATCTAAGTATTTTTATAGACAAACCTCCTCCTATCCTGGAATTGTGATAAATAGTATAAAAACTTTACACACACATTGACACATCTGTAACAAGAGTTACAGTTACATTGAAACAAATAAAAATATACTATAAGTACCATAAAAATAATATACACTAGTTTCAGCTTTCTCACATACTCACATTTATATCATAGCTCACACATTACTATTATTTATATCACATCTATTCATTTCACATTAATATATTACATTATTATTATATATTATATTATTATCAATATATTACATTACATTTATTTATTTATATCACATTATCCATTTCACACTTATCTCTTATACACTCACAAATCATCATCACAACTACAGGATAGTAGAAGCCCCCCTTAAATTTTTAATCTTAAAAGATAGACTGGATAATTAATATTATTTTATTAAATAATAAATTATTTTTAAAATAATTTATTAATATAAATTTAAATTTAAATTTGACGCAGGTTTGTTTATTGACAAATCTGTGTATTAGCTGACCATAACATAATTAAATTAAGACTTATAAAATAGCTTTTAAATATATTAGAGTAAGTATTTTTAGACTAAATAGCAGACTATTGTCTGACCTAGTAGCTGAGACTACTCTTTTGGAGTAAAACTAAATTATAGTGTTTTATTATCGTTATTTTTAACTTTTATAAAGTTCAGTTCAGTTCTCTCTTGCTTTGGTACATTTTGGAGTTTATACGACTTAAAGAACTTAATAGAGAGAATATTGTCCTCATCAAAAATTGACCTAAGCTACTTGACAGAATATATATAATATTTTATTATAAAAATTTATTCCTGACATTGACTAAATATTTATTTATTGTATTTAACATTTGACATATCATTACTATATAATAGTATTATAATTTAATCTATATTCATACTATATTTTATATTTTATATTTATTTTATTATTTTTAGACGAGTCCTCTGAACAGAACGACAACATGTTTGGCATCCGCACCCCCCCGCCCGTCAAACAGTCTGGGGCTAACGTCCCCAAACCCCCAACTGACCAAATGAAGGCTGGGCCTTCAAGTGAGCCCCAGAAGGTCAGGAAGAGTATAGGAGAGTGGGAGGCTGGAAAACCGGGCACCCAGCCCAAGTCCTCCCCGAAGAAAGTTGCTCCTATCTCCGCCCCAGGACCAGGAGCGAGAGTGGCTACAGCGCAGGCGAGCCGCCCACCACCATCAGAGGCACCTGATAACCTGCCGGAGCCGAAATTCGCCAGCCGAGTGGACGAAGCCAAGGCATGCCTGGTGAGGGCGAAGACGGCTCTGGCAGGGTCCAGAAACCTAAAAGCTGAAATAAAACAGGATGTCTCGCGGGCGCTGGAGCGACTATACGCCCTTGTGAAAGAGGCGGAGAAATGTAAGCCTGACGGGAAAGCACCTGAGAAAGGAAAAAGGGAAGAAGAAAAAGAAAAAGAAAAGGAAGGGAAACTGGATGGGAAACAAAAGGGGAAAATGGCTGAGGAAACGGAGTCCTCCGCATTGATGCGCTCCCTGATGGAGAGCATGAAGGAGCACGGTCGGCAAATGGCAGAGTGCCAACAGCACACTGCGACATTGGCCGACCGACTCCAGACCAGCTCACCGTCGGAGAGCGCACCGGCGCCGAGGGCCTCCTATGCCACTGTGGCCGCTGGTCACCCTCGCGCGATGCACTCCGTCGCAATATCGAGCGAGGGTGACACCAGCGGCCAAGTGGTGGACAAAATAAGGACAGCAGTGGACGCCAGGGCGACAGGAATAAGGGTGGAAAGAGTGAGAAAGGTCAGAGACCAAAAGGTGATATTGGGCTGCACCACGGAGGAGGAGATGGGAAAAGTGGTGGACAAGATTAGAAGATCCGGCACAAACTTGACAGTGGAGGAGGTTAAGAACAAGGACCCGCTCGTGATCCTCAGGGACGTCATGTCATACAACACGGACGAGGACGTCCTGACGTCGCTGAGGACCCAGAGCGGGTCTTTGTTCCGAGATGTGCCGGATGCAGATTTTAGAGCCCAAGTAAGGTACAGGAGGCAAACAAGGAACCCGCATACCTGCCACATTGTACTGCAAGTCTCGCCGAAAGTGTGGCAGCGCTTGACAGGTGCAGAACGAGTCCACATCGACCTCCAGCACGTGCGCGTAGCAGACCAGTCGCCACTGGTACAGTGCTCGCTCTGCCTCGCGCACGGGCATGGAAAACGTTTCTGCACCGAGACCGAAAAGGTGTGCAGTCATTGTGGGGGCTTGCACCTGTGGACGCAGTGCCCCGACCGCCTGGCTGGAGTAGAACCCACGTGCCGCAACTGTGTACGTGCAAAAATCAGTACCACTAACCACAACGCTTTTAGTGTGGACTGCACGGTGCGGCACAGATGGGACGCGATAGCCAGGGCGAGCGTGGCATACTGCTAAAGGCGTCCCGGGTGCAAGGAAGTCGATATTCTGTGTGTGGCCACTGTCAAATGACCCGAAGTCAATGGGATACCTTTTCGCCGCCGGCCTCATCCCTTAAATTGTACACCACTATTATGAAATAGCTATGCAATTTAATAGTACCTACTCATTACAGGGGTTAAATCACGGGGCGGGTGCCAATCCAGTATTAGACTTATTACACCACACACAGCACAATAAACTACATATCGACCAACAAAAACTGCGGAGAAAGTTCCTCCAAGTCAAAATAAGATCTAAATGGCAAAGCAATACAGAACTTAATAAATCGTTGATAAAACACTTAAACGCTATATACTAAAAAATTAAATAGTACAAAAGAGTTATGCTACAGTTATATTATAAGTATATACCTTGATAGCATAAAACTATAAGTCAAAATAAAATAAAGTTAATGTAAGCTAGTCATATAAGTAGATTGTAAGTAAATTGTATAAAAAGTATAAGTATGCTTGGTTTCTAAATTGTATAAAAAGTATGATTCCAGAAAGCATGATTGGTTTCTAAATTGTATAAAACAAAAGAAATCGGATATGAGAAAAAAAAAAAAAAAAAAAAAAAAAAAAAAAAAAATATGTAGATATAAAAGATGTTAGATAGCATATTTTCAGAACCAACCTAGCATACACTACTTAAGAAAAATCATACAAGTTTAGCCATCTTATAGGTACCTACTATTATAGATAAAAATATTATGATAAAAACATAATAAAGAAGCGCCAATAGTCTCTGACCAAATATTACGTCAGAGGACAACATAAGAAAAAAAAAAAAAAAAAAAAAAAAAAAAAAAAAAAAAACCTAACCTAACCTAACCTAACCTAACCTAACCTAACCTAACCTAACCTAACCTAACCTAACCTAACCTAACCTAACCTAACCTAACCTAACCTAACCTAACCTAACCTAACCTAACCTAACCTAACCTCCTCAAGGACGTCATGGCCTATAACACAGACGAGGACGTCATGACGTCCTTAAAGACCCAAAATAGGGAAATGTTTCGGGATATAGCTGGGGAAGACTGGAGAGTACAAGTTAAATACAGGAGAAAGACCAGAAACCCGCACACCTGCCACATTGTGCTCCAGGTCTCGCCGAAAATGTGGCAAAGGTTGACTGCAGCGGAACGCGTCCATGTCGACCTCCAACATGTGCGCGTGGAGGACCAGTCACCGCTGGTCCAATGTTCACTTTGCCTAGCGTACGGACATGGGCGGCGTTTCTGCAAAGAAACTGAGAAAGTGTGCAGTCACTGTGGAGGCCTACACCTTTGGACGGACTGCCCCGACCGCCTGGTGAGCGCAGAACCCACATGCTGTAATTGTGTACGAGCCAAACTGGTGACAACTGGACATAACGCCTTTAGCCAGGAGTGCACAACGCGGCACAGGTGGGACGCGCTAGCCCGGGCGAGCGTGGCGTATTGTTAAGGGCGTCCCAGGTGTTAAGGAGACGAAGAACTGCAGAATCCCTTCCAAAGAAGGCCACTACCTCGTGATCCAAGCGAACCTCCAGCGGAAAAATATCGCCACCGATGAGCTCATGATTGAAGCAGGGAAAAGAAAGGCGTCCTTAGCATTGATCCAGGAGCCCTATGTAGGCAAGGCAAAGAGTATGAAGACCTATAAAGGGACGAGAATCTACCAGAACACTCGCCTGGACGAGGGGCCTGTGAAGGCGGCAATCGCGGTCTTTGACCGCGACTTGGACGTTACACAGTTCCCTAGACTCACTACAAATAACATCGTAGTGGTGAGGGTCCGGACCAGTGCTTGGGAGATTGTCGTAGTATCCTTCTACTTCGAGCCGAACTTACCTCTGGGGCCATACCTGGATCAATTGAAGAAAATTGAGGACGAACTGGGCCCCAAAAGACTTCTAATCGGAGGCGATACTAACGCAAAAAGTACCTGGTGGGGAAGCAAGATAGTGGATCACAGAGGGGAGGAAATGTCTGGAAGTCTCGAAGAGATGGGCCTTCAGGTACTCAATCAAGGTAACACCCCCACTTTTGACACCATTAGGGGGAACAAGGCATACACCAGTCATGTTGACATCACGGCCTGCTCCTCGGACATGTTGCTGCTTACCGAAGCTTGGACGGTGGATGACAGCATCGCTAGCTCGGACCACAACGCTATTACATTTAAGATCAGGTTGACCAAAGCCAATGGCATGAATACAGAGAGAACAACTAGAAAGTTTAACACCAAAAAGGCCAAATGGTCCCAATTTGCTGAGAATCTCACCAAAATGAATAACGAAATGGGCATAACTAAGGCGATGGTGGACGAGGTCAACCAGAGGGAAACGTTGGATCTCTTAGTGGAAACATACTCAAAAGCCATAACAGAGGCATGCTCCGACGCAATACCGAAAAAGAGATCCAGCGAAAAACTTACCTCCCCATGGTGGTCCGAGGAACTGGCGAAGCTGAAGAGAGATGCTATCACAAAGAGGCGCCGTATCCGATGTGCGGCACCGGTCCGGAGAGCGAAGGTCGTCGACGAGTACCTGAAAGCAAGAGAAAAGTATGAGGAAGAGATCAATAACGCCAAAATAGAGAGCTGGAAGGGATTCTGTGGCAAACAAGATAAAGAAGGAATGTGGCAGGGAATATATAGGGTCATAGGAAGGACCTGTAAAAGGCAGGAGGACATTCCCTTGACCCTAGATGGTATGGAACTGGAGATGGAACAGTCGGCAAAAGTCCTGGCCGAAACTTTTTATCAAGAAGATGAAGACAAAGAGGAGAATGAATACCACCAAAAAATACGGAGAGAAGCCGACCTGGTGAACGGACCGGGTCATGATGAACAACATGACCCGCCGTTCACTATGGTAGAACTAAGGTCCTCGGTGGATTCATTCAACCCTAAGAAAGCGCCAGGAGCCGATGGATTCACCGCCGATATTTGCCGACACGCCATTCAGAACGACCCGGAATCTTTCCTTGCCCTGACAAACAAGTGCCTGGAGTTAGGGCACTTCCCCAAGACCTGGAAGGTAGCAACGGTGGTAGCCCTACGGAAGCCTGGAAAAGACAATTATGCGAACCCTAAGTCATACAGGCCCATAGGGCTGCTACCGGTGCTTGGAAAGATTCTGGAGAAAATGGTGGTAGGTAGACTGAAATGGCACCTACTCCGCAATATCAGCCCCCAGCAATATGGATTTATGCCCCAGCGCAGCACCGAGGACTCCCTCTATGACCTAATGAATCATATACGCGAAAAAATAAATGAGAAGAAATTAGTGACAATGATTTCATTGGACATAGAGGGAGCCTTCGATAATGCCTGGTGGCCTGCGATAAGGGTGAGGCTGGCGGAGGAAAGGTGCCCCATCAACATCAGGCGGTTGATGGACAGCTACCTACAAGATCGGCAAATACATCTCAGATACGGCGGCGTAGAACACACCCGGAAAACGAGCAAGGGGTGTGTTCAAGGATCCATCGGCGGTCCGATTCTCTGGAACCTTCTCCTGGATCCACTGCTAAGGGGGCTTGGACAGCGGGGAGACTACTGCCAAGCCTTTGCGGATGATGTGGTCCTAGTTTTTCACGGCGATACGGCGCGTACAGTACAGGAACAGGCCAATGCCGCACTCGCGTATGTTCGGGAGTGGGGTGTCAGAAATAAGCTTAACTTCGGGCCACAGAAGACCAAGGCCATGGTTTTAACCAATAAGTTAAAGTATGACACACCACTCCTGAGCATGGGCGGGGTCGGCATTGACCTGTCCCAAGAAATTAAAATTCTGGGGCTCACTATTGACAGTAAGTTGACGTTCAACGCTCATGTTGCCGATGTGTGCAGAAGGGCGTTGAACGTCTACAAACAGCTGTCCAGAGCCGCCAGAATAAGCTGGGGCCTCCACCCAGAGATCATTCGCCAAATTTATACGGCGACGGTGGAACCAGTTGTACTGTACGCAGCCGCTGCCTGGGCAGGTGCCGCTGAGAAGCTGGGAGTGCAAAGGCAGCTCGCCGCTGTCCAAAGAGGATTTGTACAGAAGTTGACCAGGGCATACCGTACCGTCTCCCTCAATTCGGCGCTAGTGCTGGCCGGGATACTGCCCCTCGACCTCAGGATACGGGAGGCTGCTTCCCTGTATGAGGCCAGGAGGGGAGTACCGCAGCCAATACTGGCGGGCAGGGAGGTGGAAAGAGTCGTTGCATATGCCGACACTCCTCATCCGGCGGAACATATGAGCCTGGAGTTCATGTGTCTGGTAGACAGAGAACAAGTCGACCAGCAAAACGACCAGCAAGCTCGAATATATACTGATGGCAGCAAGATTGGGGGCGGAGTCGGAGCGGCATTATCCGTATGGAATAATGTCGCCGAGACGAAATCCCTCAAACTTAAGCTGCCATCGTATTGCACAGTCTACCAGGCGGAACTCCTGGCCATATGCAAAGCCACGAGGATAATTTTAGACAATGAATGGAAAAGTTGTGGCATATACAGCGACTCACGGTCTGCCCTGCAATCAGTTGTCAACAATGGCTCATCCCACCCCTTGGCGGTGGAATCCCGCTCGAACGTACGAGCCGCACGCCTCCAGAACAAGGAGATATCCCTGTTCTGGATAAAGGCCCACGCCGGTCTGGCCGAGAACGAGCGGGCTGACGAGTTAGCAAAGGAGGCCGCGCTCAATACAAAACGAAAGCCGGACTACGACCTGTGTCCGGTCTCATTCGTCAAGCGGCGAATTCGAATGAAATCGCTTGTCGAATGGAACCGGAGATACAGGTCGGGTCACACCGCCGGCATAACCAAGATCTTTTTGCCGGACGCGTGCGAGGCCTACAACATCGTCAGACAGCTCGAGCCGACCGGCGTGGTTACGCAGGTACTTACGGGGCACGGTGGGTTCTCCCAATACTTGGCAAGATTCAAGTGTAAGGAGAACCCATCGTGCATTTGTGATCCAGGCGTTGAGGAAACCGTACCTCACGTGCTGTTCGAGTGCCCAGCCCACTGCCATGACAGACAAACTGCGGAGTATATTCTGGACTCTAAAATAAATGACCGCACAGTAAGCACAATTTTCAAGGACAAAAGCAAGCGAACTGAACTTGTAAAATTCTGTACAAAAATCGCACTTAAAGTTATCAATAGAAATAAATAGTATATGTATAAGTTATGTTGCCTGTATATAATAGTATATATCGAGTCACCATAACAAATAAAAATGTATAGTTGTTAAGTTTAGCTGTAAGTTAGTTTGTACCTTTAAATTGTAAATGTTGCATGCCTAGCTATAAGTCTCCAAAATGTATAATGTTTAGATATCTCTATGAATATGATGGGAAAAAATAAAAAAAATAAAAAATAAAACATAAATAATAATAAAAGTCATTGACAATAATAGCATTGTGTAAATGTAAATGCAAACTAAGTGTGTAGTGAAATATAATTATATAGAATAAGAATATAAATTTAAGTAACTGTATGTAAAAATAATAATAATAAAATAAATATGCATGTAGCCCCAAAATAACCAGCACTATCGCTGAATAGTAGTAAAAAAAAAAAAAAAAAAACAATAGAACCGATCACAAAAGAAGTCAAACAAGCTCTCTGAAAAATCTATTAATCAGAGGATTTTATAAAAAAAAAAAAAAAAAAAAAAAAAAAAAAACCTAACCTAACCTAACCTAACCTAACCTAACCTAACCTAACCTAACCTAACCTAACCTAACCTAACCTAACCTAACCCAGGATAAGCTGGGGTCTCCACCCGGAGATTATACGCCAAATATACACGGCGACGGTGGAACCAGTTGTACTGTACGCAGCCGCGGCCTGGGCAGGCGCCGCTGAGAAGCTGGGAGTGCGAAGGCAGCTCGCCGCTGTCCAAAGGGGATTCGCGCAAAAGTTGACCAGGGCATACCGCACCGTCTCCCTCAATTCGGCGCTAGTGCTGGCTGGGATACTACCCCTCGACCTCAGAATACAGGAGGCTGCGGCCCTGTATGAGGCCAGGAGGGGAGTGCCACAGCCAGCGCTGGCGGGAAGGGAGGTGGAAAGGGTCGTTGCATATGCCAACACTCCTCATCCGGCGGAACATATGAGCCTTGAGTTCATATGTCTGGTAGACAGGGAACAAGTAGACCTGCATAACAACCAGCAGGCGCGTATATATACTGATGGCAGCAAGATTGGGGGCGGAGTCGGAGCGGCATTATCCGTATGGAATAATGTCGCCGAGACGAAATCCCTCAAACTTAAGCTGCCATCGTACTGTACGGTCTACCAGGCGGAACTCTTGGCCATATGTAAAGCCACGAGGATAATCGTAGATAGTGACTGGCAAAGTTGTGGCATATACAGCGACTCTCGGTCTGCCCTGCAATCTGTCATCAACAACGGCTCATCCCACCCCTTAGCAGTGGAGTCCCGCGCGAACGTTAGAGCGGCGCGTCTCCAGAACAAGACGGTCCACTTCTTCTGGATCAAAGCCCACGCCGGTCTGCTGGAGAATGAGAGAGCCGACGAACTGGCAAAGGCAGCCGCGTTAAATGCGAAAAGAAAGCCGGACTACGACCTGTGCCCGGTTTCATTCGTCAAACGACAAATCCGTATGGGGTCGCTTGTCGAATGGAACCGGAGATACGGGTCGGGTAACACCGCCGGCATTACAAAAATGTTCTTGCCAGACGCTATAAGCGCATACAAGACTGTTCGCCAGCTCGAGCCGACCGGCGTGGTCACACAAATTCTTACAGGGCACGGTGGGTTCTCCGAATACTTGACCAGATTCAAGTGTAAGGAGAACCCATCGTGCATCTGCGAGCCCGGGGTAGAGGAGACGGTGCCGCACATATTGTTCGAGTGCCCCGTCCACATAATTGACAGACTAAATGCGGAAAATATTCTCGAGTCAAAAATAGACAGAAACACAATATGCACATTATTTAACAGTAAAAGCAAGAGAGCTAACTTATTAGAATACTGTTCAAAAATAGCATTAGTCGTAATAAATAGAAATAAGTAGAATATTAATTTTATGTTACTTTTATATAATAGTTATATATTTAGAAAACATAATACTATAAGCTGTAAAATTAAGTTAAATATAAGCTAGTTATTAATTTAGACAGTATTTCAGATTTTTTGCATGCCTAGTGTAAGTTCAATAGTATATCTATAGTATTATAAATATCGATAATTGGGGGAAAAAAAAAAAAAAAAAAAAAAAAAAAAAAGGTAGGTAGGCATATCATTTTTAGTTAAAAACTAAAGTAGGTACTTAGCTTTACAAGCATATCTAAAAAACCTAAAAATAAAAGTTACAACAATAAAAATAAAGACCAAAAAAGGTCTCTGACAAATTAAAACGTCAGAGGATTTAAAAAAAAAAAAAAAAAAAAAAAAAACCTAACCTAACCTAACCTAACCTAACCTAACCTAAGCCAAACCTAACCTAAGCCAAACCTAACCTAAGCCAAACCTAACCTAAGCCAAACCTAACCTAAGCCAAACCTAACCTAAGCCAAACCTAACCTAAGCCAAACCTAACCTAAGCCAAACCTAACCTAAGCCAAACCTAACCTAAGCCAAACCTAACCTAAGCCAAACCTAATCTAAGCCAAACCTAACCTAAGCCAAACCTAACCTAAGCCAAACCTAACCTAAGCCAAACCTAACCTAAGCCAAACCTAACCTAAGCCAAACCTAACCTAAGCCAAACCTAACCTAAGCCAAACCTAACCTAAGCCAAACCTAACCTAAGCCAAACCTAACCTAAGCCAAACCTAACCTAAGCCAAACCTAACCTAAGCCAAACCTAACCTAAGCCAAACCTAACTTAAGCCAAACCTAACCTAAGCCAAACCTAACCTAAGCCAAACCTAACCTAAGCCAAACCTAACCTAAGCCAAACCTAACCTAAGCCAAACCTAACCTAAGCCAAACCTAACCTAAGCCAAACCTAACCTAAGCCAAACCTAACCTAAGCCAAACCTAACCTAAGCCAAACCTAACCTAAGCCAAACCTAACCTAAGCCAAACCTAACCTAAGCCAAACCTAACCTAAGCCAAACCTAACCTAAGCCAAACCTAACCCAACTAGTCTGACCCAAACCTTGATTTTTCGATGGAATTCCGGATCATTGTCATGCATTTCAAAGACCCAATCAGCAAAGACACGTCAAGTTGTTGAATCGTGTATCGTTCCATTTTTATTAATGGCGTAGTTTCTACTTGTCAAATGTCAAAAAATTACAGCTTTAAAAGTGACATCTACCGAAATAGCGGGCTATTCAAAATAACACCTCTTATTGAAAAACACTGTATATCGGTTAAATGTCCCCAACTGCAATTCGCCATTTTGTTTTGGAATCGGTTTTGTTCCTTGTTCGCCACACAAAACAAATTGTCAAAATAGCGCAGTGTCAAAATATTGGAGTGTCAAAATTAAAAATGCAAAATTTAATTAACTCTGATTTACTCTACTTGTAGATACCCTGAAAATTGGTCAGTTCCAAGTTAAGATGAACCGAGGCCGCCTGGGGTCTCTAGACACTATTCTAACTTACACGAACAATGAATGGGTTAGTTATTATATTCATGTTGTTCTTTATGTAGTTCACTCAATGATTATGTTACATTAGCAAAACGATTGGTCCGCCGTGTGGTCTACGAGCCACATTCCCGGCATGGACAACGCCTCGGGCGGGAGACCGCGGAGGACCGGCAGACGGCGCCTGCGCCTCGGCTCGCTCGCGGTGGCTTCGTGTCTCGCCATGCACCTCCAGATCTGTGCGACAGCGCTCACCACCGGAACTCGTATGTTGTTTTGCCTGTAACGAACCTCATTCTAATTGACATAGTATGAAGTTGTGTTCGCAGTGGTCCTGTCTCTGGCGGTGGCGGCGCTGGCCAACCCTCTGCGCCACTTCGAAGTGTACCTCGGCCAGTGGAGTCTCAGCGGTCCGGGCAGAGCCTTTCGCATCGTTCCTATGCTGGATGGTATTTGTTTTTGAATTGATAAGCCGTGTTGATCACGAGTGGTCTACAAAATACAAATTTGAGCTAGTCCTATATGGCGGGCGGGAACTGAAATATTTAATGTGTTGAAGGTATCGGGATAGCCATTTGTTTGAACTCAATAATGCGGGCTATCTGCTGCGTCTGCATCGCCTCCGCCACGGGCCTGTATGTCTACCACAGCATCTCCGACCGGAGACTGCCTTTCACCTACTGCAGGTAGTCTGCTTGCCTTTATGACTCATCACCATTCAGATCTAACCACAACATCACGCGCTAGATGGTGTTTAACTTACAGAAACTTAAATTTGCAACCTTTCGAGCCAGTCGTGATGAACAAAGTTGAAATGATAGAGTGGATGGAGACTCGCGACGTGACCGCGGCTCGCACCCGCTCTGTCAGGAACTGGTGAGTGCGCAATTAACACGCCTTTAATATCAAATTACTACTATTATATTATTATTTATTTATTATTATCATTTGTTTCGTTCGATTCCCGTTTCAGGCTAATAATGTTTTAAAATTATAATATAATTGCAGACATTTGTGTTCGATTGAGTTCCTTTCCGTCTTCGTGGGTAGGTAGGTAAGTATGATTTGAAACAAGTTGTACTTTCAGGTCTGCGATGAACGATTCTAAATATTCCTTGAAACAATATGAGTTCTGTAACGGCTCGTTCTCGGGTTACTCAGGGTTGTACCATGTGCCTGCTTACAATTTCTTTTAGTAAGTATCTAGGAGAATCGAAGGCCTCGTTTCTCATCCCATGCGAGGAATACTGATCGCTCTCCCTCGTCAGCCTGGAGATCCTGCAGATGCGTCCTGGCGCCCGACACGTGAACGCGCAGCTGCTGGCCATGCTGGTTCTGGTGTGGCTGTCCATCTGGTGCATGATGCTAGCGGAACGCTTTCTCCACGGAAAGGTACTTGCGTCACCGGTTTCGGCTCGGATAATTATTTGAACGACGATATCTGATTTCAGTTGATTTGGAACAATATAGGATTATACGTGTTGGCGGTTCCTTGGTTGTGGATATCCGTGTTGGTGGTGACGGTCTGCTTCCACGTGGCCGGCGGCCGAGTTAACGTTTCCGAGAAGATATTTCGAGTCACAGATAAGGGTGTTATATCTGTAAGTATCATTTGTAAAATTATTTAAAAGCATAACTATTTGTGTTTAATTGAAATATTGTAAAAATTGTTTTAGATAATCGCAGACGCCATGGTTGTCGCGATTTACGTACATTCTGCCGGCACAGGCACAGAATTGATTCATGGCAAGGGATTAAATCGATTCGGTAATGAAATGTCTATCGGATCTGACCGTAGTGCCGGAGCAGACGTTATTATGACCTTGTTTGTTGCAGCATCCGGTCACATTGACCCAATTTTGAACGGTGAAAACGTAATGCATTCCATTTTGGTGTTAACCTTCTGTGTGGTGCAGTCCGCGGCGGGGACCGCGTGCGCGCTGCTGGACGACCAAGTCATGGAGCGATTGCAGAACACCGGGCAAAGTAAATGCCGACCGTTATAGATTCATAGTCATTTAAAAAAATATATTTTGTTTGTTGACATTTATCTAATTGGCCTCCACACGAGTGTAAAATTTAAGTACAAATATATTTTAACATCAGGAAAATAAAACGATTTGAAATGACGACCCTGCTTCATCAGCATATTGATGTACGTTGTTTATTGTTGTAGGTGTGTTGTGGATGATTCCCCTTTACTCCAAATGTTCCCAAGTGGGACAATTCTCTCATTTCATGTAAGTTGTGTATTTATAGTAGGTATAAGCTGCCGGCCTTCTGCTAACAGCAAATTATTTGGACTACTTAGTCTTCCACTAGCTGGACTAGAATCATTCTAAATAATTTAAATAATGATGTGTCACCTGTACACCTGTAATAGGTTTACGTGAATAAATATGTTGTTATGTTTTTTTAGGTCAGTATTAATGTTCGGCGGACTCACATTTGCATATGTTGCGGTGGCGTACACAATGATCAAATCTGCATTGCATACAATATTTGAATACAGAGTAAAATTAGTGTAAGTTTGTTACATTATAAAGAAAATATCCTATCAAAGGAACAATTCGGGTTTAGAAAACATAAATCTACAACAATGGCCAGTTACCAGTTGATAGCGAATATTCTGAAAAGCATACAAAATAAAACTCTAGCTGTAGCGTTATTTCTAGACCTGAGTAAGGCATTTGACTACGTAGATCATTCTATTCTTTTGGGCAAATTAGACCGAATAGGCATACGTGGGCCAGCTCATGACTGGCTTAGAAGTTATATAAAAGGTCGTAAACACATGACACGAATTACTAAGCTGTCTGTAAAGTCGAATACAGTCGAAAATTTTGACTCTGACACTGTAATAAGTTTTCACAGAGTACCACAAGGTAGTATCCTGGGTCCTTTGCTATTCCTCATCTATGTAAACGACTTACCACAGTCTACAGTTCATGACAGCGTACTTTTTGCAGATGATACAACTATAATAGTAAAAAAAATAAAGACCATGATTCATTGGAAAGCCATATGAATGTAGCACTGGAAAACATTATAGAGTGGTTAACTAAAAATAATTTAAAAATAAACTTATCAAAAACTAAAATAATGCAATTTGTTACATATGGTGCAAATAAAAGGAAATTTCAGATAAGACATTTAAATGAATGTATAGAACAAGTCAGTAAAATTAAATTCTTAGGATTAATTATAGATGAACATTGCAACTGGAAAGACCAAGTTGAGACGGTTCGGAAGAGAATAAATAGCTGTGTATATGCTCTTAAAACTATAAAATCAGTGACTTCTACAGACACAGCCATAATGGTCTATCACAGCTATGTCTGCTCACTGCTACGTTACGGCATTATAATCTGGGGTAATTCAGTAGATATAATGAGCTTGTTCATAGCACAGAAAAAGTGTATTCGTGCTATTGGAGGTCTAAAGTGGATTGCCTCTTGTCGTCCTTTATTTAAAAAATATATGATACTCACCTTACCATGTGTATACATCTTTGAGGCATGTAAATTTGTTAAGTCAAATATTGAGCTGTATCAACAAAGTAATAATAATGGCAAACGTTCCATCACACACACATCCTTAGTAATGCCTATACCTAAATTAGAAATCTTTAGACGAAACGCCTCCTACATGACCGCTAAAATATATAATTGTTTGCCAAAGGTATGGACAGAGATGCCTTATAAAAGATTCTGTACAGTACTGCATGCGGGGCTAGTTCAGGAATGTTTCTATACTTTGGAGGAATACTATGTGTATTTTAAGCAACACAAAGATTTTTGTGAAGTAAAGTTACTAAAGAAGCAACGCTGAGTTTTTAGTAACTTTACTTCTATAACAGTTGTTGTAAATTTTTGCATGCTTATGGCGAAATATTAATAAGACCTAATATTGTTTGTTACCATGTTTCCTGCAAATAAATATTTCATTCATCTCATCTCATCTCATCTCATCCCATCCCATCCCATCCCATCCCATCCCATCCCATCCCATCCCATCTCATCTCATCTCATCTCATCTCATCTCATTTCATTTCATTTCATTACGTTAAGTTTGCTGCTCACCGCTGCCCAACTCTCGAAACCAACTGCCAGAAATGTACAAACTAAATTAAAATATTGAGCTGCTGAGTGCATCATTAGATATTTGGAAAAACCTCAAACCATAAACAAAAACGGGGATCTCTCTCGCTCGCACAATACAACATATTCAAAGAGTCAAAGTCTGAGTGTAGTTTTGAAAAATGTAGTCAATCAGCGTATTTAACTTAGTAACTGACACTGTCAGAGCATTTAACTTAGTAACTGACACTGTCAGAGCATTTAACTTAGTAACTGACACTGTCAGAGCATTTATCTTAGTAACTGACACTGTCAGAGCATTTAACTTAGTAACTGACACTGTCAGAGCATTTAACTTAGTAACTGACACTGTCAGAGCATTTAACTTAGTAACTGACACTGTCAGAGCATTTCTCTTATTTTCAATTTTATATTACTATTTTTATATCGTTTTTATTTTACCATTATTTATTTATTTTTAATTGTCATAGAAGGGCGTGTAACAAAAAATCCGATTAAAAAAATGAATAACATATTTTTCCATATTGTCATTCAATCACTGATTAAAGTGTGCTATTTATACAGATTTGTGGAGCAATTAGTTGTAGCAGGATTGCTGTGCGCCTGCATGCTGCTCAGCTCGCTGTTCGTCACCTCTGTTAGTTATTGTTCCAATCGAATGTCGTCTCCCCCGAGCGGAAGTGAGCCCGCGGCTTGTTCCAGTGGGGAGGCCCCCTGGCGGAGACGGCGGGCGCCGCGCTGTCGGGCGCCGCCACCCCCGCCGTGTGTCTGCTGGAGCTGGCGGGCCTGCTGCTGGCGTACCGCGGCCGCGACTTCCTGTCCGACCTGCGCCTGGCCGCGGAGGAGCACGCGTGTCCCTCGCGCCTGCCGCTGCAGTGGCAGAGCCTCCCCCTGCTGCTGGCGGCGAGTCTGGTGGCGCGGCTGGCGGCGCTGCACTGGGCGGGGCCGCACGGGGCGGCGGCGCTGCTCCCGCTGGCGGCGGTGGCGGCGGCCGTGCCTCTGCGCTGCTGTCACAACGCCTACGCTTTCCTCAGACCCGCTCCCAGGCGCGAGACGTGATCGCGGCAGACCAGAGGAACATCTTTTCATTTGCTTATTTATAGAAGTAAAGAAAATTTAAAAAATATGAATCAAATTTGGTATTTTTTGTTAGGATAATTGCTGTGCCGAATCGCGAGGCGAGCACTGGACTGTAATTGGCTTCTTTTTCTCGATGATAGCTGGTGGCGTATCTTCACTTTGCACACATCTAGTATCAAAAGCTTTAAAGTTGACGGCCCCTAAAAGGCGGCAAAGGCGCACTCCTCTCTTTGTCCACCTGTTACACGTACGAGGCACGTCGAAAATTCTATCATTATGTAGAATACTAAAAAACTATAATACTAACTTTGCAGATGTGGATATATTCTGCACCTCAAAAAATAAAGCTAAAGTCACTGCAATTCGTGACTTAGCTGCAAAGACAACAATAAAGTAGTATTGTGCTGATGAACACCACACTACTCACAAACACTACGCCGCTGTGGCATCGGTAGCGCCGCCGGGATCTGTACTCTGGATCTGTGCTATATAAGATTAATAAATTATTTTATTTTTATTTTTTATTTATTCAGGAAACACAGATCTTAAATCATATATAATCATATATATAATCATAATATAATTAAAAATCTAAAGACAAATAAAGGCGCTGGTAGTGACGATATTCCACCCATTTTTATTAAACAGTGCGCCAACAATCTCGTGAAGCCATTGAGCATATTGTTTAGAAGATCACTGGACAACGGCGTTTTTCCTGACAGGTGGAAGGATGCGAACATAATACCAATTCACAAGAAAGGAACTAGGACCAAAATCACCAACTATCGACCTATATTCAACCTCTGCTGCATAAGCAAGATACTAGAAAAAATTGTTTATGACCATATTTATCCCACAATCTCTAGAGCGATACCGCATAACCAGCATGGCTTTATGAAACATCGCTCAACCACGTCTAATTTGGCTATCTTTAGCAGCGACGTGTTAAAGTATATGGATAAAGGGCAGCAGGTTGATGTTGTATACACGGACTTTGAGAAGGCGTTTGATCGTGTAGACCATATTATCCTTATGCGTAAGCTTATGCACCTCGGTATTCACGGCAACTTATACAGATGGATAGAATCATATATTACTAATAGGCAACAAGCAGTGATCATAGGCTCTGCCCGCTCGAATACAGTCCAAATAACATCTGGAGTTCCACAAGGCTCACACCTGGGCCCGTTGTTTTACAACGCCTAGCTATTCGATATACACGCGCACATTCAGAACTCCATTTTTTTATTATTTGCAGACGACAAAAAAGTTTATCAAAATATCAAAGACGCCAACGATTGTCAGCACATGCAGGGCGATCTGGATCGACTATGCAAGTACTACGTTCAAAATAGAATTTCCATTAATATCGATAAGTGCATAAATATTACTTTTTCGCGTAAAGTCAACCCCATATCATATTCCTACTCTATTAATAATAACGTAATACGTAAAACTAACAGTATACGTGACTTAGGCATAATATGGGATGCAAAATTCTTACTTGCAGATCATATCGAAAGCATTATAAACAAAGCTTACAAGATGTTGGGTTTTATTGGTCGTGTTAGTAAACCTTTTAAAAGCATCGAGTGTCTAAAAATTCTGTATTTTGCTTATGTGAGAAGCAACCTAGAATATGCAAGTTGCGTTTGGTCGCCTCAATATGGCATATACATTAAAAGACTCGAGTCAATTCAGAAGAAATTTATTAAAATTCTAAACTTTAAATATTATAATAGGTTCGATGATTATTTGTCGGCTTGCCATCACTACCGGTTATCTACACTCGAAAATCGGCACCGATTGCAAGATATATTCCTGCATGCGCTGCTCTCAGGGCATCTCGACTGTCCAGAGCTGCTAGCTAAGATTCAATTCTGTGTGCCCCCTCGACGTTTTAGACACACATCGTTATTTGCTGTGCCTTTCGCGAAGACGAACTATGCATATCACTCTGTACTGTATAGAGCCGCGCGTACATATAACCTGGAGTACTCGGAAATTGACATTTTTAATATATCTAAATATAAATTAAAGAAGGAGATAATTGCAAATAAACATTAAACATTAAATAAATAAACATACTAAAACACACACGCACACGCACACACACACTCATTTAAACAAACACATGCACTCACTCTCATACTTACACAAACATGCATGCACCATAATAAAAAAAAAAAAAAATGTGTAGGAGTAATTAATACATTATTATATCTGTTCAATTGAAATTTAGGATTTAGTTTTTATTTTTTCATATTTTATGCAATCAATTTTACATCTTAAATTCTTAAATATGTATTTTTAACTTTTAATTTTTTTTGTATCACTTATCACAGTTTTTAATATTATATGTGGAATCCTGTTAGTGGCCTAAAATTGTTAACTTGTAAGTACTTAATTTATTAAAGTTGAAACGCTGTTGGATTCTCAATAAATAAATAAATAATTACAACAATTCTAAAAGGCCGCGTTCGTTTTAAGAAATGTTAGCATGAAAATACCACTTTTTTTAGCACAAGTCGTTCGTTTAATGAAAATTCTAACATTTGATGCTAATTTCCGTATGTCAGTACCGTGTTGAAAGGATGGTTATTGATGTTACTTTTTGACAGATGTCAAATTGATCGTTTACCATTTTTATATACTTTATAGTTTTCTATTATATTTGTTAAAAAGGTATATTAAACGATTTTATGTAATAAATTCAAAGACCATAATAATATCACGTGTATTGGATGCCATGGTATGATAAAACATGAACGAAAACACTTGTCAAAAAGTAGCATCACCGCTCGTTTTATTTAAGAAATGTTAGCATTGTTAAAAAAAAGTGGTATTTCTTAACAAAAACGACATTCGCGCTGGTTTATGAAGTTGCTACGAAATGTTGGAAATGCTATAACACGAACGCGCCCAATGTTACACAATCCAGCAAAGTTTCCACTTAAATATTAAACATAGATTTTGCAAAAATAATAATAATAATAGGGATAAGCTTAAACACAATACCTATATAACAAATACAACTAAATAATATACATATATATATAGTAAAATAATGGAAAATGAAGAAAAAAAAATAGTAATCAAAAAGAAATAAATTAAAAGTTCTCCAAGCATTCCAATTATGATTTATTTAGATAATTTTATTAATTTCTTTTTTTAACCTAGCAACACTAACACTGAACAAATCAATATCACCGAAATTTTCATTGTAATTTAGGCATGATCTTAGCACAAAGGAGTTTTTCAAGTATTTTGTTCCAGCAAATCTGATAGCAAATAACAGTTTGGATCTATTCCTTTTCCTACTACAATTCAAGTTTATTTTACTTAATAAATACGGCGAGCTAATCTTACAATTTATTAATCTCTCTCAATATGTCCAACGTAGACCATATACATAGGGTTCCAAACCACTGAGGCGAATTCGAGGTGACTCCTGACAAAGGCGTTATAAAGAATTTTAAGTGTATGCACTTTCTTAAAAACCTTACCAATGCGGAGTATAAATCCCAACATACGGTAAGCCTTATCTTTCGCATGTGTTATATGTGATTCAAAAGTTAGTTTACTATCCAGAATGACGCCCAGATCACGAATGTGACTGACACGTGCTAGTTCCTGGCTATATGGAAAGATGCTAAGATAGGATTCGGTTTTCTTGTAAAGGTTATGACTTTACATTTAGCAATATTAAGAAACAAAAGATTTTTATCACAATAAAAACACAAACTGTCTAGATCTTGCTGTAAAGATATGCAGTCATTGAGACCACTAACTACTTTAAGTATCTTCTTGTCATCTGCATAAAGGAACAGTTTAGAGTTTCTTATGTAATATAATACGTCATTGTATATTGTATATTGTTTATGTATTATCCTTAGGAGCCTATAGGAACACTTGGATTCGTCAAATTTAAATTTTTCTTATTTAATATTAAGTCAATATACATAAAAATGGCTGAAATAGCTGGCTGTTGTTAGCAAGGAACAGTCTGCTAATAAGGGCATAGTGCCTCAGAATAACAAGCTTAATTCTAATAGTGGATAGCAGCTGTAAAGGGGCATTGTCTTATTGACCTACACTAAATAAAGCTAAATATTAAATGTCTAATTATTAACATTATTATGTCAAATCTATATACCTACTTAAATATAACTAGACTACTATAAAAAGTATTTATTGCAGCTGTATAGAGGCATTGTCAGAATTAATATTAATCCTCTTAATAGTGTCCTAACTAATAACTAAAAATAATAATGTCCTAACTAATAACTAAAAATAATAATGTCATAACTAATATAATTAATAATGTCATTACAATTGAAAAATATGGTCGTCCTTTAGAGCTTCATCCACAGTATAATAAGCTTTAACAACTAGTATTTTTTTTATATGTTGCTTAAAGTTATTATATTCAAGACATTTTATTTGTTCAGGTAATTTATTAAAAAGTGTTATACAATTACACAGAAAGCTTTTTGTCATTTTTTTAAGACGGAGTACTGGTTGTCGAATTGTTGGTTTGCGTCTCGAATTTTCTCTTTCAGGATGGATTGGATACTCTGCAATATTCTCTTTGATGTACAATAAGCTTTGCATAACGTAAGCACTGCCCATTGTCAGTATATTAAGGTCTTTAAAAGCTTCTTTACATGTATGCCTATATTTTAAACCAGCCAGACATCTAATAGCTCTTTTTTGTAGAATATGTATTCTATTAGCCTCTGATGCTATTCCCCAGATTAGGAGTCCGTATGACATAAGACTATGGAAATAAGCGTAATATATAATATTATGATATATATGAAGATATATGATGTAAGTATATATCAATCCTATTAAATTAACATTTATAATTATAGTATTATTATTATTTCTATGATTGCACCTAAAATTGTTCAAATTTGTCCCTAAGGTTTGGCTGTCAGAGAATGTCTTCGGGCATTAAGTCCGCCTTTGTACTTTGTGCAATAAAGTTTTTTAAATAAATAAATAAATAAATAATTTAGTAATGATATATTCGATATGTTTCATAAAATTTAATTTTGAATCAAAAAATACACCGAGAAATTTTCCAAAAGATTTAACTTCTATTACTAATTCATTAATTTTTATATTAATAACAGGGATTATCCTCCTTCTAGAAAAAACAATCACGTTACATTTAGGAGGAGAAAATTGCAAATTAAGATTATTTAACCAAAAATTTAAAGGGGACAATGACATGTTTAAGTTTTCCTCGCATTTGTTTAAATCTTTTGAATTTGTATATAAAATTACATCATCGGCATACTGTAAAGAGCGACACAGGGAATTAACTTGTAAATTTAAATCAAAAGTATACAAATTAAATAAAATAGGGCTTAAGACAGAACCTTGTGGTAAACCTTTCCAAATGGTTCTAGGAGAGTTGTCCAGTAGATTTACTAAACGAAGTTTCACCTGTCTATTGGTAAATAAACAGCTAATAATACTTGATAATTTTAAAGATATACCAATACTAATAAGTTTATTTTTTAAAATACTGAACAAAACATTGTCATAAGCAGCCTCAATATCCAAAAAAACTGCACATAGAAATTCATTCCTAGAAAATGCTAATCTGATATCAGTAGAAAAAATACTTAAGTTATCTATAGTACTTTTACCTTTACGGAAACCAAATTGATAATTGCTTAAAATTTGATTACTTTCAATATGCCACTCGATTTTTTATTAAATGTTCAAATAATTTACACATAACAGATGATAATGCAATAGGTCTATAAGAAGAAAATAATGACGGATCCTTTCCTGGTTTAACTATAGGAATGACAAGTTGTGTTTTCCAATCAAGAGGAATATTGCCCGAATCAAAAATAAAGTTTATAATTTTTAAAAAATATTCTATAGTACAGACTTTTGCATATTTTAAGAAGGAATAAGGAATTCCATCTATGCCAGGGGACGAATCTTTCACAGAAGATAAAATAATATTTAATTCCTTTATTGTAAAAGGCGTATCTAAAGGATGAGAAGAAATAAATGGAAAATCTTGAGCAGGATAACTTTCTTCAAGACATGGAACATAATTGGGCGCAAGTTTATTAAAAAATGGATCAGTCCAAGAAGAATAAACTGAAGAATAGCGTAATTGTTTATAATTTTGAGATGATCTGAATCTTCTTATATTTTGCCAAACAAAAGAAGAAGGAGTCTCAGGAGATAAAGAGGCACAAAACTTTCGCCAACTATTAAATTTTTTCTTTTTAAATAGTCGTCTGCTTTTCGCTAAAATATGTTTATACGAAATGAAATTGTCTATAGTCATATTTTGGCAATACTTTTTTTCGGCAATTTTTCTTTGTTTAATAATATTTGTACATTCCGCATCCCACCAAGGGGGAGAAAATTGTTTATTATGACCAGACTTAGTACGAAAAGAACAATCTGCAGTAACTAATATATTTGAAACTAAATCTTGATAACAAGAAATAAAATTATTGCTCGTAACAACAGGGAGACCTGACACTTTATTGTCTAATAAGTTAGCATAGTTATGCCAACCTTCGGAAGTGACATTTGAAAGCTTATATTTTAATAAAGGAGGTAAAGAACAATTTAAATTTTGTATTGGAGAATTCAAAATAATCGGAAAATGATCGCTACCAAATGAAAGTGATTCAATATTCCATGATAAACAGCTAGCAATATCATTAGAGCATAATGAAATATCAACTGCACTGAAATTTTGGGTAGGAGACGTACGACGGGTTGGGCTACCATCATTTAATAAACAAATACTAAAAATATCCAAAAGATTAATTAAACCATTACCAAAACTATCGCAAAAAGCTGAACCCCACAAAGTGTGGTGAAAGTTAAAGTCTCCAAGAATTATAAAGGGGGGAACTAAAATTTCAAATATTTTTTTTAGAAAAAGTAAAGAAGAAGAATCTGGAGATGAAATATATAAAGAAATAATACTAATATTATTTACAATACATCCTACAACATTAATATTTTCATTATGTTGAGGTAAAGAAAGCAAAGAAAACGAAAGAGAATTAGAAACAAAAAGAGCAGAGCCAGCCCTTCCATCTTGTCATCTGTCATCACGAACACAATTAAAACCTCTTAAGTTAAAAGGCGAGAGAGGCTTTAACCACGTCTCTGAAACAGCCAAAACAGAAGGACAATATTTATTACATAAATAAAGCATATCAGACTTCTTGTTACGAAGGCTCTGACAGTTCCACTGCATTATCGTTGACCGATCCATTATTAAAAGATAAAAGTAAATTATTAAGTAACATTTCAACGTTGTTCGGTTTTTTATTTTTTATAACTTGTAACAATAAAATTAAAATTGACTTTATTGAGTCAGTTTCATTATTATCATTTTTTTTATCATTATCATTTTTATTATTAAATATAACACCATTTTGAGGATCTGGTACGTCCCAATCTTTTAAAAACTTTTTGTGGAAATCAACATCATAACCTTTAGAAGGTTTAGTAATAGGTTTTGACTTTACAAACACAGTTTTTTTATAGGAATTTTTTGCAACTTCGGCATAGGATTTATTGGTAATACGAGGTTCTAATTTATTGGCTTCCATATACGAAATTGAATTTCGAGACATTAAAGATTTGACGCTTTGTTGTCTATTGAATTCCGGACAATTTCAACTGGTAGCAAAATGATTTCCAGAACACACTAGACAACAAGCCTCAGACTCTTCACGATCACATGAATCACCATTATGATCCTGACCACACTTAAAACAACGAGGTTTAGCCCTACAGTTGTTTTTCATGTGACCAAATCTGCAGCAAGAATAACACTGAATAGTAGGATATCGATATAATAATAATAATAATAAAAATCGTTTATTTCTCTCTTAGTACATAAATTAGTTTACAAAAAAAATGAAATATAAAAATCTGGGCATGAGAGCTGGTGCCTGAAGTGGATATCCGAAGGATATCTGTATCTCAGGTCACCAGATTGCATCCCTCAGACTAAATACAACTTACAATTTGTGTTTTTAAAAAAAGAAAAATAACGTACATTAAAACCAAAAACTTAATAATAGGAACAATATTTAAAAACTTAAAAGTTAGATAGTGCTCTCAGAAACAATACTAATTATACATCTACTTCACAACAATCAACATTTGCTCAGTTTCATCATAGCTTTGGCCCTGAAGCCATTCGGCTACAACCCTTTTGCAGGTAGCTTTTGTTTTATACCTAATAGATAATGCCTTATTAACTTTGTTGTAAATATAGTTTCCAAGAAAACAATAAAATCTCTTTACAAAACTAGATTTAACTCGTGTTGGCAGAAATACATCCTTATTTCTTCTACATATAATTCTACATTGACTTTATTATAATATAAAAATACATACTCCGGTAAAACTTGGCCTTCAAAGGTTACCACCACAGATTGCGATGGTTTCCACGTAGGGGAGTCATTACTAAAAACTTTATATTTTAATCTCCTAACTTTAATTATCTTAATAGGGTTATTAGGAACAACCAAATCAGACATAATATCCTCATCACTTACATCTGTTGGTAACCTAATAACACCTAATTTCGTAACGCAAAAGCTGGGTATAAACACATTGTAACCATTCTCACATAACGCTGTATTATTAACAAAACTATTGGCTTCATAAAAAGTATTAAATTGAAGTTTAATTCTATTGCGACCAATACTTCCCGGCAAAATACCGCTAATTAATTTTTTTTGAATAAATTTACCAAAAATTATGGGGTTTAAAATAACATTTTCGGGAGAATCAAAATCAACATTTTTTTTTTGTACATGTACTACAAATGGACCTTTATCATTGGAATTATAAAAAGTTTTCGGAATAACTGGAGGTAAAGATGATGATGGAGCAGGAGCAGGTATTTTTTTTTTCTGAGAATGACATAGAAGTGAGCTAGAGGTATTTAAACTAAGATTTGATGTAGAATAAAATCAAAGCAAATAAATAATACAATAAGTTTTGCAACCTGGGCCACAAAAGGCATTAGAAAAAGTAGGACCAATTTATACGATTTATATGATCAGAGGTCTTTTACATCTGATCCTAAATTCCATGAATATGTTAGAAGCTATTCAAAAATTTTCAAAAAGGTTTGTTCATCAGCCAAAGCTAAATATCTTGGCCTAAAAATTAAACAGTCAGAAAATAAATCTAAATGTGTATGGACGGTAAAAAGGGGCATAATCAAAATGATCTAGCAATTAGGCAAAATGGTATAATGGTAACTGATAAAAATAAAGTTGCCAACATACTCGAATATTTTTTTACTAATATTCCTTTAGAAATTACAAATTGTATTAAATCATCAACTGGTACTTCTATTAATATTTTAAATCAGTATTTCAATAGACCAGATATTCCAGATTTTTATTTTAAGCATGTCTCATTTGAGGATACCTATAATTAAGAACTTTAAAATGTTAAAAAATAAAAAGACTGAAGACTTGTGGGGCTTATCTGTTAAAGCAATAGACTCAATAATTCATACCATTGCACCCATCCTAGCTGATATATTTAATGGTTGTGTTGATAAGGGCATTTTCCCAGACCTTATGAAACATAGCAAGATAGCGCCAATATTTAAATCTGGTTGTAAGACAGACCCTAGCAATTATCGACCGGTGTCCGTATTACCTGCTTTGAGTAAAATTTTCGAAAAAATTATACTATCCCAGTTACTAAAACACTTTAATGAAAATAAAATATTGCATAATCAACAATTTGGGTTTACAAAAGGAAGAAACACAACAAATGCTGGTACTAAATTGATTGGAGAAATATTTGATGCCTGGGAAAACTCCGAGGATCTTATTGAGGTATTCTGTGACCTGTCAAAGGCATTCGATTGTGTAGATCATCAAACTCTGCTTGGTAAATTAGATTATTACGGTGTTCGTGGACAAGCTTCTAATCTAGTACAGTCCTACTTGTATAATAGAACACAATGTGTTAATAATAATGGCAGTGTCTCGAAAGGGTCTCTTGTTAGAATGGGTGTCCCGCAGGGCTCAATACTAGGTCCATTCCTTTTCCTAGCATATATCAATGACCTGCCCCACATGGTACAAGAAAATGCGGAAATAGTGTTGTTTGCTGACGACACTTCTCTTCTATTTAAAGTTAATAGGAAAGATAATATGTTGTTAACAGTAAATCGTACTCTGGCGATGGTCTCGGAATGGTTTACGGCTAATAATTTGGTTTTGAATTCTAATAAGACAAAATGCCTTAAGTTTTCATTACCTAACGTGCCAAAAATCGACTGCAGTGTGATGTTGGGCGGTTCTGCTCTTGAATTTGTTGAATCCACTGTATTCTTGGGCATCACAGTTGATCCCAAACTGCAGTGGGGAGCTCACATTAATACCTTATGCAATAGGTTGAGCTCAGCTGCATATGCTGTCAGAAAGATTAGGCAGCTGACTGATGTGGCAACAGCAAGACTAGTATACTTCGCCTACTTCCACAGCATTATGACTTATGGTCTCATAATGTGGGGCTCAGCGGCAGATTTAGACTCTATTTTTATTCTCCAGAAAAGAGCCATTCGAGCAATTTATGGCCTGAAATATCGAGACTCGCTCAGAAGCATATTTCCTGACATTGATATAATGACATTGCCTTCACAATATATATTTGAAAATATTCTATATGTAAGGAATAATTTAAAGTTATTTAAAAAAAATGGAGACATGCATTCTCGCAAATTAAGAAATGCTGACAAGCTTTATATTCCTAAATTTAGGCTTCAAAAAACAAATAAAAGTTTTGTGATTAATAGTATTAAACTATATAATAAATTACCAAAACCTGTAACAGAATTAGGGGAAACAAAATTTAAGAGTAGTATTAAGAAAATTCTAATTGCAAAAGCATATTATAAAATTAATGATTTTATTAATGACAAAGATGTGTGGAATATTGCCGCTCTGCAAAGATTAGAGAATTAGTTAATAGCACATTAGGTTCTTTTTTAATAAACTGTTTTTATTTTTGATTTATTTTACAGTTATGTAGAAATATTTTGAATGTAACAATTAGTTACTAATACATTATTGACTAATTAGTAAATACTGTTTATTGTGATACAGTAATATTTTTTATTACCTTATTATTATAATATAATTATTTTTTATGTAACATTTAGTTACTATTTTGTATTTATTATTTTATTAACTAATATATAAGTTTGTTAACGGAATTGCACGGCAACATTTGGATACTTAGGAAGTAATTGTTATGTTTAGCTTGTGTGTGTCTCGAAGGTCATTCTTAGTGTTCAGGTTCTCATGGTGTGGCGTGTCCGGTGGTCGCCCCTTCCTTAGAAGGTCATTGCAGTGGTGGCACGTGTGTCGGGTCCCGGTCCGCACCCTAAGGGCCTGGTTGAGCGGGGGGATGGCTGGCACATGCGTTATGTCCGTGATCGGGTGCTGCTGTGGGGGCCTGGGACCTCTGCCGGACACGTTCAATTTATTGTTCTTAAATTAACAGAGGTTTTTGCGTTTTGTCGACTTTCGGGTTGCACATAGGCATGTAGTCTACCTAAATTCTGACTTGCCAGGTGGGTTACTGCTGTACCAGGTATTGTATTTTCATAGGTACTGTTAACTAAATTTAAAAGGTTATTAATTGATCGTTGTGGTGCAGTTCTGTATATGTTTTATTTTGTAAATCTGATATAGCTGAGTTTTCCTTGCAGATTCCTTTCTCAGTCAGATTAAACATTAACAGGTCACTGGAATTTGCTAAGCTGCTGGTCTTCTGCTAACAGCTTACTTATTGGACCACTTTGCTGCTTAGTCTTCTACTAGCAGGAGTAGAATCATTCAAAATAATTAAATTAATGACGTTTCATAAATGCCTGTAATAGGTTTACGTGAATAAAGATATTTTGACTTTGACTTTGATGAAATAATAGAATCATCAATTTTTTTGGGACAATCTAAGTGATGTCTTTTATGGCCATGTTTTCGTTTTCGTGTTTTTTTAGGGATATTATTTTCAAATTCTATTGACGAACTCAATGAAGATTCCTCATCATTATTATCATTTATGGTTACAAATGCAGCAGGAGAATCAATGTCAGGAGGTTTGGGTTGGATAAGATCAGTATCCATGATATAAGCTTTAAATTAAAAGGAGGAAAACAACAAAAAAAAAAGAACAAATTCTTTACATGAACAATTAAAATTATAAACAAGTACCTAATGAAAATTAATCTACAATTGTAAGTGAAAATAAAAGGTCTTTTAAGATATAAAAGAAAAGTTTAATCACTTAACTAATTTAAGACATAAAATTATTTTAGAAAATAAGGGAGCGGACCGCGAACGGGCGTAACCACTCTATCCCGCGACAAAAGTCTCACTGGCACACCAAAGCGTGCGTGCGGAGCGGGGTGAGAGGGGTAAGCAGAGCGGGCGCCGACACCGGTTAAAAGTGCGTTACATACTCCCCCTTTTGACCTGATAAAATGTCCTCATGACAGGTCAAAATCACATAACCTGCGGGGACGGCCCCTTTTCCGTTTAGGTAGAATGGGTTCCACCTGATCACCCTCACGTGGTTGATACCGACGCAAATCTACGGTGTGATACCTCCCTATAACTTCGTCGGGTTTGCCACAATGACCTATAAGGTAAGTGGTGGGGCTGATTTGTTCAAGGACAACATACGGTCCGTCTCGCTTGGGTACCAATTTGGAGGAAATACCCTTTTTCTGGTTACTTAAAACATGGCTGCGGAGCAAAACAAGGTCTCCCGGAACATAAACATCCCCCTCCTGACGGGTTTTGTCTTTTACAGCCTTTCGCAAATCCTGTTGTCGCTCTATCACCTCTTTGGCAGAATACAATGTATCAGCGAGTTTTAAAAGATATGGAGTGATCTGTGGGACATAATTTTCAGCTTCTACGATTGCACGGAGGTCACTCTGGACTGCAATAGGAGAACGCAAATCACGACCAAACGTGAGATAAGCTGGAGTGTGGTTGGTACTCTTAGTTAGAGAACTATTAAGAGCAAATCTTATAAAAGGCAAGGCTTGGGGCCACTTACGATGTTCCTTCTCTACTAAGATGGCAAGCTGAGTTTTCAAGTCGCGATTTTTACGCTCTACCGGATTAGCTTCCGGGTGATAGAGAGGAATTAGATTTTGTGTAACTCCTAGAACAAACATGGCATGTTGCATCACATCCGCAACAAATTGAACGCCATTGTCTGAGATTAATCGTCTTGGAACACCATACCGCAAGAAAACTTCTTCGATAAGAATCCGGGCACAAGCGTCAGCTGTAGCATCGACTAGGTGGAATAACTCGACCCACTTAGTGGCGGTATCCTCAACAATGAGGATCCACCTTTCACCATTGGGACCTTTAGGTAAGGGCCCAAAAAGATCGACAGCTAAAACTTCAAAACGTTGAGCCGGAACGGGGGTTTGTATAAGTCCAGCCGGTTTCTGATTGGACGGTTTGTATTTTTGGCATTCAGTACAAGTTTTAAGGTATTCTGTCACAAAATTACGCATACCAGTAAAGTAGAAACGCTGGGAAATGCGATGCAATGTTTTACTTATACCACCATGACCGGAGGTAGCAGCATCGTGACATTCAAGCATTACCTGTTTCTTTAAACTTTCAGGGATTACGAGTTGTGGTTCTTCGGTCTCCACATCTGTATAACGGTATAGTACTCCTCGTGACATGTGATAACCACGTTCAGCCCACCTTTTGATAGCTACTTCATCTTGACCTTCCAAGTCCTTGACAATCTTGGATACTTCCTTATCAGCCAGCTGAGCTTCACGTACTGTCGCTGATTCCCATCGCGGTGTCTCAATGATAACAGTACAAACACTACAAACATCCTGTGTGTCGTACGCACAAGGAGGGCGACTTAATGTGTCAGCAATGACGTTGGCTTTTCCAGGTGTATAATCTACTTCTAGGTCAAATGATTGGAGCTTCATAGCCCATCGAACGAGCCTTCCAGTGGGTGACTTTACAGTAAGTAGCCATTTTAAAGGTTGGTGATCACTAGCAACACGTACCCGATGTCCATCAATATAACCACGAAATTTCTCAACCGCCCACACTACCGCTAGCGCCTCGCGCTCGGTGGTGGAGTAGTTCCTTTCAGCGGATGTGAGAAGACGAGAAGCGTATTCGATAGGACGTTCCTCACGCGGGGACTCCCCCTGGAGTAAAACCGCCCCAATAGCGTAACTACTGGCATCAGTTCGGAGAATGAACGGGTGGTTATAATCTGGTTGGGTAAGTATTGGAGCTGAGGTAAGTAACCTTTTTAACTCCATGAAAGCAGAGATCTGGGCCTCTCCCCAGATCCATGATTGGTCTTTCTTTGTAAGTGACGTCAGAGGCTGAGCAACCCGGGAGAATGAAGGAATGAACTTCCTAAACCAGGAGCATGTTTGTAAAAACGTTTTTAGATGCTTTTCTGATTTAGGTTCCTTCATTTCCCGGATTGCAACGACCTTGTCAGGATCAGGGGAAACTCCTTGGGGTGTGATCACGTGACCAAGGTACTTGACGCTGTCTCTGGCAAAGACGCACTTGTCGCGATTAGCGCGGAGACAAAATACGCGAAGACGATCACAAACTGCTCGTAAATCTTGGATGTGTTTTTCAAAGGAGTCTGAGATTATAATGAGGTCGTCAATATAACCTAGAACTGTCACATCTTTAAGACTAGTGCCTGACCGGAACCTATCGGTTAACCTTTGAAAGGTGGCCGGCGCGTTCCGAAGTCCAAACGGCATGCGCGTGAAGCGATGAACTCCAAACGGTGAAACGAACGCCGTCTTATCACGATCCTCCGGTCTGACCGCTACCTGCCAGTAACCTGACCGCAAGTCTATAGTGCTCATGTAGCAACTTCGGCCAGTATACTGCAGTAGGTCGTCAATGACAGGAAGAGGGTAAGAGTCGCTTCTTGTCACCGCATTGAGCTTACGGTAATCCACGCAAAACCTAAATGTACCGTCTTTCTTCGGTACGAGAAGAGCCGGAGCAGCCCAAGCTGACTCACACTCTTCGATGACACCCTCCCTCAACATATTGTTGAGCTGAACTTCCATAGTAGCCTTCTTAGCAGGCGTAAGTCTATAAGGAGGTACAGCAATGGGGAGGTGATCTCCGGTATCTATGGAATGTTCGGCAAAAGGAGTTGGTTCTCCCCCTTCTCGGAAGATGTCTTCATATTCCAGAAGAAGCTTAGCGAGACTGGACCTTTGTAATGGTGACAACGTTGTCCCCTCCTCCGTTCTCAGAACGTCGGCAGCGGCGCACCCAACGTAATTACGAGAGGTTTCACAACGTAAAGGGTGAATAACCTGAGGGCTATCAGCCGTGAACCAGGAATTACCAGGTAAGTCTATAACAATACGAGCTTTTCGCAAGAAGTCGATACCTAATAAAGTATCATTGTTAACTGCTTCTGGAAAAATCACAAACGTGGTAGGTGTAATTAATCCTTCCAGTGTAACATTTACATCTGCAAATTTGACGTTGACATCGCGAATTGAACCGTCGGCGAGTTTAACTGTCATGAGGCTGTCACGAAAGGGATGGTTCAAACTCCGTAACAGTGAAAAGAGAGTTGAACCTGCAACGCAACGTTTAGCAGCCGTATCAACTAAACCGGTACCATGGAACCCGCACACCTCAATGTTGAGTATAGGACGACCGATATTAGAACTATTAGAGTCTGAACTCATAGCTAAAACTGATAAAAAACGCTCCGTTCGAGATCCATTATTTGTGACAGTGTCAATTTTTGTTACACTGTCAGAAACTGACACATTTTTACTACCTGTTACAGTTACACGAGAAACATGTGAATCATTATTTTTTTGTTCACTCGACACGTTAACATTACATAAGATTTTATTGGACACATTACAATTATTATTTAAGGTCAAAAAATCATTGTTACAATTAATACAATAGTTATCTGTAGAACATAAAGAACAATAGGACGAATCATTTATAAAATTGTCTCTGGGAGGCAAACTGACCGACAACGATTTATTTTGAAATTTAAATTCATTCTCTGAAGTGCCTCTGAGAGGTAAACTTGAATATAAATCGTTTTTGTGAAAAATATCGTAAGTCGTATAGTTGTCTCCGAGAGGCAAGTCACAATTAGGCATAATACTCTGAGTTACACACTTATTCTTCAAAATGTTATTCTTTGCCGATTTATTCTTTGTTAATTTTTTTTTGTAAGTAACGGACTCAACGGTCGTCGTATCACTAAGTGCGAAAAAATCACACGAGGATATGGAATCTTTACAGTTTTCGCAATTTGGCCTTATTACACCTTTAGTGCCACAACCATAACACGATACTGGGACCGATTCACTTTTATTCAATAACTTAGGGCACTCGCTACGATTATGGCCAGGTATACGACAATAAACACAAAAAGCTTTACCTTTGTTTGATGTCTTATTTACCACTTGAGAAGTAGATTGTAAACCGTTGCTGGGAGTTGAGAAGGCGGGACTGGCCTTCGACGTTCGGACGAGCGGCGTAACGGACGGAGGCGCCGGGCGCGGAGGCCCCGCGAATCGCGCGTCCTTGACGGAGCCCGACGCGATCGCGCGAGGGGGGCGCGTGTGTTCGCGCGTCGACTTGTCGATACTTGTTGCAACGTTTCGGCTAGTGATTCCTCGATGTTCCTTGACTTCTGAAGAAGCTCATCAACACTGCTAACAGATTCTCGGACCAATCGTTTTCTGATGCTTCTATTTAATAACCCGTAAGTAAATCATATCGAGTTGTATTCTCTCGTCTATTGAATAGGGTAAATTGGCGATGAGCGCTCGTTTACGGACAACAAAGACTTCTGCTGGTTCTTGCCGTTGCTCGGCACTAAATATTTCTCTAAATATCTTGTGAGGCGGGCGTGGAACGCCGTACATGCCACGAAGGCGTTGTAAAGCGTCAGACCACGAAGTTATTGACGTTTTCACACCACGGTACCATACGGCGGCTTCACCCTCGAGCAGCATCGGCAGGCCCTTAAGAGCGTGCTCGTCACTGATGCATGTACATTCTTTGTACACGGTGATTGTATCTATAAATGCTTCAAGGACATCCAGGTCGGCACTGCCGTTAAAACGTGCGGTGCAAGACGCGAAGTTTCCTGGTGGAGCGTAGGACAAAGGTGGTGTCGCCGATGTAACACTGATGTTGGAGTTGGTGACCTGATTTGCCAAAAGGGACTCCACCAGCTGTCGGTTTGACTCAGCTTGGGCCCTGGCAAAGGTCGACAACAACGACGACAACTGTTCCGACATAAACGACGACTGTTCTGCCGTGTCACTACTGTCCACACTTCTCTGTCGAGTACGAGGCATTTTGAAATAACACTTAGTTCACCACTATATTCACAAATATAGTGGGCCACTAGTTGGGCGCCACTTGTAAGTGAAAATAAAAGGTCTTTTAAGATATAAAAGAAAAGTTTAATCACTTAACTAATTTAAGACATAAAATTATTTTAGAAAATAAGGGAGCGGACCGCGAACGGGCGTAACCACTCTATCCCGCGACAAAAGTCTCACTGGCACACCAAAGCGTGCGTGCGGAGCGGGGTGAGAGGGGTAAGCAGAGCGGGCGCCGACACGGCGCGGTTAAAAGTGCGTTACACAATGAAATATATACTAATTCTAAATAATCTAACCAATAGATTTATCAATCCTTTTCATAAATTAATTAATAAAATTTAAATATTTTTTTGATGCTGCCACTTTGAAAGCTCAACGATCACTCCAAGTTTTTAATCTCATTCATTACGGCAACTAAGGTTGGATTGTCACTAGCCGAGGGGTTTGGGTTACGACACTGCGCACAACGCCAGGCAGCTTTCTTTTCAGTTCCCATTTTCCTATAAGTAGCCTCAGTTAGACCAGAGCAGGCATAGTGAAGGTGAGACTCGCACAACCACAGATATAGATCTAACTAGATTACGCGAGTCCCTGCATTTGCATGAAAACCAAGCGTGCCACTTTTGTTGTACCTACTGTGACGTCACAAGAGCATTTTAGTGATGGGAATCTCCAGTCCGCGCGAAACCGATATAAAATAGTTCTGACGTTGACAACATATACTGTTTATTGTGTAATATTAGAGATTTTTAAATTTTAGAGAAGGGTTCTGCATCGAGCCGTCGACCACAATGTCAATCTACTAACTCCATCATTAGTTGACGTTTTCAGTACATCAATAGTCGGTATTGCTTTTGTAGTCAGTCGTCGAAACTTTTTTGTTAAAACTGCCCTCAATAAAATGAACAGAACAAATTCGACTATGTTTTGTTGGAAACCAATTTTCATGCCCCGTCGCTTCAATCCATTTCATTTTAACGTTAGGGTCACTTGGAAACCTGTAATTATAATTAATAATATTCTGAATTAAATCACTAACAGAAACTAATTGCAATAAAAAAATATATTATGTGTCACAAAATATCCCAAGGCGAACATTATCATTTCTCTGTTTCCAAAATCGATTTTCGAATCGAGCAAGTGTACAACACTATTTGCTTCATTTGACAGAAAAATGATAATAGTGACCCTACCAAGAAGCTTCGCGACGAATGAAAGTATCGATAGTTCCATTTTTATTGCGTGTTTTAGTAAACAGGCTCTACAACTTTGCAACTTTAAAAGCGGCAATGTATTATGAACATGCGGTGCACACTTAATTACGTAGTTTTCTTAGTAAAACCCACAACAAACATAACGTGCATAAAATAATTGATTCTAAAATAAATGAGACACAATTTAATTACAAAATTACTTGCCGATGAAAGGAAACGTTTCCATTATTCCGTCCAACTTTTCTTGTAGAGTTTTTACAGCTCAATACCGCACAGTGAGGCATTTTTTAGATTTAGATTGACGTCCGTTACCGACAACGCGGACCGCAGACTAAATGAAACCGCATCGAAAGAGGTGCATTGCACTTCCTTTTGGCACGCGAAGTACATACACTCGAGTCATCTAGTTAGATCTATATCTGTGCGCACAACCCACACTGCACGTAATCCATAGCCGGTTCGTGACATTTTTGGCAATTCATTTTGTGCAATAACAGAACGCGCACGTCACTTATCTATGTAGGCTGTGATCTTCTTGAATGATAATAATAATAATCACAAATAACTAAGCAAGTACACAATATTATGTTAAGTTTTTGGTAAAATTATAACCACTAATAATTTATAATATAAGTTAATTAATCCTTTATAGTAAAAGGCACTTTGAAACACTTGTTTTGATTAAATATTGAACGAATGACTAAACTTCGTATATTCTTGACGTATACCACAGAGTAAGTTGTCGTAATTATATGTATATTGTTTGTTATATAAATTGTATTATGACTGTTTGTTACCATAATAAAATAAAATAAAAAATAAAATATTTTATATTTTAAAATCTTATTTAGTTAATATTAATATGAATGGTCACAGGAGTGGTGTCCGTTGTTGTTCGAATTACTGTAGTAGTTACCTTCACCAAGTCTCTTCGAGTTGTTACAACAGTGGAACTTTTTATTATTGATTCCACTAATAAATTTTAAATCTGTCTATTAGTATTGACCGTTACTTGTTCTTTAAAGTTCTGATTTTCACAATAATAATAATAAATACGATACTGACAACTTGACTTGACATTATTTTTTGTTTACATCGGAACGGCATAAGATAGTAAACTTTAAGCAGGTGGTAAAATAACGTACGCAAAGTATGTTAAAGTTGTGGAGATAGCTTCCTTATGGAAACTGGCCGGTTCGTTTGGGCTCTATAAGATGGCAGCACCACCCCACAGGTACACGTGCAGTTCCACATTTGACGATCGCCGGAATGAAATAAAACAGCATATATTTTATTTAAATATATATCGGTCGCTAGGTAGGGAGCGGCGCGGCGGGAGGCAGGGCGGGCGCGTCCGGGGGCAGAGTGAAGTTGGTGAGCAGGTCTCTCACGGCCGGCCACAGCGTGCACTCTCCGTGCGGGTGGCTGAAGTCGCAGTACCGTTTGAGATGCATGTTGACGGCCGTGAGGTGTGGCTGCGTGTCCTTCTTGTCGGCCAGCTGCGTCACGTTGGTCTGCATGTCGTACACCAGCGGCAGCACCAGCTGCGTGTCTCCGCGACTCAGGCAGATCTGCAAGGAGCCGCGAGAAGGGTGAGTGCGTGCGGGCGGAGCGCGGGGGGCTCTGCGGGACACTCACGAAGAAGAGGATCTTGTTCTTGGCGAGCAGCACGGCGGGCTGGCCGGCCGGCACTATCTGCGGCGCGGCGGGGGGGATGCGGAGCGCCCAGGTGAGGCCCCAGAGCGCGGGCGCGGCCAGCAGGTCGGCGCGCATGACGGCCACCAGGGAGGGCAGCGCGGCGGTCGGGGCCCCCCAGATGCGGCACCAGCCCAGCAGAGCGGTGGCGCGGTACGGCGCGACGGCCACCCGCTGCTCGAAGAACTTCTCCATGACCTGCAGGTCGTCCGGCGTCCAGGCGTCCTTGCGGTCCGGCAGCGGGGACAGCTGCACGTGGAGCGACTGCATGTGCTGCGGGTGCAGCGCCACGCGCGCCGCCAGCCCGGCCGCCTCGCAGCGGAAGGAGACGGCGCCGCCCTCCGCGCTCACGGCCGTCAGGTAGTCCTCCTGCTGCGCGTACTTGTGCAGCGCGCGCCGCAGGTAGGCGCACGCCAGGAACCTGTGCAGCGGCGCCAGCGCGGGCCCGGGCGCGGCGCCGGGGGGCAGCGCGGCCGGGGAGCACAGCGTGTCCAGCGCGGCCGCCGACACGCGCACGGCCGCCGCGCCCCGCCACGCGCGCCCCCCCACCGGCCGCGCGGCCCGCGACACCGGCGGCGCGGGGGAGCCGGCCCAGGCGGGGAAGGGGGACGCGGGGTGCGGCGAGGCGGCCGGCAGCGGGGACGGCGCGGGCGAGGGGGGCGGCCCGGCGCCGGGCGGGGACGTCAGCCCGAACGGCGACGCGGGGTGCGGCGTGTGCGGCGCCGAGTGCGGCGTGTGCGGCTGCGGCGGGGTCAGCGGCGCCGGGAACCGCAGGCCTGGCGATGTTTCAATATATTCAGAGATTGTGCCTGTCGAATAGTTAATGGCGGCCCGTTCCGGCGACGAGCTGCAGACGCGGTGAGAGAATCTGATAATATCTGCCAGAGGAGTGAGGAGGGATTGGAAGTTGGTTGTTGTGCGAACAACGAAGAGGACGAGTATGAGAGTCGCACAAACAAGTAGGAGGATGTATTGGGGTTATTTAAAGTGCCGTACAAGAATATGTAAGGATCTGCGAGAACGAGTAACTCTTATCAAATTCTAAGTTTTGCTTAACGTTTTGGGTTTTATTTGTACAAAATTACCGGCGGGCGCGGGGGACATCGGGGACGGGGGCTCGTCCTCCTCCGCCAGCACTCGGCCGCTCGCGCCCTCCTCCGCGTACCGGGACAGGAACGTCTGCGAACACGGGGCGTGCGGTCGGTCTGTGTCGGCCTGTGTCGGCCTCTGTCGGAGCGGGCCGTCTCCCGCACTCACCCGCTCCCCCACTCACCCGCAGGCCCTGCGCCGGAGCGAACTCGTCCACCACGGAGCTGCGGTCGAACTTGGAGTAGGAGCCGTCCCGCAGAGAGATGGCGCCGCCGCCGCACACGCCGACCTCCACCGAGTAGGCGCCGGCGTAGATGATGCGGATCTATACGGGATCACATGTATAGGTACTCCAGCAGCCCTATACGGGATCACATGTATAGGTACTCCAGCAGCCCTATACGGGATCACATGTATAGGTACTCCAGCAGCCCTATACGGGATCACATGTATAGGTACTCCAGCAGCCCTATACGGGATCACATGTATAGGTACTCCAGCAGCCCTATACGGGATCACATGTATAGGTACTCCAGCAGCCCTATACGGGATCACATGTATAGGTACTCCAGCAGCCCTATACGGGATCACATGTATAGGTACTCCAGCAGCCCTATACGGGATCACATGTATAGGTACTCCAGCAGCCCTATACGGGATCACATGTATAGGTACTCCAGCAGCCCTATACGGGATCACATGTATAGGTACTCCAGCAGCCCTATACGGGATCACATGTATAGGTACTCCAGCAGCCCTATACGGGATCACATGTATAGGTACTCCAGCAGCCCTATACGGGATCACATGTATGGGTACTCCAGCAGCCCTATACGGGATCACATGTATGGGTACTCCAGCAGCCCTATTCTGTTACTTAAAATTGGTATTCTAGTGTTGTTTGTTTTCTTCTCCGTATGACGAACGAGGTGATAGGGAAGGCAAAGGGTCTAGTCCATACGTCCAAGTCTGACGTAATATATCTTTCTTTCTTATGAGTTAATGAGGTCATCATTAAATTCCAGATGCTGCAGAATTTGATGATTTCGACTCCAGTCACTTGCAACACGTATAGCCCAAACACGTCGGGTAAAATATGGGAGTCCAAAGCAAAGAAAACCGCAAAATATAAACAGCTACTTGTGCCCCATATTCAAAGTCCAACTTGTCGTTTTCCATAACTAATCACATTGTAAAACATTATTAAACAAAACAACACTATTTTTGACCAACAATATTCACGGTAAATTACACGTTACTGCAGGTCGGTACATCTCGACGCGATCCGTTATCCAATACCTTTCTCCAGGAGTGCGCCAGCAGCGTGAAGGTGGGCGTGGGGACCTGCGTGCGCGCGTGGTGCAGGCCCAGCTGGGGCAGCGCGGGCAGGCGGCTCAGGGACAGCAGCGGCCCGTACGTCTCCCGGAGCACCACGCCCAGCGACATCAGGTCCTTGTGCCAGTTCAGGTAGTGCTCCAGGTGGTGGTGCAGCGCGTGGTGCGCGTTGGCGGCGGGCTGGTGCGCCGGCGTGGACACGGTGTAGCGCGAGCCGCCCCACTGCAGCACGGCGGCCGCGCGGGCCTCCGGGCCCCAGCCCAGCTCCAGCGCGCGGTACGTGTAGGAGCGCACGCGCACGCCGGCCCACGTGCTCTCCCGCTCCGCCCGCGGGCGCCGCGCGAACTCGAACAGCAGCGCGTGCAGGTGCACCACGGCGGCCCAGTCGGCGAGGAAGGCGTCGGCGGTGCGCGCGGGGTCGGCGCCCAGCTCGTACTGCAGGTAGACGCAGCGCCGCTCGCCGCGCTCCTTGGGGTCGGCGGTCCCCAGCGGCGCGCCGTGGAACACGAGCTCGGCGGTCCACACGCGCGCCTGGTTGCGGGAGGTGAGCCGCAGCGTGGCGGCCAGCAGGCGCGCCCGCAGCGCCGCCGCCGCCAGCGCGCAGGCCCCGCGCGGCGCCGGCAGCCACACCACGCGCATGCCCAGCGCCTCCCCGCAGCGCTCGGGCTGCACGCCGCCGTGCGCCACGCCGCGCGCCGCCAGCTCGCGCGCCAGCCCCGCGAAGGGCACGCGCTCGTCGGCGGCCGCCACCACGTGCGCCAGCTCGGGCAGGAAGTAGGCGGGCTGGCGCGCGCGCACGCACCGCGCGGGCGGGGCCGCCTTGCGCTTGGCGGGCGGCGCGGGCTCCAGCGCCGTGAAGGGCCCGTGCGTGAGCGCGAAGGTGTCCAGCTCCACCAGCGAGTGCAGCCGCAGGAAGGCGCGCGGGGCCCCGGCCGGCGCCTCCCCGTCCGCGTCGGGCGTGCAGCGGCGCGCGCCGGCCAGGTGGAAGGCCAGCGCCACGCCGCACGAGCCGGGGGCCGCCTCCTTCATCTCCACGACCTGCGCCGAACGATCTACCTGTCACCGGAACCGGTACTCGCCACGAGCTCGCTTCTCGGAAATTTAGTCGCAATGGAATTAAAACCTAACGATTTAAATTAGCGCAATCGTATGCCGAAACTATTAGATCGATTCAGTAATTTTATTTATTTTATACAATTAGGAAAACTTACAGCTAAACAATACTTAAATATAAAGAAAAAAGATAAAGTAAGAAAGGGCTAATGACAAGTTTTCACAGAAATAGATATCGAAACATAGATAAAACTAAACACTGAGTAGACTATTACAAAAAGAATGAGATGATCTGAGGCAGAATAAGACAAAATAACAATAGAAATAGAACACTTATACAGATCGGCTTAAGGCATTTGTAAAGTAGTCCTGAGTCAAGCCACGCCGGGCAGCGGCTGGGGTAGTACATGATATGTCAATATGTGAGCAATGTTTATTGAAATAGTCAGATGTTCTCCAGATGAAAGCATTCTGCATATAATTATTGGATACAAATGGGATGTAAAAGGTATCCCTGTGACGTGTTTTGCAGAGTGTACTAAAAGGTATATTTCCTAGAATATCTGGACAGTCGACCTTTCCTCTTATGACACCCATAAGATATGACACGTCGGCGAATTCCCGGCGTTTTACAAGAGGTAAGATATGGTGGCGTTTACATTTTTCCAAGTATCCTGTACGGTTCTGGCGCGTCCTGAAGCTAATGTACCTCAGAAACCGCCTCTGCACCCCTTCGATTCGATCTATGTATTTCTCGTATCTAGGGTTCCAGACCACCTCAACGGGCACGCAAACAACGATTTTCAGGTATTGAAGCGATCCCAAAGTCGAGCATGAGAGGCCACTTCATTCTCTTGGAGATGGTGTGGGTTACAATTTCGGCAAAAGGAGCTACTTTTTCGAAGATTCTCGCGACCGTTCGGTTAGAAAGAAAAAAATAAAACAAATTAAAAAGACTATACATTAAAAAAAATAGTAAAAAGTTTTTGCGCAATACACACACATAATAATAACATCCCAGCCCTGCAGCGAGCAAGGTGGATTCAGGCGCGGGAGTTCTTGGCACCGAAGCTACTGGAATTTGCTGGCTACAATCGTAACGCACGGTTCCGACAAGATGGAGCCACTTGTCACACATCCGACGAGATTTCCAGACGAGGCGACATCTCATGGCCACCCAGGAGACCAGATCTATCCTCAACGGACTTCTTTTTATAGGGTCGTGTCTATAGGTATCCATAAACCAAATACACAACGTCCACTAAAGGAAATAATCAGCGAAGAAATGTCGGCGTCTCGCGGTCTCTTTGGCAACCAGTATTCGAAAACTTCGGTGTTCGCTTAGAAGAGTGCAAAAATCGAAACGGTGGTCATCTAGATGATGTCTTTTTTATTTTAAATAATTCCAACTAATTACCAGTGTAGGTGTGTGAAGGTGTATTTATTTATTTATTTAATTAAGCAAGTCAACAACATGTTTACAAAATCTTATACAATATACAATCTAGAAGGTATCTTAATAGTTTAGTAAACATGTTACTTACAGACCAGCATTGCATTCAAAAGGTAGGTAACATCGTTTACTAAAACACAAAAACTAAATAGTACAATGTAATATGTAAATGTGAATGAGTGAAAAGGTGTAGATTTCATTGCATTGTGTATATCTATAATACATTAGATGAGTATGTATCGGAGACGGTACAAGATCGAATGAGGTCTAAAGGTTACATTTTGTCATAGTCACCAGAATGTGGTCGGTGTGTCTGTGCAGCGACACGTAGAGGCGGTCGGGCGCGAGTCTGCCGAGCGGGTGGTCCGGGTCGTGCAGCAGCGGGAGGTGCGCGCTGGCGCTGGCCGGCAAGTGCTGCAGCGTCTTCTCGCAGCGCCGCGCCACCAGCCAGAACCGCAGCGCGCCCAGCAGCTCGCGCACCCGCCCCGCCGCGCCCGCCGCCAGCGCCGCCGCCAGCTCGCCCGTGCGCGGCGCCTGCGGGTACGCCGGCACGCGCGCGCGCAGCCCGCCGCCGTGCGCGCCCACCGACACCAGCAGCTGCTCGGCGCGCAGGCTGGGCCACAGCACGGAGCACGCCAGCACGCACGGCCAGCCGCCCAGCGCGCACTCCACGCCCAGCTCCTGCAGCAGCGCGCGCAGGTCGGCCAGGCGCTGCCGGGAGCGCACGTGCACGGTGTGCGCCAGCAGCCGCTCCATGGAGGGCGCGTGCGCGCTCAGCGCCGCCGCCGCGCGCTCGCCGCCCGCCAGCGCCGGCACGTGGCTCACGGCCAGCGCGTCCCCCTCGGCCGCCACCACCAGCCGGTAGCCCAGCTCGCAGCCCAGCTCCCTCCAGTACGAGACCTGCAGGCGCCGGCCCGGCGAGTAGCGGTCCACCTGCAGGTGCCGCGCCAGCCGGTCCCGGCACAGGCGCAGCGTCTGCGTGTACAGCAGCTCCAGCGACAGCGAGCGACAGAAGTAGCGCAGCGCCGCCAGCGCGCCGCCCAGCCCGGCCGCCGCCAGCCGCGCCTGCGCCACCCCGCGCAGCCACGCCAGCTGGCACGAGTGCACCAGCGGCTTGCCCTCTGCGAACGCCGATCGTCAGAGCCGTTCGCGCCCCCCCCTCCCGGCGCACTCACCTCCGGTCTCGGCGTCCTGCACGAGCACGGCGACGTCCAGCAGCCGCCAGGGCATGCCGGGCGCGTCTCCCATCACGGTGAGGGACACGCTGAAGTCCTGCCCCACCGTGAACGTGGCGCGGCCGTTCTCCACCTGAAGGAAGGTTGCTCCATGTACGTTATGTTGTGAGAGCGGACGTCCGTGGGGAGCGAGGCGGTGGTGAGTCTCTGGCGCACCACGTGGGGAGCGAGGCGGTGGTGAGTCTCTGGCGCACCACGTGGGGAGCGAGGCGGTGGTGAGTCTCTGGCGCACCACGTGGGGAGCGAGGCGGTGGTGAGTCTCTGGCGCACCACGTGGGGAGCGAGGCGGTGGTGAGTCTCTGGCGCACCACGTGGGGAGCGAGGCGGTGGTGAGTCTCTGGCGCACCACGTGAGCTAGCGCCCGCAGCGTGGCTCTGCTCTCGGCCTGTACCTTGAGAGAGCGCACGTCCGTGGGGAGCGAGGCGGTGGTGAGTCTCTGGCGCACCACGTGAGCTAGCGCCCGCAGCGTGGCTCTCCTCTCGGCGGGCCCGAGCGCCGGCGGCGGGACGAGCCGCTCGCGCACGACGGCCGGCAGCCGACTGTAGGTGCCGAGAGTCAGCACCTCCACGGCCGCCGCCATGTGGAACGTCGGCAACCTGTATATAGTGTGGCGCTGTACTACTTTATGAAGACATACTTCTCGCAAGTGTAACAGGACTATCACACTGCTAGAGGAAAAATCATATGGACAGACCTAAATGCCTAAACCTCATGCCTAATGTTATTCCGTAATTGGCGAGGTGTTAAGTAAACATTCCAATGTAAATCTATAATGTAGAATATGTAAATAAAGAAATAAATAAAGCTGACTGCCAGAGTTTGCACAATGACAGACCCTACCTAGCCACTTTAACTTATAATTTTTCCAATTTTGTATTGAACGCTCTTAACTCTGGGTGCCAGGTGGACGCCGTGTATACTGACTTCTCGAAAGCTTTTGATAAGATTAGTCATAAACTGTCAATACTTAAGATGGAAGAGGTCGGTATACATGGTGACCTCCTACGGTGGTTATCCTCATATATTGGTAATCGAAGTCAAGCGGTGGCCATTAAGGGATATTCTTCAGACTACTTAAGTACAAGTTCAGGAATTTCACAAGGATCACATTTAGGGCCCTTCCTCTTTTCTCTGTACATTAATAGTATTGGGAATTCCTTTGAAAACTCTTGTCATCTATTGTATACTGATGATACGAAAATATTTAAAGTTGTTGCTTCACTAGAGGACTGCTACGAGCTTCTATCTGATCTGAACAGCCTGTGTAGATATTGTGAATAAAATCAACTCTTTTTGAATGCAAGCAAATGCCACATAATATCTTATACCCGAAAACATAACCCAATTAACTTTAAATACACGCTTGGCACAGAGTCTTTGGACAGGGTAAATAGCATCAGAGATCTTGGGGTTGTATTGGACTCCAAACTTCATTTTAATTTACATATAGATAATATTATCGATATAAGTTCAGTTTGTCACTTGGAAATACACATATAGATAAGTTCAGTTTTAAAATGTATTTTTGTATTTTCTGGCTTATTTTAAAATAAATAAATTCTATCATTTTGTATCAATAAATGTTGCATTACATGATTCTTAAAAGAATCTGTAGATACATTTAGTACAATCGGGGAGCAGCAAGTAGTGAGAGTTTACCTTGCATGAACGACAGTTTCTCGAGCTACTCGTGCTAAGATATCTGCAGTTTCTACAAACAGCTGAGCCTGCTTATCTAGGAAAGCCATAATGTGTGCTGAGCGATCCACTTTAGTGGCGCTGCTGGCCCATTTGACCAGCGCCAGGAGACGGACAAACAGTTGTCTTGTTCGGGCACTAAACTTGTATATTTCGATCTTCCTCTCCATATCAGTTTTGCGTGGCAGCCTGGAAATAAATTATTTTATTAAAGCCATGCATGCATTACAATAACTAAACTATAAAAATATATTTGAAATATATACATACAATTCGGCCAACACGGTGAGTTCATCGTATGTCCTCTGTACTATGAAGTCTATCAGCAAAGCCAGGGAAATGGAGCCGCCCCGAGGTCCCCCGACTTCTGTGACTTGGGCGCAACCCTCGATAGCCACCGGCACCATGACAACTGATTATTTCACAAACTACAAATCATAACATGTAATTAAAATAATTTAGGCTCCTTATTTACATTATACTAAAAATAAATAATAGTATCAATAATGCATGCGACTCAACTTCACTTATTCATTTATGCCAAGCACAGATTATATATATAGGAAACAACACAGACCATATAGCTGGAAACAAGCACAGAAAAATTGCTAAGAAGAAACAAGGAACATAATACTAGTGGTGGTCGTTGCAAAGACGATCCGTATCAAAGACCGTTTTTTCTTCTGCGACGTCAGAACCGTTTTTGGTTTAGGATTGAAACAGTATTCGTTCTTAAGACACATGATTCGGAACGAGAGGCGGATGTCGTCGCAACTCTTTTCGTTCGTTAGTTTGCAAAATAGTTCAATTATCGCGTATCGGAACGATTTATGAATGAAAATGTGATTTAGACCGTTCCGAATTGATATCACGCTCTGTATGCCTAGTGTAGTGAAGTTTCGTAAACGCAACTATAGTAGTAGTTTTTTTACTGAATTTTCGATGTTCATTGCCTGTTATTATAGCCAAACTTGCAATAACACACAATGTAAAATAAAAAAACGTAACTACAGCAGTTACGTTTTCCGAAACTGGCATGTTACACTAAGCACACTGAGTTCAATTCAATCGTCAATTCGTTCCAAATCGCGATATTTGATTTGGAACGACGCGACGGTCAGTGTCATATTCGTTCTAAGCGCTCTGAGCGCGATTCGGAATGAGTAAAGAGTACAAGTACAACAACCGACTAGCCAATATCGGGAAGTACTACATACTTCCCAAGTCATATGACAGTTGTTTTTTTTTTTTATAATTTGTGTCAGGCGTAGACCTTATTGCCAAAGATTTATGCTATGTTCGACTCACAGTATAATACATACGCAGTATAATAAACCATAGATTTATATATCTATGTAATAAACACTACGAGTATAATAATAATAATATACAAATACAAAATATTTTATTGTTCATAAAAGTACAATTAACAAATTGATTTACACACTGACTCCTAAACTAAGTCTAACTAAGTTAGACCTGTCATTTAGGATCCCAGTTACTTCCATTAGTTATACAAAAAAGATACAATACGTACAATAAAAATATTTACTATAAATAAAGGTATTTTAATTAAAACTTAATTTAAGGTGGGTAATATAATAAATAAATAATATTAATTATTTAATAAATTAATATAAATACTATAAGTGCTTAAAAAATAAATAAATAAATAATATATACATATTGTGTTTGTACAATATATAATGTTAGGTTAGCAGCAGAAAATGCAGTTACTTAGTTGTATATTGAGTTTACTAATCAGTATTTAGGTTTACATATTTCATTCTTAGATACCTACATAAGTATTTAAATGTTTCAGTTTATTATCATTATGGTTTCTTTACATTAATTTATCTATTTAATACATAAGAATAAATTTTCTGTTTCAGCATAACTCAGTTCTTGCAAGTATTTCTTGACTTTAATTTTACATGTTTTAAAATTAAGGGGATATATGTTTAGGGCTTTGTTTATTAAATTATACAATCTAGGACCAGCAACAAAAGAATGACGCTGAGCAAGTTTGGTTCTAGGTTTGACGGTACGACAAACACGGTCTCTCCTGCGTATCGAACCACTGACATTGTGATCAAACCTTGTAGATCTATGAGTATTGAGTACAGTTTGGAAAGCAAAGAGCTGTCTCACAGTTAGCACCTTACTGTCTTTGTATAAAAGAGCTGTAGAATATCGGTAAGGTTTTTTTAACATAGTTTTAAGTACTGCTCTTTGAGCTCTTTCCAGGCGCAGCAAAGCTAGTTCGACTGTATTTTTATTATGTTCCTTGTTTCAAATTGAAATTTTGTATGATAACCATAAACAAACGCCAAGTGGAACGACTTTTAAAACGATTAAAGCGAACAATCGAACATAGGGGCAAATAAAGCAAAGCCACAGATTATTGCTATGTTTGACTTGAAAGCATATATATATATATACTACCAAGTTTTGTATGAAACCCACTGAAGAGAACTTAAAGCGACAAGTCGAACAAAGCATTGGAGTTTTTCTGTGGTTTTCATACAAAAATCGGTAAAAAAAGCAATGTTTGGTGTTTTCCTTGTTGCTTTAAGAACTTTTTTTCACTTAATTTCGCTTTGAAAGTCGTTCGACTTGGCGTTTGTCTATAAATGGCATTCTTCACACAAAATTTGGTAAAAAAGAAGCAAGCTCTGCTTTATTCGCTTTCAAGTCGAACATAGCAAAAATAAATTGGACGGATCGAGTCGAAATATTATTGGAATAAAATAAATATCGCCTTATCTGTATCACAACTTGTTATTATTTTACTAGGACCAAGTATAAGTGATATTACTAGCGATACTTAGGCGTTGTGATAGTGATAACACCTAATGAGTGGTTACACTAGTAAATTTGAAATCATGCTAAACCTTCATTCTTAACTGTTTTTAATTAGTTTTTAAATGGGGTGTATCACTAACTTTTTATCACGATAGATGGCGCATAATAGATGGTACCTAATAGAACTGTCAGTTGCATAGAAAAATTGTATTTTAATTACGAAAATTTATTATTTTATGGATATTATGCCGAAGTGCACAACATTTAAGTGTACAAATCGAGATTTCCAAGCGAAATAATAATAAATAAATAAATAAATAATAAATATATCCAGACAGTTCACACAGCGCCATCTAATTTCCGTGGTAAACTCGAGGCTTGTGTTACGGAAACTAGATGGTTGATAAACTACATATTATACTTTTTTTTTTTGTAAATATATACATATTATACATATAAACACCCAGACCGAGACAAATTATACAATGTAAAACTTGCCCCCGGTGGGAATCGAACCCACGACCTCCCGAGTTCACGGCAACGTTTGTTACCACTAGACCACGGAGGCGGTCGTCTATCGTAAATCGAAGATACGGTGATCTCAAAATTGCCGTTCTATGAATTAAACCTTTTTTCTTTTTAAAGACGGTGTGCGCTTACTTAATTTGTCTTTTAAGGTAGGTAACTAAATGTTTTTCTTATAAAACTACAAAAACATAAAAAAAATGATAGGTGAGTAACGAACACGGTACCTTCGAGTCTAAATCCACGGACTTAACCGCTAGACCACGGATGCAGTTTTGTATATATAAATAATATAGTGTGCAGCGCCATCTATATGTTATCTACACAACTAGGTAATGTAGATGGCGCTACGGTCGTGAACAGTCAAAACCCTTGAGTGATACCTCTATTTCCCTATATATAATAGTACTCTATGGTCTTGTTTCAAGTCACAGATTATAAAGTTTCAAGCAAAGTCGAACATAGCAATAGCATGAAAGATGCATTGGACGATAGATATAAATTGAGATTTTTTCATTTAAATTTATAAATTGTTTAGTTTTCTTCGAATAAAGTCGAGATGTATCAGATATAGTTCGTGGTCGTTATCTCTACTCTCGTATTATTTCTGGAAAGTATTTCAAACTTATTCCTGTATAATCTGTGACTAATTGAGATAAAAGAGCCGACTTCGAACTTACCTTTAGTACTTATTGCACAAGTCCTTGACTATTAGGTTTTGATTACCAAATATATTGATTTGATTCAATTAGTGCGTGAAATAATTAGTTTCCTGCACAAAAAGTTAATTTATAAATCTATTATCCAGTTGTTTAATAAATCAAGTTTGTGGTTGTTAAAGTCGCGAGTGGTAAACATGGGTCTCCTATCGGAAGGCAGCCCTCTGTCGTGGGAGGAAACCAAGGCCCTGGCCGAGCACGTGCGGACCCACGGGATCGAGCAGTTCATCAACCTGTACCGCAAGCTGCAGGACAGGACCGGCGACGTGCTCAAGTGGGGGGACGAGGTCAGTCTCCGCCAGCCGAGATACCGTTCTCGGGATCATCTAGTAATCTCTCTTTATTTCAGGTGGAATATATCATAGTCAAGTTCGATGATGTCAACAAACGAGCAACCGTAAGTCTCCGAGCCGAAGAAATCCTTACCAAACTTCAGGAAAAGGAGCTGGCCGATCCCGAAAGTATGTGCAACTATACATTAGTAACATAATACGGGTATAACTTGGATACATTCAGCCCACTTCAGTTTACCTTGGAGATTAATTTGATAATTCCAAAATAAAAAATACCTAATCTTTAATAATAGTGTGGCAAAAATGAGTTTTAATTACCAATAACAAAAGTATTGTGTAAATAAATGAGATAATTTATAGAAGAGATAGTGCGACCTTGCCAATAGATTGCCATAGAACTTATAATGTTTAATTAAATATTAGTTTACATCCCACTGAGATAGTTAAACATTCATCATGTCACTTTTGGTACACTTTATCTTTATTTGCCTGAGCTTATTAAACTGCCTCTGTGGTCTAGCAGTTAAGTCCGTGGATTTAGACTCGGAGGTACCGGGTTTGATTCCTGGTTGGGACACAAAAATATTTATTAATGTTTATTAAATACTTTTTTTTTTTAAATAATATTTAATTTGTGATATTTCTCAAATTTGGAACACTGGAGACATCGATTGCCACTTGTCATGATTGGCCTATGGTAAAGTTGGCTAAATGTGAATCCGCTTATTTATAAGTGTGGTTTCTGAAACGGTCGTGATGATACTTAATAAACTTTTCTAAATTTAGAAGAAGAGAAGACAAATTTCTAAGCATTCCATGGATTCACCGTGCGGGTGCCGGGTCCATCGTGTGTGGGTAAGAGATGAGAAGAATGGTGTCTCGGGCTTGCGACCGACAATTGGCTGGTTTAAGAAAAGGAGGCCTCCTTTTTTTTCTATTTCGCGATAATACGCTCACCATCCACCATTCTACTTCTCTCCCTACCCAACCAAATACTGTATGATTCCGTTAGTGCCGTCTTGGAAGCTCATTCCATAAATGTATTGACGGCAGACCTGCTTAGGCCCAATTCTTTCAGTATCATAATATTTATTCGACTTCATGTTGTGGTCTTTTGGAATATTTGATTCCCACGGAACGGTAAGTTCAATAAGGATAACTTTTTTCAAGTTCCGAGAAAACACTAAGATGTCTGGCCTATAGGCTGATACAGCTAGTTCATCTGGGATCCTATAATGGTGTTCAAATGTATCCATGAGAATTTTCCAGTCTGATGCGGCGCCAAGGATCGAGGTGGGCTTGCATTTAGTTTTCGTGCTTTGCCCTTCCTTTACAAATGTGGTCAAAGTTTTATTTGTAGTCAGTCCCTTTCTGGCTCTTGCAATAGAAAGACTTACTGCTTCACGGATAACACCTAGGACTTTGTCATGTCGGCGTGAGTAATAGCCCTTTTCTAGGAGAGTAACGCACCCTACAAGTGTGTGTCTAGCAGTTCCTATGGCAGCACCACACAATGTACAGTTCTTTTCCGTAGCTTTTCCCCACCTTACCAGATTACTCTGGTCCGGGAGGGACATTTGAAAAGCGTTTAGGTAGAACTTTAGCAACGCCGGAGACCAATCGTACATTAGTGTGCGCCACTTTAGGGCTGGAGGGATGCAAAAATCGCCCAAAGTTAGCCAGTCATGAGAGAAAGGCAAGCATTCCGGATTCACAATGGGTACCATGTCCATAAGATTGTCCTCCTGTACGTGGAGGGTGTATCGTTTTATGTTTGCCAATGATCCTATATACCTACTTCATTTCTATAAGATTGTCCTCCTGTACGTGGAGGGTGTATCGTTTTATGTTTGCCAATGATCCTATATACCTACTTAATTTCTATTATTTAAGCAGTTTGTTATCTATTTTTGTACCAAAATTCCAAAAATAAGTTAAACTCAATATTTTATATTAAGAACTGTTTGGCTTTTAAACTTTGTTCTTTCTTTCTTAATTTTAACAGGTTTTTACACAATTTACCTTGTTTGGCTATGCCCGTGTAGTATAGTGAAGAGCTAAAAGTATTTAGATCAGACTTTATGTCCAACCAACCATACAAGAAACAGACTTTGCCAAATGTTATTAAAATTGCTCCGACAAGAATCAAGATAAATGCTGTAGGGTCACATGTCATGTTCAGATGATGCATCTTATAACCTATGTCGGTCCCCGGCTTCCAAGGAACATGTCTGCCCAATCTTATCAAAATCGGTTCATATAGGCTTGAAAGAAAGACAAACACATACATACATACAGATGGACAAAAAATAATTTCTTTTATTTTATATGAGCCAATGACGAGGGCCAGGCAAAGGCCAATCATTTGTTGTCTGGACAGTGCCAATAAAATTCTTAAGCATAAGAAATTAATGTCAGCAACATTTATCAAAATATCTGTTAAATAAAATACTTTTACTCAACATCCTCGCACAAGACATGTCTGACTTTGTCGGGCTTCAACTGGACGTAGACAGGATCCACAATTCTTCAGAAATTATATAAACTAACCTAAATGTGGATTGGATCGTTTTTGCGTAACTACGTCCAACTGTCAACTAATTCCATAACCAAACTTAGGAGAATGCGATCGGAATTTTCTAAAAAGATCTTTTTAAATGTAGAAGTAAGTTTAAGCCTTATTTAGTTTGGGTGCTGACAACTGAGATGCTTGTAGATGTGAAGTCCCTGTGGCGTCCGGAGTACGGGGCCTACATGGTGGAGGGCACCCCGGGCCGGCCCTACGGGGGCTTGCTTGCTCACTTCAACATTGTGGAGGCCAACATGAGGTACCGGCGGGCCGAGGCCAGCGCCCTGCTGCTCCCCGGGGAGGTCCTCATGAGCCTCACCAACTTCCCCAGGTGCGTGCCCGCTCGGTGCGAGCCCAGGGAGGAGAGCAGTCACACGTTTGTGTTGCAGACTGGGGTGTCCGGGGTTCACGTCTCCGCCGCACGAGGCCGGGGGAGAGGTGGCGCGGTCCCTGTTCTTCCCGGACGAGGCTATCTTCCCGGGACACCCGAGGTTCAAGACTTTGACCAGCAACATACGACAGAGGCGCGGGGAAAAAGTTGCTATTAATTTGCCAAGTATGTACACACTAGTATTGACTTAGTGCTCCCGCCAGTAATTTATGCGTTTTATCTTGTCACTAGTAGTGATTTACGCAAATGACTATACAAATTTAAAAGAACTTTATTTATGGTCGGCGTATACATGTCGGCAGCCATCTGACGTCAACGCTCTGGCCTTTTGTTACAACTCAAGGACTGATTGGGTCCAACACGTACATAGTAATATATTCTGTTCACAAAGAGCACCTTTAGTCACGGGATATAACTATTGTTAGTATTTAAGTATGCAACAGATATTATCTCATGTATCATTGTTTACAACCTTTACTTTGTTGGATGATTATTTATTTTATTGATTAGTCTTACACCTATCATTATTGTAAAGGTGAGTTTACAACAAAAAGCTAAGACAGAACAAACAAGAGCGTCAATAATTTATTGTTTTTTACTTTTAACAGTAAAATTAAAAGTAATAGGATAAGTTTTACCCAAAAAATGAGCTAGGAACAGACAAATTGGGATTAACATTATCTGATCTACGAGGTCTAACGGTTAAGTCTGTGGACTTAGACTATTTTTATTTATTTAGATATATTATAGATTTATATTAGGTACCGCGTTTGATTCCTGATCGGGACACATTTAATTTATTTGTGTTATTTCTCGAGTTTGGTACGCTGGAGAACTTGTCACGATTGGCCTATAGTAAAGTTGGCTATATGTGAATATGCTTATTTATAAGCATGATTTCTGACCATCCCGGAAGGGATGATACTTTACTGATCTAAAAATGTAAGTTATCTAATTGGCGAGTTCGGTCGTAATGTTACGGAATCCATTCCAGTTTTCCGGGACGAGAACACGACCATCCCGGTGGACGACAGCCACCTCCGCTCGCCCGGCGCCGCGCTGCCCGACTGCGTGTACATGGACGCCATGGGCTTCGGCATGGGCTGCTGCTGTCTGCAGCTCACCTTCCAGGCCTGCTGCATCACCGAGGCCAGGACCCTGTACGACCAGCTGGCCCCGCTGTGTCCCATCATGGTACGGTCCCGCGACTCCCGGCGGTCCCGCGCGGCGCTCGCTCCAACCTCTGCGTTCCAGTTGGCGCTGTCGGCGGCGAGTCCGGTGTACCGCGGGCTGCTGACCGACGTGGACTGTCGGTGGAACGTGATCGCCGCGTCCGTGGACTGCCGCACGCCGGAGGAGCGCGCCACCATCCACAAGTCGCGGTACGACTCCATCGACTCGTACCTGTCGCCGCAGCACGAGAGGTCGGTACCCGCGGAGCCGAGCCGGGCCGAGCCGAGCTGGACCGTATCCGTCTGCGCAGGTACAACGACATCCCCATCGCGCACTCGCCCGCGCTGTACCGGCGCCTGCGCGAGGGCGGCCTGGACCGGCCGCTGGCGCTGCACGTGGCGCACCTGTTCGTGAGGGACACCGTGTCCCTGTTCTCCGAGAAGGTGCACCAGGACGACCTGGCCGACACCGACCACTTCGAGAACATCCAGTCCACCAACTGGCAGACCATGCGCTTCAAGCCGCCGCCGCCCGCCTCCTCCATCGGCTGGCGCGTCGAGTTCCGGCCGTGCGAGGCGCAGCTCACGGACTTCGAGAACGCTGCCTACGTGTGCTTCGTGGTGCTCCTCACCAGGGTCATCCTCTCCTACCACCTCGACTTCGTGATGCCCATCAGCAAGGTCGACGAGAACATGCAGCGAGCCCAACGGCGGGACGCGTGTCGCGGCCAGCGCTTCTGGTGGAGGCGGGACGCGGGCGCGCCCGGGGGGGTCGCTCCGGACGGCGCCGCGCCCGCCGGGACGGATCTGTACGCCGAGATGACGGTCGACGAGATAGTGAACGGAAAGGTGAGCCCTCCGCGCCGGCTCGCGGGCCAGGGCGGAGTCTGACCGACGTGTGTGCAGAGCGGCGCCTTCCCCGGCCTCATCCCGCTCATGGAGTCGTACCTGTCGGGCATGGACGTGGACGCGGACACGCACTGCTCCGTGCAGCAGTACCTGCAGCTCATGCGGAGGCGCGCGGCCGGAGAGCTGCACACCACGGCCTCCTGGATGAGACACTTCGTCACCTCGCATCCGGACTACAGGTGAGTGCAGCATGCGGAGGCGCGCGGCCGGAGAGCTGCACACCACGGCCTCCTGGATGAGACACTTCGTCACCTCGCATCCGGACTACAGGTGAGTGCAGCATGCGGAGGCGCGCGGCCGGAGAGCTGCACACCACGGCCTCCTGGATGAGACACTTCGTCACCTCGCATCCGGACTACAGGTGAGTGCAGCATGCGGAGGCGCGCGGCCGGAGAGCTGCACACCACGGCCTCCTGGATGAGACACTTCGTGACCTCGCATCCGGACTACAGGTGAGTGCAGCATGCGGAGGCGCGCGGCCGGAGAGCTGCACACCACGGCCTCCTGGATGAGACACTTCGTGACCTCGCATCCGGACTACAGGTGAGTGCAGCATGCGGAGGCGCGCGGCCGGAGAGCTGCACACCACGGCCTCCTGGATGAGACACTTCGTGACCTCGCATCCGGACTACAGGTGAGTGCAGCATGCGAAGGCGCGCGGCCGGAGAGCTGCACACCACGGCCTCCTGGATGAGACACTTCGTGACCTCGCATCCGGACTACAGGTGAGTGCAGCATGCGGAGGCGCGCGGCCGGAGAGCTGCACACCACGGCCTCCTGGATGAGACACGTCGTCACCTCGCATCCGGACTACAGGTGAGTGCAGCATGCGGAGGCGCGCGGCCGGAGAGCTGCACACCACGGCCTCCTGGATGAGACACTTCGTGACCTCGCATCCGGACTACAGGTGAGTGCAGCATGCGGAGGCGCGCGGCCGGAGAGCTGCACACCACGGCCTCCTGGATGAGACACTTCGTGACCTCGCATCCGGACTACAGGTGAGTGCAGCATGCGGAGGCGCGCGGCCGGAGAGCTGCACACCACGGCCTCCTGGATGAGACACTTCGTGACCTCGCATCCGGACTACAGGTGAGTGCAGCATGCGGAGGCGCGCGGCCGGAGAGCTGCACACCACGGCCTCCTGGATGAGACACTTCGTGACCTCGCATCCGGACTACAGGTGAGTGCAGCATGCGGAGGCGCGCGGCCGGAGAGCTGCACACCACGGCCTCCTGGATGAGACACTTCGTGACCTCGCATCCGGACTACAGGTGAGTGCAGCATGCGGAGGCGCGCGGCCGGAGAGCTGCACACCACGGCCTCCTGGATGAGACACTTCGTGACCTCGCATCCGGACTACAGGTGAGTGCAGCATGCGGAGGCGCGCGGCCGGAGAGCTGCACACCACGGCCTCCTGGATGAGACACTTCGTGACCTCGCATCCGGACTACAGGTGAGTGCAGCATGCGGAGGCGCGCGGCCGGAGAGCTGCACACCACGGCCTCCTGGATGAGACACTTCGTGACCTCGCATCCGGACTACAGGTGAGTGCAGCATGCGGAGGCGCGCGGCCGGAGAGCTGCACACCACGGCCTCCTGGATGAGACACTTCGTGACCTCGCATCCGGACTACAGGTGAGTGCAGCATGCGGAGGCGCGCGGCCGGAGAGCTGCACACCACGGCCTCCTGGATGAGACACTTCGTGACCTCGCATCCGGACTACAGGTGAGTGCAGCATGCGGAGGCGCGCGGCCGGAGAGCTGCACACCACGGCCTCCTGGATGAGACACTTCGTGACCTCGCATCCGGACTACAGGTGAGTGCAGCATGCGGAGGCGCGCGGCCGGAGAGCTGCACACCACGGCCTCCTGGATGAGACACTTCGTGACCTCGCATCCGGACTACAGGTGAGTGCAGCATGCGGAGGCGCGCGGCCGGAGAGCTGCACACCACGGCCTCCTGGATGAGACACTTCGTCACCTCGCATCCGGACTACAGGTGAGTGCATCATGCGGAGGCGCGCGGCCGGAGAGCTGCACACCACGGCCTCCTGGATGAGACACTTCGTGACCTCGCATCCGGACTACAGGTGAGTGCAGCATGCGGAGGCGCGCGGCCGGAGAGCTGCACACCACGGCCTCCTGGATGAGACACTTCGTCACCTCGCATCCGGACTACAGGTGAGTGCAGCATGCGGAGGCGCGCGGCCGGAGAGCTGCACACCACGGCCTCCTGGATGAGACACTTCGTGACCTCGCATCCGGACTACAGGTGAGTGCAGCATGCGGAGGCGCGCGGCCGGAGAGCTGCACACCACGGCCTCCTGGATGAGACACTTCGTCACCTCGCATCCGGACTACAGGTGAGTGCAGCATGCGGAGGCGCGCGGCCGGAGAGCTGCACACCACGGCCTCCTGGATGAGACACTTCGTGACCTCGCATCCGGACTACAGGTGAGTGCAGCATGCGGAGACGCGCGGCCGGAGAGCTGCACACCACGGCCTCCTGGATGAGACACTTCGTGACCTCGCATCCGGACTACAGGTGAGTGCAGCATGCGGAGGCGCGCGGCCGGAGAGCTGCACACCACGGCCTCCTGGATGAGACACTTCGTGACCTCGCATCCGGACTACAGGTGAGTGCAGCATGCGAGGCGCGCGGCCGGAGAGCTGCACACCACGGCCTCCTGGATGAGACACTTCGTGACCTCGCATCCGGACTACAGGTGAGTGCAGCATGCGGAGGCGCGCGGCCGGAGAGCTGCACACCACGGCCTCCTGGATGAGACACTTCGTGACCTCGCATCCGGACTACAGGTGAGTGCAGCATGCGGAGGCGCGCGGCCGGAGAGCTGCACACCACGGCCTCCTGGATGAGACACTTCGTGACCTCGCATCCGGACTACAGGTGAGTGCAGCATGCGGAGGCGCGCGGCCGGAGAGCTGCACACCACGGCCTCCTGGATGAGACACTTCGTCACCTCGCATCCGGACTACAGGTGAGTGCAGCATGCGGAGGCGCGCGGCCGGAGAGCTGCACACCACGGCCTCCTGGATGAGACACTTCGTGACCTCGCATCCGGACTACAGGTGAGTGCAGCATGCGGAGGCGCGCGGCCAGAGAGCTGCACACCACGGCCTCCTGGATGAGACACTTCGTGACCTCGCATCCGGACTACAGGTGAGTGCAGCATGCGGAGGCGCGCGGCCGGAGAGCTGCACACCACGGCCTCCTGGATGAGACACTTCGTGACCTCGCATCCGGACTACAGGTGAGTGCAGCATGCGGAGGCGCGCGGCCGGAGAGCTGCACACCACGGCCTCCTGGATGAGACACTTCGTGACCTCGCATCCGGACTACAGGTGAGTGCAGCATGCGGAGGCGCGCGGCCGGAGAGCTGCACACCACGGCCTCCTGGATGAGACACTTCGTGACCTCGCATCCGGACTACAGGTGAGTGCAGCATGCGGAGGCGCGCGGCCGGAGAGCTGCACACCACGGCCTCCTGGATGAGACACTTCGTGACCTCGCATCCGGACTACAGGTGAGTGCAGCATGCGGAGGCGCGCGGCCGGAGAGCTGCACACCACGGCCTCCTGGATGAGACACTTCGTGACCTCGCATCCGGACTACAGGTGAGTGCAGCATGCGGAGGCGCGCGGCCGGAGAGCTGCACACCACGGCCTCCTGGATGAGACACTTCGTGACCTCGCATCCGGACTACAGGTGAGTGCAGCATGCGGAGGCGCGCGGCCGGAGAGCTGCACACCACGGCCTCCTGGATGAGACACTTCGTGACCTCGCATCCGGACTACAGGTGAGTGCAGCATGCGGAGGCGCGCGGCCGGAGAGCTGCACACCACGGCCTCCTGGATGAGACACTTCGTGACCTCGCATCCGGACTACAGGTGAGTGCAGCATGCGGAGGCGCGCGGCCGGAGAGCTGCACACCACGGCCTCCTGGATGAGACACGTCGTCACCTCGCATCCGGACTACAGGTGAGTGCAGCATGCGGAGGCGCGCGGCCGGAGAGCTGCACACCACGGCCTCCTGGATGAGACACTTCGTGACCTCGCATCCGGACTACAGGTGAGTGCGCGTGCGGAGACGGAGGTGACGGATGCCGTACTGATATGTTCCGCTTCAGGAAGGACTCCGTGGTCAGCGAGAGGATCAACTACGACCTGCTGAAGACCGCGACGGGCATCCAGAACGGGATGGTGGCGGCGCCCAGTCTGCTCGGGTCCGGCTTCGACACCAAGACCGAGGAAGACATCCCCAAAGCCTTCCTGAGTCGGGAGTGCTAGCGACAGTGGAGGCCTTGTGATTGAGTATGAGAATGTGATTTTGGAACGCGATACAATTTTATCTGCATTTAGATCAGTATTATTCGTTCACTATAGTCATTCCATTTTACCGAAGCTGCGGCAGACGGAGACGGCCCATTCTAACGGACTGTAGTGTAGTCGCTATACAAAAGTTTAGAATGTTGCACAAACTTATATCCTATTCCAGTAGTTTACTTCTCGCGCAAGAAAACTCGATATTTCAATGTCGAGCCATTTTGTAGCTTTGAAAGTATTTTTATTTAATTTTATCGCGACTCGACGTTTTATAATAAGAATGTTGAATGTCCCTTGGGAATGTCGAGTCGCCAAAGGTGATGTCGAACCGTATCGCTTAGCGGTGAAGTTCGTAATTGGGACACATTAAAACGCGGACTTGAAGTACTCGAACGTATTCATATTTTTATTATTACCAAACGGGAACGCCCAATAAATGTTTATTTTATCTTTTATATTTTGTTTACTGTTATACATTAGTATTCAATAAAGTATTTTATTGTTATTGCGACTTTTATTGGGGAGCAGAAGAATAGCGTTTCCTTCAGAACTTGTCGACCAGCTGCAGGATGTGTTGCTGCTCCTGTCGGCGCCACTCCTCGCTGCCCGCGTCTCCCAGGTTGCCGGCGTACTCTGTAAGGGCAGGCGCACCGTGAGTCTCTCCCGCGCCCGCGCCCGCCCCCGCGCCCGCGCCCGCACTCACCTCTCATCACGTGACGGATGATCTTGAGAGAGCCCCCGCGCAGAGAGAGCACCCGCTGCACGCGCTGCTTGACGGAGGCCGCGCCCGCCGTGCACACCTGCACACACGACAGTTACCGATCGTCCGAGCAGTCACGAAGCCGGACTCACCTCCAGAATGATCCGGTCGATGAGTTGCAAGGTGAACAGGCCTCCGGATAATCTTTTCAGATATTGTGCGTCATCATCGAGCTCCTCGTTCAGTTGCTGGAACACAAAACGCACGTGAGTCGGGAGCCGGCCGCCCCGCCAGTGGGGAGCCGGCCGCCCCGCGAGTGGGGAGCCGGCCGCCCCGCGAGTGGGGGCCGCCCCGCCAGTGGGGAGCCGGCCGCCCCGCCAGTGGGGAGACGGCCGCCCCGCGAGTGGGGAGCCGGCCGCCCCGCGAGTGGGGGCCGCCCCGCCAGTGGGGAGCCGGCCGCCCCGCGAGTGGGGGCCGCCCCGCCAGTGGGGAGCCGGCCGCCCCGCCAGTGGGGAGCCGGCCGCCCCGCCAGTGGAGAGCCGGCCGCCCCGCGAGTGAGGGCCGCCCCGCCAGTGGGGAGCCGGCCGCCCCGCCAGTGGGGAGCCGGCCGCCCCGCGAGTGGGGAGCCGGCCGCCCCGCGAGTGGGGGCCGCCCCGCCAGTGGGGAGCCGGCCGCCCCGCGAGTGGGGGCCGCCCCGCCAGTGGAGAGCCGGCCGCCCCGCGAGTGGGGGCCGCCCCGCCAGTGGGGAGCCGGCCGCCCCGCCAGTGGGGAGCCGGCCGCCCCGCCAGTGGGGAGCCGGCCGCCCCGCCAGTGGGGAGCCGGCCGCCCCGCCAGTGGGGGGCGCAGAGACGTACCTCCATGACCTTCTCCGTGCGGTCGACACGGTCCATGTACTTGAAGTGCAGTTCCAGAAGCCGGTCCACCTTTTCCAGATCGTTTTCGGTGAACTTTGCCAAAAGTCTCTGTCGCTGACCTCCTTGGCAGTTCTTTAACATCGACGATATTATTGACACCACATGCTCTACAAGATAATAAATTTGAGCAACACGGGTTTATGATATAGTTATGTAAGCTTATTAAAAAACTGGTCGCTAGCAAAACAATTTCTACCGTATTTCCTAGTTCTATAATTTATTTATTTTCTTATTTCAGAAAACATCTGTATCATAAATCATAATCACGACAATTCCAAAAGTTACACAATCCAGCAAAGTTTCCACTTAAACATAGATATTGCAAAAAAAAAAAAACAGTAGAGATAAACCTAACCCCGTACCGAATGAAGCTCAGAGCGCTCAGAATGAATATGATACTAACAATCGTTCCGAATCAAATATCACGATTTGGAAGCTCAGAGCGTGATATCAATTCGAAACGGTCTAAATCACATTTTCATTCATAACATGATAGTTTTTTTTTTTAATGTATGGAAGATAAATTGCGGATTCCACATCTTTGAGTTTAAAAGAAAACCTAATGTTAAATACTGACTGACATCCTAGGACACAAGTTTTGGTTAGGAGTCAGGGACCATCTTAAAATTGCCTATCCTTGTGGTTTGCATTCAATCAAAAATGTTTATATATTTGCTTAAAATGTAAAATTCAAAGAATATTTTATATATTGTTAACTCAACTTTGTATATAGGTACCAATAAGAAAGACCAATAAACGTTATTATTATTAAATAAACTTGAAAGAGTTCTTCGCGCCATTTTGCACGAACTGACAGTCACGGATATTAGTTTACTGTGGATATTGTTTGTCAAAAGTGGTGTTATTTTGTTTAATAATGTGCTACGTTGTGAATAATTATGGAAAACGATAAAGACTATAATAATAATAAAATATTTTATTGAGAAAAACATTTTTACACGACTTATTTTAAAATACAATTCATAGTAACTTAAGCAAAACATATAAATAAAAATGTTTTACAAATAAAAATCTACATTTGTTTTGATCCTTATCTCCCGAAAAAGTAGTTTGTGTATCAGGAGATATGTACTTACAGCTCAACCTTATTATGCTAGCATTATTTTGTATCTAACCAACCCATCACCAAGCATTATTATTTTTGCATATTGCATAATGTAAAAAATAATTAAATAATATAATATATATATATAATAAAATAAAAATATTAATAATACAATAATTATCGTTTTCATATTGTGTAACGCGTGTGTGTTGTGTATCGGTGTAAGTTTCAATGTGTCTGTATGTGTGTATGTTTTATTATTTTATGATACAGTTTTTATACTTCGAGTATATGGGGCAGAGGTTGCACTTTATTTTTTGCGGTTTTCCCGCGCTGTGAACTCCGCTTACGTGTACCCTTCGTGTTTGAGCGATATTGACGTGAATTACTCCATGAAAAGCATCAAATTCGGCAACACTTGGAATTTTATGATCCCCAACTCGGTTATGAACATACGAGGGGCGTTCAAAATATTCTCGGTATGTGGATAAAAACAAACAAGTACGAAAAGTTTGATATTTTTATTTTTCAATATACTCCCCCCCTATGTTCATACACTTATAAGATCGATCAATTATTTTTTTTAATCCCTCATAAAAATATTTTTTATCTTTGGTGTAAAAATGCTCCTCCACGGCCGTCTTCAACGCTTCATCGTCAGAAAATTTATTTCCACGCAGATCCTTTTTAAGATTGGGAAACAAAAAGAAGTCGCTTGGGGCTAAGTCCGGACTATAGGGTGGATGAGTAACAGTTTCAAACCCACATTCAACAATAGCTGCCTTGGCAATATGAGCAGTATGGACAGGGGCGTTGTCATGCAGAAGCAGAACACCTTTGGTTAACTTTCCTCGCCTCTTTTCTTTGATCGCATCTCTTAATTGACGTATAACGTTAGCGTAGTACTGCCCTGTGATATTTACACCTTTTTCTTTATAATCGATAAGCAAAACTCCTTCACAATCCCAAAATATTGTGGCCATGACCTTGCCAGCTGACGGGATTACCTTGAACTTCTTGGGATGAGCTGAACCCTTAATGTGCCACTGCATGGACTCCTGTTTGCTCTCTGGGTCATAATGATGAACCCAGGTTTCATCTCCAGTAACTATTTTTTGCAGCACCTCATCGGGATTTTCACCACACAGGTCGATAAAATCTGAACAGCAAGCCACACGCATATCCTTTTGAAGAAGCGTCAGCATTCGCGGAACCCATCTTGCACTTACTTTTGACATATTAAGATGGTCATGTATAATGTCATGTACGGTACCAATAGAGAGATTGGTTACTTGAGCTATAGATTTTACCTTCACTCGGCCGTCTTCCAATATAAGTTTTTCCACTTTATCAATATTTTCTTGTGAGGTAGCCACTACAGGCCGGCCAGGTCTAGGGTCATCTTCAATACTCTCCCTTCCACGCTTAAATTCGCTTGACCATTTTTGAATAGTAGATAAAGAAGGAGCAGACTCACGGTAAACACAATCCATTTCCTCTTTTATGGTTTTTTGATTTTTACCCTGTTTTGTCAAGAATTTTATGACGGATCGGTGCTCTAATTTCGTTAAAATTGTTAATTCGCTCATGGTGTTCATGTTTGTTCGGCAATTGCAGAAAAACAAAAGAACATCTCGGTTCCAATTTTACTTTTTTTTAATGTCAATGGATGAATCTTAGCGGCCAGTAACAAATATATATATAAAAGAGGTTGTAACGTATCAATACCGAGAATATTTTGAACGCCCCTCGTATATTATGCAAATAAATTACGTGTTTAGGGCTGATGTATTCTGTACAATGTCCTTTAAAGACAAATAATAATAATAAACTTGAAAATGGCGCGCGACATAAGACAAAAGACTGATTGCGCTCAGAGCGATCTACCTCGATATCGTGAGCGGTCTCAGCGCGGGGAATGATGTCATTTGTGACGTCACATAGCTTTGGCAAAACAGTTTATACGCGTCTTGGAACACCTTTAAGCGTGCTTAAGTTACTATTATTGTGTCTCGGAACGAGGGGAAAAACAACACCTTTATAATAAAATAAAATAAAATAAATAACAATGGAACTAAATAATATATATGTGTGTATATAAATAAAATAAATATGGAGCTTGCCAAAGATAGAGTCTACCTTCGTGCTGGTCCACGGTGAGCAGTCTCTTCCTCTTGGGAGTCTTCATGAAGAGCGGGAAGACGGTGCGCAGGCCGAGGATGTCCACGAACTTGTTGCAGTTGTCGAACCCGTCCAGTCCGGCCAGCGCGTGATCCAGCACCTTCAGAGACCCATTCCGGGACAACTTCTTCTCCCTGCACAGAGGACGAGGCACTCCATTAGCGCGCAGCAGGGGACACGCAGGTCCCGTCCTGCACTGACCTGAGCATGAGGGAAGCGGTCCCGGTTGGCGGACTCCATGAGCGCGCAGCAGGGAGACACGCAGGTCCCGTCCCGCACTGACCTGAGCATGAGGGAAGCGGTCCCGGTTGGCGGACTCCATGAGCGCGCAGCAAGGAGACACGCAGGTCCCGTCCCGCACTGACCTGAGCATGAGGTTCATGAGCTGCAGTCCCTCGCCGCGCAGGAAGCGGTCCCGGTTGGCGGACTCCATGAGCGCGCAGCAGGGAGACACGCAGGTCCCGTCCCGCACTGACCTGAGCATGAGGTTCATGAGCTGCAGTCCCTCGCCGCGCAGGAAGCGGTCCCGGTTGGCGGACTCCATGAGCGCGCAGCAGGGAGACACGCAGGTCCCGTCCCGCACTGACCTGAGCATGAGGTTCATGAGCTGCAGTCCCTCGCCGCGCAGGAAGCGGTCCCGGTTGGCGGACTCCATGAGCGCGCAGCAGGGAGACACGCAGGTCCCATCCCGCACTGACCTGAGCATGAGGTTCATGAGCTGCAGTCCCTCGCCGCGCAGGAAGCGGTCCCGGTTGGCGGACTCCATGAGCGCGCAGCAGAGAGAGTCGAACATGTTCTCCATGGCCTCCTGCTCCTCGGCGCCGCTCGGGTCGTGCCGCTTGTAGAACTGAATTAGATAATACTATGTCCCTCAATTACCTATTCGTCGACGACGATCATAAATATTATAGAGTTTATTTATTTAATTAGGATCACCAACAGAGTACACATTGAGTGAACGGTACCCCAGTAACAGGTGACCACAACATGTCAAACTACATTTAATTATGATACATTATATGTTTAAGAAATTTATATGACTAAAAGTAATACCTACGAGTTAAATAATAAAAGTATCATATATATAAAAACATCATTAAAAAGCAAATTAAACTAAACCAAGAAAAATAAAGAATACGTAAAATATCTTAATAGAAAGGTACAAGTTATTTTCCTAATTGATTTCACAAACACAAGCATATTAGGTTAGGTTACCGCAAGTTGTTGATATCACAAACACAAGCATATTAGGTTAGGTTACCGCAAGTTGTGGATATCACAAACACAAGCATATTAGGTTAGGTTACCGCAAGTTGTGGATATCACAAACACAAGCATATTAGGTTAGGTTACCGCAAGTTGTGGATATCACAAACACAAGCATATTAGGTTAGGTTACCGCAAGTTGTGGATATCACAAACACAAGCATATTAGGTTAGGTTACCGCAAGTTGTGGATATCACAAACACAAGCATATTAGGTTACCGCAAGTTGTTGCAGTAAAACGTCAATTCCATCCATCTCTCCAAGCAGCTTCCTGTTCTCGGGAGTGTTCTGGAGAAGGATGGAGAGGATCTCCGTTGTGTACAGCTTGTTCGCGTCGAATGGCACTTTGTACTGTAACAAGGAAAACATGTACACACATAGCTCACCAAATATACCCGACAAGTCCGAGTCCATACCTTCAGTCTCTTCAGGATCCACTGCATGAAGCCTTGTTTGGCAACATCTATACATAGCTCCGGTTTGAATTCTGTAATATTTTCAATTATTCCTGCAAAATGAAACCAAATGACTCCTTAAACTATTGACACACTTCAACAAGGATTGCAAAGGACGAATTACTCACTAACCTATTGACACACCTGAACATGGATTGCTAAGGACTAATTACTCACTATCCTATTGACACACTTCAACATGGATTGCTAAGGACTAATTACTCACTAACCCATTGACACGCTTCAACATGGATTGCTAAGGACTAATTACTCACTAACCTATTGACACACCTGAACATGGATTGCTAAGGACTAATTACTCACTAACCTATTGACACACTTCAACATGGATTGCTAAGGACTAATTACTCCCTAACCTATTGACACACTTCAACATGGATTGCTAAGGACTAATTACTCACTAACCTATTGACACACTTCAACATGGATTGCTAAGGACTAATTACTCACTAACCCATTGACACACTTCAACATGGATTGCTAAGGACTAATTACTCACTAACCTATTGACATAATTCAACATGGATTGCTAAGGACTAATTACTCCCTAACCTATTGACACACTTCAACATGGATTGAAAAAGTCTCTCTAGTCGAGTCGCGCTAGGTTGTGAAGCAGTCTGTCCTAGAGTGAGGAGAGCAGTACCGAGAGTGTTGTGCACGGCGTCCCTCTCGTCTGGGAGCTGCTCGTCAAGTCGCGCCAGGTTGTGTAGCAGCAAGGCGGGCGCCTCGGCCTCCGTGAGGGCGGAGATGAGGATGTCGGCTCCCTCCTCACTCTCATGCAGGATGTCCACGTCCGTCAGCTCCTGCCACCACACACAACATTACTTGCAGTACTCCTGATCACATAAATGTAAAGCCACACTGGTCATATTGAAAGTGTGTTATTAGATCATGCTGCTAGAAAGTTAATTTTGTTTAATCTAATATCTCATTGTATTCCATATATAAAACAAATTGGTTACCTGCAGCAGGTGCACCAGCTTGGTGGAGATGTCGGTGTTGTCGTGGGAGAGCAGCTCCAGGAGAGAGTGCACGCAGCGCAGCTCCACCAGCAGGGGGTACTGGTCGGGGACCGTGGCCACCGCACTCAGCTCCTGGGAAAATATACATTACCAGCTGTGCAATATAGTAGAAACAGGTGGATGTAGAGTGTATGTTAATGTCATGTTTTATTTCATGTAACAGGACCGCGTGGTCAGATGATGATGTCAAAAGCCTATCGCTAGTTTCCAAGGAATACCCCAGCCAAATTACATCAAAATTGGTCAAAGTCAAAATATCTTTATTCATGTAAACCTATTACAGGCATTTGTTACACGTCATAATTTAAATTATTTTGAATGATTCTGCTCCTGTTAGTGGAAGACTAAGCAGCGACAGGTCCAGTAATATAGGTTTGAAAGAGGGACAAACAGACATACATGTAGGGCTGTTCTAAGGTGTACAGGCTGTATTGTGCTGAAATTAAATGATTAACTCTCACCTGCAAAGATTCATTCAAATCTATTTCACTTTCCATAAACTTCTCTGGCTGGTCTGGAAATTTGATCCTCATCTCTCTGTTCTTTAGTGCTTTCTTTTCAAAACTCAACACCAGCTTCTTCACCCCAATCTCATCGAGGACCTCACCCTGTGTAACATATAATTATCAAAGAGAACAAAAACACAATGGATTGCACAATGCAGATATTAACACATGCATATCAGCATGACAGACTTCATCAGAGTTACTCGATTAACAAGACATGCTACAGGAATAGTGCGTACCTCTGTGGCCTCGGTTTCCACATATCTTAATATATCCGCCCGTTCTTTGTCAGTAATAGTGGGCTCCTTTGGTAAACTCAGTCTGCTGGTGAGAAACAGCGGCTCGGCGTTAGTTTTGGCAGGTCGTCCAATCTTGCGCCTTGGAGTTTCGTCGTCTGAATCACTTTCATCTTCATTTGGTCTTTTAGGAGTAGGAACCGGCTACAAAATTTCAATTGCTAATAAATTAACAACATCAATAAATAACATAACCTATAAATAGCAATATGTTTACTTTAAACGAGAGAAGTTCGCCGACATCCATTTTAAATTTAAATAAGTAGTGATAGGCACAATATTGAACACAATGGTAACCGGTTGTATTTACAGACGACAGATTATAGTTACGGACCAAAGTTCAAGTTGTATTACTACGAGATTACGAGAAGGAATAGGTTTTAATCAATAATAAAAAATTCAATCTTGAATATTGCCTTCTGTCACTGTCACAGACTATATAGCTGTCACTGTGCATTCTGTGCACAGACTATTAGTGATTCTGTCACTTCAATTTATTTATTTTTTAATTTATTCAAGGACATGGTACAGAATACATAAGCCCTAAACAATCTGTCACTTCAATTCATTTTTTTTTGGTTCTCTTCTCCCGATGGATGATGAATGAGATGATAGGGAAGGCAAAGGGTCTAGCCCATACAGCCAAGTCTGACGTAATATATCTTTGTTTTTCATGAATTAATGAGGTCATCATCAAATTCCAGATGCTGCAGAATTTGATGCTTTTCTTGGAGTCACTCGCGGAACCATCCACTGCTCAAACACGTCGGGTAACATATAGGAGTTGACAGCGCGGGAAAACCGCAAAAAATAAACTGCAACTTGTGTCCCATATCTAAAGTACAATTTTACGGTTTCCATAATTATTCACATTGTAGCACATTATTAAACAAAACAACACCACTTTTGACCAATAATATCTACAGTAAATTAATTTACAAAACAAAACCTTGCACTTGACATGTCCACGCAAAATGGCGCGAAGAACTCCCCACTTCAATCTTGTTTTTTTTTTTTTAATTGTCTTTAAAGGACATTGTACAGAATACATCAGCCCTAAACACGTAATTTATTTGCATAATATATGTTCATAACCGAGTTGGGGTTCATCAAATTCCAGATGCCGCAGAATTTGATGCTTTACTTGCAGTCACTCGCGGCATTATAGCCCAAATACGTCGGGTAAAATATGGGAGTCCACAGCGCGGGAAAACCGCATAAAATAAACAGCAACTGTGCCCCATATTTAAAGTCCAATTTATCGTTTTCCATAATTATTCACATTGTAGCACATTAGGCGGTGTGCCTTCGTCTCGGAGCCCGGACTGTCCACCCACACCAGTGTCGGTGTGGAGAGCCCGTGGAACATCTCGGACACCATGGGCTTTCTTGCGCTAGAAGTGCTGGCCGCATTCCTCGTCACGCTGCTTTAAACGACATCATTCGAAGGGCTTTTGTCACTGCTGGAGTACCCGCGATCCTAGAACCCTCTGGGATTGCGCGGAGCGATGGCAAAAGACCCGACGGCATGACCGTTGGGCCGTGGAAACTTGGCAGGTCCCTGGTGTGGGATGCGACATGTGTAGACACATTAGCCCCATCACACATCCAGGCGACCTCGTCAAGCGCGGGAAGTGCGGCGGTTTCTGCTGAGAACCTCAAGCTGCGCAAATACGCCAACCTCAGTACAGGTTACGAATTTGCGCCGTTTGGGGTCGAGACGATGGGCCCATGGGGACACTCAGCCAAGCGTCTGGCCAAGGAGTTGTCCAAACGGCTAACGGAAAAGTCTGGAGACAGGAAGGCTGGCAATTATTTCTGCCAACGTATTAGCTTAGCTATACAGAGGGGAAATGTTGCCAGTCTTCTGGGGACTATCACTGAAGGGTCGTCTCTAGAGGACATTTTTTACTTATAGTTTATTTTTTATTAGGTTTAGTTTATATTTATTTTAATTTTTATTTTAAGTAGTTTTAATTTATATTGTAATTATTTTATACTGTTTGTATATTACTTCAGCACATTATTAAACAAAACAACACCACTTTTGACCGATAATATCCACAGTAAATTAATTTACAAAACAAAAACTTGCACTTGACATGTCCACTCAAAATGGCGCGAAGAACTCCATTCAATCTTGAACATCCTACGAGGGGCGTTCAAAATATTCTCGGTATGTGGATAAAAACAAACAAGTACGAAAAGTTTGATATTTTTATTTTTCAATATACTCCCCCCCTATGTTCATACACTTATAAGATCGATCAATTATTTTTTTTAATCCCTCATAAAAATATTTTTTATCTTTGGTGTAAAAATGCTCCTCCACGGCCGTCTTCAACGCTTCATCGTCAGAAAATTTATTTCCACGCAGATCCTTTTTAAGATTGGGAAACAAAAAGAAGTCGCTTGGGGCTAAGTCCGGACTATAGGGTGGATGAGTAACAGTTTCAAACCCACATTCAACAATAGCTGCCTTGGCAATATGAGCAGTATGGACAGGGGCGTTGTCATGCAGAAGCAGAACACCTTTGGTTAACTTTCCTCGCCTCTTTTCTTTGATCGCATCTCTTAATTGACGTATAACGTTAGCGTAGTACTGCCCTGTGATATTTACACCTTTTTCTTTATAATCGATAAGCAAAACTCCTTCACAATCCCAAAATATTGTGGCCATGACCTTGCCAGCTGACGGGATTACCTTGAACTTCTTGGGATGAGCTGAACCCTTAATGTGCCACTGCATGGACTCCTGTTTGCTCTCTGGGTCATAATGATGAACCCAGGTTTCATCTCCAGTAACTATTTTTTGCAGCACCTCATCGGGATTTTCACCACACAGGTCGATAAAATCTGAACAGCAAGCCACACGCATATCCTTTTGAAGAAGCGTCAGCATTCGCGGAACCCATCTTGCACTTACTTTTGACATATTAAGATGGTCATGTATAATGTCATGTACGGTACCAATAGAGAGATTGGTTACTTGAGCTATAGATTTTACCTTCACTCGGCCGTCTTCCAATATAAGTTTTTCCACTTTATCAATATTTTCTTGTGAGGTAGCCACTACAGGCCGGCCAGGTCTAGGGTCATCTTCAATACTCTCCCTTCCACGCTTAAATTCGCTTGACCATTTTTGAATAGTAGATAAAGAAGGAGCAGACTCACGGTAAACACAATCCATTTCCTCTTTTATGGTTTTTTGATTTTTACCCTGTTTTGTCAAGAATTTTATGACGGATCGGTGCTCTAATTTCGTTAAAATTGTTAATTCGCTCATGGTGTTCATGTTTGTTCGGCAATTGCAGAAGAACAAAAGAACATCTCGGTTCCAATTTTACTTTTTTTTTATGTCAATGGATGAATCTTAGCGGCCAGTAACAAATATATATATAAAAGAGGTTGTAACGTATCAATACCGAGAATATTTTGAACGCCCCTCGTATAATCTGTGATCTTGAATATTGGCCTCCATGTCCACAGACTATGAAGAGTACAATCCATGTCTATATAATATATAATCTGTGATTGGCCTTCTGTCACGTTAATGTAACAATATTGCCACAGTACAAAACATATAGTATGGACAAAACGACATATGAGGTAAGGACATAATGACATACAATTTTTTAAGAACAACATTCACAAATAAATCCTTTGGTCTTCTTTGGGACATCAGCACATGACGCATGAGCCCAAAGGGAACAAGTCATACTTCGTAATCAATCTTCGCCGGGCTTAGAACGGGAAAAGAGGTCTCTTCTTTTTTACCGGTGGATATTTTGGTCTATTTTTAGAAATAATTTCTTGCATATTTTGAGAAGAAGTTAAAAGCCTTTGACAGGTTTAATTTTTCTTTTTCCTTGGCCTCGAATGAACTGCCCCTGTGGTACTGGCGAAATAGTAGCAACTGGATATGTCAGTAATTGCTTCGATGGACCAGGTCTCACACCATCATCGTATGCTGCTCCAGCTACCTCAACTAAATTAGGCTCCTCTACACATATTTCCAAACTCAGGTTCGTCATATCAGTAACAACATCTCCAATATGAGCATTGGTGGTTTTTTGAAGAATCTACTTTATCCACTTTATCGTCATTTGTTGCTGATATATTTAAAATAGATGCAACATCGTTACTCGGATCTTCTTGGATTGAAGAGGTGTTGATACATTCAGTTGATATCACCTTAACGAAATTATAAATGTTAATTAAAAGAAACACAAAGGACAAAATGGCATACCATGTCGTTTTGTCCAGTTTGTATGTATGTCATTTTGTCCAAATTTACCCAAAAACTAATAAAAATCATAATTCCATCAAATAACTAATGATTGCTATAAAGTTAATCGAAATCTCTGGGTACTAGCATAGCTCATCGATTTTAATACAAATAATTACAAATAACAACAAATAACTTACTAGAAAACAGGAGAAAACCATCTGTAAAATAAACTTTTGAAGGCGAGATACACGTTTGAACTGGTTACTGCGGACCAACTGTGAGAATGGCGCTCAACGTCTGACAGGATTGTAAATATGGCTGCCGTCACGGGATACAGTCACGAAGAAGTAGCTAAAACCCGCCAATTTTGAAATAAGGGGACCATGTCATTTTGTCCATACATGTCATTTTGTACGTATTTCCCCTACTACCCCAGCCGCTGCCCGGTGTGGCTTGACTCAGGACTACTTTACAAATGCCTTAAACCGATCTGTAAAGTGTTATATTTTTGTTGTTGTTTTGTGTTATTCTGCCTCATATTATCTCACCATTCTTATTGTAATAGTCCACTCAGTGTTTAGTTTTTATCTATGTTTCAATATATATTTCTGTGAAAACTTGTTATTAACTATAAAATAAAACTTTCTTACTTTATCTTTTATATCTTTTTCTATATATTTAGGTATTGTTTAGCTCTAGTTTTCTTAATCGTATATAACTAATAATAAAATGGATAGTATTTCGGAATTTCATGCAATGTTCGACTTTTTTACTTTATATCTCTTTGAAAGCGTTCGAGTAGTGTTTTTAGGTTTTCATTCGCTTAAGCAAAATTCAGTAAAAAAAACTAAAAAGAAAAAACAAGTCCAAGGGTTTCGTCGCCAAAAGGTTTGAAAACACTACACCATTGAATCAATTTTATGAACTTTATTTATAGGTAAGTGAAGATAGGACTTAGGTACATTTTGAATGGTTGCTAACCAACTTTAAATCGTTAGATTCTAAACGGTCACTCTAAATAAAAAATATAGATTTTCAAATACCTATTCGATGATCTCCCACTCAATATAGTTTGTCGACTTTCATATTTTATTTTGTTACAATATGGCGTCTGGTTGTTGCCTTATTGAAATTTGATTAATGTCATATCTTAAATAACACTCGTGTGATGAAGACAAATCGATTACGTAATCAATACGTAAGAATCATCAAAATCGGCCAACGCGTTTGGTCTCCAGTGTGCCAAAGGAACAAACATACATACATACATCAAAGTCAAAATATCTTTATTTAATTAAACCTATTACAGGCATTTATCAAACGTGATTAATTTAATTATTTTGAATGATTCTATTCTTGCTAATAGAAGACTAAGCAGCAAAGTGGTCCAATAAGTAAGCTGTTAGCAGATTCCAGTGACCTGTTAATGTTAAATCTGACTGAGAAAGGAATCTGCGAGGAAAACTCAGCTATCTTATATAGCTTTTTTTATTTACAAAATAAAACATGTACAGAACTGCACCACAACGATCAATTAATAACCTTTTAAATTTAGTTATCAGTACCTATGAAATTACAATACCTGGTACACCAGGCAAGTTGGAATTTAGAGAGTACATGCCTTTGTGCAACCCGAAATTCGACAAAACGCAAAAACCTTTGCTAATTTAAGAACAATAAATTGAACGTGTTTGGCCTCGGTCCCAGATCCCCCCCCACAGCGGCACCCGATCACGGACGCAACGCATGTGCCAGCCATCCCCCCGCTCAACCAGGCCCTTAGAGTGCGGACCGGGACCCGACACACTAAGGGACGACCACCGGACACGACACACCATGATAGGCTGATAAATAGGATGATATATAGGCTGATAAACGCATAACCCTTCTTTGCGTCGCGCGTTCGGGTAAAAAAAATATCCTTTGATTGGATTCCCTATGTTTGCATTATTTTATTTCAGAAAGTTCTTTCAGTCCTGTGGCCTCGAGAACCGTACGTGACACCCTACATGTTGTACAATATTTACAGAAGACGAATTCTTAAATAACTTTAAACAGCATTCAGAAACGTTGCGCTAAACCGATTTCTTTGCTGCTGTCACTATCTATATATCTATGTTAAGGCTAAAGCAATTTTAGGGAAACGTCTCTGTATGTCTAATTCGATTTGCAAGGAAAATAAAACTAAAAATTATACATGAATGCATTTTTATTTTATTTTATTATTAAAATTATAATCTGTTATAAGAAGATTGATGGCGCACGGAGTCTCTGGTGATGTCGCCCAGACTGGGAGTGCCTGCGACAAGGAACAATATTTACAACTATTAGCTAAGTACTTGTGGAGTGCCTTCTGAAATACCAAGGTAATCCAAATTTTCAATAATAAAAAATATAATCCAATTAAAATACTATTGGGATCGCGTTGTAGATACTTCACTCCGTACAGAGTCACGTCAGTCGTCAAGTGTGGGAGGATTGTACAAACTTCACTCCGTACAGAGTCACGTCAGTCGTCAAGTGTGGGAGGATTATACAAACTTCACTCTGCACAAAGTCACGTCAGTCGTCAAGTGTGGGAGGATTGTACAAACTTCACTCCGCACAGTCACGTCAGTCGTCAAGTGTGGGAGGATTGTACAAACTTCATTCCGTACAGAGTCACGTCAGTCGTCAAGTGTGGGAGGATTGTACAAACTTCACTCCGCACAGAGTCACGTCAGTCGTCAAGTGTGGGAGGATTGTACAAACTTCACTCCGTACAGAGTCACGTCAGTCGTCAAGTGTGGGAGGATTGTACAAACTTCACTCCGTACAGAGTCACGTCAGTCGTCAAGTGTGGGAGGATTGTACAAACTTCACTCCGTACAGAGTCACGTCAGTCGTCAAGTGTGGGAGGATTGTACAAACTTCACTCCGCACAGAGTCACGTCAGTCGTCAAGTGTGGGAGGATTGTACAAACTTCACTCCGTACAGAGTCACGTCAGTCGTCAAGTGTGGGAGGATTGTACAAACTTCACTCCGTACAGAGTCACGTCAGTCGTCAAGTGTGGGAGGATTGTACAAACTTCACTCCGTATAGAGTCACGTCAGTCGTCAAGTGTGGGAGGATTGTACAAACTTCACTCCGTACAGAGTCACGTCAGTCGTCAAGTGTGGGAGGATTGTACAAACTTCACTCCGTACGTACAGAGTCACGTCAGTCGTCAAGTGTGGGAGGATTGTACAAACTTCACTCCGTACAGAGTCAGGTCAGTCGTCCAGTTTGGGAGGATTGTACAATAATGTAATTCGTGTTAAATAATGAGTACTACACCCTCCTTCGAGGATGTTACGGGAATACTCGTGTTGCAGAAAGGCAGATGGTTGAATAGGTTGAATTATATATTTGTATATAATTTTGGCACTCACTGAACTGCCTGTAAATTGAGCAGTATTATGTTCCTTGGCAGCGACAATCCTAATAGCAGTTTATTTAGATTATACCTTAACAATTATTTACATCGTTTCAAAAATGTTGGGGAAATTATCTGCTATTTGTAAATTACCTGCTATCTGTAAAGTATATTCGAGCTCGGTTCTGAAAATGTGTAGCATTCTCTGTACACCTTCCTGGCCGCCCACCGCCAGCCCCCACAGCGCCGGCCGCCCCACGAACACCATGCCGGCTCCCAGCGCCAGCGCCTTAAACACGTCCGTGCCGCTCCGCACGCCTCCGTCCACGAACACCTCCACCTCGTACTGCCTCACGCTCTCCACCACTTCCGCCAACACTTCCATCTGCAACACGGCGACAATGGATTGCAGATCCGACAACAGTACCTACTGGAACTCACCGTGGCCGGCACGCCGTCCAGTTGTCTGGCGCCGTGGTTAGATACCACTATGCCGGCGCAGCCCGCCTTCGCAGCCGCCGCGGCGTCTTCTCCTCTAAGGATGCCCTTGGCTATGATAGGCAAGTCGGTGATACTGAAAGCAACATAGAATCCACGTGTAAACTTCGCATTCCTGTAATCAAAGACTATCCAGTCCAAACGTTTAGTAACCTCCTGAGCCAGGCCACGTCCTCCCAGGTGAGCGAGGAGTCGAACAGGTCGCGCACGTACCGGTCCAGACCGCTCCCGCCTTCCGCTGTGTTGATCTTCTTCGACAGAACTCCTTTAAAGTTGGCTAAACTGAAACGAATCATGTTCAATTACCTAGTTCAAAGTCAAAGTCAAAATATGTTTATTCACGTAAACCTATTACAGGCATTTATAAAACGTCATTAATTTAATTATTTTGAATGATTCTACTCCTGCTAGTAGAAGACTAAGCAGCAACGTGGTCCAATAAGCGAGTTGTTAGCAGAAGACCAGCAGCTTAGCAGATTCTAGTGACCTGTTAATCTGACTGAGAAAGGAATCTGCAAGGAAAACTCAGCTATAGCAGATTTACAAAATAAAACATATACAGAACTAGACGACAACGATCAATTAATAACCGTTTAAATTTAGTTATGAGTACCTATGAGATTACAATAGCTGGTACAGCGGTAACCTAACAGGCAAGTTAGAATTAAGATAGGCTACATGCCCAAAACGCAAAAACCTCTGCAGAACAATAAATTAATCCCCCCGCTCAACCAGGCCCTTAGGGTGCGGACCGGGACCCGACACACTAAGGGACGACCACCGGACACGACACACCATGTGCCAGCCATCCCCCCGCTCAACCAGGCCCTTAGGGTGCGGACCGGGACCCGACACACTAAGGGACGACCACCGGACACGACACACCATGTGCCAGCCATCCCCCCGCTCAACCAGGCCCTTAGGGTGCGGACCGGGACCCGACACACTAAGGGACGACCACCGGACACGACACACCATGTGCCAGCCATCCCCCCGCTCAACCAGGCCCTTAGGGTGCGGACCGGGACCCGACACACTAAGGGACGACCACCGGACACGACACACCATGTGCCAGCCATCCCCCCGCTCAACCAGGCCCTTAGGGTGCGGACCGGGACCCGACACACTAAGGGACGACCACCGGACACGACACACCATGTGCCAGCCATCCCCCCGCTCAACCAGGCCCTTAGGGTGCGGACCGGGACCCGACACACTAAGGGACGACCACCGGACACGACACACCATGTGCCAGCCATCCCCCCGCTCAACCAGGCCCTTAGGGTGCGGACCGGGACCCGACACACTAAGGGACGACCACCGGACACGACACACCATGTGCCAGCCATCCCCCCGCTCAACCAGGCCCTTAGGGTGCGGACCGGGACCCGACACACTAAGGGACGACCACCGGACACGACACACCATGTGCCAGCCATCCCCCCGCTCAACCAGGCCCTTAGGGTGCGGACCGGCACCCGACACACTAAGGGACGACCACCGGACACGACACACCATGTGCCAGCCATCACCCCGCTCAACCAGGCCCTTAGGGTGCGGACCGGGACCCGACACACTAAGGGACGACCACCGGACACGACACACCATGTGCCAGCCATCCCCCCGCTCAACCAGGCCCTTAGGGTGCGGACCGGGACCCGACACACTAAGGGACGACCACCGGACACGACACACCATGTGCCAGCCATCCCCCCGCTCAACCAGGCCCTTAGGGTGCGGACCGGGACCCGACACACTAAGGGACGACCACCGGACACGACACACCATGTGCCAGCCATCACCCCGCTCAACCAGGCCCTTAGGGTGCGGACCGGGACCCGACACACTAAGGGACGACCACCGGACACGACACACCATGTGCCAGCCATCCCCCCGCTCAACCAGGCCCTTAGGGTGCGGACCGGGACCCGACACACTAAGGGACGACCACCGGACACGACACACCATGAGAACCTAAGCATGACCTTCGAGACACACACAAGCACCAACATAACAATTACTTCCTAAGTACCCAAATGTTGCCGTGCAATTCTGTTAACAATCTTATACAAAAAAATAAAATACATAATAGTAACTAAATGTTACATAAAAAATAATTATATTATAATAATAAGGTAATAAAAAGCAAAGAAATAGTATTAACTAATTAGTCAATAATGTATTAGTTACTAAATGTTACATTAAAAATATTTCTACATAATAATTGTAAGGTAAATTAAAAATAAAAATACATTATCAACAGTTAAAGTGGGACCAAATTACATTATCAACAGTTAAAGTGGGACCAAAATACATTATCAACAGTTAAAGTGGGACCAAAATACAAATCCGTTCGTTTAATTTATAGCGATTTGGTCGTAACTGAAGCAGTTTGGTGGCGGCACCTTAGATGTGTAGGCAGGGCAAACTTGTTCCTGACGTCGGCTCTCCGGATCCCGAACAGAGGAGTGTCGACAGTCAACACGATGGCCTTGAAACCGGCGGCCTCTGCTCTCTTTACTAAACTTCTAGTCACGTCTCTGAAATGTTTATTTTCATTCAATCATCATCATCATCAGCCTGTGTCTCTCCACTGCTGGATATAGGCCTCCCCCAAGGCTCGCCACTTCACACGATCTCCTGCCACTCTCATCCAACCCCCACCAGCGACCTTCCTTAGGTCATCTGTCCATCTAGCGGGGGGTCGACCCACTCTGCGTCTTCCCGTACGTGGTCTCCACTCCAGAACTCGTCTACTCCCTCGTTCATCGGTTCTACGACATACATGTCCAGCCCATTGCCACTTCAGCTTACTAATTTTGAAGGCTATATCGGTAACTTTGGTTCTCCGACGGATTTCCTCGTTTCTAACTTTATCCATCAGAGAAATACCAAGCATAGCTCTCTCCATAGCCCGCTGAGCGACCTTGAATTTGTGGCCGAGACCCACTGTCAGTGTACATGTTTCTGCTCCGTACGACAGCACTGGAAGAACGCACTGGTTGAAAACTCTCGTCTTCAGACACTGGGGTATGTTTGATAAGAAGATGTGGCGCAGCTTCCCGAATGCGGCCCATCCTAGCTGAATGCGTCTGTCGGCTTCTTTGCTGAAGTTGGCTACGCAATTTCATTCAATACTACAACACAATTACCGCGGTCGCTATATCGCCACTCCAATGCAGTTTGCAAATTTTGATAGTATTATCTAAATAAATTATTATATACGAGGGGCGTTCAAAATATTCTCGGTATGTGGATAAAAACAAACAAGTACGAAAAGTTTGATATTTTTATTTTTCAATATACTCCCCCCCTATGTTCATACACTTATAAGATCGATCAATTATTTTTTTTAATCCCTCATAAAAATATTTTTTATCTTTGGTGTAAAAATGCTCCTCCACGGCCGTCTTCAACGCTTCATCGTCAGAAAATTTATTTCCACGCAGATCCTTTTTAAGATTGGGAAACAAAAAGAAGTCGCTTGGGGCTAAGTCCGGACTATAGGGTGGATGAGTAACAGTTTCAAACCCACATTCAACAATAGCTGCCTTGGCAATATGAGCAGTATGGACAGGGGCGTTGTCATGCAGAAGCAGAACACCTTTGGTTAACTTTCCTCGCCTCTTTTCTTTGATCGCATCTCTTAATTGACGTATAACGTTAGCGTAGTACTGCCCTGTGATATTTACACCTTTTTCTTTATAATCGATAAGCAAAACTCCTTCACAATCCCAAAATATTGTGGCCATGACCTTGCCAGCTGACGGGATTACCTTGAACTTCTTGGGATGAGCTGAACCCTTAATGTGCCACTGCATGGACTCCTGTTTGCTCTCTGGGTCATAATGATGAACCCAGGTTTCATCTCCAGTAACTATTTTTTGCAGCACCTCATCGGGATTTTCACCACACAGGTCGATAAAATCTGAACAGCAAGCCACACGCATATCCTTTTGAAGAAGCGTCAGCATTCGCGGAACCCATCTTGCACTTACTTTTGACATATTAAGATGGTCATGTATAATGTCATGTACGGTACCAATAGAGAGATTGGTTACTTGAGCTATAGATTTTACCTTCACTCGGCCGTCTTCCAATATAAGTTTTTCCACTTTATCAATATTTTCTTGTGAGGTAGCCACTACAGGCCGGCCAGGTCTAGGGTCATCTTCAATACTCTCCCTTCCACGCTTAAATTCGCTTGACCATTTTTGAATAGTAGATAAAGAAGGAGCAGACTCACGGTAAACACAATCCATTTCCTCTTTTATGGTTTTTTGATTTTTACCCTGTTTTGTCAAGAATTTTATGACGGATCGGTGCTCTAATTTCGTTAAAATTGTTAATTCGCTCATGGTGTTCATGTTTGTTCGGCAATTGCAGAAAAACAAAAGAACATCTCGGTTCCAATTTTACTTTTTTTTAATGTCAATGGATGAATCTTAGCGGCCAGTAACAAATATATATATAAAAGAGGTTGTAACGTATCAATACCGAGAATATTTTGAACGCCCCTCGTATCACATTTATTGCAAAGCGAACGTACCCAACCGAAATTAGATATGTTACCTGTCGACATAAATATAAAGTTGGAACCACTTGACGGCGCCGGGAGCCGCGGCCGCCACCTCCTCGATGGAGCACGTGGACAGCGTGCTGAGTATGAACACGACGCCCTCCGCCTCCGCCGCTGCAACAACATTGCGTGAGTCCGACTCGGGGGTCGCGCGCGGACGGCGGCATACCTCTGGCGGAGGCGAGCTCTCCGTCCGGGTGCGCCATCCTCTGCATGGCGGTGGGGGAGATGCCGAGCGGGAGGGAGGCGGCGCTCCCGAGCACCGACGTGCTCAGGTTTAACTTCGACACTCCGACCAAACATTTCGGTCTGATCCGCAACCTGCGGAGCGAACGCGGCTCGTTACCCGAGTGTTGTGGGAGTCGAAACAGTTTTGGATCGATGCTTACCGGCGATAGGCTTCGAGATTTTCGGTGAGGGTGTGTTGGTCGGTGGCGCCGCTGCTGTAGTAGTCGCGCGCCAGTTTGGGCAGCAGCGCCAAGGCGGCGTCCTCTATGTCTTGGACACAGATGTAGCGTTCCATGTCTCGGAGTCGACTGTTATCTCTTGGCGCCCCCGAGACCTCCGCTATCGGCCGGCAAACATCGTTACGACATCGCAAATACCTAATCACCTATTCTGTGACGATCGGTCATTCGTACTAATGTTATTCATGTCAAAGCTTTGTGTGTATGTATGGATGTCTGTTTGTCCACGTTCGTTGGATATATGTATACTACTACTTCTGCCTGCCGGTTAGATCCGCCTTCGCGCCCCAACTGTTATATAGAGAGATATTCACAGGAACCTGAGGACTATAATATAGTCCATAATTATATTATAACGTTATCATAAAATACACAAAAACATTTTTAAAAACAAACTATAATGATGTTCTTAGAGTGACATACTCGTACCTTCGATATCGTAATTTTTGTTCCAAATTGCTTAAGAGTATTAAAAACAATATGAAAGAGAAGAACCAACAAAAGCGACTACAAATAAAAAGCGACTCTGGGAGGTTATTAAAAATGTCGCCAATCTTGGAAAGGAAAATGGGCTCTACTCCTGATCTTCTTAAGATTTCGTGTCAACCAGATCGGTCTGTGAATATTGTAAATCATCACTTTGTCAATACCGGAGTGAACCTATCTACAAAAATATTACTTAACCCACAACATAAAGTACCTAGCCATACGATCCCTTCTTCTATTAACTCGTTGGTACGAGGGGCGTTCAAAATATTCTCGGTATTGATACGTTACAACCTCTTTTATATATATATTTGTTACTGGCCGCTAAGATTCATCCATTGACATTAAAAAAAAGTAAAATTGGAACCGAGATGTTCTTTTGTTTTTCTGCAATTGCCGAACAAACATGAACACCATGAGCGAATTAACAATTTTAACGAAATTAGAGCACCGATCCGTCATAAAATTCTTGACAAAACAGGGTAAAAATCAAAAAACCATAAAAGAGGAAATGGATTGTGTTTACCGTGAGTCTGCTCCTTCTTTATCTACTATTCAAAAATGGTCAAGCGAATTTAAGCGTGGAAGGGAGAGTATTGAAGATGACCCTAGACCTGGCCGGCCTGTAGTGGCTACCTCACAAGAAAATATTGATAAAGTGGAAAAACTTATATTGGAAGACGGCCGAGTGAAGGTAAAATCTATAGCTCAAGTAACCAATCTCTCTATTGGTACCGTACATGACATTATACATGACCATCTTAATATGTCAAAAGTAAGTGCAAGATGGGTTCCGCGAATGCTGACGCTTCTTCAAAAGGATATGCGTGTGGCTTGCTGTTCAGATTTTATCGACCTGTGTGGTGAAAATCCCGATGAGGTGCTGCAAAAAATAGTTACTGGAGATGAAACCTGGGTTCATCATTATGACCCAGAGAGCAAACAGGAGTCCATGCAGTGGCACATTAAGGGTTCAGCTCATCCCAAGAAGTTCAAGGTAATCCCGTCAGCTGGCAAGGTCATGGCCACAATATTTTGGGATTGTGAAGGAGTTTTGCTTATCGATTATAAAGAAAAAGGTGTAAATATCACAGGGCAGTACTACGCTAACGTTATACGTCAATTAAGAGATGCGATCAAAGAAAAGAGGCGAGGAAAGTTAACCAAAGGTGTTCTGCTTCTGCATGACAACGCCCCTGTCCATACTGCTCATATTGCCAAGGCAGCTATTGTTGAATGTGGGTTTGAAACTGTTACTCATCCACCCTATAGTCCGGACTTAGCCCCAAGCGACTTCTTTTTGTTTCCCAATCTTAAAAAGGATCTGCGTGGAAATAAATTTTCTGACGATGAAGCGTTGAAGACGGCCGTGGAGGAGCATTTTTACACCAAAGATAAAAAATATTTTTATGAGGGATTAAAAAAAATAATTGATCGATCTTATAAGTGTATGAACATAGGGGGGGAGTATATTGAAAAATAAAAATATCAAACTTTTCGTACTTGTTTGTTTTTATCCACATACCGAGAATATTTTGAACGCCCCTCGTACTCCTTCCTACAGATGAAGTCGAAGTTAACTCGTTGATATTGTCGCTCAGGTCTGATTGCTCGGTGGGTTACGACGGAATATCCTCAAATATAATCAAAGAGTGCAAGTCTTCACTTGTAGCTTTTATTACGCACGTATGCAATCTTTCATTAAAAAGTGGCGTATTTTCGTTGGTCTTTAAGAGTTAACAAATTTGCCCAATCTATAAGTCCGGAGATAGGGACTGTGTCGGTAACTATTTGCCAAAATCGATTCTTGTCAAAGATTTTAGAGAGAATTATAAATTAAAGACTGATAAAGTATTTGGATTCAAACAATTTGCTTTCTTCAGCTGTGGGTTCGCAGCTACTGTTGGCATATGGCGTAGGGGTAGTACAGTCTACACAATCTGGTCAAGTAGCTGCGAGCAAACGATGGCTTCGTATTTAACAAATCAAGTTCCAAACAGTTACAATTGAAATAGTTGCACGACCTCCAAAAGAACGAGCTTTGCCTATAATTGGTAAAGCACATAGGGGCATGCAGAAGGGATGTGCTCCTAGTTCGTAGGCCGGTATTTTTAGACCAATTTTCGGGAGAATCCACCCGCCCACGACGTGAAGCGGCAAAATATGATGCTTAAAGCATCTCTGTTCATATGGAAGAGTTAATTGTACAGTTCTATATAAATCAAATCAAATCATTTATTTCCTTTGGTTGTCACAACAACACTTGGATATTGTCAATACATTTTTTCTCCATAGTTTACTATTACTCGATTATAAAATAACCAGCAGCTACTATGGGTGGACCCATCATATCAGCTATACCATCATCTTCAACTAAAACACGGTTGCCATAAACAAGTTTTTGCTTAAAACTAGGTAGTTATTATTAATTCGTAGCTGTAAAAAGGCCGTGTCAGCTTATAGACTAAAATAAATTACACATGTCAAGTTAATAATTAATCTGTGGCTCTAAAGAGGCTGTGTCAGCTTACAATCTAAATATACATAAAAATTTATAGCAAAAAAATCTTACAATACGTTTCTGCACTCTCTCAATCCTAGATCTGTGCAACTCATACCTGGGATTCCAAACCTGCGACGCGTTCTCTAACAGAGTACATTCGGCGAAACATTTTTAGTTGTGTGCTTGAAAATAATCGAACTATTGAATCAAAATTTCTGCCAAGTCTATACAGAGAGGGCTATAACGGAAAGGCGTCGCTCGAGGACATTTATTTAAAGTTTCGGTTGCAGATTCGACTTCAGTAACATTATACATGGCTAGACTGAAATCCGAAGCAGCACACACAACATGCAAATTATAATTATTATACAATTTACATGTGCATGTTTAGTTTCAATAGCACTTTTCACAATTAATAAATGAAAGATCTCATGATTACCAGATTTGGACAACCTGGATCCAGAGAGCGCAAACGTTATTACTCATAGATATAGACGACGATCCTATGTCTATGTTATTACTGGATCCGTTATGCATCTACGTCACACAGAGCTTGCGTCAAATTATACACTTCTGAACCCTAATAGCGCCCCACCTTGAGTGTCCGTGCTAATATCAACTTTAATAGCATTATACTAGTATATACTGCAAATACCTTTATATTATAATCTAGTAAAAAAATTAAGAGCTGCGTATTTTTAATTTTAATTATTCAGAAATCAAATCCAAAGTTACGGTTAGTAGTAAAGAAGTTATCCTAAAAATATCGCCACTCATACCGAGCCTATATAATCAAGTAGGTAGCGTAAGGTCGACGATCGCGCGAACGTTGACGTATGTCATTGTTTCTCTCTCTATTTCGTCTCTTAAATTTAACTCGACCAATGAACTCGTAATAACACTTGTTTTTAAAACAATTATTTTATTCTTTAAAAAGGGGTTCTACCAATGACACTTGCAAGCCTAAAAAAATCATTTACTCTTTTGCCATGTGGTATATAGATACCAGATTCCATAAGTATAATAAGTTTATACATGGTATGCTTCGGAACGGTATGCTTACACGGATTATAAAACCAAGATTTCTGTATGCCTTATTTGTAATAGATTTCACATGTGCAGCAAATGTGAGCTTTGAATCAAGGATTACTCCAAGATCTCGTATGTCTTTACATTTATTTATAGTTGTGTTATTAAGTTTGTAATTGTAAGGATTATTACTACGTGTAAACTTATGTTAGCACACTTAGCTGCATTAATTCCGATTTTATTATCGACGTAGTATTTCAAAAGCCTATCCAGATCGTCTTTTAGTTTTTGACAATCACTTACATTAGATACGCTAAAATAGACCTTCTAGTCATCGGCATAAAGTAGAAACTTGGCGTGGCTAAAGCAGTACCTATGTCATACAGATAAGCTACATAGAATAAATGGCCAAGCAGAGATCCCTGGGACACGCCAGATGGTATTGCGACTTGCGATGAATGACACCCGCTTTTGTTGTGTCATCTTCATCCCTGTGGAACAACCTTCCTGTTGAAGTCAGACAAGCACCCAGCAGACCAATATTCAAGAAAAGAGTGTACAGTCATTTTTAACATTAAGGTATTTATGTATTATTATATTTATGTAGTATTAGTATGTATGTGTGTACATTATATATATATATATTATAGTTGTCTATGCATGTTAATTTTTGACTGGCCGACACATAAGAACCCTATTGTTTGTAACTCCACGTACTTATATTGTTCGTTATTTCTGGCGGGGCACGGCAGAACACTTGTAACTTCGAAAGCAAACACACGCATACGTTCCTGAATTAAAACAAAGTAAAGATTTTTATTTGTCATCCTGATGCACCTTCTTACACTTTGCTGGATTGTTTAACTTTTAAGTTGTTGTAATTATGTTTTAAGATCTATGTTTCCTGAATAAAAAAAATATATATATAACGTTAATGTGATATTTACATTAACGTTATAATTTAATAAATACGGGGGATAAATAAATAAAAATATATACGGGCGAAGCCGGGTCAAACAGCTAGTTTCAAATAAAACTCATTCAGTATTTTAATATATTTTATTTCTGGTTTAAAGTTATATTAAATTGGTATGAAGCGTTCGGCAACCACATGTTCGGCAACCACATGTTCGACAACCACATGTTCGGCAACCACATGTTCGGCAACCACATGTTCGGCAACCACATGTTCGTCAACCACATGTTCGTCAACCACATGTTCGGCAACCACATGTTCGTCAACCACATGTTCGTCAACCACATGCCGCTCTGTTGTGCGGTACTGTCTACGGAAACACATTGTCTTACAATTCGTATAGATTATCATAAATCAAATTATTGTACAAAATTTAATCGTCAAAAAAGTACAAACTGCGAGCTTCACAATCGGGAGCCGCAACCTGCGAGTGCTTCACAATCGAGAGCCGCAACCTGCGAGTGCTTCACAATCGAGAGCCGCAACCTGCGAGTGCTTTACAATCGAGAGCCGCAACCTGCGAGTGCTTCACAATCGAGAGCGGCAACCTGCGAGTGCTTCACAATCGAGAGCCGCAACCTACGAGTGCTTCACAATCGAGAGCCGCAACCTGCGAGTGCTTCACAATCGAGAGCCGCAACCTGCGAGTGCTTCACAATCGAGAGCCGCAACCTGCGAGTGCTTCACAATCGAGAGCCGCAACCTGCGAGTGCTTCACAATCGAGAGCCGCAACCTGCGAGTGCTTCACAATCGAGAGCCGCAACCTGCGAGTGCTTCACAATCGAGAGCGGCAACCTGCGAGTGCTTCACAATCGAGAGCCGCGAATTAACTAAATCATTGTTTTAATCTTCTTAAAGAGTATAAAAATGCATTTTGACTTAAGGTTAAATTTAATAATATACCTCGACAACTATATTAATGCTTAATAACAAAAGTTATAATTGTCCATAAAACTATGCAATATCAAAAGGAAACATAAACGACAAGTCTGAAAATACCCGGCACAGGTAATGAGCGATACGAACGTCGCGAGCCGCACCGGCCGCCACGGTCGTATGCAATACTATATGTCGAATACGTTATCACAATGTTAAGGTCCGCCGACAACATCCGCATATTATATTAAAACATATAAAATCGAAAAGGTAATTAGAATCCTACCTACGTGACGGTCTTTGGTACCAGCCTGCGCCCGAGCACATGCACTACTGGGACTAGTTACTGCCTACAGCTAACTCGCTACCGGGAAACGAACGATGTTCAATTAGGCCTCTCGACGCATCTCCTTGTTGTGCTACAGACATCGCTGTCGATAACATAACGCAATAACAATATTTGTACAAATAAATTAGCTAATATCTGTGATAGCACCCTCGAGCGCCGCAGCACGGCTCCTTCCAACGGAGGGAGAGCCGACAATAAATACTTAAAAGTTAGTTCCTGCGAGCCCCCACTCCGGGAACTGTCGCAGGATACATATACATGCTTAGTAATCGACTTTACACAATATGTTAACATCACAGAACAAAAGTAGGGCTAAGCGCGGACCTCCCGCTATGTACATCCCGCAGACTAGACGACTCCCGGCGCCTCCTCACTCCGCGAACGCCAGCTCCCGACTGGAACAACACGACCGCGGTGAGTGGGGGGGCGCTCGCCGACCGGGGGCGCTCGCCGACCGGGGCGCTCACCTACCGGGGGGGCGGCGGCTCCAGGCCCGGCGTCTCCTCCTCGCTGTCTGCCGGCTCCTCCCGGCCGGGCTCCCCCTCCGCCTCCTGCTCGGCTCGCAGCTGGAGGGCTCTGCACCGGGAACACAAGCACGGTACAGTCTCCGCCTCGCCGCTGCCCCGCCACCTCCTCGCCGGCTCTTACCGTTCCAACGTCTTCCTCGCAGAGTTGCTTCTCTCCAAATAGTAACCGCTGGAGGTCTCGTTGGAGGTGCCAGGGGGGGACCAGGTGCCGTACGTGTACCCGCTGGCGCCGTACTTCTGAAACCGAAAGCGTGGATTACGCGAGTGAGTGTGTGTGTGAGTGTATGGGAGTGTGTGTGTGTGACTGACCCGGTCGAGCTCGTCCTGCAGCCAGGCCAGCAGCTGCCTCCAGCGGCGGCGGGAGTCGGCGAGCGCGGCGCGGGCGGCCGGGACCCTGGCCATGTGAGAGTGTATGGGAGTGTGTGTGTGTGTGACTGACCCGGTCGAGCTCGTCCTGCAGCCAGGCCAGCAGCTGCCTCCAGCGGCGGCGGGAGTCGGCGAGCGCGGCGCGGGCGGCCGGGACCCTGGCCATGTGAGAGTGTATGGGAGTGTGTGTGTGTGTGACTGACCCGGTCGAGCTCGTCCTGCAGCCAGGCCAGCAGCTGCCTCCAGCGGCGGCGGGAGTCGGCGAGCGCGGCGCGGGCGGCCGGGACCCTGGCCATGACGCTGACCACCAACTTGATGCAGGAGTAGGTTCGCTTCTGGTAGTGTCCCCGCGCGCGCCACGCCGTCTCCAGCAGACCGTAGCGCTCCTCCGAGACGCCCTGTGGGAGCGGAACCACGTCAGCCGCCTGTCCTCGCGCCGGCGCCCGCACTGCCGCACAGGCGCCCGCACACCCACCTTGAGCGCGTTGTGTATCCGGTGTTGCTGCCAGCTGTCGTCGAGCAGCAGCACGGCCAGCAGAGTGTCGGAGTGTCTCTTCAGCTCGTGACAGTACGCGTACGTCATCTGCCAGAGCAGCTCGGAGAGCGCCACCCGCGACCAGCTGGCGTTCTCCCAGCACACGAACTGAACCAACTTGATGCTGTCGTCGCACGTGCAGCACTCCTCTATTAACTTCTTCATGTATGCGCTGGAGAAGAGAACCGGTTATCGAGGACGGACAGGGTGCAGTCGGGGCGGGGCGGGGCGGTACTCACACGGCGCGACCGTACAGCAGGTCGGCGGCGGCGGCGGACAGGGGGGGCGCTCGCAGGGGGGGCGGCGGCGGTTCGGCGAGCGCGCTGGGGGCGCCCCCCTCTGCGCCGGAGCTGGTCTGCAGCCTGGCGCTCACGTCGCAGCAGCGCACCAGCACGGAGATCAGCTGAAACCGTCCGCGATACATGTCAAGCCGACGCCGAAGGTGCACCGATGTTCGCGGACTCGTACGGACCTGATGTATCTTCGGAGATTCCGCATGTTGATATTTGACCAGCGAAGACGTGGAGTCGTCCATGCAGACGGCGAGTACTACTTCCAGAATTTTTAGCTACGACGAAATAAACAAAGTGTAAATAATAATAATAAATACGTTTATTTGAGAAGTACACTGGTACAGAGGTGTAAGGTTAGTTGCACCATTCAACATTTAGCAGTAAGAAGTAAGCAGTATGGTTTTTTGATCGTCTCTGGTGTGAGACGACCGAGTAGTAATAAATGATTAACAATTACCGAATAAGTAGTTTTTAAGATAATCCCAAAGAGAGTAAAAAAATAGGTTTTCTATATTGGTTTAATCGAACGCGGGACAAAGGAATAGGCTCATCCTTAACGTCGAGTTTCTTTCTCCGGCGAGTATCGGAACACGCGTACCTTGATGAGTTGATACTTTTCGTGTATCCCGAGCGCCGCGTACGCGTGGAACAGGTTGAAGAGCAGCGGCAGGTGGCGCAGCGCGGCCGCGTCGGCTCGGGCCGGGCTGGCCAGCGCGCGCGCCGCCACCAGCACCTGGTCCGACAGGCTGCGCGCCTCCTCCGCGCAGCACCCGCTCGCCACTGCGGAGGGGGGACATGTACTCTCGCACTCGCACGCGCGATCGCGCTCCCACTCGCGCCACTCACCGGGAGGATCGTCCATGGAGAAATGAGCCAAAAACACGATGATTTTCATAAAAACTAATCTCACTTCGGCCGAGGTACAACTCAGAAGGTAATCATACAACCTGTAAAATATTACTAACATTAGACAAAAGTTCGATCGAGTTCGACGATTGCTTTAAACGAACCTTTGAGGATGCCTGAAGAGATCTGTCGCGAACCATTTCCGTACATTTTGGGAGCATCGCAGATGTTGACACAAGATTTCGTACCTGAAACAGAGACGGTTAGAGTCCGGGGCGGCGGGCGGCGTGCGCTCGGCACTCACCAGTCGGAGGCGGGTCCGCGGAGGGCCTTCTTGGTGCGGAACCCCACCTGGAACAGGAACCTGGCGGCCAGCTGGACCGACAGCATGGACAGCTCCTCCTGCTCCGGACCCTGCGAACGACAGTTCCTATAGACCGCGTCGATTCGGGAGAGGCGACGTCTCCGAGACGCTCACCCAGACGGCCGTCGGCGAGCCCGGCCTCATGCAGCACAGTTTCTTCATAAAGTTGAAGTGCTCCAAACTGAATTGATCCTGGTTATGCGAGAAGGCGACGTTGCTTCTCCTGACGGCCTGCCATATCGGTCCGGGGACGAGGTGTTCCCCGCCTGGAGCCCCGGAGCGTCCGTGCTGGAGCGCCAGGTCCTGGAGCGCGGCGGCGGCGCCGTCCAGCTCGTCCTTCCGGGTGTAGAACAGCATGTACGCGTTCCACCAGCGCTTCTGCCGTTTGTATGACACTCTCTTCAACATGGGATCGTACACCTACAAAATATAACAAACAGAATAGCTAACTCGCGATTGTCACTTTTCTTTTAAACTTAATTTGCGAATTCATTTTTAGTTGTTATTTCTGGAAACTAAATAAATTGTCAAAAAAGGTGAATTTAAGTTAAGTCATTAGATATCATTAAGCTCTCGGAATAACGAGATGTTCGCCATATCCTACCTCTGCCATGTAGTCTCCGCCGAAGCACTGCGCCTTGAGCTCGTCGTCCTCCTGCATGGCACACTCCGACACCTCGCCGTCGTCCAGCTTCATCCAGCGCGCCGTCTCTCCGGCCCTGCAAGGGGAGTGCGTGCGTCAGTGCTGGAGAGAGAGGGTCCGCGTGTGTGTGTGACCACACCCGACACCACACTCACCTGAGCTGCACGTACGAGTAGTAGTGTCCGCCCGAGGCCTGTCCGGAGTGCACCACGACCCCGCTGAGCCGGTAGTGCGTCTCGGGCGGCGGAGGAGAGAGAGGGTCCGCGTGTGTGTGTGACCACACCCGACACCACACTCACCTGAGCTGCACGTACGAGTAGTAGTGTCCGCCCGAGGCCTGTCCGGAGTGCACCGCGACCCCGCTGAGCCGGTAGTGCGTCTCGGGCGGCGGAGGAGAGAGAGGGTCCGCGTGTGTGTGTGACCACACCCGACACCACACTCACCTGAGCTGCACGTACGAGTAGTAGTGTCCGCCCGAGGCCTGTCCGGAGTGCACCACAACCCCGCTGAGCCGGTAGTGCGTCTCGGGCGGCGGAGGAGAGAGAGAGGGTCCGCACAGAGTGTCGTCTCCCTCTGCCTTCGCCAGACCCCACACTGCCGGAACATTAAACCTGAACTACTGATACTGAGCCAATACGAGTACATTTAATAGAAAACATCGAAAAGTCGCAAACTAAACTTGCCAAATTGTTGTTTAATAGGTAACGATTAAATGACATATTGACACAAAAAAGATTCATCGATTTTTTATTTTATCGGATGAAATCTATGACAAATACCTTGTACTGTATTTTTACCTTGTACTATATTTTAAAATAAGCTGAGTATCTATAGTATATCTCAATGAAGTATTTAGATTTACCACTTAACCGACGATGTCTAAATAAAATTTTAGCGTTTCGAATTGTGGGCTCGAGATAGAAAGCGTCCTACCGACCTGTGTAAGGCTCCACGTCCAGGTCTCGCGGAAACTCGAAGTAGTCGTTAAACTTTATGGCACAAACTTTCTCAAAGTCGTATTCGAACCTCTTCAACTGAATCACTAGCACGGGGGGCAACTTGTTTAAACATAAACGTTTGACGGTCACCACCTGCAACAACACAACGGGCTTGACATCGTCTGCGACGCGGGACGCGCGGTGCATGCGGTACCTTCTTGTTGCACTTGTCGCAGTGGTAGGCGTCCGCCCCCTCCAGCAGCTCCCCGCGCACGTACGCCTCCAGCGACTCCTGCAGACGACACATGTTGCGGATGTCCAGAGAGACCACGCTGAAGGGCTCCTCCTTGTAGTATCGGTGCGGACAGCCCCGACAGAGCTTCTGGTCGGAGTAGGTGCCGCCCAGCGTGCGCGCCAGCAGCTGCTCGCGGCCCAGAGACTTCAGCGCCTCGTCCAGGGACTCCAGCAGGGACATGAAGAACTCCACGGCGTCCTGCTGCTCGCGGAGGTTCACCGGCTCGCCCTGCAGTCTGGCGCGCAACAACAAAATGTAAAACGATAATACGACGATTTTAGTGTAAATCTGAACGATCGATACCTGAAATGTGCCCACAGGCCGCGCGGCACGTAGTATTGCAGCTTGCTGTAGTGTAGATGTGCGAATATGGCTTGCACTTGCTTTAAAATTGTGATATTGTAATCGGCAACATTCTGGAAACGACTCAATATTATTTTAGAACGATCGACAGAACGGTGTTATCGTAAGTGACGAGTATCACCTCAGAGGTAGTTTCCGCGATAGGTTGATGATCTTCTCCCGAGAAGTCTTCGTCGGGATCGGTGACTGCACCTACAACAATGAATTACAATGTAACCTCCATATAGGTCTGGTCCTGGAGCCCGGTCGGCGAGCGGGTCGACCTTGCACGGCGAGCAGCGCGTCCCGGACGGCGGGCACGCAGTACAGTTGCTGCAGCACGGAGTTCATGTAGCACGTGGCGCCCGCGTTCTTCAGGCCCACCAGCGACGACGGCGCGCGCGGGCCCACGCACGGCATGTACTCCCACTCCGCGATCGGGGGGGACTTCTCTGCGGAGGAACCGAGCATTAGTCACACATACACCGGCTCTGGGCGGGGGGAGGGCGGACACACGGGTACCGAGGGCGGCCATGTTGGGCACGAGCGCGAGCAGCAGGCGGCGGCGGGGAGGGCGGACACATAGTTACCGAGGGCGGCCATGTTGGGCACGAGCGCGAGCAGCAGGCGGCGGCGGGGAGGGCGGACACATAGTTACCGAGGGCGGCCATGTTGGGCACGAGCGCGAGCAGCAGGCGGCGGCGGGGAGGGCGGACACATAGTTACCGAGGGCGGCCATGTTGGGCACGAGCGCGAGCAGCAGGCGGCGGCGGGGAGGGCGGACACATAGTTACCGAGGGCGGCCATGTTGGGCACGAGCGCGAGCAGCAGGCGGCGGCGGGGAGGGCGGACACATAGTTACCGAGGGCGGCCATGTTGGGCACGAGCGCGAGCAGCAGGCGGCGGCGGGGAGGGCGGACACATAGTTACCGAGGGCGGCCATGTTGGGCACGAGCGCGAGCAGCAGGCGGCGGCGGGGAGGGCGGACACATAGTTACCGAGGGCGGCCATGTTGGGCACGAGCGCGAGCAGCAGGCGGCGGCGGGGAGGGCGGACACATAGTTACCGAGGGCGGCCATGTTGGGCACGAGCGCGAGCAGCAGGTCGCAGGCGGCGGCGGGGAGGACGGACACATAGTTACCGCTGTAGAACATCTGCGTGAGAAGAGCGACGAGGGCGGCCATGTTGGGCACGCAGTTGTGCACGAGCGCGAGCAGCAGGTCGCAGGCGGCGGCGGCGGCCCCGGCGGTGCGGCACAGCGCGGGCCGGCAGGGGGGCGCGCCCTCCGAGCGCCAGCACCAGGAGTACGGCCACAGCATCTCCGTCGTCACCTCCTGCACATATCGATTCTCGATTCATTCGATACAAACGAACGTTTTGATTTCTAGTAAGCAAAACCAAAACAATTGGCTGGATCTTTAGTTTGCATCGACGTTATTTATTTACAACTTATAACATATAATTATAATATTATAATTTTAAGGGAATATTTTTTTATTATAATTAGTTCATATAGAGCATAATCTTTAATCATTATTACTCGTATATTTTGATAAGAGCGTAAATTTACCTTAATGAGGCCGGAGTCCTCGCGGTCGGGGTGCGCGCCGTACTCGTACTTGACCTGCGCGGGCACGAGCGCGAACAGCTCCTTGGCGAGGTTGAGGTGTCCCTCCAGCAGGATGTCGTCCACGGCGTGCGGCTTCTCCTTGGCGGCGCGCAGCCACTCCACCTCGCCGGCCAGCTGGTCGCGGGTGCGCGCAGTGGGCCCGGCCAGCGCCACCAGGCGGCACAGCAGCTGCAGCAGCTGGGTGGCGTGGCGCGCGTGGCGGGCCAGGCGGGCGCCGCGCAGCACTCCGCCCAGCGCCGCCAGGGCCGCGCGCGCGCCGCCGCCGCCGTCCCAGGCGCACATGGCCAGCAGCTGCTCGGCGCACGACACGCGCACCTGGCGGGCCACATCGATAGGTCACACACAACATGAAACAAGTGACGGCGAGCGGGGCGCCACCCACCTGTGCGCTGGGACAGTCGATCATAAGGTAGAGGGCCGTGTCCTGCCACCACTGCTCGTGCAACAACAGCTCCAGCTTGCCGCCCCCCAGCGCCATGCAGATGCTCACCACCTCCATGCATTCGCGGACCACTAAAATCATAAGACTATGACAATGAGAAGCATCACCCATTATACGATCGATTATTACACGGATTATTGATATCGTTGAGTGCACGAGCCCGCTGGCCGGGTCCGCCTGCGCCACCCCACCAGAGACACCGCCTGCCAGTTGGATGTGTCGGTACTAACGTGTCACGTCGTCGGAGTGCACGAGCCCGCTGGCCGGGTCCGCCTGCGCCACCCCACCAGAGACACCGCCTGCCAGTTGGATGTGTCGGTACTAACGTGTCACGTCGTCGGAGTGCACGAGCCCGCTGGCCGGGTCCGCCTGCGCCACCCCACCAGAGACACCGCCTGCCAGTTGGATGTGTCGGTACTAACGTGTCACGTCGTCGGAGTGCACGAGCCCGCTGGCCGGGTCCGCCTGCGCCACCCCACCAGAGACACCGCCTGCCAGTTGGATGTGTCGGTACTAACGTGTCACGTCGTCGGAGTGCACGAGCCCGCTGGCCGGGTCCGCCTGCGCCACCCCACCAGAGACACCGCCTGCCAGTTGGATGTGTCGGTACTAACGTGTCACGTCGTCGGAGTGCACGAGCCCGCTGGCCGGGTCCGCCTGCGCCACCCCACCAGAGACACCGCCTGCCAGTTGGATGTGTCGGTACTAACGTGTCACGTCGTCGGAGTGCACGAGCCCGCTGGCCGGGTCCGCCTGCGCCACCCCACCAGAGACACCGCCTGCCAGTTGGATGTGTCGGTACTAACGTGTCACGTCGTCGGAGTGCACGAGCCCGCTGGCCGGGTCCGCCTGCGCCACCCCACCAGAGACACCGCCTGCCAGTTAGATGTGTCGGTACTAACGTGTCACGTCGTCGGAGTGCACGAGCCCGCTGGCCGGGTCCGCCTGCGCCACCCCACCAGAGACACCGCCTGCCAGTTAGATGTGTCGGTACTAACGTGTCACGTCGTCGGAGTGCACGAGCCCGCTGGCCGGGTCCGCCTGCGCCACCCCACCAGAGACACCGCCTGCCAGTTAGATGTGTCGGTACTAACGTGTCACGTCGTCGGAGTGCACGAGCCCGCTGGCCGGGTCCGCCTGCGCCACCCCACCAGAGACACCGCCTGCCAGTTAGATGTGTCGGTACTAACGTGTCACGTCGTCGGAGTGCACGAGCCCGCTGGCCGGGTCCGCCTGCGCCACCCCACCAGAGACACCGCCTGCCAGTTGGATGTGTCGGTACTAACGTGTCACGTCGTCGGAGTGCACGAGCCCGCTGGCCGGGTCCGCCTGCGCCACCCCACCAGAGACACCGCCTGCCAGTTAGATGTGTCGGTACTAACGCCTCACGTCGTCGGAGTGCACGAGCCCGCTGGCCGGGTCCGCCTGCGCCACCCCACCAGAGACACCGCCTGCCAGTTGGATGTGTCGGTACTAACGTGTCACGTCGTCGGAGTGCACGAGCCCGCTGGCCGGGTCCGCCTGCGCCACCCCACCAGAGACACCGCCTGCCAGTTAGATGTGTCGGTACTAACGTGTCACGTCGTCGGAGTGCACGAGCCCGCTGGCCGGGTCCGCCTGCGCCACCCCACCAGAGACACCGCCTGCCAGTTAGATGTGTCGGTACTAACGTGTCACGTCGTCGGAGTGCACGAGCCCGCTGGCCGGGTCCGCCTGCGCCACGGAGAAGGCCAGCGAGTAGAGCGCGCGGACTGACGCCGAGGTCGACCAGCGCCACCACACCAGAGACGACACCGACTTGCTATCGTCGTCGCCGTTAACGAACTGCGAACAAAAATATTCTACGACCTGGTTCTCGAAAAGAACACCGACACGGTCGGTGACAAGACAATATCAATTACGTGGCCAAAAATAATCAAATCCCAAATAATAGTTCTATCGATTATCCTCTCAACAACGAGGGGTAATAAATAAAGCTTTAATTATGAAATTGATAAATGTTTATTTATATTATTATTGAAAAGTGAATGACATCATAGGTCACTATGGTTTTCCTTTCCCATTTCCATTTAAATGGAAGTGTAAACAAGCAGAATTGTCGTTATTGGTCCCCCCCTCCCCCTCCCTAAAGGACAAGACCCCCGCTTGAAACATCAACAGCCACGTCACAGTCCCAAAGTGACGGTTTGGTGTGCATTATCATGCAGGGGAATAATTGGACACAATTTTTTTGAAAATCGTCAAGGTCACGCAAATTCTGTGGACGGTGTTGCTTATAGGCGAATGCTTAACGATTATTTTTTTCCAACATTGAGAGAACATCCTTGCTTCACTTCGCAGACATGGTTTCAGCAAGATGGCGCCACGCCTCACACTGCTGGGGACAGCATGGCGCTACTTTGTGATTTCTTCCCTAACAAACTGATGAGCCGTTTCGGTGAAATCCGCTGGCCACCCAGGTTTCTGTGGGGGTATCTCAAAAGTGAAGTCTATGAAACAAGACCGGCGACTATTTCCAAAGTTCATGGCATCTCGGCGGCACTTCTCCAGCGAGTGGCTAGAAATACTGAAGCCAGATTCCAAGAATGTGTCCGACCGTAACGGTCAACATTTAGACAACATAATTTTTAAGAAATAAAACCCGCATTTGTGTTCTTTATAATGATTAAAATATAAATGTAAATCTTTCGTAGTTTTTTTGTTTTGTTATATTATAAATCCAAATTCTGCCACCGGACACCCTGTACATGGTTAGAAAGGGCTTTTAAGTACAAAATTAGTTACTATGGGTTCCTTGGCCAATCCGTTATCCGTTCGACTAACAATCGCTTCTTGGTACAGCACACGCGTCCCGTTGTTATTAACATCACTTTCCGACGACGACTTGGGTCTCCTCGGCTCGATTAGGTTATTGTAATTAACGTTGATTGTGTAATGTATACATATGACATCGAAAGTCAGTGAGTACAGCAATATGGAGGGAAAAGTTACGACTCACCTGTTCAGCTAATGTGTTCGCAAGTTTCTCGGCTATAGATTTAACTATATATTCACAACTATGATTAGGGTTTTTGATAGCTTCACGTAAAATGTTCACATCAATTCTGAAATATTTATATACCTTAATTTAATAACTTAATGAATCATATTATAATAACGTTCAAAAAAATAAATTATAATGGAAAATGTACCTTAAATCTTTATCTACATTAGGGTCGGAGTCGTCCGGAGCCAACATCTCAAACAAGTGTCCCAGTGTATTGAGGACCAGCTTGGCCAAGCGAACCAGTGCTAGAAATCCCACTCTAAAAATATAATTACACAACAAGGAATTAACGATAATAAATTGAATGGGAATGTGTGTGGGTGGGGAGCGGGTTGTGACGAACCTCCTAGTGTGGGGCGCGGCTTCCTTCAGGAACTCCTTGTCGGACAGACACTGCACAAGTAGTGGCGACTTCTTAACACAGGCCAGCTGGTAGTTCCGCGTCGACTCCGATTTGATGTCCATTGTCGGCATCACCATGCTGTACAACACCTAAAACAAAGGGTGGAGTGAAAAAACGGTGGGCGGGTCGGGCCCGTACAGCATGTCCCTCAGCTTGGTGTCTCCCTACAGTCTGCACAAACCTGAACATTATATGCAACGGTGGGCGGGTCGGGCCCGTACAGCATGTCCCTCAGCTTGGTGTCTCCCTACAGTCTGCACAAACCTGAACATTATATGCAACGGTGGGCGGGTCGGGCCCGTACAGCATGTCCCTCAGCTTGGTGTCTCCCTACAGTCTGCACAAACCTGAACATTATATGCAACGGTGGGCGGGTCGGGCCCGTACAGCATGTCCCTCAGCTTGGTGTCTCCCTACAGTCTGCACAAACCTGAACATTATATGCAACGGTGGGCGGGTCGGGCCCGTACAGCATGTCCCTCAGCTTGGTGTCTCCCTACAGTCTGCACAAACCTGAACATTATATGCAACGGTGGGCGGGTCGGGCCCGTACAGCATGTCCCTCAGCTTGGTGTCTCCCTACAGTCTGCACAAACCTGAACATTATATGCAACGGTGGGCGGGTCGGGCCCGTACAGCATGTCCCTCAGCTTGGTGTCTCCCTACAGTCTGCACAAACCTGAACATTATATGCAACGGTGGGCGGGTCGGGCCCGTACAGCATGTCCCTCAGCTTGGTGTCTCCCTACAGTCTGCACAAACCTGAACATTATATGCAACGGTGGGCGGGTCGGGCCCGTACAGCATGTCCCTCAGCTTGGTGTCTCCCTACAGTCTGCACAAACCTGAACATTATATGCAACGGTGGGCGGGTCGGGCCCGTACAGCATGTCCCTCAGCTTGGTGTCTCCCTACAGTCTGCACAAACCTGAACATTATATGCAACGGTGGGCGGGTCGGGCCCGTACAGCATGTCCCTCAGCTTGGTGTCTCCCTACAGTCTGCACAAACCTGAACATTATATGCAACGGTGGGCGGGTCGGGCCCGTACAGCATGTCCCTCAGCTTGGTGTCTCCCTACAGTCTGCACAAACCTGAACATTATATGCAACGGTGGGCGGGTCGGGCCCGTACAGCATGTCCCTCAGCTTGGTGTCTTCCCGAGAGAGCAGGGCCTCAGCTAATGTGTCTACCTACAAAACACGAAACATAATATTTATTCTGGAAACTCAAATTTGTTGTATTTTAGTAAAATATGTAGGTAGTTGTAACTTAGCTGTCACTCAGCTCAACTACAGTGAGCCTTAAACCACATCAAAGTTACATAGCAACATCATTCAATTGAAATGATTTATTAATAGTTATTGTACTCGTAGTTAATAACAATATTATATGATTTTCGAGTTTTGTTGTGACGTAATTATATTTGAATGACTTACCGTTAGTTTGTGTGCGGGACATATCTGAGATAACACATGGGCGGCGTCGATCAGAGGGATGTGAGTTTTCGTGACGCCAATGTGTTCTAGTTGTAATATAAATGGAAGATACCACTTCCCTTGCGAGAGCAACTGAAATAATAATTACAAGTTTATGGGTAACAAAGATAGATCCAGAGATAGTGAAGTACTGACCACTCCGGGCAGAGCGAGCTCGGGCACTGCGGGCGAGGACGGAGCCGCGAGGCTGGACTCCGTGCTGGAGTCGTTGGAGGAGCCGCACCCTCCGCTGCTGCACATCTGCTCGAATCCCTACAACACACGCGTTGCTACAAGCCATAATATAAACGGGCCACTAAAATCAGTCAATTTTTTATTAGTACTTAATTGCCGCTTGCTGCTTACCATTCTAGCCACCTTAGAAAATTGGAACTCCACAAGGGATTACGTTCGTAACAATAAATCGTTTTAGTGGTGCCCTACTGGGACCGTTATTATTCATAATGTTCGTCTTGGAATAGATGTTTTTTTAATTCTAGTGTATTGTGTTTTGCCGATGATATGAAGGTATTGGTATGACGATGCTATCGCACTTCAGGAGGATTTGTCTCGTTTAGACGAGTATTGTGAATTAAACAAATTAGACCTCAATGTTTCAAAGTGTGTTACCGTTACTTTTACTCGTAAACAAAGTCCTACTTTGTATGAGTACAGCCTAAAAAATACAATTCTTAAGCGGGTTGATGAAATCAGGGATTTGGGTGTTCTGCACGATAGCAAACTATTCTTTAAGCAACACATTGAGTCTATAACTGCGAAAGCCATGAAGACACTGGGGTTTATTATTAGGAGTTCGATTGATTTAAAAAATGCTAAAACGCTTAAAATTTTGTACTGCTCGTACGTCCACAGTAATTTAGAATATGCGTCACCAGTATTGAATCCTATGTATGCAGTCTACATTTCAAGCCTAGAAAGAATTCAAAAGAAATTTTTACGTCACTTAAATTATAGATTTAATATTCCTAAGGAGGATTGTGATTCTGCATGTAGACGCCATCATATTCTACCACTTTCCAACCGCCGCGAGATTGCCGACCTAGTGTTTCTTTTTAAGATAGCCAATAGTACCATTGACAGTCCGCAGTTGTTACCAGGAAGAACGTTACTACCACATCGGAATCCATTCATCTGGAGGAGCTGCAGTCCATTTGATGAGCTGTTGTACAAGCTATAAGGCGGCTAGGCGAGCACTCAGTACAAAGTACTTTAATATGTCGCTACCTCGACTTTCTATTATTATCTTTTTGCTGTAACTACATGACTGTGAATGATTGCTTTATTGTTATTGTTTCTATAGTATAGACTGTTTCTTAAAGAAAATACTTTAGTGCCGTGTCTGTTGTTTCTATCTGTGGAAACTTTTTAGTAGTTTAAGTGTTTATATTTATGTCTGATTAAAATTCTGTAACCATAAGTTTTCCTAATAAAATAAATAAAAAACTAAAAACCTATCGATTTGATTTAACAACAATCTAATATTAAAATAATATTTACCTTAGCCACTATCACAGTTTTATCCCGGAGCTGTATTTGCGATAACGTCTTTCTATCGTGACTCGTGTCCAGCAGTTCCCCTCCCACATATAATTCTAGTTTATTTATAAACACATCTATTTTTATAATACTATCTGTGGCACATTTTAATCTGCAAATAATAAGTTTCATAATTAGTAATTAGTATTGACAATGAATAAGAGTTATGAGAGAAGTGGGCACATACCTTCTTTGGATATTTGTTCGTAGTGAGAGCAAGGTCTCGTTGGAGTGGGAGTAGATCTCCAAGTCTTCTAGCTTGGTCTGTCCGGCTGGGAAGTTACATCTCACCGTGATAGTGTAATGCCTCCCCCTTCCCGACCTGCAACAACACACGACTTGGGCTGAGTTGCGCCAAAATGAAGTCTCTGCAACAGAGTACTTGTCAACTTTTAAGTTACGTTCTCGTTAATCTCCTTAAAATCTACTTTTAAATATCGTGTTTGTATTTTCGCTCGGAAATTCTGCAGTCGCAAATGGCTGCCGGGTGACGACACGTAATAGTAAATGAACAACTAATTTACGACACTAACATAACTATTCACTTTTATAAAAGTAGCTTCCAATTATTCTTCTTACCACAAGAAAAATAGAAACACTCGGAAAAACAACTCAATTACGAAGATTTACTTGTGTTGCTGTTAACAATATTTACTATTTAGTGACGTCACTCACGCTGACTAATGTTTTAAGATAACGTTCCAATATCACTAAAATAATTATATTAAAATTGAAATGATTTCGTTAATGAAAAGGAAAATCAGTAATAGTAATATAGTAATTTTGAGTACCCTGATTGCAGGGTTCTACACTCTTTTGTGATTAATGATATCTTAGTAACTGTTAATGATAATGTATTCCCGCCGAAGGTGTAATAGTAACTGTTAATGATAATGTATTCCCGCCGAAGGTGTAAACGCACTCATATTAAAATTGTAACAAATTGTCCACCTCTACGAAATACCTGACGCTGCGCTCTGCTTTTCGGTGTACGAATTCTTATTATTTAAAAATTAAATTTATTCGTTTGGGCAGAACCCAGCCATAACACCATGTTTGGGCAGAACCCAGCCATAACACCATGTTTGGGCAGAACTCAGCCATAACACCATGTTTGGGCAGAACCCAGCCATAACACCATGTTTGGGCAGAACCCCGCCATAACACCATGTTTGGGCAGAACCCAGCCATAACACCATGTTTGGGCAGAACCCAGCCATAACACCATGTTTGGGCAGAACCCCGCCATAACACCATGTTTGGGCAGAACCCAGCCATAATACCATGTTTGGGCAGAACCCAGCCATAACACCATGTTTGGGCAGAACCCAGCCATAACACCATGTTTGGGCAGAACCCAGCCATAACACCATGTTTGGGCAGAACCCAGCCATAACACCATGTTTGGGCAGAACCCAGCCATAACACCATGTTTGGGCAGAACCCAGCCATAACACCATGTTTGGGCAGAACCCAGCCATAACACCATGTTTGGGCAGAACGCAGCCATAACACCATGTTTGGGCAGAACCCAGCCATAACACCATGTTTGGGCAGAACCCCGCCATAACACCATGTTTGGGCAGAACCCAGCCATAACACCATGTTTGGGCAGAACCCAGCCATAACACCATGTTTGGGCAGAACCCAGCCATAACACCATGTTTGGGCAGAACCCCGCCATAACACCATGTTTGGGCAGAACCCAGCCATAATACCATGTTTGGGCAGAACCCAGCCATAACACCATGTTTGGGCAGAACCCAGCCATAACACCATGTTTGGGCAGAACCCAGCCATAACACCATGTTTGGGCAGAACCCAGCCATAACACCATGTTTGGGCAGAACCCAGCCATAACACCATGTTTGGGCAGAACGCAGCCATAACACCATGTTTGGGCACAACCCAGCCATAACACCATATTTGGGCAGAACCCAGCCATAACACCATGTTTGGGCACAACCCAGCCATAACACCATATTTGGGCAGAACGCAGCCATAACACCATGTTTGGGCAGAACGCAGCCATAACACCATGTTTGGGCAGAACGCAGCCATAACACCATGTTTGGGCAGAACCCAGCCATAACACCATGTTTGGGCACAACCCAGCCATAACACCATATTTGGGCAGAACCCAGCCATAACACCATGTTTGGGCAGAACGCAGCCATAACACCATGTTTGGGCACAACCCAGCCATAACACCATGTTTGGGCACAACCCAGCCATAACACCATGTTTGGGCACAACCCAGCCATAACACCATATTTGGGCAGAACCCAGCCATAACACCATGTTTGGGCAGAACGCAGCCATAACACCATGTTTGGGCACAACCCAGCCATAACACCATGTTTGGGCAGAACCCAGCCATAACACCATGTTTGGGCAGAACCCAGCCATAACACCATGTTTGGGCAGAACCCCGCCATAACACCATGTTTGGGCAGAACCCAGCCATAACACCATGTTTGGGCACAACCCAGCCATAACACCATGTTTGGGCACAACCCAGCCATAACACCATGTTTGGGCAGAACCCAGCCATAACACCATGTTTTTCTTCCAAATTAAATTATTATTATTCATTTAAACAACATTAGCGATTAATAAAATTACCTGTAAATAGGAAGTATTTGTCTATCAGCATGAAATCTCTTATCACATTCATTAACGTATTCCTGTATGGCGCGCAGCACTCGACACGTGCGATTGCAGTTCTCCATTACTTCTGCAATTTTAATTATGGTATTAATAATAATAATAATAATAATAAAATTCTTTATTGCACACAAAATATAAAATATAAAAACATGTACATAGGCGAGCATAATACCATAAAGGTATTTTCTACCAGCTAACCTTTGGGAGAGTGAGAGAAGAATATTATGGGTGCAGAGTAAGAAAAATTAAGCAAAAAGATCAAAATATTATAATAAGTAAAATCAATAAATATATATATATATATGGGTACGTAGGTAAGTATATGGTTTAAACATCTAAGAGGATAACAAATATATACTGTGTATAAATAATAAATAAAATACGTGCATATTTAAAATAAATAAATAAATAAATAATAATACCTATATGTTAAAGAAAGGAGATTAAGATGCATTTTGTTTTTTAAGAAGGTGAGAAATTAAGAGTTTTTTAAATATATTTAGAGACGGTGCCTGTCGGATAAATAAAGGCAACCTGTTCCATTGACGGGCTGCAGAAACAGTTAGTGAATCTGAATATCTGCTGGAGGAATGAAGAGGAATTGAGAGTTGGTTGTTGTGCGAAGAACGAAGAGAACGAGAGTGAGAGTCGCATAGATATTTGAAACGATCGCTCAAGTAGGAAGGTGTATTAGGATTATTTAGAATGCCGAACAAGAACGTAAGGATGTGTAAAGATCTGCGAAAACGGATATTAAGCCACTTTAATTGAATACGAAATTGAGAAACATGATCATACTTACGCAGGCCAAATACATAGCGTATGCATAAGTTGAGAAGACGATCGAGTTTATTCAGTAGCTCCTCGGTGAGATCGGGATAACAGATATCTGCGTAGTCAATAATAGGGAGTAATAGGGACGTAACTAACGTTAGCTTTGCTGAGCGCGGTATAAAGTTTTGAAAACGCTTTAGTGAGTGCATGGATCCGAAGATCTTTTTGCTAATTTCAGCTACATGCACGTTCCAAGACAGGTCGCTGGTAATGTGGAGACCTAAGTTTTTAACACTATCGCACAGACGGGAGAGCCCCAGGATCCAACCCGCCCACTGCTTGTTTTGTGCCCAGAATAAGTACCTGCGTTTTTAGTGGATTAACAAGAAGGCCGAGGTTTTGAGAGTGGACCCGTATCGCATCCAAGTCCTTGTTCATTTAATAAAAGCATCATGAATGCCGCTGCTATCAAAGTTCAAGTAAAGCTGCAAGTCATCTGCATACAGATGGTAGGAACAGAATTGAATAGAGAGAGTCAAGGTGTTTATAAAAATTGAGAAGAGTAGAGGAGATAATACGCCACCCTGCGGGACACCTGCTGTCACTGGACTCCATTTAGAGAAAACATCATCCAGACGAATGCATTGTTGGCGCCCGCGAAGATAAGAATTGAACCAAAGCTGTACAGTTGGCGAGATATTAAGAGATTGGAGCACTGCCGCAAGGATTTCATGGTCTGCACAATTAAACGCATTACTAAAGTCAAGGAGAGTGAGGAGAGTGAGCTTTCGATCGTCCATAGCAGATCGGATATCATCAGTGATTTTCACGAGAGCTGTGGTGGTGCTATGGGACGGACGAAAGCCAGATTGAAAGGGATTGAGAAGGTTATTAAGATGTAAGAAAGAAGAAAACTGTCGATGGACTACCCGTTCAAGGACCTTGGAAAGAAAGGGAAGGATAGAGATAGGCCGAAGATCAGAGAAGGCCTTTGGAACAGATTTTTTAGGGATTGGGACTATGTAACTATTCTTCCATAACTCAGGGAAGGAACCAGAGGAAAGAGAAAAATTTATGATATGAGTGATAAATGGAATAATAATAGGCATCAGAGGGGTAAGAAGAGAGCGACCAATGTTGTCATGACCAACGGCTTTACTGGACATGGATAGGATAATCTTAGATATCTCGCCATCTGTCACCGGCTGAAAAGAAAAAGAATTAATTATCGGAAGAGGTGTGGAGTTGATCTGTGATATAGTGGCGGCCTTCAATACAGGATCAACAGTGATTGGAGAAGAAGAGAAATGCTGATTGAGGCCGTCAATATCTACAGAGAAGTTAGTTTCGGTTTTATTTTTACCAAAACCAAGTGTTTTAAGAAATTTCCACAGATTTTGAGGGGAAGAAGATTCTATAGATTTGTGGATAAATTGGCGTTTGGCGTTCCTACACAACTGGTTTACATGATTCCTTGCAGGCTTAAACCTGGCCCAAACTTCATCATTTGGTAGTTTCTTGTGCTTTCGCTTGAGTAGGTCCCTCCATTTCATGGCTTTTCGAATGTTCTCATCCAGCCATGGCGCTGGGGGTCGTTTCATACGCACCGGACGAACAGGTGCGTGTTTGTCGTAAAGATTAAGCAATAAGCGGTTGAACTCCGAGACCTTCCCGTCTAGTGTCGCCGTATCGATAACGCTACTCCAGTCTGTGTTATTCGCATCTGCCTGAAGCGAATCCAGGTTCATACGCGCAAAGCATCGCTGAAGAAGGATCTTAGGTTTAAATTTTGGGGTTTTGATTCTATATGAGGCATATATAAGGTCGTGGTGAGAGAACCCCGGGGCAAGGAACTGCCCATGTGAATGAATTCTATCGGGCTCGGAAGTGATAATAAGGTCCTGTAGACTGTGAGAATCATTCACATGGTGAGTGGGATCGAGAGGAAGGATTGAGGTGTTAACGGAGGAGGTGATTAATTTTAATCTTTTGCTGCGAGAATCATCTCTCAACAGACAAGTGTTAAAATCGCCCATAATAAGATGGTGATCGTAAGTTGGGAAATGAGTCTCGAGCAGCTCCTCGAAGACGCTGAAGTAATTAAGAGCGGGAGGGGCGTAGACTACACCTATAAGAATTTTAACAGAGTTCAGGCTGACTTCCACAAATGAGTGTTCTGAGGTACCACTGTATAGCGAAGGAGATTGGGAAATGATTTTAAATTTTAGGTCAGAACGAAGATAAATAGCCACGCCTCCACCGCCCTTACCTGTGCGATCGTTTCGGAGAAGGGTAAAGCCAGGAAGAGAAAAATTTTCAGACGGAAGAGAGGGTTTAAGGAAACTTTCGGAAATTAGGACAGCATGAATGTGTTGACTACCGAAAGTTGTGAGAAGGTCTGAATAATGACTGGCTATACTTTGGGCGTTAATATGGCAGATATTCAGATTCTTGGGTGATGTGGAAAAACTGTTGTGCAGCAGGTCACCGAGCAAAACAGCATCTTGACTGTCATCGAAAACATCTGAAAGAGACGAATCACAAGAAAAGTATACATCAGTGTCAGAGTTAGACATACGAGTTTATAATATAATAAAACTAAAAAACTATAAGCTAATATATAAACAGAATATATATATCATACAAATATATGTAAAATAATAGATAACTATAAATACATTTTTAAAAGACCTAAATATATAATAATATTGATCTGCAACTGGGAATTATTTACATTCTACTGCTAGACATAGTTATATGAATGAGACGCGACGCCGGCATCAATCGAATCAAACCACATATTACCTAACCCATCGGTAAGTCAGTGTCTCAATCGATACCGAGACGCCCCCTGACCATCTTACATAACAAATTAATAAAACACAATAATAAGCAAACATAAAATAAACTGAATCGTATTAGTGGCAGTTCCTCAATAAAAAGTAAACAAGCAAATATGAAAAATTTAAAATACATGAGACGTTAACATAACTTATAAAATAAAAGTTAATTAGTCTTTATAAACGCACTATACTTGCTACCAATCCCACCACAACCGTGCATCCAATGCCTGAAAGCTTTGTAAACGCACAACAAATGTCAGTTTGACAGACAAACTAACGAGTCACTTTAAATTAATCAAAGATGGCGAGCAAATTGGTATAGGAGATGGTCCAAGAGCCGCCAAGATACCGACATATGCTAAATCAAAGAGTTTTGCTATAGCGGTTATTAGTTGATAGTCATTATTAAGCTTTACTATTATAATTATCTTTTTTCCAGCCTTTGCGACGCTGAGGCATAGGCCCCCACTCTCCCCTAATTTTCTTCACGTAGCCCACGTAGTAGGTCACCTACCTTCCTGAGTGTCCATGCGCTCGTGCAGGTCCTGCAGTCGCTGGCAGCACTGCGTGAGGAAGGCCGCGTGGTGCTGCGCCGCCGAGAGCTGCGGGCCCACGGGGAGGTCACCTACCTTCCTGAGTGTCCATGCGCTCGTGCAGGTCCTGCAGTCGCTGGCAGCACTGCGTGAGGAAGGCCGCGTGGTGCTGCGCCGCCGAGAGCTGCGGGCCCACGGGGAGGTCACCTACCTTCCTGAGTGTCCATGCGCTCGTGCAGGTCCTGCAGTCGCTGGCAGCACTGCGTGAGGAAGGCCGCGTGGTGCTGCGCCGCCGAGAGCTGCGGGCCCACGGGGAGGTCACCTACCTTCCTGAGTGTCCATGCGCTCGTGCAGGTCCTGCAGTCGCTGGCAGCACTGCGTGAGGAAGGCCGCGTGGTGCTGCGCCGCCGAGAGCTGCGGGCCCACGGGGAGGTCACCTACCTTCCTGAGTGTCCAAGCGCTCGTGCAGGTCCTGCAGTCGCTGGCAGCACTGCGTGAGGAAGGCCGCGTGGTGCTGCGCCGCCGAGAGCTGCGGGCCCACGGGGAGGTCACCTACCTTCCTGAGTGTCCATGCTCTCGTGCAGGTCCTGCAGTCGCTGGCAGCACTGCGTGAGGAAGGCCGCGTGGTGCTGCGCCGCCGAGAGCTGCGGGCCCACGGGGAGGTCACCTACCTTCCTGAGTGTCCATGCGCTCGTGCAGGTCCTGCAGTCGCTGGCAGCACTGCGTGAGGAAGGCCGCGTGGTGCTGCGCCGCCGAGAGCTGCGGGCCCACGGGGAGGTCACCTACCTTCCTGAGTGTCCATGCGCTCGTGCAGGTCCTGCAGTCGCTGGCAGCACTGCGTGAGGAAGGCCGCGTGGTGCTGCGCCGCCGAGAGCTGCGGGCCCACGGGGAGGTCACCTACCTTCCTGAGTGTCCATGCGCTCGTGCAGGTCCTGCAGTCGCTGGCAGCACTGCGTGAGGAAGGCCGCGTGGTGCTGCGCCGCCGAGAGCTGCGGGCCCACGGGGAGGTCACCTACCTTCCTGAGTGTCCAAGCGCTCGTGCAGGTCCTGCAGTCGCTGGCAGCACTGCGTGAGGAAGGCCGCGTGGTGCTGCGCCGCCGAGAGCTGCGGGCCCACGGGGAGGTCACCTACCTTCCTGAGTGTCCATGCGCTCGTGCAGGTCCTGCAGTCGCTGGCAGCACTGCGTGAGGAAGGCCGCGTGGTGCTGCGCCGCCGAGAGCTGCGGGCCCACGGGGAGGTCACCTACCTTCCTGAGTGTCCATGCGCTCGTGCAGGTCCTACAGTCGCTGGCAGCACTGCGTGAGGAAGGCCGCGTGGTGCTGCGCCGCCGAGAGCTGCGGGCCCACGGGGAGGTCACCTACCTTCCTGAGTGTCCATGCGCTCGTGCAGGTCCTGCAGTCGCTGGCAGCACTGCGTGAGGAAGGCCGCGTGGTGCTGCGCCGCCGAGAGCTGCGGGCCCACGGGGAGGTCACCTACCTTCCTGAGTGTCCATGCGCTCGTGCAGGTCCTGCAGTCGCTGGCAGCACTGCGTGAGGAAGGCCGCGTGGTGCTGCGCCGCCGAGAGCTGCGGGCCCACGGGGAGGTCACCTACCTTCCTGAGTGTCCATGCGCTCGTGCAGGTCCTGCAGTCGCTGGCAGCACTGCGTGAGGAAGGCCGCGTGGTGCTGCGCCGCCGAGAGCTGCGGGCCCACGGGGAGGTCACCTACCTTCCTGAGTGTCCATGCGCTCGTGCAGGTCCTGCAGTCGCTGGCAGCACTGCGTGAGGAAGGCCGCGTGGTGCTGCGCCGCCGAGAGCTGCGGGCCCACGGGGAGGTCACCTACCTTCCTGAGTGTCCATGCGCTCGTGCAGGTCCTGCAGTCGCTGGCAGCACTGCGTGAGGAAGGCCGCGTGGTGCTGCGCCGCCGAGAGCTGCGGGCCCACGGGGAGGTCACCTACCTTCCTGAGTGTCCATGCGCTCGTGCAGGTCCTGCAGTCGCTGGCAGCACTGCGTGAGGAAGGCCGCGTGGTGCTGCGCCGCCGAGAGCTGCGGGCCCACGGGGAGGTCACCTACCTTCCTGAGTGTCCATGCGCTCGTGCAGGTCCTACAGTCGCTGGCAGCACTGCGTGAGGAAGGCCGCGTGGTGCTGCGCCGCCGAGAGCTGCGGGCCCACGGGGAGGGCACCTACCTTCCTGAGTGTCCATGCGCTCGTGCAGGTCCTGCAGTCGCTGGCAGCACTGCGTGAGGAAGGCCGCGTGGTGCTGCGCCGCCGAGAGCTGCGGGCCCACGGGGAGGTCACCTACCTTCCTGAGTGTCCATGCGCTCGTGCAGGTCCTGCAGTCGCTGGCAGCACTGCGTGAGGAAGGCCGCGTGGTGCTGCGCCGCCGAGAGCTGCGGGCCCACGCAGGAGGTCACCTCCCGCAGCAGTTCCACTCCGCGGGCCGCGATCTCGTCCGAGCACTCCGTGACCACCTACACACTCAATAGATATATCTTGCCCGTAACGCGCGGGCCTCTATGAGTAAACCCAAAAAAACATTGCAAACTCACCCTCCACAAGTAATCGAGACCGATCAGATCCGCGTCGTTCAGCAATATGCTTCTTCGTCTAATTTTAATTTTCTCTTCTTTGGAATTTACAGACTTGAAAAACCTCTCGAAACATTTGACTCCCGAGTGCGTGAGTAGGCTGGGGGGGAACGCCATGACGTTGGCGGTGAAGAAGTCCGGGATGATGTTGGGGTCGAGGTCGGGCTCGTCCCCCATGAGCTTCCCGAACCAGCGGAAGCACGCCTCGCGGTCTCCCGGGTGCGCCGGCTTCTCCGCGAGACACACCCAGATCTCCTTGGCCTGCACAAACGCGACATGAATGCCCATCCGTCCCGGGCCCGCTCCTCCCGGTCCGTACCTGTTCCGCGCAGAGCCACAGCTGGCCGTCCTTGAGCAGGAACCTGAGGAAGCCGAGCCTCTCGTGCACCTGCGAGCAGTGCGGATACCGCCCGTCCGGCAGCCACAGGTCCCAGTCGGGCGCGCCCTGCGCCAGGCGGTCGCGCACGGTCCGCATGTAGGCGCACAGCGAGTCGGTCACGAGGATCACGAGGGTGTACTGCTTCTGGAGGCGCTCGATGAGCTGCTGACGGGTGAGCGCGGGCCGAGCTCCTCCGCTCTCGTACAGACAGCAGATCTCCCGCATCACCTTCAGGGCGGGCAGCACCCATTTATCATTCGTTTTTAATTCTTCTACACAACTAAAACAATATTGCATTGGATTAACGGACGATCGTCGCTTCCACCGTCTTGTTTTATGCGTAAACTATAACAAACACAGCATTAACATAAAATATCAAGCAGGTTAAAAGTCAGAGATTGGTAATAGTAATAATATATTTATAACTTGCGCCAATAGAGAACGGGACCGAGGATAGCGGCCATTGCTCTTTGCGTCTCTCTCGAACACTGGTCTTATCTTTATGAGTATAAAAATAAATCAAAATCACAGAAAACGATCAAAGTAATGTGTGAGATCAGTTTTGAAATGACACACTGGCCGTTCATGTAGCTATTTTATACTTCAACACCTTAAATGTCAAATGCTACATGAACAAGCAGTCGAAGCATTGTGAAGTGAAGCGAATGCGATATTTTCTACGTCAACATATTATCGGTACGGCGAGTACAGCGAAACGAGCGCTTAGCAATTCTTTATTTGCGCAGTTCATTTTGACTTACTTATCTAGCCACAGGGTTTTCTGTGCGTCTCGGTCCTGGCTGCAGCTGTAGTCTAAGATTTTAATTAAATTCGTGAGAGCCATATCCATGATCTCGGTGCACACTTCCTCGGAATGTGCCAGGTTCCAGAACAAAACTAACACCTAAAACAAAGACACAGTCGAGATAGAGTCGTGTGTGTCGGAGTCGAGGACGGCTCGGCGCTAGGCGACCGCACCTTGTTGGCCATGACGCCGTCCTTGTCGTCCTCCGCCAGCCTCCGGATCACCTCCAGCAGCTTGTCGCTCTGCTTCTTGCCGGCCGAGGCCCAGCTCTCCTGCGACGACACACACGTTAGAGCTCCCGCCGAGAGCCAGCGGACACGCGGCGGGAACTAAGCGTTACCTTGAAACAATCGAACAGGTGGTCGAGCTGGTCGGGAGTGAAGTCCCACGCCAACTTGGCCAACAAATCGTGTACATTTTTGACGATAGCTTCGTGTTTTCCTTGTTGCGCCGTCCATATGGCGTCCAGGTCGTCCCTCGTCAGCGAGTTCTCCTTGATCATGAACCTGAGCATCTTCTCGAGACGGTCCACGTACTGCGGCTGGTGCAGCGAGTCCCGGAGCACGATGTCCACCACCCCGTTCTCCCGGATCCAGTCCTGCAGAGGGAGCACAGTGAGAGCGGCTCGGAGCGCGCCGACCGCAGGGACGGACGGCTTACCGTCATGACGGCCGGGGTCAGCCACTCCGGTTTGGGCTGCTGGGAGAAACTACTGATGAGCTGGTTGATCTCGTTGAGCGCGGACATCTTCCCGTTGAACGACGACATTTGCAGTAGCCGTAAAATCATTTTTAATCGAAACATCTCTAGAGCTGAAATGAAAAGAATACATGACGGAACTTAACTTGTAACAATTTGATATTGTCAGCAAAGCAGCCCTATCCTGCTACTTAAGCGCAAACGTTATATAATGGAATCCGGTAACTATATATATCGCGCTATTAAAGTTGATATTTGCACGGCAGCTGTCAAAGTCGAGCGCTTATAGAGTTGAGAATTGAATAATATTTTGTAAGTATGACGCAAGCTCTGACGGAAATAACGAAATCCACTAATAACGTTTGCGACTGAGTAACAGAATGGGGCGACTGATAAAATTAAGACTTCATTATACAAATAGTTCAAAAATTTAGGTTGGGATGTAACGGCTAATACCTAAATTAGATTTATGTGTGTGAAAAAACATTATTGCAATAAGCAATTAAATAGTAAATTATTATAAAATCGTGGCTGTAAAAGGGCCGCGACAGCTCACCATCTAACGGTAATATAAATGCTAATTAAAACGTCATTTAGTCATCTTATAATCTATAACAATAATTAATTTATATAACATACACACTAACGCAAATACACATACACACTAACGCAAATACACATACACACTAACGCACATACACACGTTACGTATCTCCTGATACTCAGACTACTTTTTCGGGAGATAAAGTTCAACGCAAATGTCATTTTTTAATTGTAAAACATTTATTTATTGCCAAGAATTGTATTTTAAAATAAGTTGTGTAAATAAAGTATTTCTCAAGTTTTTTATAATTTTTTACGCCTGCGTCTGGTAACGATGTCGAGGGAGCGGCGCGGACACAGTGGCGGCCGAGGGGAGGAGACCCCGCATGCCGCGCGCCCTCTGGCGGGCCCCGTCCGGTAACGATGTCGAGGGAGCGGCGCGGACACAGTGGCGGCCGAGGGGAGGAGACCCCGCCTGCCGCGCGCCCTCTGGCGGGCCTCGTCCGGTAACGATGTCGAGGGAGCGGCGCGGACACAGTGGCGGCCGAGGGGAGGAGACCCCGCCTGCCGCGCGCCCTCTGGCGAGCCCCGTCCGGTAACGATGTCGAGGGAGCGGCGCGGACACAGTGGCGGCCGAGGGGAGGAGACCCCGCCTGCCGCGCGCCCTCTGGCGAGCCCCGTCCGGTAACGATGTCGAGGGAGCGGCGCGGACACAGTGGCGGCCGAGGGGAGGAGACCCCGCATGCCGCGCGCCCTCTGGCGGGCCCCGTCCGGTAACGATGTCGAGGGAGCGGCGCGGACACAGTGGCGGCCGAGGGGAGGAGACCCCGCATGCCGCGCGCCCTCTGGCGGGCCCCGTCCGGTAACGATGTCGAGGGAGCGGCGCGGACACAGTGGCGGCCGAGGGGAGGAGACCCCGCATGCCGCGCGCCCTCTGGCGGGCCCCGTCCGGTAACGATGTCGAGGGAGCGGCGCGGACACAGTGGCGGCCGAGGGGAGGAGACCCCGCATGCCGCGCGCCCTCTGGCGGGCCCCGTCCGGTAACGATGTCGAGGGAGCGGCGCGGACACAGTGGCGGCCGAGGGGAGGAGACCCCGCATGCCGCGCGCCCTCTGGCGGGCCCCGTCCGGTAACGATGTCGAGGGAGCGGCGCGGACACAGTGGCGGCCGAGGGGAGGAGACCCTGCCTGCCGCGCGCCCTCTGGCGGGCCCCGTCCGGTAACGATGTCGAGGGAGCGGCGCGGACACAGTGGCGGCCGAGGGGAGGAGACCCCGCATGCCGCGCGCCCTCTGGCGGGCCCCGTCCGGTAACGATGTCGAGGGAGCGGCGCGGACACAGTGGCGGCCGAGGGGAGGAGACCCTGCCTGCCGCGCGCCCTCTGGCGGGCCCCGTCCGGTAACGATGTCGAGGGAGCGGCGCGGACACAGTGGCGGCCGAGGGGAGGAGACCCCGCATGCCGCGCGCCCTCTGGCGGGCCCCGTCCGGTAACGATGTCGAGGGAGCGGCGCGGACACAGTGGCGGCCGAGGGGAGGAGACCCCGCATGCCGCGCGCCCTCTGGCGGGCCCCGTCCGGTAACGATGTCGAGGGAGCGGCGCGGACACAGTGGCGGCCGAGGGGAGGAGACCCCGCATGCCGCGCGCCCTCTGGCGGGCCCCGTCCGGTAACGATGTCGAGGGAGCGGCGCGGACACAGTGGCGGCCGAGGGGAAGAGACCACGAGCCTCCCCTAAGCAGCTACAGGGTCCGCGCCGCTCTCCACCGCACTCCGCGTAGTGCTGCCATCAGCCAGGTTTTTTCGTTTCATTTTAATTTAATTTCATTTTTTTTTTCAGGATTTTTAAACTACATCGTTCGCCGCATGCTCCATTATTATAACCAATTTTACCAATTCTTAGTACCAAGTAAAAGCTAATTAGGCTCGCTCAAAGCTCTTACACATTATATTTTAATAGTATAGGAAAACGATAACAGATACCTGTTTATATATATTTATCGGTTAGCAGTAAGTTTTCTTTACCCAATAATGTCGAAAATTCCATTCACACTCGGGAGAAATAAGTCTACATACGATAAGCACAAACTTACATTTGAGTAGATCATGGTTCTGCGGAGTCTTCGTGGAGACGCACTTGCAGGCGCGGATGAGGCTGGAGACGGCGTCCGTCTTGTTCTCGCTGCTGCGCGCCTCCCGCTTGAGCTCCTCGTCCGACAGCGTGTCCAGCAGCGCCGGGATGCGTTCCTGCGGGCAGACACGAGTGAGGACACACGAGTGAGGACACCCGGACAGACACACGCACCAGCACCGGCAGCAGGTGGGCGGCCACGGCGTGCGGGGTGAGCAGCTCGTGCGCCAGCGCCAGCGGCCGCAGCAGGAGCCAGGCCGCCGCCACCCGCGTCTCGCTGGCGGGCGGCTCCAGCGAGGCGGGCTGCGAGCCGCGACCCGACGCCGTGGGCTGGGACGTCTGCGTACACGTAATACGTTTATGAATAAAGGAACCCAATCTTATTTAACCCAGAAACTCACCTCTAGATTATCGCCCCCCGCCGGTACCTCTAAATTGTTGGGTTTGGACTTTTCTTCCTCTTTGTCGTCGATCGTCGCGTCCGGTACGATCGGTTCCGTTTCGTTGGAGAGCGTCGATGCGGTCGAGTCGGGTTTCTGAAACCCCATGATGACGTCGAATCTTTCTTTAATTTTTTCGAATCCTCCGAGCTGTCCGAACCTGGAGAGACGAGCGACACTACAGTGTGGGAGGTCGGCGACCCGCGGCGCGGGAGACGAGACTTACGCGTTGATGATGCCGACGAGCCAGCTGCGAGGCGCGCGGTTGTCGTGGGAGCGCGCGAACTCGTCGCCCGCGTCGCAGGTGCGGCTCGCGTTGAAGGTGTGGAACCTGCAACACCGGACCGTCAGCCGCCTGTCCGCCACCTGTCCGCCACCTCCGCCGCCACCTTCACTTACTTGTTGCTGGGGTTGAAAGCCATGGCCAGCAGGTTTAGAAATATAGGGTCGTCCAGTTTCATGACGCAGAGTTGCATTAGTTTCTCGCAGTTGGCTCGGACGCACAGTTGAATGTTGTACTTCCATGACGTGACCGCGTCGTCTGTCAGGATCTTGGTGAAGGACAGAGTCAGCGCGTCTCTGTAGAATCGCTGACAGAGCTCGTGGTCGACATCTTCGCCTGGGGACAGAGTGGCACGGTTAGGTGAGTGGTGCGGGACGTCTCTACAACGTGTAACCATGCATACCTTTGTTGGCAAGTTCTATAGCGGCAGTGAGGAGAGCCTCCAGTTCCTGCTGGGGCAGCACGGGCACCACCCAGCGCGTGTGTGAGACCTTATCTTCCAGAGCCCTCAGTGTTTCCAGATCCATCTCATTTGTAATATCCTATAATTGACCAATATTAGTTGTAGCTATGGATGCGACTGTTCCTGCACCTTAGTTATGTCGGCCTTACCTCTTGTTGTGAGACTTCAGCTTCCTTAGATGATATTGTCATTACTTGGGTTGAGTTTAAACCATCTCATCCACTTTCTAAATAAAGAACATACTGTAAGTTGGTGTTATGTATAAGTAGATTTGTTGTTATTAGATTACCCACATGTCACTCCTTTTATTTATTATTAAAAGTATGGATGTTGTGGGTAGCACAACATACACTCATTGACAAGCAACCATGCGTTTTATTTAATAGTGGCGACGAGAATTTTTTTTTAAGCCAACTTTTTTACCGTTTGTGGTGCACAAGTGTATGAAACAGTGTTAGCTTTAGTCACACCACACAGTACTGCAGAAGTGACCTATAATTTCATAATACAGTCATTGTTGAGACATTACACTCCGCGGGCTAATGAAATAACAATGTCCTATAAGTTCTATAATCGCAATCAAAAGAATAATGAAAAGGTTTGCGAATATATTGCTGAGCTAAGAAAAATCAGTGTGCACTGTAATTTTGGTGACCTGGAAAGAAACCTCAGAGATCGTTTAGTCTGCGGCATGTCTGATGAGAAACTGCAGCTGGAATTATTAAGAAGAGACGCACTGAGCTACCAGCAAGTAGTGGATGCCATGCTGGCCGCCGAGAGCGCTTACCGCGACGTCAGTGCCATGCGCGCCGACCTCGTTCAACCCTCCACCTCGCGGTTGGTTGAGCCAATGGACATTGGGGCAGTTAGAGACACCGCTACACCAGGGTCTAAATACCGTTTCTGTTATCGCTGCGCGGAGAAACACAGTGGCACATGCAGGCATGTAAACACAGAATGCAGTTATTGTCACAGAAAAGGACATCTGGAGAAGATTTGTATAGCTAAACGAAAAAATGCTAATCGTAGAATTAATAATACATCAAAATTATTAACTCTAAACACATGCAAGGGCCTATTTTCAGTTCACCGTTTAGCTTTTGGGGTAAAAGCTAGTCCGGGAATCTTTCAAAGAATCATGGCTTCACTTCTTGCCAATATTCCCGGAGTGGCAGTCCTACTTGATGCCATTATAATAACTGGCCATACCTATGAGCAAATGCAGGACCGATTGGACAAGACATTGCACCAAATAGCAAAAGCTGGTTGACGCCTGAATAAACACAAATGTAAATTCGCACAAAACAGAGTAGAATTTTTAGGATTCATAGTGGACGCTGAGGGAATACACCCAGCACCAAGCAAAATAGAAACTATTATGAACACACCACCACCAAAAAATGTTCATGAACTGCAGGCTTTTCTTGGGCTGTATAATTTTAATGAAAGATTTGTACATCATAAAGCAACAATTATGGAACCTCTACATAGGCTATTAGACAAAAAAGAACATTGGAATTGGACAAATAAAGAACAATCATCATTTGACTTAGCAAAAAATTTACTGACTTCAGACATTACTTTAACTCATTATGATACTAATAGAAAGCTGATGTTGACATGTGATGCCTCTGAATATGGTGTTGGTGTGGTTCTGGCACACATAATGGACAATGGGGAGGAAAAACCGGTAGCTATGGGATCTAGAACACTTCATACACATGAAAGGCGGTACTCCCAACTAGACAAAGAGGCGGCAGCTATTCTTTTTGGCATACAAAAGTTTCACAATTATTTGGTGGGTCGTAGTTTTACAATAATAACTGATCATAAACCGCTGTTGGGCATATTCAGCCCCAACAGAAAAATGCCAGATTTACTATCACCTAGACTAGTCAGAATATGCTTGGCATTATCCGCACACAATTATGATATACAATATAGACCAGGAGACAAAATTGCAAATGCTGATGGTTTAAGTCGCTGGCCATTACCAGTAGCAGCTACAGAAGCAGACCTACCTGAGGAAATACTATTAATGGCAGAAACCCCACAAAATCTGCCATTTGGAAGTAAAGAGATTGCCAAAGAAACATCTGGAGATCGTATACTGAGCCAAATAGCAAATTTTATACTAAAAGGCTGGCCAGCACGGGTACAAGATAAAGATTTACACACATTTTGGTTACATCGGATGGAAATGAGCATTCAAGATGGATGCATCTTGCTGGGAACGCGCGTGGTCCTGCCGCCCAGCATGCGCTCTGCGGCGCTGCGCTTACTTCACCGTGCGCACAGCGGTATCGTTCTTACCAAAGCACTTGCCCGCAGCTACATATGGTGGCCACACTTAGACCGAGACATCGAGACAACTATACAAAATTGCTCAAGCTGCCTCGAAAACCGAAACACTACAAAGACAACCCATGAATGGATTTCCCCATGTAGGCCATGGTCACGAATTCATGTTGATTTTGCTGGACCGTTCCAAAACAAAACATTTCTGATTGTCGTAGACTCATATTCGAAATGGCCAGAAGTACGCGTCGTTAGTTCCATGACATCAGCTACGACAATACAACATCTAAGATACATTTTTGCTCAGCATGGTCTGTGCGAAACATTAGTATCTGACAATGGAACACCCTTTGTGTTAAAAGAGTTTGAAGATTTTCTTATTTCAAACAAAATTAAACACATCACATCAGCACCATATCATCCAGCGACGAATGGCCAAGCCGAGAGAATGGTCAAACGATAAAAACTAAACTTAAAAAGATGGAAGATGTACCATGGGATGTCAAATTACCAAATATATTGTTAATGTTACGTTCGACACCAGGCTCTGCTACACAAAAGAGAATTACTCATGAACAGGCAGTTGCGAACACTATTTGATACACTTCATCCAAATAACACAAAAAATAGAAAAATTGAGCAGCAGGTCATCAATAACGCGCAAAGGAGAATCCGAGAAACAGGTATAGGAAAACGGGTCATGTATAGAAATTACAGAACTGGTCCAAGATGGTTAAGAGGAAGAATAAAAGAAAAAGAAGGACCATGAAGTTATAGAGTAGAAACAGAAGATGGAGAAATAATACATAGACACATTGACCAATTAGTTATAATAAAAGAAAATGGAACTGAGGAAGTTACAGATATAGAAGAGAAGAATCTGGAAGGAGAAAGGGAAGGAGACATTCAACAAGAAGAAATTATTCAAATACCTAGCAGTGAAGAATGGGAACAGATTTCCGAAATTCCGAAATAAACTAATTTAGGCAAGCTGAGAAGGAAGGAAACTCTTTATAATAACTCTTTTTTTATATCACTTTTGTTACATTGTTTTATTATTAGCTTATCCTATGGGGGAGGAATGTTATGTATAAGTAGATTTGTTGTTATTAGATTACCCACATGTCACTCCTTTTATTTATTATTAAAAGTATGGATGTTGTGGGTAGCACAATATACACTCATTGACAAGCAACCATGCGTTTTATTTAATAGTTGGCTAAACCGTTTAAGACACAAACAATGTCTGTAACATACCGGCAGATAAAAAGAACGCTGGATATATGTGGGCGTTCATATAATTCTATTATTTTTGTTTAGATTATACTGTTTGCATCTGTAGGTACTTGCGATATAAATTGTTTTAGTCATGCCTATATATATATTTTTAAATTGTACTACTTAGTTTTTGTGTTTTAGTAAACGATGTTATTTTGAATGCAATGCTGGTCTGTAAGTAACATGTTTACTAAATTAATAAGATACCTTCTAGATTTTATATTGTATAAGATTTTGTAAACATGTTGTTGACTTGCTTATTTAAATAAAAAGTATCATCACGACCGTTTCCCTTTCGGGGTGGTCAGAAACCACGCTTATAAATAAGCGGATTCACATTTAGCCAACTTTACTATAGGCCAATCATGACAAGTGGCAAGCTCGTCGATGTCTCCAGCGTACCAAACTCGAGAGAATTAACACAAATAAATTCAATATTAATTAAATGTATTTATATACATTAATAAATATTTTTGTGTCCCGAAAAGGAATCGAACCCGGTACATCCAAATCTAAATCTACCGATTTAACCGCTAGACCACGGAGGCAGTCAAAACTAAATAAATACCAATTTAATATGCTACTGCAAAAAAATTAAAATGACATTTTCAGAAGAAATACCAACTTCAGAGAATGTCTGTCACCTAAAGAAAAGCTTCCAATATTTTAATTGGCAACGTGGCGTGCCATGCGCGGAGCGTATCGGCACCGGCAAAATATGAACGCTCCGTGCATGGCACGCGACGGTACGGGTCGGTGACGGAACGGTCTAGTGGACGTAGTGTCATGCTTTTCTATACAAATAATATTTTTTGCCTGACACGTTCCTATTACGGTCATGGTGTAGTGGGCAGACTCCTTTATAATTAATTAGGTCGTTAAGCATTGTACCTTAGACATATCGGTCGAGGTGCAACGTTGACCGTTGGAAGAAGGATGTCCTTAAAGTAAATAGCATAAAGGCCCGTTTAAAACCATTATGGTTGTGTGATAAACTTTCAAGTTATTTTTATTGTGATGTATATTATCATTGGCCGGTTGCAGAAAGGCTGATTATCTTTTTTCATTTTAACTTACGCCTATGAGACACGTTATTGGCTGTAATAACCAAAGTGACAAGCTAACTACCAATCATCATTTAACCAACCAGCGTGTATGTTAGTGTTGCCCAATCTTGGTGTTGTCTTGCAGACAACAAGACTACTGATATGGTTGCGCAAGTCTCGCAAGACTTGCACAAATTTTCTTCCAAATTTTGCTAGCGTTTTTTTTTTGGGTTAGGTTTTTGTTTTCAATAAATTTTAATTAGGTCGTGTCCGTAATTTTTTTTGTTCCTAAGTAAAAAAAAATAAGTTTAGGTATTTGGAAGTTGGGAGAGCTCGTACGCAAATAGTTTTATTTTAGTATACCTAAATCCTACTTATACCTAATGCCTCCGAGGTCTAGCGTTAATTCCGTGTATTTGGACTTGGAGGTACAAGGTTTAATTCCTGATTGGGACACAATAAATTATTAAATTTATTTGTGATATTTCTCAAGTTTGGTACCCTAAAACATCGCGGAGATTTCCTTAGTACAATTGAAAAGTAAAATATATATTGAGTCAGAGTAGAGTCTTGCAGAAATCTTGCGAGACTCTTGCGCAACACCAAGACTGGCTAAGTCTTGGTGTACGTTAACAGCGTTGCTCCAACTGAGGTATACAATGATGTTTATTGTTTCTTTCTTCTTAACTAAAGAACGGTACGGTGAGCGCGTTGCTCTAACTGAGGTATATAATGATGAGTTTAAAATTTAAGCATTTTTTTCCAAAATAATGCTTTCTTATTTGCGCCAATTAAAATTTCCGTCATCGATATGTCTAAATCCTAACACAATGAGTCACTGATAAACGTTTATCAGGTCAACAGATGATAATGACTTAAAATCATAATCTGGTTAGAGATAAAACAAAATGGTGGTTATTAATAAATGACTGACTGGCTGATTGACGTCCACCACCTTGTTAGGTAGGTATCTGGATAGTAAATACAACTTGGATATTAATAGAGCACAACGAACCGACACTCGGCGAGGGCTCGTTCCGTAGTTCCTATCGGCAATAAATATTGGGTGAGCTTCCTTTCAAGGGTATAAGCTAGGTATACATAAAGGGAACTGTCGACTGTCAACCATCCAACCGATTGTGTCCACCAGCCCGTTGCAAACTGGCAAGTGTCAGTAAACAATGCTACAAGGGTTATTGTGGAAATGTAACTAATGTTTACTTCTGAGCCCTGACATAATGTTACTAGTCATGACGTATTGTCCTATACTGTCATAGTTACTGTTTGATATTCCATAGTATGTACTAGACAGGGCTCCACTGGTAACTCAGATCTATCAAAGTTACCATTATCAACTGTGTAATCCCTGTGTATGGTCTGGAGATTGATTTCAACCTCACTGTATTGCATGAATTCACAGACATGCGTTCAGCCTGTGTGGACGGGGGATGGCTAGCACATGCGTTACGTTTGGGATCGAGGGCTGCTGTGAGGGCCTGGGAACGAGGCTGGACACATTCAATTTATTGTTTGAAATATTCGAGGTTTTGCGTTTTGTCGGCTTTCGGGTTGCTCACGGAATTTTGAGGTGAAAGATAAAAGTATTTTTATTGTTGTGTAGCCGAGTTTTCGGTCATGGGAATCTGCTAAGCTGCTGGTCTTCGGCTATTTGCTTAGTCTTTAGCAGGTGTTCAAAATAATTAAAATAATGACGTGTCTAGTTTAGTTCTTAAATAATAACTTCCATCTTCGCAGACGTCTGCTGGCTACAGTTCATGTAGTCATGCAGTTCATGTGTAACTGCTGGCGTCCTCGCGAGGTGGCTTATAGATAGATATTTACTTTACTTTTCTCAGTGTTTATTACTATTCCTATTAAGTCATCTTTAAGCTACACCTGATTTACACCTAATATTGTAATTTTCTCCTAGCAATATTAGCAGTTATTCATAAAATAAACTCAAACCTTGAAGGCCTTGCCCGTAATCATCTCTTACCATTATCCTTGAATGATTCAACTCCTTTCCTTTCTGCCAATGTGTCAAAAATCTATATGACCTATAATTTGTCATTGTCGCAGTGTAAAAAATTAGTAAGAAAATCTTCGCCAATTTAATTCCGTTTAAGGCGAAGCTTATGTTGGTTACTTGTGATTGGTTTCTTTAGTAGACTATGCTGAAATCCTGATATCACCAAAAAGTTACTAAATAAAAAGGAAAAGCCTTCTTAACTTATGCATTAGCTATGTATTTGGCTTGCATGAGTATGATCATCTATCTGATTTCAAAAACAGTCAAAATGTCTTAATATGTATGTTCACTAGTCTACACATCTTCTTGTTTTCCTTTACTCTGGAACCTGATAATACCTTTATATTTAAAATGTTGATTTGAATTTATCACCATAGTCTATTTCTATCATCACTAGCCATTTGTCCAGTTTGTTTTTACAAATGTTTACCGTTGAGAACTTTAATATGTCTTCTGGTATTTTGTTCCACATATTTACAAGTCTGTTGTTCATCAAGTGATACATTTGTAATGCTGGTATATTCCAACCGTCCATGCACTTCTAAAAATATTTTTTTGTGATCTTGTTCAGTTCCTCCTTTAATGCAGTCATGGCAGAGCGTCATTGGGAACAGAAAAAAGTCAGTGGGCCAGGTCTGGAGAATATGGTGGCTGGAGTATCATTAGAGGAAAAAAAAGGAGGCCACCACTTTTCTTCTCTTTCTTTCCCACACACAATGAACCCGCCTCCCGCACAGTGAATCTTAGAAATGATATTTTTATTGTCTTTACTCTTGTTTTATCATAGATAATTTATGCTCTTCCATAATGCTGGGCATTTCTGGCAGATAGCTATGTGCAAATTGTGAATTACTTTTAGGTACTATTCCTTATTAACCATACGACCCTGTGGCAAAAACTCATGATGCCCCTGCAATAGAAGAAAACTGTCAGCAATACCTTCACAATCAACTGAACTCCGTCTTTTAGTCTTGGCTCATGTGGCAGCTTCCATTGATTGGGCTTTGGTTTCCATGTCATAACTATAAACCTCTGATTTGATTTGTCATCAGTTATCACTCTCTTGAGCTAATTTTGAATCACAACAGCTCTTTATGATTAGGGCAACTTCTCTAACGGTAATTTGACGATTGTCCAATATTATTTACTTCACTTTATCAATTTTTGTGTCTGTTGTTGACGTGCTCTGCCACTGCTTCGTTGTTCACTTTTTTTTAACTCTCTGATTCAGAGAATATTTAGTACCACCAATACTAGCTTTGATCCAAGGATCCACGTAGCTTGAACATATGCCAAGATTTTTGTATTTAACCATAATTTTAGATTTGATTATTTTTTTGGAAAAGCCAATAATCGAACCCTTAACCAGATGGCCAGCATGGCGATTATAGGCTAAATTCTCCAGATAAATGATCTGGAAGGCCCATCTCCAACAGTGGAGGTCAGGATAGCCCATTCTAGGGGCTGTAAAGATGAAACAATCAACAAAGACAATCCAAAATATTCTAGCTGAATACAAAATTTGCAATACTTTGCAGCACCTTGATATTTCAGAATGGAAAATATCCAGTGTAGGTATGATTGAATTGTACAGACAATTGTTATACAATAACAATGTGTATTTGTTTTATTAATAAAATACTTTTCTATCATAATGCCGGCCTCCACACCCAAGATAGTTCTATAAAGACAACCTCCCACCTATTGACTGCATTGGCTCAGCCCAGTTAATAGTCATGTTAAGGCTTATTTCCAACCTGATAGACATTATAATATATTCAACATGACATCAAGTGTATCTTGGAATCCTTGAGCTGTTTAGAACTTGGAAAACAAAGGGTTGGACACTCTAAATCATAACCAAGTCTTATAACTAGGCATGTATCTAGTAAATAATCGCCTAAACAAATAAATGAATATAGTAAGTAACTTCGCACATCCCTATGTTCCTTGGGCGGTTAGTAAGTAGTTTCCTACAGGCAAGAATGAATTCTTTAGGTATTAGCTAATGCAGACTATGCCGAATATTTGCAAATACCTGATATTAGTAAGTAAATTATTGCAACCAAATAACTAAACCTTTGATATAAACAAGGTTTAGTTATTTGGTGAAGACTAGCATTATCCGATAAGTGCTATATCGGGCTAAATCGTTAGAATAATATTTTTATTTCAATGGATCAGCCGGCGCAACAAAATGGCGTCATACCCCAAACAAGAAATAGTTTTAAATTCTACATTAAACGCGCAAAAAACATAGAAGTTATGCTGTATAATATATAGAGAATATTGTTTACCTGCACCTTAGCGATTACTGATATTTATAAATAAGAAACACATAAAAATCACAAATATTGTTCACTAGACTTTTGACGTAAGAACGAAAATAGAAGTGGTGCGAACGGCAAGTAAAAAAGTTACGTGCGTGTGTGAGGTTCCCTTAACTAGGGTTGTAAAGTAAATAACTTATCGATTGGAAAATCTCTAAAATATGTCATTACGTTCAACACTTTAGCTTCCTCGTCATCTAATAATAATTTATATCATTACTAATAAAATTTAAACCACAGCCCATTATATTCCCTTTTCACCCAACTGCGCTACGCACAGAAGGGTAATGTGTTTATCAGCCTTATGTATGTATATGTACGTACGTATGTTTGTTACTTTGTGGCACACTGGAGACCAAACGCGTCAGCCGATTTTGATGATTCTTACGTCAATCAATTCGTCTTCATCACGCGAGTCTCACTGAAGATTATAGATTAATAATCAAAATTCTTTAAGGTGACAACCAGACATAAAATTGAGAAAAATAAAAAAAAAAATAGGACGACTAACTATATTGAATATTTTATCATCGAATGGGTATTTAAAAATCATGTTGAGGTTTCACTTATATTTTTTTTATTTAGAGTGACCATTTAGGATCCATAACGTTTTAAAATTGGTTAGCAACTATTATTATCATTAAAAAAAGTCTACCTACCTATAATAAAGATGTAATATAGTTCATATAAAAAAGTATTATCATGACGGTATGCCTGTCGAGGTGATCAGTAACCACGCTTTCAAAAAAGCGAACTCAAAATTAACAAACTTTACTACTGACCCATCATAATCGCATAATAGATATATGGATTAATCCATAAATAGTTAGTTAATGTCAATTTTGTATAAAATATTTTTGTATTATTGTTGGGAAGATTTAGACCTGCTCGGTTTTTAATGGGTCCTAACTGTTAAAACTATAAAATATATAAAATTATTTCAATGGTGTAGTTGAACGGTTATCAAACTTTATGGGGAGGGTGCCGACCTTGGGCTTGTTTTTTACCCGACTGTGCGACGCAAAGAAGGGATATGTGTATATAAGCCTGTGTATGTATGTATGTTTGTGCCTTTGTGGCACACTGGAGTTAGCAAACATTATCATTTTGTAAGTCCTACCTATAATAAAGATGTAATAAAGAGAGAAGACAAATTTCTAAGCATTCCATGGATTCACCGTGCGGGTGCCGGGTCCATCGTGTGTGGGTAAGAGATGAGAAGAATGGTGTCTCGGGCTTGCGACCGACAATTGGCTGGTTTAAGAAAAGGAGGCCTCCTTTTTTTTTTCTATTGCGCGATAATACGCTCACCATCCACCATTCTACTTCTCTCCCTACCCAACCAAATACTGTATGATTCCGTTAATGCCGTCTTGGAAGCTCGTTCCATAAATGTATTGACGGCCGACCTGCTTAGGCCCAATTCTTTCAGTAAGTGATGCAAAGATTTTGCTGGAACTCCTCTTGCACCAACTTCCACTGCGTAAAGCTGAGTCTTGAACCCGTTCCTGATCATTTCTTCTGTGAGATCATAATATTTATTCGACTTCATGTTGTGGTCTTTTGGAATATTTGATTCCCACGGAACGGTAAGTTCAATAAGGATAACTTTTTTCAAGTTCCGAGAAAACACTAAGATGTCTGGCCTATAGGCTGATACAGCTAGTTCATCTGGGATCCTATAATGGTGTTCAAATGTATCCATGAGAATTTTCCAGTCTGATGCGGCGCCAAGGATCGAGGTGGGCTTGCATTTAGTTTTCGTGCTTTGCCCTTCCTTTACAAATGTGGTCAAAGTTTTATTTGTAGTCAGTCCCTTTCTGGCTCTTGCAATAGAAAGACTTACTGCTTCACGGATAACACCTAGGACTTTGTCATGTCGGCGTGAGTAATAGCCCTTTTCTAGGAGAGTAACGCACCCTACAAGTGTGTGTCTAGCAGTTCCTATGGCAGCACTACACAATGTACAGTTCTTTTCCGTAGCTTTTCCCCACCTTACCAGATTGCTCTGGTCCGGGAGGGACATTTGAAAAGCGTTTAGGTAGAACTTTAGCAACGCCGGAGACCAATCGTACATTAGTGTGCGCCACTTTAGGGCTGGAGGGATGCAAAAATCGCCCAAAGTTAGCCAGTCATTTTGAACTTCTAGAGTCATCGCGTGCACTCTGTATCCATGCTCTTCATCTTTCCTGAGGAAGGATTTTATAACCTCTTTGTCACTTTCTTTTTTCTTCCAGCCAATGCCTCTTTTGTCAGTCTGGGCACCTGTCATGAATTTCTTGAAGAATAGTAGTCTCGGTTCCATATCTGAGACCAGAGGGTCTCTTGGAAGGGATGAAATTGTATTATCCTGGGAGCTGGTTAGAATTTGATATTTGCTTATACGTAGATGTTTGTATAATTCAGATGGTCTTTTCAGATCCATTCCGAAGTTTCTCCGTCCTCTAAAGAATGTTGAGGAGTCAGCACCCTGGGCTAATCCAAGCCAAGACTTCAATGTTCTTATGACGTCCGCGTCCAGACTTGATAGTAGACTTTTGTTGAAATCATATACTAGGAAAGGCCAAGTGAGGCGAGATGCTAAGTAGTTGTCATATATCCAAGCTTTTTTGACATTGCTTATAGGCTGTTGAGTAACCCTATTCATGTCGTCAGTGAATTGTTTTACAACTACTTCTAGGGATGGTGTTTTTCCCTGAAAATTGATCCTTCTGCCAAGAAATTTAAAGGGCATGGTTTCATTTACCGGAGCTATTCTCTGCCCTGCTATACTCAGTCCAGGATCATAAGACGTAAATGTAGTGTTGCGCCTAGCCAGACATAGGCTGAAGCATTTTGATGGTTTCGTTCTCATTCCCTTTGTCCATGAGCAGAAATCATCCACTATTTTCAGCAAGCCCTGGCATTGCTTGGGATTTCTTGTTATCACCGCCAAGTCGTCTGCAAAAGCTAAGACGGATTCCGTATAGATGTTGTTTTGTTTGAATCTATATCCCCACTTCTTCTCACGAGATTTAAGTTTGTCGATTAGGATATTGATAATTATATTAAAAGCTACAGGTGATAGGCAGCAGCCTTGGAACAGGCCCACATTGTATTTTAGTGTGTCTATGTAGCCGTCCTTGTTTGTTACGACAAATCTCAAGTTCTTGTAATAATTGGCAATTATATCTCTGATTAGTGTTGGAAAGTTATACCATTTTAGCGCAGTTTGCAGCAATTCATGTTGCACCGACCCAAATGCGTTTTCCAAGTCGATCCAACAGACGCTTAGTTGCCGCTCCTGTTTCCTGGCATCCTTCAAACACTCAGCGAGTAAGGTGTTGTGTTCTAAGCAGCCAGAAACTCCCGGCAAAAAACCTTTCTGGTGCTGGCGTGAGAAGTACTCGTTCTTGATCATAAATCGGGACATTCTTGCTTGTACTATGGAGAAGAAGATTTTGGACATTGTATTCGTCAAAGCGATCGGTCTTGCATCTTTGGGATCATTTACCTCAGTTTTCTTTGGTATGAGAACGAAGACTGCCTCGCCAAATGCCTTTGGAACTTGATTAGTAGACCAGATTTTTCGATATATATTATATAAATGCTTACGGGTGTGAGGACATTTTTTATATACAATGTACGGAATGCCATCTGGGCCTGGTGCCGATTTGGAACTTTTTCTTTTGATTTGTTCCTCCATTTCTTCCATGCTTGGTGGAAGGCATCGGAAGTCCTCTAAAGGTCTGACGGGTCGAGGCGAGGGTGGGTCCAGATATTGTTCCTCGTTTTGTATTTCTGTGTATGTCTCTTTGTAATATTTATATATTTGATCTCTGGTCAGCGATAGTACACCACTTTTTTCGCTGAATATCTTTCTGGCATAGACGAAGGGGTTTTTGTCAAAGAGGACTTCGTGTCTGGCTCTATTGTATTGATTGGAGTGATCTTTAATTTGGAGCGATATTCCTTGAATCAATTTGAGAATTGATCTAAGTGCTCTAGCCACTTGATGGCACCGCTGTTTATCTCCAATGTTTTTGGCGCATCTAAGTCTCTTTCTTAGCTCCCTCTTCTTTCGCCTCAATTTCAGCTTAAAAGTGTTTTCCTTATTGGTGTGAGCATGAGTGGTCGTTGGTGGATAGTGCTCACTGAAGTAGTCATAGACAGTATTTTGGAAGGCACGAACTTGGCTATCAAGATCCTGTTTTGTACCAGGACAATCCAGCATGACAGCCAGATTTCCGTCGTGAACCTTCCAGGTGGTTTCTTTTATGGTCGGGATGCTTAGACGTGTCCTGATGGTCATGGACTCCTGGTTGAATTCACATGGAGGTGTACCATGGGATATGTGAGGGGAAACTCTATCCGCAGTACTAGTCGAAGGTCTTACCATCTGTGCTTCGATCCCTTCATGTGTTTTTAAGTGTTTCTTGAACCAGGCTTGTCTTCTGTATATTTTTCCGCACGTTGGGCATTTCAAGTCCATATTATCGCCAGGGTCGTTGTTGTTATCTACCAGTGGACAGTTCATCCTCCCCCCCTCTCGGACTGTCCCAGGGGTATTATTCTTTTTAGACTTTTTAGCGATATAATACGAGGGAATGGCTTGCTGGGCCTTAACCCTCGGCATTCTTTCTTGCTGTCAGCATTCTTTCTTGCTGTCAGCAGTCTCTCCCGCTGTCGGCTGTCTTTCAGCTAGTGTCCCCGTCTATCCGAGGTGTAATGTTTTTTGAAGACAAATTTCTAAGCATTCCATGGATTCACCGTGCGGGTGCCGGGTCCATCGTGTGTGGGTAAGAGATGAGAAGAATGGTGTCTCGGGCTTGCGACCGACAATTGGCTGGTTTAAGAAAAGGAGGCCTCCTTTTTTTTTTCTATTGCGCGATAATACGCTCACCATCCACCATTCTACTTCTCTCCCTACCCAACCAAATACTGTATGATTCCGTTAATGCCGTCTTGGAAGCTCGTTCCATAAATGTATTGACGGCCGACCTGCTTAGGCCCAATTCTTTCAGTAAGTGATGCAAAGATTTAATATAAAAAATCCGATTGCGTAAAAAAAATAATAATTAAAACATTAAAAGAAATAAATAAAAACTAAAAAGAAAAAACAAGCCCAAGGGCTTCGTCACCAAAAAGTTCTAACTACACCATTAAAATTATATTATATATTTTATTAGGACTTTAACAGTCAGGATCCATTAAAAATCGGGACAGGTGAAATGTTCCCAACAATAATACAAAATTGACATTAACTATTTATGGATTAATTCATATTATCTATTATGCGATTATGATAGGCCAGTAATAAAATTGGCTAATCACTATGTAATAAAATATATACAATTATTTTAATGGTATAGTATAATCGACTTTATTACATAGCGACTTTTTCAGTCAGGACCCATTAAGCACCGAGACCGGCTCAAATCTTCCCAATAATGGATTCCCCCACTGTTAAAGTCGCTATGTATATAAATATATATATATTTATTTTAATGGTGTAGTTAAGCGGTTATCAAACTTTTTGGCGACGGAACAATGGGCTCGTATTTTATTCTATTTTTTTTTTTTAGTTTTTTAATTTAATATTTTTTTACGGAGTCGGGTTTTAATTTTTTTAAACTAACTTTTTAAATTCATATTTAAGTAATAGTTACCAGTTGGTCGCATTATTTTTAGACATATTTACTGTTAATTTAAATCAGATTTGTTACCAACCCTTGTCCGGTCCAAAGGTGCGGCTACCTAACTTGATATTATTTACACTTTGGGCTAGTGATGTGATCCTAGTCCCCAAAGCTGCAAACTAATTCAAATAAAAAATAAAACTAATATGTATGTTTGGGCACCAATGTGCATTTTGCAGTTTTGCATCAAGTAATTCGAAATGACATATATAAAAAAATGTTATATTTATTTATTTATTTATTTATTAGGTACACACAACAGAAATGGATACAAAACATTTTTTAAATTTCAAATCCTTACAATACAGTTCCAGTACCATCTCCAAAAGCATGTGCACACAGCATGCAATTATGAAACATTTACATATATTTAAAAATTAAAACAACAATACAATACCCGCAGTGAGTATAGTTCATAAATATTAATTTAGTTTCAGTCTGCTCGCCGTCCACAGCAAATTACTCCTTCCCAAAGGCCAGAAATAATCCACTGTAGAAAGCGAACACCTAGTTAAAATAATTTTTTTTTTTTTTTTTTTTTTTTTTTTATTCCTAATATCTTGCACAATATATATATATATATATAAACTACTAGTATATAGTAAAGTTCGCTAAATGTGAACTCATTCCATAAAGGAGCTTGGATTCTAACCCGCAGTGGTTGTGATGATACTTTTTATATTTTATAGGCATATTAGCTATTGGCTATATATAGTCACTAAACGTTATTATATAATTTGTAAGTTTACACGGCCACAAATTTAGGGCCAGTAACTGATTCCTTCCTTAGTGGACTTTGGTCACTTAAATACAGGAATTTGTATTATTTATTGTATTTGTTATAGCTGAGTATTCCTTGCATATTTCCTTTCTCAGTCAGATTAAATAATAACAGGTCCCTGAAATCTGCTAAGCTGCTGGTCTTCTGCTAACAGCTAACTTTTTGGACCACTTTGCTGCTTAGTCTTCTACTAGCAGTAGAATCGTTCAAAATAATTGGACGTAGTTACGCAATAAAGGATCCAAACCACATTAAGTTAATTTTAAGTTATAGGCCATTAATAGGATTTAGATTAGTCCATCGATGGATTGGTGTGACTAACATTTAGAATATGTCAGAAGCGGTATTTTTATATGGATCGTTTTGGATAAAGATATATGGATCTGATAAAAATTCATAATTAAATTACTGAAAAATCCTTTTTACGTAACTGCGTTGATTTTTTGCCCTACCCTTTGTTTGTCTTGACGCTTTAAGCGCGTTGCTGTATGGTTTTCATGCATTTTAAGCAAATTCGGTAATAAAAGCGTTTCGTTTTAGCTTTAAGTCGAACATAGTAAATCCGCTCAATATTCCACTATCGATAGGGTAGCAATGGTAGAAATATCAATAAAACTATTGATTGCACAAAGGATACTATTATCAATGACTTGCAATAGTATCGATAGAATAGGAATGATTATTATTACGCTAATAATAATATCGATACTATTGTGACAACACTAGCGATAGTTAACTACACAGAGGTTGACTAGTCAGAAAATAAAATAGTATCGATGGCAATTCGATGGTATCAATAGCTTAGCTAATAATATTGCTAAAGCGCCCGTAAACGATCAAACATGTTTGACATATGTGATGTATATATATTAAATTTATTATAAGTTTATTTAATTTTTTTTTCTTCAGATTTTTTATTTTCTATTTTATTGTTTTTAGTAGGTATCTATGTATAATTGTCTTTTTATTATTTATTTAGTTTTTGTTCTATGTTATGTAGTTTATTGTTCTTAGTTTTAAGTTTAGGTTCATTTTACTATTATGAAACATAAGTTGTCAAATCAATTAAGACGTTTGAAGTTGACATATTTATATAGACTTGAATTTTAGCTTTTGCTTGTCACATATTATTGTTCTATTATATTTCTGTTTGTTTATTATTATACTCTTAAAGTTTACTCTAGTATTCCTTCCATACCTCTACCTCACCACCAAGATTGCGCCGCCACAGGTTATGGGCCCAGGCAGGCTAACGCCACAGGTAATTGTTCAGTTTACTGAGAGAGGTTTAGGTCCGAAGCATAGAACCAAAATTCTATAATGGAAGGGTTTACTTCGAAACTGCAGATTGGTTTACTTGAAGGCAAGTCAAATTGGCCGACATGGAAATACAAGGTTTCGATCATGTTGCGTGGCACAGAAAATGCCATGGACGTAACTGAAGGGAAAATGCGGAGACCGAATATGCAAACTGAAGCAGGAGACGCACAAATCGCAGCATATAATTTGGATGTCGCAAAATATATGAAGGCTGAAAGTTGTGCTCTGCTTATTTTGACAACTAATATGACAGAAGACACGCTGAAAAAGGTGATGCGCTTTGCGACAGCAAATGAGGTATGGCAAGAATTACATAGATTGTTTGATGGTCAATCAGAAGATAGAGCTTACAATTTGTGCATGAAATTCTTTAGCTATAAAAAAGATTCAGCAGATGACGTAGCGTCACATATGTGTAAACTAAAGAACATATGGAGTGATTTAAATGTAGAAATCTCGCATGAAGGTAATCAAGAACTACCAGAGCTGTTCCTGATCTGCAAGATTTTAGACACGTTAGACGAGAAGTACTTTGCGTTCAAGTCGAGTTGGTTATTACTGGCGAAGGATCAAAGGACGATAGAGAGTTTAACAAGTCAACTATGTACTTATGAAAGATCACTATCTGATAATGCCGGAACTAGTCAAGAGGCCCTAGTCACCAGGAAGTTTGTGCAGAAGTCAAGAAGAAAGGATGAAAGGTTCAAGTGTCATTACTGTTCTGAACGAGGCCACAGAGTTAAAAACTGTGAGAAGTGGATTAGCGATGGGCGACCACCTAAGCCTAGTAACTCAGCAACAGATTCTTCATCCAATCAAGTGCAAAATATAACGTTAATGGCAACAGAGGTGTGTTCACTGACAAACCATGATAGAGATAGCTGGTATGTGGATAACGGTGCTACAGCTCACATAACGAACAGAATGGATATATTTCAAGAGTTTAGCAAATTTGATTCGAGCTACACAGTAACGACTGCAGATGGAAGCAAGATTCCTGCAAAAGGGAAAGGGTCTGTTACAGTAGAGTCAAATGTCAATGGCAGAAAAGAAATTATACAATTATGTGATGTCTGGTACGTACCCTCATTAACGAAAAATTTATTTTCACCTTTGGCTGCACAAGATAAATTAGAAAGAAGCATCTTTACATCTACAAGAACTGAATGTAAGTTAGAGGTAGATATTATTGTAAAAGTAATTGGAAAACGAAATCATAAAGGAGGATTGTATAAATTGACTATGAAAGCAGTAGTACCTTACAACAATTCGATAAATACTGTGACTGATTCCAATTTATTGCAAATATACCACGAGAGGTTTGCTCATCAGAACAAAAGACACGTAAAGGAACTAGTAAAGAGAGAACTAGGAATAGAGTTGAAGTCTGATGATGTCAAATGTGAAGGTTGTATATATGGCAAATCTCACCGCTTACCGTTTGGAAGACGAGAGAGAGCATCAATTCCAGGAGAACTTATACACGCAGATGTGTGTGGACCTTTTGAATGCAGCTTTACTAAATTTAGATACTTTGTTTTATTTAAGGATGACTTTACCTGTTACCGTTTTGTTTATTTTATGAGAGAAAAGTCTGAAGTTAAAGATAAGTTTGTACAGATGTTGAATGAAGTAAAGACTACTGGACATACTATCAAGACCTTACTGAGCGACAACGGAGGAGAGTTTGACAATAGAGCTATGAAAGATATCTTGATTAAGCACGGAATTCAGCAGCGATTAACTATGCCCTACACACCGGAGCAAAATGGTTGTAGTGAGAGAGAAAATCGTACGTTAGTCGAAGCTGCTAGATCCATTATGCATACAAGAGAAGAGTTTCCACCAGCACTATGGGCAGAATTGATTAATACTGTTGCGTATGTATTGAATCGCACAGGCCCTACTCGAGTAGATAATAAAGTTCCGTTTGAGCTATGGCATGGGAAGAAGCCTAAAATATCTCACTTAAGGATTATAGGAAGTGAGTGCTATGCCCATATTCCAAAACAGAAGCGACGTAAGATGGATAAAAAAGCATTTAAAGGCAGGCTTATTGGCTATGACAACGATGACGGTTATCGGATTTGGGATGGAAAAAAGGCTATTAAATCCAGAGATATCACCTTCGAGACAGATATTGAGTATAGAATATCGACAGGCATTGAAAGAGATCCTGTACAGTCAGAGGAAGACAGCGTCAGAGAAGAGCGTAGAGTTAATGTAGAGCCAGAAATTATACCACAGCCAATTAAATTAGAGGAAGATAATAATGATGTTGATGAGTATGTTGATGCAGATGATATAATGGACTTTGATGAAAATGGACCTAATGTGATTGATGAACATGACAAAGACAATGATGATGATGAGGTCGCAGAGCCAAGATATATCAATTTAAGAAACAGAGGTAGACTCAGACATCATTTAAGATTGTCTTATAAGAACTTTTAATTGAGGGAAAGTATTATGAAACATAAGTTGTCAAATCAATTAAGACGTTTGAAGTTGACATATTTATATAGACTTGAATTTTAGCTTTTGCTTGTCACATATTATTGTTCTATTATATTTCTGTTTGTTTATTATTATACTCTTAAAGTTTACTCTAGTATTCCTTCCATACCTCTACCTCACCACCAAGATTGCGCCGCCACATTTACTTTAAGATTTCGTGTTGTTATTTCAGCGAGCACCACCTAATTATGTAATTTTAGGTATCGGTGGCAACTTGTCACTACCATATGTACTGTATATATATTTTATCTATCTAGCTGTAAGTTGTCCTTAAACATGAAATAAAAAATATAATAATGTGTGCATTTCTCATTGGTGCATGCCGGCGTTCGATCCTGATGAGAATCCGCAATTTATCTTCCATACATTAAAAAAAAAAACTTTGAGTATGAATACTAACAAATATACATCTCTCGGTTTATTCATCTTTATATGTGTAAAGTTTAATATTATTAACTTATTTTGGTCTTTTAAAATAACTTGCTGTAACAGACATTTTTTTCACTTCCTACTTAAATATTAATTATAGATTTGTTTTAGAAGTAATATACAAACAGTATAAACGAATTACAGTATTAAATAATTTAAAAGAAAACCTATTTTAAATAAACTTGAAAATGGCGCGCGATAAAGAGTACATCATCCCACAGACTATAAAGAGTACAAGTACATCATCCATCGGGAGAAGAGAACAACAACAACGAACGGTAACACAAACCAACTACAGACTATAAAGATTAGCTATTAAAATTAGCTCTATATAATCTGTGGTCTGTGACTATAAAGAGTAAAAACATATCGCAGATTATATAGTATTGATTCATCTTAAATAAAATAATAATGCAAGGAACATAGTACAAGTAATAATGAATCCCAAAAGTTTAGAAGCTAGATGTCGAGATGAAGATCCTTTTAGAGGTATGGCGATTGATAAGTTGGATTCCCTTTACCTTATAAAGGGACGGACTGCCTGCCCCGTGTGCGGAAAGTCTAGAATGTATTTCTGTTATACTTGTTATGTCCCTGTATCAGAAATCAAAGACAAGATACCTCAATGCAAGGTAAGAATATCGAACGTTTTCCAAATCAATACATTTTACATCTACCAAGCTTTATTAACCATGTTTGTATATTTTTAGTTACCTGTAAAAGTGGATATCATTAAGCATAGCCGTGAAATAGACGGTAAGAGCACGGCAGCTCATGCGGCAGTACTAGCACCTTATGATGTTAAAATATACACATATCCTCACATACCTGAGTATTCATTTGATGGTCTAACTGTACTTGTTTATCCTGGAGCAGAAGCAATACCAGTCACACAGATCTTTGATAATGAAGCATCCAAGTCCACATACATTGAACAAATGTTGGCAGAGCTGCCGTCTGGCTACAATGTTGGCACACTTATGACCAAAAATGTATCTTCTAACCACGCTCCTGATAACCAAAAAATCCATCATGTCTGCAAACTTCCTATTACAAAAGTAGTATTAATAGATAGCACCTGGAATCAGAGCAGAGGAATATTTGCTAATGAGATGCTTCAAAAACTACCAAAAGTAGTGTTACAAAACCGACCATCGGAGTTTTGGAGACACCAAAAGGGAAGTCCGCGCTGGTACCTGTCCACCATAGAGGCTCTTCACCAGCTGCTGCTGGAGCTGCACAGCTCTGCCTGGGGCTACCACCCTGCTTACCTGCCGGGCCAGGAGCTCCCGCGCCACACTGCACAGCATTCTCAATGTGAACCTTATAATGGACAATATGATAACCTACTTTACTTCTTTAAGCATATGTATCAAAAGATTCACACTTTATACAAACATGAACATATGTTGGCTTATAAGAGGCCAATGAGTTAATAAAACAACAGAGCTAATTTATTTTATTTTATTTTTACACAAATTTACAATAACAATAATAAAATAGTGCACATTACCAATATTGACCAGAATTTTGGTCAAAATTTAAACCTCAATGTGCACCTAATTCATTAAGTTTTGCTTATACTGAGCACGGTGTGGCAACAGCACCTGATGGTGAGCTCCAAGAATGGGAGCCACAAGTAGCTCTCAGCTCAAGGTTCAGTTGTTGGTACTGTTAACTGTCAGGAGTGACACTGGCTGAGAAACAACATTACATCTTACATAATATATATATATAAGCTATGTTCATAATTTCAATTAGGGTCTTTAACCTAATAATACAAATACTGTTTTCCACCGGTTTCTGAAAGAATAAATAGAATAATAGTCGTAAGATACGTCTAGGAGCGACCTTCACCGACCGCGTATCCAAATGAAAACCTCTTCTAACGGTTAATTTTTTTTATGAAATAAAATTCACAAACAAAAGCAATGGTGATGGGTTGACTAAAGAACTATGTTAAAGGCATTTTTTATATACATATTATTGTATAATTTAAAGAAAAAAAACATTATTATAAGCTGATAAGAATCAAAATATGGGAATGTCAAACTTTAATTGACAAATTTCAGGAATTGAACACCTTTGTCAAAGTAGTCGGGTCCAAATCTATCTAAATCGGTCCCTAAACAAACTACCTTTAGTGTTTTCGAAATTGCTCGAAATACACGCACTTGAAAAATGTATAGCTTTGAACATATTTTGTTAGGTAAACCAGCAGTGTAATCCTTTCGTATAGAGAGGATTTAGTTTAGATATATCCTGCACTATAACAACTGTTTATATTTTTAGTTGGTAGTTGGCTTGAGACTTTGATGAGCCAATCAAAAAGTTTGACATTTGATTGATCCTTTGAGAAACTGCAGGTTAGTATTGTCATCGGCTGAATACAACTATTGTCTATTGGATAGATTCTGGATATATGTAGATGTAGTAACCTAACTTCCCAAGTCACAATCTGGCCACTCTACTATCCTTATGAGGGTGTAATGTAGATGTAGTAACCTAACTTCCCAAGTCACAATCTGGCCACTCTACTATCCTTATGAGGGTGTAATGTAGATGTAGTAACCTAACTTTCCAAGTCACAATCTGGCCACTCTACTATCCTTATGAGGGTGTAATGTAGATTGTAGTAACCTAACTTCCCAAGTCACAATCTGGCCACTCTACTATCCTTATGAGGGTGTAATGTAGATGTAGTAACCTAACTTCCCAAGTCACAATCTGGCCACTCTACTATCCTTATGAGGGTGTAATGTAGATGTAGTAACCTAACTTCCCAAGTCACAATCTGGCCACTCTACTATCCTTATGAGGGTGTAATGTAGATGTAGTAACCTAACTTCCCAAGTCACAATCTGGCCACTCTACTATCCTTATGAGGGTTTAATGATTTAGCAGTCCTCTCGCCCTTACAATACATTTCCCAAGATGTTCCAAGAGTTTACTTTTAAGAAATGTAGTCGATCAGCTTTCTACGAAATAAAGAGACTGTCATACACTTATTTACACTTTCATTTTAGACAGAAAAAAAAAGGAAAAACATAATTATTTCCCTCTATTGCTGTGGGCTCCCATTCACAGGGTGGTAGATAAATAATATAATAATAATAAATATTTCCAGACAGGTCACACAGCGCCATCTAATTTCCGTAGTAAGCTACGAGGCTTGTGTTACGGAAACTAGATGGTTGATAAACTACATATTATTCTTTTTTTTTTGTAAATATATACATATTATACCCAGACCGAGCCAAATTATACAATGTACAACTTGCCCCTGGTGGGAATCGAACCCACGACCTACAGAGTTCACGGCAACGTTTGTTACCACTACACTACGGAGGCGGTCAAAGTGGACAAAGCGATGAGTGGACTGTATTGTTTGGGGGGTTGATGATGCACCAGCATTTACAGAGCTGCCAATAGGTAGACACTGCTGCATCACCGACAAATACGCACACATGCGCCGTAATCGAACAAACGAAATGAAAGATGTCTGTCGCCGTCTAAGGCTGAGTTGCGACTGGTACCCTCTGATGGGTCACATGACTGGCTTTACAAATCTGTAATTAATATATATCCATAATTATATTGACTTCATTTCTTAAATGTACACAAAGTTGAATAATCTTTGGGAATGGGAACTGTCTTGAGAATTGTGACAAATTGATGCAAGGCTTACATGTTTATCGTACTCAATGAATACCTATTGAAATCCTATGAAAATATTAAAAATACTTTTTTTTATCTTTGCTTTGCCTTTGTTTTGGTAATCCCAAAGCGAATGCAGATTGTTCAATTGCCAAAGACCAAAACAAAATTCTTGTTAAATCAATGGTTTATACCTTTCTAAGTAAGAACCTACTTTACAATGGTTTATACCTTTCTAAGTGAGAACCTACTTTACAATGGTTTATACCTTTTTTAAGTGAGAACCTACTTTACAATGGTTTATACCTTTTTTAAGTGAGAACCTACTTTACAATGGTTTATACCTTTTTTAAGTGAGAACCTACTTTACAATGGTTTATACCTTTTTTAAGTGAGAACCTACTTTACAATGGTTTATACCTTTTTTAAGTGAGAACCTACTTTACAATGGTTTATACCTTTTTTAAGTGAGAACCTACTTTACAATGGTTTATACCTTTCTAAGTGAAAACCTACTTTACAATGGTTTATACCTTTCTAACTGAGAACCTACTTTACAATGGTTTATACCTTTCTAAGTGAGAACCTACTTTACTTATTATTAGGTTTCCATATTTAACAAATTCAATAATATATTATGATAACAAAGTCTGTCAGGTTCGGCCGTCTGGGCACTATTTTCAGTTGGTCCAGCATTAGTGAAAAATATTGTAATATTGACATCACAAATGCCTAATAACCAATAAATATGGCTCAATTTTTTCTGGTCTTACACATAATATCTAGTACTAATAATATAAACAAAACTGTATTGATTTATTATTTTTATATGATTTAAATTAGTTTGGAAATTAAATATTCAGGGTGCTATTACGATAATGATAATTTATAGACATTTCGGAAATTAGGCATTTGGTGCACTCTTCTTACTTGGGTAGATTATTATTCACTAGTGCCAGGAGAGGGATCTCACAATTTGCGCAAGTCTAAGACAAAGACACTCCCGTCACTGGCGCTGGCCCCCACCTTGGTCCCCCGCGAGTTCCAGCAGACCTCAAAGATGCCGCCCGTTCCCTTATAGGAGTGCACCAGCCCTCCCGTCTGCGTGGACCAGATGTGCACACACTTATCGAAGGAGCCGCTGGCTAGGAACTTGCCATCAGGAGAGAAGGCCACACTGTAGACGGGCTCGGTGTGTTTGGTGAGTGTGTGGATGCAGACCCCCCTCTCCACATCCCACAGCCTCACCGTGGAGTCAAAGGAGGCGCTGGCCAGAATGAGGTTCATGTTAGGGTTTTGAGTGCCGGGGCCCGTGGGTGACCACTTGATGGTGTAGATCTCCTTGGAGTGTGCCTGTAAATCGTGCACGCACGTGTCTTGCTTCATGGACCAGATCTTGAGTGTCATGTCGTCTGAGCAGGATGCCAACAGCTGTCCTTGGGGATCCCATTTTATAGCATTTACTTCATTCTACAAATAATAATTTTATTAGTTTTTAGCTGCATCACATGAAATATTAAATAGATTGAGAGTTGTGTTACTGACAGTGTGTCCCTGGAAGCTCTTGATGGGCTTGTCCACATTGAGCTTGCACACATGAATGCACTGATCAGTGGAACACGAAGCAAAGGAAGTGTTTGTCTGCCAGTCCACATCCAGGGCTGGGGCCGAGTGGAAACCGAACTGTTGGGTGCATAATCCCGATGCTGCATCCCATATTATTGTGGTCTTGTCCACCTGCAAAAATAACCCCAAATTATTCAACATTAATTTTAGATTTGAGACAATAAGGGATTTAATATTTTTAAAATGATAACTGTCATACCCCTGCGCTTAAAATGTAATTTCCTCTCTTATTCCACTTGAGTGCAAAGATGGGTCCCTTGTGTTGTCCGAGAGTCGAGGCCAGGGTGCCATCAGTGGTCCAGATGCGAGCATACCCATCATACGATCCTGTGGCCAAGAACTTCCCATCACACTGAAATAAATATTTGAGCTTGTTAAATTGAAATTGTAATATAATACTGTATTCAGGAATATGTGTCTCCTATTGTATAAATATGAAGAGAAGACAAATTTCTAAGCATTCCATGGATTCTAAGCGCCGTGCCGGGTTCATAGTTTGGGAGAGAAGAAAGCTCCCTCGAACTTGACCTTACTATAGGCAGGTGTTTGCACACAATATGCTTGTGTGCCACCGTAGGCTTTTCCGCACTTAGTTGCATTGGACCATTGTGCGAGACTTTTACTCCTTCAGTGGAGCCATCCGATCTCCTCCAGGTAGGCCAGGGTACCCATTACATTACTGCAGACCTCCGGAAGAGTCCTCGCAGTCTAGGCGCAGCCACACTGTCGCACTCCAAGAGCACGTGCGCGGCCGTCTCCTCTTCCGCCATGCATCCTCTACACAGTAGTGTAATGTTCAGAATATAGAGATGTTTGTTAAAGGCACAGTGTCCCGCCAAGACCCCGACCACTATTCGAAGCCTGGCTCTGTCAAGGCTATCTGGGTTGGGAAGGGCCACCCTGGACTAACACAATATGATTACTATTCACCATTCTGTTCCTCCCCCCAGCCAAATACTATATGATTTCGCTAATGTTGTCAAGGAAGCTTGGTACATAAATATATTGATGACAATTTCTTAGGCCCCGTTTCTATATTTTTTTATAATATCTGTCATTTGATTATTGTGTTTGTGTGACTACCTACATGTTTTCATATAATAAATTAGTTTGGATTCTGACATGTGTTTTGTTGTATCTTTTATTGGCGACTACGGAAAATTAATGTAATTCAGTGAAATATGGCGTCAGGAGTTACTAATATTGTATTTCCTGGACAGTTTACCCCTCAGACTGATAAGTGGTGTGAATATAAGGAACGATTACTTTTTGCACTGGATGTTGCGGGCATTGGCAATGACAACCTTGACAAAGCCCGTGCTTTGTTTTTATCTCAGTGTGGAAAGGAGACTTATTCTCTGATTGTGTCACTATTAGTACCAAACAGGCCTACTTGTGTCGGATTTCGGGAAATACTTTCTTTATTGGACTCTTTTTATGAACCTGAAGTCAAAGAAATCTTACAAGCGGGAAAGTTTCATAAACGCCATCAATGGGGTGTATCACTAACTTTTTATCACGGTAGATGGCGCATGATAGATGGTACCTAATATAACTGTCAGTTGCATGGAAAACTTGTATTTTTTTACGATATTTATTATTTTCTGGATATTATGACGAAATGAGCAGCTTTTAAGTGTACAAATCGAGATTTCTAAGCGAAATCAAAGATATGGCGATCTCAAAATTGCCGTTCTATTAATAAAACCTTTTTTCTTTTTAAAGACGGTGTGCGCTTTCTTAATTCGTTTTTTAAGGTAGGTAACATTAATTTAAAATACATTATTCTGTAATAAAAATTAAAACTACAAATACATAAAAAAAATGATGCGATATAGGTGCAAAATAAGGTACCATTGCCGCTAGCGACATCTACAAAAAGCTTTGCCTGATACACCCCATTACAAAAAGAAAGCGTGCAGGAATATATTGCGGCTCTCGGCGTGCTGGGCGCTAAGTGCAACTACTCAGACTTAAAGCGCCAGCTGCGAGACCGACTGGTGTTGGGTGTACGCGATCATCGCTTGCGGCGTGATCTGTTAAAGTCTAAGGACGTCACATATGAAACTGCTGTACAGACATGCCTCAATTACCAAGCCAGCTTCTCTGATCTGTACCCTAACGACATGAAGTTGAACCAAACTCCTCTTCATACTGATGAACCTAAGAAGATCGATAGAATCAAGGTGATGGGTTGTCGAGACTGTGCGAGACAACACAAAGAAGGCGAGCGGTGTTTGTTTGATAAATCCAAATGTTTTTATTGTAAACGTTTTGGACACATCACTGCTCCATGTCAGAAACGAGGATCCAAAGTGCATCAAGTAGAAGATGCTGCTGACGATATCTCACGAAGTTCTTCAAGCCCTGAGAAGATGTTGGGAATCTATAACTCTTTAGAAAGTCTTCAACCACCTATACTCACAACTGTTATAATTAATGATGTGAAACTATCTATGGAAATTGATTCTGGTGCATCAGGAACTATTATTTCTGAAGAAACCTACCGCAAGCTGTGGCCTAGACCCCTTCCACTGCAACATTAGACTTGTCACGTGGACTAACCGTGTGTTAAAAGTTTTGGGACTGGCTGGTGTATGTGTTGTAATGGGTAAAAAGGAAGCACAGTGTGAACTAATTGTAGTAGCTGGTAAAGGTCCAAGTCTTCTTGGGAGGAACTGGTTTAAGGCTCTAGGACTTGATGTGTCAGGAAAGTGTCGGACGGGACATGATGTAGAAGGTCCAGATGTGTCATTAAACTTGCAACCTGAGGGTCGGCAGAAGCAACTGGATAAGGAATCATTGTGTCATATGATTGAAGCTGAGAAAGTACCCAGAGAGATCCAGGAAGAGGCGGTTCCTACTAACAAAAATAATTTACGCGCCTTTTTAGGCTTGTATAACTTTTACGAAAAGTTTATATCGGAAAAAGTAAATCTTAAACCATTACATAGATTATTGGAGTCTAAGAGATCTTGGATGTGGGGACAGCGGGAACAAGATGCCTTTGAGAAAGCTAAGGGTTGTTTGTCATCTGATATGACATTAGTAGAATATGAAGTTGACAGGGAGATATTATGTATTTGCAGCTCAACAGACTACGGACTTGAAGCAATATTGGTACATGTCATGGATGATCGGTCTGAAAGACCCGTGATGATGTCTTCAAGAACTTTACATCCCCATGAGAGGAAGTATGGGCAGATTGACAAAGCAGCTTTAGCGATTATATTCGGATTGACCAAGTTCTATCAATTTCTGGCGGGTCGGGAATTTTGTATTATCACAGAAAATAATCCATTGGTAGATCTGTTCCAGCCTACTAATCAAATCCCTGACCAGATTTCCCCTCGCATGTTACGTTGGTCTCTGAAACTTGGATACTATAAGTACAGTATTAAATATAGACCTGGGAAATCAACGTGCAATGCTAATGTTTCGAATCAGTGGACAGCTCCCAATACCTCTGAGAGTAACGATGAAGGCTTAAGAGAAGTTCTTTTGTTGGGAAAACAACCGGATGGATGGGACGTTGACGCTAAGAGTATTGCTACTGAGACCAAGAAAGATTATTATTATTATTGATTAATAGGCGAGCAGCGCATTGCTGATATGCCTATCTCAAGCACTGGTGTAAAGTTCATAAAATAGTCAGTTATCACCATAGTCTATGTCAATTGTCACTAGCCACTTGTCCAGTTTGTTTTTAAAAGTGTTTACATTTGGGGACTTCAATATGTCTTCTGGTATTTTGTTCCACATATTTACAACTCTGTTATTCATAAAGTGATATTTCACATTTGTATTGCTGGATTTTCTCATCAATTTTATTCCGTGATGACGACGGGGAAATATCATTGTGTTCAACTTGAACATTTTGGCTAGGTGAGGGCAGTTATACCTTCCTGTTAGAATTGTCTCAATTATATCTCCCCTCATTCTGCGAGTCCTGGTCATAGGACTTCTTCCTCAAGCAGTGTGGAAGTTTAGTTGCTCGCCTTTGTACGCCTTCAAGAATTTCTATGTCTTTTATGAAGTATGGATTCCATACTTGAAAACCATATTCCAACAATGGTGTGCCGGATCGCGAGGTTTAGTAGTGGACTGTATATTGGCTTCCCTCGATGTTAGTAGGTGACGTATCCTCACGACCGGTGTAACGACATCATGCGGGGTAGACAGGGGGGTTCGTTGTTAAGATCCCGGACGGCTTCAGGCGGAATAAAACTCCATGCTTCAGGAAGGTCTTCTCAGGTGTCCTCGGGCTTGCAGTTCTTCTTGTTGGCTCGGCGAAATCGGAATGTCGGAACCGCAAGCCCGTCTGTCTTTTATAATACTCACTTGACCTCGATTTTGAGCTTACACGTGTTTGTCGGCTTCCTTTGCCAACACGGTAAGCCCCGCCCCCTATTAGAATAGTCCTATTAGATTGTTTACATTATAACCAATAGGGGACAGAATGCCCGCTCCGACCGAGATGTAAAGTCGATGGAGCGAGCACCAAAATTTCCTGCTGAGATCAAGTGAGCAATAAGACAACCCTCGAAATACTTTATTTATCATAAAAAGTCCCTAATACAATGTCTGCATCTGAGCAGGGGGACTTACACAATCATTTTAAGCTGGGCTGACCTGGAATACGTCCTAGACCCTCTCCAGATCAGCCCAGGTACACACTGAGGCACCTGGACGGTTTCCAGGCTACCTAGGTCCTCACTAGGATACCAAGGCAGCAGCCGCGATCGACTTTCCTAGACTGGCCGTAAAAAGTCCGAGATCCTCTCGGGACCAGTCCAGGTTCCGTCCAGGATACCAATACCCATTCTAGGCAGCCTAGGCACTCGCAGAGCTACCTAGCGACCTGAATTTACAATATTCCAGGCTGGCCAAGAATACACTCGAGACTCTCTCGTGGCCAACCTGGATACCTTACAATAAAACATCTCGTTTTATCATCAACAAACAAGATTAATATTGTTATCGCGAACAAAGCGTACCTTCCAGGTACGGCGACATAGACCAAACGTTATCGCGAACAAAACGCATCCCTTGGGTGCGGCGGTAAAGACCAAACATATAACCGCGAACAAAGCGCTTCCCTTGGGTACGGCGATAAGGACTACAACACATTGTCGCAAACATAGCGCACCCTTTAGGTACGGCGATAATAAGCTAGGCTTGACCGAGATGACGTCATCACACCGTCTCTCGGCCAGGCTAGGGTCAAAAGGTTGTTCTTTATTATCACACACAAATAAAAAACACACAGTAGTCATCAAAGTAAACACAAGTAAAAATACACAGTAATCGTCAAATAAACACACGTAAAAATACACAAATTATTATTTATCCTGGTTACGACCAACGCAAATTCCTAAGCTATCACATAGCTATGTCCGGGCTACGACCACCTCTTTTGTTATTGTCTTATCTTTATCACTAGTAACTTTTATCACTAATTGTTCGTGATTGATAGGCGGCCGTCCCGTACAAATGGTCTTATGTATGTTTTATATAATTTTATAAAAGTGTTGGAGTTGACTTGCTGGAAGGATCTCTTAATTGCATAAAGGACTGAGTTGGCTCGCTTTACAATGCCATCTATATGTTCAGCCCATTTTAGATTGGCAGTTACTGTGATACCAAGACCTTTTTGGGTCTGGACTGGTGTAATGGGAACATCACCAACTATATATTTTATCTTCGGATTGTTTTGGCCCATGTGTAAAACTGTACATTTGGATGGGTTAAGCTTGATTATCCAGTCTTTTGTCCATTCCACCAACAGTTCCAGATCTTTTCTTAGTTCTCCGCTACTTACCAAGGGATTTCCAAAATATTTAACATCATCGGCAAAAAAACATGCCTCAGATTTTATGACTGAGCAGAGGTCGGTGACAAAGATTCCAAATAGTATTGGAGCAAGCACTGATACTTGTGGGACACCGCTAAGAACACTTGTTACAGTTGAGTGGCAATTTCCGACTCTTACTTGGAATGTTCTCCCCGACAAATAGTTTTTAAGCCATGTCAATAATCTCCCGCGAATTCCAAAGTGTTCAAGCTTAACCAGAAGTCGGTTGTGGGGTACCTTATCAAAGGCATGTTCGAAGTCGAGATAGAATACATCCACAGGGGTTTTATTATCCAGTTCGTGTGTCCATCGGTGCATACATGTAAGAAGATTGGTCACCGTTGAGCGTTTTTCAACAAACCCATGCTGTTGTTCGGCAATAATATTTTCAGCAGATAGAAATATTTTCAATTTGTTGCATATAATCCTCTCCATACATTTGCAAACAATAATGGTGAGACTGATTGGCCGGTAGTTACTGGGTTGAAGTCTGTTACCCTTTTTAAATACAGGAGTCACTTCAGCATGTTTCCAATCCTGGGGTAGTAATCCTAACATAAATGATTTTTGCATACCATTGGCGAGGAACGGTGCCAAAGTTTGAGAGCAGTTCTTCAAAACTACCCCATGTAAACAATCTGGACCTGCCGCTGACTCAGGTTTAATTTTGTTTAATACTTTAAACACTGTTTGGGGTGAGAAGTCAATGTCTGTCAGCGACTCTTGGACCCTGGCTACTGATGTCACAGTTAATTTTTTGTCCAGATCAGGTTCATTTGAGTATGCTTTCTTAAATTCACTAGCAAATGAATCAGCAATTTTTGTCAGGTCGGTAACCAAGTTACCACCCTCATCTCGAATTGCCGGTGGAATAGTAACTTTTGATGTGATATAGCTACGAATGTGAGCGTAAAATGGTTTGTTCCCAGATTCAATAATTTTGGTTTCATACTCCTCTTAATTTTCTTGTTTCACTTACACACCTATTATTACATTCTCTGAACGCCTCGTATCGGTGGGTACATTTTTCTTTAATGTATGCATTCCATAACTTTTTCTTTTCCTTTGTTAGCTCAATTACATAGTTGTTTATCCAGGGTTTATTGGTTTTCTTTCTTCGAGATTTTCTTAAGGGTGCATGTTTATTTATAGTATTATCTACCGCTCTACGAAACTCAGACCACTGAGTTTCAATATCATCTGGATGGTCAAACGTGGAGTTAGATAATTCGTAGTTCAGGTCGGTGTCAAATGACTCATAGTCAATTCGGTGAAAGGATCTTCTTTAGTTTCATGGCAAATATTGTTTACAGTTTGGTATTGAACGTCAAATTCCAGAACGCAGTGGTCACTTTTGCCAATTGGCGGCATGTACCTGATGTCAGTTATTAACGACTCATCATTGGTCATAATAAGATCTAAGATGGTTGGGTTGTTTCCGGTTCTAAAACGAGTTGGTTTAGAAATAAGTTGGTGTAGGGAAGAATTCAGTAAAGATTTCTGAAAAAGACTTGCAGAACCAGACACCTTTTGTTTGCTGGACAGAGGCCACATAATTTCATTATAGTTAAAGTCTCCAATAATAATTACTGTGTTATGAGATGATGCTTCCAAAATGTTCTCATAGAGTTTAGAGTCTCTGACAGCCCAGTCTGCTTCATTCCCTGCTCTATACACAGCGGCCAATAGAAAGTAATGATTTTTTAATTGTATATCGAGGTACAGAGCCTCAGTAAGAACACACATATATCTATTATTTATCTTAACTACTAAGGGAATATTATTTACCATATTTTTTATGTACACTGCTACACCACCACCCTGGGTCTTTCCTTGTCCCTTTGTTTTGTGCTTCCTGTCATGTCTGTAGAAGGTGTATCCCGGAATAGTATAATTAACTTTTTTATCAATACTTTTGAGCCATGTCTCCATTAAAATTATGATTGTGGGGTTTCTTGTGTTTATTTCTAGTAGTAATAAATCAAACTTTGAGTTTAGTGAGCAAATATTGGTGTACATAAAGCTTAAAATGGTATAAGGGTTGTTGTTTGTAATTTTAACAATTTTAGGAGTACCTTTAATGTATTTTATTGTGATATCTGGCGCATTTTCAGCTCCATGCGGAGTTTGTTTAAGTCTTCGCGTTGTTTGGGAGTCTGGTCTCCAAATACTTTACCAGGGAGCGACTTCTTGGACTTAAGTATTTTAATAGCAGATGTGCTGGATCTAAGTACTACCAATAGTAGGCGTGGTCTGTCTGCTTCCCTTTTACCCAAACGAAGTACCTTAACTATCTCACTAGAATCAACAATGCTTCGTGTGTGGCTAGTAATAAAGTTTCGATCGTGGCTTTGTCTCTCTGAAGAATCCGAGGAGTCAGACTCCGTTGCTCCGGTGACAATCACGTTACAGGCTCGGCGCTCCCTATCGGCCATCTCAGCCATTATGTCTGTTGTACTAACATTCCTGGTGATGTCAACACTCGCAGCAGGTAATGTAGAACACTGGGTTGTCATCTGTGACTGCAGCAACAGTACATCCTGCCGGAGTGCCTCTACAGTTTTGATGAGCATTGGCACTTGAAAGAGGCCTTCCCGACATGGAGTACACAAAAACAACATTGTGCGTTTAGTTTTTAGTCCCATAACTTTCATTTCACTACTTGTTAACCCGCTACAATCTAAGCATACATGGCGTTTACAACCATCACACATAACCACTTCCTCCAAATTAAAATTGCCAATACACTGAAAACACTTTGTAATACTCATTTTTCCAAATGATAATGCGACTGGACAAGTTGGGCACAAAGTTCACGCGTCACTTTTCACACTATTTATGCCGAGATTTTGTTTAAAAAACGAACAGTTTTGCCGAGATATTGTCAGTTATTATTATAAACGTAGTCACTTAATGTATTTATTCACATTAAAAGGTTTTTAGTCACTAAAACACGCGAATTTTATAATTTTTTTTATCACCACAGATGTATTTAGGTTTAATTAATAATTTAACACTGTTTCTAAGTATAATTATGCAAAATAACTCAATAAAATAATTAAATTGTAAGAGAGACCAGTGCAATGTTAACAGCTCGAGGGTAGGTCGAAAAAAAAGATGTTTTATTACAGAAGGTGTTATTTTACATTCTCAATGGATGGCCACGTACAAATACAGACCAGGCACTCAAGCCATTTTGGACACGCAGAAAGGGTCTTTCACATGATAAAAACTGCTTATTATGGTGCAACAGAGTCATTATATCAACATCTCTTCAACATATAGTACTAAAATTATTACATGCTTCACATGATGGAATTGTCCAAACAAAAACATATGCAAGAGGCTATGTGTGGTGGCCTGGGATTGATCAACAGATAGAAATCACTGTGGCTTAATGCGAGCAATGTCAATCCGTTGAAAATAACCCACCAAAGGAACTGCAGACCCGGATCATGTCTGAGAAACCTTGGAGTAGAGTTTACATGGAATTTGCTGGTCCGTTTCAAGGAAAGACCTTCTTGGTACTTGTTGACAGTTATAGCAAATGGGTAGAAGCTGAGATTGTTTCTTCTATGTATAGTGGAAATGTCATAACAATTCTCAGGAGGATTTTTGCATCTCAAGGCTTACCAGATACTCTAGTCTCTGACAATAGTAGGTCTTTCAGTTCAGATGAGTTCAATCATTTTCTAAAGAATTATAAAATCAAGCATCTGTATTCTTCACAATACCATCCATCTTCTAATGAACAAATAGGTGTGATTGAGGCCTTTAGGAACAAGTTGAGGAAAATGATAGATGATGATGGGCCCTGGAGTGAGAAACTATGGAAAGTGCTGTATTTTTTACATGTGGCACCTAACAGTTATACAGGGAAGACACCAGCGGAGATGCTGAATGGACGAAAATTTAGAATGTCAGTGTCGCAGTGTACCCAGAGTGTGTACCTAGTCGGGCACATCGGCAGCTGGAGCAGGCGACGTATAGGGGACCTGCCAGACAGTTTGTAGTAGATCAGCCGGTTCTGGTGAGGATGTGCGGCCCCAGAGAGAAGTGGCAGAGAGGCATAATACATTCAGTGGAGGGCCAAGCTCATACTGGGTGAGAACGGGAGATAGAGCATTCCATCGACGACATGTCGATCAGCTTCTGGCGCAGACTACACAGGAACCTCTTGATCAACCAATAATTACTCCACCGAAGCTTGAGAATAAGCATCCACCTATTCTGGAAGAACTGATAGTAATACCACATGCTGGACATAATCAGTGTGTCTAATTTGTGTTAATTATGTAACCTTTTTATTGTAGTTATATTTTGACCTGTTAATATGAGGGAAAGGTATATTATGTATTTGTGTATTTGTACCTACATGTTTTCATGTAATAAATTAGTTTGGATTCTGACATGTGTTATGTTGTATCTCTTAATTATATTACTAGAAGTTTTATTTTATTTAATTATCACGGTAGGGACCAACTGGAACACTTGGAAGTCAATTATATAATACTCAGTTACCTACAGTAAACCAGATAACAATCATGGTCAGACAGCTTAATACGAAACAACACAACAAAACAGCCCAAATCAATCAATCAATACAATTATGGAAGAGCTATATTGAATGTACCTAAATGATCAAATACAGAAAATAAAATTTAAATACTAATAATGTCAAACTATGTAAAGTAGTATAAGTAAAGCCGAATGTATATAAATTTTTTGTGTGTAGACCATTACACACTAAAATAGATTACAGAATAGATGGGTGAGTTTGTATATCTGCAGTGACTTACATTCCAGTCGAGAGAGGTGACATCCTTGTTGCTAGGGACCTCAGCTCCACCCTTCTGGATGCAGTGTCTTAAAACCAGCTGGTTGGGAGTGGTGGCCGGGTTGTCTGTCATATCCCAGATTCTATAACAAGCAAGTGCATTGGTTGCATGACTATATCAATCAATCGTGGTAGTTGTATATATACAACATAGATTCTGTGTAACCTGGCAGTGCTGTCTCCAGAGCCGCTGGCCAGCAGGTCGGTGCTAGGGTTCCAAGCACAGATAAAGACCTCAGACTCGTGTCCACGGAGAACTGTGGCCTTGCTGGCTGGAATCTCTATTGACTGGTCAAGGTCCATGGCCTCGGGGGCACTTGGGGTGGCCGCACTGGTCGTGCTGCATGACGACACCTGAACACAATAAATATATTATTTACCTTTATTTATTAATATATTATTACCTTGTGATTAATTAGATAGGTCCAGGAATAAGAGCCAATGACACTCTGCTACTACAACAATAATGAACATGCCATGTCTAGTGTGATCTAAGAATATAATAAAATACTTACATCAACACCATTCTGTTCCCCAGTGGGGGCAGCTTCAGTTTTGATAGCTTGTTTTTGAGCATTGTGTGCATTCTGACGAGCGGCCACAATGTCTGGGGTCACCGCATCAATCAGGCTCAACCCCTCAGACAGTCTTATTTCACTACCTACAAAAAAATATATTTATAATCAAGTTTATTACTTTGGTGCTATATTCATAATCAAGTTTATTACTTTGGTGCTATGTTCAGCTTGAAAGGAAAGCTTGCTTTTTTTTGGTATAAAAGCCATAGATAAACGCCAAGTCAACTTTCGAAGCAAAATAAAGCACTCAAAAGCGACAAGAAATAACACAGGGTGGAACCTACAAATTGAATGTCTCAAGGGTTAATGTGTTATGATTAGGAAGAAGCTAAATGATGTCATACCATCCTCTCCCAAAGTAATTTCAGCTTCTGTATATTGCAAGCCTTTCTGCAAAATATTTAAGAGCGCAGCGGGCGGTACTAAGGCCCCGTTTATGTTGCTTTGATATATATGCGATTCGATACCAAACGTGTACGCGGAATGTCGAAAACCTGCAATTAAACATTTGTGGAGAGATTAACACGGCTGTCACACATTAGTTCAATGAACCAGCTACATACCAGACTCCTGTAGATATCGATAAACAAGAAAGTTAACTTCATCACTTGTAAAGCTCATTTTGCATTATATTTCTGAGAAAATATAAATTGTAATTTAAGAAAAAATGTAGTTAAAATACCCTAAACCCACGAAACCAAACACCAAGCGTTTGACTCAAATAATTTTTTTTTTTTTTTTTAATTGTCTTTAAAGGACATTGTACAGGAACTTAAGAGAGGTGGTCTCTCGCGCCATTTTGCGCGGCCATGTCAAGTGCAAGTTTTTGTTTTGTAAATTAGTTTACTGTGGTTATTATTGGTCAAGAGTGGTGTTGTTTTGTTTAATAATGTGCTACAATGTGAATAATTATGGAAAACGATAAATTGGACTTTAAATATGGGGCACAAGTTGCAGTTTATTTTTTGCGGTTTTCCCGCGCTGTCAACTCCCATATTTTACCCGACGTGTTTGAGCAGTGGATGGTTCCGCGAGTGACTCCAAGAAAAGCATCAACTTCTACAGCATCTGGAATTTGATGATGACCTCATTAATTCATGAAAAAGAAAGATATATTACGTCAGACTTGGCTGTATGGGCTAGACCCTTTGCCTTCCCTATCATCTCATTCATCATCCATCGGGAGAAGAGAACCAAAAAAAAAAAAAGGACATTGTACAGAATACATCAGTCCTAAACACGTAATTTATTTGCATAATATACACACATCAAAAGTGTCTAGGGATCAACATATATTTTTGCAATAACTTTTCTCCTGATTGATATTCATTAAAATTTTCTTTAAGGATTGATCAAATAAAATGTTTTCGTTTGTCTACAGTAACGATAAACCAAGTCACCTTTGCATTAGTAAAAAAAATTGCCATTTTCCTAATAAAGGGATTTTTGACATTTGAACCACTAACATTAAAGTTCGAAAAAAAGACTGAAATAACAGTTTTTTTTTTAATTTTATTGGGTAACTTAAACAATTAATAATCCGTGTTTCTACCGCGAACACTAACAACACAAGAACATCGAAGACTGAAATAACAGTTTTTTTTTTAATTTTATTGGGTAACTTAAACAATTAATAATCCGTGTTTCTACCGCGAACACTAACAACACAAGAACATCGGTTTGGCTTGGCATACTCAAAATGAGTTCATCCAAATCACGCTGTGGAATGGCCGCCCATGTTCGTTGCAACAACAAAAAAAGGTCTTCTTGCGACTGGATACCCTCCATATTCGGCAGAGCTCTTCTCTGAAGAATATCCCATGCATGCTCAATCGGGTTCAAGTCTGGCGACTGAGCAGGCCAGGGCAGGACATTGATGTTAGCTGCGGCGAGAGTCTGTCTTACAACTCTTGCGGTGTGCGGTCGTGCATTATCATGCATTAACTGAAATAAGGGACCGATATGCACTTGTAGAGGAACGATGACGTCTGATACAACCGTCTCAGCATAAATTTGAGCGTTGAGGTTGCCTCTGATCCAAATCAACTCAGTTCTTCCGCCGATCGAAATACCCGCCCATACCATGATGGTTCCACCACTATAAGGATGGACTTCCTGGCAGGATTTTAATCGCTGTTGGCGTCCAGGGGTTCTCCAGTGTCGTATACGTCTTGTATCCGGCCTCATACCAAAACGAGACTCATCAGAAAAGCACACGAAACGCCATTGTTCTTCTGTCCAATTTCTGTGTTCAAGAGCCCATTGATATCGAGTCCTACGATTGTGCATTGCTATAGGTGGTACCCGTAGCGGTCTTCGGGAATGAAGGTTCACTTCATGCAAGCGGTTTCTGACTGTTTGGTCGCTAATTAAGTTCCCTGAAGAGCGATGAAGGCTCACGGCTAACATCATGGCGGTTATTGTTGGAGTTCTTCGAGCTGTGATTTGAATGTATCGGTCTTGTCTCCGTGTGGTGCAGCGATACCGTCCTCCATGGCGCTCAGCCACGGTACCAGTGGTTCGGTAACGTGTCCAAAGTCGACTGATAACACTCTGACTTGTATTCAGAGCTAAAGCCACAGTACGTTGCCGGGAACCAGCTTCTATCATTCCCACGGCTCTGATCATTTCTTCCCTGCTTAAATGACGTCGCCGCTCCATAATAACGTTGGTTTTAATCAGTAGTAGGGAAACAGTAGCACTAATAATGTCTTCAATGCGTCTTATGTTTTTATAGGGAAAATATTGACAGCTGATTTTCATCTTTTACTCGAATTTGATTGACAGTTCCTGTTTTAAATTATGAAATGCACCAAAAAGGATCCATATAAATTTATAAAATCATAAATTTATTACAAAGCCACATCTCAATCACAAGAAATCCGCATAAACATGCTTGATCCCTAGACTTTTTTGATGTGTGTATGTTCATAACAGAGTTCATAACCGAGTTGGGGATTATCAAATTCCAGATGCTGCAGAATTTGATGCTTTACTTGGAGTCACTCGCGACACCATAGCTCAAACACGTCGGGTAAAATATGGGAGTTAAAAGCGCGGGAAAACCGCAAAAAAATAAACTGCAACTTGTGCCCCATATTTAAAGTCCAATTTATCGTTTTCCATAATTATTCACATTGTAGCACATTATTAAACAAATCAATACCACTTTTGATCAACAATATCCACAGTAAATTAATTTACAAAACAAAAACTTCCCCTTGACATCTCCGCGTAAAATGGAGCGAAGGACTCCCAAGACGTAGTACATATTTATATATATTCTGTGACGTCCCTCATTCCGAATCGCGTTTAGAGCGCTTAGAACGATTAGGACACTGACGTCGTTCCGAATCAAATATCGCGATTTGGATGCTCAGAGCCTGATATCAATTCGGAACGGTCTAAATCACATTTTCATTCATAAAATGTTAGTTTTTTTTTAAATGTATGGAAGATAAATTGCGGATTCCACATCTTTGAGTATGAATACTAACAAATATACATCTCTCGGTTTATTCATCTTTATATGTGTAAAGTTTAATATTATTAACTTATTTTGATCTTTTAAAATAAATTGCCGTGTTACAGACATTTTTTTCCCCTTACTACTTTAATATTAATTATAGATTTGTTTTAGAAGTAACATACAAACAGTATAAACGAATTACAATATTTAATAATTTAAAAGAAAACCTAATATTAAATAAACTTGAAAATGGCGCGCGACATAATGACAAAAAACTGACTGCGCTCAGAGCGATCTACCTCGATTATGGACTTAATATATTAAGTCCATGACCTCGATATCGTGAGCAGTCTAAGCGCGAAAAATGATGTCGTTTGTGACGTCACACAGCTTGGCAAAACAGTTTAAGTTTAAGCGCGTATCGGAACACCTTTAAGCGTGCTTAGGTTACTATCATATCCCCCTCATTCCGAATCGCGTTTAGAGCGCTTAGAACGAATAGGACACTGACCGTCGTTCCGAATCAAATATCGCGATTTGGATGCTCAGAGCGTGATATCAATTCGTAACGGTCTAAATCACATTTTCATTCATAAAATGTTAGTTTTTTTTTTAAATGCATGGAAGATAAATTGCGGATTCCACATCTTTGATGAATATCTTTTATGAATACTAACAAATATACATCTCTCGGTTTATTCATCTTTATATGTGTAAAGTTTAATATTACTAACTTATTTTAATAATTTAAAATAACTTGCCGTGTTACAGACATTTTTTTTCCACTTCCTACTTAAATATTAATTATGTATAGATTTGTTTGAAAAGTAATATAGAAACAGTATAAACGACTTACAATATAACAAATATACATCTCTCGGTTTATTCATCTTTATATGTGTAAAGTTTAATATTATTAACTTATTTTGGTCTTGTAAAATAACTTGCCGTGTTTCAGACATTTTTTTCTCACTTCCTACTTAAATATTAATTATAGATTTGTTTTAGAAGTAATATACAAACAGTATAAACGAATTACAATATTAAATAATTTAAAAGAAAACTTAATTTAAATAAACTTGAAAATGGCGCGCGATATAATGACAAAAAACTGACAGCGCTCAGAGCGATCTACCTCGATATCGTGAGCAGTCTAAGCGCGAGAAATGATGTCGTTTGTGACGTCACACTGCTTGGCAAAACAGTTTAAGCGCGTATCGGAACACCTTTAAGCGTGCTTAGGTTACTATCATATAGTCACAGATTATCATATAGTCTGTGGTCACTATCGCGTATCGGAACGATAGGCAAGTTTTAGTTTATGTAAATAATTTGATTGTTATTTTAGATATTTACTATTAGCTTTTAAAAATAATAAATATCTATAAACAAGTAATATTTCAGGATTAAAATACTACTTCATATAATATCGTCATATATAAGAAAAAATGTATTTGTAAATTTATTCCTGGAAATGTTTTATAAACCTATTATACCTTAGATCCCTCTAATAATATACATACAATTTAACTACATGATGAAATCATTAGATTCTGCAAAAGTATCAGATAATTTGCAAAAGTTATGTTCAGCACTGTCTGCAAATCCAGGTAAGCTCGTATTTAAAATTTGTCAAAATAATAATTCTATCCTTCAAAGTTTGTGCGTTCTCCTTGTGTATATTTTGAATATTAAATCAATTACTATGGATTCTATTCACGGATATTTACTAAACTTGTACACCAAGAATCACCAACATAGACGCAGTAGGTATAGTTTTAACTTTATTTAAATTCCAGTGAACAAATGCACATCTGTTCTCAACTTTTATTTCAATATCGTTTTTAGTGATTGTAGTCGCATTAAATGGCTAATTCCAGATGGTGCCTTTGAACTGGCAGTGTCATACTTGTCGTCGGCTGGAGACCATGCCTGGTCGGCTCCAGACGAGAGACTGCTCTGTCAAAAAGTATACTCTCAGCTGGCAAGTGTGTCCCCTCGTGATGCCGACCAATTTACTCAATGCTACCAAAAAGTTAAAAACTCTGTTAGTACTATTAATTTATATTATTTTTATAAGTGTGTTGATTCACAATGATTGTGGGAATAATTGCATATTCAATAGGAACATATTTTAAGTCTCAGTAAAGTTTCATTGCAACTGTATCCCTTCCGGGGTAGTGAGAAACCATAATTTTTTGTTTAATTTATTTTTAGCCAACTTTACTATAGGATCATCATAACAAGTGGTTGTTGATGTTTCTAGCGTACTAAACTCTAGAAATATTACAAATATAAAAAATAAAAAAAAATCAAACCTGGTACGTCGTAGTGTAAATCCATAGACCAGGGAGGTATTTTCTTCTAAAATAGATGTACAAGTTTGAATTTATTTTTTAGTTGGTTTTGAGGCAGAGGACCTCAGTATTGTCGTTACTACTGGGACTATCGGAGAGGACAGACTCGGCCGACTCTAGCCAACAGCTGTTTCACATTCCACAACTACCTGCTGGGGTAATGTTTCCATTTCATCATCATTATATATCAAATGTCATTTCTAGTATTTCATATTTCTTATAAGAAATATAATGGCAAGAAAAAGGTTTTCTACTAAAATAGCATTTTTTTTTTCAATATGTTCAGAAATCCAGCAGCATGTTGGCAACCACGTCCAGTTCCAGTAAGAGTACTAATGGCTTATCAGGGTGGGGTAATGCACCCAAACTTGCTTCCAATCACAGTCTGCCTTCAGAACAAAGCAATGTAGCAATTGCCTTACAAGGTAAGAAATTTTACAGTTTCTGTGAAATTAATATATTTTATGAGACTCCATCCTCGTGGAATAGTGACTTTCGGCAGCAGTTTTAATATTTTATGAGACTCCATCCTCGTGGAATAGTGACTTTCGGCAGCAGTTTTAATATTTTATGAGACTCCATCCTCGTGGAATAGTGACTTTCGGCAGCAGTTTTAATATTTTATGAGACTCCATCCTCGTGGAATAGTGACTTTCGGCAGCAGTTTTAATATTTTATGAGACTCCATCCTCGTGGAATAGTGACTTTCGGCAGCAGTTTTAATATTTTAGGCTAATTATTTTGCAAATAAAACACATACACACATTAAAATAAGCTATTTTTATACACAACGTTTTTAGTTTTTCCATCTTTTGCAAAAAACCTAAAGATTTTGCTGGTTTTCTAGACGGGAGCATTCCACATACTAGCCCATTTTTCCCTGAAAAAAGTTATTCAAAAAATATGAACACCTGCAAGTTTTAGGCGTCTGTCCTTGAGCTTTATTGTAATTGCAAATGCTGCTACAGGGGAAACTGCATTTTTTAAAACTAAAATGGCAAATCAGTCCGAATTATTGGAATACGGGGGGAATCAAAAACATATTATTTTTTGCCATTCCAGTCACGATTATAGCTTTTATAATGTTGTGCCCAGTGTAATTTGTAGCCGGGTACACAGCCTTGGCGCGTCTAGATTTCTCATTAATAGGACTGGAACTTAATGTTTTAGCTTTAACTTACGGGAAGGCACTCCTGATAATTCTAAAGAGTTGAGAAATAGCGTAGGATGTGACTTGTTCATTGTTCAGTGTCCATAAAATTGTCTACTAATTGGTATTCTACAATATCCCTTTGCTGTCTATTATATGGTTAAATATCTAATTAGTCAGCGCGAACATGTAGCACCGCCATTACCGATTGCCCATATTTATTTGAAGATCAGGATAGACATTATTTTTAGGTAATTGACATATTATTGTTCGTTTATATGGTAAAATTAAAAAAACTTAGAAGCCTAAAAAACTTGAAGTTTTAGCTTTTAAAATGTTCTGTCTCAGGTTCTAAACTATCTCTGTACCAAATTTTATTTAAATTGGTTCAGTAGTTTAGGCGTCATTGCGTAACACACAGACAGACAGTTACTTTCACATCTATAATATTAGGATTTTTACAAACTTTGAATGTTGTATTAATTTCTATCTAATCCAAAGCCTAAAAAAGAAATTTCAAGCTTTAAAAATGACGTAATTTCCATACAAACTTTTATCCCCTTAAAGCCCTTTTTTTCCATTAAAAAGTAGCCTATATCGTCGCTGATGACATTAAAGATGCGTTTAGTAATATGAATAGAGGTGATTGAGGCGATTCGCGTATACTGTCTGGATCTGGGACTAATGGTCAACCTTGGTAAAAGACAGGTTATGGTCGTAGGCACTAGGTAATTAGTAGGCAGGTTGGACTTTCATTCTCTCCCAGCACTGAAATTCGACGGCGTAACTTTACACTTTTGTCCAAACGTACGAAATCTTGATCTCGTGATTTATCCTGGGGCAAAGCGTACGTTAGTCAGCTCACTGCTTCTTCCCATTAATGATTATGCCGACTTCTGTTACTCCGACTTCAAGTGGCGAATATAATATCTGAAATCTACACACACTCTTTACCTTTACCTTTATAACCCGAGTGCACCCCCTAACCTGAACCCTGTATCCAATTTCTATTGTATCGTAAGCTGACACGCCCCCCTTATAGCCACGTTTTTTTTTTTTTATTTAGTTTACAAACTGGTTACATTCTTAAAATTAACAAATAAAATTATACATAAGCATGAAATGAATGCAACCTATTAATAGTAAACCTAACACTGATATTCAATTTAAATTCATAAAGACAATGATTAAATTATACATTAAATAAACCAAATAAATATCTAAATAAAAAAAAAACAACACAAAATTATTAAAATGAAGACAATAATTATTAAATTTTATACTATGACTATACTACTATCTAAAAATATATAAAAGCAAAACAAAATATAAACAAGAAATATGAGTGAACATCTGGAATCTATACACTATATGTATCCCTCAAACAAGAAATATGAGTGAACATCTGGAATCTATACACTATATGTATCCCTCAAACAAGAAATATGAGTGAACATCTGGAATCTATACACTATATGTATCCCTCAAACAAGAAATATGAGTGAACATCTGGAATCTATACACTATATGTATCCCTCAAACAAGAAATATGAGTGAACATCTGGAATCTATACACTATATGTATCCCTCAAACAAGAAATATGAGTGAACATCTGGAATCTATACACTATATGTATCCCTCAAACAAGAAATATGAGTGAACATCTGGAATCTATACACTATATGTATCGCTCAATACTCTCCGAGCCCGAAGCTACCGAACCAGCAAACGTTTCTACATTTATTGACATAAATATTATACTTATAATACAATTTTTATGTATTTTTAGATTGTAAGCTGACACAGCCTCTTTAGAGCCACGAATTAATGATTAACTTGACAGGCGTAATTTATTTTAGTCTATAAGCTGACACGGCCTCTTTAGAGCCACGAATTAATGATTAACTTGACAGGCGTAATTTATTTTAGTCTATAAGCTGACACGGCCTCTTTAGAGCCACGAATTAATGATTAACTTGACAGGCGTAATTTATTTTAGTCTATAAGCTGACACGGCCTTTTTAGAGCCACGAATTAATGATTAACTTGACAGGCGTAATTTATTTTAGTCTATAAGCTGACACGGCCTCTTTAGAGCCACGAATTAATGATTAACTTGACAGGCGTAATTTATTTTAGTCTATAAGCTGACACGGCCTTTTTACAGCAAAGAATTAATTTTAACTACCTAGTTTTACGCAATAACCTGTTTATGGCAACAGTGTTTTAGTTAAAATTGATGGTATAGCTGATATGATGGGTCCACCCATAGTAGCTGCTGGTTATTTTATAATCGAAATAATAGTAAACTATGGAAATAAAAATGATATTTGACAATATCCAAGTGTTGTGCTAACCAACAGAAAATAAATGATTTGATTTTGATATGCGACACACACAGTTGTTCTCTTCGCTTCTCTTCCAACAATCAATTAAAAAATCCCGACATTTTCTTTCCGCAGATGTTTAGATTCTTTTACAGTATCTGTAGCTCGCCAGTGGAACCGGATTCCACTTAATGTTCGAAAAGCATTTACACAATTTACACCTTCAAAAAAAGCAAGACGAGTGCATACGAGTATAACTTTTCTAAATTTATATAATATTGTATATATTTTATATTTATTTAGAAAAGTATTATATGTACTTGTGTTATTATATATTTGTGTATAAGTACATTAGCTTAAAGTTGTTAGAAATAGGTTACATTTAAAGTGCAGTGCACCCCCTGCTCCCTGCTCACTTTCCCAAAGGTTAGCTGTTAGAAAATATCACCAGACATTAAGTTAGGCTATGTACATTTAAATATGTTTTTGTTTGCAATAAATATATTATCTATCTATCTCTAGACTATCTCTGTACCAAATTATATTTAAATTGGTTGAATAGTTTAGGCGTTTAGTTTTAGACGACAGACAGAGTTACAATCGCATTTATAATATTAGTAAGGATTTGATATATATGGAAAGGATAAAGCAGTTGATATATAATAATTATTAGAATATGCAGCAGAAGTTACTCAAACAAATCTGGTCTTGTACTGTGTTCTCCTATATACTAATTGAGTTCTCAGCATATCTATGGACCGAACTTAGAACATAGGGCAGGAAGCCAAAAACTCAAATGGGAAGTGTTTTTAGATATACTTTTATCCTAGCGCATTTGTCTCAAGCCGAGATATAAAGCTTCTCTTCTTTGATGGATTGTGGAAGAATTCATCAGGATTGATCATTTGTAGTGATGTGATTGTATATTTATTTATGAATTAAATCTTTATTGCACAATATATACAAGGGGCGGACTTAATGTCGCTAGACATTCTCTGCCACCCAACCTTAGGGACACTGTAGAACATTAAAGACGTAAGGTAGGTGCAATTAGAGAAATATGATTACGTAATAAATATTCAATATTATCTAAACTACAATAATAAATACTATAATAAACTAAATACTAATAATACATACACATAACGTTTTATTAATACATTAGGTACATACATTACATAACATTAATACATACACTACATATAATAATATAATAAATAAAGTAAATGTATAACAGGATACCATGTTACGGAAGGTCCTCCCGAGCTGGTTCGAGCGGCCGTGCTGGCGGCCAGCGGGGTCAAGTGTCCCCCTGTGCCCTCGGTCGGCCGGCCCCTGCAGATGATGTACTCCAGGATAGCGCACCTCGGCTTCCTCCACGACCGCCTCAAGGAGTTCGTGGATCCCTCCTCGGGACTCATGCCCCAAGGTCTGTCCTCCGAGAAGAGAAACATCCATATTCGTGGCATTGTTATTATATTATTCGTTAAACTTATAAACTATTGGAATACAGGTCTGATGGGGGAGGGGTTGGTGGCGGCCATCAGAGACGAGCTGACAGAGTATTATCGAAGTATAGCGCTGCTCCAGTCGCAGGTACGTTCTATGTTGGCATATAGGAGTATATAGTTGTGTGATGTTCGTTACACGTTTCTGAGAGTATATGAATTCGTAGACGATGGAGGGCGGCGCGTGCGCGGGCTCCCTGCGGAGGGTGTGTGTGTGGGCCCAGGAGCCGCTGCACAGACTGAGCTGGCTCGCCTGCATCTCTCACAGCGCACAGCACAAGAAAGGCTTGTATAACTTAATAACAATGTCGACTTGCGACGCCCGATTCTCATTTATTATTTAGTTGCATAGGTACATGGTTCACAAACAATGTAATTCAAATATTTTTCAATAATTTATTGACCTTTAGATTGTAGTTTGATTTTATCTAGTAATCTAGAAGCAATGTACAAGACATGCTTATTGTCATGTCGTTATAATTCCCTGGCTGACCGCGAGTTCGGTGACAGGAGGCGAGCTGGCATCGTGTGTCCACCGGTTCGTGCGGCACGGAGACGAGCGGGTGGAGGCCCTGGCGCGCCGCCTGCTCACCGCGCTGGCCTACCCGCTGCTGCTCATGCTGACCCGCTGGCTGCTTCACGGTGCGTCGTCGCTCTCCGCTACTCGCAAACGTTCTTCTCAACGTCGCACTATTCGTTCGCAGGCGAAATCGACGACCCTTTCAACGAATTCTTCATCGAGAGCCGCAGCGGAGTGCCCATCGACAGGATGTGGCACGACAAATACAGAGTCAGGTCGGTTCCGACGTCGCCCGTTCGGGTCGGAGTTTCGGAATATTGAAACGCGGTTCTCGTTCAGGGAGTGGACGGTGCCGTCGTTCCTGAGCCGCGAGCTGTCGGGGCAGATCCTGGCCACCGGGAAGTGCGTGGTGTTCGTGAGGTCGGCGTGCCGCGAGGCCGGCGCGGACCGCTCGGGGCCGGTGGGCGGCGCGCTGGCCGGGCTGCTGGCGGGCGGCGCCTGGTGGGAGGCGGCCGGGCTGGGCGCGGGCGTGGCGGCGGCGCACGCGGCGGCCTCGCGCACGCTGCTGGCCGCGCTGCAGGCGCACCACCACCTGCGCGACCACCTCGCCGCGCACCGCCGCTACCTGCTGCTCGCCCAGGGAGACTTCGTGCATCACCTCATGACTCTGCTGCGGTGCGTCTCCGCGCCGCCCGCGCCCGCGCCCCCGCCCGCGCCCGCCCCCGCTCACCGACGGTCCGTCCGCGTTGCAGGGACGAGCTGAGCAAGCCGGCCGCGAGTCTGTACGTGCACAACCTGTCGTGCACCCTGGAGGCGGCGGTGCGCGCCACCAACGCGCAGTACGAGCCCCCCCACGTGCTGGAGCGACTGCACGTCAACCTCTACCCCAACTGTGAGATATTGCGACGCTCCCCTCGCGAAAACCATTCGGCTCGCGACACCGGGGAGTCTCGACCGTTCGCTTCCCTTCCCAGACGACGTGTCCGGAGACGGGCGGGCCTCCGGGGAGTGCGGGTGGGACGTGTTCGCGCTGCAGTACCGCGTGGACGGTCCGCTGGGCACCCTGTTCCCGGCCGCCTGCGCCACCAAGTACCGGGCCCTGTTCTCCCAGCTGTGGCGGGTGAAGCGCATCGAGTACGGCCTGCACGCCGCCTGGAGGGAGCACATCATCCTGCACAAGAGGCTGAAGCGCATGCCGGGTGAGTGCGGGCGGGCGGGCGCGCGTGCGGGCCGGGTCGCTAACCGTGCGGTGTCGTGCAGAGGTGTGGGGGGTGATGCGTCGCGTGGCGTGCCTGCGTGCGGAGGCGCTGCGGGTGTGCGGCGCGCTGCAGGAGGCGGGCTCGGCGGACGCGGCGTGGGGGGAGCTGCTGGCGGCCGCCGAGCAGCAGCGGGACCTGGACCTGCTGCTGCGCCTGCACCACGCCGCGCTGGACAGGCAGTGCGTGGCCGCGCTCATACACCACACCACGCAGGTCCGTGGCGCGAGGGCGGGGCGCGGGGGCGGGGCGCGGTACTATCGGATGTGTTGTCCAGGAGCTGCAGTCGTACCTGGGTAACGTGCTGAGCGAGACCCTGGCGCTGCGCACGTTCGAGTCCACGCTGCACGCCGGGGTGCGCGCCGAGCTGCAGCGGAGGGACCGCATACAGCAGGTCCAGGACGACCGCGACGCCAGAAGTGAGCGCTCTATTCATATTATGTCGGCGATGTTTTTATTAACTATGTAGTCGTGCCGGTTATATATTGATATATCAATATTTTTATTTGCCAGATGAATATTTGTTAACCGCGGCCGAGGAGGTCCACGACAAGGAGAGACGCAAGATATTCCAGCAGTTCCTGGCCGCGCGCAAGGCAGACCTCAACGTGTGGGCGCGCACCTACAGGTCCCTACTCGCTCCTCCACACCGACACGTGTCACGACACCGACACGTGTCACGACACCGACACGTGTCACGACACCGACACGTGTCACGACACCGACACGTGTCACGACACCGACACGTGTCACGACACCGACACGTGTCACGACACCGACACGTGTCACGACACCGACACGTGTCACGACACCGACACCTGTCACGACACCGACACGTGTCACGACACCGACACGTCTCACGAAACCGACATCTGTCACGACACCGACACGTGTCACGACACCGACACGTGTCAGGACTCCGACACGCGGTCGGCAGCTAGTTTTGTATGACAATGAGTAGTTTAGTTAACATGAGCAATAACGACTACACTAGCGGCTATCACTTCGCTAAGACAATTAAATAGATTCAATTTTGACGACTGAGCTGCGATCGTCTTCTCCTCGGCGTAACAAAACGACACAACAAGAATACAACAACAATGTAACTCTGCGAAAACCGGAAACAATCAAGACATTTATTGTTCCTATCGAAAATTGTATTTGTTACTTTAAAAACACATTAATAAATGATTTAAATATAATAATTAAGGCATCAGAATCTCAAAAACGTAGCATTATATAAAAACGTAGCATTATATAAAAACGTAGCATTATATAAAAACGTAGCATTATATAAAAACGTAGCATTATATAAAAACGTAGCATTATATAAAAACTACAATTTTAAACTGGCTAAAATAATAATCAAATTTGAGACTTAACAAAAAACGCTTCCCGCCATGTGGCCGCGTTCCAGTACAAGTCGCGCTAACATCTAATATTTTTCAATGGAACTACTATGACAAAATAACAGAATTTCGTGATAACACAGCCATAAACGGAACCGCAGAAAGCAAACTGTTTTATGCAACATGGCGTACTCGAGTTTTCGCGCTAAATTAAATTATTCAAACTTTCAAAGGAAAATCCAGTCGACTAATATTAACTTAAGGACATTTTAAAATTTATTTATTTATTTATTTATTCGAAGAGAAAGGACAGAGACAGGCAACATAAGAACATAAAAGATAGCAACAGAGTAGAAGCAATTAAAATTATACCCGCCACCAGAATATTTCTCACTGTGAACAATAGTGCACTCTTTGTGCGATACAAAATTCGGAAAATATCACCTTGGCCAGGTATAAAGAAAACAACTGCATTGTGTTTGAATGCATTAAAACTGTTAGGCGAACTCCGAAGCAAACTGCCCACACTTTGCGATCTAAACCGTAAGTAGCAGCTTCTTGATTTTGGCTTTGAAGGCGGCGCGGGAGTTACTAAATATATCCACGTCCGATACACGCCTGTTGTACGTGTCGCACATCCGACGTACAGGTGCGCGCATGCCAGATATTGTACGCACGCGGCAGACATGGAAGAGGTCGCAGGAGCGAGTCTGTCTCGGGGGGGCATTATAACCGACGTACAGGTGCGCGCATGCCAGATATTGTACGCACGCGGCAGACATGGAAGAGGTCGCAGGAGCGAGTCTGTCTCGGGGGGGCATTATAACCGACGTACAGGTGCGCGCATGCCAGATATTGTACGCACGCGGCAGACATGGAAGAGGTCGCAGGAGCGAGTCTGTCTCGGGGGGGCATTATAACCGACGTACAGGTGCGCGCATGCCAGATATTGTACGCACGCGGCAGACATGGAAGAGGTCGCAGGAGCGAGTCTGTCTCGGGGGGGCATTATAATAAATACCTTCTGTCAGGTTTGGACAACTGAGTAGGCCTCGACAAATATTATACAATAGTGTCATGTCAGTTGTAAGTCTACGGTCTGAGAGTGTCGTCAGTCTGTAATGTGTACATAGTTTGTCGTAGGACAGATATCCGGTTCCGTATCTGCGATTAAGTCCTCTTAAGAATTTCTTTTGCACCATCTCAATTTTTTCTTTGTACACATTGAAGTATGGGCTCCACACAGAGGATGCATACTCCAGCTGAGACCTGACGAGTGCACAATAGAGGATCCTACATGTGGATGTTTTTTTAAAAGCTTTTGACGTGCGAAATACAAAACCGGACATCTGATAAGCCTTCGTACAAATATGCTCCACGTGTGAGTCAAACAATACCTTGCTGTCAAAGTAAACGCCCAGATCACGAACCACACTTACCAGTTTTAGATTGTTACCATCACCTATATGATATGTGTGCGAAATTATGTTTTGTTTTTTAGTAAATGTGATTTGCTGGCATTTGTCATAAGCTAGGTAGGTTTTGTTGGTCAGGCAATAGTCATTGAGTCGGTCCAGGTCTTGTTGCACCCTCTCACAGTCTAGTTGAGATTCTATTGTACTGTATACTTTTAAGTCGTCTGCAAACATTAGAAACTTGCAATAGTGGAAGCAATTGGTAATATCATTAATAAAAAGCACATATTGTAAGGGCCCTAATGTGGATCCTTGGACCACGCCTGATGTTACAACTGTGGGTTCCGACATATATCCATTAATTATAACAAATTGACGCCTGTTGGTAAGGTAGGATATGAACCATCTTAATAGGTTACCCTTTATGCCATTGAAGGCTAGCTTTTGCAATTTTATTTATTTATTTATTTATTCGTGGGAAAATTTACAGCCTTTGCAATATTATGTATACAAAAAATATCTAATCTCAAAGCCTTACAAATTTTCACTGCTAGCTATAATAAAAAATAATATAAAAAGAACCAACAAAATCAGTACAATAACAATGAGATATGAAATAACAATTGCATTTGTATACTGATCCCGTTTTACAACTTAAGAATCATACAATATAATAAAATTAATTAAGTGCAACAACAAGTATTAGTAACAATAAGTAGGTACTCAACAACACTTTACAAATTTTTATAAGAAACATAAATGAAGTAATAGAAAAATATATAAAATAAACTAAAACAAGGATCAAATAAATAATTTAAAATAATTATAATGTAATATTTAGTAACAGATGGTCGACCTTGTCAAAAGCTTTCCGGAAGTCGGTATAGATGACGTCAATTTGCTGGTTTTTATCAACGCTTTGGAAGATAAAGTTGGAAAACTCCGTAAGATTTGTCACTGTCGATTTATCCCGTACAAACCCATGTTGGTGGGTAGTAATATTATTGACGACCACTGGGTAGATGTGACCGTGCACCAATTTTTCCAGTAGTTTGGGTATCGCAGACTGGATAGAAATCGGACGGTAGTTCTCCACCCTTTTCTTGCTACCCGATTTGTATATAGGACAGATATGTCCAATTTTCCACACTTCAGGAAATATTCCCTCGCGAAGACATGTGTTAAATATTAAACAAAGGGGAGGGGCGATGAACCGATTAGTTTGTTTTAAAAAAAGTGGTGATATTTTGTCAGGTCCTGGTCCCTTTGTCGTGTCGATATTGTTGAGAGCTTTATATATGTCGTCAATGTGGATATGGATGTCACAGATAAGATTTGCACTCGTTATTGGTTGAATTGAATTTAAATAATCATAGTCGATAGAAGAGCGTGGCTCGAATACAGATGCAAAATTCTCGGAAAACAATTGACTTATTAAGAGGCAAACCGCTGATAGACTTGTGTGTTGCAGAGGTCACGTGACCGCTCTGATCCTGAAGCTGGCGCTGCACAGCGAGGTGTCCCTGCAGACGCTGGCCTTCCGTCTGGACTACAGCGACTTCTACAAGCGCGGGGACTCCAAGCTGCACCAGCCGCTCACCTACCAGCACAAGAGACTCAGCGAGATCGGCTCCTCGCTTGCCAAGGTAATGCTCGCCTTCCGTCTGGACTACAGCGACTTCTACAAGCGCGGGGACTCCAAGCTGCACCAGCCGCTCACCTACCAGCACAAGAGACTCAGCGAGATCGGCTCCTCGCTTGCCAAGGTAATGCTCGCCTTCCGTCTGGAGTACAGCGACTTCTACAAGCGCGGGGACTCCAAGCTGCACCAGCCGCTCACCTACCAGCACAAGAGACTCAGCGAGATCGGCTCCTCGCTTGCCAAGGTAATGCTCGCCTTCCATCTGGACTACAGCGACTTCTACAAGCGCGGGGACTCCAAGCTGCACCAGCCGCTCACCTACCAGCACAAGAGACTCAGCGAGATCGGCTCCTCGCTTGCCAAGGTAATGCTCGCCTTCCGTCTGGAGTACAGCGACTTCTACAAGCGCGGGGACTCCAAGCTGCACCAGCCGCTCACCTACCAGCACAAGAGACTCAGCGAGATCGGCTCCTCGCTTGCCAAGGTAATGCTCGCCTTCCGTCTGGACTACAGCGACTTCTACAAGCGCGGGGACTCCAAGCTGCACCAGCCGCTCACCTACCAGCACAAGAGACTCAGCGAGATCGGCTCCTCGCTTGCCAAGGTAATGCTCGCCTTCCGTCTGGACTACAGCGACTTCTACAAGCGCGGGGACTCCAAGCTGCACCAGCCGCTCACCTACCAGCACAAGAGACTCAGCGAGATCGGCTCCTCGCTTGCCAAGGTAATGCTCGCCTTCCATCTGGACTACAGCGACTTCTACAAGCGCGGGGACTCCCAAGCTGCACCAGCCGCTCACCTACCAGCACAAGAGACTCAGCGAGATCGGCTCCTCGCTTGCCAAGGTAATGCTCGCCTTCCGTCTGGACTACAGCGACTTCTACAAGCGCGGGGACTCCAAGCTGCACCAGCCGCTCACCTACCAGCACAAGAGACTCAGCGAGATCGGCTCCTCGCTTGCCAAGGTAATGCTCGCCTTCCATCTGGACTACAGCGACTTCTACAAGCGCGGGGACTCCAAGCTGCACCAGCCGCTCACCTACCAGCACAAGAGACTCAGCGAGATCGGCTCCTCGCTTGCCAAGGTAATGCTCGCCTTCCATCTGGACTACAGCGACTTCTACAAGCGCGGGGACTCCAAGCTGCACCAGCCGCTCACCTACCAGCACAAGAGACTCAGCGAGATCGGCTCCTCGCTTGCCAAGGTAATGCTCGCCTTCCGTCTGGACTACAGCGACTTCTACAAGCGCGGGGACTCCAAGCTGCACCAGCCGCTCACCTACCAGCACAAGAGACTCAGCGAGATCGGCTCCTCGCTTGCCAAGGTAATGCTCGCCTTCCGTCTGGACTACAGCGACTTCTACAAGCGCGGGGACTCCAAGCTGCACCAGCCGCTCACCTACCAGCACAAGAGACTCAGCGAGATCGGCTCCTCGCTTGCCAAGGTAATGCTCGCCTTCCGTCTGGACTACAGCGACTTCTACAAGCGCGGGGACTCCAAGCTGCACCAGCCGCTCACCTACCAGCACAAGAGACTCAGCGAGATCGGCTCCTCGCTTGCCAAGGTAATGCTCGCCTTCCATCTGGACTACAGCGACTTCTACAAGCGCGGGGACTCCAAGCTGCACCAGCCGCTCACCTACCAGCACAAGAGACTCAGCGAGATCGGCTCCTCGCTTGCCAAGGTAATGCTCGCCTTCCGTCTGGACTACAGCGACTTCTACAAGCGCGGGGACTCCAAGCTGCACCAGCCGCTCACCTACCAGCACAAGAGACTCAGCGAGATCGGCTCCTCGCTTGCCAAGGTAATGCTCGCCTTCCGTCTGGACTACAGCGACTTCTACAAGCGCGGGGACTCCAAGCTGCACCAGCCGCTCACCTACCAGCACAAGAGACTCAGCGAGATCGGCTCCTCGCTTGCCAAGGTAATGCTCGCCTTCCATCTGGACTACAGCGACTTCTACAAGCGCGGGGACTCCAAGCTGCACCAGCCGCTCACCTACCAGCACAAGAGACTCAGCGAGATCGGCTCCTCGCTTGCCAAGGTAATGCTCGCCTTCCGTCTGGACTACAGCGACTTCTACAAGCGCGGGGACTCCAAGCTGCACCAGCCGCTCACCTACCAGCACAAGAGACTCAGCGAGATCGGCTCCTCGCTTGCCAAGGTAATGCTCGCCTTCCATCTGGACTACAGCGACTTCTACAAGCGCGGGGACTCCAAGCTGCACCAGCCGCTCACCTACCAGCACAAGAGACTCAGCGAGATCGGCTCCTCGCTTGCCAAGGTAATGCTCGCCTTCCATCTGGACTACAGCGACTTCTACAAGCGCGGGGACTCCAAGCTGCACCAGCCGCTCACCTACCAGCACAAGAGACTCAGCGAGATCGGCTCCTCGCTTGCCAAGGTAATGCTCGCCTTCCGTCTGGACTACAGCGACTTCTACAAGCGCGGGGACTCCAAGCTGCACCAGCCGCTCACCTACCAGCACAAGAGACTCAGCGAGATCGGCTCCTCGCTTGCCAAGGTAATGCTCGCCTTCCGTCTGGACTACAGCGACTTCTACAAGCGCGGGGACTCCAAGCTGCACCAGCCGCTCACCTACCAGCACAAGAGACTCAGCGAGATCGGCTCCTCGCTTGCCAAGGTAATGCTCGCCTTCCGTCTGGACTACAGCGACTTCTACAAGCGCGGGGACTCCAAGCTGCACCAGCCGCTCACCTACCAGCACAAGAGACTCAGCGAGATCGGCTCCTCGCTTGCCAAGGTAATGCTCGCACAATCCAGCACGACAACCTACAGATACGCAATGTTCATTTCCAGACAATTGAAGCCAGTAAACAAAAAGCTAGTATAGAAGAATTCATTTTAAGAAAGATAGCGGTTTTTTTACAGATTTTCATTGGTGAACCCAATCTTTTTTTTTTTTTTTTTTTTTTTTTTTTTTTTTTTTTTTTTTTATTTATTTATTGAGAATCCAACAGCGTTTCAACTTTAATAAATTAAGTACTTACAAGTTAACAATTTTAGGCCACTAACAGGATTCCACATATAATATTAAAAACTGTGATAAGTGATACAATAAAATTCAAAAGTTAAAAATACATATTTAAGATGTAAAATTGATTGCATAAAATATGAAAAAAATAAAACTAAATTCTAAATTTCAGTTGAACAGATATAATAATGTATTATTAGTCCTACACATTTTTTTTTTTTTTTTTTTTTTTTTTTTTTTTTTTTAATTATGGTGCATGCATGTTTGTGTAAGTATGAGAGTGAGTGCATGTGTTTGTTTAAATGAGTGTGTGTGTCAGGGGCCATGAGGTCGAGTCCGGTCAACGCTCTGCAGGTGGAGTGTGACGACCCCCCCCTACCCTGCCGAAGACAATACCTGGCAGACAGATATCTTTTCCGCTTGTCCAATTTTTCCCAGCATTCTCTTATTCCCATATTAGACCAACTTTCAATCTTCACTTCCTCTTCTCAATACTGGATTCACAAACACCCCCCTCGTCTGGTTAACAGCCTCCTCAAATTAAAAGATTTTGACACAAAAATTGCCCGTTTTTCAAACCTGCCTATCTTTTCTCACCCATACGAGATAATCACCCACTCTCCGGAGGTCATTCTGAATTTTGGTATTGAAAAAGACGACCCTTATGCCAATTTTAAATTCCATTCGATCATGAATTCAAAATGGGTGGGGTGGAACTGCATTTTTACTGACGCGTCAAAATTCTCCCAGAACGGCTGTGTTGGGGTGGGCATGTACCATGGCGACTACAACATAGTCAGGAAAATTAAGTACCCCCCTGAAACAACGGTTTTTACAGGGGAATTTATCGGTATCCTAGAAGGAATTAAATACGCCCTCACATTTAAGTTGCCCAAAACAATTATATTCTCCGACTCCCTTAGCTCCCTCCAATCTATATTAGCCAATCCCTTCTCTAAAAGCTCCTATAATCCTCTCCTATTCGACACAAAGGAACAGCTTCATAAATGCTCCCTAGAAGGTTTGTCGGTGGTACTAGCCTGGATCCCCAGTCACTGCGGCATCCAAGGCAATGAAAAAGTGGACCAGGTAGCTAAGGAAGCAGTAGAATGTGGGGACATTTTTCCGTACCATCTATACCCCCATGATCTAATATTACAACCCAAATGTTATCTCTACGAATCTTGGTCTGATCAATGGCCAAAAAGCACCAAAAAAAGGGGCTGGTACTACTCTCAGATTCAGCCCTCAATTCCTAGCAAACCATGGTTCTCAAAAATAAGGTTAAGTAAAAAAGATACATCTACCATTTGCCGCCTAAGACTGGGCCATTACTGCTCTCCTGCATTCCTTGCAAAACTTAGGATTAGAGACACATCAATTTGCGAGTGTGGGCTGGATGAGGGAGATGCCAACCACATATTCTTCGCATGTCCCCTCTACAACCGCTCAGCTCTATTATCCTCCCTTTACAAAATTGTACCGTTTCCTACGTCTATTGCCTCACTCCTCTCCTCTCTCAATCCTACTATATATATCATTATCACTAATTTCCTCAATATAAACAACATTAAACTTTAATAAAATAATAATAATAATATTAAATAGATTTAATTAATGACAAATAAATGAAATTTTGTGTCATAGCAGCGTCCTCCGGATGGTTGCTACCTGCCCCGGTTCCAGTCCGCAGAATTGTAACCCCCTCTTTCTTACCATGCAGACTGAAAATGTATTTTTTTTTCATTATGCATGAGGGAGGGAGGAGCGGTTGAAGTCAGCTAGACAAATATTGATGCTAGGGTGGGAGCTTCGGCTCGGGTGCAGTGCTGTGGCCCTGGCTACAAGAATCTCTATACTTGCAATGTAATCACACCCTAAATGTATGTGTTGTCTATATGTTGTCCCAAGTACTGACAAATCAATGTATTGTGTTGTGACGTATCATACTAACCACTCCATTTTCTGTTTTAGTGTTTGTGATTCATCGTGTCCAATCAAACCCTTAACCAGTACCTATACGCAATTTATTAATCAATACAAACGTGATGTTGGCACAAATGCCTTAGTGGCGATTGCCATTACTAGTCTTACTAGTTTAAAAAAGAAGAAGAAGAGTGTGTGTGTGCGTGTGTGTTTTAGTATGTTTATTTATTTAATGTTTATTTGCAATTATCTCCTTCTTTAATTTATATTTAGATATATTAAAAATGTCAATTTCCGAGTACTCCAAGTTATATGTACGCGCGGCTCTATACAGTACAGAGTGATATGCATAGTTCGTCTTCGCGAAAGGCACAGCAAATAACGATGTGTGTCTAGAACGTCGAGGGGGCACACAGAATTGAATCTTAGCTAGCAGCTCTGGACAGTCGAGACGCCCTGAGAGCAGCGCATGCAGGAACAATATATCTTGCAATCGGCGCCGATTTTCGAGTGTAGATAACCGGTAGTGATGGCAAGCCGACAAATAATCATCGAACCTATTGTAATATTTAAAGTTTAGAATTTTAATAAATTTCTTCTGAATTGACTCGAGTCTTTTAATGTATATGCCATATTGAGGCGACCAAACGCAACTTGCATATTCCAGGTTGCTTCTCACATAAGCAAAATACAGAATTTTTAGACACTCGATGCTTTTAAAAGGTTTACTAACACGACCAATAAAACCCAACATCTTGTAAGCTTTGTTTATAATGCTTTCGATATGATCTGCAAGTAAGAATTTTGCATCCCATATTATGCCTAAGTCACGTATACTGTTAGTTTTACGTATTACGTTATTATTAATAGAGTAGGAATATGAAATGGGGTTGACTTTACGCGAAAAAGTAATATTTATGCACTTATCGATATTAATGGAAATTCTATTTTGAACGTAGTACTTGCATAGTCGATCCAGATCGCCCTGCATGCGCTGACAATCGTTGGCGTCTTTGATATTTTGATATACTTTTTTGTCGTCTGCAAATAATAAAAAATATGAGTTCTGAATGTGCGCGTGTATATCGAATAGGTAGGCGTTGTAAAACAACGGGCCCAGGTGTGAGCCTTGTGGAACTCCAGATGTTATTTGGACTGTATTCGAGCGGGCAGAGCCTATGATCACTGCTTGTTGCCTATTAGTTATATATGATTCTATCCATCTGTATAAGTTGCCGTGAATACCGAGGTGCATAAGCTTACGCATAAGGATAATATGGTCTACACGATCAAACGCCTTCTCAAAGTCCGTGTATACAACATCAACCTGCTGCCCTTTATCCATATACTTTAACACGTCGCTGCTAAAGATAGCCAAATTAGACGTGGTTGAGCGATGTTTCATAAAGCCATGCTGGTTATGCGGTATCGCTCTAGAGATTGTGGGATAAATATGGTCATAAACAATTTTTTCTTAAATATCTAATCTTAAATAAATAAATAAAATCAATCATAAAGTTGAGCTCGAATCAAGAAAAGTTAAATGTAAAAGATAATTTTAATACCTACAACTTTTACATTTTTGATTCGAGCTCAACTTTCTTATTTATAAAATACCTACTGTTTTATTTTACTTTTGCAATTTTTTTAGATTAGATTCACTAATTATATAAGTAGTCTATTGTTCTATTGTATTAACTTTCTGCACCTGGCCGGTCGTCTATTAACTTTCTGCACCTGGCCGGTCGTCTATTAACTTTATGCACCTGGCCGGTAGTCTATTAACTTTCTGCACCTGGCCGGTCGTCTATTAACTTTCTGCAACTGGCCGGTAGTCTATCATAGATTTTGTGAGATTGTAACTGTTGATATTTTTAATGTACCTACATACCTACTTCGGCGCGCGCGCTCTCGGCGTACGGACGTGTTAAAAGTTAGTGAGCGAATTAGTAATCATAATGGTGTACTGCAAAAAATGTAAGCTACCACAAAGAGGAAGAGATTGTAGTAAGTGTAAATGTCAACCAACACCTGAAGAAAAAAAGGAACCGGCCATTAATATCGATCCTGCAAAAACTTCATCGGAAGATCTACTCATTCAATTAAATTGCAAACTTGAAATAATTTATGGTATGCAGAAAACGTTGGATGATTTAACGGAATCCATTGAATTTTATGCGGAAAAGTACAAAGAATTGCAAGAATACAAGGTTTGTTCGGAGAAAAAGATTAGTACTTTAGAGCAGACAAACGTCTATTTGGATAAATGCAATAAGGCTTTGGAGGAAAGGGTGGCCATTTTGGAAAGTCAGAACAAAGAAAGAAATATTGAAATTATAGGATTGGAAAGACAGGAGGGAGAAAAGTTGCAGCAAGTCTTGGAGAAAGTGGCCAACAAATTGGACTTGGATACCCAAAATATAGACGAAGTAAGACGAGTCGGAGTGCAGAAGGTAGGTGATGAGCGGCCACGACCTGTAGTGGTAACGTTTACTACTCGTACTGCTAGAAATAACTGGCTGCGTAGAAGGAAAAAATCACATATTTCCAACGACGACATCTACAATAACAACAACAACAATCCGATATTTTTCAACGAGGACTTACCAAGATATCTTAAACAATTACTGTGGATAACAAAAACGCAACTTAAACCATACTATAAGTACATTTGGATTCAAAACGGAAAGATTTTAATAAGGAAGGACGATACAAACAGAAAAATTTACAATATACGATCAGAAAGCGATTTAGAACAGTACATAAATAAAGGGTAATTATTAGTATTATTTTAGCATTCTAGATTACTGGTACAATACTTAAATACCTTTTTAACTACAATCAGTTTGCTGTAGATGATTTATCCTATAAATGCTATAAATACAGACATTGATTATTCTAAGTATGATGAGATTTCCAAATGGAGCCAATATATAACACATACAGAGGTAAATAGCTTAAATGTTATACATTTAAATATATGTTCTCTGAGAAAACACTTTAATGAGTTTCTGGTCTTGGTTAATACATGTATTGAAAGGATTGGAATTATTATTTTGTCAGAAATCAATATAAAACAAGACGAAATTTCACTGTATAAAATTCCTCAGTTTGAAATGAGTTGGATTACAAGAGAAAATCGACGAGGAGGAGGGATAGCAATGTACACTAAAACTAAGCTAAGGTTTACATCCAGAAGTATTGATTGTAATACTGCAGAGGTTATGCATACAACTATAATAAGTCAATCGAACATACACATTATAGCTATCTATAGGCCGCCTAACACAAACAAACACTTGTTTCTGGATCAGTTATTGCAGATAATTAAATCAATTCCCAGACGAGAGGACGTAATTCTTATAGGAGACATAAATATTAACTTAAATGATGGGACAACATACGGAATAACTGCTAACTACAAAGATTCGCTATCCAATGAAGGATTCTTGTGTGCTATTAACGATAACACACGTGAGGTGGTAAGCGGCGGCCGGCTCGCGGTATCCTGCATCGACCATGTGTGGCTGCGTATGAGCGACGCGTGCGACGCGGCTGCTTACCTGCTGGCGACTGGAAGAATATCGGATCACTATCTTGTTGGTGTATGTGTTCTAATGTGCAGTGAAAGTGATAAAAGTAATAATAATAAAGTGCCTAGGTTTAGCAATAAAATAGTGCGGGAAAAACTTGATAAAATTAACTGGTGTGAGCTAAGTGATATAAAATGTCCAATACGTATCTATGAAAAGCTATGTGATATTTTTAGTTGCATTTATGATAGCAGTTTAAATGAAATATGTATTAGAAATAATAGACACACACAGTCCTGGATAGACAAGTCATTGTCAATTAAAATTAAACGGAGAGATAACCTATTTAAAAAGTGGAAATGTAGACCAAATGACATGAATTTAAGATTAGAATATACGCGATACAGAAATAAAGTTAATAAATGTATTAATGCAGCTAAAAATAAACACAGACAAAATGAGATAAAAAAATGTAATAAGGATTTAAGAAAAATGTGGGTAAACATAAACAACTGGCTGGGTAAAACTAAGGATAATATTGATAATGTTATAATGAGATACATGGGCAAAGTAACTGATATAAATAGTATTTGTAATAACTTTTCACGAACATTTACTGAGGAAATTCACAATATTAAACATAACTGCACTAAAAAGTTTTTAAATAGGGAAACCTACATAATTAATAGTAATTTATCGATGAGATATGTACCTGTTAATTCTTATGATATTAAAAAGATTATAGATAAGTTAAATTTGGAAAAATCACCTGGTACAGATGGAATAAGGACACAGGATATAATGCATGTAAAAGAGTATTTAAGCCCAATTCTAGCAGTCTTTATTAATCAGTGTGTTAAGCAATCAATATATCCAGATGGCCTGAAACAATCAATTATTAGGCCTATATTTAAACAAGGTTGCCATAAAGATTATGTTAATTACCGACCAATAGCAATATTGTCTACAATAAATAAAATTGTTGAAAAGGTCATAGTGGGTCAGATTTCGGGTCATTTAGAAAAACATAATATAATTACAGATGCACAGCACGGATTCAGGAAAGGGCGAAGCACGGCCACAGCTTTATCGCAATTTACTGAAAATATAAATCGATGTCTTAATGATAAAAAACATGTAATTGTTGTGTTCATTGACTTTAAAAAAGCCTTTGATACTTTGAATCATGATCAGTTGTTGCAAGCAATGGATGAGTGTGGGGTGCGAGGTCCTTTGAAAGATTGGCTTCGATGTTACCTTCATAATAGACGAATGAGAACAGTTATAAACGGGGTTACTGGTGAGGAGGCAGCAATAATGTATGGCGTACCAACCGGGTCTGTTTACGGTCCCGTGGGCTACATTATGCACGTCAATGGTATGTGTAATGTGGTGGAGAATTGTAACATATATATGTATGCTGACGACACATGCCTGATGTACGCAGACCGGGATATTGACATTGCGCAATCTAAAGTACAACAGGACTTCGATAATATTATAAAGTGGTCTCATGACAATGGGTTAATAATAAATCTGAATAAAACGCAATGTATGCATATATGTTCGCCTTACAATAAACATAAAAATAACCCAGTGAGTATTATAGGACATGAATATTGTTGTCTTCACGACGGTTTGCAATATTGTAACTGTGCAGAACTTAAATTAGTAGATCAATATAGGTACCTAGGTCTTATTATTGATAGAAGCATGTCATGGAAGATGCATGTGAACGCAGTGTGTTCAAAACTGAGATCCGTGCTGGGCAAATTTTATCATTTGCGTGGAGTAGTAAATACGGCCACGTTGTTTATAGTGTACCATGCACTCGCAGAATCGATACTGTCGTATGGGCTTAGTAGCTACGGATGTACCTTTCCAACATACCTAGATCAAATTAAACAAATGCAAATTAGATTCTTAAAATCGTTGGTAAGAAAAGATATAAAACGAAAGTATAGGCAAAATTACGATAAATTATTTGTGTATTGTAAAACATTACCTGTTGAAGAAAAAGTTAAATTATTAATAACGTTAGAAGAACAGAATAATTACACACACAAAAAACAAATTATTTCTCAACATATAATTACTAGGAGACATACAAATAGGGAACTGGTGGAAGGGAACATCCGTGGCAACTACTACGGCAGGAGGACGCGAGAGTATCTACTTCCCAAAATACTAAATAGTCTATCTCAAGAAATAAGAATAGAAAAACTTTCCAAATTGACATATAAAAACAAAATTAAGAAAGAACTACTCGAACAACTGAGTAGCAAAATCGATAGATTATTTGTGTAAAAAAAAAACCGAATCTATTATAGTTGTGTTTTATTTTATTTAGTATTTAATAAACTAAAGTGTGCTAGTATATCATTGTAATGAGAGCTATCTGCCGATAAACTATTTTATAGTTTGGCAGAATAATGTTATATTTAAATGTTATGATATAAGGAAAAAAAAAAAAAAAAAAAAAAAAAAAAAAAATATGTATTTTATAAGAGAAATAAACATTTTATTATTATTATTATTAGATTTGTTAGAATAGAGTAATTCCATTATGTTTTTGTTATTTTTCTGTTTAAAATTAGGAATATGTCTGTAATTCCATTTCGTAGACAGTTAATAGACTATATTTCACAAAAATACACTCGGATTTGAACAATATTTAATAATATTGTATTGTGCGAGCGAGAGGGATTCAAACCTTGTTAACTTTTTTTTCAGACTAAATTATCAGATCGGCAAAAGAAGAAGTGATAGCTGGGTGACGGGACGGCGAGCCGGAGATACGTCTGGCACCGACTGACTCATCTTATTTCGAATCTCTACTTATTAATTTAACACTACTTTGTACTGTTTTTTTATATAAACAATACATATCATACAGTATTTGTAGTTTATTGTTTTATTAAAGTTTCCTCTCATTCGTCCGACATCCTACCTACTTGGACTGAGTTGGACAATAACTTTCTGTAAATGTAACGATTAAAGTTAAAAATGTCGTCGAATGTAACCGCTGAAAACTTATCTTAAATCATTTTAGTTCAGGCCTTAGGGTTTAAACTTGCTGCACATTAAAGTGTAGGCCGTACCGTTTGTACAAAGCAGAGCGGCCACCCATTTATTTAATGTTTTCACCTCTTTGGTACAATTTAAATTAGTCAGTCACTGAGAATTTTAAAAATTCGATCATTTCTGAATTGGGTCAGAAACCCGCAGATCTTAGTTCTCAGTGAAGTGTTCAGAAATATTTTCAGTGTTTTTGTAGTGAAAACATGCTAAATCTATGTTTTGTAAAAAAGGATAAGCTATAATATAATATTAACAAGGAAGCAGTGCCAGTCCTCTCCAAAAACTATTATACACAAAAAAAAACGTTGAAATTTTATATTGAACTTGGAAAAGACTCGATTTCCTCTATTTTCCGTCCATTAATCACGTGTGACGTGAGGATCGAAAGGGATCGCATAAAATCACCGAAAGCGGCGTGTAGTGTGACCTTGACTTGCCGTTGCCAGGCAAGGCGAAAGTGATGACGCCCGGAGTGGCTCCATGGAACCGAGACGTTGATCTTCAACAAAGCGCTGTGCCAACAACTGACTTGCAAGATACTTATCTAGTTGTTAGTGTTGAAGAAAATCTTGCTGATCCGTGGTCCGAGGACGATGTACATTAAATACGTTGTAACTAGTAACTAGAACAATATATGTTTTAGCCTGATTATACCATTCTTTCAATATTATTTTTATGCCAGTCAAAAACAACCTGCCACCTTTCTGTGTAGACATTATTATCATGGTCTTTAATTTCTTGATTATTCTTTATACCTGTAATTTAAAGATAATATTCTAAAAAATTAAGATTCTTTGTAGGTACTAAAAAGTAGACGTGATTTTTTTTAGTCTTAAACCCAGGGAGCTTCATGCTTAAACCTCACCACGTATCACCAAGGGTAAAAAAATAAAAAGACGGTAGGAATTTTACTCAGTATACAACTGAATAATAAGCTACAATAAACTCCACTGGGTTACAAGTTGCCGTATTTTTGACAACGAAGATTAGCTATTTGGTCTGTGCAACGAAGTATTGGTCAAACCATACATGACCCCAAAAATTAAAAAAAAAACTAAATTGACAACTATCAGTCATTTGTGACTGACAAACTATTTTCCGCGCTACTTTCTGAACAAAGGCCCGCCCGACTTTGAAAAGTTTTCTTTTGACAAACTTTATTCCTGAAACTTTTTTTTGGTTCCATTGTAAATAAGTAAGTAAGGTACATTAAACTAAATATTTCTGGAGTATGGAAGGTAAAAGTGATTTCGATTTCTTGACAGAAGAAGTAAAGGAACTTCTAATAAATTACAAAAACAAAAAGGCTACTGCTTACGAACCTTGTACACCTAAGAACGTTGTTGAATGTCTAATTGGTTTGCGTGAGGTAAGTGGCTATCACTCGTCTTGTATTCAACAGAAATAAACTACTTACAAAGCAATAACTTAACATCTGTTTTTTCCAGGAACTGGGTCTATTAAATATTAATTATATTTTTAATCCATACGTTGATTTAAAAAAGGACCAGTTAACCGCAGAAGCTTTGGTAAATCTTATAAATGCTACTTGGACGTTGCTGTATTACCAGAAGAATTCAGCAGAGCAGACGGAGAGGCTAATGGAACAAAATCACACCCTCAAACAAAACAATAAACAGTTAAATGTAAGCACTTTTTGCACATTCAATCACACTTTCCAAACTAATTCATATTCATTAGTTTATTACTGTTTAAATGATTACAATTACATCATCATTTTTTAAATTAAAGTAATTTAAGCTTTATATTTGTGCAGGCTCTAGTAAGTCGGCTCGATCTGAAAGTGAGTTCCAAGTCCAACGAGGCCCGGGCCTGCGTGGCATCGGCCCAGAAAACCCTGGACCGCTCCGATCAGCTGCTGCACAACTTCTCCCAAACCAAAGCTCAACTGTTACAAGTGACTAAACAGAAAGAGGCAATGGACAGGAACTACAAAACAGAGGTCTCTCGGCTTCAGAAAGAAAATGAAAAGCTCATTAATAGACTACAAAACAAATCAGGTGCTTACACTTACATGCAAAGGGACTGTCTTTCTAATGTCATCCATTTTGTCACTCAATTTCGAGACTCAATGGACATAGTAAACCAAACCTGTTATATATTCCGCCACAAAAATTATTCACGGTAACTCTCATATTTTTACACAACAATACTGTAACTTGTACTTCCCATTGTCCTTGCGGCCTCTGCCCTGACCACCTTTACAGATCAGCCATTTCCCGTTTTGGTCGACAAATTCATCCAAATAGGGCATTTCATTGTTAATATTTTAATTGTTAGTGTTCTACTAAGGTATTTTATATTTATTTATTATGTTTGGAAAACTTACAGCTATTTTACACTTGGAAACTTAAGATCCACTTATAGTTGCATTGTGATAAACAAATAAAACAAAAATTTAGGAATCATTTCAATGCAAAATGATGTTCCAGCAAAATCTTTGCACCACTTACTGACAGAATTTGGCTTAAGCAGTTCTGGAGGACATACAATTATGGAAAGATGCCAAGACAGCATTACCGGAATCATACAGTATTCGGTTGGGTAGGGAGAGGAGTGGAATGGTGGATGGTGAGCGTCTTGTAGCGCAATAAAACAAAAAGGAAGCTCTCTTCTCTGTAAACCAGCCTATTGTCGGTAGCAAGCCCGAGACACCATTCTTCTCATCTCTTACCCACACTTGATGTACCAGAATTTTTAATAATATTTGGTTGTATTGCAGGATCATTTACACCTTGTAGTAATGTGTGTGATGACAGCATCCTAAAGCTGAAGGAGAGGGAGAGGAAGCAGCGGGTCGTGATCTCCCAGCTGCAGACCAACAACCAGGACCTCCTCCGAGACCTGCTGGCTCTCAAGGAGGACCTCCTCCAATAATACCATACAAATTGCTACTCTAATATAAGAGTCATCGGTTATTCCGTTCTCTAAACCACAAAAGTTTTAAAGTTTTGTCTCCACTTATAGTGCTTCATTTAATAATCTTTCTTCCAAGATCCAGATTTTTTACTGAATTAATTTTTGATTGTCTCTTATTGTTAATTAAATACTGCAATTGACAATAGGCTATTTCTCTGTGGTCTAGCGGCTAATACTGAAGATGTAAACATGGAGGTACCGGAAAAACACAAATGAAGGGCCTAAAGTTAGCTAAATGTAATCCTAAAAAAACAAAATGCGTATTTTCTGAACCACTCAAGGGATTATAATCGTGGTGTTACTTTTCCTTCATTTTAAAACATAATAACTTAATAAAAATGTACACCAAGCACCTATGATACTTGTATAAAAATGTACACCAAGCACCTATGATACTTGTATAAAAATGTACACCAAGCACCTATGATACTTGTATAAAAATGTACACCAAGCACCTATGATACTTGTATAAAAATGTACACCAAGCACCTATGATATTTGTATAAAAATGTACACCAAGCACCTATGATACTTGTATAAAAATGTACACCAAGCACCTATGATACTTGTATAAAAATGTACACCAAGCACCTATGATACTTGTATAAAAATGTACACCAAGCACCTATGATACTTGTATAAAAATGTACACCAAGCACCTATGATACTTGTATAAAAATGTACACCAAGCACCTATGATACTTGTATAAAAATGTACACCAAGCACCTATGATACTTGTATAAAAATGTACACCAAGCACCTATGATACTTGTATAAAAATGTACACCAAGCACCTATGATATTTGTATAAAAATGTACACCAAGCACCTATGATACTTGTATAAAAATGTACACCAAGCACCTATGATACTTGTATAAAAATGTACACCAAGCACCTATGATACTTGTATAAAAATGTACACCAAGCACCTATGATACTTGTATAAAAATGTACACCAAGCACCTATGATATTTGTGTAAAAATGTACACCAAGCACCTATGATACTTGTATAAAAATGTACACCAAGCACCTATGATACTTGTATAAAAATGTACACCAAGCACCTATGATACTTGTATAAAAATGTACACCAAGCACCTATGATACTTGTATAAAAATGTACACCAAGCACCTATGATACTTGTATAAAAATGTACACCAAGCACCTATGATATTTGTATAAAAATGTACACCAAGCACCTATGATACTTGTATAAAAATGTACACCAAGCACCTATGATACTTGTATAAAAATGTACACCAAGCACCTATGATACTTGTATAAAAATGTACACCAAGCACCTATGATACTTGTATAAAAATGTACACCAAGCACCTATGATATTTGTATAAAAATGTACACCAAGCACCTATGATACTTGTATAAAAATGTACACCAAGCACCTATGATACTTGTATAAAAATGTACACCAAGCACCTATGATACTTGTATAAAAATGTACACCAAGCACCTATGATACTTGTATAAAAATGTACACCAAGCACCTATGATACTTGTATAAAAATGTACACCAAGCACCTATGATACTTGTATAAAAATGTACACCAAGCACCTATGATATTTGTATAAAAATGTACACCAAGCACCTATGATACTTGTATAAAAATGTACACCAAGCACCTATGATACTTGTATAAAAATGTACACCAAGCACCTATGATACTTGTATAAAAATGTACACCAAGCACCTATGATACTTGTATAAAAATGTACACCAAGCACCTATGATACTTGTATAAAAATGTACACCAAGCACCTATGATACTTGTATAAAAATGTACACCAAGCACCTATGATACTTGTATAAAAATGTACACCAAGCACCTATGATACTTGTATAAAAATGTACACCAAGCACCTATGATATTTGTATAAAAATGTACACCAAGCACCTATGATACTTGTATAAAAATGTACACCAAGCACCTATGATACTTGTATAAAAATGTACACCAAGCACCTATGATACTTGTATAAAAATGTACACCAAGCACCTATGATACTTGTATAAAAATGTACACCAAGCACCTATGATATTTGTATAAAAATGTACACCAAGCACCTATGATACTTGTATAAAAATGTACACCAAGCACCTATGATACTTGTATAAAAATGTACACCAAGCACCTATGATACTTGTATAAAAATGTACACCAAGCACCTATGATACTTGTATAAAAATGTACACCAAGCACCTATGATACTTGTATAAAAATGTACACCAAGCACCTATGATATTTGTATAAAAATGTACACCAAGCACCTATGATACTTGTATAAAAATGTACACCAAGCACCTATGATACTTGTATAAAAATGTACACCAAGCACCTATGATACTTGTATAAAAATGTACACCAAGCACCTATGATACTTGTATAAAAATGTACACCAAGCACCTATGATATTTGTATAAAAATGTACACCAAGCACCTATGATACTTGTATAAAAATGTACACCAAGCACCTATGATACTTGTATAAAAATGTACACCAAGCACCTATGATACTTGTATAAAAATGTACACCAAGCACCTATGATACTTGTATAAAAATGTACACCAAGCACCTATGATACTTGTATAAAAATGTACACCAAGCACCTATGATACTTGTATAAAAATGTACACCAAGCACCTATGATACTTGTATAAAAATGTACACCAAGCACCTATGATACTTGTATAAAAATGTACACCAAGCACCTATGATACTTGTATAAAAATGTACACCAAGCACCTATGATACTTGTATAAAAATGTACACCAAGCACCTATGATACTTGTATAAAAATGTACACCAAGCACCTATGATACTTGTATAAAAATGTACACCAAGCACCTATGATACTTGTATAAAAATGTACACCAAGCACCTATGATACTTGTATAAAAATGTACACCAAGCACCTATGATACTTGTATAAAAATGTACACCAAGCACCTATGATACTTGTATAAAAATGTACACCAAGCACCTATGATACTTGTATAAAAATGTACACCAAGCACCTATGATACTTGTATAAAAATGTACACCAAGCACCTATGATACTTGTATAAAAATGTACACCAAGCACCTATGATACTTGTATAAAAATGTACACCAAGCACCTATGATACTTGTATAAAAATGTACACCAAGCACCTATGATACTTGTATAAAAATGTACACCAAGCACCTATGATACTTGTATAAAAATGTACACCAAGCACCTATGATATTTGTATAAAAATGTACACCAAGCACCTATGATACTTGTATAAAAATGTACACCAAGCACCTATGATACTTGTATAAAAATGTACACCAAGCACCTATGATACTTGTATAAAAATGTACACCAAGCACCTATGATACTTGTATAAAAATGTACACCAAGCACCTATGATATTTGTATAAAAATGTACACCAAGCACCTATGATACTTGTATAAAAATGTACACCAAGCACCTATGATACTTGTATAAAAATGTACACCAAGCACCTATGATACTTGTATAAAAATGTACACCAAGCACCTATGATACTTGTATAAAAATGTACACCAAGCACCTATGATACTTGTATAAAAATGTACACCAAGCACCTATGATACTTGTATAAAAATGTACACCAAGCACCTATGATACTTGTATAAAAATGTACACCAAGCACCTATGATACTTGTATAAAAATGTACACCAAGCACCTATGATACTTGTATAAAAATGTACACCAAGCACCTATGATACTTGTATAAAAATGTACACCAAGCACCTATGATACTTGTATAAAAATGTACACCAAGCACCTATGATACTTGTATAAAAATGTACACCAAGCACCTATGATACTTGTATAAAAATGTACACCAAGCACCTATGATACTTGTATAAAAATGTACACCAAGCACCTATGATACTTGTATAAAAATGTACACCAAGCACCTATGATACTTGTATAAAAATGTACACCAAGCACCTATGATACTTGTATAAAAATGTACACCAAGCACCTATGATACTTGTATAAAAATACCTTGTGATAGGTATTTGTGTAAATATTTGACATTATATCAGTATCTATTAGAGACTTACGTAGAGTTCTAACAAAACGAATCTCTGTACAATTACTTTAGCGTTTAATATGGCGTCTAATGTGACGGCTGACCTTCGTGGTGGTACAAATGTGCCTTAAATTTAATTGAACTTGTGTATTTATGTAGTGAAATAGAGTGAGACTTCACCAGTTTACATGATGGTACTGTTTCGACGTTTCAGCTGGCGCAGCGGGGTGGAAACCTAGAACAAGCATTTGTCGAATTTTGGTTATAGAAAGTCTCGCCGCCTTGTAGACGGCAGGGGGAACCAAACCATGTCTGCCATTGTTGTCAACAAGCGAACTATACAACATTGGTAAAATATTTTCAGTTCTCCCAAAGTGATAATGCGCATAGAAATCTTCGTCACTGTTCGGCAACGGTAGACGGAAGACGATATGTATATAGAGTGGTTAAGTGCATTTTCTTTATGCATAATTTAGTAGAATTATGTGTAATAAACTAATAAAAACTTATAAATTAATAAACTATTTAAAGTTGAATAAGATAATTAAAGTTGAAATTAAATTCACCTTTGAAAACAAAACCAAGAACGGTGTGTAATATCAGCTCTATATAATTCCACTCAGAGAGAACACATGCAGTCACCGACCGCCCGAATTGTTTTCGATTGTGTACACATGATATTGACTTCTATTTCTTTCGAACAAGGTGCAAAATGCAAGTGCAATGTTTAGGCTCTTACGATTCAATGATTCGGGTGTTTCCGGGAATACGACAATTTGCGAAGATCTGTATGTGCATTATTAATTTGGGAATACTGTATATACATATGTTGTGTAAGTTCTTAGATCTGCCTACCTAGATGTATCGAATGGTAAATTAGTAATAAAATACAATCTTTTTAAATATTCGCGCGCAGTCAATTGGTTGCGGTGGCTTAGAAATTTAATTTTGGATATAATATTATTCCGTATAGTCACACATAGTTCTATTCTATATAGAAGCTATACCTATAATAGGTGTGTATGTCGCGATGGTGGCTCGGTTCTATATAGAGCTATACCTATAATAGGTGTGTATGTCGCGATGGTGGCTCGGTTCTATATAGAGCTATACCTATAATAGGTGTGTATGTCGCGATGGTGGCTCGGTTCTATATAGAGCTATACCTATAATAGGTGTGTATGTCGCGATGGTGGCTCGGTTCTATATAGAGCTATACCTATAATAGGTGTGTATGTCGCGATGGTGGCTCGGTTCTATATAGAGCTATACCTATAATAGGTGTGTATGTCGCGATGGTGGCTCGGTTGCAACAACGCTTTCCTTTAAAATCCTACAAAGGTCGGTTCGAACCCCCCCGGCATGTACCAATAGATTTACAACACCACCGTTCCCGTGCCTCCGGTTCCACTGATACCAACTTGTGGAATCGTTAATAAATTGCAGATCCTCGCAACAGTGCAGATCTAGGACGCTGTGTTCAAGGGGCTGTAATTACCTTACCATCCACCTGGCGACGTTCAGGTAAACAATTAGTTTGGTGTCAGCCAAGTTGCATTGTCCGTGGTCACTAAGGTATGATGTGTTGTAATAGAGATGATGACTGGTTTTTATAGTGTTTACTATCTCCGAAATAATCTTGTTTTTGCAATAATATTATTATAATATCATTTTTTAAATTCGCGCTCAACGCTCTCTGTAACCCTATTCTGTTATTCTGTGTTGTTTGTTAAGCGCAAACGTTATATAATGGAATCCATTATATAACGTGTATATATATATATGTATATACGCTATATAATATACATACATATCGCGCTATTAATGTTGATATTTGCACGGCCTCTGTCAACGAAATCCACTAATAATGTTTGCGACTACGTAACAGAATCACGATCACGACATACCTCCTTCGCTTCTTCAACATTTATCAACATCTTCATACAGGCCCTTTTGTTTCGACGGCTTTTTAATAGGTGCATTAAAAAGCCGTCGAAACAAAAGCTATTGTTTTATTTATCTGATCCTGATAGGTGAGTTTTGGTCTGCCAGGGCCTCTTTGGTCTGCCAGGGCCTCTTTTACTTACATTATATATGTATATATTTTGCATTATATATCTGGTTCGTCAATCTCTCTTCACTCATCTTTTTAACATGCCTGAACCATCGGAGCTTGCCTTTCCTTATTTTTGTCCCTATGCTTTCTTTCATACCTACCCTTTTTGCGTATTTCATCATTACGTATGCGGTCCGTTAACGTTACGCCGCATATCCGACGCAACGACCTCATTTCTACTGCATTAACTCTACTCTCATGCGTATTCTGACATATCGACGTTTCGCTTCCATACATAAGAGTTGGTACCAGCATGGCATTGTGTATAGCGAGTCGAGCTTTGCCACTGACATTTCGGCGATCAGTGACCTCTTCTTTCAACATCCCTATTGTACTTCCCATCCGCAGTGAAACACTGCCCAGATATATAATTTCATTTATTGGTCTAGAGTTTCATCATCAATCTTTATCGTCACGGTTGTCATCCTTCTTCTTGGTTTTTCTCGCATTCAAACGGAGTTTGACGATAGTTTTTACGATTTAATCTGTATAAGCGACACTGCGCGAGCTGGCGCAATAATATAGTTTGAGTTTTTAAAAAATGTGTCGCCTTGATTCGTGGCTAGGAACTTTAAATTTTCAAAAACCTACTTACGCAGTATTAGTTTCTATCAAAACAGAGACTCCTTGTAGTTTAGGATTGGGCCTTCAATACCCACTTAATAAATGCACTCTTTATATGCAAAGTAAAAGTATCATCACGACCTTTCGGGGTGGTCAGAAACCACGCTTATAAATAAGCGGATTCATATTTAGCCAACTTTACTATAGGCCAATCATGACAAGTGGCTCGTCGATGTCTCCAGCGTACCAAAGGAGAGAACTGCACAAATAAATTAAATAATAATTAAATGTATTTATTTACATTAATAAATATTATTGTGTCCCGACCAGGAATCGAACCCGGTACCTCAGAGTCTAAATCCACGGACTTAACCGCTAGACCATGGAGGCAGTCTTATAGTCATTTCATTAGAACCAGATCAGTCTCCTATTATAATGAACAAATTTGTATAGTTATCATTATCATTATACCTAATTACTACACTAATTATTAACTAAACTTCTTAACAACTTAGAAAGTAATTTAATTTGGTTTAAGTATGTCGATGGTTCTTACTGTTTAAGCTAAGTATTTCATGTGGATTTGTGATACACTATATCAATAAGTACTATTTGTTCATTAAATCTGTTAATAACAATAAAACATTAAATTATGGATTGATTTGTTATTTAATGAGAGCGATTGTTAGATAATGAGTGTATTTAATTAATAGACATCGTTACAATAAGCGCAGAGGACACCACCTCATTAGAATGTTGAGTTAAGTGGTTGAGATCCGCAGTCTGACGACAAACGTTCCTAGAATTATGAGTTGGTGACGATGTGTGTCGCTCGCGCACACTCCGACATCGCTCAGTATTATTCTGTCAGCGATTAGAAATGCGCGCGCGCATCGTAACGGCCTAAACACATACTTACATACGTGCAACCGGAAAATAGTCGTCGATAACACTATAGTGATATCGTCTTGAGACGTTTTATTAGTAGGTTTTCGCGAAATGTGATCCGGCTACAGTTAGATAAACAGGCAAGTGGATACGCGCTGTTTCGTCGTCGGATGTGAGACACCATGAGCGCCGCCAAGAGGGTCAAGATCACGGTGGTGGGAGACGGCATGGTGGGGAAGACGTGCCTACTCTACGTGTACACCAAGAACGAGTTCCCCACGGAGTACGTCCCCACAGTGTGAGTCAATAGGTCGCCAGCTGCCGGACACGGCTCTTAATTATACCCCTCTGAAGGTCCTGATTCGTCATCGAGGTGTTAATGACGTAATGGCGAATAGGTTGTGTATAGGTAAATTATGACAGGTGACTAAGTAATCTAGCCTTGAGTGAGTTTGTTCGCCACTCAACAATGTAGGCACTTGTAGGAATTATTTTGGTTTTCCAACACATTTTGGGGCAATGTGAAACTGTTATATTCCTATGTAGCTGATCTTGTATTAAGCTGAAAAAAATAAATCTACTTATTATCATATAAGAGATTATAATGTGTGGAAAGTGTTTAGAACTTTACTATGTTATCTAACAGTCTATCTGCGCCAAGGCAAGTTCCACCAAGTCCGTTTAATTTGCTTCATCGCTTCCTTACTGGCTTACTTTAAAGTTGATGAATTACCTGCCCTTAAAATGATAAGTTTCACTAGTGGGCGGGCGATACGTGATTCGCGTCATTATAACTACACGAATAAACATTTTTTTTCTTGTATGGAAGTGTGAACAGTGTGTTTACTACCCACCGGAGTCCTATGACCGTCTCTACTTCTAGACATAGCCCGTTTAATATAGTCTACCCACGTGCATGGACCAGTTACGGCAATTTAAACTGCGATTTCACGGGTATTTTACAAGTGGCACGGTTCGTAGTGACCGTTCACATGTGGAGCCGGTATAAATTAGTGCCTACGGCCTACGAGTATGCGCGAGGATAATCTTTTAATATTTAAATTATTCATGTTTAGCGTTGGTCTACATAGTATACTTATATCGGCAACCCAGTCTTCCTGTTGTTTGTCACATGTTCTCTGTACGGGACGGCCGCCTATCAATCACGAACAATTAGTGATAAAAGTTACTAGTGATAAAGATAAGACAATAACAAAAGAGGTGGTCGTAGCCCGGACATAGCTATGTGATAGCTTAGGAATTTGCGTTGGTCGTAACCAGGAAATAATAATAATTGTGTATTAATCGTGTATTTTCTTAGTGTATTTTTACGTGTGTTTATTTGACGATTACTGTGTATTTTTACTTGTGTTTATTTGATGACTACTGTGTGTTTTTTATTTGTGTGTGATAATAAAGAACAACCTTTTGACCCTAGCCTGGCCGAGAGACGGTGTGATGACGTCATCTCGGTCAAGCCTAGCTTATTATCGCCGTACCTAAAGGGTGCGCTATGTTTGCGACAATGTGTTGTAGTCCTTATCGCCGTACCCAAGGGAAGCGCTTTGTTCGCGGTAATATGTTTGGTCTTTACCGCCGCACCCAAGGGATGCGTTTTGTTCGCGATAACGTTTGGTCTATGTCGCCGTACCTGGAAGGTACGCTTTGTTCGCGATAACAATATTAATCTTATTTGTGATAATAAAACGAGATGTTTTATTGTAGGGTATCCAGGTTGGCCACGAGAGAGTCTCGAGTGTATTCTTGGCCAGCCTGGAATATTGTAAATTCAGGTCGCTAGGTAGCTCTGCGAGTGCCTAGTCTGCCTAGAATGGGTATTGGTATCCTGGACGGAACCTGGACTGGTCCCGAGAGGATCTCGGACTTGTTATGGCCAGTCTAGGAAAGTCGATCGCGGCTGCTGCCTAGGTATCCTAGTGAGGACCTAGGTAGCCTGGAAGCCGTCCAGGTGCCTCAGTGTGTACCTGGGCTGATCTGGAGAGGGTCTAGGACGTATTCCAGGTCAGCCCAGCTTAAAATGATTGTGTAAGTCTCCCTGCTCAGATGCAGACATTGTATTAGGGACTTTTGTGATAAATAAAGTATTTCGAGGGTTGTCTTATTGCTCACTTGATCTCAGCGGGAAATTTTGGTGCTCGCTCCATCGACTTTACATCTCGGTCGGAGCGGGCATTCTGTCCCCTATTGGTTATAATGTAAACATTCTAATAGGACTATTCCAATAGGGGGCGGGGCTTACCGTGTTGGCAAAGGAAGCCGACAAACACGTGTAAGCTCAAAATCGAGGTCAAGTGAGTATTATAAAAGACAGACGGGCTTGCGGTTCCGACATTCCGATTTCGCCGAGCCAACAAGAAGAACTGCAAGCCCGAGGACACCTGAGAAGACCTTCCTGAAGCATGGAGTTTTATTCCGCCTGAAGCCGTCCGGGATCTTAACAACGAACCCCCCTGTCTACCCCGCATGATGTCGTTACACCGGTCGTGAGGATACGTCACCTACTAACATCGAGGGAAGCCAATATACAGTCCACTACTAAACCTCGCGATCCGGCACATCGTTTGGTCCTTCGGAGCCGGATCCGGTACATCGTTTGGTCCTTCGGAGCCGGATCCGGTACATCGTTTGGACCTTCGGAACCGGATCAAGACTAGAGGACGGCTTCAGGGGAATCGTCGGAACACTCCATCTTCAGGAAGGAAGATAGAAGACCAGGAAGAGGATGCCAGTTACGCGGTCGCTCACGGGGAAGACAGTGCCGGCCGAAGAACCCTCCGCCCAGTCAACTGCGGAGGCTGCCTTCGGATCCGGGCCCCGGACATCGGAATCAACGCCATCGACATCGGGTGAATCCCGAGTGACGGACCCCGCCTGGTCCCATGGGTCGACCGAGGCGTCCATAGAGGGTACGCTGAGGACGTCGACCATGGGGACCATCGTGGGGGTCCCTTCAAAGCGAGCTTCCCGCGCGTCTTCGCGCGCCTCCGTCGTGTCTGTGAAGACTACGCGCGCCCAAGACCGGGAAGCCAAATTAAGAAGAGAACTTCAGATAATGAAGAAAGAAGCGGAACTCGAAGATTTCTTAAGCAAGCAACGTAGGAGGATCGACAGCGGAAGCTCCAGCGACGAGGCATCTGTGAACGTGGAAGAATGGGTAGACCGGAGTCTACAGCATTCAGCGAGGACCACGCAGCCACGTCCCGAGGAGCCACTGCCGATCCACGAGCCCGTCGGTCTCTGTCCTGCCCGCTCCGCGCGGATCGCCGAAGCGGGCCCTGCTCCTGGACCGAGAGCCGCCACGTCCCTGGAGAGGGGCCCTCATCTGGAGAGGTTTTCCAGCGCGATGCCCAGGGAGCATCGCATCGCTTCTCAGCCAGGAGAAGCCTCCACGTCCCTGGAGAGGGACCCTCATCTGGAGAGGTTTTCCAGCGCGGTGCCCAGGGAGCACCGCATCGCTTCTCAACCAGGAGAAGCCTCCACGTCCCTGGAGAGGGACCCTCATCTGGAGAGGTTTTCCAGCGCGATGCCCAGGGAGCATCGCATCGCTTCTCAGCCAGGAGAAGCTTCCACGTCCCTGGAGAGGGACCCTCATCTGGAGAGGTTTTCCAGTGCGGCGCCCAGGGAGCACCGCATCGCTTCTCAGCCAGGAGAAGCTTCCACGTCCCTGGAGAGGGACCCTCATCTGGAGAGGTTTTCCAGTGCGGCGCCCAGGGAGCACCGCATCGCTTCTCAGCCAGGAGAAGCTTCCACGTCCCTGGAGAGGGGCCCTCATCTGGAGAGGCATTCCAGCGCATTCCCAGGTGAGCAATGCAACCGAACTCTGCCGACGGCCCCTCCCCAGGGAAGGGTCTCCTTCGGACAGCAGGGTTCCCAGGCCATCCAATGGCTCCCAGAAGACAACCAGCCGGAGCGGAAGGGGCAATTTGAGCAAGGTAGGCAGCGGCCATGGCACCAGATGCCGTTCTCCAGGATTCCAGAACTCCCGCAATTCAGCGGCAACCCTCTGGAATGGATGGTGTTCGTGACATCATACCGGGACACCGCACCATACTTCTCGAACATGGAGAACGTGTCACGGCTTAGAAGCAGCCTCACAGGACGAGCACGGGAAGACTCAGAAGCGCTCCTGTACTCCAACTGCTCAGCGGACAAGATCATCGAGGGACTCGAGACCAGCTTTGCCCGACCGAAGTTAGTCGGCCGTGTGTACGAGATGAAGCTACTCGACCTCCCGAACATCTCTGACAAACCGCGGGACATCGTCCAGTTTTCAAGCCGCCTCAACAACATCATCGCGGCGGCGACGGCGCTCAAATGCTTAAGGTACCTACACCACCCGAGGCTGACAGATCAGGTACTTTCGAAACTATCCACAACGCAGTTTCACCGATGGACACAGTTCTACCTGATCTCCAGAGCTCCCGAGAATGTGAGCCTGGTTGCAGCATTTATGAAGCGAGAAGCCGCAGTATACGCCGAGACGATGCCCATCGATGAGGCGCTCGTAGGTCTACAAATGGGAGGTAAGAATATTGGCTGGCCCGACAATAGAAGAGTCGATGCAAGACACGAAGAGAAGAGATTTCAGAAACCTTCGCTCAAGAGGGCTCAAAGAGCGAACACCGCGGTCGCGATAGTGGAGGAGCCGCAGGATGCTACACCGCCCCCAAAGAAGAGGAACTGCTGCCTGTGCAGACAGGGGCACGAGCTGGCGTCGTGCCAACAGTTCAGGAAAATGGGGACTGAGGAGCGGTGGGCTACGGCAACAGCGAAACGGGTATGTTTTCGCTGCCTCAACCCCTACCATCGATACCATCGATGTGAACGGCAGTCGTGCGGAATCAACGACTGCTGCGAGAGTCATCATAAGCTGCTACACCGAGAAGAGGCCGCCCCGAGAACAGACACGGTGGCCTCAGTCTGGAGCCTATGCCGATCCCAGGTATTTTTGAAGATAGTGCCACTCACTGTCTCGGGACCGGCGGGAGAGGTGCGGACTGCAGCATTGTTGGACGATGGCTCTACTGTGACACTCATCGATGAAGAGCTCGCCCGGGAGATTGGAGCTAGTGGGCCCGAGGAGCCCCTAGCCATTGAGGGCATAGCCACGCAGAACAGGCTATCCAGTACATCCCGGCGAGTTAGAGTGCGACTCGATGGAAGGACGGGGTCGACCACGGCTACAGCGAGGACAATGAGCAACCTGGACCTGTCCCCGCAGGTGGTAGCGGGCAGGGACATCGAAGAGTGCGGACACCTTAGTGACATCAGGGATCAACTAGTGTACGAGAAGACCAAGCCGAGACTGCTGATCGGCCAAGATAATTGGCAACTTCTCCTAGCGTCACAGGTACGTCGTGGGAAGCGTTCCCAACCGGTCGCTTCTCTCACCGAGTTGGGTTGGGTGCTGCACGGCGCCCACACGCGCACTCTGGGACAAAGGGTCCACTATAACCACCACGCGAGAGCTGATGGTGAGATGCACGAAGAGAGGGCCATGAAGACCCTTGAGGAAGGTGCCATCCGCAGAGAAGACGGACACCACAGACTGAGTCATGGACCGGAGTTTCTCAAACAAGAGAGATCGACGTGGCCTTCGGAGAACATAATGGAAATCGTTGACACCGGTGAGGAAAGAGTGAACACCGTATCGAAAAAAGAAACGTCGACATGCCTACCGGATAGTGCGCGATTTTCCAATTGGTTACGACTTCTCCGAGCCACCGCGAGAGTGTTACAATTCGTCGGACTGTGTAGACGCCAAAAAGTGATAACACACTATAAGCGAAACCGCCGTAATGATACGGATAAAAATTGGCCGTCTAAAACGAATAACTCTGCGCGTATATTGAAAAAAGAAACTCCGCAAGATAAGTATAAATTAATTGACGTTGAGTACTTAGAGAGAGCTGAGTTCCTGCTGCTGAGGGATAGCCAGGAGAAGACCTTCACCATGGAGCTGAAGGACTTGGCAGCAGGACGGGACATTCTGAAGACCAGCAGGCTGCATCCACTGGCGGTGGTGATCGTCGACGGGCTCATCAGACTTCGGCCGAGGATAGGGGCTGTAACCGAGGTGCCCCCCGAAATGAAGAGTCCACCAGTTCTCGACGGTCGGGATCACGTCGCTCGTCTCATCATCGAGCGCGTCCATCGGGATCTACACCACGCCAGCACCGAAGCGGTCATCAATGAGTGCAGACAACGCTACTGGATTCTGCATCTCCGGCCGACTGCTCGGTCTATCATTAGCAGGTGTCTACTCTGCAGGATCAGGAGGACGAAGCCGCCGACGCCGCCCACGGGAGATCATCCCGAATGTCGCCTGGGCCACCACCGTCGACCCTTCACCTTCTGCGGAGTGGACTACTTTGGTCCAATCAGCGTGACTTTTGGGAGAGGGACCCAGAAGAAGTACGTCGCCCTCTTTACCTGCCTTACCACTAGGGCGGTCCATCTGGAGCTCGCGGGTTCGCTGAGCACGGACTCCGCCGTGATGGCCTTGCGGCGCATGGTTGCGCGCCGAGGCTGCCCGACCGAGATGTGGTCGGACAACGGGACAAATCTCCGGGGCGCCGAGAAGGAGCTGAGGGACGCTGCGGAGAAGGCCACACAGCGAGAGGCGAATTTCCGCGCCATAAGATGGCGCTTCATCCCCCCAGGTGCCCCATTCATGGGCGGCGCCTGGGAACGTTTGGTGAGGTCGGTGAAGACGGCCCTCGCCACTACACTACACGAGCGGCATCCATCGGAGGAGGTGCTGACTACTCTGCTGGCCGAGGCGGAGTACACCGTTAACAGCCGCCCCCTCACGCACGTATCTGTGAACTCAGAAGACGAGGAGTCGCTGACTCCGAACCACTTCCTACTGAGTGGACCGGCCCGCGTACCTCTGCCAGGGAGGTTTGACGACGGCGAGCTCATCGGCCGTGCCAGCTGGCGCACCGCCCAGCGACTTGCCGACCACTTCTGGAAGAGATGGGTCCGGGAGTACCTGCCCGAGCTGCAACACCGGCGGGAGCCCCACGGAAAAGGGGTTCCAATCCAGCTGCGAGACGTCGTCCTGATAGCGGACGGCAACCTTCCCCGCAACTCGTGGCCACGTGGGATCGTGGAGAGGTGTTTCCCGGGAGCTGACGGCATCGTGCGAGCCGTCGACGTGAAAACGGCGGGAGGACTCCTGCGGCGACCGACGAAGAAACTCGTCATCATTGCAAGCGCGGAGCCGGCCGACCCTTCCAGCAGTTAACACATCGGCCCTCCAGGACGGACGGCGATGTGCGGCGGGAGGATGTACGGGACGGCCGCCTATCAATCACGAACAATTAGTGATAAAAGTTACTAGTGATAAAGATAAGACAATAACAAAAGAGGTGGTCGTAGCCCGGACATAGCTATGTGATAGCTTAGGAATTTGCGTTGGTCGTAACCAGGAAATAATAATAATTGTGTATTAATCGTGTATTTTCTTAGTGTATTTTTACGTGTGTTTATTTGACGATTACTGTGTATTTTTACTTGTGTTTATTTGATGACTACTGTGTGTTTTTTATTTGTGTGTGATAATAAAGAACAACCTTTTGACCCTAGCCTGGCCGAGAGACGGTGTGATGACGTCATCTCGGTCAAGCCTAGCTTATTATCGCCGTACCTAAAGGGTGCGCTATGTTTGCGACAATGTGTTGTAGTCCTTATCGCCGTACCCAAGGGAAGCGCTTTGTTCGCGGTAATATGTTTGGTCTTTACCGCCGCACCCAAGGGATGCGTTTTGTTCGCGATAACGTTTGGTCTATGTCGCCGTACCTGGAAGGTACGCTTTGTTCGCGATAACAATATTAATCTTATTTGTGATAATAAAACGAGATGTTTTATTGTAGGGTATCCAGGTTGGCCACGAGAGAGTCTCGAGTGTATTCTTGGCCAGCCTGGAATATTGTAAATTCAGGTCGCTAGGTAGCTCTGCGAGTGCCTAGTCTGCCTAGAATGGGTATTGGTATCCTGGACGGAACCTGGACTGGTCCCGAGAGGATCTCGGACTTGTTATGGCCAGTCTAGGAAAGTCGATCGCGGCTGCTGCCTAGGTATCCTAGTGAGGACCTAGGTAGCCTGGAAGCCGTCCAGGTGCCTCAGTGTGTACCTGGGCTGATCTGGAGAGGGTCTAGGACGTATTCCAGGTCAGCCCAGCTTAAAATGATTGTGTAAGTCTCCCTGCTCAGATGCAGACATTGTATTAGGGACTTTTGTGATAAATAAAGTATTTCGAGGGTTGTCTTATTGCTCACTTGATCTCAGCGGGAAATTTTGGTGCTCGCTCCATCGACTTTACATCTCGGTCGGAGCGGGCATTCTGTCCCCTATTGGTTATAATGTAAACATTCTAATAGGACTATTCCAATAGGGGGCGGGGCTTACCGTGTTGGCAAAGGAAGCCGACAAACACGTGTAAGCTCAAAATCGAGGTCAAGTGAGTATTATAAAAGACAGACGGGCTTGCGGTTCCGACATTCCGATTTCGCCGAGCCAACAAGAAGAACTGCAAGCCCGAGGACACCTGAGAAGACCTTCCTGAAGCATGGAGTTTTATTCCGCCTGAAGCCGTCCGGGATCTTAACAACGAACCCCCCTGTCTACCCCGCATGATGTCGTTACACCGGTCGTGAGGATACGTCACCTACTAACATCGAGGGAAGCCAATATACAGTCCACTACTAAACCTCGCGATCCGGCACATTCTCCTTGTTTAATAAAAAAAAAATTCAATCATTTATTTACTTTCCAATACATATAACATATTAAATAGCCCGCCAAACTGTAACCACAGTTTGTTGGCGGAGACAATTACTCTCGAAGCTTAATAATAAATATTTATAGTACATAAAAAAGATGCGCGGGCGCGAACCACTCTCCCCCCGCGCGACCACCCCGTCCGCCTACAGGTACCATTCATTTAAGTCTATCTCTTTCTTAGGATTAACACTCATTTCTTCCGAAGATTATTACTGTCCAGTGTATTATTATTGGGAGTAATATATTAAATATAACATAAAATAAATACTAATCGGAAACTGCCAAATCGTGCAATTACAAGTGAGTAGATTGTGTAGGTATGTTAGATTACTTAAATAAATGCTAGAAGTAGAAGAAGGTATAGTTTATGCAAGTAGATATGCATAAGTTTTGATTTGTAAATGAAGTTAGCTACCAAACTAAGGACGTGATTGTTGTATTGTGTGACAGTCGCTTCCTCCGCAATCTCAATAATAACAATGTAGAGTATAGGTCTATGTGTAAACCGTGAACAATCAGTATTACAACTTCAATCTTTAATGAACAATACAAACGTATCATATCCAGAAATGTGGATTTTTTGTACTAGATTAAATAAATGCGACTCTTATTCAAATTTTAATAAACAAAATAATAACAAAACCTAATTTAAACATATACCTACTCGTATCTTATTTAAATTAATTTTCTTTATTAAAATGTAGCTTTAATATAATTGTAAACTATTTTAAAAATACTTCTCATTATGATGTTTAATGTCGAAGTGACGATTTGAGTTATACATGAGGTTTCGTTTTTCCAAAGTTCATCACGTTTTAGACTTTAGTTAATAACTCCTCCCGATTTGAGTTATACATGAGGTTTCGTTTTTCCAAAGTTCATCACGTTTTAGACTTTAGTTAATAACTCCTCCCGATTTGAGTTATACATGAGGTTTCGTTTTTCCAAATTTCATCACGTTTTAGACTTTAGTTAATAACTCCTCCCGATTTGAGTTATACATGAGGTTTCGTTTTTCCAAAGTTCATCACGTTTTAGACTTTAGTTAATAACTCCTCCCGATTTGAGTTATACATGAGGTTTCGTTTTTCCAAAGTTCATCACGTTTTAGACTTAAGTTAATAACTCCTCCCGATTTGAGTTATACATGAGGTTTCGTTTTTCCAAAGTTCATCACGTTTTAGACTTTAGTTAATAACTCCTCCCGATTTGAGTTATACATGAGGTTTCGTTTTTCCAAAGTTCATCACGTTTTAGACTTTAGTTAATAACTCCTCCCGATTTGAGTTATACATGAGGTTTCGTTTTTCCAAATTTCATCACGTTTTAGACTTTAGTTAATAACTCCTCCCGATTTTTTTACTTTAAACGTTTATTTCAAACGAAACCTTAAATTAAATAAACTATATTACAACAAAAACTAAATTTATCCTAAAAAAGTACATAGAAAATAAAAATTAAATACTTACAAAAAAAATAAAAAGGCAAAAGAAGGAAAAGTCATCTAGTCAACCCGGCATAGTGTTAGGGACTGATGTTGTTCACGAGTGTCTCATTCCAGTTGGTAACATTCATGGATGCGCGCCACTTACCATCAGGTTACATGTCATACTAGTATTACAAATGTAGGACCAAGACTCGCCACTGCACGCGGTCTGCAGCAACCCTCAATCTACCACCGCCAGTGAACTTCTTCAGGTCGTCCCACCCTGCTTAAAACTACTAGTCCAAAAATGTTGATATTTCGTTACTCATTTCTTATTCCGAATTGCGCTCAGAGCGCTTAGAACGAATATGACACTGACCGTCGTTCCGAATCAAATATCGCGATTTGGATGCTCAGAGCGTGATATCAATTCGGAACGGTCGAGATCACATTTTCATTCATAAAATGTTAGTTTTTTTTAAATGTATAGAAGATAAATTGCGGATTCCATATCTTTGAGTATGAATACTAACAATAAATGAGTAAATAAATATTTCCAGACAGGTCACACAGCGCCATCTAATTTTCGTGGTAAGCTACGAGGCTTGTGTTACGGAAACTAGATGGTTGATAAACTACATATTATACTTTTTTTTTTGTAAATATATACATACTATACTTACATATAAGCACCCAGACCGAGACAAATTATACAATGTACAACTTGCCCCCGGTGGGAATCGATCCCACGACCTCCCTAATTCACGGCAACGTTTGTTACCACCATAGACATAGGATCGTCGCTATATCTATGGTTACCACTAGACCCTCCGTGGTCAAAAAATATACATCTCTCGGTTTATTCATCTTTATATGTGTAAAGTTTAATATTATTAACTTATTTTGATCTTTTAAAATAACTTGCCGTGTTTCAGACATTTTTTTTTTCCACTTTCTACTTTAATATTAATTATAGATTTGTTTTAGAAGTAACATACAAACAGTATAAACGAATTACAATATTAAATAATTTAAAAGAAAACTTAATTTAAATAAACTTGAAAATGGCGCGCGATATAATGACAAAAAACTGACAGCGCTCAGAGCGATCTACCGCGATATCGTGAGCAGTCTAAGCGCGAGAAATGATGTCATTTGTGACGTCACACAGCTTGGCAAAACAGTTTAAGCGCGTATCGGAACACCTTTAAGCGTGCTTAGGTTACTATTATCGCGTATCGGAACGAAGGGGTAGTAATACGTACAATTAATTGTGTTCTATTGTAATGGCAGGTAAGTACCCAAACTTTGCCCTGGCGAACACCGCAACATAATGATGTCAATCAAATCAAACTGTCATGTTACATCATTTTTTTATTATAAAACAAAGATTGCCTAATGCAAAAGTAAAGAAGTTATGTTGATTTATTATGTAGGTATTTTTTTTTTTATAGGTACTTTTCAATCGTAAGTAAATACCTACTAAAAACCAAGACTTGTTTTGCCCATCTAGGATCCTATACTTAGGGCAGGTAATTCACGATTTCCATAGTGGCCGTTTTACTCATCGTTAAATCAGCCTATGAATACTTTGAAAGCAGGCCCAGCGCAGGTCGCTCGCAAGTTACTATACTTTGTGTCGTCGACCTGCTTCGATCAGCACTCTATGTGGCACCTGCTAATACCCGTTTGCTTTATGTAGTTGCTATATGAAATAGCCGATGACCGATCGCGTGATGTTTGCAGGTTCGATAACTACGTGGACCGCAAGGTGGTGAACGAAGAGGAGGTGGAGCTCTCTCTGTGGGACACGGCCGGGCAGGAGGACTACGAGAGGTTGCGCCCGCTCTCGTACACAGGGGTCAGTAACAAAGTATCAGCCAATGAGCAGAGAGATTCAATCGAGAACATAAAGTACGGGAGTTTCGTCGGCGCCATAATGAGATGCGACGGGACCGGACTACAAATCGTCGCAAAGAAAACAATCTGCTCAGGTCAATTTGACTCCATTTACAGGGGTGTGGAAAAAACTTATTAATTAATTGAATTTAAGAATATTCATGGTCTAATTCGAAGGGACATCATTAAAATATCCTAATTTGGCGAACGTATAAACTCAATTATATACTGACCTTATGTACAGAAAGATGTCGCCCTGATGTTAGGGAGAATTTACTTAAAGTTATTTGCTGTGAGATTGCAACAGTTATCGATAATAAGAAATGCATATCTTTGAGGCGCAACATCCCTCGGCTATAACTTATTTGTTCTGATAAACTGACTGTTTTGGAATTCCCAGAGATAACAAATTTTAAATAAGTACAGGTGTCATCCAAAACATCATAACTCCAACTCGTAGTGTTCTGGACCTCTACCAATAAATATGTACATAGATAACTTCCTGACGATTCTACGAGTTTTCATGTAACCGATTGACGTGATCTCTGACGCGTGGACACGGTAGCGGATTGCACCAATTTATTTTAAAGGCTAGCCGTCAGCATAATAAAGCCATTTTTAACTTTAATTGTTACATTACAAAGACATCTTTACTCTTTGAACTACTTTAGAATGATGTATTTGGTAGGTACCAAAGTTACGTTGTGTGTTCCAGACCGACTGTTTCCTGGTGTGCTATTCTGTGGGGAACCGGTCGTCCTATGAGAATGTCATCCACAAATGGTATCCGGAGTTGAAACATTTCAGCCAGTCCGTACCTATCGTCCTAGTCGGTGAGTCCTGCCATCACCACCCCTCACCAACTATCTGGTCCCGTATCACCTTTGAAATATATATATTTCTTTGAACTAAGTTTATAAACTGACTACAATAATTTATATTTTTTTATTTAATATTTTTTATTGTACCTACTCATTTTAAACTGCCTCTGTGGTCTAGCGGTTAAGTCCGTGGATTTAGACTCGGAGGTACCGGGTTCGATTCCTGGTCGGGACACAAAATTTATTAATGTAAATAAATACATTAAATTAATTTTTAATTTATTTGTGATATTTCTCTCCTTTGGTACGCTGGAGACATCGACGAGCTTGCCACTTGTCATGATTGGCCTATAGTAAAGTTGGCTAAATGTGAATCCGCTTATTTATAAGCGTGGTTTCTGACCACTCCGAAAGGGAAACGGTCGTGATGATACTACTTATAAGTACGAGTATATATATTTGTATAAAATATGTAACCAGTATTATTAAAACAACAACAGCTATCATATAAATGAGTAATTATTTACTTTTAGTCTTTATTATTTAGCGTTGCTTATTATTTCTTTAATTTTACTATCAGTGGAGCCCAACGCTACTAAATGTTGTGTAATATGGTGTATTCCCAAAAGTGTATAACTAAATGTTGTGTAATATGGTGTATTCCCAAAAGTGTATAATTAAATATTGAGTTTATTAGATTTAGCAACATTTGTCGAGAACAATAGATGACTAACGATAGTTATGTTTTCCTTGTTTCTGTAAATCTAATTATATCCTGTTACTTTCAGCAACCAAAGTGGACTTGCGATCAGACGAGGAACAACATGCGATATCCACACACGAAGGAAAAAAATTGAAAAGGAAAATTAAGTAAGTATTGGTTTCCGATCGCAACTTCACGACCGCCATTACTTCTCGAACCTTTATCGGAATCGGGAACTATATCTCTAAGTATATATCCGACACTATTCGAATATCGATAGTCTGCCCCCTAGCTCTCCATCTGATCTATTGCGCTATACATAAACATTTGCAATTGTCGATACACATACGTTTTAAACACTGACTGGCTCGTGACGTGATGCGAGTGTGAGCTCGTGTCGCCGGCAGAGAGCCCGTGTCGCCGGCAGAGAGCCCGTGTCGCCGGCAGAGAGCTCGTGTCGCCGGCAGAGAGCTCGTGTCGCCGGCAGAGAGCTCGTGTCGCCGGCAGAGAGCTCGTGTCGCCGGCAGAGAGCCCGTGTCGCCGGCAGAGAGCTCGTGTCGCCGGCAGAGAGCTCGTGTCGCCGGCAGAGAGCTCGTGTCGCCGGCAGAGAGCTCGTGTCGCCGGCAGAGAGCTCGTGTCGCCGGCAGAGAGCTCGTGTCGCCGGCAGAGAGCTCGTGTCGCCGGCAGAGAGCTCGTGTCGCCGGCAGAGAGCCCGTGTCGCCGGCAGAGAGCTCGTGTCGCCGGCAGAGAGCTCGTGTCGCCGGCAGAGAGCTCGTGTCGCCGGCAGAGAGCTCGTGTCGCCGGCAGAGAGCTCGTGTCGCCGGCAGAGAGCTCGTGTCGCCGGCAGAGAGCTCGTGTCGCCGGCAGAGTGCTCGTGTCGCCGGCAGAGAGCTCGTGTCGCCGGCAGAGAGCTCGTGTCGCCGGCAGAGAGCTCGTGTCGCCGGCAGAGTGCTCGTGTCGCCGGCAGAGAGCTCGTGTCGCCGGCAGAGAGCTCGTGTCGCCGGCAGAGAGCTCGTGGTCGTCATTTGCGTATTATTGTTTTACAAGCAGTCGTCATTCCTGTCGAACCGCAGCTTTCCTGGTGCACGGGTGTAGGAGGTTGGCCCTATACCTCGCATTCTGTTGCCATCGACTTTCCCCTGAACTACCAGGCTCTCAATAGATGTTTCTCCAGTATGAAGTTGCTCGTCCAACCATATGCGTTATTAATAACTTTAAGGAATCATTGACTATCTGGCAAACACAAAAATTAAAATTAAAAAACATTTCCTCGCCAAGCCGTCTGGCCAGAGCGTGGTGAGTGTAGGCCAAATTCTTGAGATATATGTACATATGTTCTGAAATGTCCATCTCCAGCAGTGCAGGTCTAGGACTGTGTTCTAGGGACTAATAAATGAATAAATAAATGAAAAAACACAAAAAAAACCTTTAATGTTTTCACTTAGCGTACCCCGGGGGACATCGCCCGCCACCTACTGTCACCAAATACTATCTTATCTGACAAAATGAAAATTATTAAAATAACATATTATTTAGTAAAGTTTGTCGCGAGGACGGTTTGTGAAAGTGGTACAGTGCTGTTGTCGGGTCCTTTATCGGTGCAGATAACGACGCGTGCGAGATAGTGACGACTCTACCAAATATACAACCATTAAAAAAATCTTTGTATACTATTTTTATAAACGAACTGCCTCCGTGGTCTAGCGATTATGTTCGTGGATTTAGATTCGGCGGTACCGGGTTCTATTTCTAGTTGGGACACAATAATTTATTTATGATACTTCTCGAATTTGGCACGCTAAAGACATCGATGAGCTTGCCACTTGTCTTGATGGGCTTATGGTTAAAAGTTAAAAAATATCTTTACATTCTGTACCCCAATTCTATTAACACAAGGATGTCTCGACTGAGTCTCGTAAACTTTTTGCTTTATTATGATGATGGGGCCGAAGTAAGCGATTTTCAGAGATAACGTCTATCCACCCCAGCCGGCCCAGCCGCAAGCCCGGATGGAACCATTCTCATTATCATGAACTTGAGTTAGCGACGATCTTACGGCTCATTATAATAAACCAGCACCTCGTGGGGCTGCAGTCGTTATAACATTACGTTTTGATAACAACACTCGTTATTAACTTGCCTACCTATATCTGAATCGCACCTAATGGTTGAGGCGAGTTATCTAATCCGATCCAAGCACCGACACCGATCGGCATACATTGCATAATCATTTACTTCATGACTTTTAACTTGAAAATATAAATCTAATTGTATCTTTTCCTAATCCTTTATAACCGTCGTGGTACCTTTCATCGACATTCAATTAATAACTTATGAGTGGGCGGCACTGCTTACCAAGTGTTGCTATCCGAAGGAATATATATTGATACTATGTCCGTGTCCCTCCGCCGTCCATAAGTAACCTCTATAATGCCGTTGTCCTACATGAACTACATTCATCAAAAATATCTAATAATTTATTTGACCTATTAAAATAATACCTTATATAGTAGTTTATAAGATATAGGAATAACTGCCATGGTCTAGCGGTTAATTCCGTGGATTTAGACGCTGAGGTACCGGGTTCGATTCCTGGTCGGGACACAATAATTTATTTGTGATACTTCTCGAAGTATTGTTGGCGTATAGTAAAGTTGGTTAAACGTGAATCCGCTTCATTAAAAAAAGCGTGGTTTCTGACTACGCTGGAACTGGAAGGGATACAGTCGTGATGATACTGCAGTATTTATAATGGCTAAAATATGCCGTTAATTGACTTATTTAGTTATACAATGCTGGAACGACATCTATTTTTCATTAAATTTGCCTTTCTAAACTATGATAACGACACTATAGAGGTAGCTCGAGTACGGCAGTAATGTAGGAACGAAATCCGGCCATCGAGTTGTACAACAATTGTGTGTTTGGCGAGGTAGTAAGTTTGGGCTGCAGTACAAGCTCCCTCCCGAATCGGTCGTCACGAGTTTCGTGTCTGTACATTTTGAACATATAAACCCGCGGCACGTGACGAGTGATGTCAGCAGCTGCACTCTTCAGCCCACGATTCACATCACCCTATTCATTCAAGAGAAGTAGAATTTCATAAAAAACTGTCACTGTTTCTAAACTAAATAACCGATATCATTAACAGGGTTTAACGGTCGTGCATACCTCTCGCTCGCACAATCCAACTGTACTTGTCAGAAATGTAGTCTTACTTGAAGACCAGGCGCGGTGGTGGCTCGGAGGTAGGAACCAATCGGAACCAAAAACAAAGGAACCCCCCGGCATGTACCAATGAGAAATACACTTTCCTTACGTACTGCAGTCATAGATTTACAACACCACCGTTCCCGTCCATGTTAAGCCATCGGTCCCGGTTCCACTAATACCAACTTGTGGAATCGTTAATAAATTGTCATAAAAAATTTACATCATATCCTCGCCAAGTCGTCTGGCCAGCGTGGCAAGTGTAGGCCAAATTCTCCAGATATATGTTCTGGAAGGCCTATCTCCAGCAGTGGAGGTCTAGGACGCTGTGTTCTAGGGGCTGTAATGATGAATGTCTGTAATTTTATTTCCTAGAAAGTTAATAAACTTTTTTTTCAAAAAGTACACTCGGACTGGAAAAAATCTAGAAAATATTGGATCGTGCGACCGAGAGGGTTGCAAACGTGGAGACGGTCACAGCGACCTGATGCTGAGCAGGTTGTGTGTTGGAGACGGTCACAGCGACCTGATGCTGAGCAGGTTGTGTGTTGCAGACGGTCACAGCGACCTGATGCTGAGCAGGTTGTGTGTTGGAGACGGTCACAGCGACCTGATGCTGAGCAGGTTGTGTGTTGCAGACGGTCACAGCGACCTGATGCTGAGCAGGTTGTGTGTTGGAGACGGTCACAGCGACCTGATGCTGAGCAGGTTGTGTGTTGGAGACGGTCACAGCGACCTGATGCTGAGCAGGTTGTGTGTTGCAGACGGTCACAGCGACCTGATGCTGAGCAGGTTGTGTGTTGGAGACGGTCACAGCGACCTGATGCTGAGCAGGTTGTGTGTTGGAGACGGTCACAGCGACCTGATGCTGAGCAGGTTGTGTGTTGCAGACGGTCACAGCGACCTGATGCTGAGCAGGTTGTGTGTTGGAGACGGTCACAGCGACCTGATGCTGAGCAGGTTGTGTGTTGGAGACGGTCACAGCGACCTGATGCTGAGCAGGTTGTGTGTTGCAGACGGTCACAGCGACCTGATGCTGAGCAGGTTGTGTGTTGGAGACGGTCACAGCGACCTGATGCTGAGCAGGTTGTGTGTTGGAGACGGTCACAGCGACCTGATGCTGAGCAGGTTGTGTGTTGCAGAGCGGTGACTCTGATGGAGTGCTCGGCGCTGGACAGGATAAACATCGGCGAGGTGTTCGAGGAGGCGCTGCGAGTGGCCAGCCAGAGGAAACCGGTCACTAAGCGCACTTGCCAATTCATTTAGTACTTCGTCAACCCATACGTACTCCTGTAAATACTTGTTCGTTTGCCAAAGATTTATTTAAGACCACAACTGATAATATTTAGAAAAGTCAAATAACAATGTGTACTATATGTGTATATGGGTTTCTTATTCTTGTCTCCCATCGCTACTGTGTTTCTATATGTTCACCAACTTTCTGTATAGTCTTATATCTATCGTTTTCGTTACATCAATAATATCAAGCTACATGTTCACAAAAGAGTCCAAAACTTAACTCTATTGTGAACATGCTCGACATAGGACGCGCTCCAAACAAGACTATTGTCAATTTTAATAACTAATATCATTTAACTGAAACGGTTCCACATTAAAAACATTTTGTATTAAATAGCTTGATATTATTTATGAACAGAGTAGAACTGTCTCTGCGCAGAGCCGCCGAAGCTAATACATAAAATTACTATATTACTCGTTATTTACATTTTCGCCCTAAACAGATTAAAATAAGTAATAGTTTTCCGGAACAAAAATATGTAACATGTGGAAATGTGTAACATGTGGAAATGTGTAACATGTGGAAATGTGTAACATGTGGAAATGTGTAACATGTGGAAATGTGTAACATGTGGAAATGTGTAACATGTGGTAATGTGTAACATGTGGAAATGTGTAACATGTGGAAATGTCTACTGAGTCACGTTTATTTCCCCGTATGGTATTGAATATTGTTTAGAACTTGGGTTTCTTCGTGTGTTACATATAAAAATAATTAAACTCAGAAAACCATTCCAGTCTAGTTAGAGTAATAGTATAAGTGTATAGATTTAAAAAAAACCGCACAAGTACCTACTGTTGAGAACCACTTCATATGCACAAGTAACTAATAATTAGAAGTTTTTACCTAATTGTTACCTGCCCTGTGTTGTACACCCCTACCTATCTGCCCTGTGTTGTACACCCCTACCTACCTGCCCTGTGTTGTACACCCCTACCTACCTGCCCTGTGTTCGACTTGTTGCTTTTTTATTACTTTATTTCGCTTTGAAAGACTTGGCATTGCTCTATCGTTTTATTTTACTTTTACTTATCAAAAAGCGATCTTTGCTTTCAAGTCGAACACAACACTAAATTCAAATTCAAAATTCTTTACTGTATAGATTACTTATTCTAATTACATGTCATGACGATGCAATCTGCCCATATTAAGGGCATACACTATGCTTATGTCAATTGATATTTATTTACAATATATATTTATATATAGTTAACATTTAGTATTTTTCTTGTCAATTTATTGGAATTATTATAATACAATGTTAATGTCAAAATTTGCTTTCTAAAAAATATTTTATTGAGTAAAAACAGTTGTCAATGAGAAGTTTCTTTAACTCAGTTTATGGTTTCGGTAAATTTTTGTTATTTATTAACAATTTGTAAATTAATATTTTGTATTTTTTAATGAAATAAAATGAAACCTTTTTTTTCTACAAGAGATACTTTAGTCATGTAAACAGTAGGCACATTCGTTTCCATATGTCACACATTCGTTTCCATATGTCACACATTCGTTTCCATATGTCACACATTGGCGCGCTAACATATTATAAGTAATTGAATAATCTAAATAATTGTAATTCTAAGAATGATAGTATTGTATATATAAAGACCTCGAGATTAAAGTTAAAAATGGCAGATAAACTTACAAAGTGTAGATAACCGTAAACCCGTAACACCGTTGCAGTTTATGATTCGAGTAAGTACCTAGCTGTAAGTATAATACTATGTTTATTATAAGAAACAATGTATTAGAATATTTGTGTTCCAAATGAAGTATTGTATCTGATACGTACCTACTTATCTAGTATTATACATTTTTGTCAAGTCAAATATATGCATTTATTTACATTTAATTGTTTTTTATTTATTTTGACTACCGTATGTTCCCTTCCTCGTTGTAGGCGGACCCTAAGACAAGATGATATTACTTTATTGTATGTAGACGGAACTGAAGTATACGTACTAAATCCTATAACCGTTTGACTTGATGTTGAAGTGTCGGCCGGCGCGGGCGCACAGCCGAGTTGTGTCTACAAATAAAGGCACTCGTTCGCCGCTAAAGCCTCAGGTATAAGTAGGACCTATTATAAAAGAGAACTAATTAAATGTAAGGTCATCACGACCTTATCCCTTCCGGGGCGGTCAGAATCCAGGTTTTTTTATTTTAAGATGAATTTAACCAACTTTACTCAAGCTCGTCGATTTTTCTAGCGTACCAAACTTCATATAAATGATTTAAATAAATTGTTCTGTCCCGTCCAGAAATCGAACCCGGTACCTCCGAGTCTTATCTATGGATTTAACCGCTAGACCACGGAGGCAAACTAATTAAATGGTTCGCCATTAATACATTATTGGTTAGCAATATAAATCAGATGTTTAATTAAATTATTTAGTCAACCAATAAAGATTTGGTTTACAATAACAGACAGGCTGGCTTTGCTGGCAACCTTTGTCTCCCAAACAATCTTATGCAAAATAAATACTCGTACTTTTAGGTACCTACTGGTCAGCAGTAGAGGCTTGTCATGTCTAAGTCATCTAATGCATACCATTTGTAAAGAGGCGAGGTACCTTATCTGTACAAGAACTTTTCTTTTGTTTAATACTGAGCAATACGTGACCCCCCACCTACCTGAAGGTAGGTGGGACGACAGCTTCTAAAATGGGACAAAGGACGCCAGCTCAAGGAACATATTACAAGCGCCAGCTACTGAGGAATTATGATATTGCCAACAAAGCAATCGTTCGGTCATTCGACATATTGACTGCAATTATTTTAAAACAATTTTAAATAACAGTTTCTGATATTGCTTGTGGCCCGTCCTAGGACCACTTGTTCCCACAGGCTACAAAGTAGGGCTGTAATATGTCACTTCACAGACCAAATCGTCACATTCATAGTTGAGCCCAAGCCAATCAATGTTTAGCGGCATTAGATTATTAAAGAAATAAATAACGTGCCTTATAATAAAAAAGATAAACGTTCAATATAAATATGTGGTTAACGTGGTGGGTATTGCATGATCTAATGTATCTTATTATTTGTTAAATGTGCAATTCTGTTTGTTGACCCTAATAAAGAAAAATTAAATATCTTTTTGATCTCCTCAGAAATCCAGCATAAGTGACGCTATATATTTTGGACACAGTAACTTTTAGCCATCTATAAGTACAAATCTATGATGGTTGAAGGTCGGCAATCCAAGGCCTTAAAAAATTAAGAAACTAGGAATGACTGACAGCGTCAGAATCCATACGTCATTTATCAGTCAGTCAACTTTACGACGACTTTCGCGACGTTTTTAATCGATCTTTTCGTTGTTAAAAACATTAAATAGTTATAATCCTATTCGTTCAAAGTGTTATAATTTTAAAGTTCTTTAAATATAAGTATCAAAATGAAACGTGGATATGATTCCATGAATTCATCTGTGGAAATAAGTTCGTATCGTGATCAACACTTTAAGGTATTTCTTAATATTATATTGATAGTGTTGATTGTAACCTATATTTGTATTACCCTTCTGTTCGTCATTCGCTTTAATAACAAAAGAAACATTAAATAATTCTAGGGTTCACGCAGCGAGCAGGAGCGCTTACTCCGTGCCTCGTCAACACTGTACGTAGGCAATCTATCATTTTACACGACTGAAGAACAAATATACGAACTGTTTTCTAGATGTGGTGATATTAGGAGAGTCGTTATGGGCCTAGATAAATATAAGAAGACTCCATGTGGGTTTTGTTTCCTCGAATATTATGCAAGAGCTGATGCCGAGAACTGTATGAGGTAGGATTTCAAATATGCTTGTATAATCTGTAGACTACTCTGTCTGTTTACTTACAAAGTTGGTCTAATTCAGTATTATGTTGTAGATATATAAACGGAACAAGATTGGATGACAGAATAATTAGAAGTGATTGGGATGCTGGCTTTATAGAAGGAAGACAATATGGCAGAGGAAAGACAGGAGGGCAGGTGAGACACAACAACACACAATTGATTATACATAATCTTACAAGATATCTTATAGATCAGAAAACATTTAAATTTATGAAATTTAGGAAATAATATATCTTGGTAATTTCTATATATTTTCTTTACCATAATAATGAATGTTTGTTGTGTTCAGGGGTAACTTTTAAAATTATGAATGTTTGCAGGTTCGTGATGAATATAGAACTGATTATGATGGTGGGCGCGGCGGCTATGGGAAAATAATAGCTCAGAAGATAACACCCAACACTATGGAACGCTGATAGGCACTGGATTCCATTATTAAAGAGACATTGAAGCATTCAGTTATTACATAGTAAGAGACTAAACCTAAATAAATTGATACTAAATTTCATTAATTTATATTTTAAATCATAATAAACAGCTTCTGTGAATAGTTTGTAATATTTTTCTTTAAGAAATCTGGTTGTGAAAGTTATTGTAACAGAAACACCTTGATATTTCAGCATTTGTAAGTTTTAAATTAACATAAGGTCTCTACTTGTTGTTCAAACTGTGGCAAAATGATTTCACAATATGTCACAATGTCCTAACTCATATGCCTACAACTTTTAACTCCACTTGTTTAGAAAACAACATTTGTGTGGGTCGTCTTGGTCGTGGGGGCACTGGGCTTATTCTAAATTCTTTGGACCCCCCACCGGGCATATAGATAAGCTCTAAATGTTTTGGACCCCCCACTGGGTATATAGATGATCTCTAAATGTTATTCCATGGCTTCGGCCAACTGTCCAGCAGTTGGAGCAAGAGGACATTTGACAAATAATAAAATGTAATAATGTCCTATATGTAGTTCATATTTTGTTTAGTACACATGAACATAAGTTAATGTTTCTGATTTTGATTGAAGTATTGTAAAATTGTTTCAATTTGTGAAATGGATTTTAGATAATACTTGCAATACAACTGGTAATGTATATATTGTAAGACTGCCGCCTGCATTCATTCATTTCTATTTTGAATGTAATTAAATGGTTTTATAAGTATGTTTGTTTTTTAATAACTATCCTAATAGTATAGGATACATTGTAGAGCGACCTTCACCGATCCGTTATCCAAATGAAATCCACTTTTTATTTAATAAAATATGCTTTTAGCAATGATAAGTTGCCTAACGAAATATTTTTAAGGCTATATGGGTAATTTTTTTAAGTAGGCGTTGATGGCTGTAGTCTACTAGTGTACTATCGAAAAATGCTGATTCGATTAAATAATAAAATTGCATATATTTTTTTTTAAACTCATTTTGACAGTTGGGTTCGATTCTCGCAGTTTCATATACATACTATCAAAATTTGACTCTCATAAGGGACACTGTTTGCAAAAGTGGATTTGATTCGGATAACAGATCGCTGAATGACGCACTTTTACGTATCTTAGACTATAACATGAGAGGGAGAGGAGTGGAATGGTAGACAGTAAGAATCTTGTTACACAATAAATTAAACCTGCCTATTGTCGGTCGCAAATCTGAGACACCATTCTTCTCATACATGGACCCGGCACCCGCACGGTAAATCTATGGAATACTTAGATATTTGTCTTATAATTGGCAACCAGTGGAAAATTTGTAGTCACTATTTTGGTCAAATATTTAGCAAGGAAATGTCTCGACACACTTCAAACCAAACTGATGCAGGTCGCCATTTATAAAACCTAATCACCAAATAATTTCGCAAACTTGGAGAGCCTTTTCTATTCTCCTGAAATAAAAGCAATAAAAATATTTACAGGATTTATTTGTTACGCTGATGATATATAGAAATGACGCAACCGAGTGCCAACATCTAGAAAACTAATATATCAGACATATGTTTCGTAAGAAGGCGTGTCTGCACAGATATAGAAATATACAGGAGAATATGTTGAATAAAACGAGCTGCAATAATATATATTTATATTAGACATTAAAAAATATAAAAGCATTTGTACAAGAATGACAAAACAAATATAAACAATACAACAAGAACAACTATATAATATTAAGTACTTCAGCAATACGGCGACACTGCAACTACCTTATTGTGCGGTTCGTGACAACTTCACTTTTGCAACTGTTATAAACCATAAAAAATAAATATTTGTACTTATTAAAGGCTAAAATACATTTGATAGCAATTTCATTGATCTGAAATTATTCATTTTAACTTACTACCTAATATTAGCCTTAAAGTTTGAATGTTACACAAATATTTAGGTAGCTTAAACTAACACCCGTCTCCTCGACGGCTCCTCGACGTCTCCTCCACTCAATTATTCCTTTCAGCTGTCAAACGGAGGGACGCCTCGGCTTGTGAGGAATAGAAGTGTCAAACTCGCGGTACATCGCGACCTACCTTCTTGTATTTCTTATTAATAATTTAGTTAAATTACTTAAAGAACACATTTTAAACAAAATCAATTGTCAAACTCATTCAAATGAGATTCGTTTCTAATTTGTTAATAATTGACACGTGATATAAATGTGTAAGAGACAGGCTTATCGATGTCAAAAGTGTGACAATGAAGATTCAGAACACGAACAGGAACGTCTCTTTAATGTTGTCAGAAAAAATATATCTAACATTTATGCTTTTTGAGGTTTGGATAATTCACAACTAACTCTATGTTCGACTTGACGTTTTAAGCGCTTTGTTCACTTTATTTCGCTTTGAAAGTCGTTCGACTTGGCGTTAGTCTATGGTTTACATACAAAATTCGGTAAAAAGGCAAGCTTTGCATAGCATGAGAATACCGATTTTGAGCATCGGAGCAGCGAGGGGAACGGTCCAGTGGTGGAGCTGTTAAGGAAACGTCAATATGGGTATATAAAATATGAGATTATAAATATATTAGTGACTTAATGTTACCACAAACGTATTCAGATCGATAACTATGATGGCTTCCAGTTTGTAACATTCCCAAACTATAATACTTAATTACATAAAAATATGTTTCTACTTCTATAATAACGTCTTGTAAATTTATTCTCGTTTTTCTGATTCTGGCATCAAGTCGAACCACATGGTTTTAGCTTCTCTGAAGTCATACTGGTTGAGGAGCACTATCACCTGAAACGCAATCAAATTAATTATAATACCTTTTTCATCGCAGTGTTTGTAGTATTTTGTGTTCTCCACAGACCATTCCTCTGTCAACTTCGGTATTATTTTGCAAAACAAATGGTTATTTATTTCAAAACAACACCTTCATGCGTTTTTTTTTTTACAGAAAACGGTTCCTTAAAGATGATGTTAAGGAAAAGTTTATTCTAAAAACTGCTAACGGTAATTTTTTAAAATAATATTTATATATATATATTATTGTATTGTAGAAAACCAAAACAAGTGCAGATACATAGGCGAGCTTAATGCCGTAAATGCATTTTCTACCAACTAACCTTTGTGACTGAGATATGTAACAGCGGGTGCAGCAGGTTACTATACAAAACATATTTAGATGTATATTTTTTATTCATAATATTGTAAAAGCTGTAACATATGCGTCTTATGTGATTTTTTACTTTCAACCGATTCAAATGTTGTGCAGAAGAAAGGGAAGTTATGGTAAGTACGTGTATCCCTACCTGACAGGAGGATCGACTATCTATTATTTTGTATTGTTACCTGTCCGATGACGGGACTGCCCCCCAGGAACCCCTTGTGGGTGGCCACGGTGACCTCGAGCTGGCGAGCGGAGAGCTCCCCCAGGGGGATGTCCCACTCGAACCTCTCGTCGTACTCCGGCATGCAGCTGTCCTTCACCACCTGCCGAGAGTCACCATCAGCCGCCATCTCTCTATTGCTATCCCCATTCGACCCCTTCAACAACCTTTGACATGTATACCGTGTCTCAGAAATGAACAGTTTGTAAATAACACTGTCTTCTGATGTATCTTTAGAAATGATATCATCCATTTTGGGCTATTTTTATACTACTTTAATACTTACTTTTTAAATTAAATTCTTGCTACAATAATTTATATACAAATGCATACTGTGAATACAATTTAGCTTAAAATTGATGTAGATAATAAATAGGATGCACTTACTCCCCAAATGATATGTTCCATAAAAATACTTACAACAGTCTTCCGTTTGGAATCCTTGGATCGTCCCGGCAGGAGGTACAGCTTCACGTATGGGTCCGGAATGTTGGTCGGGTCCTTCAGTGGAATGTTCCTGACAATACATTATACAATATTATCCACACTCTCTCTCTATATATGTCTGTTTTATATTACTGGACCGATTCTTAATCTGAACATGGTGTTGGCTTAACCACCTTCTCAAGCATCGTATTTTGGTATACCTGGGCCGATAAACATCGAATACCCGATACCCTTGTGTATGGCTCAGACACTCCTAGATAGGTATCACCAAACCATCACTGAGCTGGACAATCCCCACGCGGTACCCTGTTGCCTTGAGAAACTTCTCTAGAACTTGAATGATAAATTCGGTCATTCTTCTTATTGAATTGTTGCTCTAGAGTAAATATCTTCTCGTCAGTAAATGAAACTTTTCCATGACCTCCCTTTGCCTAACCTTATCGCCCAAGAAGTTGTTTTCATTTTACCATCCTATTCATTTTTAAATTATCGGTTAAGTAATGACCAGTGCCAATTAGCGCGGTGGTGGCTCGGCGGTAAGAACGCGTTCCTTAAATCCTACAAAGGTCGGTTCGAACCCCGGCATGTACCAATGAGAAATACACCTTTCTTACGTACTGCAGTCATATATTTACAACACCACCGTTCCCGTGCCCCGGAGAGCACGTTAAGCCGTCTGTCCCGGTTCCACTAATGCCAACTTGTGGAATCGTTAATAAATTATCATTAAAAAATGATATCATATCCTCGCCGTCTGGCCAGCGTGGCGAGTGTAGGTCAAATTGTCCAGTTCTGGAAGGCCCATCTCCAGCAGTGGAGGTCTAGGACGCTGTGTTCTAGGGGCTGTAATGAATAATGAAAATGACCCGTACGTCTCTTAGAATCTGCAAGTCCACGTTTTAATATAAGAGACAAGGTTATATGCTTAGATAAAATCTTTTGCTTTCGGACAGGATTCCTCGGATTCTTTCGTTGGCTGCTTTGATCGTCATTTTAGTAAGAATACTACGTGGACCATCAGATCTTTTTATGTCTCCAACAGAGGACGTTCCCAGTAATTATCAAGCGGATGGTGAGTTTCATAAATTCCATTTGTCTCCTTACCTACTTGTAATGCTCTCACAGCAATTCGGTCCCCTACATCGCCGCACTCCATTTTTAAATCACAAAAATATTCAACACAACGAATATCATCAGGTTTCAAATTTAAATGTAATATTATTGTTTTTTTTTTAAATTGTATTTGGCCAGAATATGTACACTTACATGATCTTGTGTACGACGACATGAAGGACGCTGGCCTGCACGCTGTACCGGATGGTGAGCAGTACCCGTCCCAGTCCCGCCTCTCCCGCCGACCTGGGTACAAACATACATCCATATTTCCTCGTCTTGTGAGAAGCAACTTAAATCTGGTGAAAAGAAGTGGGGATATAGAATCAATGAATGCCACCATTTATTTTGATCTATTTTAGTACTACTTGTGCTGTTTACAAGCTAAAACATCTAAATAGTTTTTTCGATAGTTTAATTAATAACATTAATGTTATTTTTACTATTACTGTGCTATTAAGTTATTTGCATAATTCAATATATAGTTTTGGTATCAATCAAGACTTTTAGTTCTAGAGCTGTCATGATTTTAAACATTTTGAACACCCAAACTATGTAATGAAAAAGGGGTTTTCTAAATTAATTGTAATCTTGTTAGAATAATAATAACAATGGATATATAACTGTTAATAGAATTTATCCCAAATCCCTATACAAGATGAGTGATGTCCTTTGGAATTATCTTATCTAAGTAAGTCTTGTTTCAAACGGGGTTATTTTTATATAAATATCACCATGGCAAGCTTACAACATTAATTCTCCTTGAAAGTAAAAATTGGCATTTGACATTGTTGCAAGTGGCAAATACTTTCAAGGAGAACAACAAATAGGTGGTAGGCGGACTGATGGTGGTAATTTGCCCAGTCTGCTGGGGCGGGGAAGTATCCACCGTTCGTGCCGATAAGCCCAGTAAAGTGCATTCACACATTTCGGGAACAGGCTCGAATTGCCGGCATGCCCAAACAAACATGCTGGGGGGTGTCGACGCGGTTGTGAAGGGGCAAACTGTCGGCTGCTGAGCCTTTGTTTGGGAGAGATGGGGTGACCCGTCGGTCAGGGAGACCCGGAGAAACGGTTGTCCCGCTGGCCGCCCGCGGCATAGTACAGGGGCCCACCGATGACAACCATCATCGGCTGGCTGCCCCATCATGCTGCGCATAATCCCGGGTGCGCTTGTTGTGCCGGTTGGTGACCGGATTGTGGGGTCCCAGCAAGTGCTTCCGGGGGGGTTCGGGGGCCCTTCCGTACGACGGATCAGCCAATATCTCTCCAAGCAGCCCAAGGTAAGGTAGCCTTCAGCTGGCTTCCACATATACTGCGTCGACACCGCCATTTACGCTTCTTTCTTTTTTCTTCCTCTATGTTTTTCATTCTTTCTCTATCCCAACCAAACCCAACCTTCATGATAACAAAACATAAGAAAAAGCATAATACAGCGGTGCACACCCCCACCGTCGAGTTTGGCGTGGATTTTACAAACATTCGTGGTCTACACGCCAATCTCGACGTCGTTCATCATCACCTCGAGACGACGCGCCCGGCAATGTTTTTTCTGACCGAGACACAGATACTAAAGCCCGCGGACACATCATACCTACACTACCCCGGATACTCGCTGGAAGAGTCCTTCCATGCGAAGGCTGGGGTATGCCTGTATGTCCGCGATGATGTCTGTTGTCGCCGTCTTCGTTTCATGGAGGACTCCTCCTTTTCTGTCCTTTGGGTGCATGTGGATCTGGGGCATCAGTCTCGGATCTACGTGTGCCTTTACCGATCCCATAGGGGAGACTTCGAGACAACTCAGCTCTTCGACTACCTGAGTCGAGCGACAGATGATGCGCAGGAGCGGTTTCCTACCGCCGAAATGGTATTTTTGGGGGATTTTAATGCTCACCATTCACAATGGCTGGGTTCCCCTAAAACCGACCATGCGGGAAAAACTGCTCATGACTTTGCTCTGACATACGGTCTGACACAACTGGTAACCCAGAACACCAGGATTCCAGATGTAGCCGGACATACACCTTCCTTGCTTGACCTACTGCTGACGAGCCATGCTGCCGGGTATAATGTATCAGTTTTAGCCCCTCTCGGTGGCTCAGATCATTGCCTGGTAGCTACGACAGTGCCACGCGCTCCACCTCCTCCTCGGAAGGACTTTGAGCGTATCGTATGGCACTACTCGTCAGCAGACTGGGATGGACTGCGTGAGTACTACGCATCCATCCCTTGGAGGCTCCGCTGCTTTAAGGACGATAACCCATCCAGATCTGCGGTTGCCGTTGCTGATGAGATACTTCTGGGGATGGAATATTATATTCCCTTCTCCAGACTCATCAGCAGCGGCAAAAGCAGACCTTGGTTTAACACCTATTGTGCCTCGGCTGTAGCAGCAAAAAATGCTGCATACCGGGCATGGGTGAGGGGTCGGGCTCACTCTGACCCCAATATCAGTTCCTTAAAGTCAGCTTACAACAAAGCTTCTAAGGCCTGCAGGAAGGTGTTTGTCAGAGCTCAGTCCCAGCGCGTCTCTCAGATTGGCCGAGACATAGCCGCGCAACCGAGAGGCAGTCGTACTTTCTGGCAGCTGGCAAAGTCTGTAGAGACCAACTTCTGTCGCTCCTCATTGCCACCTCTACGATATCCGGATGGATCATTAGCCCACACCGCTAAGGAGAAAGCCGATTATCTGGGCAAACTCTTTGCGGCTAACTCCCGACTCGACGACGGGAATGCGCAGCCCCCCACACTGCCTGATTGCGGCACTTCAATGCGTGATTTACGCATTCGGCAGTGTGATGTGCGGGCAGTGCTCCGATCGCTCGATGTTCGCAAGGCTAATGGTCCTGATGGTATCCCAGCCATAGTTCTAAAGAGGTGTGCACCTGAGTTGACTCCAGTCCTCACGCGCCTATTCCGTCAGTCATACTCCTCTGGTGTTGTGCCGGAAACCTGGAAGGTGGCCAATGTGCAGCCCGTCCCGAAGAAGGGAGATCGTTCAGACCCCTCCAACTACCGCCCCATTGCCGTAACCTCAGTACTGTGTAAAGCAATGGAACGAATTATTAACGCCCAACTCGTTAAATATCTAGAAGATCACTCCGTTATCCATGACCGCCAATATGGATTCCGTCCAAAGCGCTCAACGGGTGATCTTCTGGCATTCGTATACCATGTCTGGGGTGAGGCAATGGATAAATTTGGTGAATCATTGGCGGTCAGTCTGGACATCTCCAAGGCCTTCGATAGGGTTTGGCACAAGGCTTTGCTTTCCAAGTTGCCGGCATATGGTCTGCCCCCACGGCTGGTGGACTGGATAGCTGGCTTCCTGCATGAGCGCAGCATTCGTGTCCTTGTGGACGGGAATGCGTCTGATCTCATGTCAGTGAACGCTGGCGTACCGCAGGGCTCTGTGTTATCACCAACACTCTTTCTTCTGCATATCAATGATATGTTGTCTCTGGGCAACATTCATTGTTATGCAGACGACAGCACGGCCCACGGGAGGTACCTAAGTCCCCGAGCTTTGGGAGGTAGCCAACTAGAGGAATCACGGCGTATTATGACGGCAGAACTGGACGACACCCTTCACAAAATATATTTGTGGGGTGTCCAAAATCTTGTCCAGTTCAATGCCAACAAGACCCAGGCATGCGCGCTGACGGCCAAGAAGTCCCCCTTCTCTCCTCCCCCCACTCTTCAGGGCACCACGCTGGATCTACAGCCCAGCTTCAGCATCCTCGGGGTGGAAATACGCTCAGACCTTAACCACCGGAACTACATTGAGAGCATCACCAAAACAGCGTCAAAAAAGCTCGGAATACTGAACAAGGTGAAGCGGTTTTTCCCGCCATCAATCAGACTGTTGCTGTACAAAGCACAGATCAGATCATGCGTGGAATACTGTTCACACCTTTGGGATGGTTCAGCCAAGTACCTCACAGATGCTCTCAATGTCCTACAAAGGCGAGCTGTTCGAATTGTGGACGATGCCACTATATCTGGAACTCTCGAATCCCTGCAGCTTCGCCGAGATGTGGCTTCTCTGAGCGTGTTCTACCGGCTATACTATGGTGAGTGCTCTGAAGAGCTCTATAACCTAATTCCTTCCTCCCCATTCCGCAACCGAACCACACGCACAGGTCAGAATATGCACCCACATACCGTAGTCACTATCCCTTCGCGTACCTATAAATTTGGTGACTCATACATCTGTCGCACAATAAAGATGTGGAATGCTCTTCCAGCCTCTGTGTTTCCACTTTCCTATAACCTGGAGTCCTTCAAGCGAAGTGTGAAAAGGCATCTTGTCAAGCCGGCATAGTGTTAGGGACTGATGTCGGATATAAGGGTCTGATTCCAGTTGCTAACATTCATGGACCCTGCGCGCCACTTACCATCAGGTGGGCGCAGGGTCACATGTCGTGCTAGTATTAAAAAAAAAAAAAAAAAAAAAAAAATCTGTTGCAGACGAGCTGGCAATGCTAACAGAAAGCGATCCAGGAGTTGCTGAAAATAGTGGATCATTTTTGCTTCGTGAACAATGAGTATGAGAACGAAACTGACAAACTCTGTCTTGTCAAACAAAAAACTTCATTCTTTTTTAATACTAGCACCACATGTGACCTTGCTCCCACCTGATGGTAAATGACGCACGAGGTCCTTGAATGTTAGCAACTGGAATCAGACACTCATGACTGACATCAGTTCCTAACACTATGCCGGCTCGACGCCAATTCGAGCCTGATCCCGAAACGTGTGGATACACTTTATTGGGTTTATACGAACGGTGGATACCTCCCCGCCCGGCAGACTGGGGAAATTACCACCATCAGTCCTCTACCACCTGGGTATAAACACTCATTTATGGTACTAGCTTCCAAGATGGCATTTACGGAATTTGTTTGGGTAGGGAGGCAAGTGGAATGGTGGATGGTCCAACTTATAGTCAGTCGCGAGTTCGATACACCATTATTCTTCACACACGATGGACCCGCACCGCACGGTGAATCATTGAAATTCTAAGATATTTGCTTTCTTCCCTAACCGTAAAAGTAAATGATTTAGAATAAAAATATCGGCTTTCATTCCAGAGGGAGGATCGACGAATTGATTATCGTTAAAAAAACAGCTATTTGAGTTTATTAAGAAAACGTAATTTATGTTTACAATTTGAACTATATTACAAAAATATTTGACTTACGTGGTGATGGATGAGGTCCGGTGGACCAGACGGGGGACGGAGTCTGTCGGGGGCGCGGCGTCCAGTGGACTCTCTGTATCACCCAACTCATCTTAGTACTCGTTTTAATACAACCGCAAAAGTATACTATTGTCATTTTCATTGCTATTTTGTAATTTATTTAAAATAAGTTTTAAGTAAAGAAAAATAAATAATATATAAATATCTAAAATAAAATAACGCACATAGCCGAGCTTAGTACCTTAAAGGTTTTCTGAAACAGCTTCGGGAGAGCGACAAAACATATTGTAGGATGTAAAATAAGAATTAGTTGTGTGATGTAAATTGAAGCCGTTCGCGTTGATGAACTTACCAACTTGTTTTTCGATATGTTCTAGCGGGACTTCTTCTGGGGCGCTGTCCGGAACATCGGTCACAGGTTTGGGCTCTGAATTTGTTGTTGATCCTATAACAGTTTATTATAACAAGTTGACAGACGAGGCAACTAGAATAAGATTAATCAATCAACATCTTAACGCAAGTTCTCTCGTTGAGTACGCAGAGAGTTATTTTGAAATCTTTGTGGCTTTGGACTTCTTTTACCGTCAACATTCGCTTTATACTCCATACTTTATATATAAACTTCATTGTCTTAAAAACTATACAATATACATTTGGAACAGTTAAATTGATCAATGCTTTGTATACGATTTTAGCATCCTCTGACTCCCGAACTATACAGGAGTCAATGTCTTCCATGAATTTGTACATAAATACTTTTATCCAGACGCAAATATATTTAAACCTATATATCTGCCAATATACTATTATTACATAAAACCTTCCTCTTATTATACATCTTCCACTATTTTTACTAATTCCAAAATTCCTATGTATTATTCATTAATCTTTCTTAACTCATTAAATAAGATTGTAGCATTACCAGTATCGCTGTGCGCGGTGTTGTCGGTGTTCCCATCGGTCCCCGGTCTCGCCTCCAGGGAAGGTTCCTGGAGGTTGTCCCCCGTCCCCTCCTCCTCGGCCACAGCCTCCTTCAGGATCTGGACAAACAACAACACTTATCTTTCTCATTACAGCCCCTAGAACACAGCGTCCTAGACCTCCACTGCTGGAGATGGGCCTTCCAGAATATATATCTAGACAATTTGGCCTACACTCGCCGCGCTGGTCAAACGCGTTGGCGAGGAAGTGATATCAATTTTTAATGACAATTTATTAACGATTCCGCAAGTTGGTATTAGTGAAACCGGGACCGATGGCTTAACGTGCTTTCCTCCTCAAGGGAACGGTGGTTTTATAAATCTATGGCTGCAGTACGTCAGAAAAGTATTTCTGGATTGGTACAGCCGGGGGGTTCGAACTGACCACAGGACGTCACCACCGCAATTAACGAAATCATTTACATCAAATAAAATAATAAGTGTTTTAGAATGTTACCTTTAAAAGGAATGTTACCTTTAAAAGGAATGTTACCTTTAAAAGGAATGTTACCTTTAAAAGGAATGTTACCTTTAAAAGGAATGTTACCTTTAAAAGCAAAGCGCGTTTTTCAAAACTGAATTTTGCTTAAAGTGAATGAAAACGCTACTCGAACGATAAAGTGAATGAAAACGCTACTCGAACGATAAAGTGAATGAAAACGCTACTCGATAAAGTAAAAAAAAGTGCGCTTCGCTTTCAAGTCGTACACGGCATTAATACGTCACCCGGCAGCCATTTGCAACTTGCACAACATATTTCTGATGAATTAGGCATTCTCTCTTTGGCTGGACGGGTTGATATATTGTTATTATAATAAAGTCATACCCTGAGCCTCATGGACATGATGATCTTGGAGTCGGGTCCGGACCTCTGCATCATGAGGGGCTGGGTGATCATGCTGAGGTCCTTCTGCTTCAGGAGAGAAGCTATGGCGTAACTCAGCTGACCCAAAAGAGCGCCCGTCTTCTGATCCAAGACCTGGAAGCAATTCAATAATTTGTTTATTGTATATAGTTTAGTGTTACAGAGTTTGTGACCGCAATGGTGGAGTCCTGACGATTTCGTAGACCATATATTTTGGTTTATTGTATATAGTTTAGTGTTACAGTGTTTGTGACCGCAATGGTGGAGTCCTGACGATTTCGTAGACCATATATTTTGGTTTATTGTATATAGTTTAGTGTTACAGTGTTTGTGACCGCAATGGTGGAGTCCTGACGATTTCGTAGACCATATATTTTGGTTTATTGTATATAGTTTAGTGTTACAGTGTTTGTGACCGCAATGGTGGAGTCCTGACGATTTCGTAGACCATATATTTTGGTTTATTGTATATAGTTTAGTGTTACAGTGTTTGTGACCGCAATGGTGGAGTCCTGACGATTTCGTAGACCATATATTTTGGTTTATTGTATATAGTTTAGTGTTACAGAGTTTGTGACCGCAATGGTGGAGTCCTGACGATTTCGTAGACCATATATTTTGGTTTATTGTATATAGTTTAGTGTTACAGTGTTTGTGACCGCAATGGTGGAGTCCTGACGATTTCGTAGACCATATATTTTGGTTTATTGTATATAGTTTAGTGTTACAGTGTTTGTGACCGCAATGGTGGAGTCCTGACGATTTCGTAGACCATATATTTTGGTTATTGTATATAGTTTAGTGTTACAGAGTTTGTGACCGCAATGGTGGAGTCCTGACGATTTCGTAGACCATATATTTTGGTTTATTGTATATAGTTTAGTGTTACAGTGTTTGTGACCGCAATGGTGGAGTCCTGACGATTTCGTAGACCATACATTTTGGTTTATTGTATATAGTTTAGTGTTACAGTGTTTGTGACCGCAATGGTGGAGTCCTGACGATTTCGTAGACCATATATTTTGGTTTATTGTATATAGTTTAGTGTTACAGTGTTTGTGACCGCAATGGTGGAGTCCTGACAATTTCGTAGACCATATATTTTGGTTTATTGTATATAGTTTAGTGTTACAGAGTTTGTGACCGCAATGGTGGAGTCCTGACGATTTCGTAGACCATATATTTTGGTTATTGTATATAGTTTAGTGTTACAGAGTTTGTGACCGCAATGGTGGAGTCCTGACGATTTCGTAGACCATATATTTTGGTTATTGTATATAGTTTAGTGTTACAGAGTTTGTGACCGCAATGGTGGAGTCCTGACGATTTCGTAGACCATATATTTTGGTTATTGTATATAGTTTAGTGTTACAGTGTTTGTGACCGCAATGGTGGAGTCCTGACGATTTCGTAGACCATATATTTTGGTTTATTGTATATAGTTTAGTGTTACAGAGTTTGTGACCGCAATGGTGGAGTCCTGACGATTTCGTAGACCATATATTTTGGTTATTGTATATAGTTTAGTGTTACAGAGTTTGTGACCGCAATGGTGGAGTCCTGACGATTTCGTAGACCATATATTTTGGTTATTGTATATAGTTTAGTGTTACAGTGTTTGTGACCGCAATGGTGGAGTCCTGACGATTTCGTAGACCATATATTTTGGTTTGCTAACGCAGCCGGTTAAAGGTAGCAGCACTGATCTCTTCTAACAGTCTAGTTGACCGACTATAAGAAAGGCCCTGACAATAAATGTCCAGTAGTTTATTAATAATCACACTGATTTTCGTTATAAGTAACGAAATCATTTAATAATAATAATATTATTTATTGCACACAAAATATAAAAACATGTACATAGGCGAGCATAATACCATAAAGGTATTCTCTGCCAGCTAACCTTTGGGAGAGTGAGAGAAGAATATTATGGGTGCAGAGTAAGAAAAAATTACACAAAAAGATCAAAATATTATAATAAGTAAAATCATTTATATTTTAATATATATATTTAGAGATGTTGGTATGTTACCTCAAAACATTACCTACATACAAGATGCATTCTGATTTGTTGGCCGAAACAATATTTAAAAGTGGATTTAAAAGCAATTTAGATCTTATAAAAAATCTAAAGTATTTCCCCAGTTACAGTATTACTAGTAAATATAAACAAATTAAAACACATTATGAAAGATTATCAAGAGTAGCCTGTTGCATCAGTCAGAGGGAATATGCGACTACCGTCATTTGGTTAAATTAGTTTTGACCTTATTTTTGTCTCCCTCACCAGCACTGACCTTGAGCTCGAGGTTGTCGTTCTGTGGGTTGTGCACGAGGAAGGAGTGTCCGATCTCGTAGACAGGCTCGTCCGTGCGCATCTGCACTCCCGACGTCTCCGTGCGCTTCCCCACACACAGCTGCAGGTACGGGTCAGGTCGGGACTGGGGCCGAGCGTTCTGTACGTACAATCTCTTTTAACTTTTATCACACCAACTTTCATTTAGCAGTGCGAATATCACCTCTATTTCAGATTTAAATAGGTTATTACAAACAAATTAAAAAAAATTAAGATAAAAATCTTTATCCGGAAAACAAAACACAAGGTGAATAAGGTCGCGTCTCAAAATCACAATATCCATTGTGATAAATCCCTAAAGGCTGAGGAGTGTTATTATTAATTGATCCCTCTCACAGCCGAGAGAAGGAATTAGAGAGAGAAAGAATGATATAAGTCGACCTCTCGCTACCGACTAGATTAGGCTCAGTATGAATGGCGATATTTTTAGGATAACTTCTCTGCATCGTATCTTAAGATTTTATTACTGAATATTTATAATAAAAAAATATGTAGTTTTTTATTTTAATTCTAGATTATAATATATGGCCGTGTTGGAACTAAGTTAGCTATTGTTGCACAAAAATATTATGCACATTTCATTACTTTATAATTTATACTAAAACAACGTTCATTTAAATTCCACCTAGTATACTAAAACAACGTTCATTTAAATTCCACCTAGTATACTAAAACAACGTTCATTTAAATTCCACCTAGTATAGTAAAACAACGCTTATTTAAAGTCCACCTAGTATACTAAAACAACGTTCATTTAAATTCCACCTAGTATACTAAAACAACGTTCATTTAAATTCCACCTAGTATACTAAAACAACGCTTATTTAAAGTCCACCTAGTATACTAAAACAACGTTCATTTAAATTCCACCTAGTATAGTAAAACAACGCTTATTTAAAGTCCACCTAGTATACTAAAACAACGTTCATTTAAATTCCACCTAGTATAGTAAAACAACGCTTATTTAAAGTCCACCTAGTATACTAAAACAACGTTCATTTAAATTCCACCTAGTATAGTAAAACAACGCTTATTTAAAGTCCACCTAGTATACTAAAACAACGTTCATTTAAATTCCACCTAGTATAGTAAAACAACGCTTATTTAAAGTCCACCTAGTATACTAAAACAACGTTCATTTAAATTCCACCTAGTATACTAAAACAACGTTCATTTAAATTCCACCTAGTATAGTAAAACAACGCTTATTTAAAGTCCACCTAGTATACTAAAACAACGTTCATTTAAATTCCACCTGGTATACTAAAACAACGCTTATTTAAAGTCCACCTAGTATACTAAAACAACGTTCATTTAAATTCCACCTAGTATAGTAAAACAACGCTTATTTAAAGTCCACCTAGTATACTAAAACAACGTTCATTTAAATTCCACCTAGTATAGTAAAACAACGCTTATTTAAAGTCCACCTAGTATACTAAAACAACGTTCATTTAAATTCCACCTAGTATAGTAAAACAACGCTTATTTAAAGTCCACCTAGTATACTAAAACAACGTTCATTTAAATTCCACCTAGTATAGTAAAACAACGCTTATTTAAAGTCCACCTAGTATACTAAAACAACATTTATTTATTTATTTAAAAAAATACAGTATTTATTTGGAGGAGCTCTTTTCTTGTTGATTAACAGATTTGAACTCGCAATGAATGGGGACAGAGAGCTTTATAACTATAGTTGAAGTATTTGATTCCACAAAACATAAGACAAACAGATACTTACCGGAAGTTTTTTGCACGAATCAATGTATACAGAGAGAACGGCCGCGCTCAGCTCTCCAAACTTAATCAATTGTGTTTCTATGAGAGCCTAAAACACATAATCACATCATTTTTTTGGTTTCCAGTCTAGCCTATGTACCTATAATGTAACGAACTCAAATCTGCAACCGGCTGCGAACTGTTTGCAAACCTAACAATAATTAAATTATTACTCAGATATACATGAGTATTTGTTCCTATGTAGTAATGGTTCGCCATATACCAATAGAGAATATGTAGTATAAATATATATATATGCATATAACATAAATAATATACGAAACTCATAGTTAATATGTTATGACGTCACAGAGATTGTGTCATAGTCATGTTCCGTTTTTGGATATCATCATAAAAATAATAGCAAAATATCAATCCATTTTTTGTATGAATAACAGTCAACCTTGAAGGTTAAGTTATATCATCACGACCGCTTCCCTTTCGGGATGGTAAGGAACCACGCTTATAAATAAGCGGATTCACATTTAGTCAACTTTACTATAGGCCAATCATGACAAGTGGCAAGCTCGTCGATGTCTCCAGCGTACCAAAGGAGAGAAATATCACAAATAAAATTAAATAATAATTAAATGGTACCTCGGAGTCTAAATCCACGGACCTAACCGCTAGACCACGCAGGCAGTCTCTTTCAAGGTATATTACCATTTTCAAGTTGTATAATCTATCTTTAATAGCAAAACAAAACGTGCATCTTCCATGTTGTTATTTTATTCCCGTAGTACAACTAGTAGGCACTTACATTTTTGAGATCATCCAAGTCTGACGACAAGCGATGCCAGGACAGTCTGACATGTACTTTTCCATGTTTAGCTTGTTGCAAAGTGTGCCACTGAAATTAATTATTATCGAACAGTTATAGTGAATCTAAGAATTGAGGTACTGACAAACTGAGTCAAATTGACAATATATATTCACGTAAACATTTGTGAGACGCCATTATTTTAACTTTAAATTGATCTACTGCTGATAGTGAAACACTAAGCAGCAAAAAGGTCTACCGAGTTGGATGTTAGCAGAAGACCAGCAGATTAGCAGATTCCAGTGAACTGTTAATGTTTTATCTGACTAAGAAAGGAATCTGCAATGCAAACTCAGCTGTATCAGATATACAAATTCGAATAGCTATTCTCCAGAGACGATTGGTTTCTAATTTAGTTAAAACTAATGCTCTTAATTCAAAAGGCATCCCAGCCGTATATCTAAATAGGATTTTTGGTTTGCTCTTAATGTCCTAATTATATTACTTAGATTTATATACTTATCATATATTTTAAACAAAGTTTTACAACATACTGTATTGTTTTTTAGTTTTTGCTGTTATATCTTAAATTTTTCAACATAACATTGCCTCAGCGACCGTGACTATTTAGGAAAGGTATCAGCTGAAAATAAGTGCTGGAGCCGAAGCTAAGCTGAAGCTGCAGTTTATCAGATCATTTCTTATCTTGCCATAGGTTTGTATAATATAAGAAAATGTTGGCAGGATGGAGACTGCAGTGGATGACACCCACTTTCTCTCATCATATTAATGACTGACCTCTGTAGTGCAGGTTCACCTAATTTTGATTTTTGAAATTGATATTTTGTTTTACACATATAATTGTTGCTGTACTGTTATTTGCTAAATGAATATGTTTCATTCCAGTGTATTGTGTTTATGTTGTTCAATAAAGGTTTTTTCATTTCATTTCATTTCATACCGAGCTGACTTCCTATTTGTCGCCAAACTTATGTTATTTGTTAAATGAATATGTTTCATTCCAGTGTATTGTGTTTATGTTGTTCAATAAAGGTTTTTTCATTTCATTTCATTTCATACCGAGCTGACTTCCTATTTGTCGCCAAACTTATGTTATTTGTTAAATGAATATGTTTCATTCCAGTGTATTGTGTTTATGTTGTTCAATAAAGGTTTTTTCATTTCATTTCATTTCATACCGAGCTGACTTCCTATTTGTCGCCAAACTTATGTTATTTGTTAAATGTAGCTCCATAAATTCAGCCATTAGCATTAAATGGTTGACCCCTTGCCAGCAGCTACACTGTTAAATATTATTTCGTGATGACAATAATTTTTTTTTCTTTCTTTCGGAGTTAAATTTCAAAAAATAAATAGGTATTAATTATTCCAGCGTTTTTAAACATGTTTCATGGTAAAAACTATAACTTACACCATCAGATCTGCCAGTGAGGACAACTTGTGAGATATCCAGGGAACATCTGGAAATAAACAATTACATAAGAATGTATAACTTAACTCAGGTTAGGATTAGTAAGTTCCTCATGTCATGCAAATCATATTAATAATTGAATGTAGGTAATGTGCCAATTGTACATGTTATTTACATTATGGGTACCGTATTAGAATGCTTATAAATAAAAATTATTGACCGTTTAGGTCACTATGAACGAAACAACTGTATTATTGACCGTTTAGGTCACTATGAACGAAACAACTGTATTATTGACCGTTTAGGTCACTATGAACGAAACAACTGTATTATTGACCGTTTAGGTCACTATGAATGAAACAATTGTATTATTGACTATTTAGATCAATATGAACAAAACAATTGTATTATTTTTTGTATTTTAATTAAAATAAAACTGGATGGAAAAGTGGAAACAACTAGTGATGAACAAACTCATGATTTGTACGAATATACTCATGCGACATGACATTGAAAGAGAAAAAAATGCAATCAACACATCGAGAATTATAAATATGGATGCAATTCAAAACTACAAACATTACACATATTTTGATAAAACTTGTGGGGATAACATGCTGCAAAGATAGTTCAGTTAATCTCTGTAGCAATATTTTGAAACGTACCCGGGGTTATCGTCATACGCTGATTGCTTTGCAACCCTCTCGCACGCACGATACAACTTTTTTAAAGACGATACAAGTCCGAGTGCACTTTGCTAAATGTAGACTAATAACTTTCTATAAAATAATAAAAAATAAATAAATTACGGACATTTTAGACATGTATTAATTATAGATAGGTATTCATTATCACAGCCCCTAGAACACAGCGTCCTAGACCTCCACTGCATATCTACATTACATTCCAGAACATACATCTGGAGAATTTGGCCTACACTCGGTTACAGACGGTTTGGCGAGGATATGATGTATTTTTATGACAATTTATTAACGATTCCACAAGTTGGTATTAGTGGAACCGGGACAGACGGCTTAAAATGCTCTTTGAAGCACGGGAACGGTGGTGTTTTCAACACCACCTATGACAAATGTACTTAAGAAAAGTGTATTTCTCATTGGTACATGCCGGGGGGGTTTGAACCGACCTTTGTAGGATTTAAGGTACGCGTTCATACAACTGCCACCGCGCTAGATATTAATGAAATATAAATATTATTTTTTTCTTTTGTAAAATTTTAATTTGACACTGCTTTAACCTTCAGTTCTGTTCCTTGCTCTATAGCACTATCCAGGCAACACGAATGGGAATGTATGGCGGTAGGTAAATAAAGATTTGTTTTACTAAAATCGTTATAAATGCTATTTTTCTTTGTCTAAAATTATTAGGCACATGAAAGTGAAAATATGTCTAAAATGTCCGTAATTTATTTTCCTAGAAAGTTAATACACTTCACTTCTTAAAAGACAGACTTGAAAAAACTTAAAAAAAATGGATTGTGCGAGCGAGAGGGATGCAAAACATTAAACCCTCTTAAGACATGGTGACGTCACAGAAGTCATTATCACCCTACTTGACTGCAATGAGAACTCGTGCGCGGCTAGTTAAGTTTTTGTTTTAGTAGGATATTTTTATATCTCCGCAAATTAGGGTTTTTACTCAGCATGTGCAACAGTGTTGTAGGCTAAATGCATATAGCTTTTATGTCGTGTATCGTATGGTATTTTCAAACTGTAGTGTGATGATCGGAGCTGCCAACCTGACAGTTATAACGAAAATAAACTAGACGCTCCAGACGCTCTTGCTGTTAGTTAATAGGTTAATGTTAGATTAGTGCCGATTACTGCCGTTAGGTGGTGCTATAAAGCTGAGTTGTGCAGTTAGTAGTGATGTGGCGTTTGGGGACCGACCTGCCGAGTGGTTCGTCCCGCCCCGCGCGATCCCAGTCCAGCAGACTCAGCCGGAGCACAGCCGCGCGGTCAGATACCACGCACTGCCACAACCCACCACATTACACACAAATAAAGCACCCTATGTTATTGCCACACTCACGTTTACGTTAGAAATTTTAACGCACGCACTTCACTGACCATTATTTTTGCTTAAATTAGAAGACCGACATCCAGCAGTCGAGAGTTACAAACAACTAAAGTTACATTTAGTAGTAAGCGCGCCTTGTAATCTCGAACCACCTGATGGTCCAAAAATGCAAACAACTGACAGCAGTTAGAGAGGTTACATTATGACATTGGGCGGTTTCTTCACAATATTATCACAAAAAATAAGATTAGCAATGTACGTTACCAAAGTTTATGTTTTGTCGGCGTCACTCAAGCGAATGATTATCTTAAAGTACGTTACCAAAGTTTGTGTTTTGTCGGCGTCACTCAAGCGAATGATTATCTTAAAGTACGTTACCAAAGTTTGTGTTTTGTCGGCGTCACTCAAGCGAATGATTATCTTAAAGTACGTTACCAAAGTTTGTGTTTTGTCGGCGTCACTCAAGCGAATGATTATCTTAAAGTACGTTACCAAAGTTTGTGTTTTGTCGGCGTCACTCAAGCGAATGATTATCTTAAAGTACTTTGTGTTTTGTCGGCGTCACTCAAGCGAATGATTATCTTAAAGTACGTTACCAAAGTTTGTGTTTTGTCGGCGTCACTCAAGCGAATGATTATCTTAAAGTACGTTACCAAAGTTTGTGTTTTGTCGGCGTCACTCAAGCGAATGATTATCTTAAAGTACGTTACCAAAGTTTGTGTTTTGTCGGCGTCACTCAAGCGAATGATTATCTTAAAGTCGTGTTCATGGGAGCTAAAATAAAACGCTATGTACCTATGTGTTGACTTCACACACAAAACAAAGGACAAAATTATAACACATAACCCACACAAACAAAACCAGACGAGTCTCGGCTTCACAGAGTTTGTTCTAGAATTAATATGTTAACTGAGAACTGAAAACAATTAGCCACCGGAACTAAGAGAAGCAGACGGACCTGCCGAGGAAATCGTCATTCTGTATGCCCATTCCCGGGTCCCAGTCCCACAGCTCGAACGACACCAGCTGGCTTTTTCTCGAACTTACTATGGCCTTGGGACAAATTCAAACAGACATTAATTTACATCAGATATAACAACATTTAGTAACTCATAGACAATGTTGGTTGAACTCAAACCGTAACGTAACACAATCCCTGAAACATAACGTTCGATGTGTACTTATTATTATAAACTTACCTGTACTGTACAATCTAATTACGTGGATTAAGCAGAAGCAGGGATAGCTAAAACAGAAATCTAAAATGCAAATTGTAAGCTTTTAAAATGGCACATAAGTCATAAGTCAATGTAGCAGATGAACGGTTTATGAAAAAATACAAAATTGTTAACCATACAAAGCATTTCAGTGCAAAGCTTTCGAAAACACAAACGAGCGAACTATGTTAAGAGGCAGTACTACTCTGTATATACATCAGTTATGCACAATCAGATAAAAACATATTAATTGAAAAGTATGGATGTATACTATCTTTATTAAATGTATTTACAGAAAAAATACTACGTAGTTTTGACTCTTAAGTGTTGTCAAATTAGCTCGTTTGTGGATCACTACAAACCTGTAATTTTGTACACAATTTCCCTTATTGACTAAATATAACACATGTTATAACACACTCCAATGAAAACAGATCACTAACATAAACACTTAATATCCCCAAAACTAAACATGCCGCCATAAAGTAGTTTAAATATTATTTATTAACAAAAATATAAAAACGAGTAAGTATTTAATAATAATATCAGGGGTTTAAGGTAAATTATTGTTAGAGTTAAGTTTTAACTAAATAACGAAATATTTCTTACTACAATATTGTTACGAAATAGTAAAAACGCTACGAAATAGTACACAAGGAACTAAGTATAAATACAATACAAAATATTCTATATTTATAATAGTGCAATGTACAAATAGATAAAAACACTCATTCCTAAACTAAGTCGTAATTAAGTTAGACCTGTCCTTTAGGATCGCAGTTATCATCAAGCAACTCGCAAGTACTAATTAGACCTGTCCTTTAGGATCGCAATTATCATCAAGCAACTTGCAAGTACTAATTAGACCTGTCCTTTAGGATCGCAGTTATCATCAAGCAACTCGCAAGTACTAATTAGACCTGTCCTTTAGGATCGCAGTTATCATCAAGCAACTTGCAAGTACTAATTAGACCTGTCCTTTAGGATCGCAGTTATCATCAAGCAACTTGCAAGTACTAATTAGACCTGTCCTTTAGGATCGCAGTTATCATCAAGCAACTCGCAAGTACTAATTAGACCTGTCCTTTAGGATCGCAGTTATCATCAAGCAACTTGCAAGTACTAATTAGACCTGTCCTTTAGGATCGCAGTTATCATCAAGCAACTCGCAAGTACTAATTAGACCTGTCCTTTAGGATCGCAGTTATCATCAAGCAACTCGCAAGTACTAATTAGACCTGTCCTTTAGGATCGCAGTTATCATCAAGCAACTCGCAAGTACTAATTAGACCTGTTCTTTAGGATCGCAGTTATCATCAAGCAACTTGCAAGTACTAATTAGACCTGTCCTTTAGGATCGCAGTTATCATCAAGCAACTCGCAAGTACTAATTAGACCTGTCCTTTAGGATCGCAGTTATCATCAAGCAACTCGCAAGTACTAATTAGACCTGTCCTTTAGGATCGCAGTTATCATCAAGCAACTTGCAAGTACTAATTAGACCTGTCCTTTAGGATCGCAGTTATCATCAAGCAACTCGCAAGTACTAATTAGACCTGTCCTTTAGGATCGCAGTTATCATCAAGCAACTCGCAAGTACTAATTAGACCTGTCCTTTAGGATCGCAGTTATCATCAAGCAACTCGCAAGTACTAATTAGACCTGTCCTTTAGGATCGCAGTTATCATCAAGCAACTCGCAAGTACTAATTAGACCTGTCCTTTAGGATCGCAGTTATCATCAAGCAACTTGCAAGTACTAATTAGACCTGTCCTTTAGGATCGCAGTTATCATCAAGCAACTCGCAAGTACTAATTAGACCTGTCCTTTAGGATCGCAGTTATCATCAAGCAACTTGCAAGTACTAATTAGACCTGTCCTTTAGGATCGCAGTTATCATCAAGCAACTCGCAAGTACTAATTAGACCTGTCCTTTAGGATCGCAGTTATCATCAAGCAACTTGCAAGTACTAATTAGACCTGTCCTTTAGGATCGCAGTTATCATCAAGCAACTCGCAAGTACTAATTAGACCTGTCCTTTAGGATCGCAGTTATCATCAAGCAACTTGCAAGTACTAATTAGACCTGTCCTTTAGGATCGCAGTTATCATCAAGCAACTCGCAAGTACTAATTAGACCTGTCCTTTAGGATCGCAGTTATCATCAAGCAACTTGCAAGTACTAATTAGACCTGTCCTTTAGGATCGCAGTTATCATCAAGCAACTCGCAAGTACTAATTAGACCTGTCCTTTAGGATCGCAGTTATCATCAAGCAACTCGCAAGTACTAATTAGACCTGTCCTTTAGGATCGCAGTTATCATCAAGCAACTTGCAAGTACTAATTAGACCTGTCCTTTAGGATCGCAGTTATCATCAAGCAACTTGCAAGTACTAATTAGACCTGTCCTTTAGGATCGCAGTTATCATCAAGCAACTCGCAAGTACTAATTAGACCTGTCCTTTAGGATCGCAGTTATCATCAAGCAACTCGCAAGTACTAATTAGACCTGTCCTTTAGGATCGCAGTTATCATCAAGCAACTCGCAAGTACTAATTAGACCTGTCCTTTAGGATCGCAGTTATCATCAAGCAACTTGCAAGTACTAATTAGACCTGTCCTTTAGGATCGCAGTTATCATCAAGCAACTCGCAAGTACTAATTAGACCTGTCCTTTAGGATCGCAGTTATCATCGAGCAACTTGCAAGTACTAATTAGACCTGTCCTTTAGGATCGCAGTTATCATCAAGCAACTTGCAAGTACTAATTAGACCTGTCCTTTAGGATCGCAGTTATCATCAAGCAACTCGCAAGTACTAATTAGACCTGTCCTTTAGGATCGCAGTTATCATCAAGCAACTTGCAAGTACTAATTAGACCTGTCCTTTAGGATCGCAGTTATCATCAAGCAACTCGCAAGTACTAATTAGACCTGTCCTTTAGGTTCGCAGTTATCATCAAGCAACTTGCAAGTACTAATTAGACCTGTCCTTTAGGATCGCAGTTATCATCAAGCAACTCGCAAGTACTAATTAGACCTGTCCTTTAGGATCGCAGTTATCATCAAGCAACTTGCAAGTACTAATTAGACCTGTCCTTTAGGATCGCAGTTATCATCAAGCAACTCGCAAGTACTAATTAGACCTGTCCTTTAGGATCGCAGTTATCATCAAGCAACTTGCAAGTACTAATTCAATGACATCTGAAGCACCGTCCACCGACTATTTCAGATGTCACAGCTAAACTGCTTTTGTTACTATGTACGATTTATTTTATGCCCTAACCTATGTAACAACTAAATTGTAATGTATATTTATTTTGCAATAAGGTTTTTTTTTTTGCAATAAAGTTACTTTCCATAATAATACAAAAAATATTACAATGTACTAGAAGAAACGGTTTACAATAAAAATATTTAAATTAAAACAATAGGTGGGTTGGTAGGAAATTTGATGAATAAAATAAAAATTAAAATATAATTCAAATAAATAGTATATATTTTTTTAGGCTTCAGGCGTCATTAAATAAAAACATTGGAAATAAAAAAGGACACTTTTTTTAAAGATAAAAATCTTAATCTGAAAACCAAAACACTATTGCATGTAGAAAAAGGCCGCGTCTGAAAATCGCGATATCCTTCGTGATAATACCTAAAGACTGGGGAATTATTATTAATTAATCTCGGACACAGCCGAGACACGAAATAGAAAGAGAAACAATGATATAAGTCAACGTTCGCGCGATCGTCGACCTCTCGCTACCTACTTGATTAGGGTCAGTATGAGTGGCGATATTTTTAGGACAACTTGTCTGCACCGTAACTTAATATTTTATAACTAAATAATAAAAAAAATATATATGTAATTTTTTTTTTTATTTAGATTATAATATACAAATATATGTTCTTTAATAAATTCAACGAAGTATATGTATGTGTTTGTACAATATATATGTACATATGTATATATAATGAGTGGGAAACTGCAGTTAGTTGTATATTGAATTACACAACGAGTATTAAATTTAGATATTTATTTTTTAAATAAAACATTTAATGTTAAATTTTTTTGTAACGTAATTACTATTTCGTTACGATAGATACTTACTAATACTTTTTCGTTACGCATTTATATTTTTTAAATAAATAATCTTTACAGTTTAGTTAGCGGCTCGTTTCCATTGCTCCAGTGTTAGTCTGTTTGCTGCAGTCTAGTGATGGCGCAGCAATGTTAGCATGCGATGTGGTCGGTTCGATGCTTACCTGCCGAGCTTGTCGTCATTGTTCCCCTCGTCCTTGTCAAAGACCTCGATCTCGAGCAGCTGGCCCATGGACTGCATCACTCGAGCCTAACACATACGTGAGGAAACAAAAACTGCAATATCACACCGCTTAGTACGATTAATATGCCACACGACGCTGCCAAAAGTAACACCTTTCGTAGACAAATAGCTGACAAGCGACAAACACCCATATTCTAAGACTCAAAGGTTCCTTCGCTTGCTCAAGATGTCGAACGGAGGGACCTCGCTCGAGTCGACGAATAAAACGGGAAATGTTTAAACTCATTTTGGCTAACATTTATATTTATTGTTAAACCATTAATTTTATGATAAAAGTATCATCACGACCCTAATCCCTTGCGATCGGAAACCATGTTTTTTTTAAAGAGTTCACACTAAGCCAAAGATACATGCCCATCATGATAAGTGGCATGCTCGTCGACGTTATCAGAGGAGGGAAATGTTACGTTATTAAATATGTTTGCGTTGTCAACCAGTATTCCCACGTCTAAATCTTAACCGCTACACTACGATGCAGTTGATGAAAAAAATAAATACAAAAATCGGTTCATCCGTCCGTGTTTTATATATATTGACATTTAGTTATTTTACTTAACCGTGTACATAATTATAATATGTATTTTATTTATTATCCAAGGATCCCTTGTGTCCAACGTAAGGTTGAGAAAACATTTTACAATAGAGGTGTAAAATCGCGTTACAGAATGAATCTACGAATTGCAAAAGGTGTTACTGAGATTAACTCAAGTAATTTCATTGTATCTTTAATTTTATCTTTCATAGCTATCGCAAATGACAACCGGATATCCATATTAACAATTGGATTATTTTTTAAAATTAAAATGATCATAAAGTGATAAGTTATATAGTTACTCGTATTTATTGTATCCTTATTTCCCCTGTTAGTAATAAATTATATGTTATAAGATGAATGCCAATGCGCATGCTTTGGTCAGCCATTTAGTGCCACTAACTACATAATAATAATACTATGTTAGTAAAAATACTTTTACTGACATTACGAAGGATAAAAATAAAATAAATAACCTTTCTGTTTGCCTCTTACTCTATAAACAAAGGTGCGAGCGAGAGGCAAATAGAAACATTACTATTGGATTGAAATTGAATTTATTAATTTATCTAAAGATTTCATGAAATGTTATCATTGCTATTGTCTAAGCAACTCAGCCTCATGCCCCGTTGTAATACAAGCAAAATTGTGCCAAAGAAGATTTTGTTTGACCCTTGATTTCTTAGTAATTTACTCTATTTTACGTCTAAATGTAAGTAAGGGACAAAAATAACTTGTAATTTTTATGTTTAACTAAAACTTTAAATATAACCCTTAAATATCTGGATTTTCGGCAAAGTGGAGTAAACGTTAAAGAATACGGTTAGTTCTAAAGATTAATAAAATAAAAGAAAACATTAAAATAAAGGTATTCAATTTGGCTGTATAATACTTATTACGTTCAAGAGGCAACATCACGGTCAGACAAAATTACATTATCTGTAACTCTATTCCGTTACATAAGCTCAAACGTTATATAATGGAATCCGTTGACTATATATATTATCACGCTATTAAAGTTGATATTTGCACGGCAGCTGTCAAAGTCGATCGCTTATAGAGTTGAGAATTGAATAATATTTTGTAAGTATGACGCAATCTCTGACGGAAATAATGAAATCCACTAATAACGTTTGCGACTGAGTAACAGAATCAGCATACTATATGCGATACCAATTTAAAGTATTTAGTTTTTTGTATATAACAGCTAAAACAAGAATGTCTAATGCTGACTGCTATGTCTATGTATAATACGGCCAAATTATTATATATAACCAATGTATTAATTAAGTTTTTTTTCTTATTTATTCCACTTTAAAAGTAAATCTGCCTACACCGTCTACCTGCAATAACTAGGTTTTCGCACAAATATTTATAAAAATATATATAAAAGATAGTGGAAACTACTCACCCTAAAGCAATGATTAAAATTATTGTCAAGAAAAGATATAAGGGTATTAACAAGATATTTTGGTTAGGTTTTGGTTTCTTGGAGTTATTTAATATTATTGTATAGTACAGATAGAAATTATGCAAAGATTATGGCGCGTTCCCACCATGTCGTGTGACGACACCATGTCGTGTGACGACAGAGTGGCTTCAATATGAAACTTTGTAGTCCACAACTATGACGATAAACTGACAAACTAAAATAACAAATAACAGTTAAAGGTCGTCCAAAAATAAATAACGTACGACGACACGGAAAATAGTATTCACAAGGCAACAAAGGTCAAGTTAAAACAGATATTGTCGTTACGAACAACTAGACACGACAGTTGTTCCACCATGGATACAGTTGGAAACCACACCATAATCTGTCGTCACGACATAGCGGAAATGCGCCCTTGGGTTGAGTGAGATCGATAAAACGTGCTTAGGAGCAGTTATTAGTCAAATAATCAACAATTTACGATTTAACGAAAACTTAATGCGACGTTTTCAGGTCTATTACAATTAATTTTAAGTATCCATAGGCTGTCAAGACTCAACATATGTTTACGTATCCATAGGCTGGCAACACTCAACATATGTTTACGTACGAGATTTAAATTCAAATGAAAAAAATATTATTAATTTATAATTATCGTTCAAAAATCTCTATTCCGAGCAATTAGTTTTAAATGAACGCGACAAAAATAATCTAGTTTCATTCAAAATTTTCCCACATTTTTTTGTAGAATATTTGTCCAGTTATTATTTTGGTGTGTTGTTTATTGACTGACCTCACACCAGTAGTCCCACCGAGGGTTGATGTTGTTGTCGATGTGCTTCGTCTTCCATTGCTGCGCGCCGACAGTAATTATAGCGTACGGATCCGACTTGCCTTTTCCTGAAATCATAAGTAAATGTTGCTCTATTCGGAAGGTCAGACCGACATCTTTTTCGGTTCTGAAGATATGTAATTTACCTAATGTAACTTTACATTTATTTTAGGATATTCTTCGATAATTACCTAACATTGAGATGTCTTTCTTCATTAGATTCTGTGCTTCTACCAGATGAATACGGAGTACACCCTGCAAAATAATTTCTTCTTAATAACTCATAAAGATCTAGGATAAGGAAATCTTACTAATAACCTAAAGCATATGGGTAAAAACTAGGTAGGAAAAAAAGATAAGAGAGAAGATAATTTACTAAGCATTCCATTCACCGTGCGGGTGCCGGGTAAGAGGTGAGAAGAATGGTGTCTCGGGCTTGCGATGGGCAATTGCTGGTTTACAAAGGAAGCTCTTTTTTATTTATTTCATTTTATTGTGCAACAAGACGCAGACCATCCACCATTCTATCCTCTCCCTACCCTTTCAAATACTGTATGATTCCGTTTATGCCGTCTTGGAAGGTCTAACGTATTTATTTATAGTATTTACCTATTTTGATTATTGTCTCTGAAGGACGCAATGTCTCTCATGTAACTAAAAAGGACCTTTTATATGTATATCTTGCCCATCTGATATTTTGGTACATCTAGTTGGTAACCGAAGACAATATTAAGCCAATTATTTACCACCGAATAAACTATTTATAAAGCCAATTCATTGGTCAATTGTTTTGTTATAGCCTGTAACCCATTATTGTTTTGTTGTAGCCTGTAACCCATTATTGTTTTGTTATAGCCTGTAACCCATTATTGTTTTGTTATAGCCTGTAACCCATTATTGTTTTGTTATAGCCTGTAACCCATTATTGTTTTGTTATAGCCTGTAACCCATTATTGTTTTGTTGTAGCCTGTAACCCATTATTGTTTTGTTATAGCCTGTAACTCATTATTGTTTTTTGGCATATTTATAATGTTCTTCTTTTATCATTTGTTTTCGTCAACTAAGTTTCGTGTTTCGCTCCTAATACTATAATCAACTGTTTTAATTGTGTCTATGTAAATAATAATAAACCTTCTTGGTCTATGTTCTACTACAGTGCGACCTGATTGGTCGGGGCACGTGACTAGGCCAGGGAACAACGGTGACTCACTATTTTCTTAACGCGAATGCACTATAATACAATAATGTCTATACACGTCATAATAAAGGCTGAGACATTTATTGAAAAATAAATAAATAAATGATTATATTTAAATAGTCGCTATAAGATCGTCGAGGTTACCTCTGGCTCGGGCATGCGCAGGTCCACGGTAGGGATGTCGTCGCTGAGCCTGACAGGTAACTTGTTGGGCAACACCATCATGTTGGCCACCTGCTCCACGATACAGCGACGGAGCAGGTCACTGGAAGGAGACAAGCGAGGGGTACAGAGGAGAACAATGGTGCCTCGGCCTCCTCTGTTTATTGCGCAACAAGACGATCACCATGATCACAAGTACTGTATGATTCTACTAATGCCAGAACAGATTGGGTTGTTAGGAACGTGATAGGTCTTCTGGTTGCACAATGGTTTCATGAAGACTACACGCGGAGAAGCTCATCACAATCACTCCATATTCTTAGACTTTTCCCCAACAGTTCCTCCACTCGACCATATAAGATGATATTTATACAAATATTAATGACATCCATAAGTCCCTTTCATAGTATGAATATGTGTATGAAAGTTTGATAAAAAAAATGGACAATCTGGCTTGTTTAATAATATTAAATGTGTTCTTCTTTAACTATTAAAATAAGTGATTTAAATAATTATTAAGAACATAAGAAACACAAATTGAAACAATATTTATAAATGTTAGTCAAAAATATCATAAACACTTCTGGAGGAGGCGTCGAGTTACAAAGCGCTTCCTCCGTTTGGCAGCTGGAAGGAAATAAACATCTGTATTTCGGTCACAAGTCCAAATCACTATTGATATTGTCGAACACAGTAAATATATAACCGAGACACAATGGGTACCTGAAGCCCGGCATGTCCAGCACGTCGGCGGCTCCCACCAGGTTGAAGTCGATGGCGGGGTTGTTGAGGAAGAACACCTGTAACCCCCCCACCAGCGGCATCTTGCTCATCAACGGCTTCATTACCACACGAAGCATTCCATGAATCTAGGGGAACAACTTTAATAGACCACATCCAGTTGATACAACTTCTGTTGATACAACAACAACTGATAGATTTGATAACCTTATGCAATGCAACTAGACAAACACGCTTCTTCAAATAATTGTAAATCGTAGTAAACGAAAGTGATATAAATCATGTTAGTTTAGAAACTTGAACCCCTTGACTTGACTATGGGCATATTATTCATTCGGCTATAATTATTGCCACTTTAAGTTTGTTTGACCCTGAGGTTTGCGAGGCAGGACGTGCGTCTTCTCGTGTGCCTGTCACATGTTTTCAAAACTCCCAAAAGTTAGCTGGTGGATAATGCCTCACGGCATAAAGCTCGCCTCTACTAAACTCTAACTGCCTCCGTGGTCTAGCAAAGTCCGTGGATTTGGACTAGGAGGTACCGGGTTCGATTCCTAGTCGGGACACAAAAATATTTATTAATGTAAATAAATACATTTAATTTATTTGTGATATTTCTCGAGTTTGGTACGCTGGAGAGACATCGACGAGCTTGCCACTTGTCATGATTGGCCTAAAGTAAAGTTAGCTAAATGTGAATCCGCTTCTTTATAAGCGTGGTTTCTGACCACCCCGGAAGGGATACGGTCGTGATGATATTTTACTTTACTTTATTTTTGTGCAATAAAGCATTTTTATTATTATTATTTTCCCCTGTCTTTTGGACCCTTGTATGATGTCCTAAATACTTCTTCCTTCGCTTTATTATTTTCCCCTGTCTTTTGGACCCTTGTATGATGTCCTAAATACTTCTTCCTTCGCTTTATTATTTTCCCCTGTCTTTTGGACCTTTGTATGATGTCCTAAATACTTCTTCCTTCGCTTTATTATTTTCCCCTGTCTTTTGGACCCTTGTATGATGTCCTAAATACTTCTTCCTTCGCTTTATTATTTTCCCCTGTCTTTTGGACCCTTGTATGATGTCCTAAATACTTCTTCCTTCGCTTTAATATTTTCCCCTGTCTTTTGGACCCTTGTATGATGTCCTAAATACTTCTTCCTTCGCTTTATTATTTTCCCCTGTCTTTTGGACCCTTGTATGATGTCCTAAATACTTCTTCCTTCGCTTTATTATTTCCTTGAGTTCCACGCATTTGTGCATCTTCTGCAAGACGGTTTCGTTTCTCCCTTTGTCCTTCTATATTAACTTTTTCCTGTACGAGTATATCAACATTTCAATTTAAAAAAATAACTACAGTTAACAACGAGGGTAGAATAATTATGGCAGTATAGAAATATTTGAGTATTTCATGAAGGATTGTAGAACCATGTTTAATATACAACAAGATAAGATAAAGAGAATAATATTGCACACACCTGTAAATCCTTAATCCCTCCCTTGATACCGCTTAGCACAAACGAAATATCACAATCTCCTGCATAACTGAAACAATAGTTTTATTTTAGACTGAGCACACGTGACTTCGCCGCCGCTAATAATAATAATAAATTTATTTATTTACATAAATGTACAATTTACAGGTCTTAAAATAAACTTAAGAGTAGGTACATTTGCTGAGTTTTGGCGAGCAAATGTTTTATACATGTGTGTTCTAATGCATTACATTAATCGTAGTTTATGAAACTGTTGCATAATAGGGGGTATTACACACGAGTGTGTGTTTAAAAACCGAGTTATCTACTCTCATACATTGGGATTGAACCTACTAAATAAAAGATTAAAGTTAAAAGAGTAAGAATTTTAAGCAAGAATAAAAAAAACACGCGAAGTGCTATACAACAAAACGTATTGAATGGCAGCAATTTTTTTTTTTTTTTTTAAATGATCATGATACAGAATACATAAAGTCATAAGCAATGAAATGGCGCCAAAACCTAGCTTATGACCGCGCACGCGCTATGGCGGGCGCTGCCATAGACAAGTACAAATTATTTTGTTACAGAAAAAGTGTTATAATGTGATTCTATTTTTAAATTACAGCAGTATGTTTATAAAGAATGTCAATATAAATTCGTTTTGAAGTTTGTAATTTGCATTTTACGATATGAGAGTAGATAATATATATATATAATAGTAAACCATGTCATTTTTTGTAATAGTAAAGAATTCATTGATACTATAATATTTTTTTTCTATTAACCATTTTTTAAATTTGATAATACACAGTTTGTTTGGTAACTGTCTAATTTCTTGAGGTATGTTGTTGTAAACCTCGATACACATAATATATGAGTTCACACTAAATAATTTACTTTTTTGACTGGGAATTTTAAGTTTTGTAGTATCCATGTGACTAAATTTTCTTCCTGTATCACATTTGACAAAGAGGTCATTATTTTTTCCAACAAAATTTACTATTTCTAGGTTATACAAGGATGATTTTTATTTATCTTTCTTTATCTAAAATTTATTTAAATAAAGGTTGAACTGGTACGCAATCTAAGTTGCCAGTAAATCATGCACAGATAGCCGACACAATAATTGTTGAAAACTTACAATAGATCAATATCCATGATCATTTCATCTCTGGATAGATTCTTGTCGTACACCTTCACACCGCCGACGCGAGGAGCCTGAATTTATTTAAATAAAGGTTGAACTGGTACGCAATCTAAGTTGCCAGTATCTCATGCACAGATAGCCGACACAATAATTGTTGAAAACTTACAATAGATCAATATCCATGATCATTTCATCTCTGGATAGATTCTTGTCGTACACCTTCACACCGCCGACGCGAGGAGCCTGAATTTATTTAAATAAAGGTTGAACTGGTACGCAATCTAAGTTGCCAGTATCTCATGCACAGATAGCCGACACAATAATTGTTGAAAACTTACAATAGATCAATATCCATGATCATTTCATCTCTGGATAGATTCTTGTCGTACACCTTCACACCGCCGACGCGAGGAGCCTGAATTTATTTAAATAAAGGTTGAACTGGTACGCAATCTAAGTTGCCAGTATCTCATGCACAGATAGCCGACACAATAATTGTTGAAAACTTACAATAGATCAATATCCATGATAATTTCATCTCTGGATAGATTCTTGTCGTACACCTTCACACCGCCGACGCGAGGAGCCTGAATTTATTTAAATAAAGGTTGAACTGGTACGCAATCTAAGTTGCCAGTATCTCATGCACAGATAGCCGACACAATAATTGTTGAAAACTTACAATAGATCAATATCCATGATAATTTCATCTCTGGATAGATTCTTGTCGTACACCTTCACACCGCCGACGCGAGGAGCCTGAATTTATTTTATTATTTTAGTAATTAGCTCCAACAACATCTTATAGTTTACAGTGACCATATCAATATTCAAAATCTTTTATATTTTAAATAAATAGATTGACTTTGCAATCGCAAGCAAATTTAATATAATATGTATTTATTGTGAGATACATTGTGTTTTCATGCGATTGCCAAGTTAATCCATTTATTTAAAATATAAAATATTTTGAATATTGATATGGTCACTGTAAACTATAAGATGTTGTTGGAGCTAATTACTAAAATATAAAATATTTTGAATATTGATATGGTCACTGTAAACTATAAGATGTTGTTGGAGCTAATTACTAAAATATAAAATATTTTGAATATTGATATGGTCACTGTAAACTATAAGATGTTGTTGGAGCTAATTACTAAAATATAAAAGATTTTGAATATTGATATGGTCACTGTAAACTATAAAATGTTGTTGGAGCTAATTACTAAAATATAAAATATTTTGAATATTGATATGGTCACTGTAAACTATAAGATGTTGTTGGAGCTAATTACTAAAATATAAAAGATTTTGAATATTGATATGGTCACTGTAAACTATAAGATGTTGTTGGAGCTAATTACTAAAATATAAAATATTTTGAATATTGATATGGTCACTGTAAACTATAAGATGTTGTTGGAGCTAATTACTAAAATATAAAATATTTTGAATATTGATATGGTCACTGTAAACTATAAGATGTTGTTGGAGCTAATTACTAAAATATAAAAGATTTTGAATATTGATATGGTCACTGTAAACTATAAAATGTTGTTGGAGCTAATTACTAAAATATAAAATATTTTGAATATTGATATGGTCACTGTAAACTATAAGATGTTGTTGGAGCTAATTACTAAAATATAAAAGATTTTGAATATTGATATGGTCACTGTAAACTATAAGATGTTGTTGGAGCTAATTACTAAAATATAAAAGATTTTGAATATTGATAAGGTCACTGTAAACTATAAGATGTTGTTGGAGCTAATTACTAAAATATAAAAGATTTTGAATATTGATATGGTCACTGTAAACTATAAGATGTTGTTGGAGCTAATTACTAAAATATAAAAGATTTTGAATATTGATAAGGTCACTGTAAACTATAAGATGTTGTTGGAGCTAATTACTAAAATATAAAAGATTTTGAATATTGATATGGTCACTGTAAACTATAAGATGTTGTTGGAGCTAATTACTAAAATATAAAAGATTTTGAATATTGATATGGTCACTGTAAACTATAAGATGTTGTTGGAGCTAATTACTAAAATATAAAAGATTTTGAATATTGATATGGTCACTGTAAACTATAAGATGTTGTTGGAGCTAATTACTAAAATATAAAAGATTTTGAATATTGATATGGTCACTGTAAACTATAAGATGTTGTTGGAGCTAATTACTAAAATATAAAAGATTTTGAATATTGATATGGTCACTGTAAACTATAAGATGTTGTTGGAGCTAATTACTAAAATATAAAAGATTTTGAATATTGATATGGTCACTGTAAACTATAAGATGTTGTTGGAGCTAATTACTAAAATATAAAAGATTTTGAATATTGATATGGTCACTGTAAACTATAAGATGTTGTTGGAGCTAATTACTAAAATATAAAAGATTTTGAATATTGATAAGGTCACTGTAAACTATAAGATGTTGTTAGGTTAGCTAATTGCGTAATGACTTAAGACCCTTAAGTAGGGATCTCACACCTTTTTACGATAAGAACTGTAGTGTTGCCCAGTCTTGGTCTAGTCTGTTCAACTCTAATTTTCAATTCTAATTTTTTTACTTATTATATATATTTAATTGGGAACTGTTTCGTGTCTGTCTTTTTAATGGTTCAGAGTTAAAAATATCGAACCGTAACAGTGGATGACTTGAAATATCTCCATAAATCTACTGTTCCGGTGTGGTATTTTTTTTTTTTTTTCAAATATCATAAAGCGGTAAGTATACATGTTGGTTAACAAGATCTATAACCGTTCCAAATTACGTGTTAATCAGACCAGTAGTTTTCGAGATACTAGTTTGTGGACAGTCTCTGAAGTCTTACAAGGTTTCCTTACTACAATTAGAAACAAATATTATATATATGTTGAGTCAGAGCAAGAGTCTTGGAAGCGTCTTGCGGGACTCTGGCGCAAGAGTCTTGGAAGCGTCTTGCGGGACTCTTGCGCAAGACCAACATTGGGAGTGCAAGAACAAGACCGAGACCGGCTGTTTTCAAGAAAGACCAACACTTGGCCAGTCTTGGTCTTTCTTTGGGCGAATCTAAAGAACTGAGTTGCAGAACTTGTTTTTTTACAAGTTATGTTTTTGATAGCATATATTTTACAAGTTATGTTTTTGATAGCATATATTTTACAAGTTATTATTTTGATAGCATATATTTTACAAGTTATGTTTTTGATAGCATATATTTTACAAGTTATTATTTTGATAGCATATATTTTACAAGTTATTATTTTGATAGCATATATTTTACAAGTTATTATTTTGATAGCATATATTTTACAAGTTATTATTTTGATAGCATATATTTTACAAGTTATTATATTAATGGTATATATTGTACAAGGTAAACTTACAATAGTGCCAAGTATCATCCTCTGGAACTTGAACCCGTTGAGCTTGTAGTTGGAGAGGCTCTCGGCCACGGCGGGCTCGATGGTGTCCTTCAGCAGACTGCGGGCGTAGTGGTTGACATTCGGCCATACTTGCAGCAGAATCTACAACATTTTCTTATTTAAAATGTTTAGTAATTAATGCTTTATTATAATCAATATTTTAACGGAGTAGGTCACCTAAAATCACTCGGATTTTTAATTAACGAATATTTTAATAAAATAAATACATTATTTTAGATTTTGGAACGTCACCTAAAAAATATTAGTCAGCGTAAGTGACGTCACTTAATAATACGAAGACCAAATTCGACTTGAAAACAAAACAAATCGCGCTCTTTTTAGTGAATTTTGCTTAAAGTGAATAAAATCGCTACTTAAACGACTTTCGAAGCAAAATAAAGCAATAAAAATAAGCGCCCAGTCGAACATGGAGTACGTGATGTCATTCGGCAGCCATTTGCAAACTGCAGAGTTTCCGATCAATAATTTAAACCCAATATTTAAAAGTAGACCAAGGCGATTAGATCCCATAAAAAAAACTAAAGTACTTTTCCAGGAATCCGTAGGTAAATCAGTGAAACACATTTCTCTAAATTTACATGTAGCCTATTTCCTGATATACAAAGTCAATGTAAACCTTATACTTGAGGTTTAAATTAAAATCAGACTCACCCTATTCAGCCATTCAGCTCGTTCGACGTCGGGAAAGAATACCTAAGAATAAAAATATATAATTAATTTATTAATTTCATTGCAGTCCAATCAGGCACGTAGGTATGGAACTATACTAGTGACCCAAGCCGGCAGATCGTCGAGCCTGGCGAGCACGATGTCCTTCTCGGAGCTGACGGCCGCGGCCTTGGCGATGTTCCGCCTGTAGTCGTTGTCCTTCCTCCACTGGTCCCGCAGTACGGACAGCACCACAGGCCCGATCAGCCACGCCACACTCCACTGCATGTACCCCACCAGGTACACAACCCCCACTATTGCTACCTGAAAATTAATAATATGTATTATTATCGAACCCGGTACCTTCAAGTCTAAATCCACGGATTTTAACGGCTAGACCACGGAGGCAGTTGGGAACGGTGGTGTTGTAAACTTATGATGACAAATGTACGTAAGAAAAGTGCATTTCTAATTGGTACATGCCGGGGTTCGAACCCACCTTTTTAGGATGAAGGAAAGAGTTCTTACAATGATTTACAAGTGAGCCGATTGAAAAAGGTACGATTAGGGGGAAAAACAAATTTCTTAGTATTTTATAGATTTACAATGCGGCCGCCGGATCCATCGTGTTGGGAAACGGGAATAGAACAATGTTTCGGGTTTGCGACCGACTAAGGGCTAGTTTACAACACAGCACGCTCGCCATACACTATTATGCTCCTCTCTACCCACTACTCAAACTACACTACCCAAATGCTGTATGATTCCCCTAATGCAAGTAAGTAGTGCAAAGATTTAAGATTCCTAATTATGATTAGATGTAGGGATTGAGTAACGTAGATATTTAATTATCAACAATAAGTATAGTTAATCTTTTTAAACTTTCGCGCTATTCATAATAGTTTTTATAATTTTAACGGGTCCCCACGCGATTTACCCTAGAGACATATTTCTCCACTAACTTCCGTTTGTTCGGCACAAACCATTGGATTGAGCTGTATGACCCAAAGATACTTTCCACCGATCGTCACTATTACCCTAGAATAGTATGTAAAGCGATCGAAATAAAGAAACACAAAAATTTTAATCGAGAGGGGGGTTATAAGCTATCTTCATCGTGGAATCCAGTAATCAATAGGTTTCGACGCCGGGAAAAATCGCCCGGTGTCGCCAAGGATATTGTAAGTGTCGTGTGTCGTGATTTCTAAAAACTTTTAAAGTGATAAGTGGGTAGGTTTACATCTGCCGCCCAGTATGTACGAGACTACACCGCATAGCTTCAGTCGACCCGTGACCACGGCCAATGCAACTTGGCTGAAACGTCGGGAGAAATATGTCTCTAAGGTAAATCGCGTGGGGACCCGTTAAAATTATAAAAACTAATGAGTATAGTGTATTTATTCTTGTTTTACTCGTATCAGAACAAATACAGTTTTTAAGTTGAGCACTCAATCCTGTTAAGACAGCGTTTAAGTGCCAAATTATTTAGTAGAATTGGCCTAACTCTGAACTACTGCACCTTGAGTCGATTTAAGTTAATTCAAGTAAAATTTATAATTAGCAATTAAGTCTATTTTTTAAGTAATATGAAATACTTTAATAAGGTTTACGAGTATTTCATTCATTCATGAATGTTGTTCAACATATGTTTTATTTTGTAAATCTGATACAACAGAGTCTTCTCAGTCAGATTAAACATTAACAGGTCACTGGAATCTGCTAAGTTGCTGGTCTTCTGCTAACAGTTTACTGTACCACTTTGCTGCTCAGTCTTCGACTAGCAGAAGTACAATCATTAAAAATAATTAAATTAATGACTTTTCATAAATGCCTGTAATAGGTTTACGTAAATAAATATATTTTGAATTTACTAATAAATCTAACACATATCTACATTTTATATAATTTTTGTTGATAAATTATGTATTTCGAGGAAATACTGTTTTTTTATCGCAGGAAGTATGGTTAAACCAACGTTTACGATCTATTTACAATTTGTATTTGAGCGTGAGACCGCATAGGAAAGTACCTATTATCAGAATAATAAGATTCCAAAGTAAGTTTCACGAAGGCGGTCCTAGGGTGTTTAGAATTTATTTTAATGCATACTAACCGCCCGAAAGGAAAATCTTAAAATCATATATTTACCGCTGGATACCTATACCCGCTATTTCACACGATCTTCTGCCAGCCCCAATTTTTTTCCAGTAACCTTTTTCAGATCATCTGTCCATCTGACAGGGGTACGTCCCACTCCACGTTACTAATGCTATGTCGGTAACAATAATCAGAGAAACACCAAGCATAACTGACTGACCTTGAACTTGTGGACCATGCCCACCGTCAGTGTTCGAACGACAATACTGGTTAAAAACTTTCGCCTTCAAACACTGTGGTATGTCAAAGAAGGAAGTGTGATGCGATAAATGTAACACATACCTATTCAGAAATAATTTGCTAAATATGGGCAGATTCTGATTTAAATTAAGTGTAGTTTAGAAAAACTTCTCTAAATAGGTCAGATTCTCAAGCAAGATGTAAGTCACCTTAAATAAGTTGTCATTGGATAGGCCTCATATATCTGTCAATGGGAATAACCAATAAAGGATTACAATGATTAAGGAAATGGTCATTCACATTTTTTGTGTCTTTAATATGACTAATCAAAAAAAAAAGCTTGATTTATTCTAAATAATCTATACTGTCTAAATGTCCTAAAGGTTTGGCTGCCAGGGAATGCCGCTCGGCATTAAATCCGCCTTTGTACATGGTGCAATTAAGTTTTTAAATAAATAAATAAAATACATAAATATAATGAATATGAAAACATAATAAAAGTCTTTGACGCCAATTGGCGTTGTTTGATATTGTTTTCTTATTGTGTTCACAGACTATCAATGATAACTCAATAGCCACAAAGTTCCTTCAAATAGTCAGTAGCTAAAGGTCAACAACAATGAACTCCAATCAACAACTTCCTCGAGGAAATTATTTATCAAACTGACCAAATAAATATATTTTTAAACACTTGGTTAATTTTGCATTAATTAGTCAACAATACAACTGAGAAATATTTTTTTAAATCACTATTATGAAATAAATTACAAAATGCAAAAAATCTAAAAAGAACAAGTTTAACTCCTGAAGATCTGATTTGAAGAATGCATCATTCTTACTAATATATTATAATATAAATGTGAAAGAAGATTTGTCTTTCTGTCTGTTAGTTTCGTTTACATTACCAATTTTGATAAAATTTTGCAGATATGTTCTCTAAAAATTTGGGATAGACTATTTATATAATCATCACTATCAGAGTACAAAACAACATGCAACTACTACACAGGCGAAGTTGGATCTAACAGCTAGTGCCAACCAAAACCAAGTTATTGAACCAGACAATCATTTAAATAATACAAGAATAATTTACAATCAAAATAAAAACATAGATGCAGATGAAGGTCACACAGCAATGAACTGAGTCACCAAGTTGCCTCATCAAGGTTGTTCACTGCTGATTAGGCATTATAAATGTTTTTGTTTATTAACACCATAATGATCATAATAAGATGCTAACCTGCTTATTTAGGACTCATTTGAAAGGATTTCTAACTAGGGAAAGTTGGCAATAATAAAAAATATTCTTTTATTTAGGACTCATTTGAAAGGATTTCTAACTAGGGAAAGTTGGCAATAATAAAAAATATTCTTTTATTTAGGACTCATTTCAAAGGATTTCTAACTAGGGAAAGTTGGCAATAATAAAAAATATTCTTTTATTTAGGACTCATTTGAAAGGATTTCTAACTAGGGAAAGTTGGCAATAATAAAAAATATTCTTTTATTTAGGACTCATTTGAAAGGATTTCTAACTAGGGAAAGTTGGCAATAATAAAAAATATTCTTTTATTTAGGACTCATTTCAAAGGATTTCTAACTAGGGAAAGTTGGCAATAATAAAAAATATTCTTTTATTTAGGACTCATTTGAAAGGATTTCTAACTAGGGAAAGTTGGCAATAATAAAAAATATTCTTTTATTTAGGACTCATTTCAAAGGATTTCTAACTAGGGAAAGTTGGCAATAATAAAAAATATTCTTTTATTTAGGACTCATTTGAAAGGATTTCTAACTAGGGAAAGTTGGCAATAATAAAAAATATTCTTTTATTTAGGACTCATTTGAAAGGATTTCTAACTAGGGAAAGTTGGCAATAATAAAAAATATTCTTTTATTCTGCTTTAGACTTGTTAATAATTTATGTTACTAAAAATACCTCCCCTCGCCAACCCATCCAGCTAGCTTGTCGCATCAAAGTTAATTTCTCCAGAAATACATTCTAGACAGTCCATTTCCAGCAGTGGAGGTCTAGGATACTATGTCCTAGGGGTGGTGATGATTGCACCTATTTTGAATAACTACTAACATTCTGACTGGATTTACTTGCTATTATTTTTAATCTCTTTATTTTCTTATCTAGTCTAATCCAAAGATTTATAACTTTTTAAAGTATTTTATGATTTGTTTTGGTTATATATTTGTTTGATTTAATAAATACTAACCTTCTTGAAAAACCTATAAACCATGGAAACCACACTGCTGTTTTCATCACTGCCGAGGGCAGGTTTGCTCGGGGAAACCATGCTGCCTCTCTCGTCGGCCTGAAAGTATTACCCCAGTTACTTACTTAACATTAGCTATACATATGGTTGCCATAACTCCTAGGAACAAATATGGGGGCTATACTATATATATTAATACTTAATGGGATTAATGCAGCATAACAAAACACATAAATCATCACAATTTGTGTACATCTAATCAAATTCTCTATGTTTAATATAAGATGAAGTCATCGTTATTATTAGAAACAAATTTAGCAGATCTAGGCACATTTAACAATATTATTTATAAAGTTATTTAAAAATAATGTACATATATCATAAATATGACGTGCGAATATTAATGAACTCAATAATAATGAACTAATAATGCGACACATACCATTATCGAGATGCAATGTGGGTGAAACACCAAGCAAAACTAACAACTTACGAAAACTAAGCGAATGATTTTGACTCACGTGCAGTTTTATGTATGAATCACCGTCAAAATACGTTTGTTAAGCTTTATTTCAACTCTTAAGAATATCCATTATAATTGTTAGTAATGTTTAGATTGATTAGAAATAATCAACGATTAATAGAAAAATGTAAATGAAAATCTTCAAACAGCTGACAATGACTTTGACATAAGGAACATAGGCTATGTTCGACTTGAAAGAACATATTACTATATAATTATATACTAAATCTATGCATGGAACATAAAACAAGATATAATCTGTGCTTGAAAGCAAAGCCAAGCGTTCAACGCTTTTTTTTACAATGTATGAAAACCATAGAGCGCTTAAAGCGTCAAGTCAAACACAGGATAATACAAGCTTTGACAGTAACATTTGCGTTCATAAACAACCATTTTTGTGTGGTAGGGTCCAGTAGAAGAGTGATCTTCACCGATTGGTTATCAGAATTAAATCATCTTATTATATAATAAACTAACAAAAGCGGCAGTAATGGGTTGCCAAACAAAAAAGTACCGGGTCGACAGCTTATTCTATGTACCTGGTGAATATCAAAAGTGGCCGTGGATGAATACTGTCTAAATTACGAGTGGGTGTTTGACTGGAAAGCAAAGCTAGCTTTATTTACTGAAATAATGAATAAAAACAATTGTGAATAGAAATAGCATGATGAAAACCGTAGAGCAATGCCAAGTCGAACGACGACGTTCGAAGCTAAATTAAGTAAAAAAAAGTGCTTAAAAGTCAAACACAGGAAGGAATGTTGACTTCAGGGCCGATTTTGATAAAGAAAAAAATTCATTATATTTTTGAAAAAACTAATACTAATATAATCAAAAATAATCAAGGGCCGGCCCTACATAGGAAGGATTTATAAATAAAAAACAATAAACAGTAAGTATCAAATTCTTATAATAATTCTCAGCCACGTTTTAAAATTGGTACACATCATTATACTTGGTTTTATTTACAAATGAATATAATTATAGGGCTGTAAAACCATTTTATCACTAAATACTAAAAGGCCATAGGAAACAAACAATAGCTACACTTTAAAACATTTAATCTCCTACACAATTATTATATCCGAGTATATCGCCGTGTTAGAACCAAAACCAACTAAGTAGCCATTTTTTAACAATAATAATATGCACATGTACTTTTGAATTTGAGTTTTTGGCTAAAACCGTTCGTTCCGTCAGTGCTTAGTCGATTTTATCAGTTTTTTAAACGACTGGTGTAAGAAAGTGAATTCACGAAAACAATGTTTTCGCTCTAACCCGGTGATATATCACTAGTACACTATCTTCGTGTTCGGATAAACGGAAAGCGCGCTTTTTTACTGTATTTTGCTGAATTAAATAAAATCAGAAATTCAGTAAAATAGCGCTAAGTCGAACACAATGATAATTTTTAAAATGAGTATCTCGGCCGATTTTGATAAAAACAAAACTGCAGTATTAGATTTTTGGATATATTTTTCTCCTACCCGAGAATCAAACCGGTTGATTTTGGAAAAAAAAGCTCATCCCTATATTGCACCGGCTGATAGTGTCTCTTATAAGGATAAAATATAAATCAGTTAGTTAGAGCGTAAAAACATTAAACAAAAACTCCGCTTGGCGACACGCCGGGTGACCCTTTGAGTAGAGAATATTTGTCCTCGGTGCACTACTCCCATCGCGGTTATAATCTTAATTTTAATTTTATGTGTAGTGTAGTTTATTTTATTTATAGTTTGATGTTTAATTGTTAATATTCTTTTCCAATAAATACTAGAATTCATATTAAATATAGTTAAAGAGTTCTTAAAGTTAAAACCATAAGCCATCAGACAACGTTGACAATTTATTTGACATGTGTTGCCACACTCAAAGTAGTGCTGTTCATATCGATAAAAACATATTTGTGTTTTGGTTACCAGTTATTCCTATTCTTTCATAACTTTAGGTTTAAAACTGTCCATTAACATTAAAACCGCAATATCTTATGAACGAAGCGAGAAAGAGCAAAATTAACATGCTTTTAGCGAATTAGAATTTAACTACAGTTCGAAAAATTTAACTAAAATAATGTGAGCTTAATTGTGCCCAAAGTGTGCGTCTTAGGTAAGTTTATTTGAGAATTATGAAAGTGACTACACTATTGACTCTTGTTCAGTAACTCTAGCGAATTAACAATCTCATTAAAATAATCACCGACATTATGTCAGATTCAATCTGAACATGGAATGCCTTTCTTATTCAAATTAAACCTAAATGGCTAACCCCCACTCTCTTAAAGGATGATCAAATAAATGGCCGTGACAGGCTCATGCCACACGTGCGGGTCTCCGACGACAGACCATCATACACGGAATGCGGATGTTCATTCTGCTAGTACAAAGTATTTGAAGTTCACAATCACTAGGGATAGCAGTTCCCCAATCCCGCAGGATTCGCCCGCTTCACTTATTAGCTGCAATATTATAAATTTAGATTAACACTACATGTTCAATATTTCGTTAATTGAGTCGCTTGATTTACTACTTCTTGCGTACTTCGCATCGATGACGTTCCATCGTCTCGACGCCCTCTAGCAGTAACTAGCGGACTATGCTTGGTGCACTTCCGGTTAATGACGTTCCATCGTCTCGACGCCCTCTAGCAGTAACTAGCGGACTATGCTTGGTGCACTTCCGGTTAATGACGTTCCATCGTCTCGACGCCCTCTAGCAGTAACTAGCGGACTATGCTTGGTGCACTTCCGGTTAATGACGTTCCATCGTCTCGACGCCCTCTAGCAGTAACTAGCGGACTATGCTTGGTGCACTTCCGGTTAATGACGTTCCATCGTCTCGACGCCCTCTAGCAGTAACTAGCGGACTATGCTTGGTGCACTTCCGGTTAATGACGTTCCATCGTCTCGACGCCCTCTAGCAGTAACTAGCGGACTATGCTTGGTGCACTTCCGGTTAATGACGTTTCCGCCGAAAACAACGCTCTCTGTCGAGAGAGTCGAAGCGCGGTCGCCGGTCGAAGCATATCGTTGCTCCTCAAATTAATTCTTAATTATTCGCTGTGATTGTGCTGTGGACCTGCAGTGATTTCGGCTGTGATCCTCATCATCACCATCCAATTCGCGACCCGTCGGCTATCAAAACCACCAAGGAATTCGGTCACCAGTTCGAGACCCGGAACAAAGGTTAGTTGCTGCTAATTTAATTTCTTTCGCTCAATTTCGGAGTATTTTCACCAGCGCCTAGTCGTTTCCCGTTTACTACAATTTAAATTTCAGTGATATTGATTTGTTCCGTGTTAGTGTTGCTAGGTAAAAAAAGAGATTCTTATTAAATTAAAGAAATAAAAATAATGTAATTGTAATGCTTGTTCTGAGAACACATAAAAAAAAAGTTTTTTTTAGAGAATTTTTAGATTTTTCGACTTTCGGGTTATACATTAATGACGTTTCATAAATGCATGTAATAGGTTTGAAATGGAAACTTTAGTAGATTGTGTATATTTTAGTTTTGTTGATTCATTACAGCCGCAGCCCCTAGAACACAGCGTCCTAGACCTCCACTGCTGGAGATGGGCCTTCCAGAACTGGACAATTTGGCCTACACTCGCCACGCGCTGGCCAAACGGCTTGATGTAATTTTTTTTATGACAATTCATTAACAATTCCACAAGTTGGCATTAGTGGAACCGGGACCGACGGCTTAACGTGCTCTCCTCCTCACGGGAACGGTGGTGTTGTAAATCTATGACAAATGTACGTAAGAAAAGTGTATTTCTCATTGGTACATGCCGGGGGGGTTCGAACCGACCTTTGTAGGATTTAAGGTACGCGTTCATACAACCGAGCCACCACCGCGCCAGTTTTATTGATTCCAGTTGATAAAATTCATGGACCTTGCGTCAACTTGCGTGCCACTTACCATCAGGTGGGCGCAAGGTCACATATAGTGTACCATGAGCCTTAATCGTTAATTCATTCTTATAATAAAAAGTCCTATATTTTATTGATCCTTTAAGAAACTTGGAGTGAGACATTGCAATGTGAAAACACAGTCAAATCAATAAATAGCATCTTGGCATACATTACATTATATCATGCTGGTAATTACCTCGATATTCGTAATCTTTAAGGGTTCTTACACGTTATCTCAACTAAACTAACTACTAACTAACAGTAGAGGACTACTCGATTATTCCTTTCAGCTGTCAAACGGAGGGACGCTTCGGCGCGCCAGGAATAGAACTGTCAAAATCAAGTGCTCTTGAAGCTTTTTTTAAAAAATATTTTCGGTGAACTTGGATAACTAACTTATGGATGTCAGAACTGCTAGAGCGTGTAGTAATTCTGGCATAATAAATTTTTTTTTTTTTTTTGGTTCTCTTCTCCCGATGGATGATGAATGAGATGATAGGGAAGGCAAAGGGTCTAGCCCATACAGCCAAGTCTGACGTAATATATCTTTCTTTTTAATGAGTTATTGTGGTTATCATCAAATTCCAGATGCTGCAGAATTTGATGCTCTTCTTGGAGTCACTCGCGGCACCATAGCTCAAACACGTTACAAAAATTAACTTCAACTTGTGCCCCATATTTAAAGTCCAATTTATCGTTTTCCATAATTATTCACATTATTAAACATAACAACACCACTTTTGACCAATAATATCCACAGTAAATTAAGTTACAAAACAAAAACCTGCACTTGACATGTCCACGCAAAATGGCGCGAAGAATTCCAATAAATATTTAGAATACGGGAACTCAATCTTCAATGTTGCCACAAAAAAAAAACGTCTTACCGGTAATATTTAAAATGGTAACATTTATGCCTTTCGAGGTTTGTAGAGTTTAAAACTAAGAATACCGATTTCGTGGATCCCTTGAGGGAACCCGTTCGACAGCTGGAAGGATTGGTTGAGTGTGTGAGAAGTGTTACAGTTAGTCCAGCATATGCTTACGGGAGATGAGCAGAATAGTGGATGACGTGCGTGTGCGCAATAATAAACAAGGCTCCTCCACACATTATGGACCCGGCACCCGCTCGGTGAATCCATTAAGTTTACCGTTCTCAGAAGTATATTACCAACAGAATAAATAAAAGGTTAAAAGTTAGAGGAACTGTTACTGCTAAGCTGGAACTTATCAATGGAATGTTAAGGAGAGGTATATGAAAACAATCTCAATGTTACAATAAATCTTACATTCTAGTTTATAGTTAGCTTCAATCTATTATCTAAATGATTGATGCATCCCGTCTTATTCGATAAATAATAAAAAGTGACAAAAGGCCAAGTTCATTTGGAAGAACAAAATGCAGGTTTATTTTTAAATTCACATTCGCAGTAATTATAGAAACATATTCGACTAGCTTTTATCAGTCAGCTACATAAAATGTTGTAGTTAATTTAAATTTAGTATAAAAAAATATTTAATTTTACTTACATAAAACATTGGCACATTAGATTTTGTAAAGTATCAATATTTACACTAAAATAAGGCACATTTACCTAAGCTTCTCGGACATAACAGTTCCAAATACATTCTATAAGACCAAATAAATTTAAAAACGTCACAATCTACGTATTTTATAGTTATTTCAAGATGTTAACCCTTAACAAGCCATGTGATTATTACTTCCCAACACAACATTTTTATTTTATTTATCGTACACAGAAATAAATCGAACGTATATATTATTTTTTAAGATTTTTATGGCAACACTTATTTCTAAATGTCATCTGTCTATATCAATAGGCATTCAAACGACCATTTTCAACAAAATAGATTGTATCCTGTAAAGTCCTTTTTTTTGTTGCTAAAATAGTACATGTGTTTATGCTATAATTTTAAGTTTTAAAAGCTGTTATTATTGTCTTATTTAAAAATAGTAAGAAATTATTAGCTTATAGCCGAGTATGAAAATGTTTAAGTTGGAATTTATTCATATATACGAATTTATATACATATATATAACGGCAATTGTATATACGTAGTGATGTTGTGAGTGACTAATATAATATCCTATTGGTAGGAACGAACAACTTTTTCTAAGAAACTATATGTCGGAGGTGATATTTTTTTTGGCTACTCCATACAAATTTAAAATAGATAATTTGTATGGAGCAGTCAAAAAATTTAAGACTAAGGTATGAGCATACAAAACCACGCGGAATGTATATTGTTTAAACATGTGTACATATCGATGTCTATAATATTTAATGGAAAAACTCCCATAAACTAAATAAAAATTAATTAGTCAAGTGGGAAATAATTACCCACATATATGAACATGGATATATAAAAAAAACCACCATAAAAAACAACTTGCCACGCATTTTTCAAAAATTGTTTTAGGTGAGGTGATGGCCGATTAAGGGTTAAGTCGAACGGTGGTACCTCGTTGTAATAACGCTTACCTTCAAAAATAAAAAAGGTCTCCGATACCACAGTACCACCGTTTACCTATACTAGAGTTATTATAAAATACAAAACATTTTCTCACTTATGGTAGACCGACTTAGTCTGAGAGCGACATTCACCGATCGAGGATTCGAATGAAATACATTTATCATGAAAAAATAAAAATTATTCCAACTGCCTGTGTCGTCTAACTGTTAAGTCCGAGGATTTAGACTCGGAGGTACTGGGTTAGACTTCTAGTCGGGAAACAAAATAATATTTATTTCCTCGCCAACCCGTCTGGCCAGCGCGTGGCGAGTGTAGGCCAAATTATTCAGATACATATTCTGGAAGGCCCAGCAGTGGAGGTCTAGGACGCTGTGTTATTTGGGCTGTAATGATTTATGTCGTCTGGTACTATTGAGGACTCCATATTTATATATATTTACATTAATTGTCAAATTAAAAACATGAATAGTCCTTCCAATAAACTTGTAAGTGCAAGTCGTGTTTTCATCAAAATAAAAAAAGTAAAGTATCATCACGACCGTATGCCTTCCGGGAAAAACCACGCCTTTTTATGAAGTGGATTTACATTTGGCCAACTTTGCTATATGCCCTTCCTGACAAGTGACAAGCTCGTTGATGTCTCTAGCGTACCAAACTCGAGAAATATCACAAATATATTAATAGAACCCGGTACCTCCGAGTGGACCAGGGGTAGTCATCAACATCCTTTAATACAGCCCGATCCGCTATACTCGCATGTACGTTAGAGACACCCACGAGCTTGTCACTTGTCATGGAGGGCCGCCAGTAAAGAGGAACTCGGAAGACGTATACGGTAATATGATAATAATGGCAATGGTTGCATAACGAAATATGTTTAAGTAAAAATATTCAAAATTTGGAAAAACAAGAAATTTTGAAAAGACACAAGAACTTGCCTTGAATTTATATCGTTAGAAAAACCATCACCATTTCATTACTCGTTTCGTATACTTAATCGGTGAAGGTCGTTCTTAATACAAATATTGTATTAGCATAATATGTATTTTATGATGATATGTTTTGTTTCTCTTATTTTATATTACTTATTCTGTTACTTAGTCGCAAACTTTATTAGCGGAGTTCATTATTTACGTTAGAGATTGCGTCATACTTACAAAATATTATGCAATTATGAACTCTATAAGCGCCCGAACTTGACAGGGCCGTGCTAATATCAACTTTAATAGCGCGATATATATAGTTAAGCTAGTTGTTTGACTCTGTCCAGCAGAGCGTCGCAAGTCTTCTTGGCGTCTCCCAACAACATGGAGGTGTTGGGGTTGTAGAAGATGGGGTTGTCCACTGCGGCATACCCCACTCCCATAGAGCGTTTCATCACGATCACCTACACAAAATTAAACAACTTTAATAGAACAAGATGGTGCTAATACTAACTTGTGGAATCGTTAATAAATTGTCATTCAAAATTGACGTCAGATCCTCGCCAACCCGTCTGGACAGCGCGTCGAGTGTAGGCCAAGTTCTCCAAATATATATTCTGGAAGGCCCGTCTGCTACAGTGGAGGTCTAAGACGCTGGGAACTAGAAGAAGAAGTCCATGGATTGTGGAAAACGGTGTTTCCGAGTTGGTCCTAGAACACAGAGTCTCCACTGTTGGAGACGGGCCTTCCAGTTTCTGGAGAATGTGGCCTACACTGGCCACGCTGCAGCGGGCAGACGGGTTGGCGAGCTGTAATGACAATATATTAAGGATTTATTCTTTGGTTTACAGTACATTAGTTTTAAAATTAGAACAATGGCGAGATATTAGCTGATATAGCCTTTTCATATTTTTTAAAATTAGAACAATGGCGAGATATTAGCTGATATAGCCTTTTCATATTTTTTTAATGTAAAGACGTTCCAAATTTAGTTCCGATAATTAATGTATGTGCGCCGCCATTAGTCTTTGAGCAACAAAGGATATAATTACCTGTTGAGCCTTCCACACCTTGAGCACCGGCATTCCAGCAATAGGAGAGTTCGGGTCGTCTTCTGCAGCACTGTTCACTGTATCATTAGCACCTGGATTCAAATGTACAATATTTATTAAACTACTAGGAGACTCGGTGACTAGGTTTATACCTAAAATTTCTCTCTCTGCCAAAGCGTACTGAATTCGGTTCAGTATAGGAGCTAAAGCAACATATAAACGGTCGTGGAATCACATGTCGTGCTCACATGCTGACGCCATATATCCTATGTCAATCCCTGGTATCTAAATAGCATATCTACCTATTTTTATGTAAATCGGTCCAGTAGAATAGATGTAAAAGCAAGACAAACAGAATACAGACCAAATGGCAAAAAGCCATACATTTTTTTTTGCTGTCATTGGATTATTCCTTAATTTTATAAAGCAAAGAGCTAAACAAAAATATATACCGGCGTGATCTAAAGAAAAGTTGTTTGTCTCTATCAATAGAATAACTAAATAGGAGCATACAATGTCACCCCGTTTATTTAAATAGGTCATATTATTTTAAAGTATTAGCAAGAGTTACACTCGGCAAGGGATTTGTATACATGTATGTAGATACTTGTAAGTTACATCCACTGTTTCCTTCCGGACGGTAGCAACAATGTTTGTAACTAATTAGCCTGAGGAGACTTTTTAGGTAGTCTTGTTTCAAACGGTGTTAATTTTAATATCACCAAAATTGGCATTGACATTATTGCAAATGGCACATACTTTCAATGAGAACAACTAATAGGCGATAGGCGGACTGATGGTGGTAATTTGTCCAGTCTGCCGGGGCGGGGAAGTGTCCAAATTTCTTGCCGATAAACCCAGTAAAGTGTATCCACACGTTCAGGGATCCGGCTCGAATTGCCGTCATGCCGGCATAGTGTTAGGGACTGATTTCAGTCAAAAATAAAAAGACAGACGTTGGGTCTAGTATTAGTATCAATTTCTTTGCCTTTTGGTAAATCTTGTACTTCAATAAATATCTTTTATATCCTAACTTTGCCCTCAATCAACTTTCCTAAATGTATGTTGATACCAAAATGTCATACCAATGACCAGCACCAGGTCTGTTTCGGGGAACTCTTCGTTGATCTCTTCCATCTCGAACACGTCGTCGTAAGGAACTCCCGCCTCCGCCAACAGGACATTCAGCTGTCCCGGCATACGACCTAAAGAAAAAAATACATGTATTTTTAATATTAAATACCATTGAAATAAGTTACTTCTAATATTTGGCGAGAACACAACTTCGACAGTGGAATTTCCCACACAGATTGGCCTCGGCTTGACATGGTCATTGACATTGCCTTAGTCATGTCCAGGTTCATTCCGAGACCAACCTGCTGGGAAGCCACGTTCAAGCTGTTCGACATTCTGCTAAGATCCTCGAGCGAGCTGGCCATGATGGCTATGTCATTATTTATTTATTTAACACTTTAATGCCGCGAGACATTCTATCATAGCCGACCATTGGGACAACTTTAAACACTTAACTAAATAGTAGGTGTATATTAAAATAGAAATAATGAGGAATATTTTATAACTACAAATAAATATACAACATACAAAATAATAATTATATATACATACATATTAATTAATGACAACCGTTGAGATAAGTAATAAGAATAAACCATGTCATCCGCGAATCGAAATATTTTTTCATTCGTAAAACATGTTACCAAATATATATTTTTTAAGCTATTGCAGGTAAATAGATAAAAACGTGTTAATATTACCTGCTACTGGATGAATGGCAAATCTGACTTTCTTGCCAAGTTTCTTCAGCATGGTGACCAGCTCGGCAATCGGGTACTGAGCCTTCGCCACGCACAACCCATAGCCTGGAGAATAATTTACAAATTGTTAAGGTATTGTTTGTGATTGTAGTGCGACCATTTTGCGTAGGCGTTCGTCTAGTCGTTAAGGCGAACGCGCCACTATACACAATTCAATTTCATTGTGTTTATAGGTACAAAACAATGTATTCGAGCTTTATGTAATGTTCCACCATTGACCTCCTGTCGGCCTCTCTTAAGGAAGCTACAATTGTTATCTGTTCCTTCTATTTATATATTAGAATGCTGCATTTTTATTAAAAGTAATTCTTATTTGTTTAAGACATTGAGTGAAACATGTAAGTAGGCTAGTTCCACCAGTTAGTAAAAGAAGCTGGCACAGCAGAAGCTGGCACAGTAGAAGCTGGCACAGCAGAAGCTGGCACAGCAGAAGCTGGCACAGCAGAAGCTGGCACAGCAGAAGCTGCTGGCTTAATTCCATTAAATTATACAATAAACTTTCAGTGATATTAGGGAAATCATTTCAAATTAGGGTCAATAATTTACTGGTCAAAAAATGTTTTTACGTGACCAAGGACTACCTAAACTGCGACAAGCTTATGTAAGAGCAAAATAGGCTCTTGTTTGTTGTTTGTTAATTAAGTTATTTGTGTTCTATTTCTTTATTGTTTGTGTAATATTTATGTTAGATATAAGTGTAGTTTGTAAACTATAATTTTGTTTGCCAGAAATGGCGAAATGTGTCTAGCCAAAACTTACCTACCACCTGTATTTTTTATATAAATATTTTCATTTCATTTCATTACCTAATGGATCCTACAAAAATTACAGTTCGCTATTTTCAATTAAAAGTTCACTATAGACCCTAAAAATGGTCCTTCGAGCCGGATACAGGAACAGGTAAATCTACTCCAAAAATAACTGTTTATAAATATGAAATAGATATATAATTTTGTTATTTGTAATATCAATAATGTTGTTGATTCTTTAAGGCTCCTACTCTCAAGTATTTTTTCTTTTAAGTTTAAGTTATATAGTTACCTGGGGTGATGATGATGGAGGAGGCCCTGGAGATGAGGTCGGCGGTGGAGTCCACGGTGACTTCAGAGTGAGTGAGGGTGGAGTCCCGAGCCGAGCCGCCGCTCACCACTCCATACCCTCCCAGGATCACGTTGGGGAGAGAACGATTCATTGCCTGCAGAATTAACAAAAATAAGACTACCATTTCTGCGGCGGCAGTCCATTGTTTTTGGTTTGAGTTTGAGTTAGATTGTCAAAATAGTGGGTTTCTTTATTAACCTTGCACATGATGTAGGAGAGGATGGCCCCGGAGCTCCCGATGAGGGCCCCCACGATGGTCATCAGAGAGTTGTTCAACATGAACCCCTCCGCACAGAGCGCCCAGCCAGAGTAACTGTTCAGCACGGTGATCACCACTGGCATGTCAGCACCTACAATATAAATACTATATAATAAAGTCACCATAAAATAAAATAACTATTTACACAAATTGGTTTGAAATAAAACAGACAATCCAACACTGCTGGTCAGATTTCCGATTAGGGTACCTAGAATGATACTCTGGCGACCTCCTATTTTATTTATTTATTTAAATACTTTATTGCACAAAAACTTAAATTAATGTACATAGGCGAGTTTAATACCTTTTAGGCATTTTCTAACATCTGACCTTTGGGAAAGTGAAAAATCTTGGGCAGGGTGCAAATAAATATATTACAAGATTCTGAAACTAATACATATACTACATATGAGCCAAGCATATACCACACACTATAAAATAACTTATTATATACAATATACATTATGCCAAATATCTAAAATTATATAAATTAATAATATGTTGATGTGGTTAACTCCTGTTTATTTAAAAGGAATGTAGTAACTAGACGTTTAAAAGCATTAACAGATGGTGCTTGTCTAATGGCCAGCGGTAGCGTGTACCACTGGCGGGCTGCAGACACAGTTAACTACGTTTAAACCACGGAGTTACCGTACCAATCTAGGCTCACACTCGACAGTAACTTGACTCAAGTGTGGAAGAGATGAGGCAATAACGCAGGATAGTTAGCTAAAATTTTGGCCTGTGCATGTGCATTTCTAGCACAGAAACCGCTGGATGGAAGATGCAGAATGGGGAGATTTCCGACAAATATATTAAAGACCTGAAGTGCGCTGATGGAAGTGTATTTGCGGGAGACGATGGTGAGCCTCTAACTAGCAATGGCTGATATTAACGACCACAGAAACGATTAGATCGATCGATGATGAGTTCGGCAGTAGTGTTACCTCCAATGGCCGCGGTGAGAGTGAGTCCCTGCAGCCCGCTGAGCACTGCTGCAGCCCCCAGCAGAGGGAGGCCTGGCAGCTCGGGACAGGCCAGCAGGGCGGCCCCGCAGCCCAGGGAGCCCGCCAGCAGTAGGGTTACCTCCAATGGCCGCGGTGAGAGTGAGTCCCTGCAGCCCGCTGAGCACTGCTGCAGCCCCCAGCAGAGGGAGGCCTGGCAGCTCGGGACAGGCCAGCAGGGCGGCCCCGCAGCCCAGGGAGCCCGCCAGCAGTAGGGTTACCTCCAATGGCCGCGGTGAGAGTGAGTCCCTGCAGCCCGCTGAGCACTGCTGCAGCCCCCAGCAGAGGGAGGCCTGGCAGCTCGGGACAGGCCAGCAGGGCGGCCCCGCAGCCCAGGGAGCCCGCCAGCAGTAGGGTTACCTCCAATGGCCGCGGTGAGAGTGAGTCCCTGCAGCCCGCTGAGCACTGCTGCAGCCCCCAGCAGAGGGAGGCCTGGCAGCTCGGGACAGGCCAGCAGGGCGGCCCCGCAGCCCAGGGAGCCCGCCAGCAGTAGGGTTACCTCCAATGGCCGCGGTGAGAGTGAGTCCCTGCAGCCCGCTGAGCACTGCTGCAGCCCCCAGCAGAGGGAGGCCTGGCAGCTCGGGACAGGCCAGCAGGGCGGCCCCGCAGCCCAGGGAGCCCGCCAGCAGTAGGGTTACCTCCAATGGCCGCGGTGAGAGTGAGTCCCTGCAGCCCGCTGAGCACTGCTGCAGCCCCCAGCAGAGGGAGGCCTGGCAGCTCGGGACAGGCCAGCAGGGCGGCCCCGCAGCCCAGGGAGCCCGCCAGCAGTAGGGTTACCTCCAATGGCCGCGGTGAGAGTGAGTCCCTGCAGCCCGCTGAGCACTGCTGCAGCCCCCAGCAGAGGGAGGCCTGGCAGCTCGGGACAGGCCAGCAGGGCGGCCCCGCAGCCCAGGGAGCCCGCCAGCAGTAGGGTTACCTCCAATGGCCGCGGTGAGAGTGAGTCCCTGCAGCCCGCTGAGCACTGCTGCAGCCCCCAGCAGAGGGAGGCCTGGCAGCTCGGGACAGGCCAGCAGGGCGGCCCCGCAGCCCAGGGAGCCCGCCAGCAGTTGGGTTACCTCCAATGGCCGCGGTGAGAGTGAGTCCCTGCAGCCCGCTGAGCACTGCTGCAGCCCCCAGCAGAGGGAGGCCTGGCAGCTCGGGACAGGCCAGCAGGGCGGCCCCGCAGCCCAGGGAGCCCGCCAGCAGTAGGGTTACCTCCAATGGCCGCGGTGAGAGTGAGTCCCTGCAGCCCGCTGAGCACTGCTGCAGCCCCCAGCAGAGGGAGGCCTGGCAGCTCGGGACAGGCCAGCAGGGCGGCCCCGCAGCCCAGGGAGCCCGCCAGCAGTTGGGTTACCTCCAATGGCCGCGGTGAGAGTGAGTCCCTGCAGCCCGCTGAGCACTGCTGCAGCCCCCAGCAGAGGGAGGCCTGGCAGCTCGGGACAGGCCAGCAGGGCGGCCCCGCAGCCCAGGGAGCCCGCCAGCAGTAGGGTTACCTCCAATGGCCGCGGTGAGAGTGAGTCCCTGCAGCCCGCTGAGCACTGCTGCAGCCCCCAGCAGAGGGAGGCCTGGCAGCTCGGGACAGGCCAGCAGGGCGGCCCCGCAGCCCAGGGAGCCCGCCAGCAGTAGGGTTACCTCCAATGGCCGCGGTGAGAGTGAGTCCCTGCAGCCCGCTGAGCACTGCTGCAGCCCCCAGCAGAGGGAGGCCTGGCAGCTCGGGACAGGCCAGCAGGGCGGCCCCGCAGCCCAGGGAGCCCGCCAGCAGTTGGGTTACCTCCAATGGCCGCGGTGAGAGTGAGTCCCTGCAGCCCGCTGAGCACTGCTGCAGCCCCCAGCAGAGGGAGGCCTGGCAGCTCGGGACAGGCCAGCAGGGCGGCCCCGCAGCCCAGGGAGCCCGCCAGCAGTCCCGCGTTCAGGACGTGACGTCCCGGCAGCAGTAGGGGAGCAGAGCTCAGGGCACCCTGCAGCTTGCCATATGCTACCAGCGACCCACTGCAATATCACAACCAGTTACATATAATATCATACACATTACTACGACTTAGTAAAATTCTTGCTTTTAACAAGTCTTAGTGTTTGACCCCAATTCACGTTTAATTGGGTAAATGGCTGAAATATGGCAGAAAGGTCTGTATCAGGCCCGCCGAGCAATAGGGAAAACTGATGCTAGGATGGGGATACCGAAGGAAAACACAAGTTAGGATACAGTTAGACGAATGACCTTATCATATGGGTCGGACGAAGCTCGGGAGAGGGTGGGAGAAAGAGTCTAATAAGGAGGGTACTAAAAAGGGAAAAACACGAGGGTGAAGACAGAGTAAGGCATGTAGATAGATTGCTGATGGAGTCTAATGATAACATAAATGTCCACTCACGTGAAGGTGATCCCTCCGATGTAGGTCCCGAGGAAGAGCGCAGTCTTCAGTGTCATGGCGGTGGGGTCGAGGGCCATGGCAGGGAAGTCGTGCATGTAGGTGGCCACACACGTCAGCACTGCAGCCAGACCGACCAAACTGAAATAAGTAAAATAGGCGAACGCTGGCGTTAGTCACTTATTTCATGATATTTTCAAAATCTATGGTTATAACCACAAAAGAAAGCTATCGATAGTTATTTCTAAATTTGTATTTTTTTACGTTAATAGAAAAAATATGCGTTTCAGATAAACAATATTTGATCATGTACTTGAACCCAGGTCCTTGGAAAAATTAGCTTATTTATTAGTTAATCTCCTTTAATGCAATAAAATTAAATTAGTTTCATATTAATTATTTTCGGAAAACAATATTTTTTCGCAGGAGGGAAGACCATATAAAAAAAACATCTTCATTACAGCCCCTAGAACACAGCGTCCCAAACCTCTCACTATTAGAGACGGGCCTTCCAGAACATATATCTGGAGAATTTGGCCAACACTCGCCACGTTGGCCAGAGACCCGCCTGGCCAACCCCGGCGAGGGTCTGATGTCAATTTTTTATGACAATTTATTAACGATTCCACAAGTTGGTATTGGGGGAACCGGGACCGACGACGGCTTAACGTGCACGGGAACGGTGGTGTTGTAAATCTATGACTGCAGTATCTAAGAAAAGTGTATTAATATAAGTATTAATAATACGCTTTCATGAATGACGACGAGAATGGAATAATGTTAGTCGTAATCCTTACAGGTGAAATTATTACGAAAATGGCATTTACCTATGAAATCCAGCAACTAGTTGTGGCAGGTCTGTGATTTCAATCTTCTTGGCGATGGTAGCCCCGAGAGCGCCCCCTATGCCGGCCACCCCCAACATCTGAGCCAGAACTTCAGCACTTGGCATTAGAAGACCTAACGTCGCCGCTATACCTCCAGTCACGCCAATCTGTTAAAATACTCGTATCATCTTCAATTCATTAAAGAATATCAATATCTATATTAGAATATTATGAGTGACCATGTATTTAAAAAAAATAAAGATGAAGTTCTCGTGAACACGGTGTATGCAAATCGATCGTAACGACAGGAATAATATGTAAATCGTGTTTAATTTTTTTTGTAGTATAATACCCGAGTACATTTATATTTGTAATATAATACCCGAGTACAACATTTACATTTGTAGTATAATACCCGAGTACAGCATTTATATCTGTAGTATAATACCCGAGTACAACATTTACATTTGTAGTATAATACCCGAGTACAGCATTTATATCTGTAGTATAATACCCGAGTACAACATTTACATTTGTAGTATAATACCCGAGTACAGCATTTATATCTGTAGTATAATACCCGAGTACAACATTTACATTTGTAGTATAATACCCGAGTACAGCATTTATATCTGTAGTATAATACCCGAGTACAACATTTACATTTGTAGTATAATACCCGAGTACAGCATTTATATCTGTAGTATAATACCCGAGTACAACATTTACATTTGTAGTATAATACCCGAGTACAGCATTTATATTTGTAGTATAATACCCGAGTACAACATTTTTTTCATGATAACATTTGAACTAAAAGAAGTAGATGTTGCGCTTACCATTCCAAGATAGTTTCCTTTCCTAGCAGTTCCCTGCGAGCTGAGCCCGGCCAGAGCACCCACACAGCACAAGGAAGACGCCAAGTATGCCATCTGGTGGACTTCTGGGTAACCCTGGATAACATCAACACAAACTAAATTTATTTAATAGATATGTAAAATCGTTTAAAACTTGTCACAGTAGACCTTGTATGTATACAAATATATAAGTTATTGTTTTAATTATAGAGATCATTTAATTAATATCTTACAGATATTTAATAAACAACGATATATGTTGCGCCTACCGCGTCACTTTCTCTTTGTTATTTTAATATTCGCGGTAACGCCTCGGTGCTCTCGACGCCCTCTGGTGGTGACTGACGGATGTACTCGGGTACAATCTGATCCCCCCTATCAGCTCTATATATACGTCGAATTACCTACTGGTGAGGGTTAGTATAACTAGCAAAAATCACGGCCAACAAAAAAGAAACATAATGTAAATAAAATTTTAAATGTATTTGTAGCTACAATGATTTATAATATAGTTACCTGCATGGCTGTGGTAATGTATCCACCAAGCAAGGCTGCAGCGGGAATAGCATACAAGTATCCATATTCTGGTGGGTCAGTCGGTCTGAAATTAGCAGGTATCGATAAAATAGTGAAAGAAATGATAAAACATCATCATCAGCCTGTATCTATCTACTGCTGGATAGTCTATATCAGTCTAGAGCCCCAACGTTCGTCAGATGTATTTAGCCACATAGCCACTTAATTTTTCTAATTTTAAAATCTATGTCAGTAACTTTGGTTATCTGACCAATACCAGCTTTTTGAATTCTATCCACGCCCAAGCAACTTTGGTTATCTGACCAATACCAGCTTTTTGAATTCTATCCATGCACAAGTAACTTTGGTTATCTGACCAATACCAGCTTTTTGAATTCTATCCATGCACAAATAACTTTGGTTATCTGACCAATACCAGCTTTTTGAATTCTATCCATGCCCAAGTTCGAGAGTAGTGTAGTAGTTTTTTCCTAAAAAGGTTATTGCTTGATATTTTGAGGGTAAATTTAAATGTTAAAACGCTTTAATAAGAAAAGATGGAAATCAAAATTTGTGTGTTATAGATTTTCTAATAAATTGAGTTTTCATTATGATATGTCCTTACCTCTTAAACATATCCAACATCCGCTGTGTGACAAGAAACCCACCGAATACATTAACAAATGAAATGAGTGCTGCAGTGCTGGCCAGCCACTACAATGGAAACAAAAACAACTATAAGTTGTGAGCAGCGGCGGTGCTCCACTTGGAAGGATGCTTCCCTTTAATCCAAAGAAAGTTACAGTGCGAACCCTGGCATGTTTCAATGGGAAATACACTTTTTGTCATCATACTATTTGTCATAATGTATTAACAACAGTAGAGTGCGTTTCCGTGAAAAAAGCACGTTTAACCATCGGTTCCGGTTCCACTAAAACCGACTTGTGGAATCGTTGACAAATTGTCATTAGACCCTCGCCAACCCGTCCGACCAGAGCGTGGCATGTGTAGGCCTAAATCGTCCAGAATATGTCCTGGAATGTCGCCTCAAGAGGTATAAGTTATGTATAAAATAACACTGTCGAGCTATAGTACATTAAGCATGTTGTATACACTGTCGAGCTATAGTACATTAAGCATGTTGTATACACTGTCGAGCTATAGTACATTAAGCATGTTGTATACACTGTCGAGCTATAGTACATTAAGCATGTTGTATACACTGTCGAGCTATAGTACATTAAGCATGTTGTATACACTGTCGAGCTATAGTACATTAAGCATGTTGTATACACTGTCGAGCTATAGTACATTAAGCATGTTGTATACACTGTCGAGCTATAGTACATTAAGCATGTTGTATACACTGTCGAGCTATAGTACATTAAGCATGTTGTATACACTGTCGAGCTATAGTACATTAAGCATGTTGTATACACTGTCGAGCTATAGTACATTAAGCATGTTGTATACACTGTCGAGCTATAGTACATTAAGCATGTTGTATACACTGTCGAGCTATAGTACATTAAGCATGTTGTATACACTGTCGAGCTATAGTACATTAAGCATGTTGTATACACTGTCGAGCTATAGTACATTAAGCATGTTGTATACACTGTCGAGCTATAGTACATTAAGCATGTTGTATACACTGTCGAGCTATAGTACATTAAGCATGTTGTATACACTGTCGAGCTATAGTACATTAAGCATGTTGTATACACTGTCGAGCTATAGTACATTAAGCATGTTGTATACACTGTCGAGCTATAGTACATTAAGCATGTTGTATACACTGTCGAGCTATAGTACATTAAGCATGTTGTATACACTGTCGAGCTATAGTACATTAAGCATGTTGTATACACTGTCGAGCTATAGTACATTAAGCATGTTGTATACACTGTCGAGCTATAGTACATTAAGCATGTTGTATACACTGTCGAGCTATAGTACATTAAGCATGTTGTATACACTGTCGAGCTATAGTACATTAAGCATGTTGTATACACTGTCGAGCTATAGTACATTAAGCATGTTGTATACACTGTCGAGCTATAGTACATTAAGCATGTTGTATACACTGTCGAGCTATAGTACATTAAGCATGTTGTATACACTGTCGAGCTATAGTACATTAAGCATGTTGTATACACTGTCGAGCTATAGTACATTAAGCATGTTGTATACACTTTTTTTTTGGATGACAACATACATACATATATATCTTCACGCCAAATCCCTTGCGGGGTAGGCAGAGACAATTGAGCGCCACTTATCACGATCCTTATGTTTCGATGTCTTTTTAATGCACCTTCAGCTATTGTTTTATTTATTTGATAGTAATATGTGAGTCTTGGTCTGCCAGGGCCTCTTTTGCCCACAACTTTTGGATTACAAACTAGAAGTTATTTATGAAATAGTATATTGTATAGTCATAGTAAATGATTACAAATTTATAAATGTTGATTACGTTACCTGTACTGGAGTTTCGGGCAGATACCCCCCGCCCATGAGCAGGAGTCCCCCCACGGCGGTTATCCCGGACACTGCGTTGGTGACCGACATGAGGGGGGAGTGCAGGGCCGGGACCACCCCCCACACCGTGTGGTATCCCACCACACCTCAACAAAACAATAACTATACAATTTTAAAAGATTTAGTGTCCGCCCTTGGTTGTGTATCCACAAGACGTGGATAATGTATTTACAAAAAAAAAACAAAACAATATTTAGACTTAAATTTTCTTAATATACTCGTATATGCAACGTTTCAAAACACTAAAATTAAATTTATTAGGCCGACACCAGTTTGTATAATGTTTTTTATATATATTTATATTATTCATGTAGTATTAAATTATTTTACGTGATAAATAAATAAGTGGGTAGTTTCGAATTAGCTGCCTAACTGCTACAGTTAAAAACCTGGTCCGCACTTAGGACTGCTGCAGCCCTATTAACATAATAATGTTACTTATTCGCAAACGTTATATATACGAGTATAATGGAATCACTATATATATCACGCTATTAAAGTTGATATTAGCACGGCCGCTGTGAAGGTCGAGCGATTATAGAGTTCAGAATTGAATCATAATTTGTAATTATGACGCAAACTCGGACGTAAATAATGAACTCCACTAATAACGTTTGCGAGTAAGTAACAGGGCTACTGGTCTTCTAAATGGAAACAGAAAAAAGCTGGGATTTTTTTGAAATACTAAATATAAGTCATAAACAATACATACCTGCCAAGGCGAGTGTGGTAGTCATAGTGGTAAACGCCGGGTTGGGAGATGCTATCCCCAAACCAATTAAACTGGCAAGACCTGGCAACCATAACACAATCCTTATTTATAAAACTAATAACAACTTCTGGAAGTGGCTAGAGAAAGCTAAATTCTCCCTTATTATTATTCCTACTCGTGTAGGACTCTGTGTTCTCGGGGTTGGGAAAATAAACTTACCGGTAGAATATAGGAAAGCGTCTTTGAGCGTGACATTGAAGGGGTTGGGCGGTTCTGCGGAGAGTGCGGCGGCGGCGGGGGCGGGGGCGGCGGCGGGGGCGGGCGCGGGGGCGGGGGGCGGCCACAGCAGGCGGCCCTGGTGCAGCACCACACACCCGCGGGTCACCTCGTCCGACAGGTCGATGTGGAAGTGATCCTGGCTACCTGGAACAAATAACATTATCGTATTTGTTTATAACATTAGATTGATACCCTTTAAAAGAGTCACTATACCATCGTTTTTCTAAGAATGTTCCGATTTTCTGATAATATTACATTAAAATAATTATTTATTAATAAATTGGCAGCGACTATAACAGTCAGGATCTATTGTTGAGAAGATTTAAGCCTTTCTCGGTTTAATGGGTCCCGACTGTTTAAATTCTACTTTAGACACTATGGGATAAAATATATGAAATTAATTCAATAGTGTGGTTAAGCGATTATCACACTTTTTGGGCTTGTTTCTTTTCTTTTGGTTTTTAATTTTATTTCTTTTCAATTTTTAATTAAATTTAAATTATTACATAGTCTCTTTTAAAAATTACATTATAAACTAAATAAAAATATGTTTTTATAATCAAAAGTTACGTAGAAGAGAATATTTAACTTGGAAAAGTCAAACTATAGGTTGGTTGGATATAGACATGAAGAATGGACCGAGTGTTGCGAAAGCGAACGTGCGGGCACCAGTTGTCTCTTTTATTATTTCTACAGGTACCGGCCACACAGTTGTTGTGTATATTTCTACAGGTACCGGCCACACAGTTGTTGTGTATATTTCTACAGGTACCGGCCACACAGTTGTTGTGTATATTTCTATAGGTACCGGCCACACAGTTGTTGTGTATATTTCTACAGGTACCGGCCACACAGTTGTTGTGTATATTTCTACAGGTACCGGCCACACAGTTGTTGTGTATATTTCTACAGGTACCGGCCACACAGTTGTTGTGTATATTTCTAGAGAACAGTTAATTTTGTGCGGGTATTGCGCAGTCTATTCTCTATGTATATAAGTAAGGTTGGCATAAATAAGGTGTGCAGTGACTTTGTAACAGTGAGCTTTGGGACAACACTTAAACACTTATGATTGTAATTTGTTACTTTATGTTAGAAGGCAAGTTGTTCCACATCTACAGCCTACACGTAAAACACAGACTGCTGAGCGGAAATTACTAAAGCCTAATCAGAGTCGAGCTTGGCAAAGCTTTGGTTTAAACAAACTCTACACTCTGAACATTTCAGATAGCCCACCGTGTAGAGAATGCATAGCCGAGGAGTAGATGGCCGCGCATGTGCTCATGGAGCGCTCCAATGTGGCTACAACCAAGCTGAAGTCTGCGAGTACTGCAGGAATGTGACAATTCAATTCAATTCATTTATTTTGCAAGTAGGCATAGGACAAAAAGAGATGTATTCTGCACTTTTACACGTCAATTTTTACAATATTGATATAAAAAAATTAACATTTTATAGTACATATTGGTGAATCTGGAGCAGTACATGATAACCATCATTTGGAAAGAGAAACAATAGAATAATAAAAATATCAAAATTATAAATACAGAATAACGCTTAACATTATAGCTGCTGTAGATAGGCATTGTCACACTATAAGCTAAGACAGACACAATTATAAGAATATAAATGTCAATGTCAGTTAAGATAATAGCTGCTGTAAAGAGGCATTGTCATACTATAAGCTAGGACAAACAATAAAAAAATGACGGGTCTCCTGACCGCACTGAACGAAATAGTATGGCTTTGTTAACTGGTTTCCTCGGCAATATTAGTTCACATTTCTGATTAGTTACCCATGCTGAGCAGTAACCCGGAGATGTTGTTAGCGTAGAGTGTGGAGGCGTGTGCCGGCATCCTGCTGGGCAGGTCGGTGAGTCCGATGTGGGTGACTCCATGAACCCTGGTCACCTGGCCCTTCACAGTGGTCTGGATGTTCCCCCCCATCTCTGCAGCCAGGTCCACTATCACACTGCCAGGTGCCATGTCGCGAACTGCATCCTAAGAATAAGTCACAAGTAAGAAATACTCTTGAAAAGTCATCAAAAACTGTTAATCGTGACTCAATAAGGAGGAATCAGGTCATAATATACACCACGCTAGTCTTATGCTTGCCTGACAACATAAATTGGCGAAAGATTTTACCACAATTCTTACCTTCTCAGAACCAGCGACATTATTTTATAAACATAAGTATCTTTAAAAAAAAGTAAAGTATTACCACGACCGTTTCCCTTGCGGGGTGGTCAGAAACCACGCTTATAAATAAGCGGATTCACATTTAGCCAACTTTACTATAGGCCAATCATGACAAGTGGCAAGCTCGTCGATGTCTCCAGCGTACCAAAGGAGAGAAATATCACAAATAAATTTAATATTAATTAAATGTATTTATTTACGTTAATAAATATTTTTGTGTTCCGACCAGGAATCGAACCCGGTACCTCCGAGTCTAAATCCACGGATTTAACCGCTAGACCACGGAGGCAAATTTTAAAAGTAATTAACTTTGCATTAAACTAAAATTTTAAATCTAAAATTACTATTATTATTAATAAAAAAAATATAGTTTGTACTTATGTTGAACCCGAATACAATTGGTAACAACAACGCCGCATATCCGACGCAACGACCTAATTTCTACTTAAGAGATAGGCCTTCCAAAACATTTTACTGAAGAATTCTCAATTCACAATTTCACAGAAGGCTATGACTTTGGGTGTGGATACATTCAACAACTCCCGCGCAGCCTATAAAGGGAAAATCAAGAACGTGCTACTCTATTGCTTTTTATTCTTGTCCTTATATTGCCTGTCCCTATGCTTCCTCTTCGAATAAATAATTGAGGTGCTTTCTGTGGTTAGAAAGAACATTAAGGGTTAACGATGATACTTCCAATTGGAATAACTAACCTCAAGTATGAGCAGTGGAGCTGGCTTGCCGGGGATCAGGGCGGTGCTGATGATGACGTCAGAAGTGCGAGCCTCTTTGCCCAACAAAGCGCGCTCGGCTTGCAGGAACGAGTCGCTCATCTCTTTAGCATAACCGCCAGTACCCGAACCATCTTCCTAAACAAATAAAATAACCCATTACTATTTATTTATTTATTGCACTTAACTGAAAAGTATGTAGAAAAGGCAAACTTAAAGCCATTTCGGCTTTTTCTAGCAGCTAACCTTTGGGAGAGTGAGACAGTATAAATATGTATTATTCTATTTATTACTTTACCAAACATCCACAGCACCACAGTACAGGTAATCAACAGAGTGAGATACGCTATAAATAGGGCCAATATTGGATTTAATACTATCTTTACAAAATTCGTTTACATTATGTGAACAAATATGTCACTTAAATTAAGCTAAATAATTTCAAAGTCAAAATTAAACATAAAGTAAAATACTCGTATAAGTAAACTAAAACAAAATAAAAAAGAATTAACTAAAAACAAAACATATTTTAAATAAAAAATAAATTAAACCAAAACCATTTTAAATTAAATCAAAAATAAATTCTAAATTTAGCAGATTGTGTGTGTATGTGTGTATACCTACGTGTGTGTGAATAGTGTTCTACTGACTGCCACCGTGGTCTAGTGGTTACATCCGTAGATGTAGATACAGGGGTACCGGGGTCGATTACAAAAACAATAATTGGAGGTACAAACAAGCTTGCCACTTGTGTGTGAAACCGTTTAACAAGGGTAGGTTCAGACTAAAGCAAGTCGCCTCTTCAAGTGATTACGATTCAGACAACATTTTTTTTATATTTATTAATTATTATAAAATATAATTGGTTCAGATAGTTTTTGTTTTATTATTTACCGACCCTCGGCAAAGGTGTTCTGTGTTTGGATATAAAACTATTGTATTCTTTTTGTATTGGTGAATGCTGTGACACCTAATTGGTACATATATTAGATAAGCTATAATTATACTATGTTATGTGTGTGATAATATATGTACTGCTGTGTGTACTAAATAAATAAATAAATAAATAAATAAAAGCAATAATCAAATTATGAAAATATACATAGTTTTAACTAGATACAAAATCGAAGCTGCTAAGGGGCTGGTTACTTGTTGCCGCTGTCCAACCGTAGACACATTGCTGACTTAATATTCTCACCCTAAATCCTCAATGGTCAAGTCGACTGTCCAGCTCTACTAGAAAAGATCAAATTGACCTGTAAGAATCTCTGGATACAAACTCATATAAACGTAATTACTATTTGAACAACTGCCTCCGTGTACGGTACGGGTTCGATTCCTGGTCAGGACACAAAAATATTTGTTAATGTAAATAAATACATTTAATTATTATTTAATTTATTTGTGATATTTCTCGGTACGCTGGAGACATCGATGAGCTTGCCACTTGTCGTGATTGGCCTATAGTAAAGTTGGCTAAATGTGAATCCGCTTATTTATAAGCGTGGTTTCTGACCACCTAGAAAGTGATGATACTTTTTACTTACTATTTGAACAGAGCATGTGAGTCATTCAAAGAGCTATTGTTTAAATGTGATATTGGCGTATTTTACACAAATGTAAAGACGGTGTTTAACAAGTTATTCTTTGATTTATAATATCTTGTATCTTCTTGGTCTCATTCTCATCGTGTGTGTTGTTCATCTTGTTATTGTGTATTTTTAGTGTTGAGTATCACTATGTGGTTGAAATATCACTTTATATTCTTATATATTGTCACTATTAGTTAGAACTTATAAATGACATTCTGTTTCTATTCTCTTTTTTCTGTTTTTTGTACTGTCAATAGTTTTCCATAAATAAGTACTTGTGTCAATAATAGGAAAACTGCCTTCTGTAACCCAGAATTACTTTTCCAGAAGGCAGTCAGTGCTCACAAACTAAACCTTTATATTGCTATTTTTCTCGCAAGTGAATTAGTTATGTTTGCTTATGCAAACAACAATAATTCTTGTTTGTATGTAGATATAATGATAAAGGTGTTTGTTATTGTCAAAGTTATTTTAATAAGTCGAGATAAAATTGACCTTGTTGAAATCAAATATTGCAATACTTTATTTAATTAAATAAGTAGACAAATATAACATAATATTTTCAAAGCTTAGTCAGATACGACTTATATTGTTGAATTCAAAGTGGTATTTCAAGGTAGAAGATTACATAAGCATTCACAGGTTTTAAATAGTTGGTAGTCGGACTGGTGGTGGTAATTTGCCCAGTCTGCCAGGGCGAGGAAGTATCCACTGTTCGTGCCGATAAACCCAGTAAAGTGTACGACCGCCCTCTTCGTTCTTCTCATAACAATGAACTTAAAATGCCACCCCACACTTCCAACAGATATTCAGATTTATTTACTGTATCGGCTGCTCGTCAGTGGAACAAGCTTCCACTGACCATCAGACAAGCTCCTTCAATTCACATCTTTAAAAAACTACTTAATACTCTCTTTTTAAACAAGCAGAACAAAAGATATTTTTAAATTTAAATATTTCTTCTTAATAATATTATATTATCTTCATATATATCTACTATATATTAATAAGTATTTGAGTAGTCTATGTATACATACTATTTATGTAGTTTATTCAAATTCAAAATAAGGATAAAATTGCACCCCACATATTATACTGTCTCACTCTCCCAAAGGTTAGCTGGTAGAAAAAGCCGAAATGGCTTTAAGTTCGCCTTTGTACATACTTTTCAGTAAAGTGCAATAAAGTATTTTAATAATAATTAATATCCACACGTTTCGGGATCAGGCTCGAATACCCGTCATGCTCAATCAAGCCGGCATAAGGTTAGGGACTGATGTCAGGCATGGGTGTCTGATTCCAGTTGCTAACATCATGGACCTCGCGCGACACTTACGTTTAGGTGGGGGCAAGGTCACATAACGTGATAGTATAAAAAAAAATAGAAACTGACATCAGTGTAAGTACAGATTATTAGTTGGATGTAAGCATATACATATGTATTGGTCTAGTGGGATCATACAAAGTTTTAGCCAAAATCAACGTAAATTAACCATAGGCTAATACAATCGTAGAGGCTATTATCTTATTAGAAAACGTTCTCTTGTCTAAATGAATCATTTTAACATAAGTATTCAAGCTCCCATCACTTTTGACTGACAATAATGAAGTAAATTAATTTACAAAACAAAAACTTGCTCTTGACATGTCCGCGCAAAATGGCGCGAAGAACTCCTTGGCCATAGCGTGCTAATCATTTTTTTTTTCAAACATTAATAATAATTTGTCGGTGACAAATGAAAACCTGGTAAATCTAAAATGGTAAAAAAAAATGGCCGATATTAGGTGGACGAGGTTTTGAAATGGCCGATATTAGGTGGACGAGGTTTTGAAATGGCCGATATTAGGTGGACGAGGTTTTGAAATGGCCGATATTAGGTGGACGAGGTTTTGAAATGGCCGATATTAGGTGGACGAGGTTTTGAAATGGCCGATATTAGGTGGACGAGGTTTTGAAATGGCCGATATTAGGTGGACGAGGTTTTGAAATGGCCGATATTAGGTGGACGAGGTTTTGAAATGGCCGATATTAGGTGGACGAGGTTTTGAAATGGCCGATATTAGGTGGACGAGGTTTTGAAATGGCCGATATTAGGTGGACGAGGTTTTGAAATGTACGATATTAGGTGGACGAGGTTTTGAAATGGCCGATATTAGGTGGACGAGGTTTTGAAATGGCCGATATTAGGTGGACGAGGTTTTGAAATGGCCGATATTAGGTGGACGAGGTTTTGAAATGGCCGATATTAGGTGGACGAGGTTTTGAAATGTACGATATTAGGTGGACGAGGTTTTGAAATGTACGATATTAGGTGGACGAGGTTTTGAAATGTATCATTCTCCGCCATATTGATTTCAATAATATTCAAAACGGCTGCCTCCATGGTCTAGCAGTTCACTTGTGTGAATTTAGACTCGGGCTGCGGGTTCGATTCCTGGTTGGGACACAATAATATATATTAATATAAATAAATAATTTTAATATTTAATTTATTAGTGATATTTCTAGAGTTTGGTACGCTGGAGACATCGACGAGCTTGCCACTTGTTATGATTGCCCTATAGTAAAGTTGGCTAAATGTGAATCCGCTTCTTTATAATTTCGTTCCTGACCACTCCGAAAGGGAAACAGTCGTGATGATAATACTAATAAGCATCTATTCAGGCTTCCTAATGTCAAAGTGATAGTTATTTTCGATATAACACTTTTGACATTCGGAACCGAAATATTTCAGGCATTTTGTGAATTATATTGTTATAAATTATTGTTGTTTCACTGCTAGTGAAAGACTGAGTAGCAAAGAGGTTCGTAAGCTGTTAGCAGAAGTTATCAGATTCCAATAACCCGTTAATCTGACCAAGTAAAGGAATCTGCAAGGAAATCACAGCTATAGCAGATTTACAAAATAAAACAATTATTGCGTGCTTGCCGAGCCTCTCCTTGGATCACTCTACGTCCATAGACAATCGTCACGTTTTAATCCCTGTAATATTTTTTTTATTGCTGGACACATATTATTTTACAAACACTCGCAGTTTAGAAGTGAGTTATGTAATCAAAATAAAATAGAGCACTCCAAACGTGTAGATAACCGGTCACCTTAGAACTGTGTTGACCTTTTTACATTATTTAATACTGTAGGTGTAAATCTTGTCATCTTGTCATCAAATTGTGATAGTAAACTATATTCACTATTTAAAAGGGTTCTAGCCAAAATCGAGATTCCAGCTCTTCTGGAGCCTGTTGGAGTAATCCGAGATGATGGCAAGAGACCCGATGGTATGATGTTGGTCCCCTGGGAACGAAGACGTCTCTGGTGTGGGTCGTGACCCCCTCGCCACCTCAGGGGAACAGCCGTATAAAGTGGGGGCCGCAAATATTATTTATTCTTATTTATTAATATGTATCCATATTAAAAGATTACATATATCTGACGTTTGCTATAGCTAGTCTAGGCTCATGTAGTTCAAACCCCAAAAAGTTTTTAAAAGACTTGTCGTCTCCTCTGGTGACAAGAGGGCTGGCTCTTTCTTCTCCTAAAGAATCAGTATTGCAATTCAGCGAACAAATGCAGCCAGCGTTCTACGCAGACGGGACTTATATTAATATTAGTTTTTTTTTAAATAAATGATATATCATTTACAATTAATTTACAAACAATTGTTCAAATTAAAATAATAAACTTTAACTTATATGGGTTATTATTATTATTAACCTCGAGAATGAATACAAATTGTAGATTGTTTATTTAACTAAGTAAAGCTAAGAAGTACTAATTGCGTTTTCAGTCGACAGTTGTTGATCTAGAATCCATTGTTTTTTGTATAGCATACACAATATTTAATAGATCAGAATACTAAGATTTTTTAGAATAAAAAAACATGGCCAGCTAATTTTACTGTTACGGTAAATTTTACTTCCGAGCCGCCAATTTGTAGATTTGTTACGTCGCATTCCAGGTCATGATTCTATAACGAATTTTGTGCTAGAGCTACAGTTTGGCCCTGTAAACAAACTGTATTGCTAAACAAAACAAAAAACAGCTGCAATAGTCAATCTATTAAAATGCGTCTTTTGCTAGAAGTAGCTATCAGAAATCATAACTCGTGCTTATCCCTAATTGTTTATTGTTCAAAGTAAATCACATTTTCACAAGTTACAGGAAGCTATAGAAGTTAACAATTTATACAAACAGATAAATGACTCTTTAAGGTCATTTTCATTGTAGACTATTGTCGTCCTATAACCAAAATCCTGTGCCGTCCTCCTTCCAGAACTAATGTAGGTTCACATTCGTCAATATCTCGAATGCGTAACACCTACAGTAGTCTCTGCAGTGCCAATAATGATATAGACATCTTTTATAACCGTTACAATGTATGTATTTAGAAAAAAATGTTCTCTCACATTTCAAACCAATATTGATGAGTAGATTATAATTTATGTAACAAGTGTTTTGTTTTCGTTTCTAATGTACACAAATAATGTTTTTATTAAAGGTCTATTTGTAAAAAAAATAATTAGAAGTCATATATTTGTTATATAACTTTTGTTATTTTTTGGTAATTTCAGTTTAATTTTAAAAGTAATTATTATTAGTATTAAGTTTATAATTTCTTCTTTTTTTATTGGTGAATGCTGTGACATCTAATCGGTACACGTATTAGATAAGTTATACTATGTATGTGATTATGTATGAAAGCGAGACATGGATATGTCAGAATATGCATGAGAGTAAGAGTTAATGCAGTATTTTTATTTCTAAACTTTTGGGAAGACCAACAACACAAAAATACACATTATATAATATATATATAAGATTTAGAAGGTCAATTAAAGGTCGCCACTGATAGAGTGTGTATGTATGACATGACATGACCAAGATGACATACAAGAAACTAGTGAACTAAAGGAAAATACAAATATACGACTATATCAACAATCTTACACTCCCTCTTGCTTCTCCACCCTTCCCCACCTTTTTAAACACACACACACACACACACACACACACACACACACACACACACACAAACACACACACATATAATAATATAATAATAATAAATACGTTTATTTGAGAAGTACACTGGTAACACAAAAATGAAAAAATACAAAATTGATACAAAATAGGTTAGTCTATAGAGGAGTAAGGTTAGTTTGCATGATTCAACATTTAGCAGTAAGACCCAGCTTACTATATAGTCTTTCGATCGTCTCTGTTGATTTCAAAGTTAAACACCCAGTGTACCTACTAAGGATTGGACTTTGGTTTACGTCCCAGCCACTGCACTAAAGTGATGTGTCGCAGCGGTCGGGGGGTGTGCTGATTGTCAATTCAAATAAAGATATGTATTGTAAGGTGCTAATTAAAATTATTTAAAACTACAAAATTAAAATCTAAAATAATATAATACATTTAAAATCATAACAGTTTGTGTGTGAGTGTGTTTATGAGGGTGTGTATGGCGGTGCGTAGACGTGTGTAAATCTATATGTGTGTAATGTTATACATACAATTCTTTACTTGCTATTTGTGTAACCTGTTTTTCCATTCTTTTTTGTATGATCATTATTGGAAGACACTGTCTCCTGTTATACAGCACAGCTCATGCAGGAGACAGGGTTCACCATAACGAAACAACATTATTTTGTGTTAATAAACGATTTGTAGTTGTATTTATTTGTATTTGTATAGTTTGGATGAGTGTATGTTGACTTGCCTGGTCCTCCATGGTGAGGAAGTGGGCTCCGAGGCTCTCCACCTGCTCGCGCACGGCGGGCCGAGTGTCGAAGGCCCGGACGGCGGCCCCCATGCAGCGCGCCTGCCCCGCGGCCGCCAGCCCCGCCACCCCGCCGCCCACCACCAGCACGCGGCACGGGGGCACGCGACCCGCCGCCGTCATCTGGCCTGCACCACGTTCATTCATTCACTCAACATGTCAGCCATTGTTGTGAACCAGCCAGACTTGGTATTAGTGGAACCGGGACCGACAGCTTAACGTGCTCTTCGAAGCACAGGAATGGTGGTGGTGACTGCAGTACTTAAGAAAAGTGTATTTCTCATTGGAAAGCGTTCTAGCAACCGAGCCACCACCGCGCCTCCGATGCTGGACGTGAGGCTCGCCACCTAACGCGATCTGTTGCCACCCTCATCCAACCCCCACTAACGTCCCACTCTGCGTCATCCCGTACGTAGTTTCCACCTAAAACACGTTGGCCTCATAGGTCGTCGGTTCTGCGGCATTAGTGTCTAATTCCAGTTGCCAACATTCATGGACCTTGCGCACCACTTACCATCAGGAGGGCGCAAGGTCGTATGTCGTACTAGTTTAAAAAAAAAAAACTCTAAACCAGGGAGTGTGATCGATCTTGTTCTTTATTTTATTTATATTAAATACCTATAGGTGTTAATTTAAATGCGATAATTTACTTAATTAAAAAAATAAAACTTACCAGAGAAAAACCTTGGGAAATGTGCTGCAGCTTCAATGACTGCTCTGTACCCGGCCACGTTGGCCATGGAGCTGAGGGCGTCGAAGGCCTGAGCTCGGCTGATCCGAGGTACGCAGTCCATAGCTATAGGAATACAACAATATCAGGGAAATTGCATTGCCACCCTGATGTTAACCTTATAGTGGCTATCTCGGCCTATGTCAGGCTTTTGTCAAAATGTAAATAATCATCATTGGACTAATAAAGGGATTGAATAAGCGATATCAAAACAATCTATTATTATACAACGCTAAAACCTTATGATTTATGTTTATCATAGGGTGTTCGACTTGTCGCTTTAAGCGCTTGTTTTCACTTTCTTTCGCTTGAAAGTCGTTTAACTTAGCGCTACTCTATGGTTTTCATACAACATTCGGTAACAAAGCAAGCTTTGCTCTATTTGCTTCGAACATACGAGTAGCACTAACATTGTAAGTGTGTGCATATTGTGCCATCTATCTCGAAAGTAAACTTCTAGAATTTTCTATGAATTTTAATTTAAAAAGTAATTAATTTGAAAGTGCACGTGGGGCCTAGCTTTGATTTCATTCCGTTTGTCTTGTTAATATATTGAATGTTTCTGTTAATATTGAATTTTCCTGACCACATTTGTAAAGGACAAAGTACGAGAACTCAATGCTAGTCTCCTCGATTCTTGACGCCGTCTCAGACTATTTATTTTTAAAATTTTAAAATCATATGATCCAAAATAAACTGTATCAGCTTATAGGCCAGACGTGTTTTCTAGGGACTTGAAAAAAGTTATTCTCACTGAATTTATCGTTCCATGAGAATCAAATATTCCAAAAGGATATAATAATATTTCTCTGCCGCATTCTCTGACCGTTGACCGTTGGAACTAATGAGATTTCTTCAGTAGATCGAGGACAGTAAAATGATATTAAGAAAATTATTTTTATTCCAATGAATACCATAAAAGTAAGTAATTCTTATATAAACACACATATATTTAAATACTATATACATATATACATAACACAGATTAGATAGATTTAACTCACAGAAGAATGCTTTGCACCACCTACTGAAAGTATTGGGCCTCAGCAGGTCTGGTCTGATGATTGTAATCGACGCGACGCGTATTTGGTTGGGTAGCGAGAGGGAAGGGTGGATGGTGAGCGTGTTGTTGGGTAGCGAGAGGGAAGGGTGGATGGTGAGCGTGTTGTTGGGTAGCGAGAGGGAAGGGTGGATGGTGAGCGTGTTGTTGGGTAGCGAAAGGGAAGGGTGGATGGTGAGCGTGTTGTTGGGTAGCGAGAGGGAAGGGTGGATGGTGAGCGTGTTGTTGGGTAGCGAGAGGGAAGGGTGGATGGTGAGCGTGTTGTTGGGTAGCGAGAGGGAAGGGTGGATGGTGAGCGTGTTGTTGGGTAGCGAAAGGGAAGGGTGGATGGTGAGCGTGTTGTTGGGTAGCGAGAGGGAAGGGTGGATGGTGAGCGTGTTGTTGGGTAGCGAGAGGGAAGGGTGGATGGTGAGCGTGTTGTTGGGTAGCGAGAGGGAAGGGTGGATGGTGAGCGTGTTGTTGGGTAGCGAGAGGGAAGGGTGGATGGTGAGCGTGTTGTTGGGTAGCGAGAGGGAAGGGTGGATGGTGAGCGTGTTGTTGGGTAGCGAGAGGGAAGGGTGGATGGTGAGCGTGTTGTTGGGTAGCGAGAGGGAAGGGTGGATGGTGAGCGTGTTGTTGCACAGTAAAAATAAAAATAAATAAATTATTTTTAACCAACAGCCTATAGACAACCGCAAGCCCAATACACCATTCTTCACTCTCTCTCTCACACACAATAGCTCCAAAGCTAAGAAATTCGTCTTTTCTAGTTCTAAGATTTTGTCTGTATGTTTTCTAAATAAAAATTAACAACATAAAAAGCAGGTTCACTTACCAAAGGCATTAATTTTCTTAGCTGCCAACTTTTGGATGAGGTCTTGGTTCTGTGCGGGGTACAGGAAGGATATGAGGGTACCTTCGTCTTTTACACTTGGGATTTCTTTCTCAATTAGTGGACGAACTTTCAGGATAATGTCTGAAAAGTCAAAAGTAATTAGTTTTTGCAATGTAAGGTAGACTATATAAACTTTAAAGATGATTTTTTGATCTAAATAATCATTCTATACTTCTGTAAGGGAAAACATGGTACTTATTTACACCATACAAATTTAACAGCATTTAATAAAACTGTAAGAAATAATAATAGATAAATTTGTCGATCCAAATCCTTATTAGACTGCATGTTGTGGTCTTTTGAAATATTTGATTCTTACGGAACAAAACCTCAGTAAGAATAACTTTTTTCAAGTTCCTAGAAAACAGTATAAGCTGGTACAGTTAATCTGGGATCCTATAATAATGTTCAAATATATCCATGAGAATTTTCCACTGTAATCCCAAAGATAATGGAACCTAACCTGATTGAAATGTGTCATGTAGGCTGGTGACCCTGGCCCCTGCCTCCTCGTATGCCTTGTTGGGAAAATTGGAGAAGGCTCCGGCATTCTCCTCAACATTCACCTTGAATCCTTTCTTCACCAATTTACTCACAACAGCCGGTACTATGGAAACTCTGAAACAGAAATAATATATTAATTTTAAAAAAAACATTTACAGTCCACTCATACAATATAATTCAAAAAGTAATAAGAAGTTTTATTATGTCACAATGAAACTAATCATTACTCTAACAATTATTAATCCATACTATTAACATAATGATGTGTGAAGAAGATTTGTCTGTGTGTCTGTATAAATATGTATGTTATTTTGCATGACATGTGACCCAAAATTTAAATGTAGGTTTTTTCCCAACTACATGGGCAAAGCCGGTAAAACGGCTGGTTATAATTATATAAGAATTGTATTTTCTGTGACCTTAAATACTTTTTGACTTAAAACATAAAGAATACATAAAAAAGTATAATGTTATCGTTTGCTTAGCAAGTGCTCATCCAAGTAATTAATAACTGTAAAGTATACTTTATACTATAATGAATTTAAACAAAAAAAAATGTTTAACTGTTATTTTTGCCATTCCAAGGCAATATTAAATGTTATCTCTAAACCTTTTTTCCTCGGGCCAGATTTCTTTGGGCACCCCGACAGTGAGCTTGGAGTAGGGCACACCGGGACTAGGGGGTGGTGCCGAGGCAGAGCTGCAGAAGGCCCGCTGCCATGGCCTGGGGAGGGACCGGCAAGCATGCAGTACCCGTGTACATCCACACATGGCTCTTCAATTAATCTATATTTAAAAAGAAAACACAAAAAATGGTGTAAATATTTTAATAAAGCATGTCTTCTTAAAGAAATAAATAATAATAAATAATAAGTTTGTAATTTTTTAATTCCAATTCTAATCCTAATGATTTATTTTTATTGTTTTTTACAACCAGCATTTTATTACCATTAAATCTTTGAATATTTTTTTAGTTAAATGCTTATATATACTGCCTCCGTGGTCTAGTGGTAACAAACGTTGCCGTGAACTCGGGAGGTCGTGGGTTCGATTCCCACCGGGGGCAAGTTGTACATTGTATAATTTGTCTCGGTCTGGGTGTTTACATATTATAATATGTATATATTTACAAAAAAAAAAGGATTATATGTAGTTTATCAACCATCTAGTTTCCGTAACACAAGCCTCGTAGCTTACCACGGAAATGAGATGGCGCTGTTTTAAAAAAAAAAAAAAAATAATAATAATAATTTATTTACTTCTTAAGTAACTACTTATATATATGTTTTATTGTATTTGTTTTAGGTTGGAACCAAACCAAAATTAATAAACAAGTAGGAAATAACAAATTCACATTAAAAAAATGTTACTGCAGCTTCTAAAATGCACCAGAAAGGTTTGGTAACAGTGGTCTCAACATGTTTTTTGCAATAAAACATTTATTGCTTTGACCCAAATAAAGTTTATCAACAAATCTTATCAACTAAGCAAATAATTATAATGTAAATAAATTCCAAAATAAGTCCTTATAGGTATTAAATTTGTTAGTATTTACAGGTATTTTCACCCAACTTTATTTTGTAAATACCCTACCTAATATGAGTGCCTACATTATCAACAGTGTTATCCATTACCATTATCAGGAAACTACAGCAATACCTATCTATAACTGAGTATAAAAACATAATCTATTGCTTTATAATCATACCTACAGTGCATAATTAAAATTAACGATGATAAATTATTATTATTAATTATTTATTAATCTCAGTGTTTTATACAAGACTTTAATTGAAGTTAAATTAACGCCTTACGCCCGTGTAAAGTAACGAGAGCGCCCACCAACGTGTGATTTCCGTATGCACAACAAAAGCTATAAATAAAAACACAAAGCTGTAGCAAACTTACCCTTAAATCCCAAAAAAATAAATAATAATTACTTCATTTGGTAACACAAACAAAATATGAAACTGCTTCAATCAAGCGAACAATAAATATGCTATTAGTGCAATAAATAAAGAATTATGCGAGCCCACTGTTTACCGGCCGGTAGCAATCATTCACTCACTACTTGTATTATGTTCCCTGGACAGACCAAAAACTCGAGTGCGGAAAGCGGCGGCGCGGCGCTGGGCAAAATTCAACCAAATGTCGAATGCATTATTTTGAATGACGTTTTTAGTGTTGTCTTACACAATCATATCGACTCTTTAATTTTACGTAGATATTGTCCGAATACACAGCATATTGAAGTAGAATAGGTGCATTTTTCGTCTATGTTATTAAATCAATGTATTAATAACAACTAATATACAACGAAAATACTCGGAATTGTGAAGTAGACAAACGTGCAGGACGCGGTTGCCAGGTCCATCGTGTGTGAGAAAGAGGGATGAGAAAAATTGTGCCTCGTGCTTGCGACCGGCAATAGGCCGGTTAACAAATGAGGCCTCCTTTTTTATTTTATTGCGCAACAAGACGCTCACCATCTACCATTCTGCTCTTCTCCTTACACATCCAAATACTGTACGTCGTGGGAGCTCAGTCCATAGATGTGTTGACGTCAGACCTGCTTAGACCCTATTCTTTCAGTAAGTGCAGTGCAAAGATTCCTCTCACACCAACTTCCACTGCGTTAAGCGGAGTTTGAACCCGTTCTTTTTTCAATCTGATGCATGTCGTCAAGGATGAGATGGGCTTGGATCGAGTTTTCGGACTTTGCCCTTCCTTTACAACTGTGGTAAAAATTTTATTTGTAGTCAGTCACTTTTTGAATCTTGCAATAGAAAGTCTTACTGCTTCACGGATAACACCAAGCTCTTTTCTAGAATAGTAACGCACCCTACAAGCGTATGCTTAGGAGCACCACTCAATATACAGTTCTTTTCCGAGCTTTTCCCCACCTTACCAGATTACTTTGGTACGGAAGGGACATTTGAAAAGCGTTTAGGTGGAATTTCAACAACATCATAGACCAATCGTACATTACTTTGCGCCACTTCGGGGCTTGAGGAATGCAGGAATCGCCCAAAGTTAGTTATTTTAAACTTTTAGAGTCATCGCGTGCACTCATATTCATGTATTCATGCTCTTTATCTTTCCTGAGGAAGAAATAACTTCTTTGTCACTTTATTTTTTCTTCCAGCTAATACAAGAGTATTTGTGTATTCCTAATCTTACATTTAAATTGATGTTCCTATGGAATAACACCTGTCTGTAGGTAGCCTAAACCTGTGATCTTATTTTTTTATGTTATATAATTCAGGAACAACAGCCGTTTACATAAACTTAAACTTAGTCTTTGCATTACTTGAACAGGACAACATGTTGCAAATAGTTACGTTAGCAAAGTTTTTTGGAAACTATCAATAGGAGAGTACTTTACATCACTAAAATCTAAATCTAAAAACCTAATTAAAATTATCGTACGTAGGTACTATAAACGTACTGTCGGATAGTAGTGGTAGAAATGCAACACAAGTTTAATTTAACTAGATCAAGTTGGACGTGTAAGTTGTGAATTATATTGGGAATATTATTATGTTCAGATAAAAGTACAGTTAAAAAGTATCTATATACCTATAAACGCTATCCTCTAACCCTTGGAGTAACAGTCTATACCACAGATTATATAGGATACTACGTCTATACTTAATACAAATGTGCCAAACATATTAATTTTTACATAGAATGATATGTTATTATTTTATGGGTTTTAATATTTTTTAGCATTCTACCAAATAATACCTATGTTGCTCAAGTGTAACTAAGACATAAATATTTCGAAGAAGGATGTGAGGTCGATCACCTAAAGGCTATAAACAAGTTATTCTTGTAAGAGGTCCGGTCCCTTACCCTTGTTCTCATATTATAATTCATTCCGCGTATAAATAACATTCTGTGGGTAGGCCCGATTTTTTGTTTGGGGCTAAATTGTTAAAGCCCGTAACAGACTATATGCATAAAAAAATATTTCGACATTTCTCACAATGACATGTGCTGTCATGTAGTGTGCTAAGCTAAGCTAAATGATCAAATACTTGTAAACTTTGTAAGTAATTAGGCCTGTGATCATGTCGCATGATGTACTATACTTGCACAAACTTATAAACCACTTATTACTTAACCAATCAACCTATTATATGCATCGTTTGTAACAGGCTTTAGGAAATTCAAAACTTTTTGACAATAAACTTTTCGTTTTAAAACACTTAAACTTGCATCAAATATTTAATAATACATATTAATTAGGTTACTTTCAGGTTACATACAATATATTACGTTTGTTTAATTTTAATTTATAATATCACAAGAGCTACATTTTTATATTAGATACTGGAAAATATATTTTTGAACGGAGAAAAAAAATACTGCATTACCCTACGAGTTAAAAAAGACTTGTAGTTTTGAACTGCTGCCTGAGTTCTGTAATATTTTGGAATTTGTTGGTTTATAATTCGGTATTGTTTTGAAGGAAGTGGGTCGGGGGCCGTTCTTTCTTTCATCTGTTTGCTATCCTCAGCTACCGGCGAGCTAAATTCAATATCTCTAGATCTGTATTGTCTTGCGAGGCTCAATATTATTTTATAAAGCAATATGGCATCAAATACGACAAAGAGATTAATCAAACATCTAACAGACAATACAATCCACGCTAACAAAACGCTTGGATTACGAAATTGTGAGTATTTCTCTATTCTTTCTAGGTTAATGTTATATTAGGCTGTAGTCAGGGGTAATGTTATATTAGACTGTAGTCAGGGGTAATTGCATCCTGTTATATCTAATTATTAATCAAGGTCAGGCTTGATTTAGCTGCATAATGAACCATCGCTCAGAGGCTAAGTTTTCCATAATTTTGTAGATGCGACAGCTAAGAGGGTGGTGGCAGCGAAGCCAGTGGTGGAAATGGACGGAGATGAGATGACTCGCATTATCTGGGAAAAGATTAAGGATCAATTGATTTTCCCATATGTTAAGGTAACTTGCATGTTTACTTCACAAATATATTTCTGTTGGATCCTGCAAAAATAGGTTGAACTATTTCAAGCTATTATTTATATATTTATTTAGATGTAAAGTATCATCATAACCGATTTCCTTTCATGGTGGACAGAAACCATGCTTATAAATAAGCTGATTCACATTTAGCCAACTTTACTATAGGCTAATCATGACAAGTGGCAAGCTCGTCGATGTCTCCAGCGTACCAAATGCAAGCAATATCACAAATAAATTAAATATTAATTAAATATTTACTTAATTGCTAGACCACGGAGGCAGTATTTATTTATTCATTGCACAAAAACTTAACATTTGCTGTATTTGCACAGGCACTGTCAAGGTTATGTGCCATTAGAGTTGTTAATTATATAGTATTGTATAGGTAATACAGAACTAATGAGAAATTTCAATTAGTCAGATAAAGAGCTGATATTCAATGTTATGTGGTATAGAATCTAGCCTGACTCATGCAATGCAAACATGTGTATTGGATTAGATTTTTTTTATAATAAATGTTTTTTTTATATAATACTTTTTATTGTATTATACTTATTTATTTTCTTGCCAAGCCATCTGGCCAGCGTGGCGAGTGTAGGCCAAATTCTCCAGTTCTGGAAGGCCCATCTCCAGCAGTGGAGGTGTAGGATGTGTGTTCTAGGGGCTGTAATGAATGAATGAATGAATTGTATTATACTAGCTGTGTGAACAAACAAAATTGCAATTTTTATGGCTTTGCACAATCTCAACATATTAAATTTAAATTTGATACAAGTGCCATTTCAACACAATCACATATGAGAATGATTTCATATACCTTGTCCATTCTGCTTTCCAAGTAACACTTTTGTGAAACAGAGTTACTTTTGCATTTATAATAATTCAATTCATTACTGTTTATTTCAGTGTAAACAAAATGCCTATACAAAAATAGTATTAATTTACATTCTAATCCTAAACTACTTAACCTATACTAACACTTTCAACATAATTTTAACCCAATGATCTTGGAACGGGCAGTCATGGCTAGATGTAATCATGCCGAGGATACTGTTGTTACTGTTCCACATGTGTTGGAAAAAAGAAACAATTTTCTCACAAATAATTGCCGTTGGTACAAGCTACAGCAAATATTCCAATAATAATAATAGTATAAATAGCAGTTGCTAATGACCATGTTGTTAATAGCAACCTTAAATAAATAATTAAAAAAAAAGTATATATAATTTGTGTACAAAAATAAGAATTATCTCAATTTAATTTTTTTCAATACACGTAACTTATAGTTTCTCCTTCCAATGTCTTAGCTATAAACAGTATAGCAAAACATTTCCATTATCTAACATTTGGTTATCTCTTAAAATACATGTCATACATTATCATCAGCCAGGCCAAAGTAATAACCATACTATCTGTTCTGTGCCCCAAATATTTATGATTTTCAAATATACAAATCAAATTTAAGCCTAAACATGCAATATATACATGCAGTATATTGTCATCAGCCTGGATCTGTCCACTGCTGGACGTAGCCCTCCCCAAGGGAATGAAATTAAATAAAATTATGTATTTGCATAGAACATGGTAATAGTAAATGGAAGCCTCCATCATTTTTCTGTTCTGTTAATGTAATCTGTAGTATCAGCATATTAATGTATCCCTTCCGAGAGAGACAGGAACCAGACTTTATTTGTTTGAATAAAGCAGATTTACATTTAGCCAACTTTACTATAGGACCATGTATCGAACCCTGTCATGGTAATGTCATCTATAAAGATATTAGATATTTATTATATATCTTGTGCAAATATTTTTATGGTATCAGGTACTGTGGGTTAGTAATTCATCTCTCGCTTAAGTGAATATACCTAACATTTTATACTTTCAAATTAATAAAATTAAATTAACAATGCTAATCCTTTGGCCCAAACATTGCAAAGCCCTCTCTCGCGCGGTGGTGGCTCGGTTGTAAGAATCGTTCGAAGCGTTCCTTAAATCCTACAAAGGTTGGTTCAAACCCACCAATGTGAAATACACTTTTCTTACGTACATTTGTCATAGATTTACAACACCACCGTTCCCGTGCGTCGAAGAGCACGTTAAGCCGTTGGTCCAGGTTCCACTAATACCAACTTGTGGAATTGTTAATAAATTGTCATAAAAAAATTATATCATATTCTCGCTTAGCCGTCTGGCCAGCAGCGTGGCGAGTGTAGGCCAAATTCTCTAGATATATGTTCTGGAAGGCCGATCTCCAACAGTGGATGTCAATGACGCTGTATTCTAGGCGCTGCTGTAATGAATGATGTCTCCTGAGGTGTTGAGTTGTTCCAACAACACCTCCAAAATTTCTGGTCCCCATGTGACATCTCCAAGCGCCTCAATACGACGGTTGCCGGTGCAACCTGTTGTACTATTTCCGCCCTTTGTGCTTCTCTACTTGTGAGTTGCCTTAAGGTCCTTAGACATCGAGTACAGGTGTGAAGGCGCCAGGTTTTTTGTCTTATAGTTGACAGTTTATTGTGCTCTTAGTTGACAGTTTTTTACCTTATAGTTGGCCGTTATTTTGCCTCTTAGTTGACAGTTTTTTGGTATGAAACTATTTTTCTCTGCGTTAATAATTATGCATAAACCACTTATCATTATATTGATACATGAATTTGCAGTTATCATAGTAGATGATCCATTTCGTAAAAATATACTTAGATACTTATTTGCATACATACATACATATATATATATTATATACAATTGGTCCTTTTCATTATTTATTTACGTAAATTTAATACCAGCCCCTAAACACAGCTTTTTTAAGTTATGCACAAAGGACCCGCTACCAGCAAGGTGGATTGCTACAAAAATTTCTTTCATCTCTTATGGATTGATGTCCGCCAATTCATACATTTCTATTAATAGGATTTAACGATCAGTCCAATCTAATGGTATTAGAAAAAAATACTACCTGCTATTTAAAAAAAAAGGTTTGTCTGACCGTTTCTTCTCAAAGTGCCAACCGATAGTTTTACAGGTATACGAGTATAAAATAATTTTAGCTAACTCAACAAACATTAGGTAGTTGTTATATTAAGTCTATTTTGCACATTATTTTATTGATAAAAGTTTTGTGTCGTAAATATTATTTGCTTGTATTTCGTGAAGTTTTCGATAATAGGTTTATTGAACTTGTTTTAAAAACAAAAACATCATCTATAGCAGAGATTCTCGAAATACGTCTACCGCCCACTTTGAACGAATATAACTAAATAATAGATGTTGTGTAGATAATAGGTTAGTTTTAATTTCAGTGTATTATAAAATATAAAGACGTCCCTCTATTTTTATTTATTATTATTATCTTCGCCCTGGGGCGGACCGCTCCGGGGTGATCCCCATTCAGCGTGCGTTAATCACGGCGGGCAACAACCCGCCGGTTGCTTGTTTTACCTCGGCGGCGAGAGCCGCTGGGGAGGGGGCCACTGATGGATCTGTGGCACCTGTAGGACAGTTTCTGTTGAGAACTCTGTATATAGTTTTGCCAGTCTGTGCTGGTTACGCCTCGGCCCCCAAGATCTCACGGGGCAGGCGACGGCCCTCCTGTGGCCGTGCGTGGAGAGGTGCGATGCCCCGAAGATGGTCGAAGCGGCTGTGGTCGGCTCGATCGAACATGGATTTCGAGAGCCTGGCCACGAACTGCTCGATTGTCTCCATCTTCAGGTCATCGTGGAGGACTGTGTTGCGCACGAACCACGGAGCTCCGACTGTCGCGCGCAAGGAGATGTTTTGCTGTGCTTGGATTCTAGCCGCTATGAATGGCGACACCAGGTGGTGCCATGCCGGCCCGGCGTAGGTAAGGCGCGAGCGGACGAACGTCTTATAGAAGTTTAGTTTTACCCTGGGTGGTAACGACGAATGCAGCAGCGGCCTCAGTTGGGCCCGAGCGGCTTTCGCGCGGTTGATTGTGTGGCGTGCCATAGGGCCCATACGCAGGCCGCGGTCGATCACGCACCCCAAGTACGTGACAGTGTTCGTCCAGCTCACTTCCCTTCCACGAAACAGCAGCGGGTCGGGCAGGCGCCGGCGAGACGTCAGTATGGCGGCGGTCTTGTCCACATTCGCCGACATCCGCCATCTGTCCAGCCACGGCGGCAGCAAATCTAACAGTATAATAATAAAATAATAAAAAATATTTATTGACACCAATTTTTAACATCCTATATGCATAAATTACTATCTAGGAAATTATATCATTTATTTATTTATAATACATTGAGCTAGGACAGGCTAACAGAACTGTTAGTAAGTGCACTGGTTTCTGTACTAGATAACTCTGTCAAGGCACAGAAACCAGATTGATCAGGGAAGGTGTAGTTTCTTGATCCTAGTTTAGCAACACTCAAATGTGGTTGTTATATCTTATTTGTGTATTTATTTATATTTAGTTATGTACTTGTATTTGTTTATTTATTTTGTTCACCTGTGATTCGTTTAATCTAATTTATGTACTTAATCTTGTTTTAACCATTATATTTTGTTTTTCTTTTTGGTGTTCATTTGCTATTATTGATTTATTATTGGAGTTAGGGTTTACTGAGGGAATAGGGATTCCTAAACTATTATATTGTTATTTTAAGTAATTCTTCAGTACTATCGTATGTTTGTGATAAAAGAAACTTTGTTACAGTCTCTGCATCTTTCTTGCAGCGTCGTCGGCTTTTATGGCCGAGGTGAAATATGCGCTGTCGTCGGCATACAGCGCCAAGACAACGTTCTTTTCCCCTTTTTTGAGGTGTCCGATGAGGGTAGGGATGTCATCTGTAAAGGCGGCATAGAGCACTGGAGACAGGCAGCTCCCTTGCGGAACGCCAGCTAAGATGGTCTTCTCTGCGGACGATGCTTCGTCGACCTGCACGAAGAATCGTCTTCCCCCCAGATATGATGATAGTAGCCTGACTGCCATGTGTGGTAGATCAGCGTCGAAGAGCTTGGACAGGAGACCGGTGTGCCACACTCTGTCAAACGCCTTCTCCATGTCGACAAAGACGCCGACAGAGCACCGGCCCCTGTTGAGCTCTGATGCCAAATAGTGCAGCACCCGCGTTAGCTGGAGTGTGGTACTGTGCTCTCCGCGGAATCCGAACTGCTCCTTCCTAGGGGTCAGGGGCTCTCGGATTCGTCGGAGAAGCAACTTCTCAAACAACTTCGCGGGGTGCGACAGCAGGGTGATGGGTCTGTAGCTGGAGGGGACCCGGCGGTCCTTACCAGGCTTGGGTAGAGTGATGACCTTCCCGAGCTTCCAGGCACTGGGGAAGTGGCCGGTGCGAAGTATCCCGTTGCAGAGCTTTGTGTACGCTACGAGTGCTTTGCGGGGCAACTGGCTGAGGGCCATATTGGAGATGGCGTCCGGACCTGGGGCCTTCCTCGGGTGTAGTCGTCTCGCGGCGCGCTCAACTTCTGCCGGCGAGACGAAGTAGTGGCCCGGCAGTGGTTCCATCTCTTCGTCAAGTAATTCCCGAACTCTACGCTCGGTGCTGTCATTGAAGGGTTCGTCGACGACCGGGAAGGGCTGGAACTGTTTCTCCAGATGGGCCGCCAGAATGTCCGCCCTATTCTGGGCGGCGTAGTGGCGCACTCCGGTGGCGTCGACGAGAGGGTATATAGGTAGGGGGGTATTGGTAAGCCGCCTGGTGAGGCGGTACAGCGACGTATGGCTGCCCTCCTCCTCCGTTATGTCCGCCAACAGTCGTTCCCAGGACTGGCCGCGAAAGGTCGCTACCTCCAGAGTTATCTCGGCAGTAAGCGCGTTTAGGTCTCGTTTCGTCGCCGGGCAACGAGAGTGTACCCAGCGCCGTTTGAGAGCGCGCTTTCTTTGGAGCATCTTCCTGATGTGGTCTGGGAGCGCTGTTCGGCGTCTGGAGTGATCAGCAGGTAGGGTGGTAGTAGCGGTGGTTTGGGCGTCACTGATTGCCTTCATTAGTTTGTTCGCGGATTCCTCGACTTCGTCTGGCGTGGAGATGCAGCCAAGATGGTCGTAGACCTCCATTGCGGTCCTGAACGTGCCCCAGTTTGTCTTGGTCCGTCCTCGGGGTATGGTCGTGCTCGCAGCGGATCCCAGGATCACCAGAAGGGGGAGGTGCGTAGAATTGGTATCGTACAGCACCTCCAGGTGTATCGGCGATCGCAAGCCGTGGGACACGACGATGTCCAGCACGTCTGCAGAGTGATTGGTGCATGACGGGACGTGTGTGGGGGTGTCGGGGCCAAGGACCTCATAGTCCAGCCTGTCCGATGCTTGGTACAAAGCCTCCCCAGCTCTGTTGGTAATTCGGGAGCCCCAGGCCAAGTTCTTGGCGTTAAGATCACCGATAATGAGTGTAGGGACTCTGGCATCAAAGGCTTGGACCAGGTCCTGGACGTAGAAGTTGCTCCCCGGGGGACGGTATGCCGCGTAGAGGCACATCTCGCCGTCGTCAGTCTTCAGTCTAACGCCGACCATACGCGTGCTGTGGAACTCCGTAAAGTCGAGCTCCTCGTGTACAACATCAAGGCGGACGAGGGCTGCTGTCCCGCGGTAGGCGATGCCTGCCGGAGATACCTCATCGCGGCGGTACACGGTGTAGCCCGGCACACGGAGTGGTGATGAAGGCAGGAGCTTCGTCTCCCCGAGGAGTAACACATGGGGCCGTTGCTCCTGGGCTAGGAGACGAAGCTGATCGGCGTTAGATCGTACCCCTCCCGGGTTCCAGTAAATGACCCTGAGGTCACACACTGTAACTGGCTTGTTGGCGGAGTTTCTCTAGAGCGTTAGTGACGGCAGCGATAAGGTCCTTCCCGGTTGACAGCGCCTGAAGTATCTCCAGTAGGATCTGGATGACCACCTGGACGTCTGTCGGCTGGTTTGTATTGGCATCGTCCCGCTGCCGCTGTTGGTTAGGGGCGAGCTTCTTTCTCGTCGGGTCAGCTGGGTGTGTGGCCTCAGGGGCCGGGATGTGGTATGGGGCAGCCTCCTGCGTCCTCGCGCTCCGCGGGGCTGTATGTGGTGTAGTGGTCCTGGGCATCGACGACGCCCGGATATCTGGGGCCACGTTGGGCGCCTTAGGTTGGATAAAAGCAGTAGGCTGCTGTTCCACTCTGGGTAGCGGAGCTCTCCTGGGTGGGTGTGGGCCTAGCTTAGGAGGCGAGGCTGCTCTAAGTGGAGGAGGGGCCGCCTTAGGTGGCGGGGCCATCCTGGGAGGTTGGGAGTCCGGCCTCGGCTGTGGGGCTGTCCTAGTTGGCTGGCCTGCCTGTGTGGGGCCTGCAGAGTTGGCAGCATTGGTAGATTTAACGCGGGTTTTCTTTGTCTTCCATACCCGCTTTTCCCGTCCCCTGGCCTGGTACCTTGGGTCGTTCGCTGGGGCCATCAGGTTGTTGGGCTGCGTACGCTCCGAGTGTGTGACCGGCGGCGAGACAGGGAGTGCGATAGGTGCAGCAGTAGTGCGTCTCGTCGGTATCAGGGGCTGCAGCGTGATACCACGGCGGCGAGCCTCTCGTCTCAGGGCCTTGCACGCCTTGCTGTTCGCCGGGTGGTCTCCCCGGCAGTTGGAGCAGTGGGGCTGGCTGTCACGTACGCAGTCACCAATCACGTGGGGGCCGGCGCATCTCATGCACCGAACTTCCCGGAAGCAGCCGGCTGAGGCGTGGCCAAAAGCCTGACAGCGATGGCACTGCGGGGGAACCGGTCGGCGTACCCATTCCCCCACCTCTATCCCGGGCATACAAAGCAGCTCATCGATGGCGTATAGTCTGCTCAGCTGCTCCCGGGAGAGGTGGGGGAACTCGACGAAGTATGTTGTTTTCTTTCTGTTCCTTCGTGGCGGGATCTCTTTTATATGTTTAGGCAAAATGTCTACCGTCAAACGGAGCTCCTCCTTTAACTCCTCTAGTGGCGTATTTCGGGGGAGATTGTAGATCGCCACCTTGTGAGGACGCTCCTCTGATAAGGCATAGGTGTGGCCCACAATGGTCGGGTCGCGGGCACGGGCTTCTGCTAGGTACGCCTGTACAATCCGGAACTCTTCCGTCGACTTGGGCATGAATTTGATGCCCTGCCCAAATGGACGAGCGCATGGTGGGGCTTTAAGGCGTTCCTTCAGCTCCCTAAAGTGATTGGGCCAATTCGGCAGTACGCCCACAATTATGGGCGGGATCCGAGGCGTAGAATTAGCGTCGATGGGGTCTGGGGCTGTTTCCGGCGGCTCGTGGGATGGTTGGGCCTCCATTGGTGATGGCGGGCGTTGCGCGGCCTCACTGTACGATGTGGCGGTTGAGATAAGGGCGGTGTCTGGAGCAACGGGGTCGGTGGGCCCCAATGGGTCAGGGATGGCAGTATTAGTGCTACGCCCACCTTTTGTTGTCTGCACGTAGGCGTGGGCGATGGGTGCCCACTGTCCCTCTAAATCAGTCTTCCATTTCTTTCTGGGCCTCTTAGATAGGGGCTCAAGGTGTCCAGCGCCCACAAGGGGGCGGTATCGCCCACTTTGAGAAAGACTGATCTATTGGTACCTAAGCTTTATTTTTTATTAATATTGTTTGTATGATAGGTATTTAAAAAACTAAGGCTAAGAAAGAGTGTTTGGATTTTGCCTACCATGGGCTTACGTACGTTAAATTTTTCCGATAGATTGTGAGACACATTAATTGCATCCCAGAGCTGTTAGCACGATCAAGATCAAATCATCTGCCGTTATGGCTCTGTAACTTACCTCACTTATCGTACGCGCACTTTGTCTAGGCATTATTATTCTAGCACGGGATCATATGGTATAGATTTTTACTAGTGATGGGCCGAATGTGGATAATGCCGAATACGAACTTTGGCCGAAGTGCCGACAAAATAACAGGACACAAATAATTCATGTACAAATTTATATCTAAACAGTTTATTTGTGCACCCGCATATCTTTGCTTACTTTCCCAAAGGTTAACTGGTAGAAAATGCTTAAGGCATTAAGCTCGCCTATGTACATTTATTTTGTGAACAAAACAAACAAACAAGACACTAGATAGTAGAGATAGAGAGTGATTTCGTTATATATCTCAGATCATTGTGATTTTATATTTTTTCAAAATAGAGAAATGTTTAAATACCAACTTACTTATTGTTACAATTTTAAGTTAATTTTGTCTCACAAAAATAATGAGTAAATAATAAAAGTTAATTAAACATCAGAAAATGTTTTAATAACTTTAATTCAACACTTACTCCCAAATACAAAAAAAAAAAAATGATTGATAATATACAAATACAGATATACATAATAGAGACATTCATTATATTTAAATAGCCGCCATTTGAAGAATGGTCCATTTAATTACCCACAGCCCAGTAATTTTAATATTCTGTTTTACCGAATATTCGGCAGATTTAACCGAACTTCCGCCATCCCTTATTTGAAGTCAGTGCTGCCCAGAATGGACAATAGCTATTCTTAGGATTAGGAGCACCTGAATATAGATATTGTTTATTCAAATAGAACATATAATTAACAACTGCAGAGTTATAGGTTTAAGTTTTGAAAAGCAATATTTATTAGTTGTTGGTTTCTGCTCAATAACTCGTTTATCAGGTAACTAAATGTAGTTATTTTAAGCCTGACAACCTGTGACTGCTCAAGGTTGTTTACCTGCGCCATTTTACAATTTATCTTTACTAAAAAGGTGCTAAATAAAAGTATCTGATATCTTCAAAATATTTGCACAAAGCAAACAATATTATTAGCTAAACATGTTACAAGTTCAGGCTTTCATTTTATTTGAACTTATGTTAGATCTACTCTGCTGGGACTTCTAGAACATATTAGAGTTTGGATTTGGCCTGATGTCTGTTCTTTTAAAAAATATTTCTATTTGGTCTATACATTCTTAGTGGCTTTGTGACGTGGTCATGTTAACCATACAAATATATGTATTTGTAATTTTTTAAAGACGAAATCACGATTCGGCCTACGAAACACACACTTTATTAACTAAATGATATTGGTGCTGCGTACATGGTAGTTTCGTTTCGATAGTTGTTGTACTATTGGTGCTGCGTACATGGTAGTTTCGTTTCGATAGTTGTTGTACTATTGGTGCTGCGTACATGGTAGTTTCGTTTCGATAGTTGTTGTACTATTGGTGCTGCGTACGTGGTAGTTTCGTTTCGATAGTTGTTGTACTATTGGTGCTGCGTACATGGTAGTTTCGTTTCGATAGTTGTTGTACTATTGGTGCTGCGTACATGGTAGTTTCGTTTCGATAGTTGTTGTACTATTGGTGCTGCGTACATGGTAGTTTCGTTTCGATAGTTGTTGTACTATTGGTGCTGCGTACATGGTAGTTTCGTTTCGATAGTTTTATTAATAAGACTAATGTTATTTTTACTATTACCTACTGGTGCTATTACGTTATTTAAATATGTAGTATTCATATAAATCCAAACATTTGGTTTTTTAGAAAGGGTTTTTTCCACTTAAATTTTAATCTTGTTAGAATAATTTATCTTAAAATGCATATATAATTGTGAATACAATTTATCCCCAAATCCCCAAACAAGATGAATGATGTCCTTTAGTATACGTAAACTTTTATTAAATTTGATATTGAACAAACTTATGAAACAATAGGTTGTTATCAATATAATTATCGTCTGGTTCTGGTGTCGGAGGCACTGGCCGGCCGACCTGGTTGCCCTCGGAGGGCACCCTAACCACAATTGCATTCGTGACTTATTGTTTTCATTCAATCGAAGTTCGATTCTTTTAAATTACTCGATTAACTATCGAACTCTTCATCAGATTACAGCGATCGTTTCTTGTGTAACTGTTTGACATTTTCTGAACACTTTTGCAAAACTGAGTGGATTGTTGGAGCTGTCAAACTCCAAACTCTCTCGCGTATCTGAGGTGAGAGCGTACCAGGCCGGCGCGGCATACGTGAATTGGCTGCGGATGTAGGCTTTAAATTTTCGTGTCAAGAAGTGTAGTCAATATCTGCGCACAATGTTGCGGGTTCGACGCGTCTATCAGTATCATGGCATATCAGTAATAATGTTATTTTATCGATAGCTAGACTGCGTGTACTATGACCTGGGCTTGCCGCACCGGGACGCGACTGACGACCAGGTCACCATTGACGCCGCGCACGCCATCCTCCAACACAATGTGGGCATCAAGTGCGCCACCATCACTCCAGACGAGCAAAGGGTCGAAGGTAAATTTAATGACGATAAAACATAATAAAAATAGTCTTGTCACCTGACCTCTGTAAGGTGGGGCCCCAGTGTTGGACAAATGTTATCAGATTCATAAATAAATATTAACGAATATAATTAAGCAATAAATAATACGTGGCGATACATTCGTACCAGTTTTATTTTAAGTTCAATCCTCATCTGGTACAAACGACACCATTTTTAACTTTAATTTAGAAAGATTTCGTTTTTGTACAACCCAGCCTAATAATTTTAATCGTCAATCAACGAGAACAACTGCGTAATTTTAACTAAAAATATATGTTTTTTTTTATATGTTTCGTTATTATTATTGTGATTTAAAGGGAATTAACAAAAACATTTTTAAAATGATGCGATATAGGAGTAAAACAAGGTACCATTGCTGCTAGCGACATCTACAAAAAGCGACATCTGCAAAAGACACCCCATTGTCAATCAGACTGGCACCGTCGTTGAACATATTTAGGCATCTACTAACTTCTTACTTTCTTAAAAAGCAAAATGAGATATAATTTGTAAACTAAGGTATATTCATATTTATGTATTATGTTTATGTATTTATAAAGTATATTCATATTTATGTATTATGTTTATGTATTTATAAAGTATATTCATATTTATGTATTATGTTTATGTATTTATAAAGTGTATCTTTATAGCTATTATTAGTTATTATACATTTTTCCTATAAACTCTGCACCCCACAATATCTTGTGTCGTTCTCCCAAAGGTTAGCTGTTAGAGAGTACCTTGAAGGTATTGAGCTCGCCTATGTCCTATATTTTGTTTTAGATATTTATTGAGCAAAAAGATTTTTTTATTTTACATTATGATGAGATGTAACTGGTTTATAACCTCTGTGACCTATTACGGTTGCTAAGATTACTATGCGCGTCCCTTTTTACAGAATTTAAGCTGAAGAAGATGTGGTTGAGTCCGAACGGTACGATCCGGAACATCCTGGGGGGCACCGTGTTCCGGGAGCCCATCCTGTGTCGCAGCATCCCGCGACTCATTCCGGGCTGGACCAAACCCATCGTCATCGGAAGACACGCCCATGGAGACCAGTACAAGGCCCAGGACTTCCTAGTCACCAAGCCTGGAAAGGTGAGCTTATAAACTACTATATTTACTATGACGAGGGTCTGATATCAATTTTTAATGATTCCATAAGTTAGACCATGCTTTACAAGTAGGTCGTTATTAGTGGAGTCGCTTGTCTCAATTGACATCAATTAAATACAATAAAAGTGAACTTTGTGTAGTTCACAAGCCGCGCCCCATATTAATTGCCTCTATCCTACTAATATTAAAACTGCGTAAATTTGTGGGATGTATGTCTGGATGTTTGTTTTGCAAAAACTATTGAACGGATTTTATTGAAACTACAGTATCAAGCCTATATATATACAAGTAAGCATACATCATAATAAATAGGCTATCCCTGTGTTTGACTAGTCGCTTTAAGCGTCAAGTCGAACACAGCATATATGATGTCATCACAAGATCACGACATGTGACCCCACGGTCGTAAATTAATTAAAATAATTATCGTTCAAATTCTAAGGCTGGGTTGTGCCAAAATGAAGTATCTATAAATACAAATCGTTTATTAGCACAATAATAATATTGATTCGTTATGGTGAACCCTGTCTCCTGCATGAGCTGTCTTCCAATAATGAACATACAATTTAGAAGAAAAATAGAATAAAAAAAGTTACAAATTTAGTATGTGAGTGTGGGTGCAATGTCTGTATATGTATGTGTGTGTTTGTGAATGTGTGTTTGGGTGTGTGTATGTATAGGGGAGGGAGTGGGGAAGGGAGGAGAGGGAGGGTAAGCTTGTGTGTTTGGGATTTATAATTTTGCCTAGTGAGTTGATAATTGTATATCTTTTTATTTGTAAGTGAATTTACATAATGTCATGTCATCATCTCTTCTGTACTGTCGTAGTCAAGGTCAGATAAGTAGTTCTTAAGTAATATTTATAGTTCTTTTTGATTAAGATGGGTAATTTTTGTTTTTGTGTTGATTCGGTTGTACAGTTTGGGCGATAGGTACTTTTGCGCAAATGTGCTACGGGTGAAAGGAATCTGAAATTCCTAGTCGTAAGTATCTATAAATGTAACGATTAAAGTTAAAAATGGCGTCGATCAATCGTCACGATTGTTCTTAGTAAATATTGTGTTCCCAGGTGGAGTTGGTGTACACTGGGGAGGATGGTGCGGTGGAAAAGCGCCTGCTGTACGACTTCAAGACCCCCGGAGTGGCTCTGGGCATGTACAACACTGACGAGTCCATCCGGGCCTTCGCCCACTCCAGCTTCCAGGTAAGCTATATAGCGGCTGTAACTAATTACAATATAACTCTGGTAAAGATTGAACACCCGTATTCTTAGTTGTAAACTCTGTTGCGGATTTTTGCAACCTCTTTGGACGGACTTTGACCTCCTTTTTTACTGACAACATTAATTTAATGATTTTGAATTTAGAACACGGACCTTACAACGACAAAAATAAATTAAAGACAATATTTGTGTTTTTCATTTAAAATCAAGACTTTCTAGAATACTTTCGAAACCGAAAGACATTAATGTTATCATTTTAAGTATTTTTACTAGACGCTCTTGCACTTTTGACATCACTAAGTTTGTCTCTTTTATATTATAAATATTCATCTTCCAGGATTTTTTTTTATAATCTTGGAACGAAATCTGATTTAATTTGTTTTTTTTTTTTTAAATTTGTTTTGTTTAAAATGTTAACAATGTGTTTTTTAACTAAAATTATATATTAAAAAAGTAAAGTATAATCACGACCGTTTCCCTTTCGGGGTGGCCAAAAACCACGCTTATAATTAAGCAATTCACATTTAGCCAACTTTACTATAGGCCAATCATGGCAAGTGGCAAGCTCGTCGATGTCTCCAGCGTACCAAACTCGAGAAATATCACAAATAAATCAAATATTAATTAAATGTATTTATTTTATCATTTATTTTACATTAATAAATATTTTTGTATCCCGACCAGGAATCGAACCCGGTACCTCCGAGTCTAAATTCTCGAACTTAACCGCTAGACCACGGAGGCAGTTAATATTATATTAAATTATATTTAAATATCAGCCAAAAATAACGAACACGCTTCAAGGATGTTTCAAGGTGATATTTCCTTTTTTGTCACCAAAAGCGGAACATCATAAATCCTAAATAAAAAAAATAACTATAAAAAACTTAATGGTTTTGAAATTTGTTCGTAAAACCTTATTTGACTTTAGAAAAACCGGCTGTCTACGGGTGTACGTTTCAGTGAATTACGAGCCAACAACGGATTAAATATTTCACACCAGTTATTTCAGGTCAAAGGCAGGTAAAAAAGGAAGGTTACCTTCCACTTTAAATAATAATTATTTATCATTGATCTCTGTATTTGTGTAACCAGGTCGCGTTGCAGAAAAAATGGCCGCTCTATTTGTCTACCAAGAACACGATTCTAAAGAAATACGACGGTCGTTTCAAAGACATCTTCGAAGAAATTTATCAGTCGTAAGTTTGACGCACACAGGCTTGTGTAAATGTTGCTCATTTGTTCACAGATAACAATGTCAGATGTAATTAATCGCTTCACGTGTTTAATTTATAGCTCACCTGTGCAGTAAATGTCACACAAAGTTACCGCTATGCGCTAGAAAAATAATGCAATTAATGTTTTAACGGTAATATTGAATATGCGTGTAATTTAACACCCTGTACATTGTCTGATAGTTTAACACCCTGTACATTGTCTGATAGTTTAACACCCTGTACATTGTCTGATAGTTTAACACCCTGTACATTGTCTGATAGTTTAACACCCTGTACATTGTCTGATAGTTTAACACCCTGTACATTGTCTGATAGTTTAACACCCTGTACATTGTCTGATAGTTTAACACCCTGTACATTGTCTGATAGTTTAACACCCTGTACATTGTCTGATAGTTTAACACCCTGTACATTGTCTGATAGTTTAACACCCTGTACATTGTCTGATAGTTTAACATCCTGTAGATTATCTGATAGTTTAACACCCTGTAGATTATCTGATAGCTTAACACCCTGTAGATTATCTGATAGTTTAACACCCTGCAGATTATCTGATAGCTTAACACCCTGCAGATTATCTGATAGTTTAACAGCCTGTAGATTATCTGATATCTTAACACCCTGTATTGATAGTAGTCTGACAATTACTGTAATACTCTGTTATATTTATTTATTTGAAGAGACTATAAGAAGAAGTTTGAAGATGCCAAGATCTGGTACGAGCATCGTCTGATCGACGACATGGTGGCTCAGGGACTCAAGTCCTCGGGGGGGTTCGTGTGGGCCTGCAAGAACTACGACGGAGACGTGCAGTCCGACATCGTGGCGCAGGTTCGTGACCCGGTCGTGGAGGAGTATACATCATTATCACAGCCCCTACAACACAGCTGGAGATAGGCCTTCCAGAACAGAACGAAGGGAGAATTTGCCCTATACTTGAAGTGGGTCTGATATCAATTGACAATGTGCGGCGCGCCACCTCCACCGCCCGGTCTCTGTATCCCGTCTGTCTCAGGGCTACGGCTCGCTGGGCATGATGACGTCAGTCCTCATGTGTCCAGACGGGGGAGGCGGAGAGGCGCGCCACCTCCACCGCCCGGTCTCTGTATCCCGTCTGTCTCAGGGGTACGGCTCGCTGGGCATGATGACGTCAGTCCTCATGTGTCCGGACGGGGGAGGCGGAGAGGCGCGCCACCTCCACCGCCCGGTCTCTGTATCCCGTCTGTCTCAGGGCTACGGCTCGCTGGGCATGATGACGTCAGTCCTCATGTGTCCGGACGGGGGAGGCGGAGAGGCGCGCCACCTCCACCGCCCGGTCTCTGTATCCCGTCTGTCTCAGGGCTACGGCTCGCTGGGCATGATGACGTCAGTCCTCATGTGTCCGGACGGGGGAGGCGCGCCACCTCCACCGCCCGGTCTCTGTATCCCGTCTGTCTCAGGGCTACGGCTCGCTGGGCATGATGACGTCAGTCCTCATGTGTCCGGACGGGGGAGGCGGAGAGGCGCGCCACCTCCACCGCCCGGTCTCTGTATCCCGTCTGTCTCAGGGCTACGGCTCGCTGGGCATGATGACGTCAGTCCTCATGTGTCCGGACGGGGGAGGCGGAGAGGCGCGCCACCTCCACCGCCCGGTCTCTGTATCCCGTCTGTCTCAGGGCTACGGCTCGCTGGGCATGATGACGTCAGTCCTCATGTTTCCAGACGGGGGAGGCGGAGAGGCGCGCCACCTCCACCGCCCGGTCTCTGTATCCCGTCTGTCTCAGGGGTACGGCTCGCTGGGCATGATGACGTCAGTCCTCATGTGTCCGGACGGGGGAGGCGGAGAGGCGCGCCACCTCCACCGCCCGGTCTCTGTATCCCGTCTGTCTCAGGGGTACGGCTCGCTGGGCATGATGACGTCAGTCCTCATGTGTCCGGACGGGGGAGGCGAAGAGGCGCGCCACCTCCACCGCCCGGTCTCTGTATCCCGTCTGTCTCAGGGCTACGGCTCGCTGGGCATGATGACGTCAGTCCTCATGTGTCCGGACGGGGGAGGCGGAGAGGCGCGCCACCTCCACCGCCCGGTCTCTGTATCCCGTCTGTCTCAGGGCTACGGCTCGCTGGGCATGATGACGTCAGTCCTCATGTGTCCGGACGGGGGAGGCGGAGAGGCGCGCCCACCTCCACCGCCCGGTCTCTGTATCCCGTCTGTCTCAGGGCTACGGCTCGCTGGGCATGATGACGTCAGTCCTCATGTGTCCAGACGGGGGAGGCGGAGAGGCGCGCCACCTCCACCGCCCGGTCTCTGTATCCCGTCTGTCTCAGGGGTACGGCTCGCTGGGCATGATGACGTCAGTCCTCATGTGTCCGGACGGGGGAGGCGGAGAGGCGCGCCACCTCCACCGCCCGGTCTCTGTATCCCGTCTGTCTCAGGGCTACGGCTCGCTGGGCATGATGACGTCAGTCCTCATGTGTCCGGACGGGGGAGGCGGAGAGGCGCGCCACCTCCACCGCCCGGTCTCTGTATCCCGTCTGTCTCAGGGGTACGGCTCGCTGGGCATGATGACGTCAGTCCTCATGTGTCCGGACGGGGGAGGCGGAGAGGCGCGCCACCTCCACCGCCCGGTCTCTGTATCCCGTCTGTCTCAGGGCTACGGCTCGCTGGGCATGATGACGTCAGTCCTCATGTGTCCGGACGGGGGAGGCGGAGAGGCGCGCCACCTCCACCGCCCGGTCTCTGTATCCCGTCTGTCTCAGGGCTACGGCTCGCTGGGCATGATGACGTCAGTCCTCATGTGTCCGGACGGGGGAGGCGGAGAGGCGCGCCACCTCCACCGCCCGGTCTCTGTATCCCGTCTGTCTCAGGGCTACGGCTCGCTGGGCATGATGACGTCAGTCCTCATGTGTCCGGACGGGCGCACAGTGGAGGCGGAGGCGGCGCACGGCACGGTGACCCGGCACTACCGGCAGCACCAGCAGGGCCGCGCCACCTCCACCAACCCTGTGGCCTCCATCTACGCCTGGACCCGCGGCCTGCTCCACCGCGCCAAGCTGGACAACACCCCGGAACTAGCCAAATTTGCATTAGCACTTGAAGAGGTGAGTAACGAGAATTTCAAAAACACTAATACAAATAAATAAATACACTACAGAGCGCAGATGACCTTAGCATAGTTTTAAGATTAGCATATCTGTTATAACCAATATTACTATCTAATTGCATTATCGCCGGAGTTCACGCGCAATGTTAATAATCGTGTCAATATGTACTTGTCTAGGCTGGATATCGCTAGAACCTTGGATTTCCCATTTATCGATAACTACACTACAAATGGTTATTAAATGGGACAATTTTTTACTTATAGTTATTTTTTGAGGAATCATAATTGAAATTACCATGACATACAGCCAATTTTTCGAACGTATTTTTGGTACCTAATTATTACTTAAGAAAAAAATATCAGGTTTTGCAAGAAATGCGTTTTACAAACATATCTTAAGAAATAATTAAAAAGGGAACTATCATTTACACAAATGTATGGGAATTTGCCAATTTAGCGTTTCACAAGGCAATAACAAATATTTAAGTAATTTTTGACAACTGTTTTCTTAAGTAGTCGAAGAAGGTCTGGTAACTTTTTCTTATTACCTACATCTTAGCTACGAGAATATGAACGTAAGCACGGGTGCTTATTTATTTATTTTTACAGTAAAAAATAAACATTAATACCATCGACTTTATTCGTTGAATTACTACAAATGAATATAACGCGACCAGTTAAAATTGTCTCAACAAAGATACAAGAGCCGAATTCCTGCTCAAATATTATGTAGTATTAATATTCTTTGTTTAAACATCTCAATACTATAAAAATTTGTAATTATGACTATTTAAAATTAAATTGAATAAAAAAAAATACACAACTAAATCGTCGAATTATAACAATTAATGTCAAATATAAGATTTGGAAAGAATCTGTTCCCCGTTTCGTTTCACGTCAAAAGCACTTATCTCTACAACATGTTTATAATATTTAATATAATATATTTTTCAAGTTATATATTACAAATTTACCATAAAATAATCCGCATTCTATTATTTTGAATAATAATATATTGTATTATATATTATGTCTGTTTTGTGCTAAATATATCGTCACCTAAAACAGAACGTCATTAATCTTAAAAGTAAAATATTAACTAAGAAAAACTTAATGATTCTTTAGCTAGGAAATAATTAGGTAGAGCTTCGAGAAACCGGCTGTATGTCTGTCTTTTTAGGATTAATATGTACATATTAAGAACACATTTTTTTTCTGAACCTATTTAATATGTTGAATTGAACTTTAGGCTTGTGTGGAATGTATTGACGGCGGAAAGATGACGAAGGACCTGGTCATCTGCATCCACGGAATGGCTGCCACCAAGGAAGGCATGTACCTCAACACTGAGGACTTCCTCCAGGCCATCGCAGACCAGCTACAACGAAAACTTAACAAATAACTTGCCTAAACCTCATAGAACAATTTGTTTGTGTAAATAAGAATCATTGCTGATTTTAATTATGCAGTTTTGTTATCTTAAGTGAAAAGCTGTAGGTCAAATTAAGAACTGTCAAATTAAGAACTGGCAAATTATGAACTATCAAATTATATTTATTTAAGTACACTATTTCGATATTTTTTTTTTTTGTTAGTTCGTAACATCACCTAAAAATCATTTTCTATTCAAAACTAATGGAGTGTATCACGCAAAGCTTTTTGTAGATGTCACTAGCGGCAGTGGTACCTTTGACGCACCTTACACCTATGAAGCATAATGTTTTTGTAGTTTTTTTATTTTTATAACAGAAAATTATATTTAAAGTTAACTTTAAAAGACAAATTAAGTAAGCGAACACCGTCTTTATAAAGAAAAAATTATAAAATAATAAAACGAATTTGAACTCACCATATCCTTGGCATCGCTTGGAAATCTCGATTTGTACACTTAAAATCTGTACAATCCGGCAAAATTTCAAGGAAAAAATAAATTTTGTAATAAAAATAAAAGTTTTCTATATAACTGACAGTTATTTTAGGTACCATGTATCATGCGCCATCTATCGTGATAAAAAGGCAGTAATACGCAATATAATATTGCAACATAATAAAAATAATTTATTGATACAATAAAATATATTGAACATATTAAGCAATTATAAAAAAGCTAAGTTAATTTAATCGTTTATTTAAATTCTAGTAATGATTCTCATTGTAATAATAAGATTTCTTAATTATTAAAATTGTTTAAACTTTTTTCATCAATTACAGTTTGCCTAGCCTGGGTTGCACCAAAATAAAGTATTGGCCGATATTCAAAAATAATTTTTCGAATCCATTTTTACTTATTCATTACAAAAAAAAAAAAATTACAGATACTTCTTTTTGTGCAACTCAGCCTTAGTATGACATCGAGTATTTATATTAAATTTTGAATGTAGATTGCGCGTTATTATAGCCAAGTTTTTTAACGTTTTAAATTGTTTTTAGCAAGTTATAACTCTATTGCTAGTGATAGTATCGTCACTAAAACTACAAGGAACAATAATTATATGTGAAATAAGGATAAAGTGTTGTGGATTTGTGTAAAAGACGTAAACATTGGGGTCGACAATCTTCCCCATATTAAAGTGAGCAAGTGGGTACCAAATCGTGACCGCTGATTGTTGTCGCAATATTGGCTGCTGCTTTATCTAACTGGAGGTGAAGTACGGTAAAGTGAAACTATAATTTTGCCAGAAAAGGTATTATATTTTGCTATTTAGCCTAATTATTCTGCAAAAAAAATAATAAATAATAAATTGGTTTTACTGGCGCCATCTACCGAAAAAGCGTGTAACTAATTGCTTTGCTGAAAACTGAAGCATCATAATTCTGCCACCCGCTAAAAGAGGGCGCCACACAATAAATAGTTACGCTACTGGCCAAGTACGGCGCCAGGGTTGGGCTTTTCGCGGATAGAGGGCGACACTATACTTCATTCTATGATGGATTGCAGTAAATGTAACACACAAATTGTGCTAGATGATTACATAAAATGTAACTCATGTAATCAAAACTTACATTTTGTATGCGCTGGTATGTTACAGGCTGATTTCAGGAGGATGTTGCCCATGAATAAACAAAAATGGAAGTGTGCCTCATGCAAATCTTCAAAAACCAAGCAACAACCAAAGTCAAGTGATTTATCTCCGGCCGGCCAGAGCGCAGCTATGCTGCCGCAACCAAATACAAACATAGATATGAATGCCCTAATAACATACATGGACAATAAATTTACTACTCTGAAAGAAGACTTCGGAGCCGATTTAAGTAAACTTAGAGCGCCATTTAGCGATAAAATGGACGAATTAGTGCATACCATCAACAGCTGGTCGTCAAAAGTCACAGAACTAGAAAATAAAGTCACCTGCTTGTCAACTGAGGTGGATACTATTCAGGCACACAACACTGCTCTGCAGGCACAGATGAATCTCCTTCAGGCACAGCACCACAGCTCTGAACAGAAGTCCCGTATGTGCAACATTGAAGTCCAAAACGTACCAGAGAAACGCAATGAAAACCTAACTAATATAGTTCATGCGTTGGGACCTATCTTAAATATGTCTATTGACGAATGCATGATTAAATCAGTTCATCGGGTCGCTCATGGCGTCCAAAGTACCAAACCGAAGAGCATAATTGTCCAGCTGAACTCCAGACGCCTTCGCGATGACATCATAGCGGCTGCCCGAGTACGGCGCGGCCTCACGCTCGGGCCTCTGTTGGCTGCCGCGGGAGAGCAAGGAAGCGACGTTCAATCGACACAGCGTATTTTTGTCAATGAGCACCTAACATTACAGAACAAGATCTTATATTCTAAGGCTCGGGCCATTGCCAAAGATAAGGACTACAAATTTATATGGGTGAAGAATGCATCAATCCTCATCCGCAAAGATGATAACTCGCGTGTAATCCAGCTGCGGAACGAATTGGATCTCAACAAACTGTGACTGACAGGTTTTCACGTTTACTCACTAATTATACACGGACTATTTCTACTTTTAGTTTGTTCCTATTTCTATATTTCCCTATACTTAATCTACTATACATTAATGTCTATTCACTGTTATTATAATATTATAATGCACTTTACTTCTATTATGAAACAACACCTTGGCCATTTATTACTTTTTATTGAAATATTATATTTTTCTTTTTTGCCTAGAATAATAAACTACAACTGTAATGTCAAATTATAATCAAGAACTAACGTTTTATTATCAGAACTGCGGTGGCCTTCGGAGTAAGCTGTCTGATCTGCGCCTGAGCATATTGTGTTCGACTTATCACGTAATTATTTTAACCGAAACATGGTTTCAGCCGACTGTGAAGGATTCCGAAATTATTGATGAACGCTACGTAGTCTATCGTCGAGACCGCGACCTCTCAGTATCTCGGAAGAAGGATGGGGGCGGCGTGCTAGTGGCTGTGCTGAGTTCTCTTGCGACTGAGCGAGTTATCTTGTGGGACGAACCTGAGCTCGAGGAGGTATTTGTGTCACTAAGTTTACAATCCGTTAAAATAATGTTGTGTGCCATCTATATACCTCCGGCCTCGAACAAAGACATATATGATAGACACTTTGACAAACTTCAAAATATTTTTCTTGACCAACCAGGTACCATAATATGTACAATCGGCGACTATAATCTACCTAATCTACAATGGACATTTACTGATGACCCTCTACTCCCCGGGAGCCCAGTTACTCCACCGGACGAGACCAGTAGGGCATTAATCAACACTATGCAATTTATTGACCTAAAACAATGGTACAACATATGTAATGACAACGGACGACATCTTGACCTACTACTTTGTAACTACGACATTACGGTGCACCCTCCCGCACTCCCCCTGACAAAGATAGACATACACCATCCGCCTTTGGAATTTAGTATTTCATGCATATTTAATGATAACCTACCTAAAAAACATGTTCCAAAGTATAATTTCCCTAAAGGCGATTACGACAGTATATGCAAAAAGTTAAACGCTACCGACTGGCTGTCAGAACTGAGCCATCTTAACGCTAATGAAGCTGTGGACCGATTTTATAATATACTATATGAAATAACGGACTCTCATGTACCTCTAAAAAAGAAATGTTCGCGCAAATATCCCGTTTGGTTTTCTCAGGCCCTGATAAAAACATTAAAAAGGAAGGAACGAGTGTGGCGCAAATGGCGGATATACGGCGGCTTGGCGGACTACTCGGAATTTTCTCTGCTAAGGGCTCGAGCTAAGAGACAGATTACACAGTGTCATAGATCTTATGTAAGTAATGTCGAAAACTCTCTGACTACCAACACAAAATTCTACTGGCAATACGTGTCCTCATTAAAATCTACCCCTCCGGGATACCCTAGAATTATGACACTGGGTGATCGCATAGCAGATAGCCCGTCGGCCATAAGTCAATTGTTTTCCGAGAATTTTGCATCTGTATTCGAGCCACGCTCTTCTATCGACTATAATTATTTAAATTCAATTCAACCAATAACGAGTGCAAATCTTATCTGTGACATCCATATCCACATTGACGACATATATAAAGCTCTCAACAATATCGACACGACAAAGGGACCAGGACCTGACAAAATATCACCACTTTTTTTAAAACAAACTAATCGGTTCATCGCCCCTCCCCTTTGTTTAATATTTAACACATGTCTTCGCGAGGGAATATTTCCTGAAGTGTGGAAAATTGGACATATCTGTCCTATATACAAATCGGGTAGCAAGAAAAGGGTGGAGAACTACCGTCCGATTTCTATCCAGTCTGCGATACCCAAACTACTGGAAAAATTGGTGCACGGTCACATCTACCCAGTGGTCGTCAATAATATTACTACCCACCAACATGGGTTTGTACGGGATAAATCGACAGTGACAAATCTTACGGAGTTTTCCAACTTTATCTTCCAAAGCGTTGATAAAAACCAGCAAATTGACGTCATCTATACCGACTTCCGGAAAGCTTTTGACAAGGTCGACCATCTGTTACTATTGCAAAAGCTAGCCTTCAATGGCATAAAGGGTAACCTATTAAGATGGTTCATATCCTACCTTACCAACAGGCGTCAATTTGTTATAATTAATGGATATATGTCGGAACCCACAGTTGTAACATCAGGCGTGGTCCAAGGATCCACATTAGGGCCCTTACAATATGTGCTTTTTATTAATGATATTACCAATTGCTTCCACTATTGCAAGTTTCTAATGTTTGCAGACGACTTAAAAGTATACAGTACAATAGAATCTCAACTAGACTGTGAGAGGGTGCAACAAGACCTGGACCGACTCAATGACTATTGCCTGACCAACAAAACCTACCTAGCTTATGACAAATGCCAGCAAATCACATTTACTAAAAAACAAAATATAATTTCGCACACATATCATATAGGTGATGGTAACAATCTAAAACTGGTAAGTGTGGTTCGTGATCTGGGCGTTTACTTTGACAGCAAGGTATTGTTTGACTCACACGTGGAGCATATTTGTACGAAGGCTTATCAGATGTCCGGTTTTGTATTTCGCACGTCAAAAGCTTTTAAAAAAACATCCACATGTAGGATCCTCTATTGTGCACTCGTCAGGTCTCAGCTGGAGTATGCATCCTCTGTGTGGAGCCCATACTTCAATGTGTACAAAGAAAAAATTGAGATGGTGCAAAAGAAATTCTTAAGAGGACTTAATCGCAGATACGGAACCGGATATCTGTCCTACGACAAACTATGTACACATTACAGACTGACGACACTCTCAGACCGTAGACTTACAACTGACATGACACTATTGTATAATATTTGTCGAGGCCTACTCAGTTGTCCAAACCTGACAGAAGGTATTTATTATAATGCCTCCCCGAGACAGACTCGCTCCTGCGACCTCTTCCATGTCTGCCGCGTGCGTACAATATCTGGCATGCGCGCACCTGTACGTCGGTTATAATGCCCCCCCGAGACAGACTCGCTCCTGCGACCTCTTCCATGTCTGCCGCGTGCGTACAATATCTGGCATGCGCGCACCTGTACGTCGGTTATAATGCCCCCCCGAGACAGACTCGCTCCTGCGACCTCTTCCATGTCTGCCGCGTGCGTACAATATCTGGCATGCGCGCACCTGTACGTCGGATGTGCGACACGTACAACAGGCGTGTATCGGACGTGGATATATTTAGTAACTCCCGCGCCGCCTTCAAAGCCAAAATCAAGAAGCTGCTACTTACGGTTTAGATCGCAAAGTGTGGGCAGTTTGCTTCGGAGTTCGCCTAACAGTTTTAATGCATTCAAACACAATGCAGTTGTTTTCTTTATACCTGGCCAAGGTGATATTTTCCGAATTTTGTATCGCACAAAGAGTGCACTATTGTTCACAGTGAGAAATATTCTGGTGGCGGGTATAATTTTAATTGCTTCTACTCTGTTGCTATCTTTTATGTTCTTATGTTGCCTGTCTCTGTCCTTTCTCTTCGAATAAATAAATAAATAAATAAGTTTATAATAACTAACAATGTAAAATAAAAAACACAGCTACCATATAGCTACTACAAAAGTGTGTGCCACACTAGGCATATGCAACCTACATCATTATGTTGTGTTAAAGTCAAATCATATTTAGTGAACAATTGTACAGCTCATTTATACGTGATACGTGAAAGACTGATAACTATTTCACTAATAGTCAGTTGCACTAGATTAATTACGAATTTGAAAAATAAAATACACTAAAAACAAAACTATTTCGTAAAACAATTTGGTACAACTGACATAAGACTGATAATATCACGCACCTAAGTGTTTGTCTATTTTTACAACTAAATTAAACATTAAGAGAACTTTTAGAATTTCTTTATTCAATAAATATTTATTTGTAATGTAACCTTTTAAGTTTATAATATAGTTACTTTAAATTTGTGAAATTTATAAAATGAAATTATTTTCTTAATAAATTAAATAAGAATACTATGCGTTTTATTTTATCGATTATGACTATAGCAAACCCGTTTACCTGGAGGTTGGAGACAAAGTTGGAAGGGTTACGTCTCACATACTCCAATATTTTCAATGATTTTTGAGTACTATCTTTTTGAAATTGTTAACATTCAATTACATTTTTAACTTTAGGAGTTTATTTCGCTTGTTGGTCCTTGATAAAAACACTACTCTAACAACTTAAAGCGAAATAAAGTAAAAAAAGCGCATTCAGCGCCAAGTCGAACATGGCAATTGTAGTTGCTTTTCAGAAACTTCAATGGCACTCTTTTAAATAAAAGAGAGAGTAAAGTCATCACGACCGTATCCCTTGCAGGTTTGCCCAGAAACCACGCTTATAAAGAAGCGGATTCACATTTCGCCCACTTTACTATAGGCCAATCATGACAAGTGGTACGCTAGAGACATCGAATAGCTCGAGAAATATCACAAACCACCGGGGAACAAATATCTCATATTATTGGACAGGCAGAAACCTACAACTTTCACGAATAACAATTGGCATTTGAGAAAATGTTTGAATTTTAATTTGTGTGCACAGCCTTATAAAACAGTAGTTTTTTATTTTAATATTATTATATTTATCTACAAAAAAAACAGATTATAGGATACTACGTATCTTGTGTTTAACTCGTCGCTTTAAGCGCTTTTTTCACTTTATTTCGCATTGAAAGTCGTTCGACTTGACGTTGCTTATTGGTTTTCATACAATTTAAGCAAAATTCGGTAAAAAAAAAAGCGTTAAACGATTTGCATTGCTTTCAAGACAAACACGTATTGATAAAAGTAAAGTAGTATTGGAGTAGGTAGCTTTTAATTTATATTTAATGTATATTAACTTCGAATAAATATGCACAAACAAAAACAAGATTTCTTTGCGCCATCTTGCGCGGATATGTCAAGTGCAAGTTTTTGTTTTGTAAATTAATTTACCGTGGATAAAAAAGAAAGACTTGGCTGTATGGTCTAGACCCATTGCCTTCCCTATCACCTCATTCATCATCCATCAGGAGAAGTGAACACAACAAAACAAAATTTTTTTTTTTTTTTTTGGTTCTCTTCTCCCGATGGATGATGAATGAGATGATAGGGAAGGCAAAGGGTCTAGCCCATACAGCCAAGTCTGACGTAATATATCTTTCTTTTTCATGAATTAATGAGGTCATCATCAAATTCCAGATGCTGTAGAAGTTGATGCTTTTCTTGGAGTCACTCGCGGAACCATCCACTGCTCAAACACGTCGGGTAAAATATGGGAGTTGACAGCGCGGGAAAACCGCAAAAAATAAACTGCAACTTGTGCCCCATATTTAAAGTCCAATTTATCGTTTTCCATAATTATTCACATTGTAGCACATTATTAAACAAAACAACACCACTCTTGACCAATAATAACCACAGTAAACTAATTTACAAAACAAAAACTTGCACTTGACATGGCCGCGCAAAATGGCGCGAGAGACTGACAACAAAACAAAATAAAGTAGTAATAGTAGTAATGTCAAAAATGTCAAGTGAAAAACGCCCGCCGCATTCGGTTTGTTTATTATTAAAATGATGGTGTTAAAATGTATGAATATGAATTATTCAGTAGTTTTATATATTAGTTTACTTCTTAAAAATGTGACCTTACAATTTTGTGATTTAAATAGTGATTGTACTGAAGAAGCCAAGAGTAGGTATACAAAAGGTAAGTTGATTTCTAATAAATCTAATAACTCCGAATCCCAACTATTAAATTATAACAATTACCATTGATATATAAAAAGTAAAGGTTTATAAAAACTACAAAATTCACGCACGTGCGAACACTGCTACTAATTTATCTTAAATACTCACAGAAGCTAATAGTTGGAGTGATGATTTAACAAAGAAGATTAATGCATCAGTAAAAGATTACAGTCCATGTAAGGAAGGCTGTAACTGTTACTATGATATTATTGAGGAAGAACTTGTGCCTTTTAGCAATGGAATTACCAAGGAACAGTTTGAAGACGCTTGTTCTAAAGCTACTAAATATGAAGTAAGTTTTGTTTTCGTGATATTATAATCAATATTGGAGGAATGTGTAATTGCGCGATTTAAAATAGCCCCTTATACATACCCGGTTATGAGCCCAAGATGGATTGCCAATACTTTTTTCTACTGTAGTAGTCATTTTAATATTTTTGTTGTAGATTATAGATGGAAAGTTATACCGCGAAAAAGATTGTCATTTTCCAGCCAGATGTGCTGGCATAGAACATTATTTGAAGAAGCTGGCACCGAAGCTGCCCAACATGGAGATTGCAATAAATACCAGGGACTGGCCACAGTTTAACAGAGCTTGGAACCATAAACCAGCTCCTGTATTTTCATTTAGTAAGGTAACTGTTTTTTTTTGCAGGCACAGGGATAACAAAATGTTTTTTTTATTATATTTGTTCTTTCATATTCAAAAAATCTTAAAATAAAATATAATTAACTTGATGTGGCTGTGAGAAACCCCACATGCTACTTCAACTGTTGTTGTTTATATTGTTTAAAATTTTTGCTCCAATGGTTTCTAGCATCACATAGCTCAAGCTAAGGAGCTCCTGGAGTTTTTAATCACAAATTTGCGATGTGAAAGGCCATTGTTGTATTATAATTAGATTTTATTTAATGTTTGTTTATATTTGCTACAAAGGTTTATCAAAAATAGCCATTTGTTTCAGACTTTAGATTATTATGACATAATGTATCCGGCCTGGAGCTTCTGGGAAGGAGGTCCGGCCATCTCCCTCTACCCCGGGGGACTCGGCAGATGGATGGAACACCGCAAAACTATTTCTGCTGCAGCTAAAAAGTATGTTCTTTTTTATAGTCACGGAAACTTTATAAAAAATATATGTATTTTATTTAATAAACAAAATTTTCGAAATGAATTACATATTCATCATCTCAGGCCCTAGAACATAAAGTTCTAGACTTCCACTGTTGAAGATGGGCCTTTCAGAAATCCCTGGAGAATTAGCCCTACACTTGCCGCGATGGCCAGACAGGTTGGCGAGGGTCTGATGTAATTTTTTTTTCCTGAAACCCAGACCTACGACTTAACATGCTCTCTGAGGCATGGGAACGGTGATGTTGTTAATTTATGTAAGAAAACTGTATTTCTGATTGGCACAGCTGGGGATTTGAACCAACCTTTAAGGAAAGTGTTCTTTCAATCTAGCCACCACCTTACATATTAACTATATAACCTATAACTATTAACCAAATATTAACTATAACCTTTTCTCTTGTAGTTTATATTTTTGTTATGTGTGGGCACTTTTACTTAGCTTGTAGTCATTAACGTATTCTTGATTTTTTTTGTATTAGCTGTAAATAAAATAAAATATATAAATTATTAAAGATGCTTTATAAAATTAAATATATTCTCCTGACCGACCTTTTGTCACAATTAATATTTTCAATTCCATGCATTCCATTAATTTGTATGTTTAATAGTAAAATGTATATTATTTTTAGGTGGGATTGGAGTAAAAAGGAAGAAAAGGCTTTCTTCCGAGGGTCTAGGACCAGTGAGGAGAGGGACCCCTTAGTTCTGCTGTCCAGGTCCAACCCGCTTCTTGTTGACGCACAATATACTAAGAATCAAGCTTGGAAGTCTGATGCTGTAAGATTACCAATATTTTACATAATAATTACTATTTTTTATTAACAAACTGTGCTTGCTTGCATTTGAATAATATGGGAGCGATAAATGTGGTGTGTGGTGACTTATTGAATATATGTTACTGGGCATAATTCTAAAAACATACTTCTTCAGAAGGTAATTTTAAACAATTTGCAGAAAAACTTTTGCTGAAAACAAACCATAACATTATCTGCATATATTTTCGTATATATAAAAAAAAGTTGTTGCTTTGCCCATGTAATAAAAACCTGTATATGGCTGTGGGATCACATGTTGATGTCATTTAGCCTAGTTCTGTCCCTGCCTTTGATGGAACATTTCTGTTACAATTAATCAAAATTGGTCCAGTTATCTGTAGTAACTACTGTTTATAGGCAAGTGAGATTGAGACATAATACTAATATGGATTTTTACAGGACACCTTGTACGCGGCTCCGGCTTTGGAAGTATCCTTGGAAGATCACTGCAGGTACAAGTATCTGTTCAACTACCGCGGAGTGGCCGCCAGCTTCAGGTTCAAGCACCTGTTCCTCTGCAGCTCCCTCGTCTTCCACGTGGGAGACCGGTGGCGAGAGTTCTTCTACCCTTTACTGAAGCCCTGGGTACATTACGTACCCGTAGACCCAAAATCCACACAAGAAGAATTGCAAAAATATATAGAGTTTTTTAAACAGAATGATGCGTTGGCGAAAGAAATAGCAGACAGGGGCTATAGACAAGTTTGGGAACTCGTCACGGACGAGTCGGTCACGTGTTACTGGGACAGACTGTTAAGACGATACTTTACTTTGTTAAAGTATGCAGTTGTTCACGATAAAAGTTTAATAGAGATCTGATGAGTAGCCCTAGCATGCAAAAACTCTCTTAAAAACATATTACATAGGTATAAATATAAGGATAAAATAAAACTATTTTTAACTACTATTCTGAGTTTTTATTGAGACAAGAAGTGAAGCTAGGAGTTTTAAGTTGTACACAAATAGTACTCAATTTTAGTAACCTTGGACTAGAAATTTGTGGCCACTTTAATTTCCCTGAACATAATATAATAACTATAGTACTTACTGGGTCTTGAAGGAAAATCAATAAATGTATAAAAGGCTTGCTTGCGACTATTTCTTTATATAATAATTGATTTAATTATATACAGTTGTCACTTTTAATATTCCCATTGATACTTAAATATACATATATGTATATATTTCTTACTTCAACAATACTTTGAGATAATTCCTTGTGAAATTGTTATAGTGAAGCTAATCACATCACATCAAGCACATCAGCTTTTCCTGGAGACAGATGGTCATTTCCTCGTACACCTTATCATTAGTGAGAACCGCTGGTCCTTCAAGATTTTATATTAAAATTAACTGCGAAAATTAATTTGAAACCCAAATAATGGATAACAAAAAAGTTAATAATATTTGATATCTTATTAATCTTCTCAGAAAAGCATTACTTATATAACATATATCACTGGTGTCTATATTCCCAATTATTCTATATTAAATACTTGATGTATACACAATATAGGTGATTATTAGGTCAATAAATGCAGGCAATCAACTAACAAAATGTCTTAAATTTTTAGATGACCTATTTGTAAGATGAACTAGGACGCTTGGGGATACAAAGATGCTCCGGCCCGGAGTCTCAAAATGTCCCATCCCGAAACTAAGTTGGTTGCCTATATTGAGTTCAGCCTCTGAGCGGATAATTAAGATATCGAAAGCTATCTGAATATAATAACTAAAAATGAAAACGTTCGATATTATTTTTCAGAAACTGGAGGTTAGACGCTATTTAAAATTGGACGTAGTTACATAAAAAAGATACAATTCACACTAAGTTAATTTTAAGTTATAGGCTATATATTGAAGTTGGAATTAAATTTGTTCATCAATACATCGATAGACTAGTCCAACATTTAATTAATAATTAAATTTCTGAAAAATGTTTTGAAATTGAAAAAAAAATGAAATTGACCTTTTTGGTAACTGCGTCCAAATATACTTAATAGGGTTGTTCAGCTTTACACCCATCTCGCTTACACATTCCAACATCTTCAAAGATTTTGTAGTGTACTTACGAGGATGTATTCAATCAGCTTTCTACGAAAGAAAATTATTATCATTTCGGACAGAAAAAACAAATTATTAATATCTCTAAAATAATCGTAATTTTGAATCATAAAATTCTTAGAAATTGTTGGAAGGTGCAAGCGAGAGAAATGCAACCGTAACCCTCTTAAACCGTACACTTACAAATTAATTATTAAATAACTTAATAATATATTTTCTTAATCATATATTCAGAAATGTTTTGCTAAACTCTGTTTCTATCAGAAACACATTTAGATGATGATCGAGGTTAGAGAAACATTTCTGAATTGATGTTAAGAATTAAGATAATAAGAATATAGAAATAATTGCAATTCCAATAAAAACAAGATAAATAACATACACAGCTCTACAACACTCAGTTTTTAAATGATATTGTTCACAACTCTAAATTTATAAAAACATACTATATGCTCGCTAAGAGATTTATTTTTATAATTTATAGATTTACTATTTTGATTTAAATATAATAAAACCAATATGTATTATGCAAACAACCTCTTTTATAGTTTATAGGAATATTTGAAGTCTAAAAGTAGTCCTAAAGTATGTTAGGTAAATTATATTAATTAATTCATACGTACCTATATACTTAGATATAATATATGGACTGCCTCCGTGGTCTAGCGGTTAAGTCCGTGGATTTAGACTTGGAGGTACTATTAAAAGTTAATTAATATTTAATTTATTTGTGATATTTCTCGAGTTTGGTACGCTGGAGACATCGACGAGCTTGCCACTTGTCATGTTTGGCCTATAGTAAAGTTCGCTAAATGTGAATCCACTTCTTTATAAGCGTGGTTTCTGACCACTCCGAAAGAGAAACGGACGTGATGATACTTTAGATATAATATAATTTTGTAGCATAAGTTTGTATATACTATAGGTCTGACCGATGATTTTTCATTCTGCATTCATGGCTAAATGTGCTGAGACAATTTTTTTTTATTGTCAAACACAGTTGAGAACCTCGCAGCAAAATGGAGGCAAGTCTTAACTGTCAGTTATTGAGAAAAAAATAATTGTTTGATGGTATAATATAATCTCGTATCATCACATTATGGTCCATATTTTTATTCAAATTGTAGGCCAAAAAGTAGAGTGCATATATACATATACTACCCGCCACCTCCCTAATCGAGGAGTAGGTTATAATTTTGGATCTGTCCCCCTTTTGCTGCAGGATCCTCAATTGTTACCGCATTTATTGCAAATAAATATTTTGATTTAAGCAAAATCGAACTGACAGTACATGAAAATGTAATCAAAATTGATAGATGCGGGTAGCTGAACTCCAAACAAGTGTTGCCATATTTGAAAAATGCATACCGAACTGTACATAAAACAAAAAAGAAATGAAGAGGAAAAAATTTAAATATATATTTTTTGTTTAGCAGTGGAGTAGTTATATAATTTTGGTTTGCTTATTGGAAGTGCGTACCTTAAAGTTTGACATTTAAAATTAGTATTGCATGTTTTTACTGATTCTAATCGAAGCTGCGATTGGGGAAGACTGCTGGAGCCACGAGGGTCCACAGGTAGAGGCCCACACACATCCAAGATGACGTCATCTTGATCCACATGGAGGCTGTGTTCTCCTTGGTCAGCTGAGAAGTCGGACTGGTTGGCGAAATACAATTTAATTATTATTTGTATGTCAAGATCTTAGACCTACATAGTTCTCAACCTTTAGGGAAAAAAATAAGCGAGAATTGTTGTTAGACTTGGAAATTAGTTACTTTAAAGCGCTGAAGCTTTAAGACAATTCTTACAGTCGTGCGACTTGCAGAAAGTAAAGAGAAGTAGTATTCAATGGTATTTCGATCGATGGGTTCCATTTTCCTCAAAGCTAATTTTGAATAAATTTGAAAGCTTGCCACTTGTCATGATTGGCCTATAGTAAAGTTGGCTAAATGTGAATCCGCTTATTTATAAACGTGGTTTCTGACCACCCCGAAAGGGAAACGGTCGTGATAATACTTTTAAAATGGCAACTTACTTGAACCAGTTGGTGAGGGTCATCATGATGTAGAGAGTGGCGAGGGCGAACACCACGTGGAAGAAGGTCCAGGAGTAGGCCACCCCGTCGGCCTCATTGTCGAACACCTTGGTCTCCCCGGTCAGCTGGCCGGTCTCCCCCCCGTCTGCACCTTCTACCGACAGATATCCTACAGTCAGCCAGATGTTAACTTATTGCTAGGCCCAGGAATACACAAGTAACATTTAAGGTTCTATTAAATGTTACTTGGGTAATGACTCATGATAATGGAGGTTGAGGTGATATAGACAGTACGAAATTATTTTGTCGATGTCAAGATTATGACAGTCACGTCCCTCTGTATAGATACTAAATAATAAAACCTAAGAAACAATAATGAAATAAGCAAGGTTTGCCGTTCAAAATTACATCATACAATAAACTACCTGAGATTATAACTAGACTACAACCGAGTGGATTCAAAACAAGATTACTCTTTTTCCAAAATAATGTTTTTTATAACCTGTCAGAATTTATTGACATGGGTTTGAGGGAAAATCATTTAAATACAGTGTAAACTCTATATAACGACACTGAAGGGACTGTGCATTTTATGGCGTTATAGAGAGTTGTCGGTAAATGGAGAGAAGAAAAATCTGAATTGGAAGACAAGCTAAACCAACCAAAGCCAATTGCCTTCGACGCTTTAGGGAGTGTGTCGTTAAATCAAGTGACGTTACATGGAGTTTACACTGTATTTGTATGGTTTCGTGGTCTTATGCCTTCTGCTGTATTGTGTTCCTAAAGCTCCGTTGTGTACATGCATAGTATTATTGATATTATTTTAAAATTAGTTAAGAGAGGTACCAAAATATAACAATTGTTATATAGGTGAAATATACAACAATACAACCAATCGCACTGCATCAGTGTAGTCAAAGTCAAATCATTATGATTATTATTTACAATACAATATAAATTAACCTCAATATTAACCAACAATAAAAGCTCTTCACAATATAATAAACTAAATTTGCACATCACATGCTTCGCTATGTCTAGCATAGCATATTTAGTCACATGACTAAGTCGAGTCTAGGTATTCTTTTTGTCAAATAAAAACATTTATTTTGTTTATATTTTTATAGTAACTGAAAGATTTTTAAATATCTCTGTTATATTGTAAATAATTACACAAAGTAGCATTTTCCAAATAAAATTTTATTTTGCGCAGGTTTATGATGTTGCTACGAGAAAATTGTTATGTCACTAAATATTAAACCTTACATGGATTTTTACATATATTTGTTTATCTTTTGCAGACTCAGAAAGCAACTAAGGAATATTTATAATGCCAGCATTTTTAGCAATCTAAAGGCTACATGAAAATGGGGGTTGTGAATGTTACCTTCGTTATTAATCAACCCTCCTTGTCCTAAAGTCGAGCCAGTGTCAGCAACAAAGCACACATAATATTAGTATTGTCAGCTATTAGTACTTAATAAACAAAATAGCTAGCTCGGCGCTAACTCATATAACAAAATGATCTACTATCAGAACATAGCTACCATTACAGAGTTTTTAAAGGGTTTTGCTAAACTATTATTCACGAATCACAAAATTATGATTTATTATACTCTGTTCGCTGTAACATGGTGCAGGCAAGATACATGACTAGGGAAGTGACATTATGCAAATCAATTTTATCGTAATTTTACAGCATAAATCTAGTTCTTTTTTGTTATTATTAGAATAATATATAAATCATATTTAATCATGATCCTCATTACAGCCCCTAGAACACAGCGTCATAGACCTCCACTGCTGGAGATGGGTCTTCCAGAACATAATATCTCCAGATATTATTGATAGGCTTTGCGGATATATGATATCATTTTTTTAACGATTCCACAGGTTGTTATTGGTGGAACCGGGACCGACGGTTTAACGTGCTTTCCTCACGGGAACGGTGGTGTTGTAAATCTATGACTGCAGTACGTAAGAAAAATGTATTTCTCATGGTACATGCCGGGGGGTTTCAACCGATCTTTGTAGGATTTAAAGAACGCGTTCTTACCTCCGAGCCACCACCGCACCTATCTAATGTATGATTACGAAATTGCGAAAATTTATAATTATTCCATTTGAGTTTTTGGGAGTGAGTATTGTGCCCCTGTACTGATCAACATCTTGAAGATTACATACATACATTACTTAATATGTAAAGATGATGTAAATGATAAAGAAAAACTTTAAACAATAACCAAACTTGATTATACGAGTAAGTAATATTTTTTTCTTTATAAATACTAATAAGGGGGTCAAAAACTGCAAAAAGTCGTCGGCGTAATAAATGAATGACCCCATATTATAAAATGTCTCATGTCGTCACCATGTTACGGCCAGCGGGGTATAGTTTCATATAGGTTTATAATATTGCTGTAAATATCGGGCCGCAAACTAAAGAAAATAACTCACAATTAGATTAAATAATAAAAGAAAGATATACAAAAGAATAATTAGTGACAATGTTGCAGCAGTGCTGAGACCTCTCCAGAATAGAGATCGCCTGTAGACCCCTGACTTCGTATTCGGAGCCCTGGATACTGCTCCATTTGTTATAAGAAATAAAATATTTTCAAGTTACTAATGAACATAGCGTTGCTTCTTTAGTAACTTTATCTTACAATAATGTAAAATAGATTTTTTACTTAAAAACAATTGTTTTGTCTTGTTCACAATATTTATAGTATTCCTGTATAGAAGTCTTTCTCAAAGTCGCCGACAACGACCCCCTATGAGCGTTGGAGACAAAGAGGGGGCGGTAAGGGGGCGAGATTTTTTTTAAAATATTTTAATCACTGAAATCAAAACCTACCTACGACACAACATTGATGTAATAACATTTAATAACATAAATGGGGGGCGTTGAAATATCAATGGAAACAGTAACCTCTGTTCTGTACAGGACAACTCCTGAACAGCATTGCATGCAGTAATCGAAATTTATTATCAGAATCTTATACAAGGCAATTTTAATATCTTTTGTTAACAAAACAATACTGATTTAGACTTTACCATTACTAATGATGTGTGTATATATAACACAATATTTAACATGTCTCAAAGAAGTACTAAGGTGACTTATGTTCTTCAGTTTTGGCCTAAAATATAAGCTAGGTCCTAGAATCGTATATTCACCTCCGTCTCCTTCCTTGGCGAGGATGTGGTCCGACATGGTGATCTTGGAGGAGGAGCTGGCTGTCCTGAAGGAGGCATACAGCACACTGCACGACCACAGACACAGCCCGATCAGGGACTGCTTGTCGAACGAGCTCTGTGGGAGGGTAGCGGGGTTACTACTGTACCGACATCAAACGATACTGTTAGCTTAGCCAAGTCTGGCCAAGGAGTTATACGGAAAAGTCTGGAGACAAGAAGGCTGGCAATTATTTCTATCAACGTATTAACCTCTAGACGACATTTTGTATTTATAGTTTGTATTAGGTTTAATCGCTCCGCCATAACGGCGAAACCAATCATTACTTTATGGCTTTAGTTTGTATATATTTTGCGATTTATGTTACTAGATGCGTTTAGTGAAGAAGACTCATGTATCTACTGTCTACTTAAATGTGGAACTGCCACAATTTATATGGTGAACTTGTATGACTTATTTGTAGAATAACTTAATCTGCCGATTCAAAAACCAACTCTTACCCCCAAAATGAAGATTAAATTAGCTTTGTTGTGATAGCCAATCACGCACCTTATGACATATAAATGTAAAACGTTGTTAATTTAACCAGTCAGAGAAATCGACATCAATAAATGCGTTATGGCTGTAAAGCCATAATATTATAAAATTTAATTTGAATGTTTATTCAGTCATTGCTCAACCTTTCAATACTACCCATGACGATTGCACAATAATTCAATCATTATCAACCCGTGTCTCTCCACTGCTGGATATAGGTCTTCCCCAAGGTTCGCCATTATTTTTAAAGATTTCCTGTCTAACCGCCAAAGTTTTAATTATTTCACATGTTCTCCTGTCACTCTCATCCATTCCTCACGACCTTTCTCAGTCCATCTGTGGGCGATCATCCCACTCTGCGTCTTCCCGTACATGGCCTCGAATCCAAAACACGTCTATCCATCGTTTATCTGTTCTGCAGATGTGTCCGACACATTGCCACTTCAACTTCCTAATTTTGAAAGATAGTTACAGTTAGTTTTGTTCTCTGGCGGATGTCAACGTTGCGGATCTTATCCAACCATAACTGAGCGACATTGAATTTGTGGACCAGCCCCACGTGTCCAGGCTCTATACGACATTACTCGAAGATTATGTTCAATAGTATTGTGCAATCATCAATATTATTGTAGGTGTATGGGCCGTTAAAAATCGACAAGTAGGTAAAAACTTACATAATTTGACTTGTATTATAAATTCTTAAATTAGGCATATACAAAATTTGGTAAAATTGTGCAAAAACATAATAAATTGATGGTGGTGCAGTAACAAAGTACGTAGTGGGTTTAAAAAAATATACTACAAAAAAAAAGTAAATATTATAAACACAGGACAAAAATATCTAGCACTAAAAATATATAAGTATTTTATAGCTGGTTTAGGTTCTTACGTACCCAATATAAATCCTCCTTCGACTTCTGGCCAAGCATATGGATATCATATCATTAGGTATTAGAATAACATACACAAATAATTATATAAATATAAAGTACTCATATATAAATATTTTTAAATGTTTATCAATAAAAATATAACCTATTTTATAAATACGCCAAACTGCGCAGCAAAATTATTGATATTTTTATTCTAATGTTGGTATAACTGCTGCATGTTCTACGCCTAACTTCAACGCAGTCCGTATCGACCAATCACAGCAGCTATTATAGTAAATCAGGGTGACAATGAGTTTTTGTTCGAAAAATTTGTAATCAACTTCCAAAAGTTTGTCTACACAGTTCATTACTTTAAGCATTTAAATTGACATCAGATTCTTCCCAAACCTTCGGGCTAGCGTGGTATGTTTAAGACGATTCCAAAATATGTTCTGGAAGAGCCGTCTCCAATAGTGGAAGCCTAGTGTTCATAATTACAAAATGTTATACAAGTATCAACTCTTCAATTGGCAGCTTCAGTTGGTTAATGGATTCGATGTTTGCGGCTAAAGAGCGAGAATCCGGCTGCCGTTCGGTAGTTTTATCTGTCACTATCATATTGACATGGTACAAAACATCTTTCCTGATTTATCCCTAGACAAGGGACATTTAGCAAAATGTTCATAAATGCTCTGGTAAAGTATTCTAAGGCTATGAAGGAACAATATTTTTGCTATTGTAGAGTTTGTTATCATATATCCTAGAATATTTAGCAAATTATAAACACTGACCGGGTTGTCTCCGGACACTTGGAGATGGCATTGTGTAGGGGCGTTGGTGAGGGCCGACCAGGTAAAGTAGACCACGTACAGGGACACCACGGAGGACTGCAGCAGTCCTGACTTGGGCTGCACCTCCTGCACTGCGGGGAGCACCGACACCACACTCATCACCACCACCAGGATCAAGTTGATGGAGATGAAGAACTTGGGCAGGTCGCAGCCTGCACCCTGGAGAACATTGAATATGTTTGGATAAAATGTGACAAAACCACAGCAGTATTAAAAATTATACATTATATTATTATTTCGTTATTTGTTTTGTCACCACAGAATTAATATTTGAGTATTTTCCACAAACCGAAACCATTGTCACTTTAGTTTAGACTATGACCTGCCATTGGTCCAGCGCTGAGACTTGTATTATGTTTCTTGCTGAAGTACTACTATGAAGTTGTGCTTCACAATCTCGGCAACGGATAATTTGAATTATAAAAAGTTTGAATATTCTATAATATTACCGTGTGGGTGACACTTCCATAGTGTCTCTGGCTTACTTAGAAAGGATGCTTATTATCCACCACTCTGCTCCTGTCCCTACCCAACCAAATACTGTTTGACACCGCTAATGTTGATTTGAAAGCTCAAACCCATCAAATCATACAAATTAAAGAAAAGGTTAAGTGGAACATTGCAATTTTTAAAAACGTAGGATTAATGTCATACCCATTTACCACACAGTATTTTGACTGGTATCTCAGAGAGCAGGTTAGGCCATTGGTCCTGGTGCCACTAATACCAACTTGGGGAATAGTACCTTTAGCATTGAAGGTTCCGGATATTCTAGCTGTGCCTGTGGTGATGATAACAGTTTTTAGTTGGGTAGAGAAGGGAGCCAAAGATAGTGTTGTATTAGTTACGTCAGCATAGTAGACGTAGAGCAGCACTATGCCGGCCAGGGTGAGAGCGAAGCAGGAGCCCGTGGCCAGCAGCAAGGCGGCGTACCATCCGCGAGACTCGGACTCCTCGTAGTTCGCTAAAACATATCAATATTTCAATAGCAAGTTACACATTTGTTCAACTTCACTACTCATTACACAAGTGGAAAAGTTGTTGATATCTCTGGCTACATACATATCTTCACGCCAGATCCCTTGCGGGGTAGGCAGAGACAATTGAGCGCCATTTGACACGATCACGACATACCTCTTTCGCTTCGTCGACATTCATTAACCTCTTCATACATGCCCTTTGGTTACGAAGACTTTTTAATGCACCTTCAGTCAGTGTTTTATTTATTTGATCGTGATATGTGAGTCTCGGTCTGCCAGGGCCTCTTTTACCCACAACTTTCGCATTATATATCTGGTTCGTCAATCTTTCATCGCTCATCCTTTCAACATGCCCGAACCATCGTAGCATGCTTTTCCTTATTTTTGTCCCTATGCTTTCCTTCATACCAACCCTTTTCCGTATTTCGACGTTACGTATGCGGTCCGCCAAAGTGACGCCACATATCCGCCGCAACGACCGCATTTCTACTGCATTAACCCTACTCTCATGCGTAGTCTGACATATCCACGTTTCGCTTCCATACATCATATCTCTGGCTAACTAGACTCAAAGTCAAAAATTATAGTATTTAATCCTATTCTTAGCATCTAACGCATGCCAACTATGTATATACACACATCAAAAGTGTCTAGGGATCAACATATATTTTTGCAATAACTTTTCTCCTGATTGATATTCATTAAAATTTTCTTTAAGGATTGATCAAATAAAATGTTTTCGTTTGTCTACACTCTACAGTAACCAAAGATCAAGTAGTAGGGTAGATGTATCATATTTTAGGATGAAGCTAGGATCTATATGTGTCTTTTGTAACACCAATCAATTGTCATAAGACAGAAAGAGACAAAAATAGTCGCTCTAGTGGGTCGAAAATAATAGAATGTCTCCATTTTGACTATATAATGCTAATTATAGATATATTGTGCAATAGTGTTTAGATTTTTTATCGATAACATATTATCGATAAAATATATTAAGGAATATGGAATGAAATAGAAAATATTATGAAATCCTAATACCTATAGATAATAATTATTAATAATATGCCTATTATGCTTTTGATAATTATGTACGCCTAGTGCGAGTTTTGCAATCGATTTAAGGCCGCGAAATAATTTCAGTTACAAAAAATTTTCAGTTTATTCGAGCCTTTTAGATATTTTTAACACTAAAGTGACCTGATGTGTCATGTGGCAGGCATTTTTGATAATTATTTATGTTTTATTTATTTTTGTATATCCATATGTTATGAGAACCATCCGTTGATTTAAAGAACACAACAATTTGTTTATATTTCTTATGCTTTTTTACTTAGATTTTAATTTTAATTTGTATTTTCCTTTTTGTAAACTATTATTGGTAAATCGACTGCATGGTCCCATAGTTGGTCAGGCATGAAAGTGCCTTGTGTGGGTCCACTACTAATCACATTGATAATTTGTAGCAGTATACTTACTATTTGATATTTGTTTGGAATAAGCATAGATTGTATTTTGTAGGTATATTGGTAATTTAACATATTATTATTATTATTATATAGCTTAAAAACTGGTAGACCGAATTTTGCTCTTTTACCAGTTTAGTCAAGAACAAAGTATTTGATTGAGGTAAAAAACTAAATAAATCAGACGTAGGTCATCCACTGCTGAACATGGCCCCCCTGAACGACCTGTTGATAACGGCCTGTATTCAGCGGCTTCCTGCGGCCTTTATAAGGTCTATCCACCTTGTATGTGGACGTCCTACACTGCAATTGCCAGTGCGTGGTCTCTACTCGAGACCCATTCTGTGCCAACGGCCATCAGTTGTACGAGTGCCCTGCCCAATGCCACTTCAACCTGCAGGTACGACGGGCTATGATAATGTCGGAGACGTTTGTTCTTCTGCCTCATTCTTGATTTGATCTCCGACTATTTGTCAAGGAAGAGGTTTTAGAAGAACAACGGGTAATGTTAACAGGGTCATGTATAAAGAAAAAATGTCTCAACGATTGCGTACACATTATATATTTTTTACAAATGTAATTTCAAATATAAAATCAAATCAAATAATAAAAAATAAAAAAAAATGTATCGTGTACCTAGAGCTTGAGCTGTGGCCAACTGTACTACCGTCCTATAACATTGTATACGTCAGGCGACTATGGCAGTAGGTACATGTTGCCGTCGATTCTAAATAAACAACCTCAAGACACATTAACAGCGCTATTCAGAGACGTTTTGGTATGACTAGCTTTAGTTTGAACTATGTTGTATATCAATATTGCTTGGGATTTCTCGTGAGCACTGCCAGTCGTCTGAAAAAGCTAAGACAGATTCCATATACTAGATGTTGTTTTGTTTGAATCTATATCCCCACTTTTTTTCACGAGATTTAAGATGGTCGATTAGGAAGTTAATAATTATATTGAAAGCTACAGGTGAAAGGCAACAACCTTGGAACAGGCCCACATTGTATTCTAGTGTATCTGTGTAGCCTTCCCTATTTATAACGACAAATCTCAAGTTCTTATAATATCTGGCAATTATATCCCTGAGTATTGTTGGAAAGTTATACCATTTCAGTGCAGTTTGCAGCAATTCATGTTGCACCGACTCAAATGCGTTTTCGAAGTCGATCCAACAAACGCTTGCTGCCGCTCTTGCTTCCTGGCATCCTTCAAACACTCCGCGAGTAAGGTGTTGTGTTCTAAGCAACCAGAAACTCCCGGCAAAAAACCTTTCTGGTGCTGTGGTGAAAAGTAAAAGTACTCGCTCTTGATCATAAATCGGGACATTCTTGCTTGTACTATAGAGAATAAGATTTTGGACATGGTATTCGTCAAAGCTATAGGTCTTGCATCTTTGAAATCAGTTGAATCAATAAACGAATGCACTGTATTACCAAATTCTTTTTTTGGTGACCGGATAATCCATTTATCAAAAAATATCCAACGGGTATCTTCCAAGATTCATTGACACATGTCAACATAAATGTCAAAGCTTCTGGAAAATCGTCGCCGATGACCTCAGTACCAAAATCAATGTGGCCATGATATTTAGTGCCATCCCATTATAACTGCTTTCTTATAGCAACTTCATCCATGCTCAATGCGCAGTACAATGCTTTATCAGTATTTGCGCAACGAATTTTTATTATATCTAGTGCCTCTTTCGTAAATCCAGGTTTGCAATCCACAGATTGGTACCACCTTGATAACATCTTCGGATGCGGCAACACTGTATTAAATGAATCGCGTACAAAGCCATATCCTTTAGGCGATGAAAAATTGAGTGTTAATGCAAACTTTTTAAGTTCTTCTGGGTATTCTTTTGGCAAAGAAGCTCCTTGCAGTTTCATCAAATACCGAGATATAACCTGGTTATCAGTAGACAAGGTGTTCTTTAAAATCGCAACATGCTCACTTTCCATTCTTTCGTGAAGTGCTTCAATAATGGTTTCCAAATTGGCACTCTTCCAGAAGAGCCGAGAACATTTGCGTTGCATATTTTTTAACTTTCTACCACGCCTTTCTGCTATTCGTTTATACTGGTCTACCAACTTCGTAGCGTTTCGAAGTTCAGCATTAAGATCGACGCCCGTTCCATCTACATTTTCTGTTTGGGTTGAGCGATTTAATTTCGGTTGTGAACCATGGAGCTGGAAAAGTGCAAAAAAGGTTAATAATCTATACAAAATTATATTAATAATCATCAAGGGTTTAATTGAAAATGAAGTCGTCTTACCTGTATGTCATCATTCTTTACAGCAGTCGTGTTGATGCAAATGCGTTAGCGTCGCTATATTTCGGAACAAGTTTTCTTTTTTCGGTAATTTCTGAAAATAGACAGTTAATCAGCATAACAAATTATGTATCCAAAAGACTGATCAATTGATCAGTTCTTTCCATCTCAAACCATCAAAGTACCTATGTACACAGTTTTATGAAGTTTCTAGTACATTATTTGAGGTTTCTAGAATTTTATATTACATTTCTAGAAGTTTGTATGAGATTTATAGAAGTTTATATGAGCTTTCTAGGAGGTTTATAAGCTTTCTAGAACGATCTATGAGCTTTTGAGAAGGTTCTATAAGCTTTCTAGAAGCTTCTATGACCTTTATATAAACTTCTATGAGGCTTTTAGAAACTTCTATGAGCTTTCGAGAAGGCTCTAAGCTTTCAGAAAGATTCATAAGGTTTCTAGTTCTAGTATCTATATCAGTAGGTAATAATAAATAAATGTCATACGAAGACGGACAAAAATCCAAATATGAATTTTTCGTGATAGAACTAGGATCGCTACCGGAAAAAAAAAACAGATATTTGAATATTTTTTCTATGATCAATATTAAGCAACGTGCGTCAGACACATAATTTATTTAAATTTAATGTAATTAATAATACTAAAGCATGTTAAAAATTAGCGTCTACTTATTTAATTTTATCTAGATTTTTGGAAAATACCTACAGTTATATTAATAAATTGAAAACTATCGGATTACATTATCGATAAACCAAACCTACAAACAACACTATGAAGTAGGTAAAATGTCAAAAACAACAAGTTATTTTGGTTTTATTGTTATATCAAGAAGCAAACAGGGTTAATTCCGAAAATGTATGTGAAAAACATTGTATAAACTACCAATGGTTTACTTTTTAGCAGAAATGAAAGTAAATTTTAGATATACATTTCGTAAAAGGACAAATTACGACTTCGACTTACCGATGGAAAGACAAAATCCCATTATTCTCCGTCAAAACACCCACTCGGCTTGCACAACTAGGTACGGTACACGCCATTGTCAATATTTAACACGTAAAATAAAGCACAGTCCTAATATTATAAAATAAAACACAGATATTGTCAAAAAAATATTCCGATGTTTGTTAACCAGCAAGTGATAAACAAATATGGCGGTCGATTGCTTGTGGCGCGCAGCGCTTCTGGACGTGCGCGAACGGCTATTGCTATCTCTTTTTGTTACACGTAATGCTGTCGTTTGAAAGAAAAGTATTGTTAAGAGCAGACTTGTTCAGCTTAAATGTGATCTGTCTACCTATATAATTGGTCTTAGACAGTAACGATAAACCAAGTCACCTTTGCATTAGTAAAAAAAATTGCCATTTTCCTAATAAAGGGATTTTTGACATTTGAACCACTAACATTAAAGTTCGAAAAAAAGACTGAAATAACAGTTTTTTTTTTAATTTTATTGGGTAACTTAAACAATTAATAATCCGTGTTTCTACCGCGAACACTAACAACACAAGAACATCGGTTTGGCATACTCAAAATGAGTTCATCCAAATCACGCTGTGGAATGGCCGCCCATGTTCGTTGCAACAACAAAAAAAGGTCTTCTTGCGACTGGATACCCTCCATATTCGGCAGAGCTCTTCTCTGAAGAATATCCCATGCATGCTCAATCGGGTTCAAGTCTGGCGACTGAGCAGGCCAGGGCAGGACATTGATGTTAGCTGCGGCGAGAGTCTGTCTTACAACTCTTGCGGTGTGCGGTCGTGCATTATCATGCATTAACTGAAATAAGGGACCGATATGCACTTGTAGAGGAACGATGACGTCTGATACAACCGTCTCAGCATAAATTTGAGCGTTGAGGTTGCCTCTGATCCAAATCAACTCAGTTCTTCCGCCGATCGAAATACCCGCCCATACCATGATGGTTCCACCACTATAAGGATGGACTTCCTGGCAGGATTTTAATCGCTGTTGGCGTCCAGGGGTTCTCCAGTGTCGTATACGTCTTGTATCCGGCCTCATACCAAAACGAGACTCATCAGAAAAGCACACGAAACGCCATTGTTCTTCAGTCCAATTTCTGTGTTCAAGAGCCCATTGATATCGAGTCCTACGATTGTGCATTGCTATAGGTGGTACCCGTAGCGGTCTTCGGGAATGAAGGTTCACTTCATGCAAGCGGTTTCTGACTGTTTGGTCGCTAATTAAGTTCCCTGAAGAGCGATGAAGGCTCACGGCTAACATCATGGCGGTTATTGTTGGAGTTCTTCGAGCTGTGATTTGAATGTATCGGTCTTGTCTCCGTGTGGTGCAGCGATACCGTCCTCCATGGCGCTCAGCCACGGTACCAGTGGTTCGGTAACGTGTCCAAAGTCGACTGATAACACTCTGACTTGTATTCAGAGCTAAAGCCACAGTACGTTGCCGGGAACCAGCTTCTATCATTCCCACGGCTCTGATCATTTCTTCCCTGCTTAAATGACGTCGCCGCTCCATAATAACGTTGGTTTTAATCAGTAGTAGGGAAACAGTAGCACTAATAATGTCTTCAATGCGTCTTATGTTTTTATAGGGAAAATATTGACAGCTGATTTTCATCTTTTACTCGAATTTGATTGACAGTTCCTGTTTTAAATTATGAAATGCACCAAAAAGGATCCATATAAATTTATAAAATCATAAATTTATTACAAAGCCACATCTCAATCACAAGAAATCCGCATAAACATGCTTGATCCCTAGACTTTTTTGATGTGTGTATATATATAGCCAAATATTATTTTTTAACTGGAAATTGTAATTTTACGTTAAATATACTTATTATTATTCAAATAAGATTTAAAACAAATTTAATTAAAAAAGGCAAATTCCTATAGGATTCCATGGACATGCAGATGCCGGGTCCATTGTGTGAGATTGTTGGAGAGAGCGAAAGAAATGGTGTCTCGGGATCACAACAAACTATGGGCTGGTTTAAAAAGAAAGCCTTTACTTTTTATTGCGAAACAAGACGGTGACCATCCACTATTCTGCTCCTCTTTCTACGCAACCAAATACTGTACGACTTCCCTAATGCTGTCTTGGCAGCTTGTTCAATAATCAAGAGGTTTTATAAAATTTGGTTGGGTAGGGAAAGGAGCAAAATAGTGGATTGTGAGGGTCTTGTTGCGTAATAACATGAAAAAGGAAACCTTATTATTATTAGATACAATAGTTTAAACCGTTTTTGGTTTGGCATAATGGAGAACATTTAAATTTGCATACTGGAAAGAGAAATGTCATAATGTAATAGGTAGGTAGTAGGTTCATAATGTCAGTAGGGAAAATTATTGATAGCCAGTGAACATAGCCCAGTGTGGTGGATCAAAAATGAGATGCAATAATTAAGTGTAAGAAAATACTTACAAACCCAGCTTTCTGCCCAGAAGTGTGCGAAGTCGATGGTGAGGATGAACTGGATAATGATGAAGCAGTAGCCGCCGATAAGTCCAAACACCATCCATGTCTCAGCAAACTGACCCTCCGGAATAAAGAATGCTCCCACAACTCCTCCAATCAAAAGCAAGTATTTTATGCCCCAGAAACTAAAAAAATGGAGTAATTTTGATAAAATAAAATAAAAATATTAAAAAACAAAATATTTTAATGCGATCGAATAGATGACATAATTAATACTATATATTAATAGTATCCAAAACATTAAATCTAAAAATATTTTGGTTATTTTTTCATTTTCATTGCACAAACAATAACTTACCCATTTTGAATACCAGCTCGAGGATCTTTAGAAGACTTTACTCCTATCATTATGAGCGCCATCAGCAAGAAAAACAAACAAGTCGCGAAACAAATCCTAAAAAAATAATTCATGTTAGTGGGTCATATTTCTTAATTACAGTTAGAGTTCAACAACTTATTTTGATATAAACCGTAATATATTTTTTGCCCATTTGCGCAGTTGGATAGGTTTTGTATGCTGACCCTGTAACTGGACGGTCAGTCACATGTTTTTTAATCAGTTTAAAATATTTTAATTAGGTAAATATTATTGCAAAAATATCACTAGTATAACCATTCTTCAGAAAGCTGGGGAATAAATGTCATAATTTACCTGTAAACAGCTAGATATCCAACAGCCTGGTCGCAGTCAACTTTTAAATTGCCAGGTATAATAACAGATGATCCACTATTTGTTGCATTTTCACAAAATGGTACCTGTAATTTTTTTACTCGCCTTAATTAATGTTTAATCCAACTGAAAAATTACTCTACAAGGCAAACTCAGCTATAGTAGATTTACAAAACAAATACAGAAGACAAAAAACAAAAAGGAATAAATGTTTTATTATTACTATTAAGTTTTTACCTTCATAAGAGCATTGTGTAGTCCGGGAGACAGTGTGATGCAGGCTGCCACCATGACCAGCAGCAGCATGACGGAGTACATGAGGCGGGAGGATGTGGAGTTGGCGCATGAGGGACATGCTGAGCAGCACAGAGAACATGCTGCACTGCCACAGCAGCATGCCAGCTAATATTAAGAAAAACATTGATTGTGACCATGGAATAAAACATGATGAATGTCTTGGAACAAACTTCCAAAACACTTTTATGAGCAAACTGGACAAGTATACATACAAACATTACTATGGTGGAAATTTAGTTTCTGTAGCTTGACAGGGCAGAAACAGAGTTAGCCTGTCCTAGATCAACATCTTATAAATTATAATTTCCTAGTTTGCAATCTCATATCTATACCTATAGGAATTAAAAAATGGTGTCTATAATTTTTTTAATTTTATCTATTTGATATAGGGATTTTATTAGGACTGCCTTTCTATTAATCAATAAGATAATAGTAAAATTGGCAAAGGTGAATCCGCTTCTTTAAAAAGTGTGGTTTCTGACTACCCCGCTGGGATGTTGATGACGTTAGGTTGTGAAGATACTTTTCTTTTTAATAATAAGAATGGTTTATCCGTCCAGTAGCAATCTGTAGCCACAGCCAATATTAATTTGTCTGCCAATGTTGGATTTTCTGACTTTTCTTCTTAAGGGCTCCAGTAAAATTGAGGGCTTTTGAAATAACTTAATGTAACCATTATTCCATTCTTAAACATTGTGAAAACTATTTACTTCAAGTATATCGCATGTTCAAGACAAATATTAGACTCTTTTATTTTCCTATCTAACTTATGCATACTACACAAAAGGATGATTATTTTTTAAAACTAAATGTCATGGTCACTTTTATGCAACTTTCTCACTCGCACTTGGACGAATGCAATGGCCTAACATATCCATTGTACGCAAAGTAATGCTTCAGTCTATTTCAGAAGCTATTTCAAGTAGTGTTATGAAAAGTGGATGGTTATTTTTGTCTAGAAAATTTTACATAGCTCTATGTAACATTTTGGAACTCTCTATGTTACATAGCGCCCATCTCCAGTGCCATAGTTTTATAGAACAATAAAGGAAACTGACCTAAGCACTGCTCTATTGTTCATTATGTGCCCACCTATAGAATTTTGTTGTTTTATATAAGATATATAAGAGAGTTACTGTTTTAAGAAATAAAACTAGCATCAAGGCTGAGTCTTTGTTTTGTTCAGATAAGGAAAATGCGACTTGGTAACCAATGCAAAATTAGCGGAGTGACTCAGTAAATAGAAAGTTATCTAATTCAATTAACAATAATATAGATATTGTTATTAGATTTAAATCGTCTAGATACTACGGAAGACTATTTACATGCTTTTGGAAGCAACTAACAAAGGATAAATAAATAATCGATGATAATGACCATGGTTAAAACTTTTACCTGTGCTGCAGAGCAGAGGCCTAAAACAGCTCCCATTTTTTACCAAGTCACTTTTACTATTTGCTAACTTCAAAATAAGTAAAAATCACAATTATGTGTTAATTATTTTAAAAGAAATCAAGAAAAAAATAAGAAGAATGATTCTCCATTTAATCAAAACAACATATTTTTTTGCTATATTTATTAACGTCCCTAGGATACTGGAAAAATAGGTGTTCGATTAGTTTAATTATTCTATGGTTAAGACTTTAAATGTCGTCCATTGCTGAAGTTTTGTTTATATCCAATATTCTTCCAAATAAGAACACGTAATGTAACGTATTATGCGAATTTTTCGTTTTATTATTATTTTATGTTTCTTAAACCAATGGTAGCTAGTCCTTAAGCCGTTCAAATTATGACGTATATATTGCGTTTGAATATTCGATAAATCACCTTTTTAGGATTATTACTGCTCTAGCACTTTTATTTATTTAGGAAAACTTACAGCTACAATACAAATATAGAAAGATAATAATACTATAAAGCCGATAACAAGAATTCACAGATAGTTACAATAGAAAGCATGCAAGAAAAACTTTTCAAAAGCAAAGTACGAATACAGGAACAACAATAAAATAAAAATAAAGACAAAAAAAACAATAGATACGATGAAATAATAAAAAGACATGACAAATAAATACAACTGCAGAAAAGAAAACAAAAATAACAAAATTAAAAAACAATAGGTCAGTCCACTAACTCGAAGTGCTCATTCGTCATCACTCATTTTTTTGATAAACTTAAGTATCTGTTTACTTGATATGAGAGACAAATTAGTTGCAGAGACAAAAGAAGCTCTTGGGCATATCATAAGCCATAAAGTGCTCGGAACGCGCTCGTAAATGCGCATGATAGTGAAAATAGTCAGACGCTGGGTACACAGGTTCAGCCCTAGTTTTTCAGATGCTTGTACACGGTGCATGTTCTAAAAATCCTAATCCCTTCCTACCCATTCCGCAACCGAACCACACGCACAGGTTAGAAAATGCAGCCACATACCGTAGTCTCCATCCCTTCGGACGTATTAATTTGGGGACTCATACATCTGTGCAAAAGATGTGGAATGCTCTTCCAGCCTCTGTGTTTCCACTTTCCTATAACCTGGAGTCCTACAAGCAAAATGTGAAAAACTGATATCGGTCATGAGTGTCTGATTTCAGTTTGCTAACGTTCACGGACCTTACACGCCACTTACCATCAGATAGGCGCAAGGTCACATGTCGTGCTAGTATTAAAAAATATATATATTTGACCAGAATAAGTTACCGGCTATTGCTACTTACGCGATCCACCCGTGCGAGAAGTACGTACATCTGTAAATTACTTGGTCGTGGTTATATATGGAGGTAAAGGTAGCTACTAGTCACGAAAGGGATCTATTCATGAAATATCCTTCGTTCTTTACACATGTTTAGGACAATTTATTGACAAATGATATTAAACCTCATTGATATACTCGTAGACCATTCGCCCATTCTCGCCGGTCGACTAAGCAGCGACTCTTGTAGCGAGAGAGCTCTTCGATGGCTGAACGCCAGTTGAGAACATCAACGACAGTTAGTTATTTGACAGACGGTTAACTTAACTAGTTCGTCGATTCAACGACGATTACTATTAAAAACACTTCCTTTCCACTGATTTGGTCTTTTCACATCGGTCGCGTCGTGCTTGTTCATATCTGCACCTGTGCAAGTAACCTACGCGCTGACCCGCACGCGACGCAGATCGTGCTGGTATATCCGCACTTTTCCTTATGCTATATGTTACCTGCCTAAATGCCTCAACATGCACATGATAGTCAACATCGTCAGACGCTAGTACACAGGCTCAGCCCTAGTTTTTAGATGTTTTTATTCTCTCTCTCACTGACTAGGGCCGTCTCTGATGGTATCCAGTACCTTACTTCATGTGGGACGCCTGGGTTATAAGCCCAGTTACTTCAGCACGCGATAGGAGCGCTACGAGTCCTAAACTAATAATCTTTATTTAGCCATTAATGTACGAACGGAAAATAATCAAAACCATAAAACTTTTTATTTGTGTAAACTCCATGTAACGTCACTCTATTTAATGACAAACTCCCTAAAGCGTAGAAATCAATTGGCTTTGGTTGGTTTAGCTTGTCTTCCATACAATGATTCCATCTCCATTTAACGACAACTCTCTATAACGTAATAAAATGCACAGTCCCTTCAGTCTCGTTATATAGAGTTGTATTTATTATTCGATGCCGAATCTTTAGCGCTTCCACCGTGCGGCGAAGTGTAAAAAATGTCAGCTCGGATGTATTTTTTGATATCAGATTTGATCGTGCTAAGGCTGGAGAATTCTTATAATTAAATAATTTTCTGCAGAGTTTATCTCTTAAGTGGATTGACTAGGATTTACGTCATGATATTTGAATCGTAAATAATGTGTTTCCAGCTATGGTTATCAATTAAGGGAAATAATCCGATTAGAAATTAAAACAAAAGAGTTAATAAAATCTAAATAATATATTTGTAAATACATTTATATCTATAAATAACACCTTTCAGAATATAATGAAGTTGTTCTGTAGGTTTTCTAAAGTAGGTAAACCATAGAAGGCATCGTCAGAGGTACAGCACACCTGTTTTGGAAATACATTCAGAAAAACTTTTAAGTTTGGAAACCGCTAATAGAAAGACTTGTGTGATATTATGTAATACATACATATCTATAAATAGATGGACAGTTATTAAATGTTCTATTGGCGGTGTCAAACATACATGCCTTTTAATATATAACTAAGATAAATATATAATCTTTAAGACACACAAAATAGCTATAAACTTATTGAGGTACCCACTCGTACAGTCACAGATAACAATCTGAAAATTTTGAAAATGAACTTTTTAATCTAAAGCTTAATTAACAATTTCTATCAAGTTAACACTCACAAGTACAAGTTACTTACTTTAACTTAATTTTAGTATTAAATAATTATACAATTCTGTGTTTCTAATTAATAGCAGTTATTGTAATAGTTAGAATAATAACGTCTAGACAAACGAAGTCGTGAGATAAGTAAGGCAATATTAATTAAGACGTGATGCATCGGAACAACACAACAAATGTCTAATTTGACGCACATAAACTATTATTGAAAGTTGGACAATGTTGTACATAAAACTATCGTTCTATGCGTTATTATTGTAACTGAAGTAGATATGGCAACAGGCAACATTATTTAACTAAAATTAAGTTAAACCAGAGTCTCTGAATAATGCTGATAGTGTTTCCATAACATGTCGACAGAATTCACAAAGTTATTATTTTTACACAGCAGTTTTATTGCTATCAAATGCGAAACCAAATATAGAGAGCATTGACAAATTAGTTATTATGCAAAGTTGTCACAAGTTGTGAAGTCGTTGGTTTGTATAGTGAAACCAATCGAGTACCAACTACGAACTCATCGACTACTATAATGTATACCAATGAAAACAAATATAATTAATTTGGAACACATTATGGACCTTTTCTCATTAAAATACAAAATAACATTAAATCTATATCTTAAGCTAACGATCTCAATAAAATATAACTAACACTCGCACATTCAACATGACATTTATATAAATAACCAAATAAATAGAATTATGAATATCACAGGAGATTAACTGCCAGCCAGTTATATATACATCAACACAACACGCGTACCAACAGAAACATAATGGTTCACTCACAAGTGAAAGGCGTTTGACGTTGCTCCATTGGCATGTTCGACTTGGCTCTGTAAGCGCTTTTTTGTTACTTTATTTCGCTTTAAAAGGCATTTGAGTAGCGTTTTTATTAGCTTTAAAGCAAAATTCAATACCAAAAACGCGTTTTGCCTACAACGCGAACACATAAAGGTATTTTCATTATAAATGATAATCATAAATAAATCATAAAACAGATTAACCATGCTACTCATAAAATATATTTTTTTTACAAAATATATAAACCTATTGGGTAATTAATGTTCAATTTTATTGTGTCATTTAAAGTGAAAATATCCGTAAACAAATTAAAACTCAAATTTAATTTTAAAATGATATATTTTCCTTTACGATAATTTATGAATATTAAATCAACTTTTAAGTTGCTACTGATTAGTGTACTTTTTAAAAATCGATATGTTGTAAAAGAGAATACATTAAAAATTAAATTAATAAAAAGTAAGGTAAGATAGCTGTTTTGTATGGAGACTAACGCCTTCCTTGAATTAAGATAAAACAGCGGTGTAAATTGGGAAAGGTTAAGGATAAGCTGACAGTTTCGGTAAAAGCTGCTGTGATATTGACAACTAATGCGATCATAATGACAACAAAATCTTTTGACCGAGATGATACAACCTTAATACTATTGGTAACCATACAATCGATGTCCTATCGCGGTGTCCAAGACTTACTAACTTGCCCAAAAAAATAAATATCTACCGCATACATCAGCCCTATTTATATATCTTAAGCGCAAACGTTATATAATAAAATCCTTTAAATAACAGAAACAGTCGTATAAAGGTTTCCAATACAGAAGATGCTGCAAATAACGTTTTGCATGCGTTCATTTTAAAAATGTCTAATATATATATTTTTTTATTTGCCTTTATTTTGCCTTATTTATTAATGTGTGTAATAAAACTATGTTTAATGTAAATTATTATATTATTTTAATAAACAAAAATGTTGTTTATTAAAAATAATATAAGCGCTTTACTTTACATTTTCCAAATGATTTTGAAATAGCAACCCCATGAGTGGTTTTTTAAATAGTGGAAAACGTTATTTTATCGGTAGCTCGGTTATGATCGGAATAGACTAGGACTAATAGTGACAGTGAAACTTAGCAGGTTTATTCTGGTTTTAGTGACTTTCTGTATTACATTACTACGAACGCAAAACACATTTCAAAGCTAATTTATGTGTATAAATGAAATAGCATTACCTACATCTCTGGTAGGATTATTCATCATCATCATCATCAGCCTGTGTCTCTCCACTGCTGGATATAGGCCTCCCCCAAGGCTCGCCACTGCACGCGGTCTTTTGCAATCCTCATCCAACCCCCACCAGCGACCCTCCTTAGGTCATCCGTCCATCTGGCGGGGGGTCGTCCCACTCTGCGTCGTCCCGTACGTGGTCTCCACTCCAGAACCCGTTTGCCCCATCGGTCGTCGGTTCTGCGGCAGATGTGTCCGGCCCATTGCCACTTCAGCTTGCTAATTTTGAATGCTATGTCAGTAACTTTGGTTTTCTGACGAATTTCAACGTTTCGAATTCTATCCATCAGAGAAATACCAAGCATAGCTCTCTCCATAGCTCGCTGAGCGACCTTGAATTTGTGAACCAGACCCACTGTCAGTGTCCACGTCTCTGCTCCGTACGACATTACGGGGAGGACGCACTGGTTGAAGACTTTTGTCTTCAAACACTGTGGTATGGACGATGAGAAGATATGTCGAAGTTTCCCGAATGCCGCCCATCCTAGCTGAATGCGTCTGTCGGCTTCTTTGCTGAAGTTAGCAGCGCCTAGCTGAATAGTCTGTCCAAGGTAGACGTATTCCTGCACAACTTCGAGAGTAGCATTTCCCACACAGATTGGCCTCTGCTTGACATGGTCATTGAACATAACCTTAGTCTTATCCAGGTTCATTCCGAGGCCAACCTGCTGAGAAGCCACGTAGGATTATTATTTGCTGGTAATTATTATTTTTAGAATAATAAACAATTGAATTAGAATCGTCGCGTTTTAATGATTATTTGTAAATGATGAGGCAAGTGAGGGTTCTCGTGTTCCGACACCGCGGCAACATTATATCTTACTCTTCTACGTACATAACTAGTAATTGTAAAGTGCAACGTGCTTTTACAACTACCCAATATTATATTTTGTGAATATCGTTATCAACTTTATTGTACAAAGTACAAAGGCGGATTCAATAATGCTAGACATTCTATGATAGTCAAAATTTATAATATCATAAAAGACATCATCCAATTTAGGCTATTTTTGTACTACTTGTACCGTGTACAATAATAAAACAGTGTAAATAATAATTGCAATACTTTTATTGATAAGACTAATGTTATTTTTGCAAAAAATTTTTTTTTTTAAATATGTAGTATTCGTATCAATTAAGGCCTAATAAAAAAATAAAGAATGTCAACAGGCGCTTGACTGATGAAAGTTTTTGACAGTTGACAGACTTGGCGCTGTGAGCAACTTTTATTACTGAATTTCGCTTTGACAGGCTTTCAAGGAGCTTTTCCAAACGCTTTGAGTTTTGAAGCAACAAATTCCCGAATCGAACACTATCAAAATACCATGTCTGTCAAAATTATGTGTGTCTGCGGTGACTGTTGATGACAGTTTTTTTTTATTACATCGAATTAATCCTTAGGTACTAGAATATTGTTATACTGTAATCTTGTTAAAATATTTTATCTACACATGCATATAATTTTAAAAATGTAAATAGTTGAAGTTTTTATCTGAATAAACGAATTAAAAAAAATATATATATAACTGTAAATACAATTTAGCCCAAATCCTCAAACAAGATGAATGATGTCTTTTAATGACGAAATGTTTGCATCGCACATTATGAGCAAGAACATGACTACCATATCCTGTAGTAGTATTCGATACTTATAAAGACACGTTATATTGCAGGAGTATATAAATTTAATTTAAATTGCAACAATAACAACAAAATACTTTTATAACATGACAATGTTTGTATAAAAACAAATGAAATCACTTGGTCGAGTTAGTAACAAGACTCCGGCCCGAGCTCGTCAAACGTTACCAACTTAAAAATATTATTGTAGGTATACATTTGACAGCACAAGGATAGATATACATATTTACAGTCGGAAACCCACTTAGTATAAAGTAAATATAATTGAGAAATAAGTTTACGAATTAGAATCCCATCACCTGTCATTATTGCAATAAAATCAGAAAACCGTTACAAATCACGAATAATTAAACAACTTCAACATTTATATTCGCGATTCCACTAACACGCGGTTTCTAATAAGTGTGAAGACAGTACGGACATAGTGCATAATGGTTTTCCATAGTATTTTATCGTAAAAGTTCGTATTGTATTTATCGTGCTCTCCAAATTAGCTTCAGTACCATAAATAATAAAGTTCCACATTAATGGAAATGCCATTCATTTAATACGATAATTGATTGACACTTCAGGTGCTGTCGTATTCCGATTGAGGCTCGAGTTTTCCTACAATACATTATGCACTATATCTGTATGAAGAAGAGGGATAAATCTTGATACCTACAAAAAGCTTACTTCTAATCTCGTAAAAGATCGGCTATTATAGTAGATTACCATTTTTTTCCTGTATTTTTTAAATATTTCATATACTATGTTACACTAAACATATACAGGGCTTAAGAGGGTTTAAAGCTTGTGCTTCCCTCTCGCTCGCACAATACAGCATTTTTAAAATCTGAGTGTACTTAAATAGAAAAAACATTTGTAACGATTTTCGTCTATCTTACTAAAACAAATCTATGATTAATATATTTCTAAAATATCAGGAATGTTATATTTGAAAAATTAAAAATATATTTCTCAAAATGTAAACTTGAAAAAACTTAGTTGTTTTGTGTGAGCTAGAAGGATGCAAAAGCGCTTAACTCTCTTAATGACTAAGCACAAGTATAACATATATTTAATTATATCCAAAATCCTGTATATATATATATATGTTTATATTAAAATTATTCAGGAAACAAATGGCGATCTATTGTTGACCTTGAGAAGAAGAAATGCATGACATCCTAGTTGTCTCAGTACGTATTTAACGCGTTATTGGTATAAGCAGGAGACATATTTTCATAAATGATTGCCCACATATGATTTAAATATTTATAAACAATGGAGGCATATTTACAGAACTACATTGTTTATTCAAATTAATTTCATTACGAGAAGGTACTTAACCACTAATATTATTCTGGATTTAATATGGAATCTATATTCAAAGTTTTAAGAATATATAACCAATATCTAATCGATAAAACTAATTTTATTCGTACGATAACTATATGATACATGCAAAATTGATTTGACACCTCGGTTGGCCGCGGCCATGCATCTGTCACACCGCCTATACAACACAACCAGAACCAACATACATATAGCCGTAATTAGAGATATACTCTAACTAATATCATATATGTATAGGCTGCTCTCTTATTCCTACCTGCATCCCTATTCTGCTACTTAAACGCAAACGCTATATAATGGAATTCCTCATTTTTTGAGTATCTTTAAAGGACATCGTACAGAGTACATGTCCTAAACACGTGATTTATTTACATAATATTTGTTCATAACCGAGATGGGGATCAATTCCAAGTGTTGCAGAATTTGATGATTTTCAATAAGTATTCGCGGGAAAACCGCACAATTTAATTTTCATACAACTATGATTAATGTAAATATATAATCTTATTTTAATATTATAAATGTTGTTAAAAAGATTATAAATTATCCGCGAACAATATTTACTTTACGCTTTCCTAGTGATTTTTTATTTTGTCATGAGCTCGTCAATGCTCGGCAAAACTCGGGCCAAAAGTAAAAGTAAAATTCCACTATTTTGATAATCTAAAGTTTGCGCTTGAGTAATGGAATACGACTGCAGCAATAACTACGTAAAATGTTAATTCCCTCCAAAAATATTTCCGTCAATATAATTTATAGCGACGGAATAAGCTAAATTAAATCACGGACAAAGTTTTAATATATATATATATATATATATATTTAGTGTACGTATATAGTGGAATTATAATAATGTATTTATAGATATAATACATATATATAAAATAAATGTTACATAAAAATATTTGTCCTGCTTACGACAAGACGAAATCTATTCTTGCACATGTCTAGATTTGTAGGAGTCCGACTAGTGTTCGGTGTTGCGGGTGCCAACTAAACGTTACATTTGTTTCAGTTCGTTCCGTCTCCATTTGATTTGCACAGTTTATGTGTTATAGTCATTATGCTTTCTTTGTACTTAGTATTTTTTTTTTGTATAATTTTTATTTATTTAATTTAAATCAATATCTTGTATAAAATAATGACTTTGGTGTTGAATGGATACAACATTGAGCAAAAGATTTGGCTAAAATAAATTAGTTCGTAAAATATAAATTAAATTATCTACAAGTTTTCTTAATAAAATAATATCTATAGAATATATTTTGTCTTTATTTATTTTATTATATTAAAACATATCGAAAATAAGAAAGAATGTAATATATTATGTTCATTAACCTAATAGCTTCCAAAATATTGAGATCTCTTTGTTATCATTTGCTGCATTTATTTATTAAACATACAATCACAAGTGCATAGGTTAAAACTGTATGTAGTGTATATAGAAAGTCGTGTTTGTAATCAAATAAAGTACAGTTAGAATTTAGTAAATACTTGTGTAACATAAGATATATAAACTTTGCAATACAATTTAATTGTACCTAACGTTATTTAAATACTATCTATGACTTCAACCTTAAATATATCATAATTATGTACTTCTAACATATCTATTCTAATAATAAAATAATTCCTACTATATGGCAGTTGTCACATTGCTAGCTGAGTTGATCCTTTGATTAATAAATAATTTGGTTAGAATGCTAAATGACAACTTCATATATATTTTAATCACAACCATTATTATTACAAATGGTTTTTGGTATATACAGGTACTATATCTGCCTTCTACTATCGTACGGGCAAGAAATTATTTATAGTCTCAGGCACTGAATATTTAGATTTAAATTTGATAGTTAGTATTCTTTAAATCGAAACTTTAAGTAGAAATAGGCGAGTTCATATGTTATAGCACTGCATTCTACATTTATTTAATAATCACATGTTTTCTGTCAATAAGGCTAAATAAAATGTCGCCGCCTGCTAGATGTGATGTGCGTCAGTATATGATCAGCACCACCAACATAATAACTCCAAGAATATGTGATGTGGGTGCTATGCATTGGCACATAAGTTCACGCCACGATCCCTGGTAACTGTGTATTCCGTCATCTTCATTCAATAATTTATGGTTTAACGACCTCCTAATGTAACGACGGTACAAACTATCTTCGATTTAAACAATCACATTAAGTAACAACATTTCATATAATATTTGATAATCAATTTCTTATTTACACCCTAACATTGCTTCAATATATTAAAAAATAATTAATCATATTTACAATCCTCCTTCCTCCTAATACTTAAATAATATTGCAGCATGACGTCACTTCCTCTCACTCTCTGCTCTCGCTTTCCTGGTCTCTGCTTCTGAGATAGTCTCCGCGCGACTGTCCCGGACATGTCACCTCCTGGGGTGCTCCACTGTGACCCCCGCAGTGATGACTCCCGGGTGGTCAGAGTGAAGCCCCCCCTGCCGCGTCCCGACTCGCTCCGTGTCCCTCGGCAGTACCACCGTTGGTATCTCGATGACTAGTTAAGTTGCCTATTCAAACACTCCACTAGACCTATGCCACGCCAAACACGCAAAAAAATTGTCCAATACTCAGCATCGTTCAGAATAGACAATGGGAACTATTATTAAAAGTTTAACCATTTTGACCCGTATCATTACGACCGAATGGATTCCAGGGTGGGCAGAAACCACGCTTTTAAAAGATCCGGATTCACATTTAGCCAACTTTACTATAGACACTAAAGAACGATGGTGGCTCGGTTCTAGGAACGCTTTCCTCAACATCCTAAGAAGGTGAGTTCGAACCCCGGCATGTACCACTAAGAAATACACTTCTCTTACGTATATTTGACATAGATTTATAAGATCCTGTTCCCGTGGCTCGGCGAGCGCGTTAAGCCGTCGGTCCCGGTTCCACTAATACCAACTTGTGGAATCGTTAATAAATTGTTCTTACAAATTTACATGAGCCCTCGCCCACCCGTCTGGCCACCCTCGCCCACCCGTCTGGCCACCCTCGCCAGTCGCAAGTCAAAGTCCATCTCCAATCTAGGTCAATCCAATATAGGAGGTCTAGGACTCTTGTGTTCTGGGGGCTTTGATGATGACTATATAGGCACATCATGACAAGTGGGAAGGTCGTCTATGTCTCTAGCGTACCACCTTGAGAAATATCACAAATCAATTAAATAAATTATTGTGTTTCAAACAGTAATGGAACCCGGTACCTCCAGTATATATAGGTACCTAAATCCACTTAACCGCGTGTTTGTCGTGGCGCCGCTCCAGTGGAGTGTCCGCGAATGGGTATACCTTGAAGTCCCGGTACGCTACGGGTACAGAGTCCTGCCTCCGGTACGACCCAGATATGTTACCTTGAAGTCTTAACGTCCTAGTCTTATCGTCGATTCTGAGATAACTTATCCTTAACTTATTGATAAATAGCTTTTTATTAAAATCTATCATTCAGTCGATTCATTATTTGAGTGTTTGAGGTAATACCACTTACCAATTTCAAGTCGGAATCTATACTTGCGACAGTAGTCGTCCAGCACGCGTGCGCCCCCTACTGGGTGGAACCGTACACTCGTAGGACGGACCTAAATACTTCATCAAATCGTAATATAAGTAAATTTTATCGTAATATAATTGATTGTAAAATTTATATCGAACCAACATTAAAAAAAGATGTTTATATAAAATTTATTTTTTAAATCTCATGCGATATAATGTAAAAATTAAATATAGTTTAAAGTTTGCGATAGTTCCACGCAGTAGAGCGCGTGGTGGCATCAGTCTAAAGTTACTTGTAACTTAAATTGTGGATAATTCCTAACTTAAACACAGTCCGTCTTCCTAACAGTAGGTAATGTCGATCGCATTACGAAGATACGTGGGCAATGTCCATATGCAGTCACTATTCGAGCCACATTTCTTAGAGCAAAAATATGTCTCCTTTATAATCGATATATATGACTCCATATATTATATATTAACTCCTTTGACTATCTTTTATTTTTTATATATAATTACGATTCGCTCACTTTACAATTGGCGACGAACTAAATATAAAATCTCTTCGATATATTCATTTGTGATAGTATGTCTCTTTTATAATCGATTAATATATTATGACTCCGTATAAGTTATTATAAATAAAACTCCTAGGAGTATCTTTACATATAATCACGAGTCGCTCACTGAACTGACAGTTTGCGAAGTTAAAATCTGCGGGGTCATTGTGTAACTCATCGACTTTCCGAAATCGGCATTATTTGACAGATAACCGATCCGTTACGTTTGGGGATTACATTTATTTCTTATTCAAACTAAACTATTACACATAATCTTTTTGATGATCATCAATCTACTTTCTGTACCAATATTTGTACTAATCTAACTAGTTGTATTTTAATAAAATGTAATTGTAGTTGTTTTTTTAAAAGACAATCCATTTTGGGCTAATCTTGTACTACTTGTGCTGTGTGCAATGATCAAAAAAAATTAAATAGAAGTTTTGCTAATTTTATTGATTATTTAGTATAGTTATTTTTACTATAAATTACTGTGCAATTAAGTTATTTGGAAAATAAAATATATAGTTTTCGTATGAATCAAGTCCTTTAGTACTATAAATGCATACTTAACTGTGAATACAATTTGAAATGTTTTTTTTTAATACTCTCTTTTACTAATATTTTGTTTTCGTATTGTTGAAGGAAGGGTTTAAAGATTAACTTAAGTTAAACAAACAAAATAGTTTAGTTTGGCTAACAAAAGACTAAGAAATATATGCGTTTTTTGTTTGACCAAGCCGCAATGGATCGGCTACAACTGAGTCCAAGTCGATGAGTATTAACATCCCCTTTAAGTTTTAAGTATGTGTTAGTCTCCGAATCGCGAGCAGGCTTTCTTCCACTTGCACTGGGTGCACCATTGGTCGCGATGCTCCATGCCGTACACCTTGCGGCACTTCTTGTTGTCGGAGCGCGCGCGCCGCCCCGGACTGCCCGGCACGCCAGACAGGCGCATGTGCTTCTGCAAATTTATTTATTTAAAACTTTATTGTCTTTATTATCCCCATAATCTCCCACTCTTCACTGCAGATCTTTCCTGAATGTCAGGAGTCAGACGATAATAAACCACGCTGGCCATTGCGAATTAATAAATATTACTGATTGCCATAGGAATTTCTAAACAAAGTTGCCCTTTAACATAAAAGTACATTGGTACTAATCTATACCTACTGAATACTGATATGATTTATTAAAGGTACACAACATGATGTGGATGTGTTAATGGATGAATGTTCATCAGACAATAGGTATTAATGGGCGAGTAAAGGGTAAGAAACTTACGGGTGAATGTGAATTTGACCAGGAATGAGGTAAGACGCCAGGAATGCTTATAGGCCGCGCAGTGCCGTTCTGCTGCATCGTTAGTAGTCCTTGTCTAGAAAATAAAATAAAAACAATTAGGACTATGTAGAACAATAATGTAGAACGTCAAATAAGGCCATCGTGCTTAAAGTGTTTAGATTGCAATACAGGGTAGAACAATAAATATACAAAGTATAATCAATTTGAATTTAGAACACTTGTTTAATTTGTTTATTAAAGCAAAGACAACTAGTCCTTCAACCTTAACTTATTGTATATGTTTTTAATTTAGAATTTGCTGACCTGAAGGAGCCGACCAGTTGTCTCTGGTAGTCGGGGTCCTCGTGCGGGGGCCGACACATGTCTCGATGAGACAGCGTTGGGGCTGCAGCAGGAGAGATCACCTCTCGCTCCGTGTAGTAGAACTCCTCTTCGTGATCACTGTCACCTTCCTTCTTTGGCCTGAAATAGATGCATAAATATTTATTTATTTATCCTTATTGCTTGTATAGAGAAATATCAAGGGTGATTCATTTATGAAGGGAATCGCCTAACAAGGAGCACAGCTGCAAGAATTATCAGGTAGTGCCTTACCTAGGAAAATATTTGTTATAGTAGCTTTAAAACAGCTCTTTCTAAAAGCGGTGCAAAGTCCATGATTAGATGCAACTGTCTTTACTACCAATATGCCGACTTTGTCAAGATTTTTATCATGCTAAATCGACTTTTTTTAATCGAAAACACACAATCTGGGTTAGCATTTATCATCTTTAGCATACGACAGATGTAGTGAAAATTTATATGACTTAAATGAGCACTGATTTAAGATGTGGTAATAAGTATGATATCCTTGGAGCAGGTGGTATATCGGCCATTATCAGAGGCGATAAAGAGTTATGCACGCGAAGAGCGAGTGATCGGTTACGTAAAGCGAGCGTCATGGACCTTTATACTGTCATACATACTAATTCTTGGCCTCGGACTGCGACGCAAACGACGACTGTGCAAATCCAAAGCAGCAATATAGCTCAGAGTGGTCTCCAGAGCACCGTGGTTCTTGCGTAATTCCGTCATATCTCGAGATATGGAAATACCTGCCATTGAAGAGTTTGTCGTCGGCCTGACTAGACGTATGTTCTATCGGGCCGACATCGGACACTTCAAGCATCTCCAAAATATCCGTCTTCCGCTCGGCTACCTTACGGGAGACCACTTCCTTGTTTCGTGAGCCACACGGGCGCTTTTCTGCTAGTAACGGCGTCCAGCACCTTGTTTGGAGCCTGGACGACCCTACTGTCCCTACGACCCTGTCTATCTGTACACATTCATCGTTCAATCATCATTATGTTATGAAGCAAAGAAGCATTCATGTGCATATAGGCAGTAATACTTGTTTTTCTTTGGCTTAAGCTGTTTTGTATGTTTTACGAAAGGATAGTATGTAGTACGTATAGTATGTCTGAATTCAGAGTTCTAGTTTGAGGATCTGAATTTCTCCAAAAAGAACTGTACTTTTAGTACAATAAACGTTTTTTGTGTTTGTATTTTTTTGTAACTCCCTATCTGAAGAGAAGGAAAAAAAGATCAATGATGAGAGAAACTAACGCTGAATATAATGAGCTTTTAACACCTACATATGTCAAATTGTCTTGTGATCATAAAGGCAGACTTTTTGTAATTTGGCAATTATGTTATCTGCGAACAGCTGTCATCTCATACTGCAGGATGCAACTATCCACCAAAACCACGACGCGTCAATTTTAGGCAAGAATAAATAGTATAGTTTGACCAGGTTTAATATTAAGTCAGTGTGCCGACCTTCCTGGCAGCAAGCAAGGTTGCAGCGCGGCTTCCGGGTCGCGAGGGCCGGCCCTACGCCGACTGTTCTTTTACAACAAAAGTCAAGGTAAAACCTTATGTTCTGTTAACTAGGAATATATACACGGATTTTATTAAAAACATAACAAGTTTTGTATGACGTGGCTTTTTATTTGAACTTTAACGAAATTATTACATTGTATGTTTATTTTACTCCTTATTTTAGATTTTAAATAAAGGCCTCCAATGGACAATAATGGTTTTTAGCACCAGATCGTCATTTCTCCCAACGCACCGCGGGTTTTGCATTTACCGTCGCGTCGTAAGCACAGCAGCAGGAGTTGTATAGTCAGTAACCCTTCTGAGTTTGGGTAGATTTAGAAGTACCAAATTTAATAAATAAAGCCATGTAGTTGGAGATTTGAACAAGGTATCTATTAACTTGATTGTGTATGATCGTGATATAGGAGGAAGGCGAGGAGATAAGGGCGCTGCAGCGAGTGCGCAACCCAAGCACGTGCGCGCCACACGAGGCTGCCCCACGTGCCCGTTATCGGCTGCACGATGCACGGACTCAAGCAGCCAAACTTCCAGTACCACGTCACGATCAAAGTCAGGATACAACTAATACAATAACTAAACTAAATATGATTACTTAAAAAAGAAATCTACACATCCTTTTACATACCATACCTACATTCACACATATATCACAAACGCACAGAGAAGGCATATATTATATATTGTTGTAACATTATAACGCGGAAGAGTTGACAAGGTTGCCCTGTAGACTGTAGTGCGGGATCTACAGGGCGTGTAGGCATCACAATCACATCAATTGACAAACGATAGAACAAAAATAATAATAAATAAACGTATCTTCACAACCGTATCCCTTTCGGGGTGGTCAGAAACCACGGTTTAAAACTGTTTTCTACTACACTTAGAAAGTATATTTTTAATCATTATAATATAAAAATTTAAAATTATATAAATTTAAATTAATTTTAGTTTTTGTTTCCGTTGTAAATTAGCAAGCAATAATTGATACGTACCTGAATGTCTATAAAAAAATAAGTTTCCAATGGCATTGAAGTCATAACTGCATTTCAACCACTACAAAGACTTTGAACTTAAACAGTAAATTTTAAAAGTGTATAATGAATTTCGAGTTGCGTTGTGCACATGACGCTATGAAGGCCACTCTGGCCGTGACCAAGGCGACAGAAACTAGTTCGCAGCGAGGCCAGCTCATCATATTACGGCTATATTCATCTAGAACGACATAATAATGTCAGTTTTGCAAATTCATAGCGATGCTTAGCAGGCTATTCACTAATTAACCGGATTACATAAACTGTCAGAAAATTATATATAAAATTTTATAGTCTATTTAAATAAATCGAATAACACCTCTAAGCGAGACTATTATTTATTTATTTATTATTTACTTATTCCACAGCTGTATTTTACAAATAAATATTTACATTCAAATGATTACCGAACACCTAGCCAATTACGGAATAACATTATTTTCACTAAACATATAGCATGAACGGATTATTAACAATTTAAACTATTAAAAATAAACATAAGAATAAAAATAAAGATACAATATTTAAAAAAATCATCTACGCACCATTATGTAAGTGTATGTATATGTGAATGTGTAGGTGTGTGAAGGTGTATATTGTAAGTGTGAATGAGTGAAAATGTGTAGATTTCATTGCATTATATATATATATATATTTTATCGGGTACAATTCCCGACTTTTACAATATGATGTTTTTATTATTAAATTCGACCCCGAGACTGCTTTCAGTATTTTTTTAATTCTTTATTTCACCAAAACTTAAAATTAGGTAGGCGAGTTTAATGCTAGTTTTTAATGGCATTTTCCGACAACTAACCTTTGGGGTGGTGAGAGATTATAAGCATGGTACATAAGGGATTACAAGCTACCACTGGCTATAACTGGCCGGCGGGCTGCGGACACAGTGAAAGAACCTGAATTTCTGCTAGAGGAGTGGGATGGAATTACTTGTAGTTTAGAAAATTACCCTATTAGTGAGACCATTTAAATGACACTCTGTATCTATTCTAACCTAACTTAATTATTATATTGTCAACAGTTTTCTATAGAATAAATAAATTATAGCCTTCCAACATATTTCGTTAGGCAACCCATCACCGTTGCTTTTGCAAGCGTATTTTTTTCATATAAAATGGATTACATACTTGATCGATGAAGGACGTTTTTTCTTAGTACGAATGTTGTACTACAAGTCGTGTTTCAAAGAATAACATAGGTGAATAATTTTGGTTGCCATATCTATGTGAATGTTAACAGCTGCTTAGTAAATTGCTATCGATTGGTGGTCTCTCGATATCCACTGAGGTAACCTGTCAACTAGTCGTGCTAATAATCTTTTAAATAGATACTTCTACATTTGTACCTTGAATGCTCTACCAGACTGGACGTTTCTTGAATGCTCTACCAGACTGGACGTTTCTTGAAGGTTCTAGCATACGATGGGTATTAAATTAACAATTCCCATTTTATGTGATTTTTCAAAGTATTTATTTATTGGGGAAAACTATTAACATGGAACTGTTACTATATGTCGATTTAAATATTTAACAATATCCCAACAGAAATAAAACAAGTACCAGTAAAAATGTGCTGTATAAAAAATATATCATCACGACCGATTCCCTTTCGAGGTGGTCAGAAACCACGCTTATAAATAAGAGGATTCACATTTAGCCAACTTTACTATAGGCCAAGCATGACAAGTGGCAAGCTCGTCGATGTCTCCAGCGTACCAAAGGAGAGAAATATCACAAATAAATTAAAAATTAAAATTACATTAATAAATATTTTTGTGTCCCGACCAGGAATCGAACCCGGTACCTCCGAGTATCCACGGCGCCAGACCACGGAGGCAGTCTATATAAATGGCTGGCAAAGAGCTGTTTCTATAATATTGGCCAATTCTTAGAACGGAATGACATTTTTTAAAAATTTTATATTTATTTTTAATATAAAATTATTATACATATTGACCTAAATTTTATTATGTAATAATGACTATTTGTAGATAAGAATATATTTAAACTAAAATTTTGCATGCCACCACAATGTGCAGAGCCAACGTACTAACCATATTACTGTATGTACCACATTTAAAGCAAATAAACGTTTTTGAATTTGAATCAACTACACAAGTATAGACATAAAAATAGAAACAGAAAGTCATTTACAAGTTTCCACTAGTAGCGTTAGAATAATTGAGATTATGAACGATGACGGCATCTACAAACTATCACTCCATGCAATAAACTAATAACTGTACAATAACAGAACTATTATCGATTAAAAAACCTTAACATCAGTTTCATCAATGAACGAATTAAGAGTATTACAAGCTCTAATTAAAAATGTTAAAAGATAATCACTCTTTCTGCCGTAATTCATGATTTACCTAAGTACTAAGAAATTCTTATCTCGTTCCCGATAGGTATAAAAAATAAATCTTACCCTAAATGTGAGTTTCTGATATGGATCTCGATAGAGGGGCAGGTGGTGGTGATGTAGCCACATCCACGCCAAGTGCACTGGTACACCACTGAGTTCATCTGAAACAAACATAAAAACAAATTAATACACTATTTTTTGCACTAAACAAGAATTGAAGTCAGAATGAATGCTTTTTTGTTACCCTCTCTTGCTCGCATTTTAAGTATATTTTCATATAACTATTTTTAGAAGGAGCAATCATACAAAAGGATTTTCCTCTATATTACAAACGAATCTATGATTAATATATTTGTGAGTATAAGGTCCGAAATTTTTTAAAAGCACACTAAGATTAAAAAAAAAAATTGTGAGGGCGAGAGGGATGCGAAGTGAAACCCTCTTAAAGATTTACGGCTTGTCTATTTTTTCTAGGTGCACAGGCGTTGAGCAAGTTTAAACATTAAACAATCAATGTTCGTAGACGGTGAATCTGCCTAGCGAGAAAATGTAAGAAGCAAAAAAAAAAAATCAAACAAATTGCGAGGTGTTCTTGTGTGACGGTATTTCCTATAGTTATTAAAATACACAGATAGAATGACACTATTTCCCCCTAAAAGTGCTGAGAATGATCATTCAATTAGTCCAAGACTACAACACTACTCTATGGGGACGTCTCTACGACTACCGTCATTTTTCCCGCCTTGCTTAAGTCAACTTAATATTATAAATATAAAAGAAGTTTTATCTGTATGTAATATGTAATATGACCTTTTTAAGTAAACTTTGCTTGTCCCGAAGGTTGGTGGTAAGAGAATGCAAAGCGGCATTACACACGCCTTTTGTATAAAAACAATAAAGTTATCCGAGTGTACACCCGAGACAAGTCTAACAGTAATATAGATATATAGTTTAGTCATTCGAAGCCAGAAGTGTAATATTTTTGGCCAATAAGTTTAAATGAGATGCATTATAAAATAATATACAGCGGTACTCGTAGTAAACAGGAGCATATTTTATTGCAGCGATGCGGCGACACAAGGTCGTGGCCTAGACAATCTTCCGTTTTATAGACGACACAAATGACGTACCAACTACACTCGAAAGCTAAGAGAACGGGGTCACTATCGCTAAGGTTAAAAATTATGTAATAAAGTGTTGTCTGTAAGCTACGCTTGCTACGAGAAATTGGCCGAGGAAGACTACGATGTATATAGGATAGGTCTATAGTAAATGGGTAAATCTGAATCCACTTCATAAAAGCGTGGGTACTGATCATTCTGTATCCCGATAAGAAAGTGATTATTCTTATTTAGATTTAAAAAAAAAACAATAAAATAATTGCTACTGTTACTATCGCGTACTATTAAATAGTTGTTATAAAATATATAAGGTACAAGTTCGTAGCGGACAGCAGCAGAAGACATGACCTTCTGTAGCTAGCGACACGTAGCGTCCTCTGCGGCCTAGAGCTGAATTCGTATTCATAACTGCAGATACAATTGACCGCCTCCGTGGTCTAGTGGTAACAAACGTTGCCGTAAACTCGGGAGGTCGTGGGTTCGATTCCCACCGGGGGCAAGTTGTACATTGTATAATTTGTCTCGGTCTGGGTGTTTATATGTATAATATGTATATATTTACAAAAAAAAAAGTATAATATGTAGTTTATCAACCATCTAGTTTTCGTAACACAAGCCTCGCAGCTTACCACGGAAATTAGATGGCGCTGTGTGATTGTCTGGAAATATTTATAATTTATTTATTTATTTTATATTGTCGTGACCGTGCTATGTGTCGTGACGTCGGCTACGAACTTAGACCTTTAAGTTTATTCGCATAGAGACCGTTTTAATTATAAAAACTATTACTGTCTCATGAAATTTGGCAGAGATGTTTATTGAAAGCTATACACAAAGTCTATATAGGGTTAACATCTGATATCGAATTGTGAGATACATTTTTTAATTTACAAATATATTACAATTTACTAGATTAATAACATAAATTATGGATGGACCGAGAATACATTGTTGCCACAAACAATTACTTATATCCTAACCTGAGAATTCATAAATAAATAAAATCGTGGCTGTAAAGGGGCCGTGTCAACTTATTCTCTAAATAACAATGTCAAATAACATTAAATAAAATATAAGTTCGTGGCTGTCAAGAGGCCGTATCATCTTACAACTAAAAATAATAATAATATTCATCAAATCAAATAATTTAAATCTATAAAATTTGATCGTGGCTGTAAGGAGGCCGTGTCAACCTTAATATATAAATATTTTTTTAGAAATCAAGGTTTTTTTATATAATTTTTTCCGTTTTCATTGCTTTCAAGTGGGTATACATTAAACCACCTATTTGCACATGACATTGCCAACTAGGAACAGATGCACATAATATGCTAAATTTTGTCAACGTCCTCGCTTGTAATGTTTTGTTGGTTTGTACATGATAATGTCGTGGTAATTGGTTTCAATGTCGTTGACGTGTTACGATAATATCATATCTTGTATATTAGATCAGTACATCATCTAATACCAGGTTCCAGTGGCGTAAAGAAATGTGGAAAATACTAAACTGCGGACAAGTCTTGTTTTGGTTTTGATTCTGATATTTAGATTCTTTCATATTCCATTCAACTGGCTCATTATAGGACTCATAAGACCCGGTGTTAAAGATACATGAACTCGGTATATGAACTATATTCTAGATTAAGCGCCAAGACAGAAGTTTATATGAACATTACCATCCCATCATGACAAGTGGTAAGCTCGTCTACTCGTATGTCTTAACAAACTCGAGAAATATCACAAATAAATTATTGTGTCCCGACAAGGAACCGAACCGGGTAGCTTCGCACAGACTCAACAGCTAGACAACGGACGCAGTTTTGTGGAAAATTTATATAAATGTAAAATGTTAGATAGAAGAATGTAGTTAGATAGTAATACAGAAGTCCGGGCGCGAGTGACGATGACTTGCCAAGCTGCAGCGACCTTCTGTTCAATGCCACGTTATTTTAGTTTCCGAGCCGGGAACAAAACTGTTGCTATGAAGCTCGGACAAATATAATCCTTTATGTAACTGCAATAACACACCTAGATAAAACACTGCAACATTCAGACAAAGATCCATAAAGCATTCCTATCGCTTGATCGCTCTTTGCTCATAGATATTTTATTGATTTAAAAACTTAATTTCATTATTAATTCTTTGACAGTCAAATCTTTAGAACATTTCGATAATATAGATATAGATATTAGAGTATAGATGCAATCATCAATTGAGTTATTATTAACAATGTTTAATATAAATAAATACGTACAAATATAAATAAAATGTACATTAAAAATAAATAATAATATAAAACTACTTACATGATGAGGAATGAATTTAGGACAGTTAGAAAGAAAGTGTTTGTAAACCATACATATGTTTGATGAAAGCTCGATATGGAGCTTGCCTGATACCTAAAGGTAGGTCATTCTAAAGTTTTGCAGCACAACAGCATACGATACGTACAACACTAAACTGAAAGTTATACTTTTTGCAAATATATAAAACCGTAACTAAATCTTAGTAGTAAATACTGACCGTTGTTAAAGTTTTTATCATGTTTATAATTGTGTGTCCGATGAGACCAATGTTACCCGATCTTAATATTGATAAAGAGTGACCTCAAAGGTTTATTTTAATTGGAAGCTCCTCGACCTTCCAAAGTCCGTGAGTTTTCCCCGATGACGCCGGCAACCTTCGTGGAGCCACCCTTGGCCGTGGTGCTGCGACCTAGTTCCCTCCCCTAACCCCCCTGACCTGACCCACATCGGATTGCACTCGGCCCGGGGACCTACTTGCAGGAGAGCGCAGATATAACTCTCAGCAAAAATAATGAACATTGGCTTCGTTATGCCATGCAACAATTTTTATCTTTATTAATAGTTTATCAAAAGCTGATCATTTATGTTTGGAATATATCTCGTAAATAAAGAGATAATCTTTAAATGATGACCACTCAGTGATATTTATTTTAACGAGTTATAATTTACATGTACTTTAAACGTAATTTTGTGCAGATTACTTATTCGAATTCTAGGTGATGCTTAAGAACATCAACCCCATATTTACATTTAGCTCAAGTTTATTAAAGCATTTACAGAAACAAAACATCAATTAATTGATTTTGGTTATAAGCAAAAGCTATGGCAGCTTTTACTTTCACATACAGTTTACTAAATCAATGGCTTATAACATTTTTTTTTTCTTTAAATATATCCAGACAGGTCACACAGCGCCATCTAATTTCTGTGGTAAGCTACGAGGCTTGTGTTGAGGTATCTGATCTATAAAAAACTTAAAAATATGATAAATCCTTTTTGTGACGGTAAACTAAACTGATTGTATCAATGGTAGGTGTTTATTTTTCAAATTTCAATAGCAACTTATACATTAATATCTAAAACAAACGTCCGCCCCTTCTGAAATATGATGGTCTTTGATACCCTAGAATAATAAAGTTGGCTACCACAAGAGGAAGGAATATTGGTAAGAAGTACATTAACAAGGTATATTTATTATATATTGAATTATCCTGCCTGTACTATAACGATGTTGGTTTTTGTTGATTCCAGTTTAGGTGTGTAAGCGGTAAATCATTATGAAACACCATAAAATGTAGGATATTCCAGTAAATGCTTATCAAGTAGTTGTGAATCATGAAATTACGATGAGTAATAGTTAGGTAGAAACAGTGCAGTGGGCACACCCACGCCATGGAGACCACTGTGTATGTCCTTGTAGACCTTCGGGCTCGGATCGATATGCCGGCTTCGGTTACCGTAACTTTCCCTTCTCTTTAGCCAATGTTTTTATTAAAACCATGAGAATGCTACGCGTTCTTCTAAAATCTTCCTTTAAATAATGTTTTAACCGGTTGTTGTCATTTCTGTAATAATTTGTGATAGACCTTTTATTATTGAAATATTTAGATGCTACTATATATATTTTGTTGAGCTTATTTGGTAAGAAGACTTATTTTTTTGGATTTTTTCTTGTATATTTTAATTTTACCTACGCATTTTTTTAACTAATTACAAGACAAATTATGACAATTGGCTTGCTTTCTCGCTCGCAAAATCAAACATTTTCAAAGATTTTTCATTTCTGAGTGTACTTTAGAAATGTCTTGTTTTCTTAAATTTTGTATTGTGCAAGCGAGAGGGGTGCAAAACCGTTAAACCCTCTTAACATGATTAATTAAAATTATTTATAACTTATTAAATTACTGAAACCAAGATATGTATTGTTATTGATCGAGTGATTAGATTATGTTAACTTAAAACCTATCAGCGTGTTTCTGAAAGCTTTTCATGACTGCTAGATAATCGTTGATCATTATAATCGTGTTATTCAGTGAATTGGCAGAACCGAGCAAAACTTTATTTTGATATCGGGCTCACGGGCGAGTCGCCCCCCGCGCGCGCGGGTCGGGAGCGGGAGATACCCTTCTCTCCGCTGCACCACTGACCTACTTTCAGCTTTCAATGGCCGCTTTATATCGACTCGTATTTGGTACTCGTAGTCCGTGTTTGACTTGGCGCTGTAAACCTATTTTTTACTGAATTTTGCTTCAATAGCTAGGCGTTCGGGTAGCTTTTCCAAGCGCGCCGCCGTCGAATAACCAAGGAGTGGGTTTCACTTCTATTATATTTACAACGTAGTGTTATGTTTTCTTTTCTCATTGTAATTATTTATTATATAGGTTATTTTTATTGTAGGTATATTTAATATATTTTCCGGTATTTAAATTTTTCATTACCTTCGTCGTGATGTGTTTTGTTAATGATATCAAAGAGAAGTACTTTACAAAGAGAAGAAAGACGAAATACCGTTCGCGTAGCTTTGAAACGTTTTGCTTTATACAAGACGGACGATTTTTTTGATTGGCTTAAAGCTTGTAAGTAACAATTTTCCAAGTCAAACACGACCGTAATAATATTTTTGATACGTCATTCTGAATCATGGCTATCACTCTTCCTTTACATTGTAGGAAGGATAATCTTTCTATATAAAAACCACAGCTCCAAATGTGAACATACGGCAAACAATAACACGATTATACTAGACCAACTTAAAACTATGATTAAAATAATAATAATGTTAAGCAAAAACATGCAAAAAGCTAAAACAATAATAATAAAAATTAAAACATTCCTTAAGTTTTAAATAATTCATTTACAGTTTACAGTATCAAATAATAAAATAGAACATTCCAAATAAATTAAATTAAAATTAATACTATATACAAATATGGTAATAAATAAGATTCAATACAGTAAAAAAGTTAAAACATATCCATTTCATTTAGTAAAATTCAATAACAATTCATTGCGCGTCATTTATTACTCTATGGCTAAAATTCAAATAATACATTGATCAGAATAAATTATTTATTATTTTTTTAGGTATTAATTAGGTCACTGAAATGTGCAAAAGACTTGGTTACTTCTTTTACGCTTTCCTACAGAATATTAGCACAGTTCTAGAATAATTATACCTACCTACCGGGTTCGATACCAAGTCGGGGCGCAATTATTTATTTAATTGATATTTTTCGAGTTTGGTTATCATTATGAGCCTATGTAAAGTTGGCTAAATGTTACTACTACTAAGTTACTGATCTACGGTCGTGATGATATTTTACATTACTATGTACCTAATTAATGCGTTTTATTATTACCTTGCATAATGCGTGTTAACCAACATTTATACTTGAATAAATAAATATTGATGCAGATTTAATTTAGTTTAATTAGACACTAGATTAGCTAAAATACGTTCAAGTTAATTAATGTTTAATGTATTCAAATAACAAAACATAGTTAAAAAGTATTTGTTTACTGAAAACTGGTACGTAATGCAGAGCAATAGATGGCTTCAGTAGCGCTGTAGCTGGAGTACGTAGGGTGTGTGGTTGTGTGCTATAGGGATACTTACACGTGCCGCGCTTTGTCGATGTGTGAGTGAGCTGCACTGGATGTAGTGTGGGTGGGGTTAAGGCGAACGCGCACTACTACGCCACAATACAAACGAACATCAAACTTCACATTTTTCCAATACAACGATTATTAGGAGGGTTTTGCATCCCTTTCGATATTTTCAAAGATTTTTAAGTCTATGGTTATTATGAAACATGTAGTCTATATACTTTTTAGAAAATATAAATACAGATATTTTAGAAATATTTTTACTTTCATATACCAAATTTTAGACAGAGAAAAATAGCAAAGACATATATAACGCTTTCCCTATTTAACTAAAACGAATATATGAGAGAGAGATTTATTCCCTAGTAAGTTGATTTTCTCTCCATTCCTCAAGCGACCCGCACAGGTCAGAATAAGCACCATACCGTAGTCACTATCCCAACGCGTACGTATAAATTTGTGGACTTAAACATTTGTCGCACGATAAACATGTGGAATGCTCTTCCAGCCATCGCCATTTAATTGCTAGTAGCACAAGCCGTCGCCGCAGCTTTCCTGGTGCATTACAGCCTTCACATCATGGTCAGTCCATCTCTTCAGAGACCTACCACGTATCCTCTTGCCATTGACTTTTCCCTCGATGGTGGTTTCTCCCCGCCCGCCGTGACACGTATCCGAAGAAGTGGGAATGCGTGATTACAGAACACCACATCACATGCAACTTTAAAATTATAAATCGTATAATAATTAAAGAAAGAAATAGCATGTACGAGTATGTAGAGGCCAGTTTTTCGCAGCAATTTTCTATAAGTACTCTATGACCACTATGTATTCTTGATCGAAGGGAGACAAAATGTTGAAAAGGTACTTAGCTTTTTCGCTAGTGGTGCACGGTCACCTTAAATGGGGATGGGGGGGGACGCTGCACGTGTCGCTGTGGAGAGACCCTGACCGGAGCCCCGGGAGGAGGGGGTCGGTGGAGGGAAGGGGCGTGGGGGCATGCAGCGTGCAATGGGGCTTTGTTACTAGCTTGCCCCAGATCTCGACTGGACCCAATTACCGAACATGTCGACTACGCCTATACTTAATTGTTCCTTTGTTGCAACTACTATTACACGCATTAGATAGGTTTTCTTTTCATACATGGATAGATAATTTATTCTTTAAATTACACTAATTAAAAACTCATTTAACATGTTGTTGAACTAAATTTTAACATACACATATCAGATTAAAAACAAACGAAGATGTAGAGATCATTTATTTTAAGCTTATTAATACATGTGTCTGATACAGATTATGCCGGCTAGACAAAAAGCACAGATAACAAAAGAAGGACTTCAGGTTAGAAGGAGAAGCACGGTCATGTATGGATCATTCTACATGTTCAGGTGACACTCGTACGTTTGGTATTTATTTAGTTGTAAATATATTAACTTACAAAAAATGTCACAAACACGCTACGAGCTGTCTACGATATTTTTATTATCTCTTGTTTAATCTTTATATCTTTTTGTAGTTGTAATTTTATATTTGTGCAAGCTTTTAATTGACATCTGGTTTTTTATATAAGTAATCATTATTTGGTAAATGTAATTTAAAAAAAAAATCAAGCATATAACCCAGAGACATGGATCTTTTTAAACAAATTTGGTATGTAGGTACCTAACTCTTAAGCTTGCCAGTTGCCATGATGGGCCTAAGTAAAGTTGGCTAATGGTGAAAAAAAAGTGTGGTTTCTGACCACCCCGCAATGAATACAGGCGTTATGATACCTTACTTTTTTTACTTTTTTCTAGGGGGTGATAGTGTTTATTCTAAAATTGTTTATCTATTAGCCAAAAATAGATCTTCACAAACTCGTCTGGCCAAATTCTCCCAAAACATGTTCTGGAAATTCCATCTCCAGTAGTGTGAGAGGTATTCTTGAAGACTTTGATGATATTGATTGACTTTTTAGTTAAGTCATCGACAAGAGCTCAACAAACTTGGCTAAATGAGTTTACGGTCGTGAAGATGCAAAACCATAATAGTAAATTGTTTTTTATTGTTGTTAGGTTGGTAACTGTAAAGTAACCGTAATTTCTCCCGTTAGTTCCCGCTCAGGAGTCCAGGGCACCGAAGCATATCCCACACCCATGTATGTGAGTACATAGCAAAGGAGGTCAACTATGAACGGCATGATTTTTTATTAGTAAGTTAATATCAACACTATTGCAATCTCTTGTTAAATGACATCATCCATTTTGGGTTATTTTTGTACTAATTGTGCTGTGTACAATGATCTATATCATAAAAAGCTCGTCAATATCTCTAGAGTACCAGATTTGGCAATAGATTTTTTTCTGTTCTCATCCAAGAATCGAACTTGGTAAATTTGAATTTGAACAATTAATAGATACCAGTATGTATCTATAGGCTATTACAATCAGTTATCACTGTTAGCTAGTTAAAAACTAGCAGGACTTTGAAGGTTTCGTTCGATTTCGTGAAAACTTCTTACTAATAGATTTACTTTAAGCTCACAATCTATGTATATTTCATTTATGAGCGTTGCATCGTTCTCGTTCTCATCTTCTGATGTTTTAATCTACATTTTTTTGAGAGAAAAGTTAGAACTGTTTTCCTAGAGTCGGTAAATCCTAATGTAAATTGGTACCCAGAAACGGAGAAATAGATTCCGTTTATCAGAAGTTGTAGGATAATCATGTTTCTGTGAACTGTACAACATTACGTAAGCGGAAAAACAACGGTCCGTTCACTTCAAATAGAAAATTTCACAACGGGACATGTCATCAAGAAAATATTGCGCTTTTAAATCCATAAACATAAAAACTTTATTCAAAACACGACAGTATTCCCTACACATAGAGGTTATTATTGCGTGATATGTTGTGAAAAGCCGGCGTTTTATGCCGGTTTGTTGTCGCGCCATCTCTGTCTACTGCGTAGCGCGCGTTTCCCAGAGATTAATATTGATTTGTTTGCTTGGCGTCTCTTTCTTGCACGCGTGAATGTATATCTCTGTCTCGCCAGCATGACCTTCTCGCTATTTACTTCATGTGTAAGTTAGATAGGTTGTTTTCGTGTCGTCCCGCTCACGAAGCAGCTAGCAACGAATGAGGAAGACGCCATTTTATGCGATCGGTTTTATGGTGCGTAACTGCGCGGTCCGAAGTCGGTAGTTATGTGTGTGTTCGTGTGATCATTAGAACTCATAGCTGAAGCCCACTTGGGTGCCGTTACAGCAACCTTAATAATATATTGTGATATGCATAACATTAGTTATAGCCTCATCAAACTACTGTAAAGGTTTATAAAAGAAATATATATGAACTTAGTATCATCATCACGGCCGTATCCCTTGCGGGATGGCCAGAAATCACGCTTTATTTTTTTAAAAGAAACAGATTAACATTTAGCCAACTTTACTATAGCCATCATAAGTGCAAGCTATAAGGGTTAATATAATATTTCATATTTCTCGACAAATAAGGATTTTAACTAAAATTTTGTATTTAGGAATTGCATTGCTTGATATAACTAGTACTCTACGTTTCTAGGTTAACAAGGCTTTGGTTTGCTTGTACTCGTGGTTCGGTCGGTCACGTGGCTTGATTGTCCGTAATGAAAACATGCCAATTGTTGATAAACATTTCAAGTTCACAAGCCGGAAGCCTTTGTTTATAAAATCGGCACTTTGTTTTTTATTCAACATTTATCTAACAAATAAGTACCTATACTAAAAAAGCATCGGCATTGTTCAACTATAAATAACAATACAAATGCTCATAGGTACAGACAGACAAAACGACGCTGGTAGTTTTAAGAATATATAATTTACTTACAACAGTAAACTTATTTGTCTCCGTTGGCAATATACATATATTATATGTATATTTTATTTTTGTTCTCTATATTTATATTTGATAGTTTTATTGTAAAATTTGACTGATATGGGTGTTATCCCTGAAATAAAATTTTATTTTATTTTATATGATAAGTAGGTATATCACTATTAAAATATGTTAATTTGTAAAATATGACAACTTAATAAAGAATATACTTTAACAAAAAACCGTCTACCTGAATAAAAGGGCAGGTATAAAAAAAACAGTCAAACTTGGACACATTCTGGCAGGAATCAATTATTGTTACACATCAAAGCTGCAAAAGGTCCAGTCAGCAGATAATGAAGTACATTATCAATAAAGAAACTTATCAACAATCAATGGATTTCCGTGCGGGTGCCGGGTCCATCATGTCTCGGGCTTATTTCGAAACGACCATTAGCACGTTTAACATTAATTGGTTAGGCATTTGATTGGTTGATAAACACAAGGGACAAGCTATCTACCAATAACTTCATTTATTTTTTACTTTATAATATAATTAATTATATCATAATACATAAATAATAAGGATACCTTCAAAAACAATTGCCACGTCTCTGACAACTGGTTACGATAATAAATAAAACAATAGTAAAAAAATAATAGTACACCAATTTAAAATTAGGCCATGGAGTCATAGGAATGAGTTTACTCTCTTCTTTTAAATATGCACCTATTTGTGGGTGGGTGACGAGTAGGTAGCTAATAAAAAATATATTTCATTTATATTCAGAAACTGTGGGTAAGAATCACGAAAGACTAGACGTTTTAAAATCAAAAGGCCATTGATATCAGATGGTGGTTAAGACACATTGTGACAAAGACGTGAGAGCGAGAGGGCGATTTGTTTGGAGCGAGAGGGCAGATGGAATGCACCCCATGGCTTGCAGGGGAGTGCAGAGCAGGTCAACGACCCGGCCCATACACTACCCCGTACCACTTCCTTCATTCCTTCCCACATAACGCAGGCTAAAGAATCGACGAAAATATTGAAAAAATATAACTGTTTCTATTTAAAATCTAAGATTGATTAAGGTGTTAGGATTGCCAGTATTCAAAATATCCATTTTTTTATTATTTATCACCATAGGGACCTATCGGAACACTTGGTTACGTCCATACTAGTCACTATTGCACTTTAGATATCCATAAGTTTTTTGAATAAATTTATCTGTCACTATTACGAAGAATAATTATAATTCTGGACTGCTATATAATTTAAAAAAATAGGATTAAATATTGTTGATGTGGAGGTGTACATAGACGAACAACGCTAAGTTTTGTTAAGCTAAGTTGCACTAAAATAAGGTCTATGTAATTGTAAGTACAGTCACACAGACATTTATTTTGACATGGCGTACTGGTTACTTTTTTTTTTTTTCAATAAACAATTAGGTACCTAAACATACCTAAGAATGAAAAAATAGGCTATAAATGCGTCTCAGTCTCGTTAGGAATTACTAATTAAATACATAATTATTAATTATCAAGCCGTCAATATTATCGAAACTAAAACGAAGGCGCTGATAACCTACATTAGATGAACTCTACTCGCAACTCCCAAAACAAAGGCTTTGTTCCTAGTAAAAACATCCACAGGTGGCTGTATTTGAAATTGAATGAACCCGGCTTAAGTTGAGGACCCTCCCCTTCGGTGCCCGCACCCCAAATCGACACAAAAATCGAAGTTGTGTGTGTATTGGCAGAAATCATCGAAAGACAATTTGACTTACTTCGGGAAAGCTACGCGGACTAAAGCAAAGAAAGTATCATCACGACCGTATCCCTTTTGGGGTGGTCAGATACCACCCTTTTAAAGAAGTGGATTTACATTTAGGACAACTTTACTATAGGCCCATTATGACAAGTGGCAAGCTCGTCGATGTCTCTAGCGTATCAAAGGCGAGAAATATCACAAATAAATTATATATTTATTACCGGGAATCGAACTCAGTATCTCCAAGTCTGAATCCACGGACTTAACCGCTAGACCACAGAGGCAATCAAGAAACAATGAAAAAACTAAAGATACAAATACTGTAACATAACAAACTGTCAAATAGTATATATGTTTGTCAAAGTCAGCGTATGCACAAAAAAAAACAACCGGCATAGATGTAAGGACTGATATTAAAACCTAGTTGACTGACTAAGCCCTGATTATTTATTTATTAAAGGATAACTAACGACCAATAACAAAATTGGAAAAAAGTTAATGTAAACATAAGGAATCAATTAGAAGTTACCACAAAATACCATCAAATTTCCGTTACTAGAAAGTAACATGTAAAAATATCAGTAGTAATACCTATATATTTTTAAAAGCACTGTGACATAATTGTTAAAGTTTACTGATTAATATGTAACTAGTGATTTTAGATAAACGATATTCAGGTGAAAGCAAAGCCCCATACGAGTATTATCTGTAAAAATGTATCTTCCCACTTCTGGAGGTGGGCCCATCATGTTCCAGAAATCAGACTCTGTATTCTAGGGGCTTTGATGATGTTCTTATAACCGGGCCACCGCCACTCTTAGTTAGTTTATCAAATAGAAGAAGCATGCCAATATAATGGTGATCATACATGCGCGCAACGCGTCTGTTAAGCAGCCTATTAACGCGCTTGTGCCCGTGCTCGTCGATATTTTGCTTTATACGAAAGCATCTCAAACCAGCATAAAATGTGACTGGTCATTAACTACAGATCACACGTGTCGGAGTCAGAGGTGAACGACGTCAGTTGACGCGACTTCGCATCGCGTCATTCCAATTAATTACATACTCTATCATTGAATTATGGTAAGAAACCAGCCACTTAAGATTATAGTTTTTTATTAGAACTTATTTTAACTATTATAGAAGTTCACTATCCAATTTAAAAAGCTAACCTAAAAAACAAAGAAACAAGCAAACGCTTTTTATTGTCCCAATTTTTTATTGTCTGACAGCCATTTCAGAGAATGTCAAGCGACATTAATCCCGCCTCTTTGTACATAGTGCAATAAAATTTTAAATAAATAATAAACAAAAGTCAGTCTACCTCATATTCACTCCTAAACTGCTGGACCTATTTAGATAGAAATATGTTTTAGGATGGACGTCACACGTCAGTATCCCAGCGCAAGATGTGAAAATGTTATTCTTATTCCTTATATAGAAACTCGATATTTGTTATTACTGTTTTTATAAGGATAAATATTCTAAGCAAGAATTAAATATCTGTACAACAATAAAAAGGAGTGAGGAATGCATTGTCCATTTATGGTATAGGTTAAATGAATCACGGGGATTCAGGGTTACTCTGAAATGCCCAAGATTAAACATTTGATTATTAGTTACGATTATATATTTAGACACTCATTACCGTGTTTCACACATATTGCTTACAGAAATAAATTATTGTGACCCAAAAAACTATCGGCAGGTTGAGGGGGGGAATCTAGTTAAAAATCAAGACGCCAAACTATCTCTCTGAGGACAAAACTGATACGAAGCTAGAGCTCTTATTGAATCCTTTCTCAATCATATTATACATACGAGTATATTAAAAGATCACAGGAATCAGCTTAGCTTAGCCGTTGCAGAGAGGCAGAGAAAAAAATGAATTCTATTTTTTAAAATAATCCATAGAGAACATTAACAATATTGTACATTTTTACAATATTTTATAAAATAAAAAACGTACTACAAACAAATATATTATATATGTATATGGATGGACGAAAGAAGTAAGTAAATTTAATTTAAGGCATTACAGCCTTGTGAACTTATAATCTAAATAATAATAATAGAATGTCTAATTATATTAAAATTTAATTAATTTTGTGGCTGTACAATGGCTGAGTCAATTTAAATTATATGTCATAATAATAAATTAATAAATTACATTTGAAATAAAACAGAAAGAAAGAAAGACGGAAAGAACAAAGGAATGATGAAATAAAGAATAGAAGTAAGAACAGTAGAGACGGAAACAAATAAAGAAAAAAAGGGAAAAAGAACCTGATTTATTGATAGTTGTAAACCCACTCTGAAAACTACGGCAGCAGAATAATAAAGTTGTATCGTGTCCCTGTGTGATCCCGTAGTTTCGTGTTGATGTTTAAGAGTGGGCCTGGTGGCTGAGTGGGCCTTCTGGTCGCCGACCTCAGCAGGTTTCGACTTGCTACAGTTTCACTTTTTCCTCTCGCACGAGACGGGGTGAGCCACCTATCCTCTGTTACTAAATTATTAATTGCGCAATAATTCCTCCGAGTTACTAACTTTGTTAAAAAAACAAGTTGGATTTGCTGCTTTTAGCCTACAAAGAAAGCAGATTTGCAGATTTAGGACCACGTTCGATTACTTTCAAGAAACACAATATTTCGACTACTCTAGTAGTTAAGACGCGTGAGTTACCGGGTTAGATTCCTGATCGCAAACGTTAATTTAATTTATTTGTGTGGTACTTTTTAAATCTGGTACGCTAGAGCTAAGAGCTAAATCTTACCACATGTCTAGATGGGCCTATAATGAAGTTGGCTAAATAAGAATTCGCTACTACGTGGTTTGTAAAAACACCTGAAAGGGATGCGGTCGTGATGATACTTTTTACGTGCTTATTATGAGCTAGAAAAGTTCATTAAACTTCTTTCTTTTGGTTTCAGAGCAAAAGGAGTGCTAAATCAGTTTAGAAGTCAAAAAGTCTCGTTTCTAAAATAGGTTACTCTTACCAAAATCTAAGTTAAAAATACACAGCACCAGTGTTATAGCATAGATTGTATATACAATAAATTTCCAAAATCTATTAAACAAGAAGCTAACCATTTATGACGTAATAGATATAGTAAGTTGATGACATTTCAAAAAAGTACACTAGATATGAAAAATCTTTGAAAATATTGGATTGTGCGAGCGGGATGGATGCACAGGCGTTAACCCTCTAAAGTGGTTATTGAACTACTCGCACAAAACATTTAATTAACTGGATACTTAATAATTATATTTACATTTAAAGGAAGATAAATTTGTGGAAATCGTCCAATAACTCGGATAAAGATTAGCCAATCATTACGTAAATATAAACAACAGGATAAAATGAAACAATTTCATCGCAATAGTTTGGCACAAAGATGCGAAATAAACAATGTATTTTATTAAAGTCTAGTCGGGAGCGTAAATAATTGGTAAAGAATGATACGAACGACCGTGTTTTAGTTTGGAAGAGTGTGTCGACCCCACGGCCGACTCATGAACCCGGCATTGTTCCCGCACAACCCATACCATTACACAGAATGTATAATTCCTGATTACCTGTTCATTTACACTATTACTATTAATAGGGAACCATCACAGTTCAACTACCTAATGCTTACTTCATCTATAATTCCTATACAACGATAATATAATGCATATTGATTTGGCCAAGTTTGCTGGCTATTGTATTTATTTCTCATACTTTTTTTGTATTTTATTAACCACATGTTTCTAAAAAATCAATTTAAACCTTTTTATATATAGTTTTCTGTATTCGTATAAGTTTATTCTATTTATTTGTAAATATATATTATCAATTAATTTCATTTATTTATTCACGATTCATACATTTGGAACACTCAATTTACTAATCATGTTATAATTATGTCAAAATAAAAGAATATTGTCTACTAATAAAATAAAATATTAGCTAAGAATAAAGTCACTAAAATGAAAGCTCCGGAAACTCACAACTTACATACAACACATCCTGAACTAAAATAGTTAATGTTACTTAAGCTTACAAATCTCAGCCTAAATGTCTCGTGACATATTAAAAAGTTATTTAAAATATGTCTATAATGGTAGTTGGAATATTAGGCTATTGTTGGAGCTTCGGATTGGTCTACAGGGAGACCCTTCGTAGTTGAACTGTCAAGAACGGCCAGCGCCCCGGCACGCGGTGTCATTGCCCTGCCGGTAAAAAAACGCATTGGCTCCTTCTATCCGCGGTTAGACATGCGCTACGTGAAAAAATATAATCGTGTCATACAAGTGTGCACACATTGCGATCTACTCGTATATTTTTAAGAGATTTGCCAAGATTTAAATATCTTATTTTATCTGCCTACGTATTCGTGATGAAACTTTAGTACCTAGTTACACACGAAGTGCATAAATTGGAAGCGTTCGCACGAATATTGCAATATCGTATGCCAAATGGTGACAAGTGGAGTATGAAGTGAGTTGACAAGCCACCCACTAAGTGGCATGTTTCACGCGAACTCGCATCCTTTGTTTGTTTAATTGTGCAAGGTGGAAGTTAGTCCCGCCCCCGAAAGCTGGGCCAACGTCTTCTCGGAGTGAGTGACCGCCCCAAGGCCGCCAGGACGAGGTGCACGAACTCTATGGCGCCCGCGCTTTCAATCCTCGCATTATTTTCCCTCGTTTTCGGCGAATAGTGGAATCGCATTAAGGGGGACCTATAATTGTTTTAGCCGCGTGGAAAAAGTAATTATTTGTGTGTGTTTATAAGCGGGTGAGGGAGTCCCGGACGTTGACCTGCCGAGAGAGATAGAGAGACAACAAGCTTTAAAAGACCGGTTCGCAGGATGGCCAACGCAACGGGGAAAACTGCGTAATATAGTTTCTTTGTTTCGTCAGCCAACATCTTCAGCGGTACTTCTGTAGCGACAGAAAGTGACAGCCAATAATACTCGTATGTTCCGCGCCAGTAAAATGGAATTAGCATGGATGAGCCCTACTGCAGCACCTTTGAACTTTTAAAATTTATAATTGAAATTGATTAATTATTCATTTTTTAATTATTCTTACATTCAAAGCGCTTTCTTGACAATGTCTTCCTGTCATTGTGCTTAAAGCAACAAAAAATAATTTAAAACAAATAATACATCTATATAATAATACATAGAAACATGTGCAATATACAGACTTAAAATATATATAACATCTATGTTTCTTAAGTATTGTCTTTATTTTATTAGGTTTTAACATGTTTATGATCAGTATGATCACAGCCCCTAGGACACAGAGTCTAGCCCCACTGTTGGAGATAGGCGTTCCAGTATTTTTTTGAGAATTTGGCCTACACTTGCCACGCTGCAACGTGGCCAGCGCGCTGGCCAGTCGGGTTGGCAAAGTTCTGATGTCATTTTTAATGATAATTTATTTACGTTTTAAGTTATAAGTGGAACGCGTGCTCTCCGTGGTGTCGTACTCCTAAATAAATGACAAATGTACGTAAGAAAAGTGTACTTTTCATTGGTACATGCCGGGTTTGATGCCTTTATAGGTTTTTTTTTTTTAATTAAAGCGATCTTACTTATAATACTTACGTAATGTATTCATTCTTTCAGAAAGGATAGCTATATAGATAGAAAAATGTAGAGGCATATTTTATAGTAGGTATTATTCTATGACAGATTGTTCAAGTTATCAATTTAGTATTGAAGAATAGCTGCGATATTTAGAGTTAGAACGAGTATGCGGTTGGTCCGCCAGCCCACATGCGCGACCCACTTTGATAATACGATATCTGTATGTTCGCGAGGTGGCCCATTTACCAGCCGGTTCATTGTCACATGCTATCTACTGAGAAACAGAGTTACCTGTGTTCATTTTGCAACACTTAGATAAGATAACCACGAGAAGGGACTCGCTCGGCAATAACGTGTCACACTGGTCGTTCGTTAACGTTTATTAATCTGACGGATAACTTTTCGTATATTCCAAATCTTAATTCTTAACTTATTTGATAGTTAAATATATTTTCTGAAACAAAAATTGATCCAAGTGGTCTAACAGTTAAGTCCGTGGATTTAGACGCAGAGGTACCGCTTCGATTCCTGGCCGGGGCATGATTATTATTCGGGACATAATTATTTCTCGAGTTTTGTACTTTGGTTTCGAGTGTATCCGCTTCTTTAAATGAGATACGGTCGTGATGATGATGATATTGATTTATATATATTTAAAACATATATTGATGACAAGATTGCAATGCAAGGACCATCCGTTATACTTTTTTTAAATATACAGTTTAGAATTTAAATAATCCAGGGAACAAAATGTATGTGTAATAACTATTAGTGTGTTTCGGATATTTCTCACAAATTGGAAGACAATGAGAGATCATAATATGAGTCGCTTGATTATTATCGAGCAGTCATCAGTACGTAGGGTATAATAATGGATGATAAATATAAGTGTAATTGGTTGACAAAGGCGAGTGCTCGGGCGCAGGCAGGAGGGCCGCGCAGGAAGCAGCACCCCGGAATTCACGCTTCACAACCACAAAACACTATGGACTCCTAATTTATGCTGATTATGCTGTAATAATTACATTCACATGTTTATTTATCATACTTTATTACGCCAATCTTTATTTCACTGGCTATAAAACCATAAACTATGTGTAACGCCGACAACTGCTTCCGCGGACCAGCGGTTACGGTTACGGTATACAGGCGTGCTTATGTTTTGATCAATATTTCTCAGACTTTATCATATAGCAGAATAATGCTAAAATATTTCTAAAAATATTGGATCTCGGTCTTAAGAGGGTTTCACGCTTTTGCATCGCAATATTTTTAAGATTTTAAAGTCTAAGAATATTTTGGATATAATAATAATAAAATCCTTTATTGCAACACAAAATATAAAAAGATATACATAGGCGAGCATAATACCATAAAGGTATTCTCTGCCAGCTAACCTTTGGGAGAGGGATAGAATGAATTTTATAGGTGCAGTCACAAAAATAAAATGATATATACTTAAAAAATAATAAACTATAGGATAAATATAGAATCATACTATACATTAATCAATATTTGTTTTTAGTAAATAAGAGGAAAATCGTTATACTGTGTCTAAAAGGAAAGTATCAAAAAAATATGTCCAAAATGTCTGTAGTTTTATTTCCTAGAAAGTTGATAGACTACATTTCTCCAAAGTATACTCGGACTTCGGTGTACTCGTAATGATGGCTTTGTTACAGTTAAATAAACGTGAACCCCGTACACACGGTCTTGATGGTACTATATGACAGTCACGTCTCTGTATGTATATAGTTGCTTACAGGAGGTTCATGGGAAAGCTAATGAACTTCCAAAAATATCTAGTTTGACTAATTATAACCTAAGAAACAAGAATGAAATCTATATAAGGCAAACCAGGTTAAGAAAAACGTTTAAACAAGGTTTGCAGTTGAAAATTACATTATACAATAAACTACCTGAGATTATAACTAGACTACAACCAAGTGAATTTAAAACAAAATAGAAAATCTTTTTCCAAAATAATGCTTTTTATAACCTGTCAGAATTTATTGACATGCCTTTGACGGAAAATTCTTTTAAATAGTTGTATAATTTTGTGGTCTTATGCCTTCTACTGTATGGTGTTCCTATGCTCCTTTGTCTACGATGCATGGTGTTAATAGCATTACTGTTATTATTTTAATATTTGTTAACTGACATACCAAAATATAACGATTGTTATATAGGTGAAATATACAAATATATACAAAAAATATAGCATTTACGCTTTTGACAGATTGTGTAATGTTCTGGTTTGCCGTGGCGCTAAATACCAAGCTGCGACGTTATGTTTTGCCATTCACAGCACTGTTTACAAAATGATCTCCTAGTTGCTACCGAGATATCTTCCGCGTTTTAAATTTAGACCAACGAAGGCCGCTACAATGATGTTCGAATTATGTAGATGTAGCACCAGCGCTCGAAAATAGGCGCTGAAATCGACAGTTATCGGAAATAAATAATAAAATAAAATGCTAATATGAAGAATTTATTACCGGATTTATGCATAAATTTGCGCGTACTTAATATGATTAACACAGGCTTGGTACAATATTCTTATGGCATCGTCCGAACAACAACTGCAATCACTAGTCACAAGAATGAAGGAGGGATGTGCAGAAAAAGGACTCCGTTTGAATGCGAGAAAAACCAAGGTACTAGTGTTTGAAAGAAGAAGGATGACAACCGTGACGATAAAGATTGATGATGAAACTCTAGAACAAGTAAATGAAATTATATATCTGGGCAGTGTTTTCACTGCGGATGGGAAGTACGATAGGGACGTTGAAAGAAGAGTGAACGCGGGAAATAGTGTTAACGGTGCCCTGGGCTCACTGATCGGCAGTCGAAATGTCAGTGACAAAGCTCGGCTCGCCATACACAATGCCATGTTGGTACCAACACTGATGTATGGAAGCGAGACGTGGATACGTCAGAATACGCATGAGAGTAGGGTTAATGCAGTAGAAATGCGGTCGTTGCGGCGGATATGTGGCGTCACTTTGGCGGACCGCATACGTAACGTCGAAATACGGAAAAGGGTTGGTATGAAGGAAAGCATAGGGACAAAAATAAGGAAAGGCATGCTACGATGGTTCGGGCATGTTGAAAGGATGAGCGATGAAAGATTGACGAACCAGATATATAATGCGAAAGTTGTGGGTAAAAGAGGCCCTGGCAGACCGAGACTCACATATCACGATCAAATAAATAAAACACTGACTGAAGGTGCATTAAAAAGTCTTCGTAACCAAAGGGCATGTATGAAGAGGTTAATGAATGTCGACGAAGCGAAAGAAGTATGTCGTGATCGTGTCAAATGGCGCTCAATTGTCTCTGCCTACCCCGCAAGGGATCTGGCGTGAAGATATGTATGTATGTATGTATGGTACAATAGGACGCTGTACGTCACTTCAATCAACGAGCCCAGCAATGTACGACGCATCCGGTGTACATAATGCACATGCCAATAGGGTAGCTGTAAAAAATATGTGTTTTTTGTTCTATTATAATCTTTAATCAATCAGAGTAGGTACCTAAAATTACACTGATTTACGTTTTAATTAACGAAATCACATATATTTTAATAAAATAAATACATTATTTTAGAGATATTGGAAAGTTACCTTAAAACATTAGTCAGCGTGTCAGTCATGTCATTTAATAGTAAATATTGTAAACTAAAAGACAAGTAAATTTGCCTTATTAAATGGTTTATTTTAGCAAAAAGTTAAGTAGATTGGTAAAGTATCAACACAACCGTATCTCTTCCGGGGTAGTCAGAACCCACGCTTATAAAGAAGCGGATTCACACTTAGCCAAGTTTACTATAGGCCAATCAAGACAAGTGGCAACAAGCTCGTCGATGTCTCCAGGCAGCATACCAAACTCGAGACATATCACAAATAAATTAAATATTAATTAAATTTACTTATTTAAATTATTAACATTATTGTGTTCCGACCAGGAATCGAACCCGGTACATCTAAGTCTAAATCTACGGACTTAACCGCTAGAACACGGGGGCAGTTGTAGCAAAAAGCAAAAGAATAGTTGTAGCAAATAGTTACTGTTAACTGGCTGTTAGCTACACTCAAGAATAGCCCCCTGAAGGTGTTGTTTACATGCCGGCCGGTCACGTTGTCTCAATGGAACCTTTATCACGTGACACTAGTACCTACACAAACTGTAAGCACCGCGCACTTACATTTATCTCGCCATTACAATTTAATGCTATCACGTGCTAATATTTCATGCTACGACGGTTTCACAAATCACACTTGTATTACGTTCGATGACGATATTATAGTACTATAGTGACATGTGGGATATCATAAAAGGTGTATAGCGGTCCATACAAGCTGTACGTTAAACAAACCGTGACTGTTGCACATATCGCCTGAAAACTTGACTGTAAGTTATAATAAAAACATACGTTCATTTTAAATTCCATTTATTATTTGTGGTTCATTACGCCAAAAAGTATCTATTGACATAAACATATTGTAAAATGTGTTTATACTCATAATGCTCGTACATAATTTATTTGTATTTTTTTTTTGTACATACATATATATCTTCACGCCAAATCCCTTGCGGGGTAGGCAGAGACAATTGAGCGCCACTTGTCACGATCACGACATACCTCTTTCGCTTCTTCGACATTCATCAACCTCTTCATACATGCCCTCTTGTTTCGATGGCTTTTTAATTCACCTTCAGCTAATGTTTTATTTATTTGATCATGATAGGCAAGTCTTGGTCTGCCAGGGCCTCTTTTATCCACAACTTTAGCATTATATATCTGGTTCGTCAATCTCTCTTCGCTCATCCTTTCGACATGCCCGAACCATCGGAGCATGCCTTTCTTTATTTTTGTACCTATGCTTTCTTTTATACCTACCCTTTTGCGTATTTCGTTATTACGTATACGGTCCATCAAAGTTACGCCGTATATCCGACGTAAAGACCTCATTTCTACTGCATTAACTCTACTCTCATGCGTATTCTGACATATCCACGTCTCGCTTCCATACATAAGTGTTGGTATTAGCATGGCATTGTGTATGGCGAGTCGAGCTTTATCACTGACTTTTTTTTCGTGTAATCGGGAAACAGTTTTTCTTAGACCTAGCAGTAACAAATTTGTTATAACTCATGAACCAACAAACCACTAATAATAACAAAACATAAGCCTTATGGCGGTGGTAGCTGCAAAGGTTGGTTCAAAACCCCGACATGTACCAATGAGAAATACACTTTTCTAACGTACATTTGTCATAGATTTACAACACCACCGTTCCCGTGAGGAGGAGAGCACGTTAAGCCGTCGGTCCCGGTTCCACTAATACCAACTTGTGGAATCGTTAATAAATTGTCATTAAAAATGAACATCAGATCCTCGCCAACCCGACTAGCCATCGTGGCGAGTGTAGGCGAAATTCTTTAGATATATGTTTTGGAAACCCCATCTCCAACAATGGAGGTCTAGGGCCCTGTTCTTAGGGCTGTAATGAAAATGAGCCTTACTAACTATATACATAACGAAAATTGCTTCTACTTAAAGATGATATTAAAATTTACATTAAATAAACTGGGTATGATAAATATCATATGGACAGATTGCATGATCATGACATCTACACATGCATACAACTGTTATTAGAAAAAGCAGTTTATACAATAAGAAAATTTGGGAAAAGATATTAAGCGACAATTTTTTTTTCTTAAAAGTTTGAAGTAAAAAAGTTGTTAGTACTATTTTCCAGTTGACAGACGATATTATATCCTAGGCTCAAGTTTACCTGTACAGTGAAACCGTACAGACAGACCTGTCCATGACTCGCTTGAAGAATGGGGATACCTTGTCAGCAAAGCTTACGCACCGGCTACACGCGCCATCTTGCCTATTCAGTCAACAGTTAGATTGAACAAAAGACTTAACATCGTACATGCTATGCTCATTCAGCTAGACTGCACAGACATGACACATTTTTAAACATGCCATGTGTCGTCGTATACAATATTTCTGGAGCGCAGCGCGGCTTGAATGATCAGCCACACGGTCAAGTAACCTCTTTAGCATGACAACGATTGCACAGGTGCTGCTAGGCATGCTCGCAGGCAAGACGGAGAGTGTAGCCGGGGTATTAAATGGTGACCACCACCACTCTATCAAGACTTAAGGACTAAAGACTTAAATTAACAAAGGCACTAGGAAGCAATTAGCAAATCCCAGGCACAATAATCAAAATGTATTCAATTATTGGCTGTTAACGTAATATAACTTTAACGTTGTCGTGCAGTGAAACAACCCACCCCAGCACGTAATACTACAAGTCGTGTGTAACTGATTAAATGTACAGTTTGTTATTTGTTTTTTTTTAAATTAATATGGAAATTTAGATGCCGGTTTGGTTTGCACCGTGATCTAAACAACTCTTGGCTCCTTTATTACCGGTATAATGTTATGTATTAATTTTATACAAGGTTATTTATATAAATAATACTAGCGGTATTATGGAGTATCCACACTGCAGTTACTTTATTGGTGTAACACAATAACAATATGTAACTTTCTTTAACTTTTGCGAATACTTGTTGATATTTCATGAATGAATGATCGCATTCATACAAATAAAATAAATAAACTAAATATATTAAAGAATACATTCAGCAACAAACGAGTTGCTCGGAATCTGTTCAGAAACTAAATTATTTTATGTTCCGCGTACAAGATGTTAACAGTTTTCGAAATTAACTCAACGTAAATAAAATACATTTAATTAACGGATGTTGCCCACTAACACTTAGAAATGTTTTTCCGCAATCATAACAGTATGACTACACCTTAACTCGTACCATAGTAATGGCTGATCTCTCCTACACTCCTACCTTATGGCGACGTAAAATACAAACGTTGAAATATTTGTCAAATAATACTTACTGTTAGGATATAACCATTTTCGCACCGTTATGCTGTATCATCATGACGTATCATAGTCAAACTATAACATCATAATGCTGAACACAATTCTTTGGGAATAACAGGTGGCCCCGATGTTATACAGGTGAACAAAAGTAATTATAAATGATTCTACTCCTGTTAGTGTAAGACTATAAACACGTGCTTGGGCAACTCTGACAGACGTCACAGCCAGCAGTGTCTATAAAAGACGATGATTTCCGCATATTGGAATTTGGAATTTAGTGGGAAGTCTTACCAACCAGTGTGCTTAGCCCTTAACCAGGAAATACCAATACAAATTATACAAAGGAAAAGTGTCAGGATTCCTAACTGATTCAGGGCCTTTAGGTCCTAAGTAAATAATGTAGTAGTAATGAGAAAACAACGACAAATCAAAAATACCAACATGCACACAATTCTATTGTTTTCCAGCAAAACGCAGCGTAAAGATTAAGGTTGGTTCAGACCAAATGAGCAAATGATCATTCTACCATTGCTTCCAGATTCTATGGAATATTGTATGAAAGCTCGCTTAATGTAAACAGCGTACGACCTCGCGAACGGTTGCTTAGAGTGTTCATCCATGCTCGGACATACATCTCGAAGCGGTTTTTAGTGTTCTAGTTCGCGTGATCAACATTACATACATTAATCGAGCATGTGCAAAAGTTGTTTTCACTTTTTGATGTAAATTATAAAAACGAATTGTCATTTCCACCAAACCAAAAACGACTGATGACTCTGGTTCTATTTGTTCATTTGGTCTAAACCCAGCTTTACGTGAAGAAATTTTCCCTTATGCCAATTGCAATGGCCATGAGGTCTCATGCGGAAGTCACCTCCAGTGCAGATAACAATTGACGTCTTGTATCAGCAGGCAACTGAAGGCGATACTGTGGCCTTGAGGAAAACACGCGCGGACGGCAGACCCGCGTTTCTAATCAACACCGGCTTTTGTCATTTCATTAAACCATTGCGTGTTATCGTTAACCTTAACAAGATTGGTACAAAATAACGCGGAAAGTACAATTAAAATTCAGAAGACGGTGCTGATTTAGAGCTCAGTTACTTGCTTGCGGTCTAAAAACTCGTACATTCAAATAATAACACAACTACAAGTATTATAATGAGATTTTTATTGTTCTTGTCGTTTAAATGCCATTTAATTAATAGACAATTTACAAGACTACATTATTTAAGATATTTTTTTAATATTGACGCTTTGCATTTCTCTCGCTCGCACAATACAACATTTTTTAAGTACTTTTGAGAAAGTATTTACTTTATATAGGAAATCAAATTACGGACATTTTGGACATATTTTCACAATATTTAAACGATTTTGTACGTAAGAAAAGTGTTTTTCTTACGTACAAAATCGGGGGGGAGTACCCTATGTTACTAAAACAAATCAATAATTAATATATCTCTAAAATCTGCCGAAAGGGAAAAAGTCGTGATGATACTTTACTTTTACTTTTTTTATTTTTTTGGTTCTGTGCAAGAACAGAATGGTAAAAAAATACCTGAACAAATATAGCACAGTGGGTAAAGACATCAGTTTTAGACTATCAATTTAACGAGAAAAAAAGTCACTTTACAGGTCATTATCATAGGGATTTATATTTTATTTGCAGCCGGAATAATAATCGGATAGCTTGTTTTAAAACATTGTTAAGGATTCTTCATTGCACACAAAGATATCAAATGCATCGACTAGACTAGACAAAGAAATACCCCAAAGTACACACAAGTCGTGTACGTAAAGTGTATGTAATTTGCCGCGACATGCAACTGCAGCGCACGACCCAATGCATTACAGATCGCACGATTAGTTTACTACCAGTTCAATTCCGAGTAGACAGAATATTAACAACAACAGTAAAACAGTTTTATTATGTATTTTATTTATTACGTTCCGTATAACACAGTCTTAGATCTCTGCTAAAGATGAGCTGCCGAACCATATACATACTCGTAATATAGTGTATTTCTGGAGAATTTCGCCATATTAACTGATATGGCGAACTCGATATGAACATCAATTTCTTAACGTAAATCGTTAATGAGATATAAGTAGGAGTTGGTGTAAGAGGAATTCGTCAATATAATTGCGCAAGTTACTGAAAGAATTGGACCTAAGCAGGTCTGCCATTATTACATTTAACAGGCTTTCAAGACGGCATTAACGGAATCATACAGTATTTGGTTGAGTAGGGAGAGGAGCAGAATGGTGGATTGTGAGCGCCTAACAAAGACGACCTTTGTAAAACAGCCCACCACTCTTTTCTTTTCCCCCGGCACCTCTAATTTTAAAAGCTATGCCGGTAACTTTGGTTCTCTGGCACATTTCGGACCCATACGACATTACTTATAACAATAGATAGGATTGTTTAAAACTCAACGATTTTTTGTAGGATATTGTTACTTGCTATATTGGAACGCATTTATGCATTGCAGTTCTTATGCTTATGATACAGTAATATGTCGAAATAAGGTACTTAGTAAACTCCATTACTGAGTGGGTTGAACTATCGTTTGTGCATAGCATTTGTTATCAACGCAGGGTCGTGACAAGTTATTCCAGCTCCGATATGGCCCAGACACGTGAAACTTTCAATGCTGGTAAATGTAGTTTAGCTTTCATTTGTAGGACACCCGGCAATTACGTATTTCTGACAGCGCTAAGCGATCTATTGCAGTTAAGCATGACGCAAGGGACTGGTTAAAATACTTTGGTCGATTTCTGATAGCATTGCTGTGACTGGAGTCCTTGTGAAGAAGCATCTTGTTAGGTAAGCATAGGTGACTGCTGATATATTAGGTATGATATCGGTTGTTAGTGGCTATCGTCAGTTGATCCCATTTTTTCCAATCATAGTGATTGATCATCATTAAATTTAAAACTATTTCTTTCTCTTTTCAGCTAGTTTATTGACCTCTCTGTACGAAATGACACCTCATATTTTCCCTTTACTTCTACTCGTATAACTATATCTACGTCAGCTCGTCTTCTTCTTCTTTCTTTTCTTTCTATAATGTGTTTTTAAATGAGTGTGGTGTATGTAATAGAGCAGAAAAACGAGTGGGAATATTGAAATGTTGTAGTGGGCAGCTATAAACCGATGACCTTTGTAAAGTAATTAATGGATTTGCGACGAAGGTCGCCTGCCAATGTCGTAAAGTTCATGCAATGTTTTAACACAAACATTTCGTCATTTCGTATTTGGCCAGATGTGCTGGAGTCGGTTATTTACAAAGAAACGCACAAAATAATATCTATCCCTACGAGTACTAGAGAGAGACTATCTGACGCATGGAAAATATTTTTTTAGAGTCATTTGAGCGAACTTTGCAAAAAAAGTCCCTTCAAGCCCTCATAGCAGTTACCGACACCTCAGTTGCCTTCATTATAACTTAATATAAGTTGTATGATGCAACGCGGTCGGTGGCGTGGAGAGGTACGGACTGTGATGTAATGGTGCATTTATTGTTACACCTATTACGGACTCTGACGTCATAGACAGTAGCAGCACGCCTACTGCCGTTTCCAATACTTTACTATCATTACAGTCGAGCCGCTGAGATGCATAAAGAGTAGAATGTTTTTCAATGTCATTGTAAGTCAGAAAAAAAAGGTATATAAGTAGTATCTATATAATTGGTTATTTTATTTTATGTCAGCACTACTCTTGATCTCATACTATTCCAAAGGTTAGATTAAAAAAAAATACTTGTAGGCATTAATCTTCGCCTTTGTACTTCATTTTTTTTCGTGCAATAAAGAATCAAATAATATTAGCAGAAACTTCCACATATTTCTTGCGGATTTCATTACCATCTCTCGCCACGCTGATCATAGACGACTTTACATGATCATCATTGGTTAATCATTACCAAATTTTATCGGAATTGGGAACTGGTGTGTAGATATTATTCATGTATGTCGGTTGAGTATAGGCGTAAAGACAAGACAAACAAGCCTTTGCATTTATAATGCTGTATGAGGTATGTATGAGTTATACCATCTGTAATAATAGCTATTGTATTTAGCTGAGGCAGCAAGGTCATCTGGTAGCATCTGTCCTTCAGCGAGGTCTAGCTCTGACGTCATCACATCGCTGCTGTTATATCACATTTACATACTATATTACGGTCATTACATGCCATTTAATATTTAGTCATACGTTACCAGAAAGGTTTTAACATTTTCAGCTACATAATACTGATAATTAGACTATATTATGACTATTTGTCATAACATAGTGATTAATAGGTAATTAAGGAAAAAGAAAGATGCATAGGATGACAAAATATGCAAACCGAAAAATAACAATAAATATTTGTCCCGATGAAACTACAAATAATTTTATCGATTAAAATATAGGTTTGTGACGTCAAAAATGTCTCTATTACCTACAAGTTTACGCGTTAAATATAGTATTTTGACTTTACTTTTCATTTACACAGTAATTTTATTATTTGGTATAAATAAACCGGTGTGAAGTTAGCGGCCAAAAGTTTTCTGCCAAGATAACCCGCCCAATTTGAAAAGTCAATTAAAAAAAATAATTAATTTATGAAGAGCGATCCAATATTCATGATTAGTAAAAGGCCCAGAGTAATCTCGAGTAAAGTGTATGCCATATATATTTTATTTAAAACTCGAATCCAGTTTTTTAGAAAAACTATTTATAATTTGAGTTTTTTGAAAATTAGACTACAACATCCCCTGTGTAAGCCACGAGGACCTAGTACATTATAAAGAGGGCTTCAGTATTATTTACTGATAAAAGGTACAGGATGTACTCATGACTAGTTATTGCGATATGATTTTTTGAAATAACACTAATTAAAATTTTAGGAAAAAATACTTTGTTTCAAGTATTTTGGCAATTAGACTAACTTGTCCCCTGTGTAAGCCATATCCACCTAGTACATTATAAAGAGGGCTTCAGTATTATTTATTGATAAAAGGTACAGGGTGTACTCATGACTAGTTATTGCGATATGATTTTTTGAAATAACACTTATTAAAATTTTAGGAAAAAATACTTTGTTTCAAGTATTTTGGCAATTAGACTAACTTGTCCCCTGTGTAAGCCATATCTACCTAGTACATTATAAAGAGGGCTTCAGTATTATTTACTGATAAAAGGTACAGGGTGTACTCATGACTAGTTATTGCGATATGATTTTTTGAAATAACACTAATTAAAATTTTAGGAAAAAAATACTTTGTTTCATGTATTTTGGCAATTAGACTAACTTGTCCCCTGTGTAAGCCATATCCACCTAGTACATTACAAAGAGGGCTTTAGTATTATTTACTGATAAAAGGTACAGGGTGTACTCATGGCTAGTTATTGCGATATGATTTTTTGAAATAACACTAATTAAAATTTTAGGAAAAAATACTTTGTTTCAAGTATTTTGGCAATTAGACTAACTTGTCCCCTGTGTAAGCCATATCCACCTAGTACATTATAAAGAGGGCTTCAGTATTATTTATTGATAAAAGGTACAGGGTGTACTCATGGCTAGTTATTGCGATATGATTTTTTGAAATAACACTTATTAAAATTTTAGGAAAAAATACTTTGTTTCAAGTATTTTGGCAATTAGACTAACTTGTCCCCTGTGTAAGCCATATCTACCTAGTACATTATAAAGAGGGCTTCAGTATTATTTACTGATAAAAGGTACAGGGTGTACTCATGGCTAGTTATTGCGATATGATTTTTTGAAATAACACTAATTAAAATTTTAGGAAAAAAATACTTTGTTTCATGTATTTTGGCAATTAGACTAACTTGTCCCCTGTGTAAGCCATATCCACCTAGTACATTACAAAGAGGGCTTCAGTATTATTTACTGATAAAAGGTACAGGGTGTACTCATGGCTAGTTATTGCGATATGATTTTCTGAAATAACACTAATTAAAATTTTAGGAAAAAATACTTTTTTTCTAGTATTTTGAAAATTACACTATCTTATCCCCTGTGTAAGCCATATCCACCTAGTACATTATAAAGAGGGCTTCAGTATTATTTACTGATAAAAGGTACAGGGTGTACTCATGGCTAGTTATTGCGATATGATTTTTTGAAATAACACTAATTAAAATTTTAGGAAAAAAAAACTTTTTTTCTAGTATTTTGAAAATTACACTATCTTATCCCCTGTGTAAGCAATAACCACCTAGTACATTACAAAGAGGGCTTCAGTATTATTTAATGATAAAAGGTCCAGGGTGTACTCATGGCTAGTTATTGCGATATGATTTTTTGAAATAATACTAATTAAAATTTTAGGAAAAAATACTTTGTTTCAAGTATTTTGGCAATTAGACTAACTTGTCCCCTGTGTAAGCCATATCCACCTAGTACATTACAAAGAGGGCTTCAGTATTATTTACTGATAAAAGGTACAGGGTGTACTCATGGCTAGTTATTGCGATATGATTTTTTGAAATAACACTAATTAAAATTTTAGGAAAAAATACTTTGTTTCAAGTATTTTGGCAATTAGACTAACTTGTCCCCTGTGTAAGCCGTATCTACCTAGTACATTATAAAAAGGGGTTTAGTATTATTTATTGATTAAAGGTACAGGGTGTACTCATGGCTAGTTATTGCGATATAATTTATTGAAATAACACTAATTAGAATTTTAGGAAAAAATACTTTGTTTCAAGTATTTTGGCAATTAGACTAACTTGTCCCCTGTGTAAGCCATATCCACCTAGTACATTATAAAGAGGACTTTAGTATTATTTACTGATAAAAGGTACAGGGTGTACTCATGGCTAGTTATTGCGATATGATTTTTTGAAATAACACTAATTAAAATTTTAGGAAAAAATACTTTGTTTCATGTATTTTGGCAATTAGACTAACTTGTCCCCTGTGTAAGCCATATCCACCTAGTACATTACAAAGAGGGCTTCAGTATTATTTACTGATAAAAGGTACAGGGTGTACTCATGGCTAGTTATTGCGATATGATTTTCTGAAATAACACTAATTAAAATTTTAGGAAAAAAATACTTTGTTTCATGTATTTTGGCAATTAGACTAACTTGTCCCCTGTGTAAGCCATATCCACCTAGTACATTACAAAGAGGGCTTCAGTATTATTTACTGATAAAAGGTACAGGGTATACTCATGGCTAGTTATTGCGATATGATTTTCTGAAATAACACTAATTAAAATTTTAGGAAAAAATACTTTTTTTCTAGTATTTTGAAAATTACACTATCTTATCCCCTGTGTAAGCCATATCCACCTAGTACATTATAAAGAGGGCTTCAGTATTATTTACTGATAAAAGGTACAGGGTGTACTCATGGCTAGTTATTGCGATATGATTTTTTGAAATAACACTAATTAAAATTTTAGGAAAAAATACTTTGTTTCAAGTATTTTGGCAATTAGACTAACTTGTCCCCTGTGTAAGCCATATCCACCTAGTACATTACAAAGAGGGCTTCAGTATTATTTACTGATAAAAGGTACAGGGTGTACTCATGGCTAGTTATTGCGATATGATTTTTTGAAATAACACTAATTAAAATTTTAGGAAAAAATACTTTGTTTCAAGTATTTTGGCAATTAGACTAACTTGTCCCCTGTGTAAGCCATATCCACCTAGTACATTATAAAGAGGGCTTTGGTATTATTTACTAATAAAAGGTACAGGGTGTACTCACGGCTAGTTATTGCGATATAATTTTTTGAAATAACACTAATTAAAATTTTAGGAAAAAATACTTTGTTTCAAGTATTTTGGCAATTAGACTAACTTGTCCCCTGTGTAAGCCATATCCACCTAGTACATTATAAAGAGGGCTTCAGTATTATTTACTGATAAAAGGTACAGGGTGTACTCATGGCTAGTTATTGCGATATATATTTTTTTGAAATAACACTAATAAAAATTTTAGGAAAAAATACTTTGTTTTAAGTATTTTGGCAATTAGACTAACTTGTCCCCTGTGTAAGCCATATCCACCTAGTACATTATAAAGAGGGCTTTGGTATTATTTACTGATAAAAGGTACAGGGTGTACTTATGGCTAGTTATTGCGATATGATTTTTTGAAATAACACTAATTAAAATTTTAGGAAAAAATCCTTTGTTTCATGTATTTTGGCAATTAGACTAACTTGTCCCCTGTGTAAGCCATATCCTGGCTAGTTATTGCGATATGATTTTTTGAAATAACACTAATTAAAATTTTAGTAAAAAATACTTTGTTTCAAGTATTTTGGCAATTAGACTAACTTGTCCCCTGTGTAAGCCGTATCTACCTAGTACATTATAAAAAGGGGTTTGGTATTATTTACTGATAAAAGGTACAGGGTGTACTCATGGCTAGTTATTGCGATATAATTTTTTGAAATAACACTTATTAAAATTTTAGGAAAAAATACTTTGTTTCAAGTATTTTGGCAATTAGACTAACTTGTCCCCTGTGTAAGCCATATCTACCTAGAACATTATAAAGAGGGCTTCAGTATTATTTACTGATAAAAGGTACAGGGTGTACTCATGGCTAGTTATTGCGATATAATTTTTTGAAATAACACTAATTAAAATTTTAGGAAAAAATACTTTGTTTCAAGTATTTTGGCAATTAGACTAACTTGTCCCCTGTGTAAGCCATATCCACCTAGTACATTATAAAGAGGGCTTCAGTATTATTTACTGATAAAAGGTACAGGGTGTACTCATGGCTAGTTATTGCGATATGATTTTTTGAAATAACACTAATAAAAATTTTTGGAAAAAATACTTTGTTTCAAGTATTTTGGCAATTAGACTAACTTGTCCCCTGTGTAAGCCATATCCACCTAGTACATTATAAAAAGGGCTTTGGTATTATTTACTGATAAAAGGTACAGGGTGTACTCATGGCTAGTTATTGCGATATAATTTTTTGAAATAACACTAATTAAAATTTTAGGAAAAAAGACTTTGTTTCAAGTATTTTGGCAATTAGACTAACTTATCCCCTGTGTAAGCCATATCCACCTAGTACATTATAAAGAGGGCTTCAGTATTATTTACTGATAAAAGGTACAGGGTGTACTCATGGCTAGTTATTGCGATATGATTTTTGAAATAACATTAATAAAAATTTTAGGAAAAAATACTTTGTTTCAAGTATTTTGGCAATTAGACTAACTTGTCCCCTGTGTAAGCCATATCCACCTAGAACATTATAAAGAGGGCTTTGGTATTATTTACTGGTAAAAGGTACAGGGTGTACTCATGGCTAGTTATTGCGATATAATTTTTTTAAATAACACTAATTAAAATTTTAGGAAAAAATACTTTGTTTCAAGTATTTTGGCAATTAGACTAACTTGTCCCCTGTGTAAGCCGTATCTACCTAGTACATTATAAAAAGGGGTTTAGTATTATTTATTGATTAAAGGTACAGGGTGTACTCATGGCTAGTTATTGCGATATAATTTTTTGAAATAACACTAATTAAAATTTTTGGAAAAAATACTTTGTTTCAAGTATTTTGGCAATTAGACTAACTTGTCCCCTGTGTAAGCCATATCCACCTAGTACATTATAAAGAGGGCTTTAGTATTATTTACTGATAAAAGGTACAGGGTGTACTCATGGCTAGTTATTGCGATATGATTTTTTGAAATAACACTAATTAAAATTTTAGGAAAAAATACTTTGTTTCAAGTAATTTGGCAATTAGACTAACTTGTCCCCTGTGTAAGCCATAACCACATAATAATTATATGCGATATTATTTTTTGAAATGACACTAATTAAACTACTGGTCTGTTCTACTTAAAATTTGAAATAGGTATACATCTTGTTGACCAAAAATGTTTACAGAGGTTGTAACAAAACTCTGTAGGAATACGCTTAACATGATGACTAGCCATGAGTACACCCTGTACCTTTTATCAGTAAATAATACTGAAGCCCTCTTTGTAATGTACTAGGTGGATATGGCTTACACAGGGGACAAGTTAGTCTAATTGCCAAAATACATGAAACAAAGTATTTTTTCCTAAAATTTTAATTAGTGTTATTTCAAAAAATCATATCGCAATAACTAGCCATGAGTACACCCTGTACCTTTTATCAGTAAATAATACTGAAGCCCTCTTTATAATGTACTAGGTGGATATGGCTTACACAGGGGACAAGTTAGTCTAATTGCCAAAATACTTGAAACAAAGTATTTTTTCCTAAAATTTTTATTAGTGTTATTTCAAAAAATCATATCGCAATAACTAGCCATGAGTACACCCTGTACCTTTTATCAGTAAATAATACTGAAGCCCTCTTTATAATGTACTAGGTGGATATGGCTTACACAGGGGACAAGTTAGTCTAATTGCCAAAATACTTGAAACAAAGTATTTTTTCCTAAAATTTTAATTATTGTTATTTCAAAAAATCATATCGCAATAACTAGCCATGAGTACACCCTGTACCTTTTATCAGTAAATAATACTGAAGCCCTCTTTGTAATGTACTAGGTGGATATGGCTTACACAGGGGACAAGTTAGTCTAATTGCCAAAATACATGAAACAAAGTATTTTTTTCCTAAAATTTTAATTAGTGTTATTTCAGAAAATCATATCGCAATAACTAGCCATGAGTACACCCTGTACCTTTTATCAGTAAATAATACTGAAGCCCTCTTTGTAATGTACTAGGTGGATATGGCTTACTCAGGGGACAAGTTAGTCTAATTGCCAAAATACATGAAACAAAGTATTTTTTCCTAAAATTTTAATTATTGTTATTTCAAAAAATCATATCGCAATAACTAGCCATGAGTACACCCTGTACCTTTTATCAGTAAATAATACTAAAGCCCTCTTTATAATGTACTAGGTGGATATGGCTTACACAGGGGACAAGTTAGTCTAATTGCCAAAATACTTGAAACAAAGTATTTTTTCCTAAAATTTTAATTAGTGTTATTTCAATAAATTATATCGCAATAACTAGCCATGAGTACACCCTGTACCTTTAATCAATAAATAATACTAAACCCCTTTTTATAATGTACTAGGTAGATACGGCTTACACAGGGGACAAGTTAGTCTAATTGCCAAAATACTTGAAACAAAGTATTTTTTCCTCAAATTTTAATTAGTGTTATTTCAAAAAATCATATCGCAATAACTAGCCATGAGTACACCCTGTACCTTTTATCAGTAAATAATACTGAAGCCCTCTTTGTAATGTACTAGGTGGATATGGCTTACACAGGGGACAAGTTAGTCTAATTGCCAAAATACTTGAAACAAAGTATTTTTTCCTAAAATTTTAATTAGTATTATTTCAAAAAATCATATCGCAATAACTAGCCATGAGTACACCCTGGACCTTTTATCAGTAAATAATACTGAAGCCCTCTTTATAATGTACTAGGTAGATATGGCTTACACAGGGGACAAGTTAGTCTAATTGCCAAAATACTTGAAACAAAGTATTTTTTCATAAAATTTTAATAAGTGTTATTTCAAAAAATCATATCGCAATAACTAGCCATGAGTACACCCTGTACCTTTTATCAGTAAATAATACTGAAGCCCTCTTTATAATGTACTAGGTGGATATGGCTTACACAGGGGACAAGTTAGTCTAATTGCCAAAATACTTGAAACAAAGTATTTTTTCCTAAAATTTTAATTAGTGTTATTTCAAAAAATTATATCGCAATAACTAGCCATGAGTACACCCTGTACCTTTTATCAGTAAATAATACTAAAGCCCTCTTTATAATGTACTAGGTGGATATGGCTTACACAGGGGACAAGTTAGTCTAATTGCCAAAATACTTGAAACAAAGTGTTTTTTCCTAAAATTTTAATTAGTGTTATTTCAGAAAATCATATCGCAATAACTAGTCATGAGTACACCCTGTACCTTTTATCAGTAAATAATACTGAAGCCCTCTTTATAATGAACTAGGTAGATATGGCTTACACAGGGGACAAGTTAGTCTAATTGCCAAAATACTTGAAACAAAGTATTTTTTCCTAAAATTTTAATAAGTGTTATTTCAAAAAATCATATCGCAATAACTAGCCATGAGTACACCCTGTACCTTTTATCAGTAAATAATACTGAAGCCCTCTTTATAATGTACTAGGTGGATATGGCTTACACAGGGGACAAGTTAGTGTAATTTTCAAAATACTAGAAAAAAAGTATTTTTTCCTAAAATTTTAATTAGTGTTATTTCAGAAAATCATATCGCAATAACTAGCCATGAGTACACCCTGTACCTTTTATCAGTAAATAATACTGAAGCCCTCTTTGTAATGTACTAGGTGGATATGGCTTACACAGGGGACAAGTTAGTCTAATTGCCAAAATACATGAAACAAAGGATTTTTTCCTAAAATTTTAATTAGTGTTATTTCAAAAAATCATATCGCAATAACTAGCCATGAGTACACCCTGTACCTTTTATCAGTAAATAATACCAAAGCCCTCTTTATAATGTACTAGGTGGATATGGCTTACACAGGGGACAAGTTAGTCTAATTGCCAAAATACTTGAAACAAAGTGTTTTTTCCTAAAATTTTAATTAGTGTTATTTCAGAAAATCATATCGCAATAACTAGCCATGAGTTCACCCTGGACCTTTTATCATTAAATAATACTGAAGCCCTCTTTGTAATGTACTAGGTGGTTATGGCTTACACAGGGGACAAGTTAGTCTAATTGCCAAAATACTTGAAACAAAGTATTTTTTCCTAAAATTTTAATTAGTGTTATTTCAAAAAATCATATCGCAATAACTAGCCATGAGTACACCCTGTACCTTTTATCAGTAAATAATACCAAAGCCCTCTTTATAATGTACTAGGTGGATATGGCTTACACAGGGGACAAGTTAGTCTAATTGCCAAAATACTTGAAACAAAGTGTTTTTTCCTAAAATTTTAATTAGTGTTATTTCAGAAAATCATATCGCAATAACTAGCCATGAGTTCACCCTGGACCTTTTATCATTAAATAATACTGAAGCCCTCTTTATAATGTACTAGGTGGATATGGCTTACACAGGGGACAAGTTAGTCTAATTGCCAAAATACTTGAAACAAAGTATTTTTTCCTAAAATTTTAATTAGTGTTATTTCATAAAATCATATCGCAATAACTAGTCATGAGTACACCCTGTACCTTTTATCAGTAAATAATACTGAAGCCCTCTTTATAATGTACTAGGTCCTCGTGGCTTACACAGGGGATGTGGTAGTCTAATTTTCAAAAAACTCAAATTATAAATAGTTTTTCTAAAAAACTGGATTCGAGTTTTAAATAAAATATATATGGCATACACTTTACTCGAGATTACTCTGGGCCTTTTACTAATCATGAATATTGGATCGCTCTTCATAAATTAATTATTTTTTTTAATTGACTTTTCAAATTGGGCGGGTTATCTTGGCAGAAAACTTTTGGCCGCTAACTTCACACCGGTTATAAATAACCAAATCCCTTATTAATAAATATATGAACGTAAATAACTTATACTAAACTGTGAGGTCATCGAATAGCTTCCAATCCCTGTAAAAACTTGTTGCCAATTCTAAGAAGGAGGCGAGTTTTTTATTGCTTAGTTTTTTAGAGCTAGTCCTTCTTGATCAGTGTATGGTGAAACAGGTTGCCGGCAACATGGCAGGGCGACGACCTGCCACCGTGGATGCCCTGGCCCGTCATTGGGACATCCCCACTCGATTAGAAAACTAACAGGTGGAATTATTTTGTTACATTAAAAGGTCCCTTTTACAACCACGCGGATTTACGCCCGCGTGCGTATATGGCCCGCATGCGGAAGTTAATATGCCACGAACCCGCATGCGTGTACCATGCATGACAGGAAAAGCGAGTATGAAACGATAGTGTAGGCGACTTCGTGAAGAAATGACGACCAAAATCAAAGGTACCACAAATCGTGCACGCAAGTTTATTTTTTAAAACTTCCCTACGTGATATTTTTTATAATTAAACATAAATGTTTTTTTTATTGTAAAAAGAATTATGCTCGCAAGTGTCTTTTAAATACGAAAATAAACTAAAAGTAGTAGGTACGCATCCATTATATTTTGGTGGAAAAAAACTACAAGGGATTTTATTATTTGGCTACATTCATATTTGAAGTAATTCATTTACATTATTTTAGCGTTTAAGTGCGTGACATTTTTTGCTTCTCTTATTTCTAACGTAGGCTTCGATTTAAGATAAAGTCACGTTCAACTATGGTTATTGGGTAAATTTAAGATTGGTTTGATAGAATACACGTCTCAAATGCAACCTACTTTATATATTTACGTTAATTTATGTGCCTAGTTTGTTTGTCGTCTGATAAGCTTTGGAAACCACAGTACTTGTAATACTGGCACGTGTAACTAAAATAATTGCAGTAAATTTATAAATACACTGAACGTGCATTACAGACTGACCAAAGCAAAATGATTAACGTTTGAAATATGTAATGCAATATTGAACAGAGAAATCGTAGTCTCTGTTGGACCTGTTTACGTAAACTCAAAGGTTAATATTATTAAACATGTAAAAGTTGAATCCATATAAGTTAAAGGCCATCGCATATTTAATTTAGAAAGAAGACAAATTTCTAAGCATTCTATGGGTTCACCGTGCCGGGTGTGGAAGAGATGAGAAGAATGGTGTCTCACACCATGGTGGTGACAATAGGCTAGTTTGTAAAGCAGGGTTTTTATTTTGTTGCGCCATAATACGCTCTTTAATACTTTATTCTTTGTATATCACCGTTTTCTCACCGGAATTTGGTTAAGTCAATAATTCATACAATATAATGTACATGTACAATGGTACACAATATAATTTTACATTAATTTACTGTCTTGCCTAGAGAGTGCATTATAAAGGCAAGGAACAGAACTGGATGGTAGTACAGTGTCAAAGAAACATCAACACAATAAATATAAAAATACATTGTAATAATAGAAATTAGTAAAAACTAGAAAAAAGGATGATTCGCTCATTTAAAAACTTGGTTTCTGATCACTACCGAGTGACTAAGGTCGTGATGATACTTTTACTTTTACTTAGAAAATCAATTGAGAAAACATTAGAAATAGGTAGGTTTTGTAAAATGTAAAATAAAAAAAATATACCAACAAGTTAACAAAAAAACATTTGAGGAATGTAGAGATCACCCAGTTTAAATTTAGCAAACAATCTTCGACATACATATGTATGTACGAGTATGTATGTTTAAGAGGGAGGTTACACGCTCATTATTTTATCAGTTTTGTCAGAATGTCCGAAGAATGATAGTCTAATATCAATTGTGAATGATAAAATACTGGCGAATACTTTATTACTTGCCAAAAATTTACGGTACAAAACAGTAATGGAACAATTTTAAATTTAATTGAATTTAAATATTGAAGTTAAAGTTTTAGTTTCAGCTTATGTAAAGTAAATAAATATTTATTGCACAATAAATATCTAAAATAAAATAATAATATAGGCGAGAATACCTTAAAGATTTTTAAGCTAACGGCTTACCTTACGGATAATAGAAATTGTGGGATGCAGAGTTCAAGGAAAAATTAATAATAACTAATAGCAATAAGTATATACTTAAATAGGTAAAAAAAATAAAAATAATTTAAAAGTCGACTTATAGGCAATGCCTATTATAAGATACATGACTATATTAGTGACAATAATGACTGGTAGATGTGCAAATGTATTTTATTATAGGCAATGCCTATTATAAGATACATGACTATATTAGTGACAATAATGACTGGTAGATGTGCAAATGTATTTTATTATAGGCAATGCCTATTATAAGATACATGACTATATTAGTGACAATAATGACTGGTAGATGTGCAAATGTATTTTATTATAGGCAATGCCTATTATAAGATACATGACTATATTAGTGACAATAATGACTGGTAGATGTGCAAATGTATTTTATTATAGGCAATGCCTATTATAAGATACATGACTATATTAGTGACAATAATGACTGGTAGATGTGCAAATGTATTTTATTATAGGCAATGCCTATTATAAGATACATGACTATATTAGTGACAATAATGACTGGTAGATGTGCAAATGTATTTTATTATAGGCAATGCCTATTATAAGATACATGACTATATTAGTGACAATAATGACTGGTAGATGTGCAAATGTATTTTATTATAGATATTTTGGACACCTTTAATTGTTGGCGTATTTTGAAATTTTCCATTTTATTATAATTTTCTACTATTCTGCATACTTATCAAATCAAATCATTTATTTTCCTTGGTTATTACAACACTTGGATATTGTCAGTACATTTTTTTTCCATAGTTTACTATTATTTCGATTATTAAATAACTATAAAATAACCAGCAGCTACTATGGGTATATCATATCAGCTATACCAACATTTTAAACTAAAACATGTAGCCATATACAAGTTTTTGCTGGTACTTGAAATTAATTCGTGGCTGTAAGAAGGCAGTGTCAACATATAGACTAAAATAAATTACGCATGTTGACATGCGCATTTTATAATTAATTCGCGGCTCTAAACAGGCTGTGTCATCTTACGATCTAAAAATACATACAAATAGTATTATAACTACAATATTTATGACAATAAATGTAATAAGAAGACACGTGATTTTTGAGGTGTACCAGTAATAGTCTGACGTCTCTAGTCGTTTTATCAGTCATGGATTAATCATGTAACCTTTCGAATGAACTGATAAAATACTGAGTGTGTAACCTCCCCTTAAGTGTGTCGTCATGAAATATCGTGCCAGCTGTACAGTGGCGACAAAATGTCTGCTCCCAGCCATTGTATTGAAAAGCAATACCCGTTGACATTGACCAGCGCACGCGTGGGTAACTAGGAATCACAAATATACAACATACCTTTACCTCCTACCTGCATGCTTATTATGAAACAATAGTAAAAAACATATTACCACGCCCGTTATATTATACAGAAAAAAACTGAGCTTACCATATGTGCACAATGCCAAGGAAGGACGGTAAAGGAAGAACTTTATTGGAAGGCAAGCTTGCTGATATTTAAGCTATACTAAAGACGACAAAAATAAATTCATGTATGTTTGTATCGCTGTCACGCCTATATTACTGAGCCGATTTTTATGAAATTTTGCAAAAATGTTCCTTGGAAACCTGTAAATGACATGGGACATGTGACCCCATATCCATTTATCTGTATGTCTATTTGTTTTGCCTTCACACCTAAACTACTTGACCGATTTTAATAAAAATTGGCAGTAATTTTACTTGGAGCGTAGGGTTTGACATGAAGGTAACATGTGACCCTTAGGCCATCTGAAGGTTTTTCAATGCCGTGTTAAAAAGCTAGTACCTAATAAGTAAATTATATTTACGATTTGGAATTAATCTACGTGTTTATTTTAACACTCTTAAGCTGATAATTTCATAATACGAATATCAACTTAACCGTTCGGTAAATGATTCCTTAGAATTCGAGATGCAGTTAAAAGATAAGTTAAAAATGCTTACAACTAATAGGAATAAAGAATGCGTTACAAAAAGGTCACAACAATGCGTCGTTACGGCGCGAACAGAGTTAGTTATAATTAACAAATAGTCAACTAATTACACAAGTGATTGTATTTAGAGATACGGAAATCACTTTGCTTTCTAACCTCTGAGGTAATAAAATAAAACTATAAAGCGTGTGTGAAACCAAGCGCCATTACTTTATAACTAAAAACGTATTTGTTAACACATTGTTTATTGCTAAAAGCAATTTCAATAACTAAAAATTCAATCACAATAAATATTTGGTAAATATATACTTTTATAGTATTTATTAGGATTTAGTGTATGTATTTATTAGTATGTAGTGTATGTATGTATGTCTTAGTATGTAGTATATTGTTTGTTATCTTAATATTTTTAATTTTTTTATATCACACTACCCTTCATCTCATACTCTCCCAAAGGTTAGATGTTAGAAAATGCCTTGTAGGCATTAATATTCGCCTTTGTAAATTTTTCCGTGCAATAAAGAATTTAATAATAATAATATTAATGTAGAATTTTGTTTACTTAAATACCGGGTTCCGTTCCTGATCACACAATCTTAAAAATAGTAAGAGTTTGGTACCCTAGAAATCTCGATTTGTTCTCTATTCTTATTGTAAAATTATTTATTTTATTATTTGAATAAATAAAATTAAACTAAATAATTAATGTCTAGCAATATTTCAGTTTGAGTACAGAATGTTGTAAGTACTACCAGTTTCCGAAAGAACGATTAAATTAACCCACGTTTAACATTTGCTTATAATAATAACAAAGTAATACTGCCTCCGTTGTCTAGCGGTTAAGGCCTTAGGTTTAGACGTGGAGGTGCTGGGTTCGATTCCTGGTGGAGAACAAAAAAAAAATAAAGAAATTTACGTTTTTTATTCGTGACATTTCTCTCTCATCTGGTACGCTAAAAAGCTCGCCACTTTTTATAATGGGCCTATACAAAAGGCGTGGTTTCTGACCACGTTTCTGTCGTGATGAAATTTTACTTAATAGAAAACTACGTGGCTTATTTTATTCATCCATCGAAACCACAGTTCGAGTATACAGTTAAAGAAAAAAGTAATTAGATAAAATTGTTTAACGTTACCAAATAAGAATCGTTAGTGATTGAATTACAATTAAATAGTTTTCAATGGCCAGTAAGGTTGCAGGTGCAAATGCAATGATTGTGGGCTGATTGTTATATAATGTGTATTAATTACCCGCAAGCCGGCCGGTCGGGAGCCGGCTCGCCCACAGTCACTTGGCTACCGAAGCCGATCATGTAACGCAAGGTTAAAATTAGTGGAGCGTGGGCACAACAATTTATATACAGAGACAACACGTAAACCTATATTACTACAAATACTACGTTGATATCACAATTATCACCACTAGCAGTCGGTGACTCCGCTACTGGCCTTCCTGGCCTAGGCCTTCCTCAAAGCTTGCACCTTCAAAATGAAAAGATATTTATTCTCGTAAACCTACGTGTATTACAGGAATTATTCCGCTACACTGTATAAATACCGGGGTTTTTAATATAAATTCAGCGCCTAGGTAAGAGGTACCAACTTTGTTCAAAAAAACGAACATCCGAATGCAACGAACATGAGATATCCTCATAGTATAGGAATGACATGATTTGGCATTGTAGTCTTAAATCGCATCGTACGAGTAACTTAAAAAATATTATTGTTTAACCTACTATTTTTAATTACTTGCTCTAAAGATAAGCTAGACCTATTCTGCACAGTCTACTGTGCTGAGGCGCCTAATGACCACACAATACTGCGATCACCATTAAATGGAGGTTAGTTTAATATATTTTTTGTATAGTTATTATTTTTTTTAATGTTTGATTATATATTCATTTTGTTATACTACTGTTCAGGATAAGTTATACATATATTGTAAATGTTATAAGTGAAAATTAGATTAGATGTTAACTTGTTTTTTTAATTTTCCAAAAATTTATAAACACATTTTTTTTCTCATTGTATCGAAGACAGCAAAGCGGCGTGGCGTAACGAGTAAGCTATTAATAATAAATTATTTATTGTACAAAACCAAAACAAGTGCAGGTACATAGGCGAGCTTAATGCCGTAAATGCATTTTCTACCAACTAACCTTTGTGACTGAGATATGTAATAAGCGGGTGCAGAATGTTACGAAGAAAATAGATAGTTTAAATTATTTATTACCTTATGAAACACAAATTAATTACATAATATAAGAACTATACTTATGCATAAATAATTAATTTATTAAATTAAATTAATAATTAAATTAAAATAAGTTTATCTGTCAATCTGGCAGGAGGCCTTTCTTTTTATACGTGGATTATAGGGAAACTATGGCAAGAGTAAATGATATCTTTCCTAGATGTGATGTGCATTACAACTGAGTGTGCCTTGGCTTTAAAACAAAGCGTATTGTAATAATAATAGCAAACAATTGCGCACGCGTCGAACTTGTAATCGTAGTTTATGACATTTTTACAACCATTACATAATGCTGCGCAGTCGCGCCTTGACATTGTAGTGGACCAACACGTGGATTGTAAATCATTAAAGCGGACGTACCGGTCAGATGACACAACCTTGTCACAGATCTGTTACCAACTAAACGCATTGAATATACTTGTAGATAAATAAATATGTGTTTATAACACTGGATATAACTGCTATATATAATTTATAACTGCTGGATATAAAGTGGATGATCTTTCGTCATCATTATATCAACATTTTGCTGCTATCTGACCCAGACCAGCGACCTTCATTAGATCATTCGCCTATTATTATTATTATTACATTTCTTTTATTTTACCAAATATTTATTTTAAGCCTGATGACGAGTCCTGTTTGTCTAGAAATAAAGCAGTGACCAAGCGATTAAAAACGTGGACAGACTGCCTATCTAGCGCGGGGTTGCTCCATTCTGCGTCTACTTCTCCTCGCCTCCATCGCTCGTCGGTTTAACTTTAATTTTGAACGTAACTTTGTTTCTCAGGCATAAAGATGGTTAAGTAATTGTTTTGACTTATTCCTCTGTGTATTTTTATTTCTATGGTCAAATACAGATGTTCATTACATTGTTTTCAATGGCATCACTTCAACATATGACGCTGTACGTACGTGTTTGTAAAAGCGTATTGTTAAATTGTTATCGATTCACGATCCAACACTTACGCATAGTGACAACAACATATTATTTACAAAATACTGTTACTGTTCTTGTTTAATTTATATTTATTCTAATTGAAAACTAATTGACCTTTAGATAATATACAAAAAAACTTGCTCCAAATTGCTGCTATTGGGTACGATGTATGAATATTAAATTTATATTAATTCGGGTAGTAGATCGGTTGTATACTCACTAATCAATAAAAATAATAGTAAGGAAAACGGTTCGATTCCCGGCATGTTTCAATGAGAAATACGTCTTCTTACGTACATTTGGCAACACCACCATTCCCGTGTCTCAAAGAGCACGGTAACGTCTCGGCTTCACTAATACCAAATTGTGGAATCGTTAATAAATTGTCAATAAAATTACTTCAGATCCTCGCCATATAAAAAGCCAGGGCATATAAAAAATGTGATATTCCTATATAATTAGTTTAATAAAATAAAAAAAAGTATCATCACGACCGTATCACTTGCGGAGTAGTCAGAAACAACGCCTATAAAGAAGCGGATTCACATTTAGCCAACTTTACAAGACAAGTGGCCAATTATGACAAGTGGCAAGCTCGTCGATGTCTCTAGCGTACTCGGAAATATCAAAAATAAATTAAATATTATTGAAATTTATTTATTTAAATTAATAAATATTTTTGTGTCCCGACCAGGATTCGAACCCGGTACCTCCCGAGTCTAAATCCACGGAGTTAACCGCTAGACCAGTAATAAGTTATTGAAGAAGTTGTAAACCGTATTGCAATAACAATTGCACAGTTGCATTTGGCATCAAGTGCGAGTAATTGAGTATTATCATTATGTAGGAGTTTAGCAGCGATTATAAGTCGTTGACTCGGCTAGGTCACACATGTTTTGCAATGAATTTTAACACAAACGAAGGCTACAAATCTTCGATCAAAAATACACCTAGATAAAAAAATACAACTTCGAAAACGGCCCGAGAAATAAAAGCAAGCTCATAATTCCAAAAGGACTTTCCAACCACAGTATCATCACGACCTTTTCTCTTTCAGGGTGGTCAGAAACCACGCTTTAAAGAAGCGGATTCATATTTAGCCAACTTTACTATATGCCTATCATGACAAGTGGCAAATCAATGTCTCTAGCGTACCAAACTTAAGAAATATCACGAATAAATTATTGTAACGCAATATAATAATCAAATCCGCGTTTAAATCTATCCTTAGTCTAATTCGAGTAGTTTACATATTGCTCATTGATTAGGTAAAAGAGAAACGTAATTAAGGCAGCACCTAGGGTTTGATTATAATGCTAATGGAGGTCGAGACGATAACCTCTTTACAACTAATACCATCTAATTACAATATTAACTTTACTACTTCTGTAAGTGGTATCATGGGTTCAGCGAGGTACGGGCATGGAGGGGCAGCTGGGGGGCACCCCTTAGAACAGCGGTCGTAGCTTTTTTTACTACTTCCACTGCTCATGTGCAACTCTTTGTCTTCTTCTTTGTCTGCCCCAATTAACAAATTTACAGAACTAAGTACATTATTCTTTTGTATAAAATATAATAACCTGATTAGCCAATAAAGGAACTGTGAAAAACCAGAAGAATTGTCAAATTGAATTAATAATGGCCCCAACACTAAACATACAAGAATCAAATTTTAATTTAAGTTAAGGAAATAAAGTATCATCACGATAGTATCCCTACCGGGTGGTCAGAAACCACGTTTTAAAGAAGCGGATTCACATTTGGTGAACGTTACTATATAAGCCCATCATGACAGGTGGCAAGCTTGTCGATGTCTCTAGCGTACCAAACCCGAGAAATATCACAAATTGTTTATTGATTATCCGTAGGAACCTTGTTTCTGGGAACACTTGGATTTGTCAAAGCATACACTTTTGTCATATGCAATGTAATTGATACAATGATACAAAAAAATAGCCGGATACGAGCAAGCATAAAATTTAAATAAATTATTGTGTCTCGACCAAGAATCAAACCCGTATCTCTGCGTCTAAATCTACGGACTTAGCCGCTACATCACGGTAGTCGTCTTAGTAATGAAATGAAATAAAATATTCATTTGTGATTGTATGGTTACAAATCAAGATGAACAATATATTTTTCACTGCAACAATCTACCTTAAGAGGCGTACAAATATTAATTTGAGTCCTAGCAATTATTCTAAAACTACGGCTAAATAATCATTTACATACATTAATCTTATATAGGTTCATTCCATATGTCAATCTTATATAATTTAAATAAATGTCAAAATAATACACCTAGATAAGAAAAATTACAAAATAAAATAAAATAATAATATCCTGTAGAAGCGTTAGACCCGAGTATTTTGACACAATAAATAATTTACTGCAATTATAGTGAATCATATAGCACTTTGATTAAATTAGAACGTAATGTACCCCGAAACACAAAGCTGCATAATATAATTGGTAGTAACAATAAGTAATGCACAAGAAACATTTCTCTCGTGCGCACTTGGCAATGCAACATGCATCCGCGTTGGTTTGACATTGAATCCGATAGTACCTAGATAACCTAGCCATACGTAGGCCCCATCTAATTACCAATTCTCCACCAGTCCACTGCGTTTCACATACGTACCTAGGTACCATACCTTGAAATCCCTAAGTTAACATCTATTACCGATACATAGATTATGATTGTACCAAGTGGGACATTGAAGTTTCCGGCATCCAACTACGAGTAGGTACACTAGTTTATTAGCAATTAGCAGATAATTTATCGATATTTGTTAATAATATAAAAAAGACTGCCTCCGTGGTCTAGCGGTTAAGTCCGTGGATTTAGACTCGGAGGTACCGGGTTCGATTCCTGGTCGGGACACAAAAATATTAATTAAAGTAAACATTTAATTAATATTGAATTTATTTGTGATTTTTTCTGAGTTTGGTACGCTGGAGACATGCTTGCCACTTGCTTGGCTAAATTTGAATCCACTTATTTATAAGCGTGGTTTCTGACCACCCCGTAAGGGAAACGGTCGTGATGATACTTTACTATTAATATAAAGAAGAGCGGTGGTAGCTCGGTTGTAAAAACGCCTTCTTTAAAATCATAAAAGGTAAGCGGTTCGAACCCCGGAATGAGAAATACTTTTCTTACGTACATTTGTCTTAGATTTACAATCACCGTTCATCGGTCCCATTTTCACTAATACCAACTTGTGGAATCGTGAATAAATTGTCTTTATAAGACCCTCGCCAACCCGTCTGGCTTACATGACGAGTGTAGGCCGAATTATCCAGAATATTCTAAAAGGCCCATTTCCAACAGTGGAGGTCTAGGACTGTCTTCTAGGGGGCTGTGATGAATATAAAAAAAAATGTTAATTGAGGTCTGCTATAGTAAATGTATCGAAGTTACGTATAGTTAGTTTTAGACAGAAAAATAGCAAAATCATTTATAACGATTGTACTCTAACAAATTAATTATTAATGTATCTCTTAAATGTCCGAAATTTTATGTCCTAGAAAGAAAATTAAGCGTTAAACGCTCTTAAAACCATTAAATTTAACAGTTTTACTATATATTATGTACTTTATAAAATAACGAGTGATATCACGTTTCCATTCGTACGTTCAGAGGTAACCTTCTGACAACTTTATAGTTGAGTGTATGTATTATGAGTTGTGATAAATATGCATGAGCAAACGTGCCTATTACAATTATAAATCAGTTTTGTCATAAAATAAATTGTTTAAGCCACAAACGGTGAAATTAACCTTTCTTTACAGCTCCACAGGTCTTGTAATAAACCTTTTACACTGAGAACATATTGGTCTTATCCAGCCCGCCTAGCATCAGTTTTGTTGAATCTTGCCAGCCGGTCAAGGCTTTCAATTTCAAATCTAGTTTTGAACTAGCCCCGATGAACCCGATAAGATTATTGTCTCGCGGCGTTCAATTTCTGTTCGCGTCAAATATTTTTTAAAATTGATATATGTAGTATTTTTTCGATTTTCGAGTTTGGTACGCTAGAGACATCGACGAGCTTGTCACTTGTCATGATGGGCCTATAGTAAAGTTGGTTAAATGTAAATCGGCTTATTTAAAAGCGTTATTTCTGACCACCACGAAAGGGATACGGTCGTGATAATATTTTACTTTACAAACCAAATTAGTAATTTTTTTGACATAAAATATCAACTTGATATGACATTTTTATATGTATATCACAGCCCATGCAAGCATGCAGGTCGTAAGAAAAAAAAAATAACTCGTATAATACCATGCAAGGCTAAAAGCTAAAAAAATGACGCATCATGACAAGTGGCAAGCTTGTGAACAGACTTGAGAAAGGTCACAAATAAGTTAATTTATCCGTGTTCTCTTCTAGCAGATATTCAGAACTAACATTGTTTTTGCAAGTCGCCAATGGAACACACTGCCATTGTTAATCAGACTGGCACCTTCGTTGATCATATTTAGGCATCTACTAACTTCTTGCTTTCTTATAAAGCAAAATGAGATATAATTTGTAAACTTAACATGGATTATTATTTAGGCAAGTATTTTTTTTTATTTTATAATTTTTTATTTATAAAATTATGTATGTATTATGTGTATGCATTTATATATCAATTTTTCCTTTTAACTCTGCATTCCATAATTTATTTTGTCGTTCTCCCAAAAGTTAACTGTTAGAGAATAACGTTAAGGTATTAAGCTCGCCTGTGTACTTTATTTTAGAAATTAAATATTATTGTGCAATAAAGACTTTTTACCATAGGTACTTTACTTCTCGACTAGGTATCCTTGTCTTAAATCTATGGTAGTTGGACCACAGACAGCAAGTTAACCACAAAGGTATTTATGCAAGTCATGTACTTATTTCTCTGATGAGACAAAGTTGACCCTTTGCCATACTTAGAGGGTCGACCTTTGGCCCTAAACACTTACGAAGAATTTACTTTCGTCAGCAAGTACGGGTTGCCTCAAAAACCGGTAGACGGGTGTGCCGGACCCCTTGACACACTTGGCTCATAGAAAGGAAATTGCTCCACGAATTGTAAATAATTAGACAACGCGCAAAATCTTTAATTATGCACCCAGCAAACTTATTCGCAGCAAACACTATGGTAGTTACGGGTAAGGGGCCATTAAGACAATTTAGAGGGAAAGGGTCGACCATGTCTTGTTTTATCTTACAAGAGTGTGAGAGGAGGTCTTAATAGTTCTTACGTAAGATTACAAAACTGTGCAAACTTAAGATTATTCCAGTGTCAGATATACTTTCCGATTGTGTTTTGAGGTCCTGGGGCTTGCGTTCGAAATATTTGAATGAAAAGCGACAGATCTCTATAGAAAACTGTCAGTTTCATTCGAGCAAATCGAGCGGACATGCTCTTTAAGATTACATTAATACATTACATAATGTATTATTTTTTTCCTTAAGATTCTAACGTAATAAATATTAAACAGGGAGAGAGTGGGTCGACATATTTTTATTTATAAATAGTCAAAAATCGTCTTATATACATAATATTGAATGGCCTAAAATTACATGTTTTTTTACTATGAACATATTGATAGTTTGTTCAAATTAACAAAATTACTTTCACAGGGATGTTGTCGTAGCAGCTTGCTACGACAATATTTGGTTCTGCTCTTAAGTCAAAGCAAATGATTTATAACTGTATATTTTAGCTCAAATTTTGTACGTCCTAAATTCCTTGGTTCTCTGGATGTTGGCTTGGTTCTCTGGATGTTGGCTTGGTTCTCTGGATGTTGGCTTGGTTCTCTGGATGTTGGCTTGGTTCTCTGGATGTTGGCTTGGTTCTGTGGATGTTGGCTTGGTTCTGTGGGAAATACCATCAAAACTAAACTATATAAAGTTATAGGTTTAATGTTGATTGGGATTTCTTTCCCAGAATTGTGTGTGTGTCGCCAGTAATCAATGTATACAAAAATGGTCAATTCTCAGTATGATGACAACTTACTTTTTTTTAGTTATAAAGGTTCCACCAGGATTTTCAGAGGTGATAATTAAACCCTATATGAATAAATTCTCATGTATTAAATATATAGAGTTTAGCAATATTGTTTGGAAAGTTAGAAAAAGCTGGGTCCACAGCTTCCTAAGTGAAATCTCGTGCTTTAAAAGAAAGTGTTAATTTAAAAAAAAAAACTATAATAAAGCTCCTTGGACTAAACAATATGTTTGTGACACTTGAATTATGTTTACGTTTTAAACAAAAGTGTTATAGAATTAAATAATGGCAACGTGTTGAACATTAACTGACGGATAAATCCTCATAAATGTATTAAGATCTTTGCACTTTACAACAACAAAGAATTGTTGCAATTAAATTTTAAATAGGATTGAAATTGACAAAGGATACTACAATAGTAATCGTTACAGTATCACGTGCGCGCAGCTGACTGCTGATTCACTTCTGGGTTATGCCTCATAAAGCATTTTATGCGTGCTTTATGCGTCAAGTACTAACGAATTCTAAACTGTTTCTGTAGTGGTTCGGTCTTAGCTGAGTAAAGCACAGCGACCTCCACATTTCAATAAGGATAACTTGCCCAGTGTTGTTATGAAAAAAAACAAGGCACGACACGCGTAGTAAAGGTTCTGCGAACACAAATGTGTTGCGAGCCCCGACATCATTATTTATTTTTATTTATTTTAAATACTTTATTGCACTAAAATTGTACATAGGCGGGCTTAATGGCCAGGCATTTTCTAACAACCAACCTTTGGGAGTGTGGAGAAACTATGCGTGGGTGCAAATTTATTATTATAAACTACATACTAATAATACATATAAGAATAAATAAATACATGAATACATACATATAACTATAAAAAGCTAAAAATAAGCCTACACACTAATAAACAGTAAATGATTATTAAAAAAATATATATATATAAGTTAACACAAAAATAAAATGTAATATTAATTTAAGAAACACTGTTTTGCTTGTTTAGAAAGTAGATGGTAAGTAAACGTTTGAAAATATGAACAGAGGGAGCCTGTCTGATCGTCAGTGGGAGCCTGTTCCATTGGCGAGCGGATGACACAGTGAACGAATCTGAATATCTGCTAGAACTATGAGACGGGATAATGAGTTGATTATTCTGAGAAGAACGGAACTCAATATTAAGTTAAAATATATTATATAGACAAATATATATAATAAAGTATTAGTATCTGCGGTGTTGCTGTCCTACAATCCTACAGGGCACCACATCTTACTCGCTCTTAGGGTACACTTTTCTGTAAGGCAGATTCTTTCTTTAATTTATTTTAAATTGGACATCTTTAATGTATTTGTTTTTGTAAAAATTATTGTTTATCTTTTAGTTAAATTGCTTCTGTTTCTTTAACACCAAGTATCAGTAAATAAAGTACTCGTATGTTTCCTAATTTGGCCGATGTATACACTCACTTACTTATATATTAACCTTTAAGTCCTAAGAGTAAAAATAAAAAAAATCCTACCTTCTTTTTTCTTGGATGTAGATCTTCGTAGTCCATGGCGATGCCCTCGTCGCTGAAGGAGGAGGAGGGTGGAGGTGGTGAGGGCGTTCCGGAGCGCCATGAGGAGCCGGAGCTGCTGCTGGCTCCGGGAGACACGGACGATCGACCTCCCCATCCGCCTGCAAATACAACTTCAACTTAACCCTATTCTACCTCTACTATTTAATTGAATAACCAAAATGTAGCAAAGGTTATTAAATAAATACACCGTGATTACACTGACTGCGGATTTGTGGATAATTGTGTGATTTTTCATAATATAATACGTTTACATTAGAGAGCGACTTGCTGATGTTCCTCGAACGTATTTTTATTACTGAAGTAAAAATTAACAGGTTTATTTTTACTTAAGTAATAATTAAGTATCAAAAATACGTTCGAGAAACTGACTGTACGTCTTAAATGTGTCCGTTGCTGGTAAAAGTCGGATATGACTTAGTATCTTCTTTGAAACCAAGTCAATATTACTCACACGAATTGCTGCATCCAATTAGAACTTAAAGATCTTTAAGTAATATGTTTGTCCAAAGAAAGAGAGAATTAAAAGCATCGTGTCATCCACTTTCACTTTCCTATTTCCGTTACAAAGTTACATTTAACATCCGAGAGTCAAGTATAATAGCTTAATTACAAACAGTATACATTATAATGCGTAATTATATTCAAGTGCTTAATAACGAGATAGATAATAAATGTGTAATTGCGAAATATAACTTTCATTTTAAAGAACGGACGATTTCAATCGACGTAAATGTTAGCGCCCGGGTTGGAAATAAATCACACATACCCGAAACAGTAGCAGTAAATGTTGAAAAAATACGCGAATCATCACTGTAGTAGCTATATTGAACTCGTAAGAAAATTAATTGTTATGTTTGTACGGGCCAACTTATATGTACAGTAAACTAGTAGAATTTTAGACCCATCGGCGGATGGTAGCTAGCTAAGTTGTCGCCAGGGAACATCTGAGCTTCCAAAACCACGCCGCCGCCGCCCCGCCTATCTCGTTGTCCTCCGATTTCCGATATAATTCAAATAGTTTTAACATTTACTTATGAGGGAAGTCACTATGGTTAAGAAGTTGTAACGCTGTTGCATCGCTCTCGCGCGTAGCGGTACGCGGAAGTACCGGGTTCGATTCGTGGTCACAATAATTTATTTGCGATATTTTTTCGAATTTGGTGCGCTAGACTAGAAACATCGTCGAGCTTGCCACTTCTCATGATTACTAATGTGAACCCGCTTCTTTAAAAGCGTGGTTTCTGACCACATCGAAAGGGATACGGTCGTGATGATACTTTACTTATTTAAATTATATCTAGTATAATATAATGACTATATGAATATAATTGACCGCCTCCGTGGTCTAGTGGTAACAAACGTTGCCGTGAACTCGGGAGGTCGTGGGTTCGATTCCCATCGGGGGCAAGTTGTACATTGTATAATTTGTCTCGGTCTCGATGTTTATATGTATAATATGTATATATTTACAAAAAAAAAAAGCATAATATGTAGTTTATCAACCATCTAATTTCCGTAACACAAGCCTCGTAGCTCACCACGGAAACTAGATGGCGTTGTGTGACCTGTCTGGAAATATTTATTTATTTATTATTTATAATCCTATAGAAATATGCCTTTTCTTGTTTTTGCACCTATGCTTTCTTTCATACCTACCCTTTTCCGTATTTCGCCGTTACGTATGCACTTTGGTGGATCGCATATGGTATTTTAATTGGAGCTGTTAAAAATGTTCAATACCATACATTACTTGTGAAGAGTAATAAATAAATAAAATATAGCTAAAGTAGTTAGTTTAGTTAGTACGTTAGTTTTATTTATAATTAGTTTTTTAATCTTATTTATTTTAATATTCTTATAGTAGATAACTTCGAATAAATAATAGCCGTAGCTTGGCGTATAATATGCAAAATGCTTCTTCAAATTAAATAGAATTTCTAATCCAGTAGCATAATTTCAGTTAGGTTTGTTACATAAAAAGTCATTTTGTTACATGAAATAGTCACACAGTTACCTTGTCTAGACAGACCCGCACGTCTAGACGTCTTGTTGTTACTTGGCTTAATAATCTAGCTGAGATATCAGTGAAATTTCTCAAACATTTCGTCTATACGACTTGATGTAATAACTGTAATGCGACTACTCCAGGGAATATTAAACTATTCTTTCAAACTAACAAAGCTTATATTTGTCTCTCTACGGAGCAAAAATTCCTTCCAGCTGTCAAACCGACTTGCAAAAATAAGTGCTTATAAATATTAAATAGACTTATAAGTATTAATAATTTTGTTGATTGGTCTTTAAGGCTCTTGCTTTGAAGTAATTTAAATATTGCACACCAAGATCTAAAGGGAGTTAACTCTAAAAACAACATTTTTCAGTAATAAAACGTAAACACCATCAACTCCCTTATAATCCCCACTTAGCGACCAATAAAATAGATTTAAAGATATTTTAAGTGCGCGTGCCCGTCGCAAACAAATTGGAGACAACATAAAAGCATAGATCTACCTATACAGAAAGCGTCTGCAGTACACATACAGTACAGTATACACTTTTGCATCTACCGAAAAAAGTGTTATTTTGAGTTAGTGCTGTTTAGATCTAGGTGTGCGATATTATTTTCTACATTTTAGTAAGTTTGAAGTTTTGTTTTTTCTTTAACACTATTATTTATTTTACTCTTTTGAAAGTTGTATTGAGGTCGAGAAGAACCCGTCTGACATTATTTTATTTTATTATTTATTTATCTGGAACTCCAACAGCATAACCAATAAAATACAATATTATAAAATTTTACACAATAAATAAGGCCATGAATGGGTTCACAAATTATACACAAAAATATAAATCCACTGTGAAGACAGATTAAGAAATCAACAAAAACAAATAGTGCATAAAATTAAGGAAATTTACAAAATACAACAAAAACGCAAAGAAAACAATAACATACAACAAGACGGAAGAAAATATGTATTCATTCCTACCTATCAGCCACAGACACCAAAGCTATCTATCGTAAACTGTAACATAAACAATAAATTGGTTGAAGGACTGTAAATAAAGTGTGTATGTATGAGCGCGTGAGTGTGTATGCGTGTATGAGTGTATGCGTGTATGTGTGTATGTGTGTATGCGTGTGGGTGTGTACCTATATGTGATCAATGTGTATAGGGATTAAGTTTTTGCACTACTATTATTTTATGTGTTGGAGCTTATTTATTTATTTTATTATTTATCTTATTATTTAGCTAATTACATTCTTGTACTTTATTAGTACTATGTCAAACGATAACGATAAATGGATAAAAAATTATTTGCGATTGAACAAAGTTCTAATTACAAGTCCACGGACTCTATTTATATTTGAGCAGTAGATAGTTTTAATGACAGGTTGCCAGTATTATATCATCAATAAACTAACTGTATTCATAACTTATCTATCATAAAAATACTGTTTTAGATTTTTTATGTACACAAGATGTGTTAAATATTTTTTATTTTTAGACTATATTTGTGCCGGATCGCGAGGTAGAGTAGTGGACTGTATATTGGCTTCCCTCGATGTTAGTAGGTGACGTATCCTCACGACCGGTGTAACGACATCATGCGGGGTAGACAGGGGGGTTCGTTGTTAAGATCCCGGACGGCTTCAGGCGGAATAAAACTCCATGCTTCAGGAAGGTCTTCTCAGGTGTCCTCGGGCTTGCAGTTCTTCTTGTTGGCTCGGCGAAATCGGAATGTCGGAACCGCAAGCCCGTCTGTCTTTTATAATACTCACTTGACCTCGATTTTGAGCTTACACGTGTTTGTCGGCTTCCTTTGCCAACACGGTAAGCCCCGCCCCCTATTAGAATAGTCCTATTAGATTGTTTACATTATAACCAATAGGGGACAGAATGCCCGCTCCGACCGAGATGTAAAGTCGATGGAGCGAGCACCAAAATTTCCTGCTGAGATCAAGTGAGCAATAAGACAACCCTCGAAATACTTTATTTATCATAAAAGTCCCTAATACAATGTCTGCATCTGAGCAGGGGGACTTACACAATCATTTTAAGCTGGGCTGACCTGGAATACATCCTAGACCCTCTCCAGATCAGCCCAGGTACACACTGAGGCACCTGGACGGCTTCCAGGCTACCTAGGTCCTCACTAGGATACCTAGGCAGCAGCCGCGATCGACTTTCCTAGACTGGCCATAACAAGTCCGAGATCCTCTCGGGACCAGTCCAGGTTCCGTCCAGGATACCAATACCCATTCTAGGCAGCCTAGGCACTCGCAGAGCTACCTAGCGACCTGAATTTACAATATTCCAGGCTGGCCAAGAATACACTCGAGACTCTCTCGTGGCCAACCTGGATACCTTACAATAAAACATCTCGTTTTATTATCACAAATAAGATTAATATTGTTATCGCGAACAAAGCGTACCTTCCAGGTACGGCGACATAGACCAAACGTTATCGCGAACAAAACGCATCCCTTGGGTGCGGCGGTAAAGACCAAACATATTACCGCGAACAAAGCGCTTCCCTTGGGTACGGCGATAAGGACTACAACACATTGTCGCAAACATAGCGCACCCTTTAGGTACGGCGATAATAAGCTAGGCTTGACCGAGATGACGTCATCACACCGTCTCTCGGCCAGGCTAGGGTCAAAAGGTTATTCTTTATTATCACACACAAATAAAAAACACACAGTAGTCATCAAAGTAAACACAAGTAAAAATACACAGTAATCGTCAAATAAACACACGTAAAAATACACTAAGAAAATACACGATTATTACACAATTGTTATTTATCCTGGTTACGACCAACGCAAATTCCTAAGCTATCACATAGCTATGTCCGGGCTACGACCACCTCTTTTGTTATTGTCTTATCTTTATCACTAGTAACTTTTATCACTAATTGTTCGTGATTGATAGGCGGCCGTCCCGTACATCCTCCCGCCGCACATCGCCGTCCGTCCTGGAGGGCCGATGTGTTAACTGCTGGAAGGGTCGGCCGGCTCCGCTCTTGCAATGATGACGAGTTTCTTCGTCGGTCGCCGCAGGAGTCCTCCCGCCGTTTTCACGTCGACGGCTCGCACGATGCCGTCAGCTCCCGGGAAACACCTCTCCACGATCCCACGTGGCCACGAGTTGCGGGGAAGGTTGCCGTCCGCTATCAGGACGACGTCTCGCAGCTGGATTGGAACCCCTTTTCCGTGGGGCTCCCGCCGGTGTTGCAGCTCGGGCAGGTACTCCCGGACCCATCTCTTCCAGAAGTGGTCGGCAAGTCGCTGGGCGGTGCGCCAGCTGGCACGGCCGATGAGCTCGCCGTCGTCAAACCTCCCTGGCAGAGGTACGCGGGCCGGTCCACTCAGTAGGAAGTGGTTCGGAGTCAGCGACTCCTCGTCTTCTGAGTTCACAGATACGTGCGTGAGGGGGCGGCTGTTAACGGTGTACTCCGCCTCGGCCAGCAGAGTAGTCAGCACCTCCTCCGATGGATGCCGCTCGTGTAGTGTAGTGGCAAGGGCCGTCTTCACCGACCTCACCAAACGTTCCCAGGCGCCGCCCATGAATGGGGCACCTGGGGGGATGAAGCGCCATCTTATGGCGCGGAAATTCGCCTCTCGCTGTGTGGCCTTCTCCGCAGCGTCCCTCAGCTCCTTCTCGGCGCCCCGGAGATTTGTCCCGTTGTCCGACCACATCTCGGTCGGGCAGCCTCGGCGCGCAACCATGCGCCGCAAGGCCATCACGGCGGAGTCCGTGCTCAGCGAACCCGCGAGCTCCAGATGGACCGCCCTAGTGGTAAGGCAGGTAAAGAGGGCGACGTACTTCTTCTGGGTCCCTCTCCCAAAAGTCACGCTGATTGGACCAAAGTAGTCCACTCCGCAGAAGGTGAAGGGTCGACGGTGGTGGCCCAGGCGACATTCGGGATGATCTCCCGTGGGCGGCGTCGGCGGCTTCGTCCTCCTGATCCTGCAGAGTAGACACCTGCTAATGATAGACCGAGCAGTCGGCCGGAGATGCAGAATCCAGTAGCGTTGTCTGCACTCATTGATGACCGCTTCGGTGCTGGCGTGGTGTAGATCCCGATGGACGCGCTCGATGATGAGACGAGCGACGTGATCCCGACCGTCGAGAACTGGTGGACTCTTCATTTCGGGGGGCACCTCGGTTACAGCCCCTATCCTCGGCCGAAGTCTGATGAGCCCGTCGACGATCACCACCGCCAGTGGATGCAGCCTGCTGGTCTTCAGAATGTCCCGTCCTGCTGCCAAGTCCTTCAGCTCCATGGTGAAGGTCTTCTCCTGGCTATCCCTCAGCAGCAGGAACTCAGCTCTCTCTAAGTATTCAATGTCAATTAATTTATACTTATCTTGCGGAGTTTCTTTTTTCACTATACGCGCAGAGTTATTCGTTTTAGACGGCCAATTTTTATCCGTATCATTACGGCGGTTTCGCTTATAGTGTGTTATCACTTTTTGGCGTCTACACAGTCCGACGAATTGTAACACTCTCGCGGTGGCTCGGAGAAGTCGCAACCAACTGGAAAATCGCGCACTATCCGGTAGGCATGTCGACGTTTCTTTTTTCGATACGGTGTTCACTCTTTCCTCACCGGTGTCAACGATTTCCATTATGTTCTCCGAAGGCCACGTCGATCTCTCTTGTTTGAGAAACTCCGGTCCATGAAACCATCTGTGATGTCCGGCGAAACCGCGCGGGACATCTCTCGTCGCGTCGTCGGCGACGTTCAGTTTCGTCGAAATCCATCTCCACTCTTCAATCCTGCTACCCTCTTCGACAGCTGCAAGTCGGTGTGCGACGAAGGGTCGATAATTTCGAGCGCCTTGTCGGATCCATGACAATACCGTGCGGCTGTCTGACCAGAAAATCTTCTCGGCTGCCACTGCATGTTCTTCTAACGTGGTGGTCGCCATCTTGGTGCCCAGCACCGCTGCTTGTAGCTCAAGCCTCGGGATGGAGGTCAGCTTGAGGGGGGCGACCCGAGCCTTGGCCAATACGAGTGTCGTATCGACATGGCCATCGGGCGACTCGGCCCGCCAGTAGAGCGCTGCGGCGTAGGCTGCTTCGCTGGCGTCCACGAAGATGTGGAGCTGAAGGTTTCTCGCGTCGCTGTAGCCAATATACCTTCGTGGGATTGATAAATTCTTGAGTGCTTTGAGATGGGTCATCCACTCGGCCCATTGTGCAGAGAGGTCGGGATCCAAGGCGGCGTCCCATCCAGTGCCGCGCTTCCAGACTTCTTGCAACAGCTGTTTGGCTCGGATCGTGATCGGCGAAACGAATCCGAGCGGGTCAAACAGGGACATCACTATACGGAGGGCCTGGCGCTTCGTAGGGGCCTCGCTCTGCATTACAGACGTCGGGACCCTGGCCATGTCCAAGTTGAACGCCAGGCTGTCATCGGTGGGTCTCCATATCAACCCCAGCACCTTCTCACTACTCGAACCGTCGGTGATGTCGACGGCTCGATGCTGGGCGGCTCCGGGCTCCATCCTCTTCAGTACGCCCGGGTCGTTGGAGGCCCATCGCCTCAGAGTGAAGCCTCCTCGCAGGTGTATCTTCTTCACATCCCTAGATACACGGATGGCTTCCTCGCTCGTTTTGAAGCTCTTTATGTAGTCGTCCATATAGTGATTTTCTTTTATCGCGGCGACTGCCTCTGGATGCGTATCGACGAACTCGGCGGCATTGCGATTCGTAATATAAATCGCGGTCGTTGGCGAATTTGTAGCTCCGAAGATTAGTGACGTCATTCTGTATTCTTCGGGCGCGGAGTCGTCTCTTCGGTCGCCTCTCCAGAGGTAACGTATTGCGTCGCGGTCTTCTGGCCGTATCTTCACTTGCATGAACATTTCCTGGATGTCAGCAGAAACAGCGATCCGGTGTTCTCTGAACTTCATCAAAATTCCAGGAAGTGACTGCAGCAGGTCGGGGCCGGTGAGCAGGTTCTCGTTGAGCGACGTACCTCCCCACCTCGCTGCAGCATCATGTACGATACGGAGCTTGTCTGGTTTCAGGGCGTTCACTACCGCGAAGTGTGGCAGATACCAGGTTCTTCCCGGTGTCGACGCAACGGGCGCCGGCTCCGCGTAGTGTTTCTCGATGAGAGATGCCATTTCCTTGTTATACTTTTCCTTGAGTGGCGCGTTCTTGTCTATTTTATTTTCAATGTTTCTTAACCTTCGTCGAGCACACTCGTAATTATTGGGGAGTGTGACGTTTTCTTTGTTCCAGGTTAAGGGAACTTCGAAGTGTCCGTCTTCTCTTCGGATTGCGCCCTCTTCAAGGATCTTCATGGCCCTCTGTTCTGGACCTCTCGTTGGCTGTCTCGGCGCTACGGTGAGCGACTCCAACTCAAAGTACCTGGCCATCTCTTGATGCATCTCACCATCGGCCCTCACGTGGTGGTTGTAGTGGACCCTTTGTCCCAGAGTGCGCGTGTGGGCGCCGTGCAGCACCCAACCCAACTCGGTGAGAGAAGCGACCGGTTGGGAACGCTTCCCACGACGTACCTGTGAGGCTAGGAGAAGTTGCCAATTATCTTGGCCGATCAGCAGTCTCGGCTTGGTCTTCTCGTACACTAGTTGATCCCTGATGTCACTAAGGTGTCCGCACTCTTCGATGTCCCTGCCCGCTACCACCTGCGGGGACAGGTCCAGGTTGCTCATTGTCCTCGCTGTAGCCGTGGTCGACCCCGTCCTTCCATCGAGTCGCACTCTAACTCGCCGGGATGTCTTGGATAGCCTACTCTGTGAGGCTATGCCCTCAATGGCTAGGGGCTCCTCGGGCCCTCTAGCTCCAATCTCCCGGGCGAGCTCTTCATCGATGAGTGTCACAGTAGAGCCATCGTCCAACAATGCTGCAGTCCGCACCTCTCCCGCCGGTCCCGAGACAGTGAGTGGCACTATCTTCAAAAATACCTGGGATCGGCATAGGTTCCAGACTGAGGCCACCGTGTCTGTTCTCGGGGCGGCCTCTTCTCGGTGTAGCAGCTTATGATGACTCTCGCGGCAGTCGTTGATTCCGCACGACTGCCGTTCACATCGATGGTATCGATGGTAGGGGTTGAGGCAGCGAAAACATACCCGTTTCGCTGTTGCCGTAGCCCACCGCTCCTCAGTCCCCATTTTCCTGAACTGTTGGCACGACGCCAGCTCGTGCCCCTGTCTGCACAGGCAGCAGTTCCTCTTCTTTGGGGGCGGTGTAGCATCCTGCGGCTCCTCCACTATCGCGACCGCGGTGTTCGCTCTTTGAGCCCTCTTGAGCGAAGGTTTCTGAAATCTCTTCTCTTCGTGTCTTGCATCGACTCTTCTATTGTCGGGCCAGCCAATATTCTTACCTCCCATTTGTAGACCTACGAGCGCCTCATCGATGGGCATCGTCTCGGCGTATACTGCGGCTTCTCGCTTCATAAATGCTGCAACCAGGCTCACATTCTCGGGAGCTCTGGAGATCAGGTAGAACTGTGTCCATCGGTGAAACTGCGTTGTGGATAGTTTCGAAAGTACCTGATCTGTCAGCCTCGGGTGGTGTAGGTACCTTAAGCATTTGAGCGCCGTCGCCGCCGCGATGATGTTGTTGAGGCGGCTTGAAAACTGGACGATGTCCCGCGGTTTGTCAGAGATGTTCGGGAGGTCGAGTAGCTTCGTCTCGTACACACGGCCGACTAACTTCGGTCGGGCAAAGCTGGTCTCGAGTCCCTCGATGATCTTGTCCGCTGAGCAGTTGGAGTACAGGAGCGCTTCTGAGTCTTCCCGTGCTCGTCCTGTGAGGCTGCTTCTAAGCCGTGACACGTTCTCCATGTTCGAGAAGTATGGTGCGGTGTCCCGGTATGATGTCACGAACACCATCCATTCCAGAGGGTTGCCGCTGAACTGCGGGAGTTCTGGAATCCTGGAGAACGGCATCTGGTGCCATGGCGGCTGCCTACCTTGCTCAAATTGCCCCTTCCGCTCCGGCTGGTTGTCTTCTGGGAGCCATTGGATGGCCTGGGAACCCTGCTGTCCGAAGGAGACCCTTCCCTGGGGAGGGGCCGTCGGCAGAGTTCGGTTGCATTGCTCACCTGGGAATGCGCTGGAATACCTCTCCAGATGAGGGCCCCTCTCCAGGGACGTGGAAGCTTCTCCTCGCTGAGAAGCGATGCGGTGCTCCCTGGGCGCCGCGCTGGAAAACCTCTCCAGATGAGGGTCCCTCTCCAGGGACGTGGAGGCTTCTCCTGGCTGAGAAGCGATGCGGTGCTCCCTGGGCACCGCGCTGGAAAACCTCTCCAGATGAGGGTCCCTCTCCAGGGACGTGGAGGCTTCTCCTGGCTGAGAAGCGATGCGGTGCTCCCTGGGCACCGCGCTGGAAAACCTCTCCAGATGAGGGCCCCTCTCCAGGGGCGTGGAGGCTTCTCCTGGCTGAGAAGCGATGCGATGCTCCCTGGGCATCGCGCTGGAAAACCTCTCCAGATGAGGGCCCCTCTCCAGGGACGTGGCGGCTCTCGGTCCAGGAGCAGGGCCCGCTTCGGCGATCCGCGCGGAGCGGGCAGGACAGAGACCGACGGACTCGTGGATCGGCAGTGGCTCCTCGGGACGTGGCTGCGTGGTCCTCGCTGAATGCTGTAGACTCCGGTCTACCCATTCTTCCACGTTCACAGATGCCTCGTCGCTGGAGCTTCCGCTGTCGATCCTCCTACGTTGCTTGCTTAAGAAATCTTCGAGTTCCGCTTCTTTCTTCATTATCTGAAGTTCTCTTCTTAATTTGGCTTCCCGGTCTTGGGCGCGCGTAGTCTTCACAGACACGACGGAGGCGCGCGAAGACGCGCGGGAAGCTCGCTTTGAAGGGACCCCCACGATGGTCCCCATGGTCGACGTCCTCAGCGTACCCGATATAGACGCCTCGGTCGACCCATGGGACCAGGCGGGGTCCGTCACTCGGGATTCACCCGATGTCGATGGCGTTGATTCCGATGTCCGGGGCCCGGATCCGAAGGCAGCCTCCGCAGTTGACTGGGCGGAGGGTTCTTCGGCCGGCACTGTCTTCCCCGTGAGCGACCGCGTAACTGGCATCCTCTTCCTGGTCTTCTATCTTCCTTCCTGAAGATGGAGTGTTCCGACGATTCCCCTGAAGCCGTCCTCTAGTCTTGATCCGGTTCCGAAGGTCCAAACGATATGCCGGATCCGGCTCCGAAGGACCAAACGATGTGCCGGATCGCGAGGTAGAGTAGTGGACTGTATATTGGCTTCCCTCGATGTTAGTAGGTGACGTATCCTCACGACCGGTGTAACGACATCATGCGGGGTAGACAGGGGGGTTCGTTGTTAAGATCCCGGACGGCTTCAGGCGGAATAAAACTCCATGCTTCAGGAAGGTCTTCTCAGGTGTCCTCGGGCTTGCAGTTCTTCTTGTTGGCTCGGCGAAATCGGAATGTCGGAACCGCAAGCCCGTCTGTCTTTTATAATACTCACTTGACCTCGATTTTGAGCTTACACGTGTTTGTCGGCTTCCTTTGCCAACACGGTAAGCCCCGCCCCCTATTAGAATAGTCCTATTAGATTGTTTACATTATAACCAATAGGGGACAGAATGCCCGCTCCGACCGAGATGTAAAGTCGATGGAGCGAGCACCAAAATTTCCTGCTGAGATCAAGTGAGCAATAAGACAACCCTCGAAATACTTTATTTATCATAAAAGTCCCTAATACAATGTCTGCATCTGAGCAGGGGGACTTACACAATCATTTTAAGCTGGGCTGACCTGGAATACATCCTAGACCCTCTCCAGATCAGCCCAGGTACACACTGAGGCACCTGGACGGCTTCCAGGCTACCTAGGTCCTCACTAGGATACCTAGGCAGCAGCCGCGATCGACTTTCCTAGACTGGCCATAACAAGTCCGAGATCCTCTCGGGACCAGTCCAGGTTCCGTCCAGGATACCAATACCCATTCTAGGCAGCCTAGGCACTCGCAGAGCTACCTAGCGACCTGAATTTACAATATTCCAGGCTGGCCAAGAATACACTCGAGACTCTCTCGTGGCCAACCTGGATACCTTACAATAAAACATCTCGTTTTATTATCACAAATAAGATTAATATTGTTATCGCGAACAAAGCGTACCTTCCAGGTACGGCGACATAGCCCAAACGTTATCGCGAACAAAACGCATCCCTTGGGTGCGGCGGTAAAGACCAAACATATTACCGCGAACAAAGCGCTTCCCTTGGGTACGGCGATAAGGACTACAACACATTGTCGCAAACATAGCGCACCCTTTAGGTACGGCGATAATAAGCTAGGCTTGACCGAGATGACGTCATCACACCGTCTCTCGGCCAGGCTAGGGTCAAAAGGTTATTCTTTATTATCACACACAAATAAAAAACACACAGTAGTCATCAAAGTAAACACAAGTAAAAATACACAGTAATCGTCAAATAAACACACGTAAAAATACACTAAGAAAATACACGATTATTACACAATTGTTATTTATCCTGGTTACGACCAACGCAAATTCCTAAGCTATCACATAGCTATGTCCGGGCTACGACCACCTCTTTTGTTATTGTCTTATCTTTATCACTAGTAACTTTTATCACTAATTGTTCGTGATTGATAGGCGGCCGTCCCGTACAATATTATTAGGTGTCCTTGTTAACTGGTTCGGATAGCATTAGATAAGATTGACTTCAGGGCATTAAAAAATATATCTTTATTTGTCACATTAAAGTTTTGTAAAATTATCATTACGGCAGTGGTCAGAAACCACTCCTTTAAAGAAAGGATTCACATTTAGCCAACTTTACTATAGGCCCATTATGACAAGTCCCAAGCTCGTCGATGTCTCTAGCCAACCAGAAATATCACGCAAATAAGTTATTGTGTCCCGGCCAGATATCGAACCCGGAACCTCCGGTACCGCTTATTAATTGACAGCCTTAGCCACTATACTATGAAGGTAGTCTTTTTTCGGCGAATTTTGTATTTATTCTCATACACTCATATACTTACTAGGTCTGGGCGAGTTTGGTGAACAGCTGAGCGACATAAGGACGAGGGCAGCATTGCATTCGTTCATGTCATCCCTCTCGCCATAGCCGAGATCCCCAGAACTGCTCGGCCGGCGTTTTCTAGATCTGAAACAAAAGAAATATCATATTAACACATATATAAAAAGTTAAGTTTTCTCTGATTGTTAGCAATGCTAACCTTTATGAATGACATTGAGTAACCGTACTTGTTATGGTTAATTTAAAAGCTTTAGAACCTACGACGTTGTCTGAACTAAAATACAGATTTTAATTAATAAAGTTTATTTTTTTATATCAAATAAATACTAATTAATATTGTAAGTAACTTGTTTAGGGTTAATCTTTTTCAGTTATGTAAAAACTTTTAAATTTAAATGGAAGGTAGAGCAGTGCGGTGGTGGCTCGGTTGTGAGAACGCTTTTCTTAAAATCCAAAAAGATCGCAAGCATTAAAGAGAAAGGAACATTTGATATCGATAACACTACTGTCGGAGACGGTCCCGGTTCCACTAATACTAACTTGTGGAACTGTTATAAATAATAAAAATTAACATCAGAACCTCACCAAACCGTCTGGCCAACATGGCGAGTGTAGGCTAAATTCTCCAGAAATATATTCTGGAGGACCCATCTCTAGCATTGAAGGGCTTGGTTCTAGGGGCTGCGATGATAATGATGATGCGAGCAGTATAGTAATTTATAGAAAACTGTAAAATTACGTAAACAAAACAAATTAAAGAATGCAAATGGATGAAAATGATTTAAAAAAATTTAAGTAAGGTTCAAAATCGTTTCCAATGAAAAGGCATAAAATGATTGCTTATTGCAACTATTATAACAAGGTTTATGGAAAATTAGCATTATCTACTTCTAGGAATTATAAATTGTATCTATTATCCAGACTTCAAAGAAAAATTCGATTCGATTTTCGAACGATAACGTATTGCTTAAAATATATGCCATATTGTACTATTATAAATGCTGAAGAAGTTTTATCTTTATGTCCAACTTCTAAAGCCAATATTTCTGCACTAATTACGATAATAGAATCGACCCTAGAGATGGAGGTAGAATAAATAATATTGTCATTTAAGCACGACATGTGACTATATGACCATCATTTTTTTTTGTCGATACTTATGTACAACAATAACTTTTAACAGATAGTATAGAATTAGTTTTTCTTAATATATTTTTTTTATAATCAATAGATATTGTAATATAATAGCCATTAATTATTTTTTTAAATAATAAGTTTAAAAAAAATCCAAGTGTTAACGAAATAGAGCTCTACTTTTAAGCCGACAATAAACACAATATAACAAGATCTAATTAATCATGATAACATGTTTTTGACCTTCGGAAAAATCCTTAAAAAATCTAAAGAATCACAGAGTTCGGGACGTGGCAGCTCTATTTATATGGTTATCAAAATATTCGTCGAAACAATTGCTTCGAAACAATGGCGAATATTCGTACTTGACAATGCGCTGTTTATTGTATATAGACACAGATATTCCGACGTGGATGCCGCATAACCAGTAAAATTTATTAAAACTTGGAGAGCACGTTAAGCCCTCAGTCCCGGTTCCACTAATACCAACTTGTAAAATCGTTAATAAATTGTCATTAAAAAATTACATCAGACCCTCCTTCGCCAAGCAGTCTAGCCGGCGTGGCGAGTGTAGGCCAAATTCTCCAGATATATGTTCTGCAAGGCCCATCTTCAGCTGTGGAGGTCGAGGACGCTGTGTTCTAGGGGCTCTAATGATAATAATGATCGACCTTGGTATGTATGCTAGAGACATCGACAAGCTTGCCACTTGTCAGGATGGGCCTATAGTAAAGTTGGCTAAATGTGAATCCATTTCTTTAAAAACAGGTCTGTCTGACGACCCTGAAAGGTATACAGTCGTGATGATACTTTACTTTACTTATTTATGTGACACAAAGCATTTTTATTTTTTATCGCAGTCTTACATTAATGCACAATTTAAACACTTTTTCGTCCCTAACGCTGCATATATTTATTGAAGATCATTGTATGTTAACATGTCAATGGCCGATTTAGATTTAGTCTAGATCGAGTAATGACCTTAGTATGTCTGGTGGCGTCACGCGGGGGCACGGCGGTTGCGTAACCGACCCACAGCGGTCTAGATTTTAGGCAATTGCGTAAGGGCGCTGTGTCTGGCCACTCACCCGATCAACCTTCGGTACGCGACCTCTCCATCCTACGCAGGGCAACATATTTTGGGTTTTGTCTCCTCCCCGCTTGTTACCATATAAGTATGGTCTACGATTGGGATAATAATATATATATCTTTTAGGTTTTACGTTAGCTATTGAAGAGTTTGTCTTCGGCCTGACGAGGTATGTTTTGTCTTATATACCCGTATGTTTTTTAATGTTTTTAATACGAAGAATACCTAGACACTAAGCTCGACAAAGTCATGTGACTAAATTAATAATTTGTTTGCTAGAAATAGCGAAGCATGTGATATATTAGATATAATAAGTACCATGTTTCTGATAAATAAATTATTTCATTGAATGGGCACATTTCAAGCATATCGCTAGCTAGAACTAAGAGTATATGAAAGCCAAACCTTCGGAACAACTGAACCATTTACATGATGAACCATCTTTCAGACAATGCAAGGTCAAATTTAGTAACACATATTGCAAAATGTTCGATTATAAAGCGATTTTGTAATCTTCTACCCACATCCGAATTCAGGCGGCAAACGAAATCGGAAGATAATTCGCGACCATTACCCAGGCTATAGCATACACAGCGTCTAGTGCGTACCTAAATAATTGACGCAAACCGAGTGAGTCAGTGAGTGACGTGTGCTCTCGAGTATCGTGACGAACCGCCTAACTCAAAACAATATGTAAGTAATGTTATCCACATTACAACACGTCATAAGCAGGTCAAATTCGTCTCACGTCAACTGCTTTTGATAGACAATGCAAACGATTCAAAATGTCAAGAATAGCAAGACGCAATGGAGCTGTTGAAGTTCGTCTTTTATCGTGTCCTTCTAGCTCGGCATGTTTATTCTATCACTAACAATATCCATTTTAAACCTAACATCTATAAAGTTGAGAACATCTTCCCCATTAACATCACCACGGCCACCGAACACAAAGTCCTAAACCTCCACAGCTGGAGATGAGACTTCACGATCATATTTATGGAGGAGCCTCACTCGCCGAGACACGGGAACAATGTTGTAAATGTATGACAAATATACGTAAAAGAAAAGTGTTATTCTCATTGGTACTAACCGGCTTTAAATTTTTTGGGTAGAATAAAAGTTCAACAACCAGACCACCGCCCTTCATTTCCATACAAATATAAAATGAAAATTTACAGGTGCATTTCTTTACATTTAGTATATTATATTTTCATAAGAACATACGGCGTTCGTATCATGCAGTTCGATTACACACAAGCGCGAAACGAATTGCTTTGTCTAGCTTTATATATCTGTTTACAATACCCTTGGAAACTAGCTCTGCAAATCGGATGATTCAATGTGTCTTAAAGTCGCAATCAAAAAAAGTGTTCCTTTTTTTGCATGTCTTGAGGATAGAATTAAAGAAATAGCATTAAATTGCGTTGGCTAAATGGCCGGTCGTGGGGAACGGGTCTGGGATGACGCGTTCGGAGGCTGCATCCTTGAACGGGGTGATGTGCGGGGGTACGTTGACTTCTGCCGGTCGACACCCCCGCACCTCGACACTACTCACCTTACAGCTCATACAAATAATTATTATTATAACTAGCTATTTAGTGGTAAGAGTATAACTATAATCACGACTGTTACCCTTGCGGGGTGGTCAGAAACACTTTTAAAGAAGCGAATTCACATTTAGACAAGTGGCAAGCTAGTCGATGTGTCTAAACGCGAGAAATTATTGATCAGGAATCGAACCTTGTAACTCCGCGTCTAAAATCTACGACCTTAACCGCCAGACCATGGAGGCAGTCAGTAAAAAAAAACTTCGCTTGACCATAGGTTTAGATGTCGCGCTCATATTATGATGTCCGTCCTTGGATGCCGAGGATCATCTTCAAAAATCTAAACCGGTCATGAGCATAGGCGTAAAGGCGAATTAAACAGGCAGACAGATAAATGGGACAACAAACTTATTTAAATTGAATGTCAAGATGTGATTCAGGTCTAGGACCCTGTGTGAGTGGCTGTCGGTGACTCTGCCGACTTTGACAGTGGGAATGTCGCCCCCACCCCTAACGGCGGAGCTCGGGCCCGAAATAGATGTGACGCGATTCCAGCCTACTCATCGAGCCAGGTATTCGGGTGACGTAATAGCTGGAACATCGGAAAGACTTAGCCACACCGGATGTTGGCATACTTAGATGCTATGGGTTATTTACAGTGCGTGCTGCTCACTCGACACTAGACATAACTAGAAAAAAAATGTTTTCTATAAAAAATACGGTGATATTTTGCTATTGATGATTACATCCTAAAACCATCACTATCACGCTATCTCTGTGACGTCACAGCAAATAAAACAAGAGTGCGCTATTGTAAGTGTATTGTTTAAAGTTCATTTTGTGACGACCGAGCGAGTTCCCTCACCAGGAATATTCTAAAGTTCTTACCTAATTATTAATTAATTAGACTATAAAATTATAAGAGATTTGCTTGTTTTATGCACTGTGACGTCACAATATTATCAACGCGTAAGACGAGAAAAAAAATGTAATTGAAATACGTAGGTTAATCCAGAAATTTTTAATTTAGGCCTATAAGATCAGTCTTTACAAATGTAATGATATAACTAAACTCATGTCATAAGTTATTTATTTACAAATGTCCATAATTTAATTTCCTTTAAAGCTGATACTCGTAGACAACATTCCTACACTCAACTTGAAAATATTGGACTGTGCGAGCGAGTGGCATACACATTGGTTAAGCCCTTTTAAAACAATTGAATTCTAATTAACGTAAAAAACAACTTAAGGTGAACCTTTTGTTGATTGCAAGTACATGTAGCCGTGCATTAGCAAAAGTATTAGCCATGTAAGCGGAGTGACATCTTAGGGACATAGAGTTTACGTGAATGTGTGGCCAGGCCTGTAATCGTAATAATTGTTATCAGTAGGAAACGCTAGAACAACAAGGTCGGTAAACAAATTCTTCACAAGTGTGAATTGCGATAGATAGCGCGTGACGTCACGTGTTGCCGGCTTGGTTTCACTTGCCACGGTCACCGGCCGCCTTTCAGCTGGGCACACATGTCTATTGTCTTCAGGCCGCAGGACTCACCTTGCGCGTGCTATCGTAGCTGCCGATATATTGACATTTCTTTATTATCAATAGTTTTCAGAGCCACGCTCTTGTGAACGATATAACCGCCATTCTTCTTTGTTTAATTCTTCTTGATTTCTAGATGAAATAACACATTTTGTTTCATTTACTCAATCTCGCCGACTGTTTTAGCACAGTAAAAGAAAAATTAATAAATTGGAATCTACTTTTATAAATGCAAATAGTTATATTAGTGTCGTGAATTAGTTGTTTATTTACTATTACGTGACGTCATCCGGCAGCCATTTGCAACTGGAGCGTTTCCGAGCACACTGGAAATCTAACGCGTGGTCCGATTTTGATGATGCTCGCGTCAATAAATTAGTTTTAATCATGCAAGTGTCAATGCAGATATGACATTAATCGAATTTTCATACTTTATTTTTCAGACGTAAAATTGTGTAATCGTTTGACATTGTCTTTTTAATAATACGGGCCTTATCTCTCTCGTTGAAATGACAAGATTGCTTATATCTTATAACAGACCGCAACTAAAAAGTTTTTTTTTTATTAGGTCAATGTCTATTTCAGTCAGATGCCTCAGCATGTTTCCTCATCTGTTCTTTATCCCACCAAGTGGGCTGACTTGGCTATACTTGGTTTTCAAAGAAGCAGTCTCAAATTAATCAGTTGAATGATGCGCCGCCAAATATAGCTTATCAGATGGTATTGATGTAAGTATTTACGAAAAACAAAACAATAAACACGTTGATAAAGTGCTCGAATGTGACATTACAAGAGATCTAATTACGTACACGATCATTATCGGGATTTTATAAACATTTACAGCACAATTCAGAAACGATTGGGGAAACCTAGCTGGTTATATCTGACTATGTGGTCTAGCAGTTAAGACTGCAGATTTAGACACTGAGGCACCGGGTTCAATTCCTAATCGAGAACACAACACTTCCTCGAATGGGGTACGCCAGAGACATCAACGAGCATACTACTTGTCATGATGGGTTATTCTAAAGTTGGCTGTGACTAGGTTTCATTATCCATTCATTACAGCCCCTAAAACACAGCGTCCTAGACCTCCACTGCTGGCCAGGCGGCTTGGCGAGGAACCGTGACTAGGTAAAAAAGACAAATTTTTAAGCATTTCATGGATTCACCGTGCGTGTGTCGGGCTTGTGACCGACCATAGGCTGGTTTATAGAGGACTTCCAAGACTCTAACCTTTCTCCTCTCCCTATCCATGCAAATACTGTATGATTTCGTTAATGCTCGTGTTGGAAGCTCGTTCGTATCTCCTGTAGGCCTACTTAGGCCTAATTCTTTCAGTAAGTGATGCAAATATTTTCTGGAATACCTCTAGCACAAACTTCCACTGCGTAAAGTGTCTTGAATCCGTTCCTGATCATTTCTTCAGTAAAATCATAATGTATATGTATAAGTATTAGTTTATATTACAATTATTTATATGATTGCACCTACGAGTACAATTCTTTAATTAGTTTGGTTAGGTAATGTCTTCCGGCATCAAGTCCGCCCTTGTACTTTGTATAATATAGTTTTTACACAAATACTTAATAAGAAAAAAGTGGGATTTTCGAACATTCCGAAAGGGATTATGGTCCTAGATATATAGTACTTGTTGCCGAGGGAAATTTAGAAAAACATATTTTTATATTTAATAATTAGTTACAAAATGTATGCGTTCCATTTTCATTAACTTAGTAACTGACCACAAGCGATTTCACTTCCAACAACGGTGCCGGTTTCTATTGGCTCTCAAACTCTACGCACGTACGCGCCGTGATGCATGCCACGTCTTCAAACGCACACAAATCCAACCATTCTACATTATATACCAACTTAGGTAATGTTAGGTCTATAATACTTTTCATACAAATTACGTCACTCATATCCTATAATGTTTTTCTCGATTTCTTCATTTTTAATATCATATAAATTTAGAGGCTCTTGCATCTATCGCATGAAATTGCAGCATGTGAGTTCTTGATTATGGATTGCAGTCCCGCAAAACGGGACACCTCTCCACTTATTGTGGTTTAGTCCCTACCACTATGGCGTCCTAAACTCCAGGTTAGAGGAATGGGAAAATACACTGGCTGGAGCATCCCACATCTTTAGCGTGCGAGGTTTCCTTCAAGTTTTAACAATATAAATTATCGAATAACGGTTGTCAGAAATGTTAGAAGACCAATTTTTTAAATGAGTTATGACAAATAAAACATAAAGTAAAAAAGTTAAGTATCATCACGACCGTATCCCTTGCGGGGTGGTCAGAAACACCGCTTTTATAGAAGCGGATTCACATTCAGCCAACTCTACTATAGGTCCATCATGACAAGCGGTAAGCTTCGACAAATTAAATAAATCACCGACAAGGAATTGAACTCGCTAACCCCTGGATCATGGACATAAAATGTCGATAAATTAATTTTGGGAGGACGACGGCTTTTCTCATGAGCCCTAATTCTGGCGTTTGTGACTGACGTGAATTTATATATTCGAGTAAAAAAAAAAAAATCTCCAAAGAAAACTGTGTGATTTATTCGAATATACCGAGTCGACACGCATGTCGAAAGCGCGAGAATCGAGGTCCAAGTCGTTCTGCTATGATTGTCGTGATTCTAGTAAAAATAAAAAACTTAAAACTGTCAAAATGGCCACTTATCGATATCTATTGGACATTGAATGAATAAACGAAATGCAAATCGTAATGAACAACACGTCGCCGGTAGATATCTCTGCACCTCTATCGCGTGTTGCTAAATTTCGTACATTGATGTAGGTCGGGCAGCTTTTTTTACATAATGATAAAAAACCGAGATCCGGTGCTATTGAGTTGGCAAGCCGAGGCGGTGAGGTCATCTTTACAATTTGGTCCTATATAATTTGTGTAGGCATTGCTTTACTATACATAGGTATGGATGCAGTGAGAAACATGATCTCATAAGATTTTTTTAGGTAGAAATTTAAATACTTTTTTATAGGTACCTATTTGTTTTTATGATCTCGTAATATACTTGTTTACTATACTTTTAAAATTTATATATTTCATTCATTCATTACAGCCCCTAAAACACAACGTCAGAACATATATCTGGAGAATTTGGCCCACACTCCCCACCGGCCAGACGGGTTGGCTAAGTTCTGATGTCAAATTTTAATGACAAGTTATTAACGATTCCATAAGTTAGTATCAGTGAAACCGGGTTCGACGGCTTAACGTGCTCTCCGAGACACGGAAACGGTTGTGTAAATTTTATGACAAAACAGAAGTGTATTTCTCATTGATACATGCCGGTGCTCGAACCTAACTTAGGATTTTAAGAAAAGGGTTCTTACAACCGAGCCTCCACCGCTCTTATTTGTTATAATAATAATATTGTGTTATCCTTAACTATGATGAGAGTAGGCCGGCATAATGATAGTGACTGATATCAGTCGTCAGTGGCTGCCGTCAATTGCTTCCATTCTTGGACCTTGCGTAGGTATCGCTTACCATCAGGTGGGCGCGATGACACATATCATGCTCAGTATTAAAAAAATGGATGAGGCGTGCCATTCTCAGCTTCGAGAGAGGTCTTATAGAAGCGGAGACACACGCTGATGCAATATAATTTGTGATAAACACATTTCCATCTGGCGGGGGGTCGTCGGATGGCCTAAGGACGGTCGCTGGTGGAGGTTGGACGAGGGTTGCAAAAGAAAGTTGCAAAGTCTTAGGGGAGGCCTATATCCAGCAGTGGAGAGACACATGATGATGATGTTTAACGTTACGTTCCTCGCCAACAGGCATGCGTGGAGTCACATGTAGTGCTTCGTATTAAAAGTAAAATCAGTTCATTATATCGCCGTGAACATGTTACTACGCTGTCAACATACTAGTCAAATAAAGATGGTACACGCGCACGCCGCAATATCTACGTCATAATACTTGTATATACGTACATACTATATCGTTGATTGTTTTTTTAATGTGTAGGTTTTACCGCAATATAACCTTATTACGTTTGACTATGAATCTGGCTCCGTGGCTTAGCGGTTACTAATTTAAATATAGACGCAGAGGTACAGACAGATCAGCTTGGAGACGTTTTTGTGTTTGTGTAGAAGTGTGCGACAAAGGAGATCAAATAAGATAGATGATCAAATAAAAAAAGATGGAGAATTATTTTCATACAAAATGTTACAGTATACAGTAATTTCAACGAATTGATTTATATGCCAACAGATTTGCCACATTTAAATCCAATATTCATAAGTTAGCATGAATCAATGGTCTGATGAACTTCACTCCTAGTTTATACTTTTGGTTTGTTCTTATTATATCCTGTTAATTAAATTTTTGACTTTTTTAAGTACCTATACATTTTATGTTAATTTTGCCATTTTAATTTCGCTTGTATAAATATAATGTTTACTTATTTTTATGTAACCGTTTGTTTGTAGAATCAAAGTGTTTTACAAACAGTTCGACATATGTTCCGTGCAACAATAAAATCAATTTGTAGGTGCATGTCGAACGCGACCATAACCAGCAATGGTACTGTCATAGACTAATTAATTTATGACTATTTAGTCTAACTAATTCTCATACTGTGAGTTTTAGCCCCGTATTGTTGCGACACATGGTAGCTAGCAGGAACTGATTAATTCCGGTATTAGTGACTGTCTGTACGCGTCAGGTGTATTTCGGCTTTAAACGCCCTTTGCAATCGTTTTTAGATGTAGCTTGTAATTTGTTCATGTGTCATACGTCAACGCCGAAGCATCAATTTTGTATGGAATAGTTAATGAACATTTTGCCCGCTTAGGGTCGCGGTCACCTTCCTGGCCTGGCCGTCAGTCTGACAGCCGCGGTTGACCTTCATCAGGCCAACATTAGGCCGCTCGTGCATACGTAATTACGTTTTTGTGACAAATGCCTCTTAGTGCAAGATGGGGCGACAGTTTTAGTTTATGGAAATGTTATTCTAAATCATTAAATGTGATTTTAAACCTGTCTGTCTGCCTCTGTTGGTAATAAAAAAGTTTAGTTGTCATCTTGCACTGACAAGTTTTTTGTGTCGTTAATTACTTTACTGTGGATATTATTAGTTAAAAGTAGTGTCATTTTGTTTAATAATGTGCTACAATGTGAATAATTATGGAAAACTTATCGTTTTACTCTAAATTTAAATTTTAACTTTGGGGCACAAGTTGTAGTATAATTTTTGCGGTTTTCCCTCTCTGGGAACTCACATACCCGTCGTGTTTGGGCGATCGAGACGCGAATTACTTCGTTAAAAGCATCAAATTCTGCAACACTTAAAATTGGATCATCCCCAACCAACTCGGATATAAACAACCATTATGATGTATTCTGTACAATTTAAAGAAATAAATAATATCTATAGCAAATAAAATGTCAAGTAGAGTTAATCTTAGTAAGTTAATCTTAGGTTTTTTATTGCTTGCCGTTTTTTCGGCTAATGTAAAAGAATAATTTTGACATGATGACATACATAAATAATGACGTTAGCCCCTATTACTCTGCTTGTCATTAGCAAGCAAATATGAGTGCAAAAATCGAAAACAAAAAGATATGGACATGGCAATAAAGACATAGCATAACAGTGAATTTATGTAACACTTTCTCCTTATGGATACGGCACACTTGCACCTGCCGAATGAGATAACGGTCCAGTGTGAACGAAAGCAAACGCGCCGCTAACGGGAAAGTCGCAGCGCACGCGGCGAGTTGCGCAAACGGAATGTGCCGCGCCCGCCACGTCCGTCACAAGCAAAACTGTATGATAACACAAAACTTACAATTCCATTTCTGACATTCCAAAGTATGTCGCCAGTTCCGTGTATTGTTTCAATTATTCAAAAGTTTACCTGGATAGCTGGACACGCCAAATATGTGGATGTGCCTATTTTTTTTAAATATTTATTCATTGTACGAGTATAATTTATATATTTATCTATTTGTTGATCCTACTTTTAATACACCCTTATGTTACTTTATGATTGCTGTTTTTGTATAAAATAATAAGCTGCAATTAAAAATTAAAAGTGAGCGGTGGTGGCTCGGTTGTAAGAACGCCTTTGTTAAAGAATGCTGAAGAGGTCCGTTCGAACCCTGGCACATGCCAATAAGAAATAATCTTTTACATACATTTGTCATAGATTAACAATACCACCGTTTCCGTGCCTCGTTGAGCACGTTAAGCCGTCGGTCCTGGTTCCATTAACTTGATGCTAATTAGTAAATTGTCATTTAAAATTAGCGTGGCGAATGTAGGCCAAATTCTTCAGAAAATTATGGAAGGTCCATCTCCAACAGTGAAGGTTGTTCGTGTCCTAAAGGCTGCGATGTGATGATGAAAAATTTAAAGAGCTTGCGATAGGTTTACGCAAATTAAATTGCTATTTTTGGTAAGCTATAAAATTATCTAGCAATTTAGTCCAAACCTATTACAAATTAAGGAAGGGCAGATGTAGAAATTAACTGACCCAATTATGCATGAATACCTTGAGGAGTGCCAACTGTGAATTAAATACATTACTAGTTGTCGTAGCGCTAAAAGGTTATCGCCTCGCACGGAGAAGGCGATCTATTGTGCTTTAGGCGTGTGCGTCGCTAGATGTGTAATATTCAAGACTTATGTATAAGGCATTTAGTTTTGATATTTTTTCAACTTTATGTATATGACGTCACAAATTCTGCATCGCAAACTTATTTTAAAATTGTGTAACTAGAAAACTAAATTATTTAATTCTTTACAGCCCTTAGAACACAGCGTCATAGGTCCCCACTGTTGGAGAGTAGCCTTCCAGAACATATATATGGATATTTTGGCCTACACTCGCCACGCTGGCCAAATGGGTTGACGAGGATCTAATATATTTTTTTATGACAATTTATTAACGATTCCACAAGTTGGTATTAATAGAACTGGGACCGACGGTTTAAAGGGTTATTATTTAGAGTTGATGGTATTTTTATATGTACATATGTTACTTGTAGGGTCTATGGGCCATTAGTTGCCTGATAATAAACGAATATTGTATGAATATTATCAACGTGCTCTCCTCCTCACGGAAACGGTGTTGTTGTAAATCTATGACAAATGTACGTAATAATATGTATGTGTATTTCTCATTGGTCATCAGCTCTTTTATGATTCAAATACACTTAGATCTTAATCACCGGAACTCCGAGTATATTGAGAGCATCACCAAAACAGCGTCCAAACTGGGGATACTGTACAAGGTGAAACGGTTTTTCCGCCCTCACTAAGACTTGTAAAGCGCAAACAAGGTTTTGTGTGGAATACTGTTCTCACTTTGGGATGGTTCGGCTAAGTACCTTAACTCAAAGACCAGCACGATTCGTATAGTGGACGACACTACAGTGTCTAAAATTCTGCAATCGCTACAGCTTCGCCGACATGTGGCCTCCCTGAGCGTGTACTGAAGAGCTCCACAATATTTTTTTCCTTCTTCTCTATTCCGCAACCGAGCCACACGCACAGGCCTAAATATTGTAGGCGATTTATCAAACCTTAATCTCAAGTAACCATCATTAAATCAAGGTGATCCCGAACTGAAGTCGTATGTTACATTCGGTTAAAACTGAGTCAGAAGTTAAATACAATTTTAAAGCAACCACCACATGCATCTATTAATTGAACCTTAATTAGAATGCCCAGTTATATTTTAGTCAACGTTGATATTACAATATTGTATCCGCGAGTCGTGACGTGGTACAGTACGAGTAGGTACGTTCCATTTCCAAAGTAGGTCAGTGTGTCAGAGCGCCGCTCTCAACAACTCGCCATCTTTGAATTTCGTTAATCGACGCAATAGACTGGCTTTGTGGACTTGCGGTTACGGTACATTTAGACGACAGGTACCGGGTTCGATTTATGTTTAAGATCACAAAAAATATTTTATTTATTTAATAATAAAATCTGGTAAGTCTGAGACATCATGGGTTAGGTGGGATAACAAAAAGCTTTGCACGCGATCTTTTTTATTCCAATCCAACTTTTACCAGCTACCTTTTAGGTCTTAAAATATTAACGCATAGAACGACAGTCGACAATAGTAAACTTTGAAGCAAAAATAGTACAATTAGCACAACGATTTGACCCTGAGACTGAGACGAGCTGTTCAGTAACCGAGCCTTTATGACTCAGTAAAACATGCCTTATTTATTGTAAGTACGCGTACTTCGTTTCTAGACGTTATTATTTAAAGCTTTAGGTCATTTGTCGGTGGAATTTCCTATATCTAGTCTTCACCCTAAACCAATTTGCGTGATTATCCCTATATTATTGTCATTTGCCTAGGCACATAACTTAAACGTGACATAAGATGTCCCACTAAACTCTGTGTAAGTAGATATCGCACGTTGCGTGTCTGCCAGCTACGTCTGCATGTGTGCAATCGGTGTGCCCAGGCCTTAATGGAAGGTATTTTGAGTCGCACGAAGAGCAACAAAACCTCTCAAATCTCCGGCGAGAGAATGTCCAGAAGAAAACGAAGACTCGAGGCAAACTTTCACTTCACCGACGCCGGCCATGATTGCGAAATTTGTTCCAATCACGATTTCAAATTTTAAATCAATTCCAGATATCGAAAGCTACATTTAATAGCTCTAATTGAGCTTCGTATCGCTAAACCAGGACTAGTCAAATCTGTCCCTTATCTATAACATTGGAATGACAACACAAATGACAAAACACTTCTATTAATTAATTGCTTATAAATAGGTAATCATTAAGACCAGCATGCTTTAAGAATAAATTATTTGATGTACTCGTATTAAACTAACTATTGATACGTTAAAATAATAATCTAAACATACAAATAAGTTTATTGGTATAGTAAGTATACCAATTTAAAAAACAAAAACTCATATTTTTTTGCAATCGTTTTTATAGCAATGTATGTGATGTGATGAATGAGTGAGAAGACATACTACCAGTTAAAAGATTAAGGTTGAAAAACCGTATAATAATTAAAATATTTTTGGCGACACAGAATGAACAGGTCTTCCGCAATCTGAAGGCATTCAAATACCAGCGACTTTTACGTATGCCAAGTACGTAAGCAATTATATCTCTGCCATATAAATGTTACTATTGTAAATGTTAAGGACAAAGGTCATGTGTAAAACAGTTAAAATTTGCTTAAATATGGAAATATACAATGCATTGGAGTGGCACTGGCTACCACCAGATTAACAACGAATATTTGTATAAAAAAACAGAAATGAGTCCGACTTCTTCTTCACGCTGTACTTTACAAAAATCCGATCCACTTGTTGTACATGAATATTTATTTATTTATGTACCAACAAACAAATTACAATGATACCTAAATATTTTACAATTTGGTTCTGTACTGCAATCCACAACAGTGTAATCTAAGTACATGACAATTATAATAAAAGTTAATATAATCAATATTCGAATCAATATATACTAAATACTAATATTTATTGGTAGTTTTATATACTAAATTTTAGTATATATACTGTAGTGATCAATGAACTTAAATAAATGTCAGTTCTAAACAAGTAGTGTCTCCTAAACTCTTAGATGTGTAGAAAGTCTGTACTCGAAAATTAGTCTATGGTGATTTGGCGAGCAGATAAAAATCTATGCACGTTTGTTTCGGGGCTGGTGGTGAAATTTGGACCGTGAACGAAGGCCTCTCACCTGCGCCAAAGTGAAATGGAAAGCTACGCGACTCACTTTGACGCCGCTTTGTTCCGGTTATGCTGCAATGTATTATTTGTAACTGATAAAGCCAAGGAAAGTGACAAACTACTCTGTTGAAAAGCTATTTTCTGAAACTACATTTATTATCCTTAGGGCTAATAAATCTTAGATTAACTCTGGCCAGCGCGTGGCAAGGGCAATAAAAAATCAACAAAATATATAATATCAATAGAGAACTGTGTTCTAGAAACTCTAATTCTGATAGTACATTAACATCAAACAAAAGTGACAAAACACATTTAGATCAAGGTAGGTTTAAAAGTAAAATAAAAAATCACTATGGCATGAGATTAATGTGTCTAGCATTTTTTGTAGAAGATAAATAAGATCACACAAAATTAAAGCATCCGCATTTGGTGTATAAGAAAATTGAGAATATAAAAAAAATTGGTGCACAATTGCAAAGTTATGTAAAGTATATGCAGAGATTCTGGGTATTGCTTGAGCCGTTGTGGAATTTTATAATGGCTATAGCAGAACATTTGCATTGTCTGAGCATAGAGGGGGGAGGTTAGAATGTAGGCAAGTGTGACAAGGACACACTGCCATCTAGTTTCCAAAGAGCGCGCCAACGTGTCGCAACTCCCGCGCCCGCACCGTGCATCTACCTAACTCAGCGCTCGTCATCTATCTATATCATAATAATACATACATCATACAAGCGAAAGTTGTATTACGTAAATAAAGACATTAGCAGAATCATACAGTATTACGGTGGGAACTTTGTGTAAAGAGAGGAACCAAATACAGTGAGGCAGCGTTTTTAGCTAATGAAGTACCTAAGTAATTGCTAAGAAATCATAATCATACAGTATTTATGATTATTATTAATTATTCATACAGAATAGAAGCTAAAAATAGTGGTATATAGTGTTTTGGAGTACTTAGTACTAAAGCAGCAGCGTTTCTGTCACACACTCTAAGGAACCGGGTGAACAACGATGAATCTATGGTTGCTAAAACATTGTCTTATTTTAAAAAGAATGATAAAGCATTAAGTTGGGTAAATAGAGTCAAAAATAGTTTTACAGATCGCCCGTTCCTAAACAAGATGAAAAATGGTGAATCTATGGATTGCTAAGAAATGTTTCCGAAACAATTACAAGAAGCAGTTATCATTGTGATCGACAATACATATTGCGTCACGATTTCGATTCATCTTCGATCTGGGTTTGTTAATAAGTAAATCGTGCAACTGCTATGAAATACAAACGGAGTTTTTTCGTTGGCAGGCGACAGCAGATCGTGCAATAGAAATGGCCGACCTTCCTTCTCGCCGAGGTGATCTGCTCTCAAGGCGAGAACGCGTCGATATTTGTTAACTACTCGGCAATCCGCAGCCCCGACAGTATCTACCTATCGATCAACTCGTGACAATAATGCCCCTGATCTGCAACGACAAAGAAACCTATATACCTACTGCTAGTGGTTATTCCAACAAACATATTTACCACTAGTAACAAACAATTATACACTTTAATAAATTCGCATTATTGACAAGATTATCTTAAAGTATAACTTAATTTAACAGTTAATGATATCCATGCCATCATTTTTGTAACATAAATTTGAAACTTTATTCTATAAGTATGCCAGATTGGCATACTCGCCAACCCGTCTGGCGTGGCGAGTGTAGGCTAAATTCTCCAGATATATTTCCTGGAAGGCCCATCTCCAAGAGTGGTGGTCTAGGACTCTGTGTTCTAGGAGCTGTAATGAATGACTGCCAGATTTATTTCATTGTTAATATCATCAGAACTATTCTTGCTTTCTATGTTTTAACTGGATTTACTCATTAGAAATAAAGAAGTCAATAAGGAAGATAACAAGAAAGACATTCAGATTTATAATTCAGACAAAGTTTTTTAACTCCAATATGACATGTTACAAATACAGCGTCATTAGCGAGCTTACTGTTTAGAATTCGAACATTGATATCTCTTTTACCATTTTTTTAACATTGCAAAGGACACACACGCGTTTAATGTTTATGCATATTATGTGTTCTTTAAGACGAACGTTAAGGAATCTAGAGTTAAAACCACTTCAAGATCTTCGAAAATGTTAATAGGCTGCAAATTTATATTTTTTAGACAAACCATGACAGCCAACCGATTTCGTTACCTCCTCTTAGGATAAATAGTCAATAAAAGCTTACCCATTTTGTATTTGTGGTGCAGGCACCTCTATTGTGGCGGAAGCCCTTCGCCTGTCGCCGGCCATGTCAGCGAGTCGGGCGAAGTCTGTGTCCACATCGGCCAGGCGTGCTGACTTCCTGGACTCTAACAATCGCACTTCATCCAACTTCTTCTTTAATTCTATTGTAGCCTGTGGACCAAAGAAAACCCAATTTAGAACTATGAATTCATAATATTATTTTGTTCATTATTTAAATATTTACGCATTAACGATAAGATACATGTTTCCTACGTTTTTCCTAGTAGAATTTGTATTAAAATGACTTCCTCTTTTCCTACTTCTTATTATTCTCTTACTTCATCCAACTGATTTTCAATTATTGTCATTAAACAATATTATATTATTTTATTGTAGTTGTGAACTATATGGCTCAAAGTCCAAACAATACAGTGTCACTGTCAACATACAATAGTACTCTGTCAGCCAAAGAGTATTCTCTTACTTCATCCAACTCATTTTCCTTGACCAGATAAACCTTGTTTACAATATTATATTATTTAATTGTAGTTTTGAACTAGATGGCTCAAAGTCCAAACAACACAGTGTCACTGTCAACATACAATAGTACTCTGTCAGCCAAAGAGTATTCTCTTACTTCATCCAACTCATTTTCCTTGACCAGATAAACCTTGTTTACAATATTATATTATTTAATTGTAGTTTTGAACTAGATGGCTCAAAGTCCAAACAACACAGTGTCACTGTCAACACCTAATAGTACTCTGTCAACCAGAGAGTACTATTATTTGTTAATTATATCAATCACGTGATTAATAACTAAAAAGTTAAACAATTTAAAAACTGGATTGGTTTAACTTCAAAAAAAATATATTATTGTAAGTTGAAATGGTAAAAAGTGATGCTGCTGGATAGTCCACTATCGATAAACTATCGACACATTGTGGGAATACCGATAGGACTACTATTATGAATAACTTGCAATAGTATCGATAATAGATAATAGATATATAATATTAAGGCTCAGTAGTTGCTACGCTATTAATACCATCGATACTATTGTTGTTTAGGATAAACTATCGATAGTGGAAGTACGGTATCACTAATTGTATGTAGATGTGCGTATCCGATGTTCCTAGGTTTTAACTTTAGTTATGATAATTATTATATTATAATAACAGTTGTTAGGATAATAATATAATTATTATCCTAACAACTGTAAGTAATATTGTATGTATGTATGTATGTATTATTATTTATTTGAATTTACTTATTATTATTATTATTATATTATATATATTATTTATAATTATATAGTATTAGTATTAGATTTAGTAGATTTTTAATTACCTATTTTCCTGTTTAAATATTTGCACCTACCTCCCACATACCATGTTCGTAATGTCCCTAAGGTTGACCGAGTAAGAATGTCTAGCGGCATTAGGTCCGCCTTTGTACATAGTGCAAAAAGTTTTAAATAAATAAATATGAAAATGTGAATTGTCACCAGGGTGCAGCAGAAAGTGTGCGTGGGCGCTGAATGCGGTCGGCCTTGGAGTCGGCAGGCGGATGTGGAAGTGGGCCGAGAAGCGTTCCGTGTCATGGGCTACAACCCCCCCACAGCTACTCGGTTATTAGACAACAATTAGATAATTCTATTGTATTCGATGTATTGTTTTCCCGTCACTATATAACTTAGTACTATGGATATATTTATTTTAATTATTTATTGCACTTGCTCGGATAAACATAGCCCTGAATAAATAAATATTATTTTATAAATAATATTTATAATATATAATATGAAAAAACAGACGAATGGATGTCATAAGTGCTAAAGCGTGTAGAAATTCTGATTTAATAATAATACTATGATTATCTCATGCTACTTGTAGATTGTTATTTACATTTTTTTTTATTTTTCTTTACTAATGTTTAATATATATAAAAAAAAGTATTTAAACCACTGTTTTAAAGAAATCGTCCGAAAACGAATAGTTTAAGATCGATTACTTGCGTCAGAAATGTCAATTGTTGTGAAAATGTCTTAGAATACGGGTTTAATTATTTTGTTGAGATTAATTTAAATAACTTAAATATCCTATTATCGAGTGCATGTTATTATTCTATATTATGATTTTGATATAATTCACAAAATCTATTTTATTTTTTTAAAGAAATCAGTAAAGAAAAATACACAATAAAATAGACTCATAGTACTGGCTGACGTTGCTTGTTTTGTACAAGTATGTTTATCATGAATTCACGGAATATAAGGTAAATGGACTCTGTAATTGCAATGCTGACAGGAAGTGATGGTAATATAAGGTTTGGTCCTAAATGGCAGAGGCGGACCACATCTCTATGGTCATAAAGGTCGGTGAATGAATAAGGTCGGTTCTACATGTAACAGGTTGGTTCTACATTTAACAGGTTTACAGTACCGGCAATGATGGATAAATAAAAACTAATATTATAAATTGTTTTCTAAGCGACGAAATGTGAAATGAACTTTGTATGTTCACCCTTCACGCCTGATATTTGGCATAGACGTTTCTTGGAACCCAGGGACTGTCATATTATTTCTGACTGTATCCAAGTTGTTTCGAGAGAACCAATGGAAATAAATTATTTTGATTTGATATGTTATGAGACGTCATAATCTAATCACCTCGTAACCATTGGTCTGTCTATGTGTTGTCTTGTATTCCCACCTATACTACTAGTTTTTGATTTATATATTATATTATTATTTATTAATATTTCAGTTCAGCAGACTTTGCGGCAATGACATTAAATATATACCAAGATAGGGCAAGAAGAATTAAAGCAATGACGATCGTCTCAGAATTAATCAGTCTATGATGTGCATTGACGGTTATGGTCGTGTTCGACGTGCATTTTCAAATTGATTTTGTTATTTTATTCAGTCAACTCGTGGGCTCAACAACACAAGTGGCAAACTCGTCGATAGTCGTCGATCTCTAGCGTACTAGACTCGAGAAATATTAAAGTAAATAAATTATTGTGTCCCGATCAGGAATCGAACTCAACCAGAAATAAAATTACTGTCATTATAGACATATTTTTAAACATACAAAGAATTAAATCAACAAACAAATAACATTTATTCTCTATTTTTACAAATTCATTTTATGATATTTATTTTTCATTACAGCCCCCTAGAACACAGCGGCCTAAACCTCCGCTGTTGGAGATAGGCCTGTTGATATATTTTATATCTGGAGAATGTGGCCTACACTCGCCACGCTGGCCAGACGGCTTGGCGATAAATTTTATGATATATCTATCTTTAAATGTCCGCAATTGTAGAAGAAACACTTTTTATCTAAATTTTTCTGTGTCTACAATAAGGCAAGAAAGTGAAAAAAAAAAATACAGTTATTTAAAAAAAAATGTTATTAGTTTTCTCAAAAGACTTAGAATTGAAAAACATTTGAAAATGCAAAACCTTCTTAAATATGAGAATAGAGTGGTTATGTAAATAGTTCTTAAACCGTGTGATTAGGAAGTGGGTACACGCACGTATGGCGGTCAAACTCTTAGTGAAGACTGGTTGACATTGGCTGTACTGTAACGCCTTCCTTCTGCGCTCGATCCGTCTGACACAACACTGCGCGCCTTATCAAACAACTATGTAGTTGGGGACGTTATTCCATTTGTAGCAGTGTAGGGTGAGCAGATAAATAAATAAACAAATACTTTTGTGGTCACCTAAATGCTAAATAACTTCTTGTATTGAAAAACATTTTTTAATCATATTCTTGCAGTATTTAAAATAATTTGGCGCCTTCTTTTATAAAGTAAAGGAGTAAAGTATCATCACGACTGTAACCCTTCTGGGGTAATCAGAAGCCACGTTTTTAAAAGAGCGGTTACACTTAATATAGACCCATCATGACAAGTGGCAAGCCCGTCGATGTCTCTAGCGTACCAAACGCAAGAAATATCACAAATTAATTCTTCTTTTGGGTCGGAGTAAAATTGCCAAAACGTTTAACCTACATAAGGTTAACTAACAAGCGAATCCATTGACCTCAGTAAAAAACCCATTAGCCCAAATTGACTATTGACGTACTTGTAACTTCTAACTCAGCAGGAGAGAAATGATTGTTTTTTTAAACCAGATGGTAAGCGAGTGAATTAGAGGAACTGACGTCAGATATACGTACGACTCTCGCTCGCACAATCCAATATTTTCAAAGGTTTTTCAGGTCCATTTGTGATATTTCTCGAGTTTGGTACGAGTACGTTAGAGTCATTTAATAATTTTAAATACTAAGTTGTTAAATTAGACAGCAGATCTGTCGATGGGATACAGAATATGCATGCTGATCAGTTCTGTATTGGAACTTTCACTTTCAGTGCTAGTGGCCCGTCTATTAACGATTCGAATCCGCATACGGAAGCACGGGCTATATTTACGAGCCATTTAAATCATTACATTTATCGTTATGGCTTGTTTACGTGAGATAGCTAACGTCAAACTAAAAGCGTTCCATTGCCTTTAAACTTCATAGGACACCTGCAAATTGGCCAAGGTATTTGTTTTTTTTTTAATTGCAATACGTAAAGTTCACGACTCCATGCCCGACTCACCATGATGACTTTCTAGTGAAGTCTCCATAGTGAGCCTGCGTCTATGCTGTGCCGCATGAGAACCAGTACCACCTGTTGGTATTACCTAAACGTATTGGCAGATCGGTGGGACTCTGGAGCACTGGATACAGCTGCATACAGTCAAGTAGACAGCCGCCAGTAGCAGATAGTTTAAAATAAATTATTAGTTATACTAAATATAGATTAAGCAAAATTGTTACTAACAATTTATGGATGTAAAGTCCGAATATTATTATTATAGACATATACCCATCATATACCCTTGACTGTTGGTCCTCTAGCCTCCTAGCCAATGATCTTTCTTCCTCTTATTTATTTTAATTAGTTTAGTCTTTGCTACCAATATATTGAATCAAGGAATATTTGCTTTCGTATTCCAGGACTGTTGTCATTAAAACCTTAAAACCAGTAATATCCATACCAAACTACGGTGCTATGATTTTCGCACGTTCTCCTTTCTTCTGCCATAGAATTAGAGGCAATAAAGGCAGTTTTTATTGCTTTTTTTTAGTTTTTCTCATCATTGAATGAACTTATCAATGGACAATATTTCTTTGGTGTGCAGGCATTTGTATAAGAATTATCTACATTAAAGACCTCGCCACCACGAATGCCTAAATGTCCAGACCAAACAAACAAATTCTGTTGGCAATATTAAATTATTTTTGTGCAAACAGAAAGACATAATTATTTCGATGCAAGAGTATGCGAACAGTTAGAGAGTTCTTGCATGTTAGGATGTGCTGTTTATTCTAAGCATTTTGGTTGACGAATGAGCATGGAATACCCGTTCGCTTGAACTAAAAATCAATCTAGCATGTGTAAAAATTCTAGTTCTTATTCTCTCTAGCTCATTTGTCTTTAACCCACTTTAAAGGGTGACTTAGGCAGTCCTACAATGTTACACTTGTTCGTGTTGCAGTGTGGAGTCGGACGCATACAGTGTGTCTTGGCCTTTATCAAAAGACGTTTTAACACCGTTTCTAAAAGTCGCGCCTCGTCTGCCTTTAGGTATTCTATTTGATGCTTTACTAACGGGTTATGTAAAAGTAACAACGGTTGCACAATTTGCTTTATTCGATGGCGAATATAGACCTATGTAATAACCGGTAAATTAAATCAAATTATTTGGTTCCTATCGCACTTGACTGTGAAGCTTTGCTGTGCTTTACAGATTATTGCAGATGTGTTTCACAAGAAATGTAGGCTATGATATAATAACAGTTGGAACCAACACCATTTTCTCAACCATAGACCCTTTTGTCATATCATAGTATTATTTTTAAGTTTATTTTTATAATAACCGATTATATTTTAGTTTATTTGTATGTCTTGAATAGTATAGTATATTATAGTATCTTAGCAATATTGCAAAAAGTTCGCCTTTTTAATTTTATCTCAATTTTAGACTAAGATATTATTCACACGGAATTATTCCGCAAAATACTGCATTACCGCGCGCCCTAAGCCATATTTAAGACGATTAATTCTATTGTTCTGCTGGTATTAAAGTATAAGTCCATTATGGCGAAACTTGGGTTTTAAATGGCAGTGAAAGTGATCGAACGACTTTGACACGATAGCCGATAGATACTACAGTTAGGGGGCTAATTACGTATCTATTAATAGAATTTTTGACAATTGATCCATCGAGATTTATTCTTTTTGGTATTATTAGACAATGAAGTTTTCAATCAAAGTGTGACAATGGATTCGGCCGGCATCATTGGTTGTAATGTCAATTGCTTTATGTTAATAACAATTAAATTCTACTAACAACATGTAACTTAAAAACTGCATCTGTGGTCTAGCGATTATGTCCGTGGTTTTAGACGCAGATGTACCGGGCTCGATTCCTGCTCGGGACAAAATCATTTGTTTGTGATATTTCTCGAGTTTGGTACGTTTGAGACATCAAGCTTGCTACTTGTCATGCCCATAATAAAGTTGGCTAATTGTAAATCCGTTACTTTAAAAAAAGCATGATTTCTGACCACCCCGAAAGGAATACGGTCGTGATGATACTTTACTTATACATAAATGTGGCTCTGGTTTATGAAAAAAATGATACTGAATGTATCCAATATACAAGTCATGAACTGGACATAATATATAGCTACTAAGTATATATAAAAAAATGCGCAACACGCTGAACGGCTGGAGCTAACAGTACGTGGATACGCAATAGCCCTATATAAGGATGTGGTAATAGACTCGCATTAACAATACATTATTTTCGTGGTCAATTTGGAAACAAAAAAGGTAAATTAGTAACTGGAATACAATAGAAAATTCTATATAAAATCGGCAGGTAATTTGGAAACGAGATCCGGAAACATCATTATCATTCATTTCGTTATAATATTAAATGTAAATAAAATAGAATTCTATTTGGATGTACAAGACAATTGTCATCGATTAGCCACCGTGCGGGTGCCGGGTTTGTGGCCAAAACCAAATAAGGTCTTTCAAGATTATTAATACGGAAGCTATATTCATTACAGCCCTAGAACAAAGCGTCCTAGACCTCCACTGCTGGAGATGGGCCTTCTAGAACTGGAGAATTTGGCCTACATTCGCCACGCTGGCCAGACGGCTTGGCGAGGATATGATGACAATTTATTAACGATTCCACAAGTTGGTATTAGTGGAACCGGGACCGACGGCTTAACGTGCTCTCCGAGGCACGGCAACGGTGGTGTTGTAAATCTACGATAAATGTACGTAAGAAAAGTGTATTTCTTATTGGTACATGCCGGGAGGGTTTGAACCGACTTTTGTAGGATTTAAGGTACGCGTTCTTACAACCGAGCCACCACCGCACCAGAAGCTATATTAATGTCTTTAAAAAGGTTTAACGTTTGCTTTTTTTTTTTTCAATACGGTGAATCGGAAAATAGCCTAACGATACGACTCCAGCCTGAAGGGCCACCGCGGGAGGTCGCATGCCCGAATCACCACCGTGAGGCCTCCTAAGGAGACCCCAAGGCGCCTACGGACTAAAACCCTATAAACCGTCTCTCTCTCACTGTTGGCCCTGCGTGCCTTAACAGCTACAGTATGAGTCGTGGCTACGGAGTGAAGGCACTCGTTCGCCGAGTAATCTCGCTCGCACAATATATTCAAAGATTTTCAAATCTGACTGAACTTTTGAGAAAAGTAAAACTTTCTAGGAAAGAATAAATATTACGGACATATTGAAAATATGTTACTTTTAAATATACCTACTTACCTAATTCTAGATAGAGAAAAAATATCAAAAAAAATTAAAACGATTTTTCTATATTTAACTAACAAATATGTATAAGCATTATTATATCTCCAAAATGTCCGTAATTTTATTCCCTAGTAAGTTGATAGACTATATCTCTCCAAAAGTTCACTCAGACTTGTAAATAGATTGTGCGCGCGGGAGGAATGCAAAAAGTAAAAAAATCATTCAAGAAAATGTTATATAACTTATTGATCGTGGTCTAGCGGTTAAGTCCGTGGATTTATACTCGGAGGTACCGGGTTCGATTCCTGGTCGGGACACAATAATATTTATTAATTTAAATTATTAAATTTAATTAATATTTAATTTATTTGTGATATTTTCCGAGTTTGGTACGCTGGAGACATCGACGAGCTTGCTATATATATACATATATAGGCCAATCATGACAAGTGCATGATTGGCCTATATAGTAAAGTTGGCTAAATATGAATCCGCTTATTTATAATCGTGGTTACTGACCACCCCCGAAGGGAAACGTAGGATACTTTACTAAATTATTGATCCAAAAGGGTTACTATAATATTATAGATTATCTAAGTGACAGCGAATTAAATTAAGTACCTATAATTATTATTTGTATCTTGTAGTTGACGATTTGTATTAATATTAGTAAATAAGTAGTAGGTATAGTAAAAATATATAATGTTTGAATAATACGTTAATTTGACATAGGTATTAAATTTAAAGCTAATTTGTATTAAAAGTAATAATAATAATATAATACAATTATGTATAGTTTAAAATATTAACTATTGTATGCCTAATGTGGGCAGATTGTTTCAACAATGTTGTATATGAAGATAATGTTCCTGAAATTTTAAATGTAAACAATTCTGACTGATCAATAATCAAATTTAAGAAGCTGTTAATTAAATGGTTGTAGGAACAATGTTTTTATAGTATACAGGATTTTTTACATGTATAAAATTAAATTAAAATAAATAAATATATGTTTTGAATTTGCAAAGCCTTAAATTTGTAACATTTTTTAAAAATTAAAATATATTAGTATTAATTAAATTTGGTCTCAATTGGTTAAATAATGACTTGTGATAGAATCATATTTTTATTATATTCAACCAAGTCGTAATCATAAAATGATAATGGGCGTATAAACAGATTTTTTTTATGATGCGGGATGTAAAAAGTATATCTTGTAATAAATTCGTAGTAACCTCCAAAATAGACCAGTTGTAGGCACATGTTTAATGCGTATGACCTAAATCTGCATTTAGACGACACTGAGTAAACACATTGTCTTCAATTGGCCGCCATGTTTATGTAAAACCAGGAAATTATACTAATTTTCAAAGGGATTATCTTCGAGCTTTTTCTATTTAAATTTCACTACACATGCGAACATATTTAGGTATGTTTTTAAAATTCTATGTAAATATAGAACAGTTTTAAGACGGCGATACAAACGAGTTGAGCTCAATACGTTACGTTTTATTTGCGACAGTAAAGCATTATTAGATTGCGTTACATCATTTTAAATGTTATTTCTGACAGGTAAATATTTACCCTAAGAGACAGGCTTATTAGGGCTTATGACTGTAATCTAAGTACAAGATCGACTAGTATAAATGGGTATTAGTGTTTTTAAAGAAAAAAAATTGTTTACAGAAAAATGCAACAATGACAAATAACTCAACAATAAGCTGCAACAGTCACAGCGCTGATTTTCAGTTGATCCCTCATGATCCATCATGAGACATTAAATACATTATATCGCACACCTAGATCTAAAGGGAGTTAACTCAAAATACAATATTTTTGAGTTATGCCCACCATCGAATTCCTTATCTCACTACCTACCAACCAATAAAATAGATTTAATAATATTTAAAGTGCGCGTGCCCGCCGCTAACAAATTGAAGATAACATAAAAGCATAGATCTATACAGAAAACTTCTGCAGTAAACAGGGATACAGTAAACACTTTCGCCATTACCGAAAAAAGAGTTTTTTTGAGTTAGTGCTATGTAGATCTAGGTGTACAATATATAAATACATGAAAAATATATCTCAATTTAAATAGAATAAATAATAAATATCAAACTACCAAAAAACAATAATATATATAACAAAAATGTTCATTATATACACAAACAAATTTGGTGGCATTATTTGGCCCTTAGTGGCATTATTTGGCCCTTAGTGGCATTATTTGGCCCTTAGTGGCATTATTTGGCCCATTATTTGTTTGGAAACGCAATACTCGTATATGAGTAAGTGAACGAATGCGTACGGGAAGGATTCAGGAGTCGAGCAATAAAAAAAAATACCTACATAAGAAACGCACGTTATAAATTGAATGTACTCTACATTACATACATTGATTAGGTAGAGCAAGCGTGGCGAAAGTCGCAAGGTAGCGAACAAGTGGCATTGACTGCAGATAGGCCGAGTCAATGGCTGCCGGCACACGCGCAGAGACAACCGGGTGCAGCCGGCCGGCGAAATTATTACTAACATCTCTACCTACTACTTGGTGGCTGAAAGTTATTCTTAGGGGTCGAAACAAACTTAGAGTCAAAAAAACTGATGTTGTTGACGTAGATAATAAAAAAAATTACCTAAACTGATCATTTAAATAGTATTGTTTGTCGTTTCATGATCATTAGAGCCCTTACAACACACGAATCTTAAACCTCCACTGTTGGAGACGGGCCTTCCAGAAAAGAGATTGCCCAAAACCAGGCCCCAACTTTTTTGCAGCAATTTAATTTCTGGAGCATTTGGTCTACACTTGCCACGCTGGCGTTGGATTGGCGAAGGTCTGATGCCATTTTTATGGACAATTTTTTAACGATTCCACAAGTTGATTTTAACGAAACCGAAATCGACGCGACGGCTTAACGTGCTCTCCGAGGCACGGAGACGGCAGTGTTGTAAATCTATAACAAATGTACGTAAGAAAAGTGTATTTGTCATTGATACATGCTGGGTTTCGAACCCACCTTTTTAGGTTGCTAAGGAAAGAGTTCTTACAACCGAGCTACCACCCACCACTATATATGCATATATTATAGGTGTGTAGGTATTTATGTATATATTTATTCAGTATATGTAATATTAGTATGTAAGTATATTATAATAAATTGCACCCTTCGTTGTCACCTCTCCACACTCCCAAAGGTTGGTTGTTAGAAAATGCTTAGTCATTAAGCCCGCCTATGTTTAATTTTTTTAGTATAATATTTATTAGTGAATTGAATTGAACCACTAGACATAGTTATTTGCTATATGTACATTAGTATATAAACACAAGAGAAAATAAACAACAAAATATAATATATGAAGGGATCAAGTATGTTGCCTGTAATACTTTGAAATTTCCCCTAGTGGAGACCTGTAAACCTCAATAAGTAGTTGATTCCAAAGACGTGCTTGTAAGGTAGAGTCGTTGAATACGTAAGGGTCGTCATTGAAAGCGATTATTATCGGCCATATTAGAGTCGCTGTCTATTGTTTTGAACTCGATAAGCTCACGGATTCCAAGTGCATTGGCCTGCAGTTTGTATGCTTATCGCCTTTGAGTATATCTCACTTCATGCGTCATTGATAACATTAATGTAAAAAAATACTCTTTTACGGTTGCAGTAAAAGTCCTGATCCACACGCGCCGCTTGACATCAGGTGGTCGCAGGGTAAAAAAAGAAGCATTTTATATTTTACTAAGCATGGCATGTGACATCGCGTCTACCAGATTGTATGTGCGCGAGTTCTAAGAATGGAAGCAACTGAGGCCAGCCAATAACGACCGACATTAGTCCCTACCATTATGCTGGCCTTAGTTTGAATGACTCTAGGTTATAGGAATGAGGAAACACTGGCTCTAGGAGAGCATAACACATCTTTAGCGTGCGACAGATGTCAGAGTCTCCAAATAGCTTAGTGCGTATTTAGTTTTAGTGTTATAATTTTATTACTATTTCTTGCTTGATTTCATTAATTGCTTTTTAATTACTTTCATCTCTACCAGGTGAGCTACTAAATTATTATTTTTTAATCATAAATAAATTAAACTAAGCTGTTATTTTATTTTACCCCAAAAAAGCATGGAATTTAACAGCTATTATCCTATCAGTTTCAAGAAATACCAGGGTGACATGGCTACGAACGGAAACGATAATCAAAAATGCAATTTTAGTGAAGAAAAAGGTTCGTGATCGACGGCAGGCAATCGTTTGTCAATTATTCCTGTATCAGATATGCAGGGAGGCTGCAGTGACACGCATGCATAAGCGATGCAGTCGAGTCGCTCGTGCACCAGTAAATGGGTCAATAGCTCCGGTGCTGAAACATACAAGCTCCATATTGTGCCACGAATAGCTGCGATAGGCTCGCCAGTCCAATTTAAAAACATGGTATCTATTGTACAAGGAAGGTGGCCTCCGTGGCATAGACAGCCTGAACATTTAAAGATAACACAAAAAAATATGCAAAGGATTTACGTTGGAAATGGTATGTTATAGAACAGAGTCGACGACTTTTTTGCCATACTCTGCAAGCGGCACGCCTCTTTTGTGGACTTTTGTGGAGGCTATTTTTGACATAAGGTCCTTTCATCTAGTTAATTATAAATTTATTTAGATTAAAATTAGAATTATTGATTAAATTAATTATGGGTTTTTAAATGCCTGAAATAAAATTTATTTAATTTAATTATAAAGAAAAATGCTGATGGATGGAGGAATGCAGGATGCTGAATTGTCGTAAGTGGAATGGGAAGTAGCTCATACATTAAGTCATCTGATATTTCTAGTACTTAAACCTCAGTCAGCCCATTAGACACTTTCTGTTACAAAATACGTTTTTGTGGAAAATTATAAGCTTTTCAAAGTATCTCAAAAAGTTATGGATGGTCTCCTAGAAACGTTTTCCTGTAACTATAACGCGGTCAAGGTACCTGCCCTTACTGTCCCGTTTTAAATTTCTACCCTGTATAGTGTCTCCGGCTTATGACGGACATATTCTTGGCTGCAATGAACCAAATATTACGAGTATTTAAGGATAACTATCGGCATGAACAAAATAGAAAAAAGTATGATTAGTTTAGAACTCGTGTGTTTATTGTATGTAATAGTAACTAGATTTTTAAATTGTACAGCCGAACTACATTGCTCAATACACTTCACCCCGAACCGTTGAGATATGTTTGAGAGTTGCGGAGCCCATTTGCTGCCATATTTAGAACTCGTCAAGTGACTTTTAAAACTCTCGGATTTACATAGCCTTGTTGAAGATGTAATATTTAAGGAAAAAAATATATTTTGAAAAATGAGTTGGTGTGTTTCCAAATCCAAAATCATTGTGATAATAGGCGGTAAGTAGGTGGCATGTGGTATGTTTGCCAGGGTCAAGAAGGTATTGAGAATTTCATCGCAAAGCGCTTGGAGTTGTCAGACATTCATTACCAGTGATCACTATACCTTGTCCCAATCACAATTAAACACATTGTAAACAACGCCTCACTATCTTTTAACTTATCTTAAAAAAATATAGATGTGTGTTTTGATTGAACGTGAATATACATACATATTTAGATTGGAAATTGTTCTATTAAAAAGCATGGGAATAAGAAAACTCCAATGTCATCTAAATTAACTTTTTAAATAATGACGTAAATTTATTTCTAAATAAAAAAATAAGTCAATTGTAGAGCGTTGGTATGGGCATAAATGGTGACTGCCTTGTTCTTTACAAAATAAAATATAAATGTAATAATAGAAGTTTTCTTAAAATTTTAGTTAATTCAACCATTATTATGAATGACGTACAATATTATTTAAACCTTAAAAGGAAAAAAATGTTTACAAAAGTATATATATATTAAAATATTTACCAATGAGAAATACACTTTTCTTACGTACATTTGTCATAGATTTACAACACCATCGATCCCGTGAGGTGGAGAGCACGTTAAACCGCCGACCGGTCCCGGTTCCACTAATACCAACTTGAGGAATCGTTAATAAATTGTCATTAAAAATGGCGAATGTAGGCCGAATTCTCCAGATATATGTTCTGGAAGGCCCATCTCCAACAGCGGAGGTCTACGACGTTGTTCTAGGGGCTGTAATGTAAATGAATAAATATAAATCTACTACAGTTAGCATAAGATTCCCATGAAATGGTTTGTTTACAAATAGTTCATTTCTGTTTGGGATAAGGTAGATTGATTTATAGTCGGCACAAACATTATGTCAAAGCTAAAGATTCGTTAGAAAAGCGTAAACTCCGACCACTGTTTGATGGAATAAATAATTGTGTGAGTAAATAAATGGTAAAACTACCTTTTAATTAATGATGCCTAAATCCAATCTAACACAAATATTGTCTAGCCGGTAGCACGCCGCAAGTCCGCGCCACTTCGGCTGACCTAGTTCTGTGTGCCTTCGAGCAATTACAGTGTCGTAACTCTTAGGTACACATTATGAGGAGCTAACTCCCGCCATATTTCTTGCACAATTACTTGCAAGGTTAGCTTCGATGTTTATTGTAAGGGTGCATAGTTAAAAGTTACTATAACTTGACTAGAATTTGTTTTCAATAACTTATAATGATATTTCATATTAACTTTAACTTGTTTTGTGTTTTTATGTTTCCACTCCTTAACTTTTGGTAACTTTACATGCGCATTTTGTTATAAATTAGGTTTTAAAAAATATTCAATTTATAAAATATTAACAACAAAAAAAAAATTGCAAATAGAAAACCTTAAATTAAATAAACTACATATAAAAAAGCCTAAAAACTTATTAAAAAATATATCATCACTAAATCGCTGCCTGTTGTGTGGCATGGTCCATTTCCCCTGAGAGACATCAAAAAGCCTTGGAATATTTATTTATAAAATTACTTTTATTTAAATAATGCAGTAAACTTATTCACCAATTATCATTTTGTTAGCATTAGGCTGTACTAAACGACTAAGCACAATGAGTTTACCCTATCCATTGCGTCTTCCGTATCAGTAGTGTTAATGAGTATTTATTTACGAGATTCAATGGATCATCCTGAGCTGTCAAAAAATATTGGATGAGGTTTTGCCGATGTAAGGTTATGGGTTTCCTGACGAAAAGGTATTAAAAATAATAATGTATGTCAGAGGAAATAGTCTAAATTTTGAATCTAAGTATTTGTTGGCCTCGTTCCACTAGATAAGTAAACCGATCGACCAATACAGGTGTTGCGGATGCGCAGAATCACGCTAACTCCAACCTTCTGCGCGCCACCGCCAACCTTCCGTCCAGCCTTGCTCGGATAAGCCCTGACCCACATTTCTCTCGAACCAAAATGCAGCAACCGTTTTTATTGCTCGCTATTCTCCTTCAAACGATTGTATTATTTACAGGTCAAATTTAAGATATTTAATTTAGGGTTTTATATGCAGAAATATACCTACATAGTTTTATATGCAGAAATATACCTACATAGTTTTATATGCAGAAATATACCTACATAGTTTTATATGCAGAAATATACCTACATAGTTTTATATGCAGAAATATACCTACATAGTTTTATATGCAGAAATATACCTACATAGTTTTATATGCAGAAATATACCTACATAGTTTTATATGCAGAAATATACCTACATAGTTTTATATGCAGAAATATACCTACATAGTTTTATATGCAGAAATATACCTACATAGTTTTATATGCAGAAATATACCTATATAGTTTTATATGCAGAAATATACCTACATAGTTTTATATGCAGAAATATACCTACATAGTTTTATATGCAGAAATATACCTACATAATTTTTTCTTAAAAGGGGTTTAACACTTTTGCATCCCTCTCGATACAATATTTATTTATTTATTTTGAAAGAAAATCTTACAGCTAATACATTAAAATTAATAAAGTAATACAGGTAAAGGGCCAAAACAGTCTTTCAGATATAAACAAAGAACATAAATTAACACAATTATAAAAGGAATACAGCTCGGATACAAAAGTAAGATACATATAAAAAATAAAAATAAAATATTTATTGACACCAATTTTTAACATCCTATATGCATAAATTACTATCTAGGAAATTATATCATTTATTTATTTATAATACATTGAGCTAGGACAGGCTAACAGAACTGTTAGTAAGTGCACTGGTTTCTGTACTAGATAACTCTGTCAAGGCACAGAAACCAGATTGATCAGGGAAGGTGTAGTTTCTTGATCCTAGTTTAGCAACACTCAAATGTGGTTGTTATATCTTATTTGTGTATTTATTTATATTTAGTTATGTACTTGTATTTGTTTATTTATTTTGTTCACCTGTGATTCGTTTAATCTAATTTATGTACTTAATCTTGTTTTAACCATTATATTTTGTTTTTCTTTTTGGTGTTCATTTGCTATTATTGATTTATTATTGGAGTTAGGGTTTACTGAGGGAATAGGGATTCCTAAACTATTATATTGTTATTTTAAGATATACAAAGAAGATATACAAGTTAAATATAATCTTTTTTCTTTATTTTAGTTGCATTTTTAATTATTAAGTAGTTTTTTTTTTAATTAATAGTAATTTACGTTTTAAACTTTTTGTTTTTAGTTTAATTAATAAAATAGAATCAAAAATAGATAAATAATAAAAAATATATATAATCAAAGATTTTTCAAGTCAGGTGTACTCTTGATCAATACTACTATATAATACTAGCTTTTAAGTAGTAAAATATCTATTATATGCTCTGTCATCATAGCGTTCCATTATACTCAACAAATAGGTATTTTTTATATTGGGGTCAGCCGAGCGTTACGGGTGTTGCAGTGACTTTGGCCAACTTAGGGGTTATTTTTTTACGAACTTTACTTGGAAAATAATTTGCCCAAATTACTGCAATGATATTCGTTACGAAATGAACTCAAACTTATTTTCGTTTCAAAGTCAAAAGACTTATTTAAACTAACCTATTGCAAGTATTTGTGAGAAAAGTGGGCAAGTGTTGATAAGTATATCAAATATATTATTGTCTAATATTTTCTCTTAGTTTAGATCGCATCTGCCTTATCAAGTCGAAACTGCATTAGTTGTTCCGGAGGTTCGACAAGACTTATATAATGTCTAGCGGAATCAACCGATTTTGTACTCTGTGCAATAATATTTATAAACTCATTGATTTGTAAGTATTTTTTCTGTTTTTCTTTATTTGATTCCAAACTATTACGTTTATCATCTAAAATAGCATTTAAAACTTTCAACTGCACCATTGCGTCATTCAGCGAACGTCAAACTCTTGCACAAGATGCAATGGATCGGAAAAAATGCTTGACCGATTGCCGACGAGTTATGTTATTGAGCTATTGTTAGCAGAAGACAAATTAGCGGTTAGCAGATTCCAGTAATTAATTATTCCTAATTTGAATAACGAAGAAAAAATCTTTATTTTTTAATGGATTTACCGTGCGGTTGTCGAGTGTATATTGGGAAGAGAGAATAACAGGCTGATTAAAGTTTAGTTTACAAAAGGGCAAACCACTATTTAGCTTTTCTCCCTGAAGGAATATAAATATAATAAAGAAATATGCTTATATTTACAATGTAAAAGACTGAATTTTGGAAGGAAATTCTCTACAACAATTTTCAGTCGAATTAGTAAAATAGGTCAAAGTAGGTGAGTGGGGCTCGCAGGACTCGGGCTGCAGGTTCGACCTAGTTTTCGGGGCCGGGTCACGACACATCTAGGACATACTAAATACTTTAAACTAGCTATATGGAATGGAGCAGTGGTGGCTTGGTTGCACGCTTTCTTTGTAATCCAAAAATCGAAATTCAAACCCCGGTATGTACCAATGAGAAATACGACATTTTCGTGACGAAGAGAGCGCGTTCCATACCAATTGTGTAATCGTTAATAAATTGTCATTTAAAATGTCATAAGACCCTGGCCAACTCGTCTGGCTAGGGTGGCGAGTGTTGGCTAAATGTTAACTAGCTGCAGTTATAGAATATTAAGCCATTGTATTAGGTAATATAATTTACTTGTACATTCTCAATACTTGTGTAATTTGTAATTAACATACAAAGTGGGTATGTACAACAATACGCAGTAGGTACTCGCTCGGTGCTCGATATGTGTATCGTAAATCGGCATGTAGGTCAACTCGCACAATCAGGAAATTGACATTGCGTAGTCATGTTAAAGCGGGGATCTGCTCCTTTATCAATTTAAAATTTGATTCGCGTGGCGTCACAAATGACTATATTTTTCAGATGTACGTCATGGTGCGTCGGAGGTAGAATGGGCTTCGGCGTGGGTGGGTGACGTCACAGGCCCCCTCCCACGCAGCCCGCCCGTACCGGCATGTTGCGCGTAAATAAATCCACCGGCAAGTATAGTTTACGTAAGCCGGTACGTGAAATCTGCGCAAGGACGCGTGTTGTTTCAACACGGCAGCACCCGCGCCGCGATGCTATAATCGCAAGATTTGCACGCCCGCTAAAAAAGTGAGCGTTTCACCTTCATAGAGCGACCTCAAAGTTGTGATCGAAGCGAATCCGTTGTTTGTTTAAGGAAGGTGCACGCAGGCGCCGTGACCTAGCCTGACCCAAAAACGGCCTCATCGCCGCGCCCGGAGCCGCACTTGCTAACGGATACGGGAACCAGTTCGAACTCTTGACGAACACGCACTCGCACTGCACCGTTATGCGGACTCGGCCGCGATACAACCTGCCATTACCCATACTAACTTCCAGCCGTTCCTATAATCACAGCCATTAGCTATTTCACTAAGCCGCCTTCGAGGAACACGAAGTATACACAACGTACGATGATGCAAGCTTTAAAGGTCAAACAATAAAGCCACATCATTTGCGAATCAGATAAAGACAATTTGTAGTAATTTGGTACGCGGAAAGAAAAACAATGTGAGGACAATATATTAGTTGAGGTCGCGTTAGTAGTGCGGTTCAATACCAGCGATAGTGGGTCAGTGGGTCAGAGTGCCGCCCGGCCCCGCGCGTGGCTTGCAATTATAACATGCTCCTCGCGTAAAAACATCTCGCTAAAGCTGGCTGGTTACTCTCAAATACCGACGATTTAAACTTCAGTCGATTGATAAGCGTAGATTATTATAAGAATGTCTTTTGAAACTTCATCATTATCAGCCTATACTGTCGGATGTAGGCCTCCCCCAAGGCTCGCCACTTCACACGATCATCTGCCACCATCATCCAGCGACCCTTTACAGGATTTGAAACTTAATTCATGTCTATCTCTTGAGGACATTTTATATTTATAGATATATATATATTTTTATTAGGTTTAGTTTTTAGTTATTTAATTTTATTTAAGTAGTTTGTAATTATTATTTTATATTTTGTAAATATTATTTTCCAATAAATATATCTTTAATTAGATTTCTTGTCAATTAATACATAGGTGAGAGAGTTTTAGCGAAACACTTAAAGAGTTATCTTAACCCCAGTTTGACAAGGGATTAATAAGATATAGAACATTATCTTTATGAATGTAAGCTACGTGATTGGTTCTACTAACAACATGTCAAGCCAACTACCAATCAACTGCAGGCGTATAACAAAAAAGTAAACGTTGGATACCTTATTAAACCTTTGAGGAACTGATGAAGGGCCTAAATCCAAAATGATAATGTAAATATACGAGTATTCGTCAAATGACCTGGTCGCACCAACCGGCCGCACCAACCTGGTCGCACCAACCTGGTCGCACCAACCGGCCGCACCAACCTGGTCGCACCAACCGGCCGTAATTTCGCTTATTCAGGAAATAATTAAAGAATACTTCCGATATTCGTGTCGAAGTGGGTTGAATCATCCGATCGCCTCCGATCTGCACTTCATAAACAGAGAAACAACAGCGCTATGTCGTCATGCTATGCTAATTGAACTTTGCCTTGAATAAAGTTTTGCAACAGCTTCGTCATTACCGGCATCATTTTGTAGGTTGGCGAGAGTAAGTGGGCGACATTATTAGTTAAGACAAAACACTTCTAGCAGATATACAGATTCATTTACGGTATCGGCTGCTCGCAAGTGGAATAGGCTTCTACTGGCCATCAGAAAAGCTTCTTCAATTTACATCTTTAAAAAAGCTACTTCTATTTTTAAACAAGCAGAACAATATATTTTAATTTCCTAAATCCTATTATTATATTTTCTTTACATAGTAAATACTATATGTGTGTTGTATACGTATATTTATGTAGTTTATTGCATAGTATTGCAGCCCACATATACTGTGTCACTCTCTATGAAATGGCTTTCAGTTCGCCTTCGTACATAATTTTAAGTAAAGAGTTTATTTAACGGTAAGTATAAGTAAAGGAATCTTTGTTGCCATTTTTTATTAAAATCTGTCTAGGTAAAATAGGCGTACAAGACGGACAAACAGACATACATAAACACATAAATATTTTTATTTACAAGCAAAGCTTATTTAACATTTATAACATTAGTATGGATGTGAAAATAATCATCAAAATACACACACGCCACGCACATATTGTCACAGGTCGCCCACGCACCAACGGTCGAATATTTTTGGATACAGTTAGCTTTTTGGGTTTGAAAACCTGTTATTTTGCGTTTTAGGTTCGAACTGCCCAATACGCGTTTATATGTATTATATTATATCTATGTAGTAAGTAGTACTTATGTAAATTATTATTATATATTTTTATGAATATATATTTTACACCCGCGATCCTTTACCACATTTCAAAGGTCAGCTAGTGTACTCTAAAATTCCGAAAGGCATAAAGTTTGCTCTTGTACATAACTGTAAGCTTTTTAATACACAATAACACTCAATAAATAGTGGTAGGGAGGGACTGATGTTAACAAAAATACTGAAAAGCAATCGTTATGTTAAAATTAGCGATTTGTAAGTCCGTGATGTATTTTCACCGTGAGCTTCCCACTCACAAGTGGACCGGCGTCGGCAAGGTCGCCCCGGCCCTTTGTCAGTTGCCTCATTGCTATTGCCTTGAAATAGTTACATGATATACATATATCTAGGTATCTGTTGATTTAGAGCGGGATACCTAACTAAAATCGCCTTCTCGAGGTTACCAGCTACCAATGGAGGCATAAAATAATCTTTTAAGTTGTACCTTCCAGAACATACTCGTATTTATAGTATAATCTTGCCATCAGACCTAAACACATTCAGTTGTGTTAATATGTTTCCAAAAATGGAAATAATTTGTTTAGATTTGATAGAAGCCATGAATTTAACATGAACGAAGGCATTATTAAATTCGCAACGGTTTTCCGCCACCATTATCTGGTCAATCATCTCAGCGAGTGGTATTGGGGGTATTGGACTCGATAGATTTATTTTGTTCACGACATGGGATCTCGCGCCTATCTGACAGACCTGAGGTCTATGTATGAGAGCAACTGACATTATAGTCATATATTAAATAACTTAGCAAGTCCACTAACCTCTTTAGTAGAGCACAGGTGCGAGACCTAATCACTATTAAGGTGATCCAGGATACGTGTTCTTAATATAGAAAATAATACAGAGTGGCTTGTTTAGTCCAAAGTAAATAAGATGTTGTTAAAGTAGGCCGCGCACCGGACTCGCTTCACGCACTGTACAGATATCATTAGTCACCTATTTACCTCTCACTTGTTTAAATTGTCTTCCTCTTAATTTGATCTTTAATTACCTCCTTTTACTATGTTTCAATCCATATCCATCACATCATCATTAGAATCCTAGACGTCCACTGTTGGAGATTAGCCTTCCTTTTTTCTGGAGAATTTGGCCGTCACTCGGCACGCTGGCCTGTTACCTTTCATACTCAAGATTAATTCAATTCAATTCGTATATTTTGCAAGTAGGCATAGGACAAAAAGAGATGTATTTTGCACTTTTACACGTCAATTTTTACAATATTGATATAAAACAATATCATTTTATAGTACATATTGGTGAATCTGGAGCAGTACATGATAACCATCATTTGGAAAGAGAAACAATAAAATAATAAAAATAACAAAATTATAAATACAGAATAACGCTTAACATTATAGCTGCTGTAGATAGACATTGTCACACTATAAGCTAAGACAGACACAATTATAAAAATATAAATGTCAATGTCAGTTAAGATAATAGCTGCTGTGTTATAGATATAGCATTGTCACACTATAAGCTAAGACAACTTAAGTAATAGTTAATTAAACATTAATAGGACTATGAAATCTGCTAAGCTGCTGGTCTTCTACTAACAGCCTTCTCTTTCGACAACTGCTTTATCTTCCACTAGCAAGAGTTCATTAAAAAATATTACATAAATTATTTGCAACAAATGCCTGTAATAAGTTTACATTTTGACTTTAAAATGAACAAGTCGCATCTTCAGTTGTAGATATAGCTACAAAATTACTAACATGCAATAACGGCTGACTGGATAGACCAATAATTCCTAATAATTTCCTAATTATGCTAAACTTAGCTGGAATACTGTTTCGTCTAAAACTATAAACAAAACGTTAAAACAATACTTTGGTCCTACATTAAGATAATAAAATCATAATTTGAAGGTTTTGTATTTAGTAATTGTATTAATAATCTAACGGGCCCGTTACAGTGCGTTACGATGTAGGCTGGAGTGCACACTACCAGTGAAGGCGGGGCGTTTTCTTTTCCCATGCTTTTCTTCGCCATTGCTCGTCAGTTCCGCCGATGTACACGACTTCAAAAAAAAAACACAACCTGAGAATTAACTCTGTAGAGAATTGCAAATTGATTCGTAACCCGTTTGCGATAAACGGATCGATCCCGTTACAGTTTTCCTCGCTTTATTCAAAGCTCGAATAGAAAACTCTGTGCACGTCGATGTAAAAGTGTGTTTATAAAGGATTACGGCTAAATTATATTGACAGTCACATTTATAAACTTTTAAATAAATTAATAGACTGCCTCCGTGGTCTAGCGGCTAAGTCTGGGGATTTAGATTCGGAGGTACCGGGTTCGATTCCTGGTCGGGACAATTACACAGTAATATATAGTAAAAAATACATTAGTCTTATCAATAAAAGTATGAAAACTACTATTTTCATATTTTTTTTATCATTGTACACAGCACAAGTAGTACAAAAATAGCTCAAATTTAATGATGTCATTTAGTTGACTTAAAACCAAAAACCAAGGCACTTCAAGAAGTAAGCTCCAGCACTAACTTATACTTTGCGTTATTTTGTCCCGTTCGTTAACCTAACTTGTAGATATAATTATCAAATTACCGCCTATGGCTTTTACAATTAAGAGTAAATTAAGATTCTTTTTCGCAGTCGGTATAATAAGTGAAATTTGCCGTGCTCATGCGAGCCGCCACGCTACAATGCTCGCGACGTTTCAGCAATTATGACAAGGAAAAAAAAAAACTATTTAAAAACCCCCGACGTATTTTCGCCTTTTCGTCGTACAGTAAGTAGGTTATTAAAATAATCTATTAGTGCGTAGGGCATTGCAATGTTTAATTACATGACCTAATTTAATGTGTCTTGAAAACCGTTTTTATTATTATTATTTAAAAAACCTAAATAAAATGACTGCCTTGGTAGTCTAGCTGTTAAGTTAATTTCATCGTCGGGACACAATAAAGTTTGTAACATTTCTTGAGTTTGGAAAATCGGCGAGCATGCCACATGTCATGATGAGCCTATAGTAAAATTTACTACAGGTTGAAAAAACGCTTCTTTTAAAAAAAAATGTGGTTTCTGACCACCCCGGAAGGGATATAACAAAAGTATGTACTGACTACACTGAGGACTATTTAAGCTAAATATCTGCTGCAATTTCCATCAACTATAATTAAGAGCCTTGTCGCAAAATTATGCTTTTGAACGAAAAAAACTCAAGCACATATTTTCATCCGTTTCAGAGTTGTGACGCCACAGACGAACGATATACTTATCTCGGCAAACAAATGATGTTTGTGACTTTTGTTACATCTCAACATGCTAGTGAAAGATAATAGATAAACGGCCAGTTACAAAAAGGATGATTAAAATAATCTATTATAAATATTTTGATATACGCTACGTGATTGGTAGTTAGCTTGTCACTTTGATAAATTCAGCCAATGACGTTGTTTTAAACGTTAAACATGTCAAAAGATAATCAGCCTTTCTGTAACCTGCGTAAACTAGGCCTGTTTTGTTTTTTATGTTTGTTTATTTATGGCCGGGGGTTAAAATTGGAGAAATGGAAAATCTGGAAAATCCGCCATTAACGAGTCTTATTTGATTCATAGTTACTTTCGCTGCCACGTGTCATTAATGGAATCACGAACACCACTCGATATGCTATTCAACGGACCTACAGGAAATTATTACACTTTAATTTGTTATTTTAACACGCACGTGACGCTCTTGGCAATAATACTCGCTTGGGCAGTATAATGTATAGCACAACATTTTACAGATTTTTACCATTTTTCTCTGTCTAAATTTAGGTACAAAATATGTCCAAAATCTCTGTAATTTATTACCTAGACAGTTCATAGACTACATTTCTCAAAAGAACACTCAGAGTTGAGTTGAGTGAGAGAACACATTGAGTAAAATCACTTGATGTTTCCATCCTGTATATAATGTTGGGTTTGGCCATTGCCAGACAGAGTAGCCGTGATGGTCTCTCCATCCCTCGCGGACTGCAGCACTTGGTGCACTCATAAAGTCTTTTGCAGCTTTAACCTGGTCACTATTAGAAAACTAGATTTCTCGTAACACTGCGTATAAATAAGAGAAATCGAATATTATATCATGTACTGATGAGCTTTGATTGCCGACCGCTGGACTGAAACCGTGCAGAGCAATCATACTCGTAGCTGCTGCAGTCACTAAACTTTTATCTATATGGTGAAAGCACGACTTAGATTATTGCCTTATACACTAGAATTGTAGATTAGGTATGTCAGAACCGTTGGATTTACAACTGGAATATATTTTACATAAAACTACGTAGCGACAACTAACGCCTTCATCTTGCGATATTATAATTATGTATCCTGTCCGATAAATACCTACTGAAGTCCCTCTCTCTTTGCCGAAGACAAATAATATTATATTTTATTCTTACGGACGAGCTCTTAATGTGAGAAATAAATATAATAATGGTGTCAGAAGCAATGGTCGTTGCAAAAGGCGTATGTCCATTATGTGAGAATTATAGACGGACGTTAGATGTTGGTCCACTTTAGGCCAACAAGAAGCGGCCGAGCTGGTCGTGTCGTCACCGGCTAACGGTCCCAGCCGGCGCCGCGCACAAATATTCTCAACGCGATTTAGTAACATATACCGTTGTTCGGTTCCGGGCCCGACGTGACCTTATTCCTGCGCGCGCACTCTTTATTTTTATATCTTATTGCCTGACACATTATGGTTGCCGCTCGCGCCGGTTATTTTATCTCGCAATGCTATTTCGAGTTAACGATACCTGATAGCGGTTAAAGTCTAATAATAGGTCCTTGCTGCTAGATGCCATAGCCGAGACCCAAAGCTCAAAAGTTGTATTGTTATGCACCGAAGTGAAGCAAAGCATCAATTACACGTTCTCGCGATCGGATCTGTCGGAAAAATGTAGGTAATGATTGTTTACTGACGTCAGTCGCTGTGAGTCAGCGCGGGTTTTTGATCGAGCTGATTCCCCGTAGCAAGTGTTCTGACGCGGCGCGGGCGCAGAGCGGGGAATACCGCGCACGTACCAGCTTATTGATAACTAACATGCCTATGCCGCGACATGCTCGACGTAAAATTCGCATTTTAATTTAACGTGTTCATTGATTAATTTACTTTGGGTTTCATCGAATGTTCTTTAGCCCCTAGTGAATTCTTTATTTATTTTATATTATGGATCTTTTGATAAAAGGCTGGTTCTTTCCTCGCTCAGATAATCAGCGCAGCGATTCGGCGAGGAAATGCGGCCAGCGTTCTTGCCACCATACCGCGCCAACTGATTTATATTTAAATTAGGTTTTGTAAGGTTATTTTATTTAAATAATTGTTAGATTTTATCTTTTGAAAAATTATACCTTTATTAGTTATGTAATCAAATAAACAAATCCCATACGTATTTTGTCAGTTAAAAAAAATTACGTCTCTTTTTTTTTACCTAAAAAGCTAACAAAAATTACTCGTAGAACTTATCAGGAGCAGCGACGTTTTACTTCACTTATTCATCGTTATTTTTTTACTAAAAAACAAGCTTTATGCCATACCTACTGTACTTTATTAGATACCTAATGAGTATTAGTTGTAGATTTTGCCACACAATCTAACATTTGTTGGATAATATGTTAGTTCTACTCAATGATTCGATCGAGTGTCGGAGGTAGGTACTTAACGTCGTACGCAGTGAACTTGTCAAAAACAAGATAGAGTTATGTTGTTTATATTAAGATAAATTTATGTTTTGATGCCAAATCGACACAAATATGTTATGGGAATCTTAATAATTATACGCAAAAACAAAATGGCAGGTGAACAAACAAGCTTATAAAAGTAAGATAATGATATCATTGTATGTGGTATTATTATAAGGTAAAGACTATTCAACTTATAGAGAGTTTTAGTTACTATTTATATTATTAAACTCCGAGACAAGAGACTTCGTCGATTTTGTTCTAAATTCCTTCTTTAATATCCCGTAGTCTCAATTCTTATTTTTATAACTCATTTGTTATATTCTGAAATGAAAATAACTCGCCTTTAAGATTTTTTAGCTTACTCTTTGGACCAGTAGAATCATTCAAAAATTTTTAAGAAATAATGACGTGTCACAAATGCCTGTAATGCGTTTACGTGAATAAAGATATTTTGACTTTGACTTAAGTAGGTAATAAATTTTTAATACTACAAGGTTATTATCAATATTACTTTATTTATTTATTTAAATGAAATGATTGATTTACTTGAAAGTAAAAATTTAAATAAATATAAACTAATCCTAATAAAAAATAAACTATAAGTAAAAAATGTTCTCTAGGTCCCTTCAGGGATTACACAATAGATTTTAACTTGGTAAAATATATAAATTGAAGCTTAAAAAATTTACAATAGATTTTATTTCATTTTCCTTTTTAGATAGTATAATATACTTATATATATACATTTTATTATATGAACACAATGTCGTTCTGAACTTTCTGGAAAATAAAATCGCGGACATTTTCGACATATTTATTTACTTTCATATACATAGTTTTAGACAGAGGAAAGCAAAAACCTTTAAACGTAAACCTCTATGTTACTAAAAACAAATCTATGTATAATATATCTTTAAAATACCGGAAAAATTATTTCCTAATAAGTTAATAGACCACATTTCTCAAAAGTACTCAGACTTGAAAAATCTTTGAAGATATTGGATTGTGCGAGCGAGAGGGAAGCACAATCGTTAAACCCTCTTGTTTAAGCTAAATGTAAAAGTTACTATTAATCAGGATCATAGTTTTGTTTTGTATTGTGTTCGCTATTAAAGTAATTGAAGTACGCAATAGCAATTGTTTCATTATTATGATTCGTATTGTAGGATTGCGTAGAGCGTCGAATGGCGGAGGGCGTAGTCGCGGCGTCATCTGTTTACCAAGCCAAGGCCTCTGTGCGTCCGCGCTTCCTCATTCCTCTGCCGCGTGTTGCTAACAGTAATACAAATTGTTCGGTATTTCTTACTATTTATAGGTATTCCTACCGATAATTCTACAACGACTTTTAAGATCTTTATGTAAGTACAGCCAGCAAATACTTACTCCTTAAAGGATTTTCCTATGTTGCGTCCCGCAGCCTCGTATCAAGCAAAAAAAATAATTTGGCGTTACTAAACGAGCCAGCGGCGAATTAGTTATGTTTACAACAAAAATCAAACTTTTATGTAATCCATATACTTAAAAGCATTTTGATATTACCTAAGTGATTTAATTCGTATGTTTTTAAAATGATTTGATTGACAGTCTTAACAACTCATCATTACTGTTTCATTTGTAGGTATAATTTACTGTATTATTTAGTTATATTGTTTATTACTCGTCCATAGGAACCTATAGGAACACTAGAACTTGTCTCGGTTACAATTTTTACTTAAAAATATGATGTAACTCTACAAAAAATATACACAGGTTAACAGTAAATAAAGAATATTGGATGGATTGAGCTGCCGTTGGCAAGGAACAGTCAGTTAAGTTATACACAGGTTAACAGTAAATAAAGAATATTGGATGGATTGAGCTGCCGTTGGCAAGGAACAGTCAGTTAAGTTATACACAGGTTAACAGTAAATAAAGAATATTGGATGGATTGAGCTGCCGTTGGCAAGGAACAGTCAGTTAAGTTATACACAGGTTAACAGTAAATAAAGAATATTGGATGGATTGAGCTGCCGTTGGCAAGGAACAGTCAGTTAAGTTATACACAGGTTAACAGTAAATAAAGAATATTGGATGGATTGAGCTGCCGTTGGCAAGGAACAGTCAGTTAAGTTATACACAGGTTAACAGTAAATAAAGAATATTGGATGGATTGAGCTGCCGTTGGCAAGGAACAGTCAGTTAAGTTATACACAGGTTAACAGTAAATAAAGAATATTGGATGGATTGAGCTGCCGTTGGCAAGGAACAGTCAGTTAAGTTATACACAGGTTAACAGTAAATAAAGAATATTGGATGGATTGAGCTGCCGTTGGCAAGGAACAGTCAGTTAAGTCCAATGCTGGTTAGATGAAGCTGTAAAGTATATATTTTTTATAAAAAATATATATTACCTATTAAAATAAATTTATAATAGCAGCTATTATTTATAGTTTTATTGAATAAAAAAATAATTTCTTCATATCGTTTCGCTATCCTCAGCACGACCGACCGCGACTGTCAGAGAATGCATTATGTCATTATGTTCGTTGGAAATTACAATAAGTTTTTTATATAAATAAATACATATACCGATTTAAAGGGCAGTTCTACCGATTGTTTTGGCCTACCACTGGCCGCCAGTCTAACATTAGAAGCATTAAAGCTTCTCTTACTATCACCTCTAAGGTTATAAATTACGCAACACCACTTACTTTCTGTTTTGTACCTACACTATTCAACAACATTCGAAAACTCAGTTATTTATTAAGAGAACGTGTGTTTTCGATTTGTCTGCTGATTTCTTTATTATTATACGTCATTGAAATTAGCCAAACTGAATCTGACTTGTGTTGCAGTAATTATTCTCAAACTTTGTTCGCAAGGTTCAAATAGGTAGGTAATAATAATCAATTGGTGCAGTCACAAACATTGAATGACAAACTGCCGATAGGTATATGCAGGTTAAAGACATCAACGATCCAATAATAAAACCTATTCAATTTTTAAAATTAAATTGTTTATTTATATTTACAAATTGAGGTAACAAGCTATTTACAAAATCTTAACTACGACCAGGGTCCCGATTCTTGCGCTTTTAAGATGTATGTCCGCTCGATTTGCTCGAATGAAACTGACACTTTTCTATGTATCATAATTTAGTCTACATAATATATGTATATACAATATATAGGTATATATAACATTTATTAATATTTTTTTATACTAGCACTACATGTTTAACTTAATGTTCTTTAAACGATAATAGTTTTTGTTATTGTACAGTTATTAGTTTATTGCATGAAGTGATAGTTTGTAGATGCTTTCATCGCTCATAATATGTATTATTCTAACACTACTAGTGAAAACTTGTAAATGACTTTCTGTTTCTATTTTTGTATCTATACTTGTGAATTAAATGTCAATAGTTTTCCTTAATAAATAAATAAAAATAAATAAATGTGTTCCTGCGCCCACCTGATGGTAAGTGGCGCGCAAGGTCCATGAATGTTAGCAACTGGAAACAGACACTCATGACTGACATCAGTTCCTAAACGATCCCGAAACATTTTGTATAAAAATAACAAAGAATCTATTATTTTCATATTTTTATTTCATCCATAAAAACAATATTTTTTTTGTCGATTCTTGCTATATCTTACAACCTGTGTTACAGGGACGGGGCAGAAGTTAACATTGGTCTTACACCACATCGCGGGCGGTGTGCCTCAATATTATTGTTTTAAATGCCCCATACATTGTCAGTCAATGTTACTCAATAAATAACATGCCGTTTAGCGGTTAGAATATCAATTATGATATGTACTGACTGCGTAATTGAACGATAATATTTGTATAGGGACTAATCGGATGGTGCAATTAGTGGGAGATAATGTGCACGCCCATTGCTCATGGACAGGAACCAAACTAACTATAATAATTCAAAAAACCAGAGGAATAATTTTACCCAAAGTAAGGAAAGAGACAGACTTATAGCTATCAAAAAAGCTAGAGGGAGAAATAATTCTGATATCTTTATTCATCATATTTTTTTAACAGTGGAACTTTGTTATTGGCTTATAGAATTCTACTTATATTGTATATTTTATTGCAATGGCTGTAATTTTCCAAATAATAAATAATTTCTAGAAGTGTGATGGTTCAGGATGGTTAATGGGCGTGGGTTGGGGATGGGGACATTCCCCCGTTTTCCCCTGCAGAATATTAGCGGGCTCCCACCCGCCGGTAACAGCGCCCGTGTGGCTCACGAGCCCAAAAAGTCTAGGTTCGACTACTTTAGCTCTCCTCCAAGAGCACTTCTGTTGGGGAGAGTCAAGACGGAGCGATATTCTGGAGATGATTGATGATCAAGCGAGTTCGTTAAGGTATTTAAGTTTCATAATTTCAACAGATTACACGCCAACAGGCGGGCGTAAAGTCTCGTGTACTAATCGTGTTCGAAGTCGTAATAATAAGCGAATAATAATTTGCTTTTGGATTTGAGAATGGTTAGTGATGGCGCGCCAAAATGAGGCACAATAACGGTATCTTAAAATTTATTTAGCGCACACGTGTAAGTAAAAGAATGAGCTACTACGTGCCTTGGTTACAGCTATCATTTTAATACTAACCAATAGAATTAAAAAAAATACTTCTAGATGGAGTCAGTGAAACAGGCTGCCTCTATTCATCAGACAGGCACCGCCTTTAAATATATATAAAACTATTATATAACAATTCCTTAAAAAAAAAAAACTTTTTAAATTTAGCCTTTTAATTATTTATTTTTTTTTAAATAAATTAAACGTGTCTTTAAGCGATTTACCTTAGAGAGATATTTCTCAGCGTGTGAATCCGCTTCTTTAAAAGTGTTGTTTCTGACCACCCCGAAAGGGATACGGTCGTGATTATACTTTACTTTTGCCTAGATATTTCACCCGACGTTTCAGCCAAGTTGCATTGGCCATGGTTACTGGTCGGAAGAAATATGTTAAATTGATAAAAAAAACTAAAATTAAACCTAATCTGCATGCAAAATGCATCACATTATTAAATTATAAAAATATTAAAGCTGTGGTAGAACGTAAGCGTCTAAATCCATGTCCTACATTGCAAGGAGCAGTGATAAGCCGGACAAAGACAGTAGGTACGACAACTTAATAGACAAAGGTGTGCTATATTTACTTTAGTGATAGGTACGTAGATATGACAGAAAATTGAAGACATTCGTCGCTGTGCAGAAGCCGATCTTTATTACCTGTAGTTTTATCATTCCTATCAGATAATGGAAAGGTCATTGAATATTAAATGTTTATTGTAGTATTTTTGAACAATCAAATTTTAAAATTCTTATTTAAAACGCCTTTTTCGTGGACTAAATCCTAATTATCTATTCTCGCAGAAGTTTCTCTGCAGTTACTTACCTGTTACTTAATGATGTTTAATTTAATATGTTGTGACACTTTATTAATAATTAATATTATTAATTTTAGTTAATGTCGTTGAAATTCTTAAAGATTACTGAGATCAATGTTAATAGCATTTGTAGGTTTAAATTGTATTGTTGTATTGGGAACTTTTTATTAAAGTTTAATCAAAGCAATCACGCTTTATCCTTCTGTCTTAGCATGTTTTTCTTCAAGGCCAGCTCGTTGTCAACAATTACGTTGTATTTAAGCCCTTTCCTTATGTAATGTTTATTTTCCATTACTACTACGACGCGTAGGTGCCTATTTTCACGGGAAACGTAACTGACTACGCCACGTGAGGCAGTTGTAACTACGTCGCATGCGCAGGATATTGTTATTTTTGTACGCTATAAGATAAGGCGCATATAGGAAAGTGTAGTGGTCAACAATACCGATTATTTAATGCTCATTTAACTGTTTAGGTTTATTCAGAAACATTTAGCTAAATCGTGGCTAGTTAAATCTTACTTATGTTAGTGAATTGATTAATACGAAATAACAGAGATAAAAGACAGTTAGATTCTAGTTTAGAGGATTTATGTTTAGCATTTAACAAAGATACAGTGTAAAATCTGAATTACCTATAATCCAAACGTTTTTCGTAAGAATTTATTTCCACTATTCTATTATTTAAATAAACGTAAGACTCTGGTTTTTTCTGGCCAACAATGGAATCCAAACCCGCGCAAGTTCGTTTGCGCATCCTCTTTTAATATTGCAGCTTACAGAATTTTGTACCCGCCATGTCAACATTGAACCAAATTTGTGTTGGGGCGCGCTAGCCGTAAATAGGTCACAGAGATAAATTGAATATGGCAATACGAAATCGTTTTTACATCATTCCCTACGCCCACACCTTGGTATTGTTTCTTGCAAACTATTTGTTAGGAAGCTAACTAGATGTTAGTAATAAATATAGTGTTCACCAAAAAAGCCTTAGGTCGCCAAAGCGCTTAGATGATGACGTCATAAAGCCTATGTCCATTTATTTATATAAACATTAAAATTATGCCAAATTACATCTAAATTGGTTCAGTAGTATACGCGTAAACGTTACAAACAAACCTACATTTTTATTACTGCTATGGATTATGAAAGCTGTTGAATTCTTGATTATAAAAAATAAGTTGATGATCCCGCCCGTGGTGAATCCCGCATACACGTGTAAGCGAGCGCCCGGTCAGCATCACTCCGCCCACGGATGTGTGTGTGCGTCTTTAGCTGCATAACTCTATTATCTGTGCCTCTTTGTAATACCCATGAAGACCACTGCCTTGGTAAACAAAAAAGCTCAACCATAAAGTGTAGAGTAGTTTTATTTGAAATATTTTTCACGTCCACCTAATTCTTTAGTGTAATTATTATTTTAAAATGCCGATTTTTTTTTTCATCTCCCGTCATAAACCAGCTACTTTTTTTAGAATAATCAAAAAAAGCCTTATTTTTTTTTCAGAAAAATACATATTTAAAGAATACTTACTTCTTGTCCAGGAGCATGTATCTTGACCCGGACCTCGTCTGTGACATGGTTGTGTTCCTGGACGTCGGCGCGCACTTCCCGACCGTTGTAGGTGAGGAAGACGCGCTGGCCGGGGATGAGCCGCACGCCCGTCATTCCGCGGAAGCCGGGACCGATCAGCTCCGCGTCCCGGTACTCCCGGCTCATCTTGCCGCCGTCGAAGCGCACGGTGTAGCGAGTGTTGGGGGTCAGGTTGATGCAGTTGTTGTTTTCCGGGAACACGGTCGGGGTCTTTACATCCTGGATCATGCCCGAGTGGTACATGCCTTCCTCGAGCAGCGCCGCCACTCTGGTGCCGATAATGGAGCGCTTCGCGAGGCGCTTGCCGGTCGACATGACGCTCACTTTACAGTTATATTCTCGTCCCAACACTTGTATCACTTTAACTAGGTTCCGGTGTCCGTTCCGGATTGTCTGTCCACTGATGCGGTCACAGAAAAACTTCAAATCGCCCGGCGAAGACGTTTCGCGGGATAACCGTCACAGAATTTCTGGAATTGACGAGAATTCGGTCTCGATAGGGCACAACGTGCGCGGTCCGGCTTCTCAGTAGGCCGGGTTTGGTCGCGGGTCTCGCGCGGAAACATCGGGGTCTCGATCCTCGAAGACCGGGACAAAGAAAAAAAATCCTTTCGCGGATGCAAACTTCGCTCGAGATCACGACGGACGACCACAATACGCGCGGTTCAAACGTGAACTGGCGAATGGAGCGCACACCGGCCGGCCGGCGAGCGAGAGAGGCGACTGTGCGTCTCGCTTCTTTGTTTTGATACTCAGCTGTTCGCGGGAGAGAGCAGGCGCGCCGCGACGCAAGTGGAAGAGGGACAGAAGGCCTACATTCGGGTGTTGTCGTCGGAATAGTGGTAGATCGGGCGCGCTCGACTATTTTGAGCGCATCGCAAGGCGGGCGGGGAGCGGGGCGGGCGGTCGACATTGAGCGTGCCGGGCGCACGTGGAGCCGGGCGGCCGTGGGATTGCACAACCGCCGCCAACGCCGCCTGCACACTTGCCGGCTAATGTGTGACACAGTTTCTATTAAGATTCGGGGTCGATTCAAATGTCAAGCAGATGCATCTACTTGTGTAACATACATCCAACACATTAGCGCGACTGCCCATCATCAGCACTGAAGGCAGTTATCAAAAATCCATGTTTGTATCCAAAGTAACCCATCTTCAACTCGAGCATATATGCGTAAAGTAGGTAAGTAGCTACCGGAAATATCTTTACAAAAACGCCAATGAGGCGGCAGCTAAGTATAGCAGTAGGTAGTAGGAAAAAATATTGAGAGTTTTTTTATAAAATCTAGATGTCATTCAAACTTTAAGGTCTAATCTAATTAGCTGTATCAAGTATTTTTTACATTTATTGTTTTTTTGTATAATATTTTTGATGTATGGTCTTGCTGGGATGACGCACTCTTAGTTTGGATAATTGAAAGTTTGTAGGTATTAAATCCCACAGTTCAGTAAACAGAGGAACTGAGAAACTCGATTTCTATTTGCTTTGAGCACGTTTCGGAAACACACGGCCAATGATCTTTATATTAACTAGATGTGACATCTGTTGAGGACGTTTCAAAAATTTTCTACGTCAGTTTGTTTAAATTTAAACCATGATCAATTTAAAATTTATGTTGGGATTTAGAAGGATTTTTATATAAAAATCATTATTTAAACGGATAGTAAAAAAATAGATTTGATTATTTAATGTATTTGGTCAACTAAAATTACTAGCTGGTCAACAACTTATAAAGAAAGAAACAAAAAAGCGTTTATTTATCAAAAACAATAACAGTAAAGAAAAATAAGTAATGGTAAATAATAAAACCAATAACAAAAAAGAGAAAATGAAAGTAAATTGCTATGACAAATAGGCGTTCAGGTCAGCATATGCTGCAACAGTACTGCCGCAGTGCTGATTTTCACTTACCTCTTTTATTTATGCCTTAAGGCAAGCAAACATTTCTATATAAATCATCAATTAATATAATATCTGGACGGCTCAATTTAATTTGAATACTCAAATAAATATTTGGACAACAATTAAAAGTCTAGCAAACAATCTAATAGACCGGCATAGTGTTATGGAATGATGTAGGCCCATTCATGCAGCTCGCTTAATCCTTACCATCAGGTAGGCGCTTGGCGCCGTGTCGTAATTATTAAACAAATAATGGCAATGTTGCTTGTCAACATTATAGACATGTTTCCTCTCCTAACCAATTGTGAAATTGTCCGCCAAGTAATTATTTTGCATCACAATACTCGTATTAAGACTGTTTGAAGGCCAAGTGTTGCCTGATTTTCATTTATTGCAAGCTAAATATTTATTTACCAACCAGATATAATAACAGCTGAATTTCGTTTCTAACCAAATGCGGTATCTTTGGTTGGTTGATCATTGGTCACACCGTTAGATAAGTGTGGGACAGCGAGGTCAGAGTAGGCGTTGTCTACGCACATTATTGTGCGATTTTTTTTTTGTTTGATATACAAAAATGTGTAATTTATCAATTTTCGATGTAAAAGTCTACTTACCACATAGGTACTTGAATTTTTAAGTCAACCTTTGCTTTTAAGCTTACCTTTTTAATGCATTCTTGTTTCTTCAGATTCTTTAAAGTATCACCCTTCACAAAAAGAAAGACGATTCATATATTCTCAAAATTTGTATAATATTGTATGTATTTTATATTTATTAATTATGTATTATGGTACTTGTGTTATTATATATTTATATATTAGTGTATAAGTACTTTAGCTTTAAAAAGTAAAAAAGTATCATCACGACCGTTTCCCTTTCGGGGTGGTCAGAAACCACGCTTATAAAGCGGATTCACATTTAACCAACTTTACTATAGGCCATTCATGACAAGTGGCAAGCTCGTCGATGTCTCCAGCGTACCAAACTCAAGAAATATCACAAATAAATTTAATATTAATTAAATGTATTTTTTGTGTCCCGACCAGAAATCGAACCCGGTATCTCCGAGTCTAAATCACGGACATAACCGCTAGATCACAGAGGCAGCTTTAGTTGTATAAAATATGTAAAATTTAAAGAATTTTTAAAATTTCCATTTTAAATTAGTGATTTAATGCCTCCTAAACCCTGGTCAATCAAAAATCCCAACCGTTGCCTGTTAGAAAATGTCACTAAATATTAAGCTCACTTATGTACATTTAAATGTGTTTTTCTTTTTTGTGCAATAAATAATTTATCTATCTATTTACCATGGGCAAAAATATATATATTTTGCTAAGTCTATAAATGTTGTTTTTTTTCAAAGTAGGTGTTTGATTATGTCGTGGTCGTCATACGTCCTTTAGCGGAACTAAAAACCGTAGCAATTGTATCGTAGATTGCTGTCGTCTCTGCACATATTAACATACAACTACGTACAACTATTTGTGTGTAATCGTATACTCAAATAATGATATTGTTAGAATCGAACCGATTACCTAATGACGTATGGGCGATAATAGTCGGTGATTAGCAAATTGATAAAGTTGTGTTATCAGTCGAGGAAGGAAGGTTACTTACTAATTAGATAATAATAATTACGAAGATAATAAAAAACAGTGAACAATGAAGACGGATTAATCTTGTTAAGTGATTGGTGTGCCACCAAACATACCCCCGCGTCCCGTTTACCATCAGGTGCTGCGGTGTCACATATGCCGATTATTGAAAAAAAAAAAAGGATTACAGTAATAGGTCTATCGTAAGTCTGTGGATTTAGACGCCGGGTTTATTAATCTCATTTCGAAATAATATCATATAAAATATAATTATAAAAAAATAAAATAAACTATAAATTAATATATTCACTTATGACATTGACATATTCATGTGGCTGTGTGCCAAGAACATTTGCAGATTCCCCCGCTGCACAACTGTGCTGATTTGCTGCTCCAAAAAACTGCCAGCCCCCTTGTCACATACAACATTAATTAATTAAAATTATTTGTGTTTTTTCTCGAGTCTGGTAGGCTAGAGACATCGACGAGATTACCACTTGTCATGATGGGCTATAGTATTTCTGACCACCCCGTTAGGGTTGCGGTTGTGATGATAATGAGATTAGGTATAAGCCCGTTTTAAAACTATAGCTGCCATTAATAAACATACCAAAATCTACCAATTAATCAATTTAAAAACCTCCAATTATTAAAACCTTGACTAAAAATACTAATATGTGTAATAGGAGCAAAAGTTACATTACGACCGTCATCTTTTGCGGTGTAACCAGAAACCACGTTCTTTACCTATGTGATATCATGGTCTATCATAAAAGGAATAATCCACTTTGCGTTTAATAGAGGATTTAGTAAATAAAACAATTTGAGGTCACATAATTTGACCGAAAAATTATAATACGGTACCGCATCCCAAATTCCCATGTTGCTACGAAATTGCTACGAGAATTATAAACATGAATTTGCTTCAGCATTCATTTTATTTGGATTTAATTGAATAAAAACACAAGGTATACTGGACTAAAAGCTAGTATTTGATCACAATATTCACTATTATTTCACAACATTATGACGTTCAAAACTTTTACAAACAACGTGCTAGACGTGCTTTATGCCGGCATATCAAGATGCTTTTTCACACTTCGATTGAAGGGCTCAGGTTATAGGAATAGGTTTCTACACACAACACTGGCTGGGAGAGCATTTTAATAGGTGGTGATTTGTCCAGTCTCCTGGGGCGGCGAAGTTCGTGCCGATAAACCCAGTAAAGTGTATCCACACGTTTCGGGATCAGGCTCGAATTGCCGTCATGCCCAGTCAAGCCGGCATAGTGTTAGGGACTGATGTAAGTCATGATTCCAGTTGCTGACATTCATGGACCTAACGTTGCCGTGAACTCGGGATGCAGTAATAACAATCATTCGGTTAGGTAGAAAGAGGAGCAAGGGTGTACATGTAAATAAACACATACGAATTTCGTTATTAAAAAAATATACATACGCTGCTAATTTGTAGTTCGCTCGCGCTGTCTTTACTCATATCAGAGTTCGTGCATGCTAGAGCTACAGGCCCTCGATGATAGGTGAATTTGCTAATATGCGTATCAAAAGCTTACGTAAAGTTCATAGTACATATCAGGTCATCGACCCTGTATTATCAGATTTTATAATATCATGCACCCTGTCACCAGCCGTCATCAATTGAAATTTCTTATGATAACATCTTTATGGATTTAGATAATGGTCGCTATTGTCTATAATTTCCCCAATATCATGTTTATTTCACAATATTACAGATATTCGGATTTTCCTTCTAATTTTTAAGGACGTCAACCTCAATTAGGTAGTGACAATTATGTTGCACCATGATTTATCAAACAAAGAGTTTTGTAATAAAGCTATAGCAGATTTTTTTACAGAACAATAACAACATCATGATCAGCCTGTATATCTCCAATGCTGGGTGTAACCCACCCATCTAACCCCCACCAGCGTCGTTCTTTAGGTCATCCGTCCAGCTGGCAACTCTGCGTCCTCCCTTACGTGGCCTCTACCCCTGAACTCGTTTACACCATCATTCGTCGTTCCTGCGGCAGATGTGTCTGGCCCATTACCACCTCAGCTTGCTTCAAAATTTACAGTAACTTTTTGTCTGAATTAAATTAACGTTTCGATTTTTTTCATCAGAAAAATACCGAGCATAGCTCTCTCCATAGCTCGCTTAGCGACCTTAAATTTATGAACCAGCCTAGTGGTCAGTGTCCACGTTTCTGCTTCATACAGAATACTTAATACTTTTAATTGTAATTTATAACCTAGAATAATAAGCTAACTCCCATAACACAAGTAGCTTGGTGTGGAGTGAGAAAGTCTACTGTAATACACCTTTGTACAACTAACAAATAGCCTCAGCTTAGCTTAGCCAAGTACAGTGCGTACTAACAAACTTTATCATTATGAAACTGTTGTACTTATACAATAAAAATATTATTATTATTATACGAAATTACTGGGAAGACGCACTGGTAAAAGGTCTTCAAACATTGTAGTATTTACGATGAGACGATGTGCCGTACTTTCCCGAATGTGGCTTCTGTGCTGAAGTTGGCTGCGCCTAATTTAATAGTTATATTATGTTTTTTTTTTTATAAATATGTCAATATTTATAAAACCTTACCCATTGGCAGCGATTTGGAGCAAATTTATTATTTATAATAATTTTTATTTTGTTTTTTCTTCATTTTAGTTTTTAGTTATATTTTTATTTATTAATTAGGTTTATTTTTATGAATAGTAATTTATGTTTTAAGATGTAAGTTTTTAGTTTAATTAATATTTTATTATTTTTTTAAATCAATATTTCAATTTAATTTCTTTTACCTTTTAACCTACGCTAATAATTTTATGCAATAATAAAACACTTTTACAAAAAGCAAGAAGAGTCTACATAACTTGACTAAATCGGTATAAATATAGTATATAACCAGTATATATATGTATATTATAGATTTAATATCGTTCTTTTTTTTAGTTATAAGTTTTTAACTCAATAAATCATAATTAATTAAAATAATACATTTGACAAGCCACCTGTATGTACTCCTATTTGTAGTCACGACAATTGGCTGCTCGTCAAGTGTGTTTAGTTACAATAGTGCAGTGACGTTGGGCGGATGCTGAGAAATATCGTCTTTCCCAAAACTCAATGTGAAGCAGGTTCATTGCTTCACTGACATAACATTCAAGGTCATTCATATTGTCGTCATTGTGATGCGTTTCAGTATTGATTTTAGTCAGGTTTACAAATAATTTGGACAAAATACACACATGGTTTTAACTTACAAAATATGTTAGTATATGTACAACCACCTTCAGTAATCCAAATGTTAAAATAAATAAATGTAACCCATGAGTTGTTTTAAACAATCATCACGCCCTTCTTCACACACTTTCCTATAGGCCCATCACGACAAGTGGCATGCTCGTATACTCATAGAATCGTTTATTGATAATTAACAAATATGTTTTTTTGCTTTAAATTTAGATTGGATGTCCTGATCCCTGTCATAGATAATATGGGTGACAGAAGTAAGTTCATTCTATTATTATTTTAGGTATTTCGTGTAACCTCTCAGTGTTAAATATGTATAAGTGTGTGGAAAAATAAATAAGTTACGTATCATTTAAACATTAAGGATGGATGGGAGAAACAGTGTCAGAGATGTCTTTGTGATAATTAGGTACCTAACTACTTAGACAATAAATTATTTAATTTGTTACTATTCTCTCTAGCGCTTTTGACAGTCAAAAGTATATTTCTTCACCAAAATCACCATTACAGCCCCTAGAACAGAATCCATAATTATTTTTTATTATATATACATATATTTAAATTAGTTCCTTGGAGTTTGGGAAAATCACTAGTGTGGGACGTCACATGTGTAGACACGCTAGCAACTTCCCATCTTCAAGGAACTACTGTCAGAGCTGGTGCGGCGGCAGAACAAGCTCAAAACGTCAAGCGCCGCAAATATATAAACATTTGCAATGATTATATATTTGTGGCCTTTGCCGTCGAAACCATGGGACCGTGGGGCCTCGAGGCAAAAACTTTATTTAAAGAAATATCTAAAAAACTAGTCGACGTCTCTGGTGACCCACGGGCTGGCAGCTTCCTCGCTGAAAAGATTAGTATTGAAATTCAACGAGGAAATGCTGCCAGTGTTTTGGGCACCATGCCGCTGGACAATGGCCTGGAGGAAATTTTTTTTTTTTATTATATTTAATTTGTTATTTAGATTTAGTTTATTTTTTTAGGTTAATTATTATATTGTAATTCTTTTATATTGTTTGTATATTACTTCGAATAAAAATAAATTTATTTAAAATTATTTATTATCCAGAAACATATTGTACAATCGGTCTAAAGACTACCAGCCTAAGAACTAGAAGCACGTCTGTTTTGTATGTGATTTCTCTAGTGATTTACCAACTACAAAGTTCATTCTTTTGGAGGTCATGTAACTACTTTAATAGTAACTGTTTAGAGCTTGATTTTTCTTACCGTGAAGCCATCGATTGCTCGTAGCTACTTGACCAGATCTTTCTCTACTGACCATATGCCTTATCATTGTTTGTGTTTGCAGGCACTCGTTTTAATAACCTTTTTAGTTATATTATATTTGTTTTTTTTTTACAAATACTTTATTTAACTTTAGTTCTATATTTGTGGTAACTTTTAATTGATTCTTTATGATTCCATTTTTTTTTATGTGTTTATTAGTCGTTAGTTATCCTGTAATGAATAAATAAATAAATATTTCTTCAGAATTTGGTGTTTTCTTTTTCTTATGATAAATATTTAATTAACTAGAACCCCTTTCTGCAAATCTATATCTCGCGTTAATAAAATAGTGGATCGTCGTTGTCCGACCGGTCTAGTTACGACCCAAAACAATTAGGTTGACAAGTTGAATATCCTCGAAGGGCTGGAGGTGAACGAACAGGGTTCATCCATCCATCAGCCAATCTCAACGCTGAAACTCTTCTGCGTCTTTGTTCAATTTGCGTCACAACTAAGAAATTTTGTAAATTTAAATATTCTATACAAACTTTGGGCTACGAAAATAATAAAATTAATAAAACTAATGGATAAGTAGTCCCCACATTATTGAGATGCGATGTATGGGAACTTTTTCTCAAAGATGTCGCCGTTTCGACCAGTTGTTCTCTATGTTTTTCTAATACGAATAAGCCCTATTGACAACGAATACCACGGGTACCCCAGGGGAGGGGCGAGGGAATAATTCATTTCCCGCGCTACACGTTACAGGGGCAAGCTATAAGGTATTCTTTACCAGCTAACCTTGATATACAGGATAAATAAATAATAAATTTTATTCACAGGCATTTAATAAGTTACTTAACGAATTATAACTACACACATAAACATACATACAATACAAAATTATACATACAAGTACCAACGAGTACATTATATACAGTGGAACACGCTTCCTTACAATGAATTGCGGTCGTGATATTATTTTACTTCCAGGATAATCTTTTGCGGGGTGGGGCGAAACCACGAGTCTTTTTCCACCTTTCTTGACAAGTGGCAAGCTCGTTGAAGTGTCATTCGTGCTGCATGTAAGCAAATATTATTTGAACAATTTTGTCTTAACGCGGCGGGTTTGTGATTAAACTAATTAATTTTAAATTAAACTAAATTACATAAGAACGCTTATCGCTGAAAATTGTAATATACTTTATATTTAGACCATGTTTTGTCCTTGTTCTGTGTATCTAGTGTACGGAATTAGATCGCACCTAATCTATCGATAGCTCTACTAAACAAACCTTTGTTCGTAAAATATAAAAATAAGCTAATATAAATATGTTACCACCTATGCGGAGGCTCCTTGCTACGCGATCCTTCAAGCCTTACTGCTGCAGCACATGAGAAGAAGTCACAACAGCAATAACACTAAGCGGAGACAGTGAAAGAAACTTTATCTGTATAACTCTGCCACTTAAGTGAACGAATGCCACTAAGATAGGATTCAGTTACCTACACATACACTAGTAAAACATCCTAAAAAACGTAGATTATTAATAATAATAATAGATATAATACAGCAGTTGCAGAAATAATGACTATATTTTGTCAAGTTTAACCTATGAAGCACGTCATTGAAATAACCAAAGTAACAAGTTGACTACCAATTACGTGACGTATATCAAAATATTAATTATAGATTATTATAATCATCCTTTTTGCAACTGGCCAAATATCTATAAAAGTGGCCTGGATCAAATGACAGAAAAACAAGATGAAGTTGTTAATCTACAAAGCTCCAAAAACCGTTAGTGTTTGCAATATAGACAGTACGCTTGACGTAGTGCTAGTGATACAACAAATACGAATACAAATATTCGTAGTCGTATTCGCCGAATATCATCACGAATATTAAAAACAACCCAATACCTCACCTTCTGCTGATCCATTGGTTTTCTCATGTAAATATTATGAAGGTAGATGTATAACTTATTTTCCTAACCTAAAAAAACTGGAACAAATATTTTTCATTAAAACCTTCTCTGTCGCCTCAGAAAGATTATTTTCGACCGCTAGGAATGTTTAAACAGAAATAAGAAATCGTCTAATGCCTACATGCATTGAACAAAATATAACCAGATGTAAATTTAATAATACTTCGTATTCATATTCGTGAAAGTAGTAGCCGTTGCGTCAATAATTTAATGGCTTTATTATAATAGTAAGGATATGCGAGGCAAAGTCCAAACAGGCTTTATTTTGTTTTTATTATTTTTTTTTTTTTTTTATACTAGCACGACATGTGACCTTGGGCCCACCTGATGGTAAGTGGCGCGCAAGGTCCATGAATGTTAGCAACTGAAGTCAGATACTCGTAACTGCCATCAGTCCCTAACACTATGCCGGCTTGACTAGATGCTTTTTCACACTTCGCTTGAAGGACTCCAAATTATAGGAAAGTGGAAACACAGAGGCTGGAAGAGCATTCCACATCTTTATCGTACGACAGATGTATGAGTCCCCAAATTTATATGTACGCGAAGGGATGGTGACTACGGTATGTGGGTGCATATTCTGACCTGTGCGTGTGGTTCGGTTGCGGAATGGAGAGGGAGGGATTAGGTTATAGAGTTCTTCGGAGCACTCACCATAGTATAGCCGGTAGAACACGCTCAGAGAAGCCACATCTCGGCGAAGCTGCAGGGATTCGAGAGTTCCAGATGTAGTGGCATCGTCCACAATTCGAACAGCTCGCCTCTGCAGGACATCGAGAGCATCTGTGAGGTACTTGGCGGAACCATCCCAAAGGTGAGAACAGTATTCTATACATGATCTGATCTGTGCTTTGTACAGCAACAGTCTAATTGAAGGCGGAAAAAACCGCTTCACCTTGTTCAGTATTCCGAGCTTTCTTGACGCTGTTTTGGTGATGCTCTCAATGTAGTTCCGGTGGCTAAGGTCTGAGCGTATTTCCACCCCGAGAATGTTGAAGCTGGGTTGTAGGTCCAGCGTGGTGCTCTGAAGAGTAGGGGGAGGAGAGAAGGGGGACTTCTTGGCCGTCAACGCGCAAGCCTGGGTCTTGTTGGCATTGAACTGGACAAGATTTTGAACACCCCACAAATAGATTTTGTGGAGGGTGTCGTCCAGTTCTGCCGTCATGATGCGCCGTGACTCCTCTAGTTGGTTGCCCACCAAAGCTCGAGGACTCAGATACCGCCCGTGAGCCGTGCTGTCATCTGCATAACAATGAATGTTGCCCAGAGACAACATATCATTGATATGCAGAAGGAAGAGTGTTGGTGACAACACAGAGCCCTGCGGTACGCCGGCGTTCACTGACATGAGATCAGACGCATTCCCATCTACAAGGACACGAATGCTGCGCTCATGTAGGAAGCCAGCTATCCAGTCCACCAGCCGTGGGGGCAGACCATATGCCGGCAACTTGGACAGTAAAGCCTTGTGCCAAACCCTATCGAAGGCCTTGGAGATGTCCAGACTGACCGCCAATGATTCACCATATAGATCTTGGCCCAAGTCAAATGTGTCTGTTGTAAACACGACAAAAGTTCGAACCATTTTGTGTTGAACTGGCAATTAAACGAGGTACATCAGCGACTAAACTAAGCTTTTTGCCATAAGGATTACAAAATACAATGAATCAAGTTTTTTTTTATTTTATTGAAACCTTTAATGCTTAACAATAACTTAAAATATACAAAAGGTTTTGCTCTAACCTAACAGTTTTATAACCACTTGCAGGTAGTACCTTAAATTAAACTTAACAATACATGCAAAAGGAGAGATTTTTTTTGTGCTATTACAAATATAAACAATGGGTATTACTATGTGAGTAAAAAACGGTTGCATTGTTATTGGTATTTAGATTTAGAATGCATTTATTGTAGAGGGAATACATTACTACTATCACCAATAAATTGCTAATGCTTGAAAAAGGAAACCTAGTCTATTTAACGAAATGTTTGAAAGTATTACACGTGACATTTCACGTGACAAGGTTCCTGCGTAATACGTAATAGCACAACACGTCACATTTATAGACAAGGTTATGCATTAGCAATTGGCAAGTGGTAATAGTACAAACTTAAAAACTTAATTAATTACAAAAACTACAGTTATAGATAGTGTATAATATATTAGCTATAAGTTTTCATTTAAAGCGAAATTAAGTCAAAGTTTGTAGCTGTTCGTGCGGAACAATGGAATGCGTACATGCGTAAACATGACTTAAAATATTCCAATGAGTTGTAAAGTACAGAACTATATGACAGACGATACCGCTTGCGTAATGTGGTCGTCTGAAAAAAAATCCCAGGTTTCAATATGAATTCAGTGTCTGAGGCATTTACCTCTCCAGAAATGACTAGGCGTCCTATCTAATAATTCATACCAATGATCCTTTCTTTGTAATTAATAGTTGTGATATTTTCACGAGTTACTTTAACGGCATTGTATTCGTAGACTGACTGTATGTAGGACCTGCGTTGGGGAAAGGGCCATTCCCCTGATTCCCCACGTTCTGCTGACTTTGAATTTTGTTCCTGTTGGTCTTGGTCAGAAGATGGTACCTTCAACCTGAGCGTCAAGATGAATTTCTTAACAGGACGTAAGATGGCTCTGGCTGCTGAATTGATGACGTGGCTGATTCTATTCGTCTGATCGGAGTAAAACTTAAAATTTATTTATTTACCGACCAATTTCAATTAGATCAATATAATATCCATTTATAGCATTGTCGTGTGTCTGTCATCCTTTATGAACCGGCTTTTAGTCGTAGATTCGCTTGTCGCAAACTGTAGATAGTCAAGTCGTGCTACGTAGGTACAAAGATAGTGTTTGGAAATTGAAAGTGATGATGGATTTGTTGATATGCCGTCAAGTACGGCCGATACGTTTATCGACCTGTCCAAATGATAACACTTAAACGGTTACAATTTCTTTGTTGTTAGGTACAGTAACTTACTCGTCTTTAAATCAATACTTTGACAAGATACTAGTACCTGGTAAATTATTATTATGTCTTCTTTTTTGTAATTTAATATCTACTAATGTTTTGCATAATTATCATAGAAGTACGTGTACAGAGCCGTCTTTACCGGGGCGGGGGTGCGTGGGGTTTTTATTTATTTTTTACTTTGATGCGGCGTTTTTTTACTGTGAACCTCAAGCTGCGCCAATACGCCGACCTTGGTACAGGTTACGAGTTCGTGTCGTTTGGAGACGATGTTACCATGAAGACACTCAGCTAGCAATTATTTCTGCCAACGTATTAACTTCACTATACAGAGGGGAAATGTTGACAGACACCTTGTGACTATCTCTGGACGTCTCTAGAAAATTTCTGTTTATTATGTAATTTTTAAAACATTATATTATTTTCATAATAGGCTGATTTTCGCACCCCGGCGCGGCGGCGCGCTCAATATGATTGTGACGGCCCTGTTAAGTAAGCTACATAAGTGCAAGTAAGTTTAGTGGATTCACTCGATTTTTTCTGTACATTTCAAGGCATACTATAAAACTTTACAGTAGCTCTCTCTCTAATCTCCAATACACAAAGTTTCACTTACGAGCTGCCAATTTCTTCTGCCAATTACGTCGCACCTCATGGCGTAGTCCAGAATCCCATACTTCATATTTTTGATTCGATTTCGATCCGATAATAGATTTTATGCTACAGGAAGTAACTCTTTTACCTACCTCTGAATAATTAATTATACTACGTAATATAACTAGGTATACGTATTTAGGATATCGTCAAAAAATATTTGTTTGTTTTCTTTACAAAATGCGCGGTAAAATTTCTACAAATTATGATTATTTAATTATCAAATAAGACAATGTAATACATTAATTATATGAGTGTCTAATGTTTTTATATCGTAAGACCTAAACTAATACAAAGTGGAATGAACTGGACGAGACAACAAAGACTATCTTTTGAGGTACTTTATGAGTGGTTTTATTTGTAGTTAGGTAAACAACAGCCATATTGTGTTGCTTGAGTAACGTTATATAATGGAATCTCTTAAATAATGGGAAAAATCAGTGTAAAATGCTATTAAAAATGGTATTCACGTATAAAAGTTTCCTTTACAGACGACAACAAATATAGTTATTCATGTTTCATTTAAATAAATGTCTATTATTTTTATTTATTTATATTTACTATAATTTTACCTTATTAAGTAATGTAACATACATAAATCTGTCTATGATATGTAATCTAGTCTATGATAAAACTATGTTTTTATGTATGTATAATCCTATTATAATTAATAATTAATGTTGTTAAAATTATTATAAACGCGCCGCAGTCAATTATTCCTTTACCCCCAATAATTTTGAAATGTCAACCCCATAGTGGTCTTTGAAATAATGGAAAACGTTATGTTTATGTGAGCTTGCTAGGCTATGATCAGCTAAAACTATGACTCGGGCTAAAAATGACAGTGAATAATGGACTCCACTATTTTGACAATCTAACGTTTGCGCTTGAGTAATGGAATACGGCTGCTGTTAGGCATTTACGCCAGAGCTTGCGTCATAATTACAAATTATAATACAATTCTCAACTCTAATAGCGACCTTGACAGTGTCCATGCAAATATATACCTAGAGTTAACGGATTCCATTATATAACGTTTGCGCTTAAGTAATATACGGTTGCAGTTAGGTATTTAAAATTACTAAATATTATACAATTCTCAACTCTAATAGCGACCTTGACAGTGTCCATGCAAGTATACGTATAGTTAAGGATTCCATTATATAATGTCTGCGCTTAAGTAACGAAATAGGGCTGCTGGTTCTGGGCAATTTAAAGTTCTCATTTCTAATCTAATTCATTTTGCCATGGGGCTAATTGGTTTTGTTTTGTACGCTTACTTATTGGAGCACTCGGAAAAAAAAATATTTAATGTAAATTAAATTAAATTAAAAATTTACGCCGATGATGCTGCAGTCTTTACGAATACAAATACCGTTAAACTAACTCGTATCTAGTATAGTATCGTATCGTAATACGTTACCAGTATCACGATACTACGAAGAGGAACAATATATTACAACTTTTCATTACTTAAAAAGGAATGCGGATAAATTATTGGTTTGGACGCCTAGTCGTTTTTTAAGAGTTTACCTGTGTTAAAAACCTGTGTGTAATTATTTCAGTGTTTATGTTGTATTCTTAGAGTAAAGAGGAGAAATTTCATAGAATTATATTTTTTGCTATAAACAAATAACTTCAACTTGAAAATATACACGTGTATTAATTTTAAAATCAAAATTATTATAAAATTACGTAGTTTATTACATAAGAACGAAATAATAAACGTTATCTGGTCACGTACTAACTGTAACATCGTTTAGTACAATTTCTTTTACGTTAAATTTTTGTGAAATCAGGAAAGGACTTTCACCATAATGTCACGTTCCAAATATCTCAGAATGCAGTTTGGTCACATAAGACAGTACTTACTAAATACTGATTTATCAGCAGTTATTCATCTTCGAAGCTTCTAGAACTTAGGGGCCTAGGCCTTCACTGCTGGCCCCTCCATATGGCTTTGTATAATTGTGTAGTATTAGGAACCGTGAAGTGCTCGCCAAGGCACCTATTCTTGAATTATTAAATATAAAAGTTGACCATACGAGAATCCATGAATTCTGGTTCAGGTGCCTGATGCATTGTATGTGAAAGAGTATTTGCCTAGTGTCTCGCCCCCCCTTTTTGTAAACTGTCTACTCTAGAGGAGCTATTAACAAAAATATATAGGTTCAATTAAGCCTAGTTAAATCTCTTTTGCGACACATCTTATCAGACATACGAGTACCATAGTGTTTAAAGTCAAAAGTTTTCGTACGGAGCAACGATTATTAAGTGAGCTATGTTCGGCATTTCTTTGATGGATAAACTCAGATTTATCATAGAACCAAAGTTACCGACATAGCCTTCAAAATTTGAAAGCTGAAGTGGCAATGGGCCGGACACGTCTGTCGCAGAACCGATATTCCTTGGAGTAGACGCGTTTTGGAGTGGGGACCACGTACGGTAAGACGCAGAGTGGGATGACCCCTTGTGCCAGATGGACGGATGATTTCAAAAAGGTTGCTGGTAAGGGCAGGATGAGGGTGAGAGAAGATCATGTGAAATGGCGAGACTTGGGGAGGCCTATATCCAGCAGAGAACAGATGCTGATGGTGAAATCTCTTTTCTGTCACTGCCTTTGACATGGAATAAAAATGATATATTATATACTGTGATCTGTACTCTGATACTATATGCCATGGAAGTTATAATATTTTGAATACCTTAGATAGGATTTTAAATATAATTTAAAATTTCCTTTTCTTTTAGCAACGGTTAGGACACTCCTTGACCGAAATACATTGACCATGGAAGTGTGCCATACAAATGTCGGTGTAGGGAACCAGTGCAACATCTCGGACAGCTCGGGCTTTTTTACGCTAGAAGTGCTGGTCGCATTCCTCGTCACGCGGCTCTCAACGATATAATCCAAAGGACTCTTGTCACTGCTGGAGTACCGCGATCTTAGTAATCGAAGTAGTTTTTTATTATTAAACTTTCTTATATCTTTGAATATACCTATATTTTTTTAATTATTGACAAAAAAAATATTTAATTAAATAAATATATGTAGCTAGGTACAAGTATTTGTATTATAATAAAGTATAATGTATTATATGTAAGTAAAACTGAAATCAATAACCCCGTGATTGTGAGTGGCACAAAGAACGAGATCGCAGTAAAGTCTTGTAACCCCGGAGGACTATTCTGGATATAATTATCAAATACCAGATGTACTTACAGAATCAAATCAAATACCAGATGTACTTACAGAATCAAATCAAATACCAGATGTACTTACAGAATCAAATCAAATACCAGATGTACTTACAGAATCAAATCAAATACCAGATGTACTTACAGAATCAAATCAAATACCAGATGTACTTACAGAATCAAATCAAATACCAGATGTACTTACAGAATCAAATCAAATCCATAACTATATTAATTTAAAACTCTATTGCACTATATATCTACAAGGGGCGGGCTTAAAGCCGCTAGACATTCTCGGACTGACAGCCAACCTTTAGGACAATAAAAAGTATAATAAATAAATTAACTTAGATGGAGGAGTAGGTGCGAAGACGTATCATTATTAAATAATAACTATTTTTATCAATAATATATATATATATATATAGTTATGTGTATATATATATATATATATATATATATAGTTATGTTTATATATATATATATAAACATAACTATACTACATACAATATCCACTTATACACGCTGTGGGGAACTGTTTAAGGAATGTGAGTATACCAAATCTTTTGAATATTATTATATTCAAACCCCTTTTGTTTGATAGTGTTGAGTTGTGCACTTTTGTCGATAATTCTTCTGATCTGATTTAAATTTTGACAATTTGTTTTGTGAAATGAAAACACAAGAGACGCAAATTTAAGTAATATAAATATAAGCGAAAAATAATATAAACACGCTTCAAGGAGGTTTCAAGGTACGTTGCGATGTACCTTAAGTTTTACAGATCTATTCCTCCAGCGAAGTGACGTGCCGTCCCTCCGTTTGACAACTGAAAGGAATGATTGAGTGAAAAGTCATCATTTAAAAAGCTGGTCTACTCACATTTTCTAAATAGCTCCTAACAAAATTTGTAAGTTTTGTATGTATGTTTATTATTGTGTATGTTTTAGTATTTAGTATATTTATAAGTAGATTATATATAAGTAAGTTTATTATCTAAGTATTTATATCTAATTGATGTGTCACTTATACTTTCCTTGTACCTACAGTCGTTCTAATTAGTCCCAAAGGTTTGGCTGTGAGAGAATATCTACGGGCATTAAGTCCGCCTTTTGTACTTTGTGCATTAAAGTTTTGAAATAAAATTAATAAAAATAAAGAGCCGTTAAGGTAACGTCTGAAAATACGGGTGTTAGTATAGATTGAGTTATTATTAACACTATCAATCATAAATGAGGTAAATATTTTTTTGTTGACACTCCTGATCAATTTTCTTGTAATTGCTAACTAGGCTTGCATCAGTAAATAATTTGCAGAGCAATGCTATTCGACTACTTTTCGTTTCAGTTTTCCATCAGTTTCAAGAATTGCCCCCCAGCATGTGTTGGTATAGTAAGTGCATTGCTCCGGTCGTCCAGGTGCTCAGCTGTGCACCCTCGCTTCTTTCTGACGTTTTTTTTTGTTAACCAACCTGTTCTCACCCGACCAATCTAGTTCGTCGGTTTTAATCAGCTCACACTGGAAGCACAAAATTAGGTATATTTAAAATTAAAATAAAAACCACAAAAGGTCGTGGTTTCAACCACAGCCTGTGGTGGCCAATGGTAAATAAGCTACATTTACGTACATCAACATTTGTCATAGATATACAATACCACCGTTTCCATGCCTAGAGATGTAAGCATTGAAAATGACATCTCATCAGACCGTAAAACCGTCAGGCCAGCGCGAGCGAGATGACTGTAGGCCAAATTCTCCAGAAATATGTTTTCGAATGCCCATTTCCAGTCTAGATCTTTGTGTTCTAGGGGCTGTAATAAAATGAATGGTTTTTTTAATATCTCTTGACTTTATACGAGTATTATGTCGAATTTGACTTGTGTACTGAAATTGTAACACTAAAATGCAAACATAAAATATAGGATAACTCGATAACCGACTATTTTTATCGATAAAAAATCTACATCGTGAGAATCGTACTGTTTAGATCTAGTGGGGTTGTCAGGTGTAATAGGTAACCTATTATTGGCTGCACTTATTCGTTGTTTACGAGATCACATTTAAAATTTAGTTATCTAGTAGGTTTTTTTTTATAACTGCAAACGTGTGTATGTCGTCGCGTGATGGTAGGTAAGATTGACTGAGACGTCAGTTCTAAATATAAAACTTTTTCACATTATAGCTATAATCTAATAATCTCTAATTAAGCTTGAGTTTGAATCGTGTTTTTCTATAATTTAAGAAATAATGAGAGACAGTTTTAAGAAATACTTATAATAGAATAGATGTCACGTTTGCGTCATGCCCCAAATAGATGTCACGTTTGCGTCATGCCCCAAATCTCTATTTAGTAACTAAACAACTCTGTTTGCTGTTTCAAGCTCTATTTTACTGTTATGTAATTTTATAAATTATTGTTTTACCGTCAGATAACTGGTATTATAATTACTAAAAGCAGATTTATTTATGACGTTATGAGTAAATTGAATTGCAATACTATTTAGAAAAATAATTATTATATACGCATGTTTATTATTAGATTTACAAAATTCTCATTTTTTTTTGTAACATGTAACAACAATTTCCTCTTTCGTTTAATACGCGACAGTGAACAGACGTGTGCTTAATTAAATAGTGTTTTTTTAATTATACCTCACGCGAAAATAACTTCAATTCTACATCCATAAGTCATATTGTTGAAGTATCAAAACTGTCGTGACATACGCCGTTTACTTTCAAGTAACTGAAGATAGTGAACAATAGTGGACAGAGCTGTTTGCCGCGCCCCGCAACTCCTCACCGCTCCTCCTCGAGTAAAGAGGTCAGTCGCGATTTTTTTTTTTTTGTCTCGCGCGCAAGCGACTCATTGATTTAGCGATAAGGCATCGATCGGACATTCGCGGCATCCACAGCAAGGCTACACTACGCATAACTAAATAAAAATAAAAATCAGTATGATGCGATCCAAGGGTGGAAATAATCATTTCGATAATATAACTGATACAATAAAAAAAGAAATGAAAGATCTACTAGACCAATATGCTCAATCTCAGAATGAGCGAACAGAGACTATCCTAACCAGTTTAAAAGAAATACAACAGACTAGTAACAGTGTACAGAGCACAATCACTTTCTTGTGTGAAGAAAATGCAGATTTAAAGTTAATAATTGAAAAATTGGAAATTCAGGGAAGAAAGGACAGGGAGTATATACAATTACTGGAAAGTAAAATGGAGGAAAATCTGAGAAACGATAGAAAGTGTAACATCGAAATAAAAAATTTACCCCTGAAGGGTGGTGAAACGAAGGAGGATCTTTTTGGAATGGTTGTTAAACTTTCTGAAAGCCTAGACTTAAAGGTGGAAAAATCAGACATCAAGGACATTGTGAAAATAAATAGGAAGGAAAAAAGCTCAATGATAGTGGAATTTTCCAATACTTTCATTAAAGCAGACACAATCAAATCAACTAAAAAATACAATAACAAAAACAAATTTCAGAAAATCAGTGCTAAGCATATGGGTCTCAAACATAACCCGGATGTCCCAATTTTTATATCGGAACACTTGACCCCCAAAGCCTCCAGGCTTCACTTCCTGGCCCGAGATCTCAAGTTAGCAAAGAATTATAAATATTGCTGGACTAACTATGGAAAAGTTTATCTACGTTTTGATGACAATGCACCGATCATAAATGTAACAAATGAAACACAAATACATCAATTATCAAATAAGTGACTCCGAATATCGCTAAGTAAAAACACATATATAACCTATATTTATATTTTATATTTATTATATCTCATCTTAAATTTAGTTATTTATTTATTATTCGTATATTTAATTATTATTAATATTTTCAAATCCTCAATCTCTTTTGTGAAAACAGTATTTCATGTCCCAGCATTTAAACTAGTAATAATTCTTCTACATTTAGGTTTTTTTATCGTGTTAATAAGTTACTATGAAACTTATTATATTTTTGTGTATCTATATTGTTCAAATTATCAATTAAACATATCGATTATAAATATTTCAAGTAGTACTTATAACCATAAACAATATTATTATAAACAAAAAGGTTATCAAAACTATATTGTAAAAACTTTTTGTATAGACCCAAAAGCCACAAAAATAACAACAACTACAAAATCACTTATCGCCTATTTCTGGCATGTTATTATTTGTTCTATCTATTTACGAAATTCTCTACGAATATACCACACTTACACAAGTTATAAAATAGTCCTAACTTTATATTATTACAACTTCTTGGCGTTAATTAATGTAAAACACTTTATTTTATCTGGACCGAATTGCCTAGCAAAAATAATTAAAATAGTCCTGGATTCATTTTATGTAAAAAATAAATTTATTTCAAAAACATCAACACAATACTTTTTACACATACGCGATCTACAACTATCACTAAACACATATGACTATAGCTATAAATTTAAAAACTACGAAATACAAAAAATCCTCATTAAAATAACACTGACCACTTTGATAAATAAACAATCTACAGGTACTATCCAATATACAGGAACTAAAAAAACGGCTATAAAAAATTTTTCATATATATATATTTATTTGTATACACGACCTAACGCATTTTATTTGACTCACATAGTGGTCAATGCAAAAGACATTAAACACTTAATAGCAAAAAAACATGGATAATACACAAACAATTTGCACACAAGAATTAGACGCTTTCAACGTTGCCCGATCGTTATGTTGTGCACCGGAAGATTGTCACAAACATATCCCCATAAATAGTGGCCTAAAAATAATTACTCAAAATATAAGAAGTATTTATAAAAACTTTGATCAGTTTCTTGTAAGCCTGGCGTCCTTAAAATTTGACTGCGATGCTATAATAATGACGGAATGCCATTTAATAAAAAATAAACCAATCCCTGTCATTGATGATTACAAATTTTATTCCACTAAGTCAATTAAAAACAAAAATGATGGTGTAGTAATTTATTTAAAAGATAATATGGACTATGATGTGTTTGAGCCTACCCTGAGCGACGGTACCTGTCTGATATTAAAAAATAATAATACAGCTATTATCGGCATATATCGTTCTCCCTCTATCACCAATGCGAATAATTTTATCCAATCACTAAATGATATATTAGCGACATTAAAAAATATTCCTACTGTTATCTTATCTGGTGACATAAATATTGACATAACGCCCAATAACTCTAATACTAATAGTGCCAATTACCTGAATATGCTTGCTAGTCATGGATTTCTCCCAGCACATACCCTTCCAACCAGAAAAAACAGCTGCCTTGATCACATTTTTCTTAAATGTGTTGGGACTGCTTTGGCCTTGGTCTTAGAGAACTCTCCCACTGATCACTCATCAGTGCTAATGCACCTTAAAGTTGAAAATCCCTTACCCAATCCTAAAACTTATTACAATAAAGTAGACTATAAAAATGCTGTAATATCGCTAGCAAAACTTAACCTATGTGATATATTAAATATTCAAGACCCAAATGCAGCCACAAATGAACTATTAAAAAACATAACACTAGTATTAGAAGAAAATACTAAATTAATACTGGTACCAAGACGCAAACGTTGTATAAAACCGTGGATCACGCCAGGCTTACTTCGCTGCATTCGAAACCGTGACAAACTACATCAGAAAGCAAAAAATAATCCAAATGACCAAATCTTACAAATTACATACAGAAGATATCGAAATTTTTGTAGAAACATAATTAAAAAGACAAAAAATAAATATGATGCCAGTAACTTGGAAGCTAACTCAAACAATCCTAAGGCACTCTGGAAAACAATTAAATCAATTGCTAATATTCAAGACAAAAAATCTAAAAATGATAAACTTCTACTTCTTAAATCGTGTCCTCTTGAATCAGTAAATTATATAAATAATCATTTTATTAACATAGGTAAAACACTGGCTGGAAACATACAACAAAATAACCAAAACAATGCATCCTATAATTTTCCTTCTCCCTCTTCTTCCATTGTTCTGAATGATACTGATCCTACAGAATTAAATAATCTAATTAAAACTCTCAAAACCGATTCATCTCCAGGATGGGATGAAATTCCAACTAGATTCATAAAATTGGCCAAAACCACCTTAATCCCCATTCTTTGCCACATATTTAACTTATCTCTCTCTTCTGGCATTTTCCCTGATGCCTTTAAGCGAGCAACTATACACCCAATACATAAGGGCGGAAGTACAGATGACGTCAATCAATATAGGCCCATTTCGCTGCTACCGGTATTGGCTAAATTACTTGAAAAAGTTATTAACAATAGACTAAAAAACTACCTGATGAACAACAATTTTTTGTCCCATAACCAATATGGTTTCAGAGCTGGCGTTTCTACAGAGGATGCAGTCCTGTCTTTAACAAAAGAAATAGTTGAACATCTTGACAATAGAAGGAAGTGTGTTGGCGTGTTTCTTGACCTTGCGAAAGCGTTCGATACGGTTTGTATTCCTATCCTTCTGGATAAAATGGAGCGCTTCGGCATAAGAGGCACGCCTCATGCGCTTTTTCAAAGCTATCTTCAGGGTCGTCGACAATTTGTTAGTGTCGGCCCCTACAATAGTGAAGACAGGATTGTATCCTTTGGTGTCCCGCAGGGTAGCGTTCTTGGACCTACCCTCTTTCTCATCTACATAAACGACCTCTGCCAGGTTTCCCTTAAAAACTGTAAAATGTTCACATATGCCGATGACACAGCGCTTATATTTCATGGGGACACCTGGAAGGAGGTTCGTGACGTGGCGGAGGTTGGTCTTGCAGAGGTAAACAAATGGCTTCGCTGTAATTTACTTACCCTAAATGTAGGGAAAACCAACTACATTCCCTTTTCCATTAGACATGACTCCCTTCCTCCTTCATCCTTTTCAATCAAAGCTCATGATAATATCAATCAATGCACTTCACCCTGTAACTGTAATAGCCTAAATATGTCACGAAGCGTTAAGTACCTTGGTGTTATAGTGGATCAGCACTTAAATTGGAACGATCATGTGAATAAGGTATCAGATAGACTACGCAAACTTATTTGGGTTTTTAAAAAGTTGCGTCAAGTGGCAAATCAGAAATTGCTTGTATCCACATACTTTGCTCTTGCACAGTCCATAATCTCCTACTGTATTACAGTCTGGGGAGGAGCAAGTAAGTCTTATCTACTAAAATTAGAACGATCGCAACGAGCCCTACTTAAAGTGATGTTCTTCAAACACTTTAGGTTTTCAACTTACCAACTCTACAGTACCTACCGTATCCTTACAGTTAGACAGCTTTACATCTTAAACACACTATTAAAGAAACATCGGGACACTTCATTACGGACCGATACACGAACAAAGAGAAGAAAGGACATAGTTTACAAACCATTTAAAACAAACACCGAGTTTGCAAAAAGACATTTTAAATTTAAATCTTACTTTATGTACAATAATGTTAATAAATTACACAAAATAGATAAACTTAGCTGTAAATTATTAAAAATAAAAATAACAAACCTGTTTTTCACCTTCAACTATGATCAAACAGAAAACCTAATAAATACTTGTAATACAAACTTTATATAATAAATAAATAATTCAATAGAATAATAATATAACATTCCCTATACAAACCCCTTAAGTACTTGGGTAATATTTTTCCGTATCTATTTTATTTTTTTACATGTATATATTTATTAATGTTTATATATCTATAATATAATATTTAATTATTTATTATAAATTGTATATGTATGTATCTTAATATATTATATTTATCTATCTATTTATTATTCCACACAACACTGACACAATTCGTATAAAAAGAGCGGGGCACCCTGAGACACAGGCATCACGCTAAGTTTAGGGGCCTTCGTAAAATGTAAAAAAGTACTATGAAAAATAAACGTTTATTTTATTTTTTTATTTTTTATTTTTAACATCACGGCCACCTGATGATAAGCGACGTCCAATATATATATATATATATGTATATATTTTTCATACTTCCAGTGTGCGGCTGCACAGAAAGCAACGCATATTAGGGTGGAAATCAGTGGACCAATGGGAGATTAGGGAAGCTGTCACGTGGGTTTGTTATGGCCGTCAGCTGTTGGCGGAATGTAGAAAAAAAACGCCGGCCGGCTCCGACCATCCCAGGTATACAGATTCCATACACAATTACATACAAAGCTTTAATCTAATCTTTATATTCTAAAATGCGAAAGATAGTCTGTCTGTTACTTCACCTATTTAGTAGTTTGTTGATCATCGTTTGGTCATCTATTTCAATATTAAAAAAATATTAACATTTTATATAAACAATAAAACTTTTATTGGAAGGAGATAATGTACAATGATTTTAAAACAAAATTAAATTATTTAAAAAAACCTTAAACTTTTATAACATATAAATTTTACTATTAAAAAAAAACAACTTAAAATTTAAAATATAAATAAAATAATAAAATATAAACATAATAATTATATTATAATATATCAAACATTGACTGCCTCCATGGTCTAGCGGTTAAGTGGATAATGGCTTTATACTTGGAGGTACCGGGTTCGATTCCTGGTCAGGACACAATAATTTATTTGTGATACTACTCATGTTCGGTACGCTAGAGACATCGACGAGCTTGCCACTTGTCATGATGGGCCTTAGTAAAGTTGGCTAAATGTGAATCCGCTTCTTTAAAAGCATGGTTTCTGACCACCGCGTAAGGGTTGTGATGATGATGCCCATACCGTAGCACAAACCCTACGCGTAGGCACTTCTAAATTTGGAGACTTTAACATCTGTCGCATGCTGAAGATGTGCAATGCTGTTCCAGTCAGTTTGTTTCCTATAACCTTAAAGTCCTTAAAGCAAAGTATCTTAATAGGCTGGTATAATGGTAGGGGCTAATATCGGTAGTCAACTGACGCACAGTTGCTCCTATTATCCTCGTGTCAGTCAGTACCTCGCGTACCGCTTACTATTAGCGATTTTTCACCCGGAGATTTCAGAGCAAGATTGGAGGTAGCCGAACTTTGAATGAAAGTCGGTGTATTCTCACAAAAACAAACACTAACCTATTTATTTAAAACAGATGAAATATGGGGCCAATCACTTTATCGCAGTAATTCACAAGTCCGTGGGTCATTTTGTATCCCATCGTCGATTTTTAACAGTTTGTCTTGCACATACACATTTATTGGTAGTTGCCATGGCTAAAACAAATGTAATGAAACACCATTCTTCTCGTCTCTTCCCTACACCCCGGTACCCGCAAATTAAATGAGACACCATTCTTCTCCTCTCTTCCCTACACCCCGGCACCCGCAAATTAAATGAGACACCATTCTTCTCCTCTCTTTCCTTCACCCCGGCACCCGCAAATTAAATGAGACACCATTCTTCTCCTCTCTTCCCTACACCCCGGCACCCGCAAATTAAATGAGACACCATTCTTCTCCTCTCTTTCCTTCACCCCGGCACCCGCAAATTAAATAAGACTACATTCTTCCCTTCTCTTGCCTATACCCCGGCACCCGCAAATTGAATGAGACACCATTCTTCTCCTCTCTTCCCTACACTCCGGCACCCGCAAATTGAATGAGACACCATTCTTCTCCTCTCTTCCCTACACCCCGGCACGCGCAAATTGAATGAGACACCATTCTTCTCCTCTCTTCCCTACACCCCGGCACGCGCAAATTGAATGAGACACCATTTTTCTCCTCTCTTTCCTACACCCCGGCACGCGCAAATTGAATGAGACACCATTCTTCTCCTCTCTTCCCTACACCCCAGCACGCGCAAATTGAATGAGACACCATTCTTCTCCTCTCTTCCCTACACCCCGGCACGCGCAAATTGAATGAGACACCATTCTTCTCCTCTCTTCCCTACACCCCGGCACGCGCAAATTGAATGAGACACCATTTTTCTCCTCTCTTTCCTACACCCCGGCACGCGCAAATTGAATGAGACACCATTCTTCTCCTCTCTTCCCTACACCCCAGCACGCACAAATTGAATGAGACACCATTCTTCTCCTCTCTTCCCTACACCCCGGCACGCGCAAATTGAATGAGACACCATTCTTCTCCTCTCTTTCCTACACCCCGGCACGCGCAAATTGAATGAGACACCATTCTTCTCCTCTCTTTCCTACACCCCGGCACGCGCAAATTGAATGAGACACCATTTTTCTCCTCTCTTTCCTACACCCCGGCACGCGCAAATTGAATGAGACACCATTCTTCTCCTCTCTTCCCTACACCCCAGCACGCACAAATTGAATGAGACACCATTCTTCTCCTCTCTTCCCTACACCCCGGCACGCGCAAATTGAATGAGACACCATTCTTCTCCTCTCTTTCCTACACCCCGGCACGCGCAAATTGAATGAGACACCATTCTTCTCCTCTCTTTCCTACACCCCGGCACGCGCAAATTGAATGAGACACCATTCTTCTCCTCTCTTTCCTACACCCCGGCACGCGCAAATTGAATGAGACACCATTCTTCTCCTCTCTTCCCTACACCCCGGCACGCGCAAATTGAATGAGACACCATTCTTCTCCTCTCTTTCCTACACCCCGGCACGCGCAAATTGAATGAGACACCATTCTTCTCCTCTCTTCCCTACACCCCAGCACGCACAAATTGAATGAGACACCATTCTTCTCCTCTCTTCCCTACACCCCGGCACGCGCAAATTGAATGAGACACCATTCTTCTCCTCTCTTTCCTACACCCCGGCACGCGCAAATTGAATGAGACACCATTCTTCTCCTCTCTTTCCTACACCCCGGCACGCGCAAATTGAATGAGACACCATTCTTCTCCTCTCTTCCCTACACCCCGGCACGCGCAAATTGAATGAGACACCATTCTTCTCCTCTCTTCCCTACACCCCGGCACGCGCAAATTGAATGAGACACCATTCTTCTCCTCTCTTTCCTACACCCCGGCACGCGCAAATTGAATGAGACACCATTCTTCTCCTCTCTTTCCTACACCCCGGCACGCGCAAATTGAATGAGACACCATTCTTCTCCTCTCTTTCCTACACCCCGGCACGCGCAAATTGAATGAGACACCATTCTTCTCCTCTCTTTCCTACACCCCGGCACGCGCAAATTGAATTGATTGCTAAGAAGTTTGTCTTCTTCTCTGTATTTTGTCACTTTCGCAACAAATATTTACCGGACTCCGCATTTTCCGTCGCTCTTTATGCGACTTTGATGCGACGCGACGTGGCGGCCCACACCAAAGCACGTCCTCGATCCCAGGGGACCAACGTCATACCATCGGCTCTCTTGCCATCATCTCAGTTAACTCCAGCAAGCTCCAGAAGAGCTGAAACCTCGATGGTGGAAGCCGTGGCGAGACCCGCACTTTTGGAACAGGAGAGCCCATGAACTCCAAGACAGTCGACCTCCTTTCCACACCGACATTGATGTAAGACAAATAATGGTGCCCTCAACCGAAGACCAACGGCAATACGAAAACATGTCCTTGTTCATGATGATATTTGACTTTGAACTATGAGAACCATAAAACTAGCATTCGTAAGACCGCGACCCGTGCAGTTAGATGTCCGCGACCGCGACCGACTGCCAGTCTCAGTATACCTACAGAGAAGATCGACTGTAGTGATCACGTGAATATTAGGGATGTTATCTAACACTGATAAAACGTCATTTAAATTAAAAGGATAAATTCAGTTCAGTTTGGGATATCATCGTCATTACAGTCTGTAGACGACAGTCCTAGACCCATTGTTGGAGATGGGCCTTCCAGAACATATATCTGGAGAATTTGGCAGACATTCGGGTTGGCGACCGGTCTGATGTAAATTTTAATGACAATCTATTAACCTTTCCACAAGTTGGTATTAGTTATAGAAACATACCTTTTCCTAAGAAACCATAATATATCGGATGTGTGCGTGCTCTTTTATTCGAAGGAATTAAGGTACAATGATTTAAAAAATAAAATAAAATATTAATAAACTAAAAACTTACATTTTAAAACATAAATGACTACTAATAAAAATAAACCTAATTAATAAATAAAAATACAACTAAAAACTAAAATGAAGAAAAACAGTATATATTTTTTATAAATAAAAAAAATGCTCCAAATCGCTGCCAATGGGCAAAGTGCCAAGGATACTGGCAGCATTGCCACGTTGAATGGCAATGCTGATCCTTTGGCCCAAATATGCCCTTTTGTCTCACGAGGTTGAGCTGTTTTGACAACGATATGTGTTAATATTTTTGAGTTAAAAAAAATGACTATTTTATGTAATGTTGTGAAAAGTTTGAATGTAGAAGCCAAAAAATATTGTCACTTCCGACATATGGTTCCTTAGGAAGAGTGGTTTTTTTTTCTACGAATGGAATCACTCTAAATCAATCATTCTAAAGTAATAGCATACAAAGTCACACAGTATACTGATTTTATGACATGTGACTCGGCGCATAGATCAGTATACCCTACCCTTATGCTGGCTTAAACACTAAAGTAGTAGTTCCGAACTTTATATTTGACACTAGGACCAGATACGTAATAGCCCCCCAGAGCTAAACGATCGAACCTTGGATACCAAACATCGCTGTCACGGGAATTTATAAATACTACAAGAACCTGTGTTTTTTACAACCGTTTTAAATGCGTCATGAGATCCGAAAACAAAGCATATATAATTTGTTTAGTTTTCTGGCTAACATCCACGTGTTAATTTTAACTGGGCCTCCTCAAATCTTTTTATTTTAATAAAATGTCATTTCATTGCTATTTCACAGCATGTTTAACATGGTTTAACAGTTTTGCATCGCTCGCTCGCACAATTCAATATATAGCCTATCAACTTACAAGGGAACATAATTACAGACATTTTGCAGATATTTTAAGACCCGCAAATTGAATGACACATCATTCTTCTCCTCTCTTCCCTACACCCCGGCACCCGCAAATTGAATGACACACCATTCTTCTCCTCTCTTCCCTACACCCCGGCACCCGCAAATTGAGTGACACACCATTCTTCTCCTCTCTTCCCTACACCCCGGCACCCGCAAATTGAATGACACACCATTCTTCTCATCTCTTCCCTACACCCCGGCACCCGCAAATTGAATGACACACCATTCTTCTCCTCTCTTCCCTACACCCCGGCACCCGCAAATTGAATGACACACCATTCTTCTCCTCTCTTCCCTACACCCCGGCACCCGCAAATTGAATGACACACCATTCTTCTTCTCTCTTCCCTACACCCTGGCACTCGCAAATTGAATGACACACCATTCTTCTCCTCTCTTCCCTACACCCCGGCACCCGCAAATTGAATGAGAAACCATTCTTCTCCTCTCTTCCCTACACCCCGGCACCCGCAAATTGAATGAGAAACCATTCTTCTCCTCTCTTCCCTACACCCCGGCACCCGCAAATTGAATGACACACCATTCTTCTCCTCTCTTCCCTACACCCTGGCACCCGCAAATTGAATGAGAAACCATTCTTCTCCTCTCTTCCCTACACCCCGGCACCCGCAAATTGAATGAGAAACCATTCTTCTCCTCTCTTCCCTACACCCCGGCACCCGCAAATTGAATGACACACTATCTATATATCTTCTTATATCTTACCCACACACTCAGACACCACTAGGGCCCAAATGACTGGGTTATATTTATTTTATAAAATATTGATTGAGTACCTACACGGGACTCGAACCTTGAACAATGTTACAACACCAGTTATTTTACCGAGATAAGAAACCAAATTGATAACATTTTTGCGAGGAGATAGGCACCTTGTAGGGCATCGTGGGCAAATGACTTTTATGTATGAACGGGGCATACGACAAACAAGTAAAAATTTACATGAAACCGAAAAACTGCCTAAACTTCCCAATGCCAATACTAATAGTGACAACAAGAAAAATAAATAAATAACACTTTGTAGTCCTAATTTGAATAAATACCACTAATGAATGATTTCAGCAACCGGCCCTTAATCCTCAAAAGAGACACTATCGGAAAGTTAAGTAAATATATTTTGGGACAGCGGAAATTTGTTAATGTGTTAATTTACCAATAAAGAATAAAAAAAAGAAGTATAATCACGACCGTTTCCCTTTCGGGGTGGTCAAAACAACACTTATAAATAAGCGGATTCACATTTAGTCAACTTTACTATAGGCCAATCATGACAAATGGCAAGCAACCTTGTCGATGTCTCCATCATACCAAACTCGAGTAATAAAACAAATTAATTAAATAATGTTAAGTTAAGTTTTTAAATAATACAAAAAAATACATATTCATTTGAAGGAACTCTGATTCCCAGACTAGAATAAAAATATAATAATAATAATTCGATGTATACAAAACGATTCGTATGTATACAAAAAATATCTTCAAGCCTATCATCTTAAAGCCTTACAAATATGTACACGTTATGCCACAATATTAATTTTCTTTCATTATTTATTAAATGGAATTTTAAATGAAATTTATTAAATTAATTTATCATGCCATGCATTATACTATTATGCGCGGTGGTGGCTCGGTTGTAAGAACGCGTTCCTATGCGCGGTGGTGGCTCGGTTGCAAGAACGCGTTCCCATGCGCGGTGGTGGCTCGGTTGCAAGAACGCGTTCCCATGCGCGGTGGTGGCTCGGTTGCAAGAACGCATTCCTATGCGCGGTGGAGGCTCGGTTGCAAGAACGCGTTCCCATGCGCGGTGGTGGCTCGGTTGCAAGAACGCATTCCTATGCGCGGTGGAGGCTCGGTTGCCCAGTCTTTACAATGGTCGACGCTTCAGGCAGTCGGTTATCGTGTGTGGTTTAGATTCCCTTATCGTCAGTTTTCTGGATGTATTTTGTGGTAGCTCCGATAATGAATGAAGCCACCGTAACATCCGGTACCGATATTTACTTTCACGTCACTTTGACAAATAAACTACCACGTAATGTACCTACCTAACTATTTGGCCAACAAAGCGTTTCACTACATTTGACACGCTTAATAATGGTAGATTCTACTAGGTTGCGATCGGAAACTTTAAATGTGTGTCTTATTGAAATTAAACAAACGAGTTAATAATGGTTTTACATCGTATTTTATAGGAAAAGTTCGTATTTATCGTGTTCTCTCTTTCTTAGCGTGGTTGTCTCTATATTATACGTAAAAATAAATTATATAATAACAGTATTAATTTTGAGATTTGACACTAAATAATAATGTTCCATATTCATGGATACGTAAATAAGTAGAGAAAATGTCACTCATTTAATACAATAATTGACTGACACTTTGAGTGCCATCTTTTCCGATTGAGACCCGAGTTTTGCAAATGCAAATATATTATTCACTATATCTGTAGATACAACTATACCTTTCCTGACTGACTCCGTTCGACCTCTAGCGGTTAAATCCGAGGATTCAGACGCGGAAGTACCGGGTTTAATTCCTGGACGGCACACAATAAATAATTTATTTTATTTGTGATATTTATGGAGTTTGTGTACGCTTGACACATCGACAATCTTAGTACTTGCCATGATTAGCAGTAATGTTGAATATAAAAAAAAGAGTTTTCTATAGAACAAGCATCACTCTGTCTACGTGGTATCTGACCTGACAGTAACATGTTAGTACTACCTAAAGGTACTACATGAAATAACTTTATTAAAGAAACCTTGGAGCGCAAAACAACTAAATAAAACTACAAAAATGCGGCGTTAGATTAGATAATAGAAATACGCATTCACCTACTTCGGGTACTTGAAGAACAAAAGGAATAAGATATCTTCCTTCCTGCATTAAATGTCGCCAAAGTTTCAAATTACAATGTCCATAGACCAAAAAAATGTATCATTAAGTAGTCGGGATAGGCAGAAACCACGTTTTTTAAAGAAACGTGTTTACGTTTAGCTAATTTTATGATTAATAATAATGTTTATTGACGTAAAAGTACGCTTACCCATAGAACATCGTATCAGACCTAATAAAGTCACACATAATAAGTACCTACGCTTACCTATAGAACATCGTATCAGACCTAATAAAGTCACACATAATAAGTACGGTTACCTATACATACAACATCGTACCAGACCTAATAAAGTCACACATAATAAGTACGCTTACCTATAGAACATCGTATCAGACCTAATAAAGTCACACATAATAAGTACGGTTACCTATACATACAACATCGTACCAGACCTAATAAAGTCACACATAATAAGTACGCTTACCTATAGAACATCGTATCAGACCTAATAAAGTCACACATAATAAGTACGGTTACCTATACATACAACATCGTACCAGACCTAATAAAGTCACACATAATAAGTACGCTTACCTATAGAACATCGTATCAGACCTAATAAAGTCACACATAATAAGTACGGTTACCTATACATACAACATCGTACCAGACCTAATAAAGTCACACATAATAAGTACGCTTACCTATAGAACATCGTATCAGACCTAATAAAGTCACACATAATAAGTACGGTTACCTATACATACAACATCGTATCAGACCTAATAAAGTCACACATAATAAGTACGGTTACCTATACATACAACATCGTACCAGACCTAATAAAGTCACACATAATAAGTACGCTTACCTATAGAACATCGTATCAGACCTAATAAAGTCACACATAATAAGTACGGTTACCTATACATACAACATCGTATCAGACCTAATAAAGTCACACATAATAAGTACGGTTACCTATACATACAACATCGTACCAGACCTAATAAAGTCACACATAATAAGTACGCTTACCTATAGAACATCGTATCAGACCTAATAAAGTCACACATAATAAGTACGGTTACCTATACATACAACATCGTACCAGACCTAATAAAGTCACACATAATAAGTACGCTTACCTATAGAACATCGTATCAGACCTAATAAAGTCACACATAATAAGTACGGTTACCTATACATACAACATCGTACCAGACCTAATAAAGTCACACATAATAAGTACGCTTACCTATAGAACATCGTATCAGACCTAATAAAGTCACACATAATAAGTACGGTTACCTATACATACAACATCGTACCAGACCTAATAAAGTCACACATAATAAGTACGCTTACCTATAGAACATCGTATCAGACCTAATAAAGTCACACATAATAAGTACGGTTACCTATACATACAACATCGTACCAGACCTAATAAAGTCACACATAATAAGTACGCTTACCTATAGAACATCGTATCAGACCTAATAAAGTCACACATAATAAGTACGGTTACCTATACATACAACATCGTATCAGACCTAATAAAGTCACACATAATAAGTACGGTTACCTATACATACAACATCGTACCAGACCTAATAAAGTCACACATAATAAGTACGCTTACCTATAGAACATCGTATCAGACCTAATAAAGTCACACATAATAAGTACGGTTACCTATACATACAACATCGTATCAGACCTAATAAAGTCACACATAATAAGTACGCTTACCTATAGAACATCGTATCAGACCTAATAAAGTCACACATAATAAGTACGGTTACCTATACATACAACATCGTACCAGACCTAATAAAGTCACACATAATAAGTACGCTTACCTATAGAACATCGTATCAGACCTAATAAAGTCACACATAATAAGTACGGTTACCTATACATACAACATCGTATCAGACCTAATAAAGTCACACATAATAAGTACGCTTACCTATAGAACATCGTATCAGACCTAATAAAGTCACACATAATAAGTACGGTTACCTATACATACAACATCGTACCAGACCTAATAAAGTCACACATAATAAGTACGCTTACCTATAGAACATCGTATCAGACCTAATAAAGTCACACATAATAAGTACGGTTACCTATACATACAACATCGTATCAGACCTAATAAAGTCACACATAATAAGTACGGTTACCTATACATACAACATCATATCAGACCTAATAAAGTCACACATAATAAGTACGGTTACCTATACATACAACATCGTATCAGACCTAATAAAGTCACACATAATAAGTACGGTTACCTATACATACAACATCGTACCAGACCTAATAAAGTCACACATAATAAGTACGCTTACCTATAGAACATCGTATCAGACCTAATAAAGTCACACATAATAAGTACGGTTACCTATACATACAACATCGTATCAGACCTAATAAAGTCACACATAATAAGTACGGTTACCTATACATACAACATCGTATCAGACCTAATAAAGTCACACATAATAAGTACGGTTACCTATACATACAACATCGTATCAGACCTAATAAAGTCACACATAATAAGTACGGTTACCTATACATACAACATCGTATCAGACCTAATAAAGTCACACATAATAAGTACGGTTACCTATACATACAACATCGTATCAGACCTAATAAAGTCACATATAATAAGTACGGTTACCTATACATACAACATCGTATCAGACCTAATAAAGTCACACATAATAAGTACGGTTACCTATACATACAACATCGTATCAGACCTAATAAAGTCACACATAATAAGTACGGTTACCTATACATACAACATCGTATCAGACCTAATAAAGTCACACATAATAAGTACGGTTACCTATACATACAACATCGTATCAGACCTAATAAAGTCACACATAATAAGTACGGTTACCTATACATACAACATCGTATCAGACCTAATAAAGTCACACATAATAAGTACGGTTACCTATACATACAACATCGTATCAGACCTAATAAAGTCACACATAATAAGTACGGTTACCTATACATACAACATCGTATCAGACCTAATAAAGTCACACATAATAAGTACGGTTACCTATACATACAACATCGTATCAGACCTAATAAAGTCACACATAATAAGTACGGTTACCTATACATAGAACATCGTATCAGACCTAATAAAGTCACACATAATAAGTACGGTTACCTATACATACAACATCGTATCAGACCTAATAAAGTCACACATAATAAGTACGGTTACCTATACATAGAACATCGTATCAGACCTAATAAAGTCACACATAATAAGTACGGTTACCTATACATACAACATCGTATCAGACCTAATAAAGTCACACATAATAAGTACGGTTACCTATACATACAACATCGTATCAGACCTAATAAAGTCACACATAATAAGTACGGTTACCTATACATAGAACATCGTATCAGACCTAATAAAGTCACACATAATAAGTACGGTTACCTATACATACAACATCGTATCAGACCTAATAAAGTCACACATAATAAGTACGGTTACCTATACATACAACATCGTATCAGACCTAATAAAGTCACACATAATAAGTACGGTTACCTATACATAGAACATCGTATCAGACCTAATAAAGTCACACATAATAAGTACGGTTACCTATACATACAACATCGTATCAGACCTAATAAAGTCACACATAATAAGTACGGTTACCTATACATAGAACATCGTATCAGACCTAATAAAGTCACACATAATAAGTACGGTTACCTATACATACAACATCGTATCAGACCTAATAAAGTCACACATAATAAGTACGGTTACCTATACATACAACATCGTATCAGACCTAATAAAGTCACACATAATAAGCGTGTATGGACTTTATACTTTACCTATACTAATTATGTTTATAAAAAAAAAAAACAAGTATCTTCACGACCATATCTCTTTACAGGGTGGTTAGAAACCACGCTTTAAAAAAACTGATTACTATAGGCCGGCCTAGGCATTATGACAAGTAACAAGCTCGTCGATGTTTCAAGCGTACCAAACTCGAGAAATAACACAAATTAATTGAATAATTATTGTGTCTCGACCTGGAATTGAACCCGGTACCTCCACGGACTTAACCGCTAGACCACGGAGGCAGTTATATTATGCTTATGTGAAATTTTAATTTAATTAGACTGCATTCGTGGTCTAGTGGTTAAGGCCATAGATGTGTATGTCTTAGTTTATAATATGACAATGCCTATTTAGAGCAGCTATAATTTTAAGATTATAATTATGTATATTTGGGTTGTAATGTACTGCTCCAAATACAAGCTATTTCCCAGAAAATAAGCTTTTCGTTATATTGATTAATTTTTTTGACATGTAAAAGCGCAGAATACATTATATTTATTGTCCTATGCCTACTTACAAAATACTTAAAATAAATAAAGATTTAAAGACGGAGTCGCTGGGTCTGATTCCTGGCGAAGAACAAAAATATATATATAAATACACACAGCAAGTTACACGCTCTATCGATCCCAAATTTTCAAAACTAAAAATATTACTATTAGCCAGTACTTCCACGTATAAATAAATAGTGAGAAATTACTAAAAAATTAAAAATGATGAAAAAAAAAATTGGAGGCGCCGGGTATCGATCCCGGTACCTCTCGCATGCTAAGCGAGCGCTCTACCATCTGAGCTACGCCCCCGTGCTCGAGACTTGCCAAATCTACGCTCGAGTGGAGCCGCGGACAGCCCCAAATAAATAAACTCGTTCCAAAGTAGTTCAAAGACTTTGTACGTAATCAGTAATTTACTTTCACCGCCTGCAGCCGGTATGACTGCCGATGCCGGTTCTCTTATTAGGTTCTTTATCAATAGGTACCTATCATATCTACCTACTTACACAATAGGTAATACCTACCTACCTACTTGCCTTGATTCTTTTTAGATGTATGGGGATTTGGGCTAAATTGTGTTCACAGTTATTTTTTAGATAAATTATTCTAACAAGATCCATTGTGATGATACGAGTATATTTTGCACACCTAAACTACATATATAGAATAAAGTTTTTTTTACCTCTTACAATATTAAAAACCCTTTATTTTATAAAGTTTAGGATGTTTTAAATACTTGTATCATCACGACTTGATTGATACGAAAACTTCATATTTTATTTTCCAAATAACGTAATTGCACAGTAATACGAGTATATACGAGTACCTAGTAAACATAATGTTAATAAAGAATAAAAATATAGAAAATAGATTGCTTGATACTAGCACGATATTTGACCTTTCGCCAACCTTAAACGGCGCGCGAAATCCATGAAAGTTGTAACTGAAATCAGACACACTTATGACTGACATCAGTCCCTGACACTATGCTGGCTTAACTGGGCATAACCGCAATTCGAGCCTGATCTCGAGTCGTGTGGATACACTTTACTAAGTTTATCAGCATGAACGGTGAATACTCTCCCGCCCCGGCTGGCTGGACAAATTCGTACACTATCATTCCACCTACCACCTATTTGTTGTTCTCGTTGAAAGTTTGTGCCATTTTCAATGATGTCAAATGCCAATGTTTACTTTCAAAGATAACTGATATTGTAAGCTTGCTATTGTGATATTTATATAAAAAATAACACCACTTGAAACAAGGTAAGTCTTGTTCCTAGACCCTTACTTAAATTCAAAATAATCCTGGAAATTGGGGAATGGATATATGAATGACGCCAACATCACGCAGAGTCAATTACTCATTTCCAAAATTCTAGGACTAACGCCTGGGCACGTGATTGGCTGAAATAAAGTGTCAAGCTAACTACCAATCACGTGGCGTAGGTTATCATATAAAATAAATTATATATAAATAAAAAAATAATTATATTATTATACCAATCCTTTCGGAAACTAGCAGTTAAAAGTGCGTAGGTGAATTCGTGTCTTTTTTTAGAGTTCCCTTTATCTTTAGAGCGACGTGATTTATGTGTGTCCTACATCTCAGATTACCAACAAGGTCGGAACTTGCCAAAATAATAATACCACTGGATTTTTTTACTTAATCATCATGATCACAGCCCCTAGAACACAATTTGGGTGACCACTCATCACTAAACCGTACATGTCGTCAATATAACAGATTTTTGCGGAATAATAAGAATGACAGTCTAGACATATTTGCTAACTGTTTTTATGTATTGTCGCTGCAGCGGATCCTGGCTGAGACTGTAAACTGAACTGCTGTCTGACCAAGTATGATTGTGTTCCTTGATAGTGGTTGCGTCATGTTGTTTTGTGTTAGTTTTAACTTAGATTTACTCAATTTTTATTTTATTGTTCAAAGGCCCAATTATTATTAGCAATGGATATTAGTAGGTATGTGATGGTTGCCTGTAATAGGTGCAGCAGTTTCCGCCTTAGTTTTAAGTAAACAATTATGAATGTATTAGTGCTAGCACTAGTGGCGACACTAATAAATAAATAAATTAATAAAATAAACACCTCAGCTCAGCAACACAGATGGGCAGAACATATACCTACCTAGAGAGTTTGGTCTACACTCGATTGCCACGCGCTTGACAGACAGGTTGGCGGGTTACCTACTCGTATTCGTATATACTAACGAGCAAAGAAAAATAATGACTAATCTTTATGAAAAGTTATTTATTTATTTTAAAAAAGTATTGCACAAAGTACAAAGGCCCGCAAACATTTTCTGACATCCAAACCTTGGGGACAAATTAGAACATTTATAGGTGCAATGAATGAAATATTAATAGTAGGATAAATTTAATAACATAATTAAAAATACAAACTTAGATAATATACTTTTATAAGTATTATACTGTTATATTAATATACTAAATACTAATAAATATACACATATACACGTATTAACATTGTTGGGAGCTATTTAGAAGCTGTAGATGTACGAATGTAGTATTTTAAATATTGTATTTTGATTGGAATAATTTGATTGGAATAAGAATATTTCTTGGCTCGCGAATATGTATAGGTGGTATAATATAGAATAGTACCGGTAACTGAATCGTTCCTTACTTAAATAATCACGATTTATAGTTATTAAATTCAGTTACCAGCCCATACTCAAACTTTCAGTACGGGAAATTTGGATTTCTTAGTATCCAACAAAATTTTTGGACCACTTACTAAAAGAATTGGGTGTGAGCAGGTCTGCCATCAGGCAGACACCATTTGGTTCCGTCATTCTCTTCCCACACATGATGGACCCGGCATCCGCAGTGAATCCATGGAATACTAAGAAATTTAAATATATAGGATTTTTTTGTATGTAACAAATATCCAAGTGCCGGTTTTCGGATAAGAATAACCAGAATAACTCACCCAGACAAAATTAAAATTATTATTTATTTTAATGACCTAAAAAGTAAGCCCTCAAAATGTTGCCAGACTGGAACATGAAAGGCGATTTTAGTGCCAAGTTCAAATGACCGATTAAGGTGAATACCTATTGTAATTAGTGTAAATGTAATTATTTTGGGACTTCGAACAATAATACACCTAGATTAAAGGTCCCATACAAGTGAAAGTAAAAAACTGTCCGTGGTGATTATATATTGTCAATTGTGTTATCTTAATTTTCTTTACCTAGTTTTATTTTCATTTTGTGTTTTGTTATTAAACCTATTTAGCCCAAAACCAAAACAGTGATTATCATATAAAATATTCGAAAAAAAATACATAAAAAAAAAAATATATACATTAGGTACTTACACAACTTAATTTAATTATAAAACGTGTCCGCGCGGCATGGGGGCAACAACGATGGCCGCATTTTCTCGCTGAATCGCTATGCTGATTCCCTGAGCAAGGAAAGAACTCTTGTCACCGGAGCAGACAACTAGACGAGGGGTGATGTTTTAACCCTAGACTCTCTACAGCAGACAGCAAAACCACGTAGTCTTTGATTACAGAAATGTATTTGTGCCGCTTGCTCACTCTTTTTGCGCGGTTCCCCTGAGGATGTGACAAAGCCAAAGTGAGACGGGCCTTAGTGGCATCCCACACTAAGGCCCGTCTCCGCACCCAGGGGATCAGCGTCTTGCCATCATCGCGAACTATTCCGGAGGGTTCCAGAATAGCCGAAACTTCAATGTTGGCAAGAGTTTTATGGTTTCATTTAGGGAGCCATGACGTGAAAAATTAAACGAGTAGATTACTTAAAATATGCCTTAAGTCTAAGCAATAATAACTCAAATGACCAGGTTAAACGTTGCAGTTGGCAGTGATTGGATTGTACTGTCGGAAATAATAACAATTGTGCTCTTATGTCTCTGGCCGTGTTGAGAGCTGTAATCTAGGTGTATTCAATCGAAGTCTTGGGCAGTTTAAAATTACACCCAGCCATTAACTTTTCTCGGAAAATACTTTTGTTTTTGGCGACAAGTATTTAGTGAAGGCGTGTCTTCAAAGAATTCCTCAATTATTGTTTTTAAGGATAAGATCCATACTAGTATTATAAATGTGAAACAAGATTTGTTGTGTGTATGTTTGTGTTGCATTCACGCTTATATTAAACCGATTTTGATAAAATTTGGCGGATACATTACTTGATGTCAACATGTGAAATTTATTTAACAAGTGTTTTGTTGTCGTTTCTAAAGTAAGTACTAAATTTGTGTTAATTTTATGATTTTATTAGTTTTTAATGTATAATTTTATTATTGTTATGTTTATGTAAGTTCTTTTCTAAAACAAAATAAGTTTTTAATTTCTTCTTATTTATTACATATATTAGATAAATTTTAATTATATTATGTTATGTGTGTGTGTAACAATATATGTAGGTGCTGCTGTGTATAATTGGATATTTATGTCTGTTTGATTCGCCTTCACGACTAAATTCCGAATCGATTTCAATAAAATTTGGAGATATGCTCTTTTGATAATTTCTACGAATCGATAAGAGAAAGAAATGTGACCCCACAGTTAAGTTTTTTTTTAGTCGATATTTCGTCAACTATATTACACGGGCATACCTAGGTGAAACAGCTAGTTAATTATAATTATCTTATGAGTGTCCGGGTGTATGTTCTGATTCATTGTTTCCCGCCAAATCGTTTTTAATCTCTCCTGAATATTATTTAAAGTTCACATTAAAATATTGTACGGTTATGTTCTTTGTTATATGTCATCTTGTTAGTTGAGAAAATCACTTTTTATGTTCACAACTTTATTGCATAATGACTCACGTAGCTCGCTTGAAGCCTTAAAGTATTCCAAGCGCTGTTAATTCGAATTGCAACTTTGAATATATTTATGACGTCATGTAAAACGTGATCCAACGCACTCTAAAGCAATGAAATGTCAGGTATATAGTTTCTAAACATTTTAAAATTAAAAATTGTATGAATAGCCTTTGTCTCTCCCCTGCTGGATATAGGCATCCCCCAAGGCTCGACAGCGATCTGCCGTCATTCATACCCCACCTGCGACCTTTCTCAGGTCATCCATCCATTTGGCGGTGGATCGTACTAATCTGCGCCTTACAGTACGTGGTCTCCACTGCAGAACCCGTCTATCTCATCGTGCATCGGTTTTGCGACAGACGTGTCCAGCCCAGTGCCACTTCAGCTTGCTAATTTTTAAAGCAATATCAGTAACTTTGGTTGTCTGACAAATGGTAACGTTTCTGACTTTATCCTTCAATGAAATCCCGAGCATGGCTTTATCCATAGCTAGCTGAGAGACATTAAATTTGTGGACCAGACCCATTTCTCTGCACCATACGACATTACTGGACGAACGTACTGGTTGAAAACTTTTGTTTTCTAATTGCCACTATTAATTTATATCTAATTATTATTATTTAATTTATATATTGTAATTTCTGTTTTAATTGTATTGTCTACAAAATATAAAATCTTTTTGGCTTGTGTTGCTACTTTGTTTATATGATTAAATATAATAAGCTGATTTTTTGAAAATATATAAAAAGTAAAAAATTAAAGTATCATCACGACCGTATCCGTGGTCAGAAACCACGCTTATAAAGTAACGGATTCACATTTAGCCAACTTTACTGCCGCCAATCATGACAAGTGGCAAGCTCGTCGATGTCGAATATCTTTAAATTCAAATAACTTTAGCATTAACATTTTTATTTTATTTAAATTAATAAATATTTTTGTGTCCCGACCAGGAATCGAACCCAAGTCTAAATCCACGGACTTAACCGCAAGACCACGGAGGAAGTTTGTGGCAGCTGGTGGGGTCACTAGGTATGCCAGAATTAAGATCTGCGTGCAGCCCAAAAGTAGACAAAACGCAAAATGGTAATCAAAGAACATTCAATTGAATGGCGTGGTCAGAAACAACGTTATTTCATTACTTCCCAAGGAAGTATTGAGACGCGTAAGGGTTTCAATTAAATAAAAAATACAACATAATAATATTATTTATTTAAAAAATCATAACAATAGGTATAACATAGAAAAATATATTATTTATTAACCTAATAACAATTTTAATTCTACTTATATTTAAGAATTAAAAAAAAAATCATTACAATTATTTAATAAATTCTTAATTGATAACTATTTAGGAATGGCAAGGAAGCAATATTGCACATATAAAAAAGGCAAGATAAGTCAGGATTATTATTTAATTTCCCGCGCTTTTTTATTTTATTTAATTAGGACTTTTGACTCCAGAATTCATTTAACTTTGAGTTCAGTTAATTCTGGTTCGAGACCACGATAATTAGTGATATGTCTCGGGTCTGGTACGCTAGACATCTGACCCTAACCCCAACCCGTCTGTTCTAAGGGCTGTGATGATGATCAGAGTTAAATTAATTTCTGGAGCAAAACTTCTAAACCTATTTGTTAAATACTATCAATAAATTCTTTTGTAAAATAAAATAATAAAATGATGACAATTAGTAGGTACCTAATTTAAATATAGTTGTTGAGAGAGGTAGTTAGTTCGTACATTTTAAATCTATCACTTAAATTCTAATTAACTAAACTAATTAAATGCATTGACTTTGTATAACAATATTAACTCAAATATGCAGGAACAATATTTATAGCCCAGATTTTTAAACATCCAATATTCCTAAAAATAATATAGGTACAGTTGAAAAAAAAAAACAGATTATTCTAAAAACGTTCCTATCTATTCTATATGTTGCATGTTATTGTCAAAAGAGCAAAATTTTTTTTAGGCTTTATGTGTCATTTGTAGAACCTCAATTTTAAATATAAAAATTATTATCCGAAAAACAAAACACTAGTTCATGGTGAATCAGCGCGCTCCTGTAAATCGCGATATTCGTTGTGATAAATTACCATTAAATGAAATTATTTTTTTGCATAGAACATAGTAAATATTAATAGTAAGTTAGTTCTGCACATTCAGCCATTACTGGCACACAAATTTTGTTAAACATTATTTACAATGTATATATTTATAATTTTAGTCACACTTATTACATACAGAATATTATTAAAGTTTAAAATATAATTTAATAAGTTTGTCTAAAGGCTGAGTGTAATTATTAATTGATCTCGCCTACAGTGGAGAGACGAAATAGAGATACAAAGACAAGGTTCGCGCGACCATCGACCTCTCGCTCTTTACTTGATTAGGCTCAGTATGAGTGGCGATATTTTTAGGACAACTTCTCTGGAACGTATCTTAAGATTTTATTACTAAATAATTAAAATAAAAAATACGTAATTCTTAATTATTATTCTAGATTATAATATAAAATTGTTTGCTCTGTAATAAATTTCACACAGTATATTCTAATACATATTTTCTATGTTAACAATTGTTTTTTTTTTTAATGTTTGTTCTAAAAAACAATTAATTACAACACGGTAATTCCAATTGACAGTTTAATATTTAAAAAAAATCAGGAACGTTTTTAGAACAATCAAAGTACGGTCTCAAAAAAATCTACTTAGGAATATGCATTATTATATGCGATCCTTAAAAACAAAAATGCAAAAAACTTTTATATAGCCTACTGATTGTGTAGATATAAAATAAAATGTATAATATACCGAGTGATTTTGTATGCTTTATAAAATATTATTAATTAGTTTTGAGTAATATGTTATTCTATTGATAGAAACAAAAAAATACATAAGAATTCATTAAGTCGGTGTGACCATTTTTCTTGTCACTACCGACATAGCGTTACTTTAGAAATGTTGTTTGTTTCTATCAATAGAATAGCATATTAGTATTATTCTATCGGTTCGGATTTTTGTATAACATGAATAATTTCGCATAGAATGTTAATTATTAAATAATATACATATGTTTTATTGTTCAGGTTTATCCTCCTTTTCCAGTGCTATGATCTCGGCTCCCTTCCCCACTGCATCCCCCGTGCGGGCGTCACTCACGGAGAGCACAGTCCCCGCACGGGGGGAGCGCACCACGTACTCCATTTTCATCGCTATCACCACAAATAGCGGTTGGCCTTTTACCACCTGAAAAATACATTCAAATTAAAAACCTATATAATTTATTTATTTATTAAAAACTACTTAAAAAATAAAATTAACTATAAATAAAAAATGTCCTCTAGAGACGAACCCTTCAAGGATAGTCCCAAGGAGACTGGCAACATTTCCCCACTGTATAGCGAGGCTAATACGTTGGCAGAAATAATTGCCAGCTTTCATGTCTCCAGACTTTTCCACCGTTTGGATAACCCCTTGGCCAGGGTCCCCATGGGCCCATTAAAAAATAAATTAAAAAGCGGTATTAATTGGTGTGGCGGATAGTGCTCCTTAAAACAAAGTGGCGATTCAAAACCCGGTATGTGAAATACACTTTTCTTACGTACATTTGTAATAGATTAAAAAAAACCACCACTGTTCCCGTCCCTCGGAGAGCACGTTAAGCCGTCGGTTCCGGTTCCACTAATACCAACTTGTGGAATTGTTAATAATTTGTTCTTAAAAAAAGGCAATAGATTGACATGAGATCCTCGCCAAACCGTCTGGCCAGCGTGGCGAGTGTAGGCCAAATTCTCCAGATATAAGTACGCTGTGTTCTAGAAGGCTGTAGAATGAATTATTTTTTTAGCAACTCTTTGGCATACTCATCCTAATACCAGCCAGGTTTTTTTTTTGGAAAATTTAGTATAAAAAATGTGTGTTTAACCTTATCTCCCTTGCTGACGAGGATCCTCTCCAGAACTCCAGGAGTGGGGGAGCAGGCGCTGTCGGTGGAGCCGGTGGCGGCACCACTTGTCGCAGCCCGGTACTTGGGTCGGGGCAAGTCCACTACGGTCTGGCCTCGCTGTTTAAAGATATGGTTCATATATATACATAATAGATTCTATAATTATACTGGTCTTAGACGATTTACCTAAAAGACATATTCCTTCTGACACATACTTGCATTGACAGTGGTCACGGGTCTACCTTTTTACTGGCAATTGTTATTTCGTATTAAAAACACACATACATTTTTGAAGATAAATAAAATGAATTGTCATTAATAATTGACATCATATTCTCGCCAACCCGTCTGGCCAGCGTGGCGAGTCTAGGCTAAATTCTCCAGATATATATGTTAGTACATACCTCGTCATAGAGATGCACTTGGTGCTCGAACATGAGCAGACCGACTTTGGATCTCCTCCCCGACATGGTGGTGGTGAGCTGTCTCTACGTATGTTAGTACATACCTCGTCATAGAGATGCACTTGGTGCTCGAACATGAGCAGACCGACTTTGGATCTCCTCCCCGACATGGTGGTGGTGAGCTGAAGTCCTCGATCAGTCTGTAGCAGACCAGCCTCCACATCCACCCACTCTCCGTCGCCGACCCGCGCGCGGTAACACTTGGGAGCGACGTATTCTACTGTCACTTTCAAATCTGTAGGCGAAAATGTTATTTGCAGATCTTTTTTTTTATCGGCATCAAACTTTAATTAGACTGCCTCCGAGATCTAGCGGTTAAGTCCGTGGATTTAGACTCGGAGGTACCGGGTTTGATTCCTGGTCGGGGCACAAAATTATTTATTAATGTAAATAAATACATTTAATTATTATTTAATTTATTTGTGATATTTCTCGAGTTTCGTACGCTGGAGACATCGACGAGCTTGCCACTTGTCATGATTGGTCTATAGTAAAGTCGGCTAAATGTGAATCCGCTTATTTATAAGCGTGGTTTCTGGCCACCCCGAAGGGGAAACGGTCGTGATGATACTTTATATTATAATATTAGATTATAATATAAAAATATTTACTCTTTAATGAATTTCACGCAGTATTATTTTTTATATTTATGTATTTGTATATATAATAGTATATATTAATTATTGATATGATGTATTGCTACTTTTACTTGTATAACTTATTGCTATCTACCCTCTATACTGTCTAAATGTCCTAAAGGTTTGTCTGTCAGAGAATGCCTTTAAATAAATAATAATAATAAAACTCCATTATCTTTACAGTACTATACAACATTAGCACGCTTTACCTTCCGAACCATTGTGTGCGTTTCATTGTTACCTTTTCCATCGAACTGCAGAGGTACAGTCTTGGTGAGCTGGTAATTTCCCCTCCAGGCCGCGGGGGGAACGGACATCCCCTTCCAGTTCTCCTCGGCAACGTGCTGGCTTTGACTGTTCAGCAGCTAGAAAAGAGATTAAAAACATTAAATTATTATTTTACACAAGTACCAAACCACCTATGAAAATTGACATGTTAGAATTTAAGAAAAGTGACAGTGGTTTGGCCAAACCTATAAATTCGTAGGATGGAATTCAAATTTACCACTTAATGCATTCACTTGCATACACGCTTACCAATTTAATAATAATAATAATCTTGAATGTTCCATTTCCCTATTCCTTTCTCGCTCTTTCTCCTATCCGCTCTCCTATACCCTTTTCCCTCATACCCACGAAGACGACCGAGAGCCGCCGAAGACCGCCATTAGTGTTTGTCGACTCGCTGAATCGACAAGTTGTGAAGCCCGCACCGCCTTTTTTGCATAATTTAATAAAAACGCTAATAAACTAAACTATTATAATTTGTTGACTTGTGGTGACTCGTGCCCTGGGTCTGTGTTTGTGTTCCTAGCAGTTTAAACTATCGGTTTCCCGGCTGATTTCGCCGAAAAACCCCGAGACTTCTGGACTGCTCTCGCGTCTGTACATCATCATCGCCGTGAGTACCTTTCTCTTCCTCCTTTCTTGGATATTTTCCCTCGTTACGTTTTTTAGATATTATTTATTGTTATAGGGAATCGTGTATGCAAGAGTTGGCTCTAGAAGACATTATTTATTCAATTCTGGTGGCCAGCCAGCCATCCTAATACAGTCCACTTATTCGCCAGACCAGACAGTATTGCCCGTTCGATAAAGGAATACTTTTTATACCGTTTGCGCTTAAAGAAACATAATTTGGCTATAGTCCTCGTGTTCCGACATGACGTCACTACTCACAAACCCGAGGGCGGACTGCACGGCTCTCTCCCGGGTCAGCACGAGGTCTTGTTCCGGGAACAGGGCGGCCTCGTGTTCCGGGATAAAGGAAGTGTGCACGTCTCCCGCTACGAAGGCGGGGGCGCTGCTCAGACGGAGGAGGAAGTTCACGTTGGTCTCCAGACCTGCCACCTGAAACGTAAACGAATAAATGTACAAAATATTCCGAAATTTGGAATCTGCTAATCTGCTGGTATAGATCAAAGTTAAGATACTCTCCACTAAACCCGCGCCATCAAAGGGCACTAAATTTTACCTGATATTGTGTGAGCTTTTCCCTGGTTTTGGCGAGGGCTTCGTTCCTGTCCCGACCCCACACCACTAGCTTGGCGATCATGGGGTCGTAATGTACTGACACTTCGTCTCCTTCCCGGACTCCTGTTTCCACCTATACACAAAGAAAGACAAACTTAGCAATTATATATATAGTGCAATGATTTTCATCGGGAAACTCGGGTCTCAATCAGAAAAAGTCGGCACAGTGTCAATCTATTACTGTATTAAATAAGTGTCATTTTTATATATTTAGTGTCAAATGTCATAAAGAAAAATGTACAGCTATACGATGGGTACTGGTATGGGTAGCAAAAGACTAGCATCTTGGCAATTTGCAACGATCAGAGCACATTATTGGCGGTTTAAAAGTTTGAAATCGTTAAATGTTCCTAACCTTACCTTTTTTAGCTTTGCAAAAGTGGTATTAGTAATAATGTGCTACAATATAAATTATTTTGGAAAACGATAAACTTGACTCTATACTAGTATATGGGGCTAAAGTTGCACTTTATTTTTTGCGGTTTTCCCGCGCTTTGAACTCTCATAGTCGTGACGTGTTTGGCGATATTGCCATGAAAGATTCCAAGAAAAGCATCAAATTTTATAACACTTAAAAGTAAACCTATTACAGGCATTTGTGACGTCATTTAAATTATTTAGAATGATTCTACTCCTGTTAGTGGAAGACTAAGCAGAGAAGTGGTCCAAGGAGTAAGCTGTTAGCAGAAGACCAGCAGCTTAGCAAATTCCAGTGACCTGTTAATGTTTAATCTGACTGAGAAAGGAATCTGCACGGAAAACTCAGCTATATCAGATTTACAAATGAAACAAATATATAATTACACAACAACAACAAATAAATATCTTTCAAATTCACCCATGAGATTATAAAACCTGGTACAGTGGTACCCCACCAGGTATGTTAGAATTGGGACTTGCCTGTGTGCCACTCGAAAGCCGACAAAACGCAAAACCTCTGCTAATTTAAGAACAATAATTTTGATTTGTTTTTGTGCAATTTGATGTTCCCTAACTCATTTATAAACACAGTATACATTACGTATTATGTACTATATCCTTTAAGTAACTTTACAAAAAAGAATAAACTTTGTCGAAAACTCACTCTTATAGTATCGTTATCCACTTCTGGCTGTCTGAGTCTGTGCAAGGTTCCTGCTCGTGGCAAGAACCCGGCTCTAGGTTCCTCGGCATACACCCGGCACTCAAACGCGTGTCCCCGCCTCACTATGCCGGCCTGGGTTACCGGTAAAGGTTCCCCACTCGCAATACGCAACTGCCATTCTACTAAATCCGTCCCTGGAAATGTTAAGTTAGTTTAGTTTACCCCTCATTCCGAATCGCGCTCAGAGCGCTTAGAACGAATATGACCGTTCCGAATCAAATATCGCGATTTGGATGCACAGAGCGTGATATCAATTCAGAACGGTCTAAATCACATTTTCATTCATAAAATGTTAGTTTTTTTTAAATGTATAAGGTTTATTCATCTTTATATGTGTAAAGTTTAATATTATTAAATTATTTTAGTCTTTTAAAATAACTTGCCGTGTTACAGACATTTTTTTTTCACTTCCTACTTAAATATTAATTATAGATTTGTTTTAAAGAAGAAAAATTTAAAAGAAAACCTAATATTAAATTAACTTGAAAATGGCGCCGGACATTATGACAAACAAGTGACAGCGCTCAGAGCGATCTACCTCGATATCGTGAGCAGTCTAAGCGCGAGAAATGATGTCATTTGTGACGTCACAAAGCTTTGGCAAAACAGTTTAAGCGCGTATCGGAAAACCTTTAAGCGTGCTTAGGTTACTATTATCGCGTCTCGGAACGAAGGGTTAGTTTGCGGGGCCACTTTCCATATAAATCAAAATTTTACAATAAATTTAATTTATGTAAATTTACAATTTGTAATTTATTATATTTTACAATTGCTTGTTCTAAGTTCCTAATATCCAGAATATATTTACAAATATGATAGAAGTTTAGTCTGTATGTGTCTCGCCTTCATGCCTATATTCAAATCCCTCTTTTTAACCTATTGGGGACCCCTATTTAGTTACTTAAGCGCAAAAGTTATATACATAATGGAATCCGTAAACTTTAATAGCGTGATATATATATAGTTAACGGATTCCATTATATAATGTATGCAAGCGTCTGGCTAAGGAGTTGTCCGGAAAAGTCTGGAGACAGGAAAGCTGGCAATTATTTCTGCCAACGTAGCCTCCATAGAGAGGAAATGTTGCCAGTCTTCTTGGGACTATCCCTGAAGGGTCGTCTCTAGAGGACATTTTTTACTTATAGTTTATTTTTATTAGGTTTAGTTTATATTTATTTTACTTTTTACTTAATTAGAAAAAAAGCCCAAAATGAAGGATGTTATTCGTAAGGATTTTCTGATTTTTTTTTTGTCATTTATGGTTTTTAAAAAAAAGTTGTTTTTTATCAATAGAATCACATCTTAGTTTAAAATAACTGTACCTGTTATCATTTCCGTGATGGGATGTTCTACTTGGAGCCTGGTGTTCATCTCCATGAAGTGGAAGGCGTGTGTCTGTTTGTGTAGAATGAACTCCACTGTGCCGGCCCCCACGTAGCCGACCGCCTGGGCCGCCCGCACGGCCGCCGCACCTAACTCCTGGCGGGTTTCCTCTGATAAACCTGGCTGGAGGAAAAAACTTATCGCACCTGCTTCAACTAACAAATTTAGTTTTTTGATTCCTGATTAGAACAGCATCTATCTTTTACTTTGTGCCTAAATACTCGGAAAAAACAATTTAATTAAGCAGATTTACTCGTGTGGCAGTTTACAATATTTACTATTAAGTGATGTCACTTACGCTGACTAATGTTTTGGAGCAACGTTCCAATATCTCTAAAATTATTAAAATATTTTATTAAAATATAATTTATTTCGTTAATTAAAACGAAAATCAGTGTGATTTTAGTTAATCTGTTAAAAAAAACTTTATTTTTACGCTAGTCAACTACCCTATTGTCCCACGTAATAAATAAATGGCCCCATATGGCAATTAAACTGTGTTTTCACTTACAACAAATGTGGTAAGATGTCGGTTTACCCGAATAACAGTTTAACCAAATTGTGCTATCATTTAGTAAATGTTGAGTAAATGTTGTTTTGAGTTAAAATAGTATTCAAATCGGCAATATACGTGAATTACTCATCAATCATTTATATTAAATCCGACAAAAGTCATAGAAATCATTTCATGTCGATCTAAAATAAATATCTAAAAAATCTACGTTAAAATGAATAATAGCAACAATATTACTTTTTTTTTGTTCCTCCTCAAGGTTTTTCGAATATGGCAACACTGCTTTTTTAACATCTTATGTTTCTGAGTTTCAGCATAGTTACAGCTACCCTCCATTTGCCAATTTTGTTTACATTTTTATGTATTGGCTGTCAGTACAATATATTTTGTTGATGTTTTAGATATGCTTTTGTAACGAAGACGTTGCAATGTTATGCATAAAATCCATTTTCTTTTAAGTCACAATAGAAAAACTGTAATGCAATAACATCCAATGTTAATATTTTTTAAAATCCTAATAGAGTTCTAGTAATACTTCAAAACAGTAAAACAATAACGAGAAAATGTGGTGTTGACCAGTGTAAATAATAACAATATCTAAAATGTAATGAGTAAATTACACATGTATGCTATAGCAATGTTTAACTTTTAATTAAACAACATTAGTAAAACTACATCAAGATGCGACTGAACAACTCTTATTCTAACAGTTCAGTATAGATTTTTCAAGGAAATATTCATAGATGTTTATTTATTATAAAATTCATACCGCTGGTGCCTCTTCAATGACCTTCTGATGTCTTCTTTGTACGGAGCAATCTCTCTCAAATAAATGTACAGCATTTCCGTGCATGTCGGCGAATACCTTAAAATAATAAACGTGCAATCAAAATTTGTGTAGATGAAGCGACACTAATTAGTTACTTGTTACTAATTAATACTTGACAAATGTTAACAACATTTGCGTTAAGTTAGTTTACTATAAGACCTGTAAATTAGACTAACATTTGTGCAAATAAATAATTTTTATCTTTATCTTTTATGCATTCTTTCCACACACAATGAACCCATCCATACGGTGAAATCATACATTGCTAAGAAGCTTGTCTTTACCTGAACTTCCACATGCCTGGGGTCAGTGATGTACTGTTCGAGCAACATGTTGTCATCTCCAAAAGACTTTAAAGACTCTCTCTTGGCTGACTCCAGTTGTGGCAGAAACTCCTCTTCGGTCATCGCTATTCTCATACCCTGTTAAAAGTAATAAATGTTGAAATGTCTGTCTTACTGCACCGATTTTAGGTTCATAATGCCTCATATTATGCATACTATAACAGTAATTTTATTATTATACATAAAAAAATACTAAATTATATTTAATCTTTTGCTGTTTTGTTGTATTTGTCGGTGCCTTCCGAAATTGAAAAAAAACACCGTTATTGTATTTTTTAATCAGAATTGTTTTGTGAGAGTGAATTTTCGCCTTTTGCACAGACATGTCAAGATCTAGTTACTTGTTTCATAAATTACTTTACTGTGAATATTGTTAGACAAAAGTGGTGTTATTTTGCTTATTAATGTACTACAATCTGAATGAATATGGAAAACGATAAATTAGACTATACGGCGCAAAATCCTTCCTCAGGAAAGATGAAGAGCATGAATACAGAGTGCACGCGATGACTCTAGAAGTTCAAAATGACTGGCTAACTTTGGGCGATTTTTGCATCCCTCCAGCCCTAAAGTGGCGCACACTAATGTACGATTGGTCTCCGGCGTTGCTAAAGTTCTACCTAAACGCTTTTCAAATGTCCCTCCCGGACCAGAGTAATCTGGTAAGGTGGGGAAAAGCTACGGAAAAGAACTGTACATTGTGTGGTGCTGCCATAGGAACTGCTAGACACACACTTGTAGGGTGCGTTACTCTCCTAGAAAAGGGCTATTACTCACGCCGACATGACAAAGTCCTAGGTGTTATCCGTGAAGCAGTAAGTCTTTCTATTGCAAGAGCCAGAAAGGGACTGACTACAAATAAAACTTTGACCACATTTGTAAAGGAAGGGCAAAGCACGAAAACTAAGTGCAAGCCCACCTCGATCCTTGGCGCCGCATCAGACTGGAAAATTCTCATGGATACATTTGAACACCATTATAGGATCCCAGATGAACTAGCTGTATCAGCCTATAGGCCAGACATCTTAGTGTTTTCTCGGAACTTGAAAAAAGTTATCCTTATTGAACTTACCGTTCCGTGGGAATCAAATATTCCAAAAGACCACAACATGAAGTCGAATAAATATTATGATCTCACAGAAGAAATGATCAGGAACGGGTTCAAGACTCAGCTTTACGCAGTGGAAGTTGGTGCAAGAGGAGTTCCAGCAAAATCTTTGCATCACTTACTGAAAGAATTGGGCCTAAGCAGGTCTGCCGTCAATACATTTATGGAACGAGCTTCCAAGACGGCACTAACGGAATCATACAGTATTTGGTTGGGTAGGGAGAGAAGTAGAATGGTGGATGGTGAGCGTATTATCGCGAAATAGAAAAATAAGGAGGCCTCCTTTTCTTAAACCAGCCAATTGTCGGTCGCAAGCCCGAGACACCATTCTTCTCATCTCTTACCCACACACGATGGACCCGGCACCCGCACGGTGAATCCATGGAATGCCTGGAAATTTGTCTTCTCTCTCTCTCTTCTTCTTTACGGTTTTTCCCGCGCTTTAAACTGTTATACACACGAGACGTTTGGTCGATATTGACGCGAAATACTACATGAAAAGCATCAAATTCTGCAACACTTGAAATTTGATGATCCCCAAAATTACATCTTAAGGACTGATGTATTCTGTACAATGTCCTTTAAAGAAAAAAAAAATGTTTTGAGTTCTTTTAAACTCAATAAAACACAAGATCTGATATTATTTGGTTATTCAGGTAAACTGATGTCTCACGACATCTATGGGAAGTCAGTGAAAACACAGTTACAACAGTTTTCTTGCCATACAATAATAAGGGTTTACACTTTTACCTTGCCCCCACCACCTCGTACAGCCTTAATCATAAGAGGAAATCCACATCTCTTGGCTTCAGCTTGCAACCTCTCGAGGCTCTGGTCTTCTCCATGGTACCCCTGGACTATGGGCACTCCAGCACTCGACATTATGGCCTTTGAAGTACTGAAATTACACCAATACTAATATTACAAGTGTAAAAGAGGCTTTGTCTACATGTATGTCTTTGTCTACATGTATACTTTTAAGAATAATGTTAATGGGGCCCTGGGGTCACTGATCGCCAGTCGAAATGTCAGTGATAAAGCTCGACTCGCCATACACAATGCCATGCTAATACCAACACTTATGTATGGAAGCGAGACGTGGATATGTCAGAATACGCATGAGAGTAGAGTTAATGCAGTAGAAATGAGGTCTTTACGTCGGATATGCGGCGTAACTTTGATGGACCGTATACGTAATAACGAAATACGCAAAAGGGTAGGTATAAAAGAAAGCATAGGTACAAAAATAAAGAAAGGCATGCTCCGATGGTTCGGGCATGTCGAAAGGATGAGCGAAGAGAGATTGACGAACCAGATATATAATGCGAAAGTTGTGGGTAAAAGAGGCCCTGGCAGACCAAGAATTGCCTATCATGATCAAATAAATAAAACATTAGCTGAAGGTGAATTAAAAAGCCATCGAAACAAGAGGGCATGTATGAAGAGGTTGATGAATGTCGAAGAAGCGAAAGAGGTATGTCGTGATCGTGACAAGTGGCGCTCAATTGTCTCTGCCTACCCCGCAAGGGATTTGGCGTGAAGATATGTATGTATGTAATAACTTAATTAATGATTGCACCTACCATCTATACTGTCTAAATGTCCTAAAGGTTTGGCTGTCAGAGAATGCCTAGCGGCATTAAGTCCGCCTTTGTACATAGTGCAATAAAGTTTTTAAATAAAATAAATAAATAAATATCTCTTTGTCTACATGTATGTCTTTGTCCATCTTTCTCTCTTGTATTATTATCTTGATTAAATTTGGAAGAAATGTACATTGGAACCAAGGGACGAACACAGGCTATATAACGTCATCATCTGATCACGACATGTGATTGCACGTGTCTGTTTAATGCGCCTTCACCCCTATATTTCTGAACCGATTTCGACAAATTTTGATAGACGAGCTTCCAAGACGGCATTAACGGAATCATATAGTATTTGATTGGGTAGGGAGAGGAGCAGAATGGTGAGCGTCTTGTCGCGCAATAAAATAAAAAAGGAGGCCTCCTTTGTTAACCAGACTATTGTCGGTCACAAGCCCGAGACACGTCATTTTTTTATTTCTCACCTAAAGTGTGTAGTTTTACAGTTTAGTTTTAAATTATATGCTGAAATAAAAACATTAATCTGAAAAGCTCGATAACCTTATACCTTTTTCTCTATTCCGCAACCAAACGAACTGTAAGTATTCATACATTTAAAGTCAGTTAAAATCTAGTGTAAGCGTGACAAAGCATCACTTGTAACATCAAGTGGGCGCGATGTCAATGTTGTGTACAGTATATACAAAAAACCATCTCATCAAGGAAAAGAAAATAACGTACCATTGTTGCATTCAACAATATTTTACGTTGATAAATATGTATGTAGTTCATTAAACTAATTATATACAATGACAAGCACAATTGTCTATAAATATAATTTATTTTGTAGGTAACCTATGGCACAAATAGATTAGATATCTGACATAAAACGAAATTGAACCAAAATAATTTGTAATAGTTGGCAAAGGAAGTTAAGCTCTGCAGCCCTGGCAGCAGAAACATTAAATATATGACAAGACAGAGCATGAAATCAAACAGTATGTTAATCAAAGCTAGACCAACAACTGACGGTTGTATTGTGTTCGACGTGAACTTTCAAATTGATCATTTCCTTGGTTCACGAAAAATATGCCAAACTGCGTGCTATGTAAGCGTAAAAAAACATAAATCTTTAATAATAGATAAATTTTAATTTAATTTAATATTAAATAAATTTCCGTGTGCTAGGGCCATTGTTAATCATGTCTAATTCTATGATTAATTGAAATCTACAGATAACATACAAATTGAACAGCTAAAGTAATTGAAAATAATAAGTGAGTTTGTTATTTGTGATAGTTTACAATTAGCAACAGGAGTCACATGTGCATGTCCATTGGTCTCGAATGCAGAAAACTTACTTAAGTAATTTTTCATAGCTTATGTAGCCTTAAGTGTAGGCTAAATTCTTCAGAAATAGGTATCTAGAAGGGGACTGTCTCCAATAGTGGAAGTCTAGGAGGTCTAGGGGCTGTGATGATGACAAACAATAACTGGTTTTACTTTGGTGATATTCATTCTGTTAAGACATCCAACAGGATCCTACACAAATTTATCCCATCCACATTCATTCCAAAATTCCTACCACCAAGCCTGGTAGTATCGTCTATGGATCGCGAGTAGTTTCGTGATCTACCACTAGAGGCGCCCAAGTTGGCGCCAGTACAAAATCTACGCTCGGCCCGTGCGGTTCGAAAATCACCGCGATTTTAGTGTGAAAGCTCCCAAGCCGGGTTGGACTCTAAATCGTGCCTAAAACAGTTCCGAGAAAGTGAAGTGCGAGAAGAAAGCGTGCCCGCAGTGAAAACCTGGCTTTTTTCCCGTGGTATGTCCTTTTTTCTTGTCCACTTGTTGGTTCTAGCAGATCCTTGCCATTTGCTTTAGTGACTCATTTTCTAGACAAAGTAGCAGAGTAGACCGCCTGACCGATGGCTGGACCCGTGTTACCCAGTACGGACCATTAATTGTTCCATTCGAACCGGGTAAAACCATTCAAATCATAAAAATACAGTCCATTCAAAAAATCCTACTATAACACGTGGTGCTCAGTTTTTGGTCAAATCTACTTTGCTGCTAAGTTTCACGTGCTAAGTAATTTTGTGCTCGAATTCTATAGTTTTTAATTAATTTTACACTATTTTTCTACCTATTTTGTTACCTTTTAGGCCTTAAAGTTCAAAAATATTTTTCGTAAAATTTTATTTTTCGGTCATTGTTTTTTGCTGTTACGTAGGTAATTAATAACTAAGTAATTATGTCTAAACAAGTAGAAGCACATGTTAAAGTGCTTATATCACGTTGTGAACATTTATTTCGTTCGGTACAAATATTGTACGATTTATCGAAAAACGCACACAAAGATAAATCGGCGGAATCGCAATTTCGTTCTAGGTACAAGGGTTTAGGTCGTATTCGTGACGAGTATTACCAAATAAATGATGAAATATATATCAAATCATTAGAATTAAAACCAGAAACGGAAATCAATACAAATAAGTTGTCTGCGTTTGATGATTTATATTATCGCATAGAAAACGTTATAGATTCCTTAGAACCAAGTACAAGTACCACGTCAAATAAATCTATAAGCTTAGACAATAAGATTCCTCAGATTAGGTTACCAAAAATAGAAATACCTAAGTTTGACGGTCAAATTGAGAACTGGCCTACCTTTATAGACAGTTACATTCCGTTAATACACCAAAATTCATCTCTTACTGATGTAGAAAGGTTTCATTACCTAATCTCATGTCTGTCAGGTCCAGCACTAGGTATTGCCAAGTGTTTACCGCTCACTGAACAAAACTATCAGATAGTCTACTCATCTCTCATTGAGCGTTACCAAAATAAACGTATACTTGCCACTACTTACCTCGACAAAGTGTTTAACATGCAGCAGATAACAGCACCTACTCATGAAAACATCAACAAATTATACAATGTTCTTTATGAGTGCGTAAATGCTCTTAAAGCCCTAAATATAGACAACCTAAGTGAGTTTTTGTTGTTCTATCTATCTGCACGTACACTAGACTCAGATACAAGGAAACGTTTCGAGTTACAAAACATAAGTGATATTCCCACTTTCAGGGAATTGCAATTGTTTTTACAAAACTACGTTAAAGCACTCGAAGTTAGTAAAGACACTTGTTTAAAACCTTCATTCAAGAAACGTAATTTAAATCAAAACAATTTAAATAAACTATATCTAAAAATAAATCTTATAAAAACTCTTTTGTTACTTCCACTAAAACTGATAAACAAATAAGCTATAATTGCCCCTGCTGCAATTTATCACATAGCGTTTATCGGTGCTCTAAATTATTAAATTTGACTACTGCATCTCGGTTACAGCTTATAACTAAACATAATCTTTGTCATAACTGTTTACGTGTAGGACACAGTGCAAAGGTATGTCCGTCTAAAACGGGTTGTTTGGTATGCGGCGCGAGACATAATACATTGCTGCACGGCGATCAATCTCCCGCGGTTTCGTCTGCTCAAAGCAGTAATGTATCGTGTGCCATTCAAGATGTTCAAAACGTAGTAACGCCTGTTTCAGCTGCTAGTACGAGTACTTCAGTTGGTTTAGCGTGCGCGCGAAAACAAATTATGCAACTTCCGATTATTGAACGTACTATCAAAATATTAGGTACTGCCTTAGTACACGTGCGTGGTTATAACGGTACCCTACATACAGCACGCATTCTTATTGATAGCTGCTCACAGGATTCGTTCGTTACTAGTAAATGTGCTCGTAGATTAGGGCTCTTTACCCGTCGTTGTCACTATTCCGTTGCCGGTATAGGGCAAAACGCAGTATGCGATGTCAAAGGAATTGCAAACTGTACAATTATGTCCCGAGAGAATGTAACGCCAAAATTTAATATTTCTTGTTTAATTATACCTAAAATTACCTCGTTTATGCCTTCTGCTAAACTCCCGTCATCTGTCCGTCAACATTTTCAACATTTAAAGTTAGCAGATGATGGTTTTGACATACCGTCGCATATCGATATGCTTCTCGGTGTCGAATTATTCGACCAGTTATATAACGGCGAGCGCTTCGCGCCCGGTCCTGGCTTACCGTGTGCGCTGTCTAGTGTCTTCGGCTGGGTTATTACTGGTCAATATCAATGTGACTTACCTTCAACCGATCAGAGGATCCTCTCCTTAGTGACGTCGACTCGAACTGTCGACGAAACGCTGAAGCGGTTCTGGGAAGTCGAGGAGCCCCCGCTCGCTCCGCCTACGCTCACAGCTGATGACTTAGCTTGTGAGCAAATGTACAACGAGTACATGTACCGTCAACAGGATGGTCGTTTTATTGTGCCGCTTTTGCTCAAAGCTGGTGCAGGTTTAGGTGACTCGTACCGTCAAGGCCTAAACCGGTTTCTTAATTTGGAAAAACGCCTTGCTCGTGATCCAGAATTAAAAACCAAATATATTAACTTCATGCGCGAATACGAAGAGCTGGGACACATGCAGCCCACGAGCGAGCCCTCCGCCCGCGCATCGTATATCATACCGCACCACTGTATCGTGCGCCCGAGCAGTGCTACGACCCCAGTGCGTGTAGTATTTGACGCTAGCTGTCAAAGTTCTAATAAAAAATCATTAAACGATATTGTTTACACCGGCCCTAAGCTACAAACTGATATCGTCGATTTAATTATAAAATTTCGACTTCATAACGTCGTATTTACTGCCGACATTACCAAAATGTACCGGCAGATGCTCATCAGGCAGGAAGATAGATCCTACCAGCATGTGTTGTGGCGTGAGGATCCCTCCGCCCCGCTCCAAGAGTACGAGCTCACCACGGTCACGTACGGGGTTAGCAGCTCGCCGTACCTAGCTATACGGACGCTGCACCAGCTCGCGGCTGAGCACTGTGAACAGTTTCCCCGGGCAGCACAAGTGTTGCGCGAGGAAACGTTCATGGATGGCGTCACGACTGGATGCTCGTCACTAACGGAAGCGATCCAACTCAAAAATGATCTTGTCACTCTTTTAGGCCTAGGTTGTTTCGAGTTACGTAAGTGGAGTTCCAATAACTCACAACTACTCATCGACATACCTGCTGAGCATTGTCAATATTCTAAATCATTTGATGACACCGAAATTAATCTTAAAATTCTCGGCATCAAGTTCGATCCAATAAAAGATTGCTTTTCTTATTCAGTTTCTGAAATAAATACAGAGGATACGAAACGTTCTATTCTCTCATCTGTATCTAAAATCTTTGATCCACTAGGCTGGATCTCACCTGTTGTTTTCTCCGCCAAGGTGCTATTACAAAACTTGTGGCGATTAAATTTAGGTTGGGATGACACCGTTCCATCTCATATTGCAAAGCAATGGCATGACATTTCTAATTATTTAACAAAATTAACAGAAATAAAATTACCTCGCCTGATTTTACCGCCAAATTCACCTTCTGTGTATTTGGTGGGTTTCTGTGATGGCTCATCCAAAGGATATGGCTGTTGTGTGTACCTGTGTACAGGTCACCGTGACCGCTTCACGGTAAATCTATTGGTAGGCAAGTCTAGGGTTGCGCCGCTTAAAACTTTAACGGTAAATCGGCTCGAGCTGTGCTCAGCGGTGTTACTCGCCGGCTTGTTACGTCACGTGTTTGATCTGTTAAAAACTAAAATTAAAATTAATTCCGTGACGGCCTTCACCGACAGTACCACTGTTTTGTCTTGGTTAGGCACACCCCCGTGCAATCTCAAAACTTTCGTTGCTAACCGTGTAGTAAACATCACCGACTTGATCGACAAGTCGTCGTGGCGTCACGTGTCGACTCACGACAATCCCGCAGACTGTTGCAGCCGTGGATTGACGTGCACCGAGCTAGCTGCCCACCCCCTGTGGTGGACCGGTCCGCCATGGTTGGCTAAACATCCTACATTTTGGCCAAATAATTCATTAAATACTTTGCCGCCGGAACAAATTCCAGAACTAAAATCAGACGTAATTTCTAGTAGCTTGCTTATTGTCGCTGCACCTTCATTTACGCAAGTAATTGAAAGATTTTCGTGTTTCTACAAGCTACAAAGGGTAGTCGCGTGGTGCCTGCGTTTTCGTAGAAATGCTGGGTCTACCATGAACGCTCGAATATTCACACCGCTGTCTGTAGTCGAAATAAATAATTCCGTGCGTGTTATTATTAAATTAACTCAGTTTAATCATTTTCAAACTGAAATAAATTCTATCACTTCCGGTCTGCCTTGCGTAAAGTCAATTCAAAAATTATCACCTTTTCTAGATACAGATGGTATCCTGCGAGTGGGGGGAAGGATCGCCAATTCTAGTTTATCCGACCTTACCGTACATCCGTATTTATTACCTAAATCTTGTTATTTATCTAAATTAATAATAGATTCTTTACATATCCGTTATTTACATTGTGGCCCTCGCCAGCTACAATCTATTATCCAAAGACAGTTTTGGATATTAGGTATTCGTCTTTTAATACGTTCACGTTTATCTAAATGCGTCACCTGTTTTAAATCCAAACCGGTTCCATGCCAACCGAAGATGGGCGACCTCCCGGAAGCCAGGCTTCTCCCGGGACGTCCCTTTCTTAACGTAGGGGTCGACTTCGGCGGTCCGTTCGTTGTAAAGGAAAGCAGGCGTCGCAACGCTCGTACGTATAAGGCATATCTGTGTCTCTTCATCTGCCTCTCGACTAAGGCCGTGCACCTCGAGGCGGTGACAGAACTGTCAACTGAAGCGTTTCTCGCCGCGCTAGACCGTTTCGTTTCTCGTCGAGGACTGTGCTCCAAAATAGTTTCCGACTGTGGCACAAATTTCGTCGGTGCTAATCGCTGTCTCAATGAAATTTACGACTTCATTGCCCGTGAAAAGACAGACATCGCGGACAACTTGTCATATCGTCGTATCCAGTGGGATTTCAACCCTCCCGGTGCTCCACACTTCGGTGGTATTTTCGAGAGTGGTATTAAATCCACCAAATACCACTTGAAACGCGTCGTGGGTTGTCAAGTTCTCACGTTAGAAGAGCTATTTACCGTTTTCACGAAAATCGAGGCTATGCTAAATTCGAGACCTCTGTGCGTATTGTCTACAGAACCACGTGAGTCCGACGTGCTCACGCCTAGTCACTTCCTTGTAGGCGCGCCGCTCGTCGCTGTACCCGAGCTTGGACACGACGAGTCCTATCATCCGCGGTCTCGTTGGCAGATGCTACAGAAGCTTACTCAGTCTTTCTGGCGCGTCTGGCAGCGAGACTATTTACACACGTTGCAGCAAAGAAACAAATGGTTTGTTTCCACACCTAATGTTAAATTACACGATGTAGTTATGATGGTGGATCCAAATCTACCACCCTTGCAGTGGACTTTAGCTGTTGTAACTGAACTACATACAGGTGCCGATGGTACGGTGCGTGTCGTTACTGTTCGCACGCCCAAAGGGCACTTCTTCCGACGACCAGTCGTTAAGATCTGTCCTTTACCTTTGAATTAGTTTTCTGTTTCTACTTTTTTCTTAGTTAACCTAGCATTTAATTTAAGTTAAGTAAATAGTTAAGATTTCGAGCACCAAATTATAGTTTAGTTTAATATTTGTTTTGAAATCTTAGATGATTTCAAGTGGGGGGAAATGTTAAGACATCCAACAGGATCCTACACAAATTTATCCCATCCACATTCATTCCAAAATTCCTACCACCAAGCCTGGTAGTATCGTCTATGGATCGCGAGTAGTTTCGTGATCTACCACTAGAGGCGCCCAAGTTGGCGCCAGTACAAAATCTACGCTCGGCCCGTGCGGTTCGAAAATCACCGCGATTTTAGTGTGAAAGCTCCCAAGCCGGGTTGGACTCTAAATCGTGCCTAAAACAGTTCCGAGAAAGTGAAGTGCGAGAAGAAAGCGTGCCCGCAGTGAAAACCTGGCTTTTTTCCCGTGGTATGTCCTTTTTTCTTGTCCACTTGTTGGTTCTAGCAGATCCTTGCCATTTGCTTTAGTGACTCATTTTCTAGACAAAGTAGCAGAGTAGACCGCCTGACCGATGGCTGGACCCGTGTTACCCAGTACGGACCACATTCGTTATCTCAAATCAGGTCACCTTTTGATTCCCATATCCCTGATAGCAGAAGAGGGAGGTCCGATGAAGATAATTCCTTCCTCTGCACATTTGTGACAGAACTCCAGGTTTTCTGAGAGGAACCCATATCCTGGGTGTATAGCCTGACTGCCGGATCTCTTGGCCACCTCCAAAATCGTATCACCTTTGAGATAACTTTGTATAGATGGAGCCGGACCAATGTGGTATGCTTCATCTGCCTATAATAAAATTAAATAAAGTTGATTTAATTATGTGCCTCAGGTGACTAGCAATTAAGACTACAAGAATTAGATGCAGAGGTATGGGGTTTAATTTTTTGTTATGAACACAAATTAACTATGATACATCTACTTAACTAGGGTTCATTTCATTTTCTTTAGAGAAAAATCAGATTGTAATCTTTATATTCTCTTTCCGGGGTCAAAATACATGATTTTAAAGAAGCTGCTAGAAACGGAGGCAGTTAAAAAGTAAAATAAAGATTATATTAAATAATATTAAAATTATCTCTTAATAACTTTACATATTTATTCATATTATTTGGAATGTTTTCGAACACTAAGGTATTTATCCGTTTATTAGCCTTTAAATTCTAAGGCTTAGAACATACATGGTCCTAGATCAGAAAATATTACTGATATTTTTGGTCAAATCTTTGACATAAGTAAATACAACAAATTATTTGGTATTTTTTTCATAGTAGCAATTTCCATACCAAATTACCAATTTATTCTTAGTCATGTTTTGGCTGTTATATTATTTTTTTGCTAAGTCATCCCTGACTTAATGATAAGAAAATAAAACAATAAATGTTCAAATCAGTTAAACCATTTTCAAGTTTAACCAGACACAAGCACGACAATAGTTTTATAAACAATTAAAAAAAAAAAGAATTAAAGCATCATCAGGACTGTATCCCTTCCTGGGTGGTCAGAAACCACGCTTATCAAGAATTTGGATTCACATTTAGCCAACTTTACTATAGGCTAATCATGACAGGTGGCAAACTCGTCAATGGCTCTAGCGTACCAAACTCGGGAAATATCACAAATAAATCAAACAATTTATTGTGTCCCAACCAGGAATCAAACCCGGTACCTTCGAGTCTAAATCCACGGACTTAAAAAAGGTGCTCAGTTTTTTTTATATTCTATAGATGTGTGAAAAAAAATAAACATACCATCTGCACATGCATCGATTTGCTGTCTGCATCGGAATAGACTGCAACTGTTCTTATTCCCAGTTTTTTAGCAGTTCTCATGACCCGACATGCTATCTCCCCTCGGTTGGCTATCAATATCTTGTCAATCTGCCGTCTCTGTATGTCTGCCTTCAGGTTTTGGGCATGGTTCTGGCGAACCAGAGACTTCACCGACCTGTTTACAAGGGCCGGTGATGATCTGTAAGAGTTTTATTATTAACAATGTATTCTAATTAGATTCAAAGTTTAAATAATTTACTTAAAAAAAAATGTCTAGGAGCATTATGTCCCCACCCCTTATATAACGTGCAATAAACTTTTAAATAAATATATATAGTATGCCTAGAAGTAGTGGTGACTTGAATGTAAGAACACTTTCCTTAAATCCTACAAAGGTTGGTTCAAACCCCCAGCATGTACTGATGAGAAATACACTTTTCTTACATACATTTACAACACCATCATTTCCAGAATTGATAATATATTGTTAATAAAAATTGCCATCAGACCCTCGCGAACAGGTCTGGTGAGTGTAGGCTGAATTCTCCAAAAAAATCTGAAAGGCCCATGAAGTGGAATTTTCAAACGATTGTGTTCTAGGGGCTGTGATGATAATGTGGAAGCAATACTTAATGATTGTAGTTGCATATTTTCATCTTACATTGCATGTTAGTTCATACTGGCTATAATAACAGGAAATTTACATCGAAAATACAATAAAAAACTCTACTACTGTAGTTGCGTTTAATGTCTAATTTAGCTTAGCAGGTTCCAGATATTGTGAAATCATATTTTAGTTTCCAAAAAGAAACATTATTGTTAATTTTTACGTCGATATTAAGAGGCGGTAATTCATTACTTCCTGGTTTCGTCTACTTAAGACCGATTTCTGAATTCAAGACAGACTTAAATCTCAAATGTGACCGTTCCTAAGTATTATAATAGCGGATACATCGGTAATCATTATTACAAGTGTGGTGACTATTACATTATGTTCATGTTTATTCAATTATTTGAAGGGCAAATAAATTGCTAAACTACACTTACCGTAATAAATGAGACATATTTTTTGTGTTTTTGTTCACATTAATCAATTAATTTTCAGAGACATGCACCAAACAGCATGTTAGAATAAACAGCGATACAGGGAAATATCAACCTCGTGCGTAACTACAAGTTACAAGAAGAAAATAAGATAAAAAATCTGCGCACTGATAGCAACGAGTCGAAGATAATTTTACGTCATTTCTTATCAGTTTTATTAAATTACGTACCACATTCATAAGCTACTTTCAATAAAGATGGTATTTATTATACAAACGTTTAACACTGAGTTTTTATAGTAAGAAATTAACTGAATAGTCAAATTATAATACGCAATGTACAATGTACTAATGTCAAATGATAATCTATCGTACGAAAAAGTCGTGACGCCAACTTGAATGATTTTTGGTAAATTCCAGGACTACCGGTGCTACGATCAGGTACGAACGTCACTAACAAGCGATTCCAGTTTTGGCACTCTGATGGCTAATATCAAATAAAAATTGTACCATCAACTTACAGCTATGGAATTAAGCAAATACTACTATAAAAAAATAACTTTATTCGATGTCAAAAACTTCAAGTTTACATTTAATAAGTAAGTACCTAAAAAACAAATATTTAACGCAGATCATAGAAGACGTAAACTATCCTCCAGTATTAAGGTTTTACCCTGCAACCCGAACGAAGTACCTGTGTTCCAGGACTTATTCAAGTTAAACTTTTTTATTTGGTTGTAAAACGGACGGATAAAGTAGATTTTTCACTATGCATGAGGGAGAGGGTGGGGGGCACAGTCCGGTGGGACTGGCGCCGGGGGGGGAGGTTCGACCCCGTATACAGGACTGTGGCTCCGGTGTACAGCTCTCTATGTTGCTTACATGTTATTCGTGTATTGTTCTTATGTGTAATAACCTAACGTGTTGTGTTGTTAAGTACCATACTAACCAAACCTTTTTTGTTCTAGCGTTTGTGATGCACCTTTTCCAGTTAAAATTAACTATTAAATTAATTCTGTCTATTAATCTAACAAACGTGATGTTGGCACAAATGCCTTAGTGGCGATTGCCATTACTAGTTTACTAGTTTTTAAAAAAAGAAGAAGAAGAAAACGCTTGTCGCTAAAAATATATAGAGATCGTAGATAGTGTTATACGGCTGGTCCCTAAACTTGTTAGATGAATAATGTGTTCCAGAACCAGCGGCGCTACCAATTTAATGAATATCATGATATCAATGGGGTGTATCAGGCAAAGCTTTTTTATAGATGTCGCTAGCAGCACTGGTACCCTGTTTACACGTATGTCGGATAATTTTTTAAATGTTTTTATAGTTTTTATTTTTATAACAGAAATACGAACTTAACGTTACCTACCTTAAAAGACGAATTAAGAAAGCGAACACCGTCTTTAAAAAGAAAAAAGTTAATTAATAGAACGGCAATTTTGAGATCACCATATCTTTGATTTCGCTTCGAAATCTATATTTTTCCACTTAAAAGTTGCTGACTTCGGTAATATATCCAGAAAATAATAAATTTCGTAATAAAAATACAAAATTTCTATGCAACTGACAGTTCTATTAGGTACCATCTATCATGCGCCATCTATCGTGATAAAAAAGTTAGTGATACACCCCATTCGAACACTGCTTTTAGAAAAGCTCATACTATTAACACAAAAAAATAGACGCTTAACCTCTTTTAACAATAAGTACTAAAGTACTAAATAATGCAAACAAACCCTCGCCAGCCCGTTTGGCCAGCGTGCGACTGTAGGCCAAATTCTCTAGAAATTTCTGAAATACCCATCTCCAACAGTGATGGTAGTTACTATACTTTGAGTGGAGTTCTTCTTCTTCTTCTTTTTTAATACTAGTAAAACTAGTAATGGCAATCGCCACTAAGGCATTTGTGCCAACATCACGTTTGTATAGATTAATTAAAAAAGTAGCTATCTTGTGACATTGTTTTGACTTTTAGCTTGGTGCGGTGAATCACAAACACTAAAACATAAAACAGTTTGGTTAGTATGGTACGTCACAACACAGCACAATAGGTTATTACGAGTGGGGACAAATAACATGTAGCATATATCTATAGTGCAAGCAACCTATTGAACTACGCACGCTTTGTCCTCCAAGGCCACAGTCCCGCATACGGGGTAAAGGCTCCAAGCCCAGCAACAATCCTACCAGGCTGCCTCCCCCGTCCCATCCCACATGCGTAGTGAAAAAACTACTTTATCAGTCCGCATGGAGTGGGAAAGAGAGAAGCAGTCCCGCGGGCCGAAGCAAGGCCAGTCCGCCTCCACCCCGTAGGCGCCACCGTGATCCTGGTTGTTAGAGTTTGATATTATTCTGGTTGAGGAACCTTGTAAGTATGGCGTAAATAACAGGGCTTAAAGAAGAGAGAAGAGAAGCGATAGAGGTGGGAAAGGGAACAGTTTTTTGAAGAGACGATAATAGAGTGGATCGGTCGTAGAGGGGACATGAGAAGAATATATGATTAATATTTCCCTCGTCCAGTCCACAGTCGCATATTGAAGTATCCCTGATCCTAAGTTTAGCAAGGAATGCAGGGGAGCAGCAGTGGCCCAGTCTTAGGCGGCAGATGGTTGAAGTATCTTTTTTGTTAAGGTTAATTTTGGTGAACCATGGTTTGTTAGGAATTGAGGACTGGATCTGGGAGTAGTATGAACCTTTTACTTTGCTGCTTTTGGGCCATTGGTTGGTCCAAGATTCATTTAGGTAGCATTTCGGCTGTAATATTAGGTCGTGGGGATAAAGTTGATATGGGAAAATGTCCCCACATTCAACTGCTTCCTTGGCAACCTGGTCCACCTTTTCGTTGCCTTGTATGCCACAGTGGCTTGGGATCCAGGCGAGTGCTATCAGCAAGCCATGTATGGAGCATTCACGAAGCTGTTCCTTTGTTTGGAATAGGATAGGATTGTTAGAGTTTTTAGAAAAAGGATTGGATATAATGGATTGAAGGGAACTAAGAGAATCAGAAAATATAATGGTTTTTGGAAGCTTAAACAAAAGGGCATATTTAATTCCTTCTAGGATTCCAATAAGTTCTCCTGAGAACACTGTTGTTTCTGGCGGGTACTTAATTTTCCTGACAATGTTGTAGTCGAGTGGAGTTCAGGACTCCTATTCTTGCGCCTTCGACATGATGTCCGCTTGATTTGCTCGAATAAAACTAATAGTTTTCTATGGAGATCTGTCGCTTTTAATTTGAAAGAAATTTACTATATAATCTGTGATTTGAATATTCGAACCGACACGCAATGGACTCCATGTTCTAGGGGCTGTAATGAATGCAAACAATTTTTTAGTATTGGAATGTTTAGTTTAAGAACATTAATTCCCCTAAGTTCGACTGGTCGCTTTAAGCGCTTTTTTTGCTTTAATTTTATATAAAAATCGTTAAATACGGCAAGCTTTGCTTTTTGTCGAACATAACATAACATAGCATTCTTATTCTTCTTTTTCGGCTGGTCCCAAAACGTACAACTTAAATATGTTCGTTATTTTTACGATATTTTCGCACTTCGCAGAATTTTTTCAATTATATCGATAAAAACTAAGACCCAATCTGAATAATTATGCTATCATGGGTATAAAAGGTTTATGGGGTGTACTGACTCCGTTTAGTGAGAAAAAATCTTTACATGAAGTGAGTAATATCGAATAATTATAAATTTGTGCAATAATAACAAACACTGGGTAATGTGCATTTGATAATTGATTTGTTCTAGATTAGAGGCGAAACTATAGCAGTAGACTTGTCAGGATGGGTTTGCGACAGTCAAAATGTTACGGATTATCATATTCAGCCAAAATTATATTTAAGGTTTGTTTTAACCTTGTATGAGTATTTTTTTAGCACTTAAGTATGACCAAAGTAGAGGATTAAACATGTTCTTACGTACATTTGTCATAGATTTACAACACCGCCGTTCCCGTGCCTCGGAGATGCGTACAGTGCGCCCACACAGTCAATGGGTTGCTAAGAAGTTTGTCCTCTACATGCCCTTTTGTGATGTATGAGTCTTGTTCTGCCTATTTAACCAATTAATAAATGTTTCAATAAAATAAATTAATATATATTAAAATAAACTGTTCCTTATTTTTTATTTCTTATTTCAGAAACCTATTCTTCCGGACTATATACTTAGTAATGGCTGAGGTGAGGCCTATCTTTGTGCTAGAAGGAGATGCTCCGGAACTGAAAAGAGATGTCATGGCTGCTAGAAATGCTGTCCAGTTCCGAGGGGCCCCCCCTAAAGCTGATAACAGTAAGAAAAATCCCAAAGTCAGTAGAAATAGGTTCTGGAATGTCTTGAAAGAGGTCTGTAAGTGTAATTTAAAAACATATCTAAATTTAAATATTAATAAAAATAGATTTAATAATTAGCACGGCAATGAGGAATTTCCACCAACCACACAGCCAGGATTGTATACGGATATGAGGCTGGCAGACAAAGAAAATACTACGTTATATTTTTTGATTGTTGTTTTTAACATATATGAGGTTCACATGTGCAGTGGAGGTAGTACTTTGAAAAATATATATAAAAATCAGGAATTGACAATAAATCTAAGGGGGGCAGTTGCCCCTCCCTGCCCGTGCCTCACTATGCCCATGCCATAGACCCCATATATATTTTTTTAGAAATCCAAGTAAATGTCTACAATTTTAAATATACCTACATATTTTGAAAAAAATTCAAGTAGCCTATTAATGTGGTATCTAGCTCTGTATTATATTATGTTTTGTTGTAAAGAATTGATATACATCGTGTTGGAATGTTACAAATAATACTTGGCCTTTATTTGTAGTGCGAGTCTCTCCTGCAGTGCCTGGGAGTGAGCTGTGTGAAGGCCAGTGGAGAAGCAGAAGCTACCTGCGCACTACTTAATGCTCAGGGTGTATGTATAATAGTAAAGTTCTAATTAAATCTTAAAAGAGTAATTGAGCACAGCAATCCTGTGTGATTATAATAGTATCAATTATAAAAAAGTATCATCACGACCGTCTCCCTTTCGGGGTGGTCAGAAACCACTTATAAAGAAGTGGATTTATATTTAGCCAACTTTACTATATCATAACAAGTGGCAAGTTCTACAACTTTTTAAACAATACTCTTGCAATTTACTATAAAATAGTCAAATAAACCTAGTTTTGTCAAAAATAGTAGATTTTAGATTTGTTACAACTATTTGTTTTTTTAATATATTCTAGTTAGTAGACGCAGTTGTGTCCCAAGATTCAGATTGTTTTGCTTATGGTGCTCGGAAGGTGTATAGGAACTTCAGTGTGTCCACCGCGGCTGGAGGAGGAGCCATGCAAGGATCCATTGACTGCTATGATGTCGACAAAATGATCACTCGTAATGGTATGTATTGTGTGTTTGTAGAAGAAATTTAGAATTTGTTTTTGAATTCTAAGTCTTTTTGGTTTTGTGTTGGTTAAATGCTTCTGCATGGCCATCATCCAAGTGCTAAACTTAGCTAGAATAAAAATACCCACAGTATAGGAAAGGAAGGTTCAAATGGGAAAAAAATGACACAGAATTTTAGTAAGAAATAATGGTAGTGGAAGTTGGTGCGACATGAATTCCAGAAAATCTTTGCACCAATTACTAAAATTGCTAAAATTGGGTCTAAGCCAGTCTGCCGTCTGTACATTTATGGAACCAGTTTTCAAGACCGTAGGTAATAATGAAATCATTTGGTTGGGTACAAAGAGGAGCAGAATGGCAGATGGTGATTCTCTTGTTGCGTAATAAAAAAAGAGTCGCAAGCCAAAATTAGACACCATCCTTCTTCCCTCTCAAACGATGGACCCAGCATCCACACATTGAGTTGGCAAATAAATATTTTTATTTTCCCCAGGTTTTGGTCGGAATAAAATGGTGGCACTTGCTCTATTATGTGGTTGTGACTACGGTGTGGGAGTGTGTGGGTCGGCCACAGGTACTGTTGTCTCTTTTTTACACACTGTACAAGACAGTGACGTCATAACTAGGTGAGTGAAACTTTATTATCGACTTTGCAGTCCTTTTAGGGCCATGCTGAAAATTTGAGAACATTTCTGTAAATTCGGTCGTACCATCAGTAGACGGCCGTCTGTCTAGTGATGGTCTTCTGTCAATTTCCTAACTATTCCTGAAGTTGGTATTGGTAGAACCTATCGATCAAGAAGCAACTAGATTGGTGACGGCTCAGAAAACGCCGAAATAAATATCAGCACAAATTAATCGTGTGCTGATATTTCTGACAGTACCTTTACGTACGGCCAACGTTCCTAACGGCTGTTGAGGCAATTTATAACTTATGTTTAATTCATATGTTGATTTTGTGATAAATATTTAATAGCATTTAGTTTGATGATCTGACCCATCACTTTGTCGTATATTATTAATATAAAGAGAAAGCTTATACATAGGGTCTGCTTGCCAGTTTCTCGCAGTAATTTTGTATGTGTCTATTAATGTAATTGAATCCTTTATCGTAGGTGAACCGGATCAATTAAATTATTTCTATATAGAGGGACAATTAGGCCTACACTTGCCACCCTGGCAGACGTTAAGCCGTCGGTCCCGGTTCCGCTAATATTAACACGTAGAATTGTTAAAAAAAAATATTTAAAAAATTACATAACTTTGTGGCCTAATTATTTTAATATTTCCGAAAGGCCCATCTCCAACAGTGGAGCTCTAGCACCTGTATTCAAAAACGTTTTGGTTCCTCCAGCTGTGATACGGGTTCCCTTAAACTTGGGTTGTAAACTATCCAAACCTCTGGTAATATATTTTCTTTTTCTGGCAACATTGAACATTGCATTACTATATTCTAAATATTTAATTTGTCAGAATTGCATGCTCTAGCACTTTTGACATCCATAAGTCTGTCTATTTCATGTTATGCATATTAGGAATTATTTAAGGAGCCGAGGAAACATCTAAGAATATGTGTTCTAGGGGCTGTGATGTGATGACCACAACCACATTATAGGTTATGTTATTATGTATTTTAGGCTACATTCGTGGGTTAACGAACCAGAGAAGTATGAAGCCCAGCAGCGTCTGGTATCAGCTCCAGGACAATGTGACAAGTGCGGACACTTGGGCCGGTCCCACACCAAACATGGCTGTAGCCAGTGTTTTACTGACCGAGGGTGTACCGACACTGGACACAAGTATGTATTATATTTTGGAAGTCAAAATAATTTTATTCATGCATTACATGTATTTGTGACATATCACAGCCCAAGAACTATGGGTTGGGTTGGTTGGGTCTGATGTCAATTTATTTACACTGTCAATTTTTAACGATTCCACAAGTTGGTATCAGAGGCACCGGGACCGTTGGCTTAACATGCTCTCTGAGGCACAGGAATGGTGGTATTGCAAATCAATGAGTGTATTTCTTATTGGAACATGTAGGGGGGTTTGAACTGACTTTTTTTACTACAAAATCTATTTTTTTTTGTATTAATCCACATAATTGCTTCTAATGAACTGTGAGAATAGGTCTACCTAGGACAGACCATTCAGTTAGGCGCAGCTAACTTCAGAAAAGAAGCTGACAGACGCATTTAGCTAGGATGGGGATGCATTCAGGAAACTTCGACACAGCCTCTCATCGTTTATACTACAATAATAATAATAATAGTTTATTGACATAAAAGAAAATATACATATTGAACAAAAAAAAAACAGTGTTGTACATGCTTAATTTAGTAAGAAGACTTCTGTCCCCTATACTAAGGTTGCCCTGGTCTCCTGATCTTATAGGGGACAACTAGTTGACACTATGTAATGAAAGTCTTGCAGCAGAGTCGTTCAGTATAATCTTTTACAAGTCTAATTTCACACGCCTTATGTCATACTCAATTTTTTAAAGTTGAGGGCAAGGCGGAATATAATAACAATAATTAAAGACGAAACATAATGTCGTACGGAGTAGTGACGTGGACACTGACAGTGGGTCTGCCCATAAATTCGAGGTCGCTCAGCGAATTATGGAGAAAGCGATAAAAAGTCTGGTATTTCTCTGATTGATAGAATTTTTTGAAACATTGATATTCGTTAGAGAACCAAAGTTACTGACATAGCCTTTAAAATTAGCAAAATGAAGTGGCAATAGGCTGGACACATCTGCCGCAGAACTGACGACCGCAAACTGGTTCTAGAGTGAAGATCTCGAATTGGACTAGGCAGAGCGGGACGATGTCGGATGACCTAAAGAAGGTGGGTGTTGGGAGAGGCCTATATCCTATATGGTATCCTAGATGAATCCACAAAAAAAAAACACAGCATGACAGTACAGGTAATAATAAACAGGGCAAAATACACTTTGAGGTCAATATTGGATTTAGACTATGTTTACAATAAAAAAAATCTAATTAATTGAAATATGTTTAGGGCTAAGATATGCGAGATGAAGCGGGAGCTGTCCCTCCGCAGTAAGGCCCTGTCGAGTGGGGTCAACTTCCCAGAGACCAAAGTCATGTCTGAGTTTCTCTCCTCGCCTGAGGAAGTCAGACTTGATCGAAGAACTTTGGCACCAAGTCTCATAAAGTTTGTGGTAAGTATCAGAAACTATCTTATGATTAAACGTACAAAAAATCAGGATTTCAAGGCCAAACCCTAAACTACAATAGCAAAAAATGGTGAAAGGAGGATCTGGGCTGATTTTGATAAAAACTAAAACTGCGTCAATAGATTTAAACATATACGAGTATATATTCCAGCCGAGAAAAAAACCATAGATATTGAAAAATAAAATAAAAATACATTCTGTAATATTGCACCAGCTGATGGTGGAAACTTGAAAACTTTAAACGGTAAACTAAGGAAAAGTCCTCATTTTATTACTATTATTATTATTGATTAATAGTCTCGCAGCGTATTGCTGATATGCCTATATCAAGCACTGGTGTAAAGTTCATAAAATTGTCAGTTATCACCATAGTCGTAGTCTATTGTCACTAGCCACTTGTCCAGTTTGTTTTCTACTAAAGTGTTTATAGTTAAGGATATATGCTCTGAAATTTTGTTCCACATATTTGTTATTCATGAAGAACAGAATGTTATTTAAAATCTGTTATTATAGTCAATTCCTGGTCGGGACACATCAATTTATTTGTAAGGTTATCTGAATGTAAATTCGCTTTTTTTAACCAGACGGTTTTACGGTCGTGATAATACTTTATAAATTATCTGTTTTTAGAAATTAATGCGTACGAAATTGGACTGGAGCGAGAAATACAGCGTCGAGAAGTTTCTCCCTTTACTCACCAAATGGCATCTCTCCACAGACAATATAAACAAAACTTTAACTCCACACACTATCAAGAAGAAGAGAAATCCCAAAGGTATGAAAAATACTCCAGAGGGTTTAATAATAATAAAAATCTTTATTGCAATATAAATATACATCACAATTTAGTTGTTACATAGGTTAGGGCATAAAATAAATCGTACATAGTAACAAAAGCAGTTTCGCTGTGACATCTGAAATAGTCGGTGGACGGTGTTTCAGATGTCATTGTAGGAATTAGTACTTTCGACATTTTATATTACTCTAAGAAGACAAATTTCTAAGCATTCCATGGATTCACCGTGCGGGTGCCGGGTCCATCGTGTGTGGTAAGAGATGAGAAGAATGGTGTCTCGGGCTTGCGACCGACAATAGGCTGGTTTAAGAAAAGGAGGCCTCAATATTTATTTATATTTGCTAAAGGCAAGACTTAATTGTTTGTGTGTATGTTGGTGTTCGTGTGTTGGTGTACCTGGATTTGAGTGAATGTATAAGTGTTAACATGTGTTAGCAACAACCTATTTCTTATAATATGATTTTAAACATGTTTAACGCATCCCTTTCGCTCGCACAAACCAACATTATGTGTATGTTGATTATCTATAATTTCTCAAGTCAGAGTCAGTACTTTTGTATGTAGTAAGATATAATATTAATGATAAAATATTTAATTATTACTAATTATACGGCATTCATCAGACCGTGAAACAAAATATAAACAAATAAATTAGTGGTTTCCAAAAACGAAGAAAATAGTATAGACGATGCTTGGTCCAGATTCGTTTATTTTATAAACAATGAAAAAAAAGTAAGTCTAATTTATAATTAAGAAAGAGGCTCGCAAGCCCGAGACACCATTCTTATCAACTCTTACCCACGCACGATGGACCCGGCACCCGCACGGTGAACTTGGTCCACAAGCACGTCTATATTTTATTCGTTTTTGTTGTTTCACGGTCTGATGAATGCCGTATAATTAATAATGATTAAATATTTTATCATTAGTATTATATAACTTTTTTAAAGTCTCAACTCATTGTGATTTTCTGATTATTTAGGCGTTCCAAGCTACGAGGTGATATGGTCCAATATCAATGGACATTATGATGGACTAATTCCTGATGATCAGTTTGAAGGTAAATTAGAATTATAGGAATTAATTATCATATATTTTTTATTTGTGATAATGCAATAATATGACCGTCTGGCCAGCGTGGCGAGTGTAGGCCAAATTCTCCAGTTCTGGAAGGCTCATCTCCAGCAGTGGAGGTCTAGGACGCTGTGTTCTAGGGGCTGTAATGAATGAATGAATATGACAGTAGAATAAGTTAGTTTTCAAGGTCTATGTTTTACATTTAAATAGTTTTTTATCGTTAATTTATCAAAACCTTTAATTTATTAATTTATCAACTTGTACACTGTCTCTTTTACTAATTAAGGGTACATATCATCATTACAGCCCCCAGAACACAAAGTTCTAGACCTCCACTGTTGGAAATGGGCGCTCCAGAAATATCTGGAGAATTTGGCAAAGATCTGATGTCAATCGTTAATGACATATTATTCACGATTCTACAATTGGTATCAGTGGAACCGGGACCGACGGCTTAACGTGCTCTCCGAGGCACGGGAACCTGGTGCTATAATTCTATGTTAAATGTTCGTAAGAAAAGTGTATCTCTTATTTGTACATGCCGGGGTTCGAACCGACCTACTTTAAATAATTTAATTAAAGCCACCGTTTTTATAAAACTCCTAATTTTCTTTACAAAAATAGAGATTAATTGAATTTATGTCAGTAATAACCGGTTACTTACTGTTAAATATATGTTAAATGAATGCATTGATTTTGTAAAACCAATAAGTAAATAAAAATATATATGATATTTTCTAATGCAGATGATGAAGATCCAAAAAACGTGTGGACAACTATTGAGCGTCAAGATCTCATGTCTATCTTCTATCCAGATTTAGTTCGAACCTACGAAGAATCCATCAAAAAACCACCCAAAGAGAAAAAGGCTAAAGGCCGAAAGAAGAAAGATCCAGAAGAACCTAAACTAGACAAGCCGAAACGAAAATATACTAAAAAGAAGCAAATAGAAAATCATGTTAAATCTATATCGGACTCTTTAAATAACATTAATCTAAGTTATAATAAAGAAAACAAAGCAAATGTCAGTGTTAAAGTTAATAAATTAAAACGAAAGATTAAAAATAATAAAGTTAAGAATCAGAAAACTTTAGAATCGTTCGTTTCCAAACGTAGGAAATCTATGAAAAAACTTATGGAATCTTTGAGATATAGTTTTAATCATATTTCACTTAGCGACTCTGTACATATTGATAAATTAAGTGTAAATAAAAATAATAATACTAAGAAAAGTGATAATAAACAATTAAATTTGTTGGATTTGAGTGACGATGGCGATTCTGAAATCGATTTGTCGAATTTGGTTGAAAATATTGTAAAAAAAGCACCTCTCACTAAAACTGCATCCGTTAACAATAATTTGATTAAATTAATATTTAATAATAAAAACATGACTAAAACTAGAAAATCAGGATTTAGGAAGAGCATTTTAAACGATGTACATATTAACTGTTCAACACCTAATAGTATTTCGATTAGAAGAAAACATGTTAACAATACTGTAGATATGTCAAATAATGTAGTGAACATCTTGAATAATGTTGGTAATATGTCAAATAATGTTTTGAACATGTCACATAATATGAACATCCCAAATAATGTTGATCATATGTCATATAATGTATTCAATATGTCAAATAATGCTGGGAACATGTCAAGTAATGTTGTAAACACGTCAAATGGTCCAGTGTCTACAAGTTTTTTCTTTGATAAGTTGACTGAAGAAATGGATGCCTTTGAAAAGTCTGTACAATACAAAAACGATTCTGATTATGATAAAACTCAAAATTATAGCATTAGTATATCTGACTTACCCTCTATTATATATTAATTATCATTACCAATAAAATATGTTTTTTTTTTAGTTATCTTGTTTTATTTACATACATCACCTTGAGCCGCTAATAAAGTTGTTTGCATACATCACATTGAGCCGCTAATTAAAGTTGTTTGCATACATCAACTTGAGCCGCTAATCAAGGTTATTTGCATACATCACCTTGAGCCGCTAATTTAAGTTGTTTGCATACAACACCTTGAGCCGCTAATTAAAGTTGTTTGCATACATCACCTTGAGCCGCTAATTAAAATTATTTGCATCATCACCTTGAGCCGCTAATTAAAGTTATGTACGTACATCCCCTTGAGCCGCTAATTGAAGTTATTTACATACTCGTACATCACCTTGAGCCGCTAATTAAAGTTTGTATGCATACATCCCCTTGAGCCGCTAATTAAAATTATTTGCATCATCACCTTGAGCCGCTAATTAAAGTTATTTACGTACATCCCCTTGAGCCGCTAATTAAAGTTATTTACATACATCACCTTGAGCGGCTAATTAAAGTTATTTGCATACTTCACTTTGAGACGATAATTATAGTTATTTGCATACATCACCTTGAGCCGCTAATTAAAGTTATTTTCATACATCACCTCACGGATCGGTAAGTTTAATAAGAATAACTTTGTTCAAGTTCCGAGAAAACACTAACACCCGTATTTTAAGACATTTCCTCAATGGCTCCTCCACTCAATTATTCCTCCCAGCTGTCAAACGGAGGGACACCTCGGTACGTCACCGCGCTCAAGGAATACAACTGCCAAACTCAAGGTACATCGCGACGTACCTTGATACCTCCTTGAATCGCCTTTACGTAAGGATGATGATAACACAAAATAAATTGACAAATTCATGCAAATCATATTTCGTAACAAAATTAGAAATATTTTTTTTGTGAGAAATGAATATTCATAATAAGAATGAGATAGATTTATGGATGTCGTAAGTGTTAGAGCGTGTAGTAATTCTGACAAAATGAATATTCAGAATAACGAAATAATTTAATCTTCAATGTTGCCAGAAAAAAAACTTATATCACCGGTATTTTTTTTCAATGGTAACATTAATGCCTTCCGAGGTATGGAGAGCCGATTTTGAGGATCCCTTGACCCTTGTCGTTTGACAGCTGGAAAGAATTATTGAGTGGTGGTGCTTTCATTGAGGAAACGTCTTATCCAAACCCCACCAGCTTCTTCGGGTCTACCGTCCATCTAGCGGGGGGTCGTCCCCCTTTGCGTCTTCTCGTAAGTGGTCTCCACTCTAGAACCCGTCTACTCCATCGTTCATCGGTTCTGCGACAGATGTGTCCGGCCTATTGCCACTTCAGCTTACTATTAATTTGAAGCCTATATTGGTAACTTTGGTTCTCCGACGGATTTCCACGTTTCGGATTTTATCCATCAGAGAAACACCGAGCATAGCTCTCCTCATAGCCCGCTGAGCGACCTTATAAATTTGTGGACCAGACCCACTGTCAGTGTCCACGTTTCTGCTCCGTACGACAATGCTCCGTAATGGAAAAACGCACTGATTGAAAACTCTCGTTATCAAACACTGGGGTATGTTTGGTGGTAAGATGTGGCGCAGCTTTCCGAATGCCGCCTATCCTAGCCGAATGCATCTGCCGCGAGCCTTAAACTTATTATGACTATGTAATCCGTAAAACGGAGTTTTGAGTTAGATTCGTACGGCCCTATTATTCGTGCAATACAACCTACAACACGCGAAGAATATAATTACGTTTTGTGGCACAGCAACAATAAAAAAAAACATGTATTAACGTCGAAACAATTACCAGTTCTATACGTAAACTTTTGGAAATTGGCATTCCAGAACATTTCAGGAGAATTTTGCATACACTCGCCACGCTGCACTGGCCAGACGAGTTGGCGAGAGACTGATGTCAATTTAAATAACAATTTATTTACATACATTTACATACTTTACTTTAATTTATTCTTTATTTTTAAGCTTTTTTTTTTAAGGTTATATTTTGTTTAAGTTTATTTGTATTGTTTAATAATTTCCTTTTCTTTTAATTTTAGGTTGCATGCTTTGCTTTGTTTTGTTTTTTTTATTTTTGTCATTTAAAATGTCCTCTTATATTTTAATTTTTAGTGTGTTATTCTAAGTTAATTCTAAACAAGCATGTCTGATTTTAAGATTTTTTTATGTCATGAAAATTGTAAATTTTCTGTGATTAAAAGGGAGCAAAATTAAACGAGCAGAATTGTCTGACAACTGTCATGGGAACATTCTTGGAAAAATCTAGCTATAAGTTAATATAATTGGTGACTCCTATCCTTATACAAATGTTACATAATATATTATGACTTTAAAAGCAATAGGTAATAAGGCGAAATGTTGTCACGAAACTGTTAAATTTTAATTCTCTTTCCTCAAATAAAAAAATAAATAATAAAAAAAACACTATCATAATTGCAACGACAAGGTTTCTAGCGTTAACAGCGCGCAAAAACTATATTGAAGGTAGTTTGACAATTTAGGCCTGTTTTTTTACCACAATTTGTTCAGATAGTTTTTGTTTCAATGTTTACTCTCGGCGAAGGTGTGCTGTGTTTCGATATAAAAGTAGCAATTCAATTCAATTTAATTATATGCATAGTTTTATTATCGAGATATACAAAATAATAGTGTTAAAAGTTGGTACTGCAGCACACAGTTGCCGAGAGGCTGGTTACAGTAAAACAATGTTTAATGAGGATGGGAATGCACTGTATTATTCATTTATGTAAGTACTCGTATAGTATTATTGTGTCAATATAGGAAAACTGCCTTCTGGAGCTCAGAATTTCTTTTCCAGAAGGCAGTGCTCACTAACTGAAACTATTTGATTATGATCCAATAAACGTTATTTTATTTTTATTATATTTATACAAACGAGGCCGGACACTGGTTTCTGATGCCACATATGTTGACACACTCTGTCGGTCACATGTGACATCCAGCCATTAGAAACCCGGGGCCGCTGCAGAGTCAGCTGCGAGCCCTAAACGCAACAAGTACGCAGATATCTTTATAAATCACCACTTCATCCCATTTGCAGTCGAAACGATGGATCCGTGGTCTATTATTTATTTTATTTTATACCATTACGAAAACTTACAGCTAAACAATGCCTAAATATATAAAAAAAAGATAAAGTAAGATAGGGCTAATAATAAGTTTTTACAGAAACAGATATTAAAACACAGATAAAACTAAACACTAAAAAAGAATGGCGAAGGTAAGGTAGAATAAGACAAAACAACAATAAAAATAGAACACTTAGACGGATCGATAAGGCTTTGTAAAGTAGTCCTGAGTCAAGCCACGCCGGGCAGCGGCTGGGGTACTACATGATATGTCAATATGTGAGCAATGTTTATTTAAATAGGCAGCTCTGGCGTTCTTTCGTGAGCTAAACTCCGCTTGGCGACGGGTGAGAATATTGTGTTCAAATCACGGGAAACGCAGCGAGTGTCCTTGTTACACTTCACCCATCGGACGGTTATAATTTTAGTTTTGATTTTTGTTTGTAATGTATTTTATTTTATTTATAGTTTAGTATTTAAGTTTATATTATGTACATTTTATTTTTAATAAATGACTTATTTATTAACGTTGAAATTCGTCAGAGAACCAAAGTTACTGACATAGCATTCAAAATTAGCAAGCTGAAGTGGCAATGGACCGGACACATCTGCCGCAGAACACGGGACCGATGGGACAAACGGGTTTTGGGGTGGAGACCACGTACGAGACGACGCAGAGTGGGACGACCCCCCGCCAGATGGACGGATGACCTAAGGAGGGTCGCTGGTGGGGGTTGGATGAGGGTTGCAAAAGACCACGTGCAGTGGCGAGCCTTGGGGGAGGCCTATATCCAGCAGTGGAGAGACACAGGCTGATGATGAATTAATTGACATACTTTACATTACTACAAAACACCATGGAAGGAGAAATCAGATATTAATACGTTCTACGTGGACATTATTTGGTGTGTAATGTACAAAAGAAAGAAATGCTGGGTGTTTCATGCGCTTAAATAACAATGAAGATGCTCTGTGTTAATATAGGTAATTAACAGACGTTTAAAACTATAATAGGTACCATCATGAATCTTCACTACAAAAAAAAAGTTTTGTGCTATTCGATCATGTTTACTCGTATTATACTCGTAAAGCAATTAAAGGTCTCGACGAGACGTGACGGGACCAATCAGGGTTAGAAAACTTCTAAAAATCACAGAAACATTTAAAAAAACTTACTATAGGTATTTATACTCGTGTATCAATTTGCTTGATCATTGGGATCATTTGCTAATCAGATGCACAGCAATCTACATTAAAAGGCGTAAAAACTTTGCTGCGCCAACTTAAAATACTACCACCCTTTATAGTAACCGTTTGAGGTTTCTACATAATTGGATCCGTCCGTTGTTTTCATATAAAACACTCGAGTACACAAGTTTAACGTAAAATATTACCTTTCCGCCTGCCCTGAAGAATGAAACTAAAACCGCGCGCTGCATGGGTGTTTTCCTCATCATTAGCAATGCTAACTCGGTCAAGTCGTCGCAACAGTTTCTTGGGCAATAAATAATAATAAATCCTTTTAAAGCTCGCCGCCGCCGGAGGACGAGAGTTGTTCACCTCGTCGGAGGGCGTCGGGAGATGTCGGGGTGGCTCGGGAGGCTGCGAAGAGCGCGCGCGCGAGCCCGGCCGCTTCGCCATTGCGACGGACGCGGTGTGTGTCGGCGCTGGCCCGTGCGAGCGCTCGTCCCGCCGCGCCACGTGTTCCCGCGAGTTCGTGCTCCCGCCCAGTGCAGTGCAGCCCGAGAGTCGCGCGCGCTCGGCTCGCGCGTGTCGGAACTTGACATCTGTGCCGGCGACCGTGGCGCCATGTGAGGAAACCGCGACCGTGAATCCATGTGTAAGTTCTTTGATTGCGTGCGTCAGAGCCGCATGGCGATTGTCGTCGGCCGGTAACGATTTTCCGCTTCGGGCGAGTAGCACTCTGAATAAAAATGAATGAATTACGCAGCCTAGCATTCTGTTTTCCGGCTGGACGACTGTGGCTCCTACCCGGCGGCGATAGAGTCGCGCACGTGCTCCGGTCTCGCCTCCGAATGAAATGCCGGCAGACTTTCTCATTTCTTTATCCTCCGTAAATGCAGAGTAAAATTAGTTATTTGAAATCTTCATTGTGCTATTTACTTTTCTTTTACGCTTTTCATGCAAATTTGATCGCGGCCAGATGTTCGCTGAAATGACCTAGCTAAGACATCTGCGCTACGACTTACTGGAACTCTGTAATGAGTTCTGTAGAATCCAAATCATAAGGATATTTTAGATATAACTTACTTAAAAAGTAGTAAAATGTTAGATTCAGTACAATTATTATTTATAATACACTGCCAACCTGCCTGGCCGGCGTGGCGAGTGTAAACTAAAAACTACAGAAAAATGTTCTAGAAGGCCGAACTTCAGCATTGGAGGTCTAGGGCTCTGTGTTCTAAAAGCTGTAATGATTAATCTATAGCTAAAAATTTTCACCTCACTGAAAAACCATTTACATTTTATATCCATTTACTAGCGCGAGAGGTATAACACTAAGTAAGACGATATCTTTATTTAGGATAATATTGTCTGCATTAAATCCGCTCACGTACAGAGTGTCTCCTATAACTTACAGTGCACCTGCTGTGGATGGTTGCAGACAAATTGTATTTAAATAAAATATAAAATCACTACCCAATATCGTATACATACACACTCGGTATTTCAAAAAACTTTAAATTTTGACAATTAAAGGTTTTATTACCACAAAATAAATAAATAAAAAGGCTTTTTGAACATTGTAATTTGTATGAAAAGACCAAACACAAATAGATCATAAACTTTCCTGATGTAAAACAGTGGTAAGCTAAAAAATCCTTTACATGGCCGTAGGATCACATGTCGTACTTATATATATCCTATGTTCGTCCTTAAGTGCCGAGAATCATCTCTGGCAAATTTTATTAAAATCTGTTCAGTAATATAGGCGTGAAGGCGAATTAAACAGTCAGACAAGAGAACGACAGTGCGACAGTGTGTGGGTCACATGTAGTTAGATTACGATATCATATAAGCTATGCTCGTCTCAGAGTTATAATGAACAATTCTGCCAATTTTCATCAGAATCTCGGTTCAGAAATTTCATAGGCGTGAAGGCGAGATAAAGAAACATACAAAAGACATTTTTCACATTTATAATATTAGTATGGATATCGATGACGAAATCTAATATTATTGTAGGTACATCCTAAACATATCGTTATAGAGGAAACATTTAAGAAGTTAGGTACAAACAATTTGTGCAGAAATCCGTAAAATGATGCTTTCTGACATTGATATGTTAAAGAATCATATTATCATTTACCGTTTAGACGTTAAAGGTACAAGTTCGTAGCCGACTGCACCTATTATTATTGCGACACTATTGTTTTCTATGTATTTTTATGAAAGCATACGCACGGCATTCGGGAAACTTCGGCACATCCTCTCATCGTCCACACCACAATGTTTGAAGACAAAAGTCTTCAACCAGTGCGTCTACCCCGTGATGTCGAGCGAGCTATAGGAATATAGTAGAAGAGATATGCTTGCTCTGATGAATAAAATTCGAAACGTTGATATTCGTCAGAGAACCAAAGTTACTGATATCGCATTCAAAATTAGCAAGCTGAAATACAATGGGCCGGACACATCTGCCGCAGGACCGACGACAAATGGGGCAAACGGGTACTACAGTGGAGACCACGAACGGGATGACGCGAAGTGGGACAACCTCCCGCCAGATGGCCGGAATGACCTAAAGAAGTTCGCTGGTGGGGGTTTAATGATGGTTGTAAAAGGACGCGTGCAGTGGCGAGTTTTGGAGGAGTCCCCTCTTTTTTATATATACTGAGCACGACATCGCACCCACCTAATGGTAAGCGGTACGGTCCAAGAACGAGAGCAACTGACGCTAGCCACAAATTCTTAAGCGTGCGATAGATGTAAAAGTCTCAAAATTTTTATGTGCGCATAGCGATAGTGGCTACTGTATGAAGGTATTTTAGCCTGTGCGAGAGGTTCGGTTGCGGAATAGAGAAGAAGGGTCAGGTTGTGGAGCTCTTCTGAACACTCACCGTAGCTTGTAGAATACGCTCAGGGAGGCCACATCTCGGCGAAGCTACAGCGATTCAAGAGTTTTAGACACTGTAGTGTCATTTATTTATTTATTTAATACTTATTGTACAAAGACAAAGGCGGGCTTTAATGCCGCAAGACATTTTATCATAGCCAACTATTGGGAAAACTTTAAACCATTTACTGGAAAGTAGGTGCTGAAAGATATAAATATCAAAAGTATTATTTAATAACTAGCCACATACATGCAACTACATATACATACATACACACATACAAATATACATATAATAAACTAAATACTAATACATATACCTACACATTCATACATACATAATAATATACTTACAAATTTTGTTGGGAAATGAAATGCGAATAGACCATTTTTTTAAATAGCGATCTGGTAGTTACTTGCCTGATGTTGGGAGGCAAATTGTTCCACAAATTTGTCGCTACAACGACAAATGAGTTTGAAATAAAACTAGAGTTATGCGAAGGGATCGAAAGAAGAAAGTTGTGAGAGGATCGAAGAGATTTATCATGGAACGAAGAGAGATAGGCAAAGCTGTTCTTGAGGTATTTCGGTGTCGCAGATTCATTCAGAACAGAAAATATCCATCCACTATCCGAATCGGTAGCCTCTGCAGGACATTGCGAGCACCTGTAAGGTACTTAGCGGAACCACACCAGAGGTGACAACGAAAGGGCCTTATGTTCTTAAGATGGGAAGGTTTGTCGACACAGGTAGACTGTCTTTGCCGACTGTACGTAAGTTAAAAAGCCACTGCGATTTTGATTTATTAAAATTCACTCTCTGGTTGCTGCTTCATTATGAGCTTAGACTTTGGCAGAAGTCTTATAAAAGTGTAATAATAATAATTAATGAAAAGTAAGGTGAAAGCTGTCTGAAGCGCTCATTGAGCCGTCCAGAGTTCTCCTCAAACAGCGGACCTAGTAGAAAATCTATTCATTTCCAATATGGCTTCCATTTCTACTTTCGACTATGAATGGATCAGAAATTCTATTAAATATATAAGAGCTATGCTTTTATCAGTGGAGTAACCAACCGCCTCTGTTTTCAACCAGCTTCTTGACTTTTCTGTGAGAAATGACACCTAATTTTTCCTTTACTTATCCCTTTAACACGTTAAGCTAAACGTGTGATCTTTTGAAAATATAGTGTTGCGTTTTAAGGCCACTTGTTTCTTTTTGGATACATGGGAGCAAAGATTTTGTAAAACGACGCGCGCGCCTAGAACATACAAACATGTCATTTTCTCAAGCACACTAATATTTATGTGAAGACAATTTTCTAAGCATTCCATGGATTCACCGCGCGGGTGCCGGGTCCATCGTGTTAAGAGATGCGAAGAATGGTGTCTCGGGCTTGCGACCGACAATAGGCTGGGTTACAAAGGAGGCCTCTTTTTACTATTTTATTGCGCAACATTACACTCACCATCCACCATTTTACTCCCCTTTCTGCCCAACCAAATATTGTACGATTCCTTTAATGAAAAAAAAAACGTAAATCTAAACAAATCGTGAAATGCCGCAAGACATTATCTTCCCATTAACATTTGGGACATTTTAAATTGATTATGGTTCAAATAACAAAATTATTATTTAACTTATTAAACTAATAAAAATAAATATACATTGACAAATAATTACACATACAAGTATATAATAATACAAGATAAATAATATAAATATACATTGACAAATAATTACACATACGAGTACATAATAATACAAGATAAATAATATAAATATACATTGACAAATAATTACACATACGAGTACATAATAATACAAGATAAATAATATAAATATACATTGACAAATAATTACACATACGAGTACATAATAATACAAGATAAATAATATAAATATATTATATTATATATTTTTGGGTTAATTTAGTTTTCAATGTAGTATCTTCAATGTTTGAATTTCTTTCAGAAATTTATGGAGAGAGAAACACTCGCCACGCTTGCCAAACGGGTTAGCGAGGGTCTGATGTCAATTTATTAATGATTCCACAAATTGGTATTAGTGAAACCGGGACCGACGGCTTAACGTGCTCTCCGAGGCACGGGATCGGTGGTGTTGTAAATCTATGACTAATGTACGTAAGAAAAGTGCATTTTTCATATACAATAAATTATATCGTAATAGTAAAGTATAAAGTAAAGTATCATCACGACCGTTTCCCTTTTCGGGTGGTCAGAAACCACGCTTATATAGAAGTGGATTCACATTTAGCCAACTTTACTATAGGCCAATCATGACAAGTGGCAAGCTCGTCGATGTCTCTAGCGTACCAAACTCGAGAAGTATCACAAATTAATTAAATATTAATTAAAATTTAATAATTTAAATTATTAAATATTATTGTGTCCCGACCAGGAATCGAACCCGGTAGCTCCGAGTCTAAATCCACGGACTTAACCGCTAGACCACGGAAGCAGTCACAGTAATCGTAATAGTTCAATTATATCCATAATATACGTACAATATGTAATACATTATAACACATAGATATCAATTTGGCTCGCACATCTGCAGCCGACAAACGGCTAGCTCTGAGAAACTTATAAAACACTTCCACAACTCTAATTTGCAATTGTACACTAGGCCTTGCAATGTAGACTGTAAATATCGGCTCTTCGGCACGATCATGTAATGCTAGTGTTATATCCAGAATCGCGTCTTATAAAATTTGTGATGTGGGGTTATAGTTGGAGGCCAATGTATTCGCCAGGAAATACGTTTTCGTACATTTTGCTATGAAATCTGATACCTCTGAGCTCCACAAATATTTCGGTCCGAGTGGGTTCTGTGTATAACTTAATACGTATGTTCACAGCCCATACAGAGTCCTACTGTTGGAGATGGGCCTTTGGGAATTAGGCCTCACTCATCACGCTGGCCAGACGGGTTGGCGAGGGTCTGATGTCATTATTTTAACAATTCCACAAGTTGGTATTAGTGAAACCGGGACCGACGGCTTTACGTGCTCTCCTAGGCACGGGAACGATGTTGTTACAACAACACTTCTATGTTAAATCTATAAATATAAATCTAATCTAGAAAAAAATATATCTACACCCACCGAGTATATTAAGTTTAATTGTCTTGGCCCATGGAGTCCAAGCGCAAAAAAGTTTTTAAAAGACATAACACCGCGTCTTGTTATCTCCTCCGGTGACAGAATCAGTATTGCAATTCAGCGGGGAAATGCAGCCAGCGTTCTTGCCACCATTCCACGCGGACGGGACTTATATCCCTATCCTTAGTTTTAATATTAAGTTTATTTTATAATTTTTTTTTTTCGAATAAATGTTTTAATAAATCTAGAATAAAAATAAAAATTTGGCTTTTCCATAATTATATTGATAGTTTAATTTATATTAATTTTAACTTGCGAACCTCAACGTCTACGAATTTCGTAGCAAACCGGAGACTACGAGAGAAAATATGTAACATGGAAATTTATTTGTTGATATGAGAATTTATGATACAGTATTCATTCTGTGGGTACAGTCAGGATATACGAGAAGTTTCCGAACCAAAGATCAGAACCGGCAGCCCTATACTGTAACTTAAGCGCAAACCTTATTAGTGGATTTCGTTATTTACGTCAGAGATTGCGTCATAATTACAAAATAATATTCGATTCTCGACTCTATAAGCTCTTGACCGTAATAGCGGGGCCGTGCAAATATCAACTTAAATAGCTAATATTATAAAATAAAATAAAAACTACATATTTTTTATTTTAATTATTCAGTAATATAATCTCAAGTTACGGTGCAAAGAGGTTTTCCTAAAAATACCGCCACTGATCACAGACATACGGAGCCTAATCAAGTAGGTACCGAGAGGACGACGATCGCGTGAACGTTGATTTACGTAATTCCTTCTCTCTCTATTTCGTTTCTCGGCTGTGGGTGTATAATAATACTCCCCAGCCTTTAGGTATTTATCACGATAGGTATCGCAATTTTCAGACGTGGCCTTAATCACCATTTATTTATTTATTTATCTGGAACTCCAACAGCATAACCGAAAATACAATATTATCAAATTTTACACAATACATAAGGTTAAGAATGGGTTCACAAATTATGCACAAAAATATAGACAATAATACACAAAAATGACAGATTAAGAAATCAATAAAAAAAAAAAAAGTGCATAAAAATAAGGGAATTTATAAAATCAAGACAATAGTTACAAAAACACAAACAAAATAACACACAATAAGACGGAAGAAAATATGTATTTATTCCTACCCATCAGCCACAGATACCAAAGCTATCTATCGTAAACTGCATTAAAAACACAAATAATGATAATAAATTAAAAATACTAATAAGTAAATTGGTTGAAGGACTGTAAATTAAGTGTGTATGTATGAGCGCGTGAGTGTGTATGCGTGTATGTGTGTATGCGCGTGGGTGTGTGTACCTATGTGTGATCAATGCGTATAGGGATTAAGTTTTTCCACTACTATTATTTTATTGGAGCTTATGGCGTTAATCAAATTATTTCAAAATCAAAATCAAAATAATTTATTTCCATTGGTTCTCTCGAAACAACTTGGATAAAGTCAGAACTAATAAAATCAATACATTTTTTACAACATATGTACTAATCAAAGTGGTAATAATGGTTGGACCGTAAACAGGCAATAATCCAAATTAATGTATGCTATGCACAACATTATTGCTATAAGCAAGTAAAACTAAACTAACTTAGAAACTACTTAAATAAGATCGTGGCTGTAAAGAGGCCGTGTCACCTTACAATCTAAATAAAACATTATATGTCAAGTGAACTTAAATTTAAATTCGTGACTGTAAAAGGGCCGTGTCAATTAAAAATAAATATAAAATTAAATAATTTAAATATTAAGATTTATTACCATGCAGTAGTGTTTTGTTTTTTGGATAATGACTTTATTCTTTAAAAAAAAGTTACCTTTTTAATTTCAAATAGAGGTTATACTAATGACACCTGAAGCCTAAAAAAAATATTTGCTCTTTTGACAATTACACGCGGTATAGTTAACAGATTCCATTATATACAGACGTGAGCGCATCACGCTTTATTATTGTGCCGAAATGGCAAAATGTGTGTGGATGAGCAGAGTCTGTTGCAGATCTGCTCATCTGCCTACAAGGAAGTAGACGTAGATGAAGCGAAAACAGTATTCGATCGTCCCGTCCAGAAGACCTAGTCGCGTGCGTAGTGGATGTATATCCCGGAAGATCCAGAAAATCATCACCGCGCCTAAGAAGATTTCGATCCAGACCTGCCGACGTTCATGGCTCGCAACCTAAATACGCTGCCCCCTATAACCTTCGATCATGTTGACGTCACCGTCTTCCTGAGAGAGATGACGGTATTGAAGGCGGACATCGCGAAGCTGAATGTCACCAACAGCGCCGGAATTCTGGAGAAAATCCGAGATATTAAGAAAAAAATGAGCATAATAGAAAATGTAAGGGCTGACGTCATTATACGTGTGCCCACGACTATAGAGTTTGTAAACAATTCAAGCCGATGCTCGCAAAATACACTGACCTCGTTTGGAAGCGTGCGAACGGCTAAAGTGCAAGATTCTGCTGATGACGCGCCACAAACTGACGCCGTGAGTCACGTAGGCAGCAGGGGCTGCGCGCCTATGCTACCAACGCCTGACATGCCAGCGCGTTCTCGAGCTGCAGCGCTGGACTTCATACCGACTCAGCTGCAATTTCAGCCGACCAAAACCCAAATTACAACTTTTCAGTCCAGCTATGCGCAAGCTGTGCAAAGGCCGGCTCCCTAGAAAAAGGTAGCCCCCGTGAAGAAGTGTTTACAACTGTGGAAAATGTGACCAACCTAAGAGGAACCCGGCGCCGACCCCCACTGCAGCAGTCATCCTTCATCAGAACCCGAACCCAATGGGTATTACTTTGACCACAATAGAAAGAAGATGCGGAAGCTGTACCTAGTGTATATAGATATAGAGAGATAGGACGTCACTACAGGACATTTATTATTTATAGTTTAGTTATATTTAAATTTATTTTTATTATTTAAGTAGATTTATATGTAATGTATACTTATTAAAAAATTACCAAAAAAAGTAGGTAAATTGAATAATGACAAATCTTAAACAAAACAGATTTACAAGAGAATCCATATTTCTCATTCTATTTCATTGGTTCTATACATGCACACATCAATAATCCAATAAAACGCGAGGGGAACACATTCCTATATTCATTTAATGATAAATGAAAAGAAAACGATACGAACATAGACAATAGACATACGGCCAGTTGCGGAAGGACCGGTTATATCTTTTGACATGTTTAATGTATGCCTACGAGTCACGTTATTGGCTGACATAACTAAAGTAACAACGTATATCAAAATACACGCGGATTTTCTTTATATGCGAAATTATTTTGACATATTTTGTACCGAGCATGATTTGTGAAATATTCATTCACCACTTCTCAAATATTAAGTATCACTTCACCTTCAGTCCGGGTTAAATTTGATCAGGTATATTATCTGTAATTAAAACTTTTAAACAGAATTTTGTATTACTACCTACCTTATGTATTTACTGCTTTCGTTGTCCCAAGGGTTTGATCTAGAATGTCTAGAGGCATAAGATAAATAATTAAATAATAGGCACTTACAATTTTAAGATTTACGAAAATAATATAAACACATAGTTAGGATAGGACAAGTATCAATCAGATAGGAACGAGGTCATATGTCATCGTAGCTTACCATTATTTTATTTAGCGTTTTCCTTTGTTATTGTATATTCATTTATTTTTATATAATTTAAAGTTCTTAAAAATAAAAATAAACTAAATCTAATACAAAATATACTATAAGTAAAAAATGTCTTCTAGAGACGACCCTTCTTCGTAAATCTAGGTTTTATTAAAAGTAAATTATCATGACGACCGAATCCTTCTTTTTTAAAGAAGCAGATTTTCATTTAACCAAATTCACTATTGGTCCATCATGACAAGTGTCAAGCTCGTCGATGTCTCCAGCGTACTTAAGAAATACCACAAAGAAATTAGATAACTTACGAGTATTGTGTCCTGACCAGGAATGGAATCCGGTACCTCGACGTATAAATCTACGATCTTAACCGCTAGAACAGGCTGTTTATTATTCGAATAATTCACAATTTGAAAATGTAAAATATTTATAATGATTTTATTTTTTGGAGCCAAAAAGTTTAATTTTGCCATACCCTTGTCGTACATGTCTACGGATAGGAAAGAAGAATAATCTCGCTGGAAATTTTGAATTAGAACGAAAATACGCAGTGGATTCGAATGAATTTCTCGGGAAATGAAAAACATTCGGCACAACGATGTCAGTCGCACGAATACGAATATATAACCCAGTACTTTATGTTTGCCACTTATATGGGGATTTATTTCGCAATTGCGTACTCCAAATGAGTTATTTATTTCATTCTTGCTGAAGAAAGTACATATAAGAAACATGTTGTACCAGTTATAACACGGTGAGTGTTCTCAAGAACTCCATAATCTTATTTCTTCTTTATTACGCAACCGAACTACACGCATATACCAAAATATGCATCCACATACTGTAGCTACTATCCCTACGCGTACTCATAATTTTGGAGACTTTTACATCTGTCGCACTCTAAAGATGTAGAATGCACTTCCAGCCAGTTTGTTTTCCGACTCCTATAATCTGGAGTCTACCATCTTGTTTGGCCAGGATAGTGGTAGAGACTAATGTCGGTCGTAAGGGGCTGGCGTCAGTTGATCCCATTCTTGGACATCGCCTATCGCTTACCACCAGGGACGCGCTATACCACATGTCGTGTTCAGTCTAAATAAAAGAAGACATGTCGTAAATGGGGCTAGAAATAATCAAGGTATACACAGATTGGGGTTTCTTTCAGCGGGTTCACATTTACCAATTTTACTATTTATATTTTTAGATATAGGTATTGTGAATCGCATAATTTATTGCAAACAAAAAATAGATTAAAATAAAGATTACAACTTTTTACGTTTGCAACATTAATTCTAATGTGGAGACGCTTCTTTTATTTGATTTCTGCAAATAAGTTAAACATATTTTATGTTTTCAACAAGGAATTGAACCCTTTAGCAGTCGAACAACAGAGTATTTTCTATTATTCAAACAGAAGACTACTGTACGAACCATATGCCGATATAATATGTAAATAGCATTTTGAAACACAAAAGATGAAAGGACTATGGAAATAAAGAGCTCCCTCTGCTTAAGCCGGCACAGTGGAAATAAATACATTTTCCCGTAGGCCGCGGTCGTTGATTACAAAATAGAAGCTTTTCTCCTTCAAAATATCAGAGTTTTAGGTAAGTACTAAGAAAATTTACATATAAACGATATTTTATGGAATTTTGCTTGGAGAGGTTCATAAAAAATATCTTTGTTATAAATGGCAAAGGACATAAAGAGTGCACGCCCCGGAGGCTAATAAAAGTTGCCAGATGTAATTCGGCAACCTTGTCTGTGCCTCTCTACAATGAATAGCTTTTAAAACAACTTTAATACTTTCTTTAATAGCTATGCCGCCATTTTGTTTTTTTACACTAAAATGCCAAAACTGATCGTGATAATGATTTACTCAATAAAATATATTTTAAGAAATGTAAATTAAAAATGCGTTATTAGAGAGCGTTCCCTCGCCAACCCGTCTGGCCAGCGAGGCAAGTGAGGCCAAATTCTTCATAAATTTCTGGAAGGCCCATCTCCATTAGTTGCCGTCTAGAAATCTGTATTCTAGGGGCTGTGGTGATAATGATATAGAAAAGACAAATTTCTAAGCATGGATTCACCGTGCGGTTGCCGGGTCCATCGTGTGTTAGTCAGTGATGAGAAGATTGGTGTGAAAGAATGTTCCTATGTCTATTTTAATTAAATAAATTTAAGCATTGGCTACCCAACCAAATTATGTATGATTCCGATAGTCTTGGAAGCTCTTGCCATAAATGTATTGACGGCAGATCTTACGTAGGTACATTCGTCTAAGTTTACAACACCACCGTTCCGGTGCCTCGAAAAGCATGTTAAGCCGTCGATCCCGGTTCCACTAATACCAACTGAAGTAATGACAAAATTGTCAATAAAAATTGTCATCCTTTACGGGTTCGTCGGTTTGCTCGCTGCTCTAGCTACTTATATTTTTATCTTGTTAGTTCTGTGGCAGCGAAAGGTTGTCCAAATAAATATGGTAATGAGTTTGAGAAAGCTCGCTGACTTTCATATTGTTATACTCGTACACATAGACTTAGATCTAAAAACGAGGCAATGATTGAAAGTTTTGGTTCTATATAATAACCATACATGGTAACCGTTCGGAAAGCTTTGGTGAATAGTTTATTTTGTACATTTGTACACAGCTGTTCGCGTGTATCATCAGTCATCATCAGCATGAGTCTCTGCACTGTTGGATTTAGGCCTAAGAACGACGAAGCCACTGCAGGCGGTCTTTTCCAACCCTCATCGAACCCTCACCTTCGGACCTTCTTTAGATCATTCGTCCATCTGACGGAGGTCGTCCCACTGTGTGTCGTCCCGTACGTGGTCTCCACTCTAGAACCCGTTTGCCCCATCGTGGGTTCTGCGGCGTTTCAAATTCTGTCCATCAGAGAAATACCAAGCATAGCTCTCTTCCATAGCTCGTTTACAACGCTCCCGTTAAACTAATCATAACGCCCCATATTTCGAGTGTTTTGTGTGCGATCTGTCAAATTATTAGCTGTTATATTTTATAAATTCTCAAAAAGTATTTCAGATTTGCATATTCATAATAAATTCGCCCTAGGAAGTGGAAATAAATACGATTTTAGCGTTAAAACCTTAGAATAGTGACAAAAGGTTAAAACCATTGGTTACGACAAATGACATTTGAAGCCACCTCTCCACGCCGCTCGGATAGCAAAATGAGTGAAGTGAGCATTATATGCGAAATGTCTTTAAAAGCATGTCTTAAAAGAAACGAGATCAAAATATGCGTTGTGAAAAAAATTAACAGCTCTCTGAACGGATCTTGTATGATTGTACGAAAAGGATAAACACCAGCATCTGTATTTCATTACTTAAGCGCAAATATCAATTTTCAATTTATTTATTAACCATAAGATACATTAAGTACACTCGGTTTTGTCACTTATACATATTCTTGTTTACCAATCATGGCAGGATAGCAGAAGTATACCATTAATAGGAAAGAGCAGCCATCGTCATTTACCACTTAACACTAACTTAACTAAACGTTGAATAGTCAAAATAGTTTTCGGTTCTTTACTGTCACTGTTAACCGAGCTCACGTTAAAATAACTATTTAAAAAATATTTTGTTATTATTATTCCGATGTATTATTATTATTATTTTAGGTTAGATATTGTTGTAATATTTTGTTTTTTGTAACTTCAAAATCACTCAGGAAACATAAAGTAAATATTTTTTGCGGTGAGTTTGTAATAATTATTTATTAAAATAAAATAATATTATATTTACATGAAACATAGTTTTATAACATACAGTAATCAAGGTAAATAAAAAAAAAATAGTCAATATTTAAAATCAACGCTTTATACGATTATACTAATTTTAATAGCGTTTTACACTGACAGTTTCCGTTTTTAAGGTATTCCATTATTATAAGGTTTGTAGAGCTGTTATATTCATAAATAATTGTCAAAGTTGTTTTTTATAAGAGGAAATGTTTTAACAAACGGTCAATGTTATAATTGATAATTATTCCTATAATATTTTAAAATTTAGGTCGCTAAAATTTACTGTAAATATAAAAGAATTGACTATAAGGCAATTTAACAGATTAACTGGAATAGTTATTCTAAGAACACAAATGTATTTGTGTTATTTTTCGAGTCTGGTACTCCAGCTGGACCACAGAGTTCGGATTTAAAAATAATAAAAATTTAGTTTTGGGTGCCATTTAAAATGTGAACGTGGGCCATGTCTTAAATTCATAAGTCTATGATCATGCAACTCTATTTTCCTGAAGTGCTGACTTAACTCTGATTGTGTACATAACTTTATTGTCTATTAAAGTTTATCTGCAATCTCTTTAATTTTAAAAACTCTATTTTAATAATAATATAATAATTGCCTACAAAAATTACACGCCACCTTGAATTACATTACATACGTATGCGAATATATAAAGTGATAAATGAGACGCAACTATTGTGACGATGTGCGGCATGACCAGCCCACATAATTAATTTTATTTATTTAATAAAGGTACAAATCGCACCGTTAGTAATACAAAGGCATAATACGAAAAATCCCAAACGGCGCAAACACGTAACCTGCACCGAGGTTGACATTGACACACGCAACTTGAGGTTCATGACGATGATGCTGGTGACACAATAGTTTATTTGTGATATTTTTCGAGTTTGGTACGCTGAAGACATCGAGAAGCATGCCACTTGTCATGATGGGCCTATAGTAAAATTGCCCAAATGTAAATCCGCTTCTTAAAAAAAGCAGTGATTTTTAAGCACCCCGAAATGGATACGGTCATAATGATACTTTACAATTATATAAATAAATTACTTGCTAAATTCCAACATATGTAAATAAATATTATTATATTAGTAAAGCTCAGGAATATATGGTATGGCATTATGCTAACCTGCATATGTGATAGAAACCACTATGCAAATTAGCATGATGCTTCATCACTTTTTCGAAATAAAAAATTATACTGTGAAACGCTGTACGCTGTTTAGTATGCTTTAAAATGATTAAGCTACACTGGCCGACCTTTATAGAGATAGTTTATCATTTGAATTGTTCAAATTATTTAAGAGTCTATTGTTGACGCCCAAACTTTCCTCTTCGAGAGTTATTAATAATTATACTCAAGCAATTCAATTCCAAGCCGTTATCATTTCTAGAGCACCGACTTTATTGTTTGGCACATACTAATTACATCGTGTTGACACTATTAAATCGTCTTGTCAAGTTTTGCATTTGTTGAGCTGCAATGAATTTAAGGTTATATATACCTATAGATAGGAGTGACAACTGGAAGCGTTGAAATGCCACAAATCTTATATTTCGGTCCTCAGTCTGGAGTACTTACTCATTTTCGGTAGGTATTTATTTCATACCCTCACAAAAACTCCCTGAAGTATTATTCTAGCAGTACTGGTAGAATCCCTTAATGCCCCATATCGATTGTCCACCCTGTACCTATAGTAGCTTTATTTTTAAAGTTGATAAATATTGTTGTTAATATTGTGTGCAGGCGCAGGTCGGTGAGCGACGGAGCGACAGGGCGCCATGGCCGCGCCGGCCAGCTGATAGCATGCGGGCGGCGGCCAGCCGGACCGCCCCTTCATAGCCGACCACACCACGAGCGCCACATTCACGGGTAACTTTTACTAGCACACGACTGGGCGCCATGGCCGCGCTGGCCAGCTGATGGCATGCGGGCGGCGGCCAGCCGGACCGCCCCTCCATAGCCGACCACACCACGAGCGCCACATTCACGGGTAACTTTTACTAGCACACGACTGGGGGCCATGCCGCGCCGGCCAGCTGATAGCATGCGGGCGGCGGCCAGCCGGACCGCCCCTCCATAGCTGACCACACCACGAGCGCCACATTCACGGGTAACTTTTACTAGCACACGACTGGGGGCCATGCCGCGCCGGCCAGCTGATAGCATGCGGGCGGCGGCCAGCCGGACCGCCCCTCCATAGCCGACCACACCACGAGCGCCACATTCACGGGTAACTTTTACTTGCACACGACCGGGCGCCATGCCGCGCCGGCCAGCTGATAGCATGCGGGCGGCGGCCAGCCGGACCGCCCCTCCATAGCCGACCACACCACGAGCGCCACATTCACGGGTAACTTTTACTAGCACACGACTGGGGGCCATGCCGCGCCGGCCAGCTGATAGCATGCGTGCGACACCGCGACGGCCTGCCGGACCGCCCCTCCATAGCCGACCACACCACGAGCGCCACAGGGTAACTCTTACTAGCACATAAAAAATAATTTTAAAATGATTTCGCCCGATGCGTAAGTACCTACTGGACTAATTTATAAACTGTTAGGCAAACTAGATATTAAATAAAAGTACCAACCCCTACTGCTTGGACGTGAATATTTACGAAATATTCCTGGCTTATTTAAATACTGTTTAGTTCTGTATACAATGTTGTTTGGTGTTAATAAATGAAGAGAGGAATAATTGTGACGTGAAATATTGTCACATTGTCACTGGGGACGCCAGATTGACCTTAATTCGTTAACTTCGTTATAAGGGACTCTAATATCAAATTATAATCACAAACTTATTCCGTCGACTTATGGCCCGGGGCGCTCCACGAATCTATAAATTAACTTAATAATAAACCTTCCGGGAGATCTTAATCGGGACGAAAAGTTTTCGCATTCCGATAACTTTACCATAAAAAAATATTGATTTATACTTTAGAAATTTTATTCCATTACTCGTGAAATCACGATTTAAATGATTAACCCTGCTTTTATTTAGTTAGTAATTCCATATTTTCTGGCAAAAAATTAGGTTAGAGTTTTTTTGTAGGGTACAAACAGTGATCGTTATAGGGCAGATTTTGTAGGTAAAACAGCAGCCCTATTTTGTTACTTAAGCGCAAACGTTATATAATGGAATCCGTTAACTTATATAGTTAACGGATTCTATGCTATCACGCTATTGAAGTTGATATTTGCACGGCCGCTGTCAAGGTCGATCGCATATAGAGTTCTCATTGAATAATATTTTGTAATTCTGACGCAAGCTCTGACGTAAATAACGAAATCCACTAATAAGGTTTGCGTCTAAGTAACGGAATAGGGCTGTAAGTATTTGAGTAAAATAAATGAATTGTAGCTTTTCCAATAGGTATAAACAAAAAGCTGGGTAAGTGATAAATTATGAAGTTCCATTGTGAAGTAAAATCGTGTCCTAAATCAGGTCTTATCTCTCCTTGTACCTATTGAATGGAGACAATACACGCACAAAGTTCCACAAATTTACATGTAGATAAAATATAATTACTTACCTAATAACTTCTCTTTGTTCCATTAAAACTCTTGCTAGGCTGAGGCTGCTTAGACGCACGGTTGATAATGACAATAAATAAATATTTGATATAATCTCATATCGTCAGTTAATCGTTATATTGTAAGTTTCACGTCTTTATTAACTCATGTCATTACATCACGAGATGATGGCATTGGGAACGTATCTAAATTCCTTATATTAAATGGATCATTACCCATTTACCGTGCCTCCTGCCTCCGTGCGCGGAGGTATCGAATTCGATTCGTGGTCGAGACGCAATAATTAATTAAGTATGGTACGCTAGAGACATCGACAAGCTTGCTTCTTGTCATGATGGGATAGTTAGCTAAATATGAATCAGCTTTTTTAAAAAGTTTCTGACTACCCTGAAAGGGATAGCGTTGTAGTGATATTGATATTTAGCCAAGATAGAAATAGGGATAATTTATTGTTTTTTTTTTAATGTAAAATGTCCTAGTCGGCGCGGGATATTAGAAATCGAGGTATATCTCAATTGGCTAAAATACCAATGTGACCAATCACGTTTGTACCGTTTGCTTTAGAAACTTAAGACGAAAATGAAGTTTAAGACGAAATATTTTAGGGTTCATTATTTTTAATGTGATTTGTTCTACTTGTATGTATGTGTATATATATATGATATATATTATACTATAATGACGTTATTGTGTCATTCATGAATATGCATTTATTAGAATTGTTTATTATTTATTTGTGTAATATATATAATAAATTATATTATTTTATTATTTTTATTTATTTAAAACTTTATTGCACTATGTACAAGGGGCGGGCTTAATGCCGCTAGACATTCTCTGACAGCCAACCTTTGGGACAATGATAACTATAACTTAGATCGATGAGTAGGTGCGAAGACGTATTTATGATTAAATAAAAATTAAGTATTAAATGATAACTATATCTAATAATAATATATATATACTACATTCTAATAGTACTTACATACATACATACATACATAACTATACTATATACAATATCTACTTATATACGCTGTAGGGAGCTGTTTAAGTAATGTGAGTATACCAATCTTTTGAAAATTATTCTGTTGGATGCTTGCCGAACATTGACCGGCAAAGTGTTCCAAAGATTTACTGCAACAACTGCGAAAGAGTCAGACATGAAACCAGAATGATGTGAAGGAATGGAGAGGACAGAGTTGTGTGACGAACGAAGAGACCGATCATGAAGAGAAGAGAGGTAGGTAAATTTGTCCTTGAGGTAATTCGGAGTCGCAGGCTCATTTAAAATTGAGTAGAGTAAACAAACGATTCTGAGATTTCTGCGACTACGAATTGGTAGCCACCTTAACCTAGCACGGTACTCGGAGATGTGATCATATTTGCGATGGCAAAAGATGAACCGGATACATGCGTTAAGTAACCGGTCCATCTTGTTGAGCAACACCTCCGAGAGATCAACACTACACACGTCACCATAGTCGAGGAGGGGAAGGAGAAGGGAAGGAAATTATTGTAGTTCTGTACCAGCCTCGACACATTTATGATTGTATATTAAGGGATTAGCTGAAAATCAGCGTTGTGACTCTTAAAGCGTCGCAGCTCAATGCTGAGCTGGTTCCCTATTTGTCACCACACACTTTTAATTTTAAGTTTACTTTTTTTGCTAATGTGACAAATAAAATATTTTTCTTTCTTTCTTTCTTCTTTCTTTAAACATACGTCTAATTGTCTGCCCTGGAGACAAGAGGGCTGGTTCTTTCCTCGCTTAGAGAATTAGTAAAGCGATTCAGCGAGGAAATGCGGCCATCGTTCTTGCCACCATACCGCAAGAATTAGTAAAGCGATTCAGCGAGGAAATGCGGCCATCGTTCTTGCCACCATACCGCGCAGACCGTTATATATTTAAATTAGGTTTTGTAGCGTATGGAAACTGGAGCTTAGACTTCTTAATTTAAACCCGGCTTTGCCCATGTAAGCTGGTCACCATCTCTGTCAATTTTTATTAAATTTGGTTTAATTTTAATTAAATATGGCTGTGGTGTCACATATCATGTCCTGACAACATATAGACTATATCCGTTCCTATCCGGAATATTTTTGTCGAATTGCATCAAAATCGGGGCAGTAATATAGGTGTAAAGGATGGACAAACAGACATATATCAGTACCTAGAATTCAGATACCTAGACCTTCACTGCTGGAGGTCCACCTCCACTGCCACGCTGGTCAGACGGGTTGGATGGGGTCTGATATTGATTTCATAAGTTGGTATTTGTGAAACCGGGTTAATGTTTTCTCCAAGGCACAGGAATGGTGGTGTTGTAAATCTGTGACAAATGTAAAGTCTTACGTAAGAAAAGTGTATTATCATTGGTACATACTGCGATTCGAACCTGTTTGAGTTGAAGGGAAGCGTTCTAACAACAAGACCACCACCGAATTTTATATACATCATTTACTTTGAATATGCGTGGTTTATAACCACAAGGGATACCGGTGGTGTTGATACTTAATTTTAATGTTTGCCAGAACATGAGAAAATTAAAAATTATAATACGTGAAAAGTTATTGGCTCGACCTTTTTGCTCCTAAATGTGTTTTAATTAGGCCTGGCGCGCACTGGACGTAAATGTTATGTTATAGTGAAAAAAAAAAAAAAGATTATTTTTACTATCACGCATGTGAAGTCTACATGCAGTTAAACGTATGCTAGTCGTGCAAGGTCCAAGAATATTAGCATCAGACATCGGTCCCTACCACTACAAATATTTCCGCTTCTCATAACGAGAGAGTATTATGCTTTTTAATTATTGTTGAAGGTAAATAGACTATTTTATGACAATCCCTCACAATCAACACATCATCACAGCCTGTAGAACACAGAGTCCTAGACCTCTATTGAAGATGAGACTTCCAGAAATTTCTGGAGAATTTGGCATACACTTGCCACGCTGGCCAGACGGGTTGGCGAGGGTCTGTGACGATTATTAATGACAATTTATTAATGATTTTACAAGATGGTATTAGTGGAACCGGGACCGACGGCTTAACTTTCTAGGTCACAGGAACGGTGGTGTTGTAAATCTATGACAAATGTACGTAAGAAAAGTGTGTTTCTTATTACTTACCGGGATTCAAACCAAACTTTTTAAAACCCACAATATCACCGGCTATTTGTAGCACGTGCTTTCTTAACAAAACTAAAATTTGTTGTAATGACGTGACTCACATAGATTCCGTGTTTAAAATTGTAGTATTCTCATTGTTAGTCATTTTAACCATGCGAAAATAGTATTTTTTGTCGTAACCTGCTTTGTACTACGGGGGCTGACGCTATCCAGTTTTTAGGTCTACACCGTAGTATGCCATATTAAAGTATCATCACGACCGTTTCCCTTTCGGGGTGCAGAAACCACGCTTTTAAATAAGCGGATTCACATTTAGCCAACTTTACTATAGGCCAATCATGATAAGTGGGAAGCTCGTAGATGTCTCCAGCGTACCAAACTCGATAAATAAATAAAATATTAATGAAATGTATTTATTTACATTAATAAATATTTTTGTGTCCCGACCAGGAATCGAACCCGGTACCTCGAGTCTAAATTTACGGACTTAACCGCTAGACCACGGAGGCAGTTTTGTCTGTAAACGCAAAGCCTTAATTCACACAATTCCTAATTAATTCAGTGCGGTAGTTGTTGGTTATTAATTTTTCTAGCGTAGGGGCACATTTAATTAGGTGCGGTGTCGACTGTCGAGCAGAAAGTTTGGAGCGATCCCCCGAGCCGTAGTCAAGTCGGCACTCGGCACTGAGACCGGACTGAAAAAGTTTCCGCTCCCAAAAGACAAGCGATACAAGAGTTTATATACTTCTCAAATAAATTTTACATTTTAGGATTGTCAACTCAAAAAAAAATCATCACGACCGGAATTCCTTGCGGGGTGGTAAGAAACTTCGCTTTAATGGTCTAGCGGAATGACAAGTCTATTTTGCTCATTCGGACTTCATTCTCAACACATCAATAATACCTTTTGTAGTATAAATAAAAGAAAAAAAAAGAAGTGTAAGGAGAAAAATGATCGTTTTCAAATCCTATGTTACTCTCAAAGCCTTCCACTTCGTTCTTCCCATAATGACCTACCTAAAATTCCTCCTTACTCTTCCAGCAGATATTTAGATTCCTTTACAGTATCTGCAGCTCCCCAGTGAAACAAACTTCCTTTAATTATCAGACAAGCACCATCACCTGAAATTAAGAAATATACCTTTTTTTTAAATTATACTAGTGCGACACTATTCCATCTTGACTTGGCATGACAGCAATTCGGGCCTGATCCCGAAACTTGTGGATACACTTTACTGGGTTTATCGGCACGAACGGTGGATACTTCCCCGCCCCGGGCAACTGGGTAAATTATCACCATCAGTCCGCCTACCACCTATTATTAATATAAAGTTTAAATAATATTAAGCGAAAAAGACATAAACACGTTTCAAAGAGGTTTAATACGTAAGGTACGTCGCGATGTATGTACCTTGAGTTCGACTGTTCTCTTCCTGGCAGTGATGTGCCGAGGCGTCCCTTCGTTTGACAGCCTGGAAGAAATAATTGAGTGAATTTACGAATTTAAGAATACGGGTGTAGGACTCTGTGATGATGATATCCTTATAATAATTTTCTAAATTACGCTGTAAGGTGTGTTTAAGTAATATTTATCAGAGTGGCTATCAATCTTGTGTCTCGTGCAGTGTTATAGCGGATCATTTTTCACCTTCAGTCAAAACAGATTACGAGACGCGCGGCGTATGTGTGTATTAATGCCTTGAGCAAGACATATTTATATTAAGAGACGCTTCTATCACTTTATTTAATCCTATTATGATTTTATAAATAGGTACTAGATTTAATTTGTTTTACATTAAATAGAGAAATGAAGCTAAAAACTAAATTAATACTACAAATAAAAATTATAAATAAACTAAAACAAAAAAACCTAATTTAAATATCCGTGTCCACACGGATACTGGCAGTAACGCGGGCTGGAATTTTCTTGCTGAATCGCTATACTTATTCTCTGAGCGAGAAAAGAACCAGCGTGGTTAGCTGGATTGCACAATCGTCCAAAAACGAAGTCGTCTAAGAACGATTACGTCTGGCATAAATGTCAAAAGCTAGGCGGAATGTCAAAGATCGCACATTCGCTTTGTCGCGGCGAATATTAGGATATACTAGAGAGCACCTACTCTCTTGTCCCTTGAGAGGTGATGTTTTTTAAAAATGTTTTAGCACTTGAACTCGACGGGTCTTTGATTATATATACGTATTTACGCCGCTTGCCAGACTTTGCGATTTTGGTTTGCTATCTTTAAATTTTATATGATTTAAAAGCTTTTTTATATGTGTTCAGCCATAGAATACAGAGTCCTTAACCTTTAAATGGTGAAAATGAGTTTAAAATATATTAACACAAAATTAGACCTTGTCTTGCTACGGGTCGCTGAGAAATTTATGTTTTTCTTTTACAATTATTTTATGATTTTATAATTAGAATTAATAATGTTGGTATTAGTGAAACCGGGAGCGACGGCCTAACGTGCTTTCTGAAATACGGTATGTCAGCCTCATCAAGCTTTAATTTTAGTACAGATTAAATTAAAACTTATACCATAATTGTGCCTTAAAAACGAAACCGTGACAATTGTAAATAGGTATTTTTATGGGTTGCGATGTCATCTTTTCGAATTTATACTAAATTTGTTTTAAGAAGTCATATAATTTATTTTTTCATTACTATTAGTAACTGATGGTGGTAATTTGCCCAGTCTGCCGGGGCGGGGAAGAATCCGCCGTTCGTGCCGATAAACCCAGTAAAGTGTATCCACACGTTTCGGGATCAGACTCGAATTGCCGTCATGCCTAGTTAAGCCGACATAGTGTTAGGGACTGATTTTAGTCATAAGTGTCTGATTCCAGTTGCTAACATTCATGGTCCTCGCGCGCTACTTACCATATGGTGGGCGCAAGGTCACATGAAATGTAAAAAAAAATTTTTAAAAAAAATGAATGATGACATAATGAGCCTAGCAAAGTTAGCCAAATATAAAAACTAAAAAAAGAAAAACAATAATTGTATCGAGTTATATAAAGATGTCAGCTTGTTACTTACCCTTAAGTTAAAAATATATTAGTACTACGCCACATTACACGACCGATTCAAATGACATATAATTAGAGTCGCTTAATTTCGTACGTAATTTAATGGTTTTTGGTTTAATTTCGAGAATTCATTATGATGCTAATGAGTTTGTATCTCTTCACTGCTGGATTAGCAATTTTTCTTCACAATTGGAACAGCTCGCCTCTGTAGGACATTGAGAGCATCTGTGAGGTACTTGGCGGAACCATCCCAAAGGTGTGAACAGTATTCCACGCATGATCTGTGCTTTGTACAGTAACAGTATGATTGAAGGTGGGAAAAACCGCTTCACGTTGTTTAGTATTCCGAGCTTTCTTGACGCTGTTTTGGTGATGCTCTTAATGTAGTTCCGGTATACTACTCCTGCTAGTGGAAGACTAAGGCAACACTTTGCTTGCTTGGTCCAAAGAGTAAGCTGTGAGCAGAAGACCAGTTAGCAGATTTCAATGATCCGATAAATCTCATGATCGATGTCAAAATTGAGTTCAAGTTGTTTCTTTTTACCAAATATCAAATCAAGAAAGAATGAAAGAGACAACTTGATATTAAGATTGACATAGATATTGAGATCTATTTGTTAGACCTGACATTAAGTATAAGAATAATACCATGATAGCAGTCGTTCTGTAGGACAAAGTTAATGGTAATTTAAGATATAATATTTATTACGGATATTTATCGTTATCATATGCCTTTAACAGACTGGTTAATAAAAATACTTTATTTGTTTTTTTTACGTTTATCGAATACAAAATAATAAAAAATAGAGAATTAAAAATTAAAAGGAATGATCCCCGTTAATTTCAGTAATTAAAAAAAAACTTTAAATATAAATAAGTACGTATTTAAATACGGAATTGTATTCGTAAAAACTGATACTACATTACAACAAATATTTTTATCTCAGTATAAGACCACTGCCTCCAAAAATCGTAACGTGTTATTGTATAGTCGTCGTTGACCGTAACTACATAGTTTAGTTGAAAGCGTAATAGGGATCCCATTTGTATAAGACGTCAGTGTGTAGTGTACTCGTTTATATGTATATACAGTGCAATGTATACAATCGGTGCCGAAGTAATTTCACCGACATTGTAAGTGAAGATTGGAATCGGAAGCTACGTAATCGAGAATGAACTCTCTCGATAATCTGAATATCCATGTATCGAATATTGTATTGTTCTATTGTATCGCATAAGATTGCTTTGAGAAAGTTTACCAGCTAAATTAGTTGCTAACTAAATAATTAAAGTAAAATAATTAAATGCTACTTAAATAATACATACCTTTACGCCTAATTCCTTGCGGGGTAGGCAGAGACAATTGAGCGCCACTTGTGACGATTACGTCATAGCTCTTTCGCTTCTTCGACATTCATCAACCTCTTCATACAGGCCCGTTTGTTTCGATGGCTTTTTAATGCACCTTCAGCTATTGTTTTATTTATTTTATCGTGATAGGTAAGTCTTGATCAATAAAATTGGTAAATAATAAGAATAAAATTAACTTAAAACTAAACCTAGTAAAATAAAGTATAAAAATGACCTCTAGAGACGTCCCATCCGAGATAGTCCCAGGGAGACTGGCAACATTTTCGTTTTGTATAGCGAAGCTAATACGTTGGCAGAAATAGTTGCGCCTTCCTGTCTCCAGACCTGGCCAAGAAGTTATTAAAGCTAGCCGAGCCAGGCACTATGCCGAGGCTCCCGAAGCAAATTCGTAACCAAGTTGGTTCGCATTTCCAACAGTCATACCGTCGTGTCTCTTGCCATCACTCCGCGCAATCCCGGAGGGTTCTAAGATTGTGGATACTCCAGCAGTGACAAGAGCCCTTCGAATGATGTCATTGAGAGCCGCGTGATGAGGGTTGCGGCCGGCACTTCTACCACAATAAAGCCCGTGGTGACCGTATTTCTTGCGGGGTGGTCAGAAACCACGCTTTGTACACAGCGAATTCACTTTTAGCCAACTTTACTTCAGGCCCATCCTGACAAGTGCCGTTGATGCCTCTTAGCGTAGAATCGAGAAATGTCACAAATAAATTATTGTATCCCGATCAGGAAATCAATCCCGGTAGCTTCACGTCTGATTCTATGGTCTTAACCACTAGACCACGGAAACAGTTTAATAAAGTTAAATACATCCTTTTAACATTTTAAAAATAGAGTTTTGATGTAAATGTTAAGATTTATAGGCAAAAGTAGGTTATAAATATTATTTATTTTACAATTTATTCCTATTTTGTAACCGCTATTATTTATTTAAAACAATTATTTTTCCCATTTACAATTTTAAATTTTAAACCTAAAAATGATATGTTTATTAGATATACTTTTTTTGTTTTTTTTTTTGTCACCGTACATTCCCACCAGAATTTGGTTAGGTCTATGATTAAGTACATAATTTTATTAGCTACGAGTGTTATGTTATATAATTTACTTACTACATATATCTATTGTGCCTGGAAAGTGTTATATTCGAGCAAAGAACAGAACTGGCAGTAGGAACCTTATGATGAAGACACTTAAATGCGGCTGTAAAGGGGCCTTGTCAAAATTTATTTATGATTGATTTATTTTATTATGCATGTTATTGTATTATTTTTGGCAGTAAAACTATTTTATTTTTTATATTTAGGTATATTTGTTATTTATTTCCATATATACGAGTATTATGCAATTATTATTCCGTTGTGACGGATCAGCAAAAAATCAGCGCAATGACCCAATAAAAGAGAAGTGGTCTGAAACCACGCTTTTATAACGAAGCGGATTCACATTTAGCCAACTTTACTATAGGCCAATCATTACAAGCTCGTCGATGAGCGTACGAAACTTGAGAAATATCACAAAAAAAAAATAAAAAAATAGGGATTAGGAATCAAACCCGATAACTCCGCATCTAAATCCCATAGTGACCCTGTGTTGCAGCATATTCCCTATTTGTCACTACACTAGCTTGTTGTATTTTAAAATTACTTATTGTGATTTAGGATGTGTTTTTGGGACAAATCTACTTTTTCTTTCTTTCTTTCTTTATGCCTATAAAGTTGAAAAGGCACATGACTATCGCATCCCGTCCCTCGCTGTCAGGCATTGTTAATATTATTAACACTACATACAAGGTCCCGAAATAAATTTGTCATTGAGTTATATAACAAGACCAGAACATCAATGTTATTTTATAGGTACTGGAAATATTTTTTTGTTCTAGCTCGACATAATGATAATAATAGGGTTAATGGCTATACTATATCTATTCGTTTATTTTACTTTTAACATATTATTTATTTAAGTATGTATGTTATGTCTTACGGAACAGAGACGTGGACACTGACAGTGTGTATGGTCCATAAATTCAAGGTCGCTAGTCAGCGTGCTATGCTTGGCATTTCTCTGATGGATAGAATTCGAAACGTTGATATTCGTCAGAGAACCAAAGTAACTGACTGATTAAAAGCTTTCAAAATTAGCAAGCTGAAGTGGCAATAGGCCGGACACATCTACCGTAGAACCGACGACCGATGGGGCAAACGGGTTCCGAAGACCGCGTGCAGTAGCAAGCCTTGGGGGATGCCTACATCCAGCAGTGGAGAGACACAAGCTCATGATGATGATGATAGTATGTTATTAGTTTAGCAAACATTTTGCTTACAGACCAGCATTGCATTCTATAAGTCACATCATTTAGGTACACACAAAAACTAAATACACTTTAAAAATATATAAGAATGGCAAATCAATAACAAACCCTTCTAGCCCTAAAAGATAAATATTTTCGGTCGTTCAATATCCAATTGAACGGCGTTAGTTATAAACTATTAGTAATACTAAAGATATATTTAATAAAATGAAATATAAACTAAAATATATAATAGGTACCCGCCGCATGTCCTCGTTGGATCACTATGGTGGTGCTCTGAGGAGAACCAGCCCTCTTGTCACCGAAGCAAACAATAAGACGAGGGTTTGTTCTTTAAAATGTACGTACGAGTAGTCTTTGATTTTATAGATACGTATCTGGTCATGGATTAGGACATCACTAATTGTACGAGCTATCAAAATTTAAATAAAGGAAGGGAAATGGGATAATCTAAGTTTGATGGACAATAACCCTTCTCCGCAAGAGAGAAAACAATTAATTTGTATTTTTTTTATTTTCCCAGGCAGAACTATACATAAATCAATGATAGCCTTTCATGTGAAATGTTTTCTATCTATCCTGTATTGTATCCCTCCCCGGGGCGACGTGGAAATTGTTTGGATACAGTTAAATAGTTTACTGCACAAAATACGACTCCACGCTGAGATTCCCACTTAGCATTCGCAAATGTACAAAGCTGTCGGCGCGAGCGGAGTTTATTCAGAAACTCCGAATGGAAAATACAGCTTTATTTATTAACTTTATACACTTTATATATACCTTGAATTAAATAATTATTACGCCATATTTATTCATTTGTTTAATGCATTTTATTACACCAACATAATGTTGCAGACTATTTAACTACGTCATTCACCACGGAACCACGCCAGAGGCATGGACCAGGAGTGTTGTGGTCCTGTTCTTTAAAAAGGGTAACATCTCCCTTTTAAAGAATTACAGGCCCATATCACTCCTGAGCCATGTCTATAAGTTGTTTTCAAGGGTGGTCACAAATCGACTCGCTCAGAGAATGGATGATTTCCAGCCCCCGGAGCAGGCTGGGTTTCGAAAAGGCTTTAGTACGGTCGATCACATTCATACATTGCGACAGATAATACAGAAAACCGAGGAGTATAATCTGCCGCTATGTCTGGCGTTTGTGGACTATGAGAAAGCCTTCGACTCAATCGAAACCTGGGCTGTTCTGGAATCCTTGCAGCGATGCCTAATAGACTATCGATACGTTGAGGTGCTGAGATGTCTTTACAGTTCTGCGACTATGACCGTCCAGTTACAGGGTCAGCATACAAAGCCTATCCAACTGCGCAGAGGCGTGCGACAGGGGGATGTCATATCCCCGAAACTGTTCACGAACGCGTTGGAAGATGTTTTTTAAAATGCTAGACTGGAATTACTGCGGCATAAACATCAATGGAGAATTTATCTCACACCTCCGATTTGCGGATGACATAGTCATTATGGCCAGTTCACTCAAGGATCTTAGCGGAATGCTGAACGGCTTAAACGTAGCATCCCAGCGGGTTGGTCTCGAAATGAACTTAGACAAGACGAAAGTCATGTTCAATGATCATGTCAAGCCGAGGCCAATCTGCATAGGAAACGACACTCTCGAAGTTGTGCAAAATTACGTATACCTCGGGCAGACTATCCAATTAGGAGCAGCCAACTTCAGCAAAGAAGCCGACAGACGCATTCAGCTAGGATGGGCGGCATTCGGGAAACTCCGGCACATCCTCTCATCGTCTATACCACAATGTTTAAAGACTAAGGTCTTTAACCAGTGCGTCCTTCCGGTAATGTCGTACGGAGCAGAGACGTGGACACTAACAGTGGGTCTGGTCCATAAATTCAAGGTCGCTCAGCGAGCCATGGAGAGAGCTATGCTTGGTGTATCTCTGATGGATAGAATTCGAAACGTTGATATTCGTCAGAGAACGAAAGTTACAGACATAGCTTTTAAAATTAGCAAGCTGAAGTGGCAATGGGCCGGACACATCTGCCGCAGAACCGACGATCGATGGGGCAAACGGGTTCTAGAGTGGAGACCACGTACGGGAAGACGCAGAGTGGGACGACCCCCCGCCAGATGGACAGATGACCTAAAGAAGGTCGCTGGTGGGGGTTGGATGAGGGTAGCGAAAGATCGCGTTAAGTGGCGAGCCTTAGGGGAGGCCTACATCCAGCAGTGGAGAGATACAGGCTGATGATGATGATGAATGTTGCAGCGTATTCCATATTTATTACAACTGTTTGTTATATCAAGATTTAATATATAATTATATATTTGACGCGGATATATCTGGTTATCGCGTGGGAAATAATTAAAATATAAATAAATAAAATTATGGATGTTTCCTTGTATGGCCCATTTCTATGGCCTATTTGTTAATTTACCTACATTATTTCCGCGTACGACCCAGTTTTGTTACATATATGCCTCCTATGCTCCACTTTTTCGTCTTAATAAGTACAGTCAACTAAATTACAAATAAAAGTTTTATATTTACTTCGTATCATTAAAATTAACCCTTTAAGTTATCGAAATAAATATATATATATACAAAATCGTGCAATCCAATGAGAATTTCGATGTGTTCGCATCAACGGAAAGTAAAAACATTGTCCTAAAGTACTTGGAGCCGTATTAATTCGTACATCCAGTCACTTATCCTTGTGTTTGAATTTTGTTATGAAATATGTATTGTTTAAAAGTAGAATCTGTAATGTATATTTTAATGGAAATAAATTAATAATCTTTAAAATACAATAAATCGTTTAACAACATAAACTACCTAAACTAAAATACAATAAATCGTTTAACAACATAAACTACCTAAACTAAAATACAATAAATCGTTTAACAACATAAACTACCTAAACTAAAATACAATAAATCGTTTAACAACATAAACTACCTAAACTAACATTCATTAGTGCTAAAAAGTAAATAATGTCTAAACAAATTATTTTAGCCTGTTATTTGACATATCCTGGCACGGGATTTACCTAAAATGCTACCTGTATTGGTAGTAAGAAATCAATTTATTATTAGCTACTTTCTTCAGGTCACACAAGCACACTGTAACAACTAAGTACGATTAAAATATCGATTCAGCTTATTTTGAACTTCATTCAAACCTAGCCTAAGTCATCTAACATTTAAAACGGTAAAAATTAAATGGTAGATCTAGGAAACTGTCTGCTCGAGCCAAGTTAAAGCTTATTTTAAGTTAAGTACAAGATAAATTTAATTTCGGAATTTAACAGTAGGTAACGAACAAACATAATTAGGCTGTGGTGTTTAATTTTATGTTTGCAGAGGACGCGGAACAGCAACCAATTTTTAAATGTAGTATAACTGAGAAATGAAACGAAACAAAATGTAATAAAATGTACTTTAAGATGTGTAGTATCGACTCTACCACTTTAGTTTTATGATAAATACTCTTGATATCATTCCAGTTTTCCTGCAGAGACGTGGACCCTACCCAAAACATAAAAAAAATTAAGCGATGGTAGCTCAGTTGTAAAAACGCTTTCCTTAAAATCCACAAAGGTACGCGGTTCGAACCCCGGTATGTAATAATGGAAAATACTTTTCTAACGTATACAATTGTCTTAGATTTACAGTACCACTTGATTCCAAAGATACCAACTTGTGGAATCAATAATAAATTATCATTAAAATTGACCCGTCTGGCCGGCGCACCGTGGCTAGTGTAGGCCGCAGTTCTTCAGAAATGTATTCTGGAAGGCCCATCTCCAACAGTTGAGATCTAAGAGTGTAAGTGTTCTAGGGGATGATGATCCTTGAAATTCAGGAATGAATATGGGGTATAAGATCTAAGTAGGACTTGTGATACTACGGCAACCTAAAGGTTTTTTTCTGACCACTTCATGTATATCACGGGCAACCTAGTGGCCCTAAAAAAGCTAGTAAAAATACTGTATCGATACGCGCCGGGTTGCGATAATCTTCAAATTAGATACATAGACGATACTATGATAATCGGTAATTATAATGATAATTTTGCGGGAAAGAGACAGGACACTGACAAGTTATAGGGGTAACAAATTAGGAATGTCTGTTTTTGCACCGACGGATCACAATATCGCCCAACCATCCAAAATTGGTTAATATACTGCGAGTGGCACGAACACAAGCAATCCATCGTGTGTGATAAAGAAGCTCAATGTCTCGAGCTTGTGACCAAAATGTAATTACAACAATATTAGCAACCGTAAATCAGTGTTTGCATTTAGAGAATACTGAAACAAAGTTAGATAAATAAATAAACAATGAGCGTCAGAGCAGCGGGTTTGTCGAGCCCGGAGCGCTCTTACGGATATCTTAAACTCTGATATCTTTAACTCTGATATTTTTTTAAACCACACTAACAATTAATAATTTATTAATTTTGTGGCAGCAACATTGATCAGCTTGGCCCCCACGGCCTGTCTTGTCTCAAAAGTGCCGGTCGTCGTTTCCGCCTCGGTTCTGTTAACGATGTGATCCATCGGGCTTTGGTTACTGCCGGAATCCCATCGGTTCACGAACCGTCTGGGATCTCTCGCAATGACGGTAAAAAACCCGATGGATTGACCTTGGTGCCTTGGTCGATGGAACGAGCATTGGTGTGGGACGCTACTTGCGTCGACACCCTTGCTAGGTCTCATCTCCAGGGCACCTCTGCCAGGGCCGGGGCTGCAGCGGACTTGGCTGAAAAGGCCAAATACGAGTCGATTAGCAACAAGTGTTTGTGCCTTTTGGTCTTGAGACAATGGGTCCGTGGGGGCCAAGTGCAAAGAAGTTCTTTAAAGAGTTGTCTAAGCGCCTGGTTAATGCTGTATGTGACAAGAGGGCTGGCAGTTTTCTCGCGCAGCAAATCAGCATTGCTGTGCAGCGGGGGAACGCTGCAAGTGTTCTTGGCACACTGCCACAGGAATAAATCATGGGTGAGTATTTTTATTTATAATTAGTTTAATTTTTTTTTCTAATTTAGTTTGAATTTTTATTTCATACTTATTTTATAACAATTAATTTAAGTTATGTATCGTAATTCCTCTCTTCATTATGATGACATGTATAGAATTACATACATACATATCTTCACGCCAGATCCCTTGCGAGGTATTATATTATAATGTGAGGTCATTTTAACCTCCCATCTGCTTACGTCAGTGAGAGGTCAAAGTAATTTGATTTACGCAAAATGTTATACGTACTATATACAATATAGGTACGGCTTATTTGTTAGCAAAATTAGCTCCAAGCTAATTACATAACTCCGACAAAATTTACACTGCCTATAGACATTTTGAATTCACTAAAGTTAGATGGAGATTGTTTTAGTAATTATATTTAGGTATTCTTAATAATCAAATCAATTATTATTTCACTTAAAAACTTGCAGTTTTCATATATTTAGTTATGGTATAGCTGCCTACAATTTATTTGTGATATTTCTCTAGTTTGGTATGATAGAGACATCGATAAGCTTGCCACTTGTCATGGTGGGCCTCTACAGTAAAGTAGCCTAAATGTGAATCCGCTTATTTAAAAGCGTGGTTTCTGACCACCCCGAAAGGGATACGGTCGTGATGATACTTTACTTTAATATAACATGCAGGGTAAATCCAAGCACCCTTTATAAAACTCAAGCATGCAAACAAAACTGGATATTTTCAAAGCATAAATGATTTACGTTGTAACACATTTTACTGATATTAAAATTAACTTTATAGCTAAACTAAATGTGTTCAAAATATTAGACGTTAAACTAACGTTTTACCTACTGACCTATTTGCCCTAGTTCAACTGAAAAAGCTTGCAAATGATATTGGTTTTATTTAAGAAGAATATAAGGTCTGTTACTCATAGGTTTACACTGGGTCTGTCGTATGTAGTATAATAATGGGCCAAGTGTTTCGGGCTTGTGACCAAAAAAGCTAAGCTGAGGGAGTTCCTTTTTTGCGTAAAATACTTCCATCCTTGCGGGGTAGGCAGAGACAATTGAGCGCCACCTGTCTCGGTCTCGGCATACATTAATGCAGCTATTGTTTTATTTATTTGATCGTAATATGTGAGTCTTCCATTTGTGAGTCTTGGTTGGACTTCCATCACTGTTTGCATAATTTAGTAGGTATTTTTTATTCAATGTAAATTATTAACTACATAAATAATAAAACTAGTACAACTTTATATTCTTAATTCTTTGTTTTTGTCTTTTTTTTGTTTTAATGACGGTGAATCGATAAGTCATCAATGATACGCCCCCTGCCTGAAGGGCCAACGCGGGAGACCCCAAGGCGCCTACGGACTGAAACCCAATAAACCGTCTCTCTTTCACTGTTGGCCCTGCGTGCCTTAACAGCTAAGTCTAGAGTCGTGGCTACGGAGTAAAGGCACTTGTTCGCCGCGAATTTAATTCTTTGTATGTGACTGTACATTTCCACCAGAATTTCTTTACGTCTAATTCTATAAAATTATAGAACTCGAAGGGTATTTTTTTACTTCCATATAAACAAATATGGGTGATAAAACAAGAAAAATAAATTATATAAAACTCGGCATCAGGCATATAAGAAAAAATAAGACAGAATTGGACGAAAAATGTTAATTGTTCATGTTTAGATTAACAGGCAATTCAGCTTTGTCTACATTAGCTCCCCTCTCGATTGTGACGCGAGAAAAATGAATCCATTAACCGTAGAAATATATAGGTATAGTTATTAAAGACATGACACCCCATACAACTTTTTAGTTACAATAATATGGCTCCAGAATTAGCGAAAACTTTGAATAAAAAAGAATTGAATACAAAAATACATTAGATATAAAAATATACCTATATAGGCGCGGTGTCTACCGAGTTCAAATACTGTACCTGCTTGCGACACAATACAGATATATTATTAAATTTATTTATAATATTTCTCGAGTCTCTTGCGACATCGACGAGCTTACCATTGATTATGATGCGCCTTTAGTAAAGTAAGCTAAATGTAAATCCGCTTCTTTAAAGGCGTGGTTTTTGACCACCCCTCAAGGGATATGGTCGTGATGATGATGTTATACCAATTAAAATAAAGGCACTAACGGCCGGTTGCAACAACGTAACATCGGGGTGAGGCACGTCTTAAATAACCAAAGTGACAAGCTGACGTATATCAATTTTATTAATTATTTTAATTATCCTTTTTGCGGTCGTAAATTATATCATATCACAGCCTCTAGATCACAGAGTTCTAAAGCTCCACTGTTGGAGATGGGCCTTCCAGAATACATATCTGGAGAATTCGGCCTACACTCGCCAAGTTGGTCGCCTGATCAAGAGCTAGCGAGAGTCTGATGCCAGTTATAATGACAAATTATTAACGATTCCACAAATTGGTATTAGTGGAACCGGGGCCGATGGTTTTACATCTCTCCAAAGCACGGGACCGGTAGTGATGTAAATCTATGACAGATGTAACTACGCAAGAAAAGTATTTCTTATTGTGACGGCCGGGGTTCTTGTTCTTACAACCGAGCAACCATAATATTCTTTAGTTTACGTTATGTCAATGGATGTTGAAGTTGGTACGAGTTAATTATTGGGGTCAATGTTTTTTTAACCAAAACGTTGATTGGAGTGGCATGTCCTATTAGTCCGAGTTATGTCCGTCCATGACATTAACATTCCGTTTAATGTGATGTTTCTCATTTCCTTTTGCGTGTTTAATGTCATGTTCTGAATGTCTTTTTCTTGTTTTACCTGTCCATCTCTTCTTTATCAGTTTACGTACGTTTTATTAGAATTTATAAACATACAGTATATATGTTTGGATAGAGAGAAAAGCCAAGAATAGTGGATGCAGTGTGTAATTACGTAATAAAAGGGTTTTATGTCACCAGTTTGGTCACAAGGCCAAAACACTATTTTACTTCTCTATCGGTACGTAATGGATCCGGCACATCATAGGCAAACGTTAAACATGTCAAAAGAAAATAAATCTTACAGTAACCGGATTTTTAATTAGTATAATATCCCCACAAAGGATATGGTCATCATGATGATACCCACGTTTTTAAAAAAGCAGATTCACATTTTGCTAACTTCACAAAGGGCTTGTGATTGTGATTACAGTGGCTTTTCCGCACCGTCTCTATTGGACCATTGTGCGGGACCTTTACTCCTTCAGCGGGCCACCGATCTCCTCCAGAAAGGCCAGGAGACCCGTCACGTCCCTATAGACCTAAGGGCTGCTAACGGCTTCATCATTCCAAGTGACAAGCTCGCTGATGTCTCTAGCCTACCATATTGTATTGTGTCTCGTCCAGGAATTGTACCCGGTACCTCCGCATCTAAATCTCCGGTCATAACCGCTAGACCATGGCGGCAGTTTTGTGGTTTATACAACTTTTTACAGTTACTTTTATTCATTGATGCGTTTTAGATTGTGCATGGTTTTAAAGGGATTTATTTTCTCATTTACTCAAAACTACTAACTCAAAATTCAAAATCAAATACGCTATGTGTGTATGTTTAGAAAATTATATATTTTTTAAATTACCGCAATTGTATTTTATGTGAAACGTTATTTTGTATATAACAATAATAATATAATAATTTTAAACGTTTTTTACAGTGATACATTTTTACCTGACTGAGCGACGCAAAGAAGAGTTATGTGTTTATGTATGTATGTATGTATATATGTATGTATGTACGTTTGTTCCTTTGTCTTCCAACGGAGACCACGCGAGTGTCACTTAAGATATGACATTAATCAAATTTCATTAGGGCGATAACTTTAAATAAATTTATATATTTAAAGTTATCGCTCTAATGAAATTTGATTAATGTCATATAAAATAATTTCAATGGTGTAGTTAAGCAGTTATCAAATTTTTTGCGACAAAATCCTTAAGCTTTTTTTTTATTTTTAGTTTTTATTCTTTTAAATTTTTAATTAAAGTAATTTTTTAAGCAATCGAGTTTTTTATTTTATAAATTAATTATTTGACATGTGATTTTATTTTATTTCATTAATTACAAAAGTATTTTATTTAAAAAATAAATTTGTAAAAGTTTTCAAAATACGTGTAGCGGTTAGTTAGTAAAATGTCTTAACAATTGTAGAAATAATTGAATATCCATCGAGCCTGATTTCTTTTGCTATTCCCTAAGCGACTCCAATTCGGGGAAGTGAATTTATTTTATAGCCAGAGGTATATTACGGAATAAGAATTCAGAAACAGAGGATATTTTTAACACGTTCCCTGCCAACTATAAGCGTATGACGACGAGCTACGGGTATTTTCGTTATTTAATTTTAAATCAAAATCTATAAAAGTTGTTAAATAAATAAATTATATTCAATGCCACGCTGGCAGACGGGTTGGCGAGAGAGAACTTAAAAAGTAACGGTAAAATTGAAAGTAGTGATGTTACGTTATGGTTTTTTGAAATAACTTAACGTAACCGTTATCTGTTTCAAATAATGTTGTGATAACTTTTAATAACTATACTATATGTAATATCGTATTAGATTAGCTACAATAGTTTGTATTATGTACCTATTCGTTATTCAACTTATACATACCTACTACAAAAAATGAAGTCGGGAGATCTCTTCCGTGCAACTTTCTCACTCGCACTTGGGCAAATGTGCAATGCCTCATCCTATTCATTTCATTTATACGCAATGCTTCGCATTCTAGTAGGTACGAATAGCTATTTATAACTGACCGTTGCAAGATCGAACTATTTTAACGAACATTTACATTGCACCGTCAAGCAGTGTTTTGCAAAGTAGATAGTAATTTCCCTAGAAAACGATAGATAGTACAGTTCTTAGTAAATAGTTTAGTAACTATCTATGTTACATAGCGCCCAACCCCTATTAAATGTGTTTTAGTCAAAATAACGTAAATAATAATAGGCTCCAGTAGCCTCGCCAACCCGTCTGGCCAGCACTGCAACGAGAGAAGGCTCTCCACAAATATATTCTGAAAGGTCCATCTTTAACAGTCAAGTTACTATTAGAGTTGTTATTCGTATGATATTTTTTAATTAAATTTTAATAATTAGGCATTAATGGAATCATACAGTATTTGGTTGGGTAGGGAGAGGAGTGGAATGGAGGATGGTGAGCGTATTATCGCCCAATAAAATAAAAAACTGCCTCCGTGGTCTAGCGGTTAAGTCCGTGGATTAAGACTCGGAGGTACCGGGTTCGATTCCTGGTCGGGAGACAAAAAAAAATATTAATGTAAATAAATACATTTAATTAATATTTAATTTATTTGTGATATTTCTCGAGTTTGGTACGCTGGAGACATCGACGAGCTTGCCACTTGTCATGATTGACGTATAGTAAAGTTGGCCAAATGTGAATCCGCTTATTTAAAAGCGTGGTTTCTGACCACCCCGAATGGGAAACGGTCGTGATGATACTTGACTTTATACTTTAAAATAAAAAAGAAGGCCTCCTTTTTAAACCAGCCTATTGTCGGTCGCAAGCCCGAGATTGATTCTTCTCATCTTTTACCCATACCCGATCGACCCGACACCCGCACGGTGAATCCATGGTATGCTTAGAAATTTGTCTTCCCTTCTTAGCTCGGCTAAACTCGCGCTTAAACAGTAAATAATGTATTCTACCCTATTGTCATTTTGATGTTTGTGTTTTAAGAAATAGAATCCCGCTGCAGTGAAGTTTAATATAAGTAAATAACGTTGCACGAGTGGAAACGAACACGGTGAACGCTCTGACCTGTTTCATAACAATGATCCTCGCAGACAGCGTCACAAAACTGAAACAAATTTAATTTATTATCCCCAATACGAACTCATTTCGTATTCGTAATGTCCGCTCACATTATGATGCCGAAATACTTTAAGAGCCACTATCATAGGTCATGTTTATTTTTTAAATAAAAAGGTAAGGTGAATTAGGGCAAGTGTGGCATATAAATACGAGAGATAAACTTTAAATGATGACCATTCATTGTTACTTATTGTAACGAGTTGTAATTACCGTGTACTTCTGTAATAAAAATATACATTTATTCGAAAAAATATTTACAACATATAAAATTAAATTAATATTAAGGATAGGGATATAAGTCCCGTCCGCGTCGAATGGTGGCAAGAACGCTGGCTACATTTCCCTGCTGAATTGCAATACTGATTCTCAGGGCGAAGAAAGAGCCAGCCCTCTTGTCACCGGAGGAGACAATAAGACGCGGTGTTATGTCTTTTAAAAACTTTTATGCGCTTGGACTCCATGGGCCCAGAGTTTCTACAGCAAACGGCACAAATATGTAATCTTTTAATATACTTACATACTTGCGCCGCTTGCTGGACTCCGCATTTTCCGCCGCGGCTCCCGCTTTATGCGCTGTCCCCATGAGATGCGATGCGGCGAGGGTGTCGACGCACGTGGCGTCCCACACCAGAGCACGTCCCCGTTCCCAGGGGACCAACGTCATACCATCGGGTCTCTTGCTATCATCTCGGATAACTCCAACAGGCTCTAGAAGAGCTGGAACCTCGATGGTGGCTATAGCCTTTTTAATAGTATCGTTAAGGGAGCCGTGACGGGAAAATCTGCCCGCACTTTTGGAACAGGAGAGCCCATGAACTCTATGTAGGATACATAATGGTGCCGTAACCGAAGACCAACGGCGATACGGAAACTTTCGTCGTCAAGCAGTGTGACGAGGTTCGTAATTACCACATATATTGCATATTCCTCGCCTAGTCACACTTCTCCCTTAGTTATGGAAAGAACAGAAAAATGTATTTGACAGAGTAGACAATTATTTTGTGATATCATCAGTAAGTCTTGTTTTAAGCGGTGTTATGTATATATAAATATCACCGCGGCAAGCTTACAATATTAGTTCTCCTAGAAAGTAAAAATTGGCATTTGCCATCATTGCAAAAAGCACCTACTTTCAACGAGAACAAAGGATAGGCTGACTGGTGGTAATTTGCCCAGTCTGCCGGGGCGGGGAGGTATCCACCGTTTGTGCCGTAAATAAACTCAGTAAAGTGTATTCACACGTTTCGGGATTAGGCTCGGATAGCCGTCATGCCCAGTTTCCCTTTCGGGGTGGTCAGAAACCACGCTCATAAAGAAGCGGATTCACATTTAGCCAACTTTACTATAGGCCAATCATGACAAGTGGCAAGCTCGTCGATGTCTCTAGCGTAACAAACTCGGGCGTAACATAATTTTATTTATTTAAATTAATAAATATTATTGTGTCCCGACCGGAAATCGAACCCAATACCTTCGAATCTAAATCCACGGACTTAACCGCTAGACCACGGAGGCAGTTAATAGAAGGCAGGTATACGTCGCAATAAGTTTTTATATCAAACTAGCTGACCCGGCGAACTTCAATAGTCAATGAAAGTCGTGCGGTACTTATACACTAATATATAATAACGTACATATAATACATAACAAACTTACATAGCTGGGCATTAACTCGTTAATCCGTTAATCGTTAATTAACGAAGTTAACATTTTGATTAACGGGTTAACTTTTAAGTTAACTTTTAAAAATGTTAACGGACACGTTAACTTCCGTTATTATGCAGAAGTCCGTTAATCGTTAATCCAATGCCACTATTTACCGCACGGCACCGCGGTGTGGCGCGAAAAACTGGTTCAGACAAGTATAAAACGACAAGTGCCGGGCGCGGCGGCGCGTGAGACAAAACAAAACTAGATATATTTTGCCGGCGCGTGCGAGTAAGAAAACTGCGAAGTACTAGCGCCAGTGCTTAGAGTGACGAGTGTTGTGTTTGTTGTTATTATAAATTACTGTCAGTGATAATTTGCGTGTTAATAAAGAAGAGTGCAGTGTAATTAGTTAGATAGAAAAGTGTACTGTGCAGTGTAGTAATCAAAACTATATCATTGAAGACATGGAATCGGATTTCAGCGGTCCTGATGAGAATCCTTGGCCACATTTGACTGAGTATGTGGAATTTGTATCCAGATCGGGCCAGCAAATACTTTTTGCTTGTAAGCGTTGCTTGCCGAAAGACGCCATAATAAAAGTTCATGTATCAAGCCTGAATACGTACAGTTTGAAGAGATTTTTAAGGCGGGCTCTAACCGAGGCAAGACAAAAAAAAGAACTCATTCTGACAATATTATATATTAACCTGTTAACTTCCAGAACCTAAACCAACAGGTTTTATAAGTTCACTAACGCACGATATAAATGCAATTTCACACATATTAACGGATTAACGATTAACGTTAACTTCCGTTAATTCTTCCGAAATGTAACGCTTTAACGTTTAACGAAGCTAACTTTTTTTGTAGCGGATTAACGATTAACGAAGTTAACTATTTGATTAACGGTGCCCAGCTATGCAAATATATATAAAATACATACAATATGATAACAATTTAGAGTAGTAATTTTTTTTAGAGAAGTAATTTTTTAAAACACTTAAGTGAGGGTGGTTTTCGAACGTTAAGTGGAAGCCGGTTCCCGGCGGGCTGCTGATACTGTAGAAGCCGGTTCCCGGCGGGCTGCTGATACTGTAGAAGCCGGTTCCCGGCGGGCTGCTGATACTGTAGAAGCCGGTTCCCGGCGGGCTGCTGATACTGTAGAAGCCGGTTCCCGGCGGGCTGCTGATACTGTAGAAGCCGGTTCCCGGCGGGCTGCTGATACTGTAGAAGCCGGTTCCCGGCGGGCTGCTTATACTGTAGAAGCCGGTTCCCGGCGGGCTGCTGATACTGTAGAAGCCGGTTCCCGGCGGGCTGCTTATACTGTAGAAGCCGGTTCCCGGCGGGCTGCTGATACTGTAGAAGCCGGTTCCCGGCGGGCTGCTGATACTGTAGAAGCCGGTTCCCGGCGGGCTGCTGATACTGTAGAAGCCGGTTCCCGGCGGGCTGCTTATACTGTAGAAGCCGGTTCCCGGCGGGCTGCTTATACTGTAGAAGCCGGTTCCCGGCGGGCTGCTGATACTGTAGAAGCCGGTTCCCGGCGGGCTGCTGATACTGTAGAAGCCGGTTCCCGGCGGGCTGCTGATACTGTAAAAGCCGGTTCCCGGCGGGCTGCTGATACTGTAGAAGCCGGTTCCCGGCGGGCTGCTGATACTGTAGAAGCCGGTTCCCGGCGGGCTGCTTATACTGTAGAAGCCGGTTCCCGGCGGGCTGCTGATACTGTAGAAGCCGGTTCCCGGCGGGCTGCTTATACTGTAGAAGCCGGTTCCCGGCGGGCTGCTGATACTGTAGAAGCCGGTTCCCGGCGGGCTGCTGATACTGTAGAAGCCGGTTCCCGGCGGGCTGCTGATACTGTAGAAGCCGGTTCCCGGCGGGCTGCTGATACTGTAGAAGCCGGTTCCCGGCGGGCTGCTGATACTGTAGAAGCCGGTTCCCGGCGGGCTGCTTATACTGTAGAAGCCGGTTCCCGGCGGGCTGCTGATACTGTAGAAGCCGGTTCCCGGCGGGCTGCTTATACTGTAGAAGCCGGTTCCCGGCGGGCTGCTGATACTGTAAAAAAATTTGAACATCTGCTGGAAGAATGTGTCGGGATTTTTAATTGATTGTTCTGCTTTTATATATAAAATAACAAATAAGTATTTTTCAAAATTATCTTTGAATTATGATACTGCGTGTTAAGATTCGGAAATCGCGCTCAAGAGCATTTCGTTTCCAATTTAAGTAGGTTTTTCCCTCGGGCACCTCTTAGGGCTTCCGGACTCAGGTGGGGAATAAATGAATTGACTCTTCAGGCCTGAGAGGCATAATATCACATTAAAGTCAAAATATATTTCTTCACGTAAACCTATTACATTTATGACACGTCATTGTTTAAATTATTTTGAATGATTCTACTTCTGCTAGTGGTAGACTAAACAGTAATGTGGTTCGATGCGTAAGCTATTAACAGAAGACCAGCAGATTAGCAGATTCCAGTGACCTGTTTGTGTTTAATCTGACTGAGAAAGGAATCCTCACCTATATCAGATTTACAAATGAAACAAATGCAGACTTACACAACACCAATAAATAAATATCTTTGAAATTCAATAAGAGAATACAATACGTGGTACAGGGGTACTCTACCAGGTATGTCACCTAAAGTAAAGTATCATCACGACGTGTCCTTTACAGGTGATCAGGGGCCACGCTTTTAAATGAAGCGAATCCACATTTAGCCAACTTTACTACAGGCCCATCATGACCGCTTGTCAATCCGCAAGCTCGTTAATGTGAACGCGAACGAAATGATGCGAACTTAAACCTATTACAGGCATTTGTGGAAGTATATTTTGTAAAGATACCCATCTACCAAACAAACAAAGAACTAAAGTCAGGTCGTATTTTTTTTTGTTTTAATGGACCATGGTGTTAATAGTCTTTTTGCGCAATAAAAAAAAAAGAAGGCCTCTTTTGTAAACCAGCCTAATGTCGCAAGTTCGAGAAAACACTCTTCTCAACTATCTTTTCCACACACGATGGACCCGGCACCCGTTCGGTGAATCCATGGATTGCTAAGAAATATGTCTTTAATTGGGATTAGAAAAAAAAAACTCATTTTGTTGATTACTATGACAAAGTTACCCCCGAAAGAATCTTGAATGTACGTATTTCTTTGTCATTGCATAAAGATATGTTAGCAAAATAATAGTCGTTCGGAATTGACTGGCTGATGTTTGTAGAGGCACTTATTGAAACATCATTCCCAAAATATGATATTTCACGAGCCCCAAGGGTTTCTCCATATCCGGTTACTCCGAAATGTTTCTTTCGCCTAACATTTTAATACACATTAACTGGCAACATGGGGATTCTTGGGAAAAAGTATCCACTTTAACTTTATTGATGTTGTTAAGTGACTACTCTTGAGTAATCCGCCACCCTCGGTACAGGTTACGAGTTTGCGCCGTTTGGGGTCGAGACGATGGGCACATGGGGAGATTCAGCCAAGCGTCTGGCCAAGGAGTTGTCCAAACGGCTAACAGAAAAGTCTGGAGACAGAAGAACTGGCAATTGTATCTGTCAAATTATTAACCTCGCTATACAGAGGGGAAATGTTGCCAGTCTCCTTGGGACTATGCCTGAAGGATCATCTTTAGAGGACATTTTTTACTTATAATTTATTTTTTATTGGGTTTAGTTAATATTTTATTTTATTTTTACTTTTTAAGTAGGTTTAATTATAAAAAATAACAAGTGAAGGCAACTTTTAGTGATCGGTGGAGAGTATATTCAGGTATTGCAGCTCAATCCAATGGTTTGTGCCACTATGTATTAGGTGTTCTGCTATTTCTAGCTTGTTAGCTCATGGAATGCTCCAGTGTGGCTACACCTAGACTGAAGTTACTTTAGACTGTAAGGACACTTTAACGTGTGTGTGTGACCGAGCTCGAGGAGATTGGATGACTTCGTTAATGGGCCCAGGTCTCTATGAAAACCCAGAGACTGGGTTCGGAAAATACTTAGACACTACAATCACATCACAAGTATTATTTACTGCCTCTGTGGTAAAAAGTATCATCACGACCGTTTTCCCTTTCGGTGTGTTCAGGAACCACGCTTATAAATAAGCGGATTCACATTTAGCCAACTTTACTATAGGCCAATCATGACAAGTGGCAAGCTCGTCGATGTCTCCAGCGTACCAAACTCGAGAAATATCACAAATAAATTTAATATTAGTTAAATGTATATATTTACATTAATAAATATTTTTGTGTCCCGACCAGGAATCGAACCCTAAATCGGTACCTCCGAGTCTAAATCCACGGACTTAACCGCTAGACCACGGAGGCAGTCTCTGTGGTCTGGCGATTATATTATTATCCAGATATATGTATGTTCTGGAAGACCCATCTCCAACAGTGGGAGTCTAGTAAGCTGTGTAAGGGTGTAGGGGCTGTAATGATGTTGTGTTCCATAAATGTATTGACGGCAGTCCTGCTTAGGCCCAATTCTTTCAGTAAGTGATGCAAAGATTTTGCTGGAACTCCTCTCGCACCAACTTCCACTGCGTAAAGCCGAGTCTTGAACCCGTTCCTGATCATTTCTTCTGTGAGATCATAATATTTATTTGACTTCATACGTTCCTTGTTTCCGTATCCAGCTATGTTTCTGTATCGTTTTATTAATTACATTGCTTACGAGTTTACATAAAGTGTAAACTCTGACAAATCCAAGTGTTGCCACAATACAGATCATATGGATAATTAATAAAGAACAAGGAAGACAAATTTCTAAGCATTCCATGGATTCACCGTGCGGGTGCCGGGTCCATCGTGTGTGGGTAGGAGATGAGAAGAATGGTGTCTCGGGCTTGCCAATTGCCAAATAAATTATTCCGTGAAAGACAACATCGCTGGTTATTGGAAAATAGTTTTTATTCATTGATCGAATATAATAATTATAAGCGAATCACGTAGGACATTTTATTATTTTATTTTAGTTTGACATTTTTATTGTTCATCTTGATTTGTAATCATACAATCACAAATAAATATTTCATTTCATAAATATTTCTTTCATTTCAATAAACTCGCCAACCCGTCTGGCCAGCGTGGCGAGTGTAGGCCAAATTCTCCAGATATATATAGATATATGTTCTGGAAGGAAGCAGTGGAGGTCTAGGACGCTGTGTTCTAGGGGCTGTAATGATAATGATGAAACTACGAATTATGATCGTGACGATACTTTACGACAAACGTCTAAAATCGATATCCTGTACCCAAAACCAAAGAATAAAAACAGATTTTTGTATCTTCCTAGGGGGTAAAACATATTTGTGACTCGGAGGTGAAAATAATGTTCATCACGCAAGTAAATAGATAATATAAATAAGTAATATCATTAAGTAAATGATTCAATCTATCAGCCGGCACACGTTAAATCAATCACTTATTCAAGAAGGTCCGAGGCATAAAGATAATAAACTGTGAAACATTTCCTTACATTTAATACTTGTTACTTGTCAAAGCCTTTTGGCCATGAGTCCTAAAATTTACCATAAGTTACCTTAATAAAAAAAACTTTGGTTATAACGCACGCGCTATATTATTCATTACTAAATGCGGAACCGATAGACAACTACACGCAAAGATATACGCATCCATAGAAGTCGCGCGTGTGTCTGCCCTCTTTTCGGCTCAATAGCTTAGCTTACTCGTACTACTGATTCTAGTGCGTCAGTTAGATGTAGATAGTTAAACGCGTAATGTTTTAGTACCGTATTTTCCCATTTGGTTTTAATCTAGGGTTTAAAAAGCCTTCACTTATTTAGAACTCGGTTAACTTTGATTTTAAATAAGGGATTCATATGTATTATTATACTTTGGATGAATATTTTGGAGACAAAACCATTAAAAAGGGTATTAATTACTGCTAATATACATAGAATTCTGCTGAAGATGGAGCCTTCCAGATCAGGCAAGCAGAATGCCCAATACTTACACATAATTCAACGTCCCCAAGTAAGTTCTAACCTACTATAAAAACAGGTCATTACTCGAAACAAATAGAAGTAATGAAAAGATATAAATCACTCGGGCACGGAAGTACATGGGCATCTGAGGACCGCTCCAAACGGACGCTACGGTTCAATGGCAAAACAAATAGGAAAACTTTTCAAAACTGAACATGGAAAGTATTATTTTAAATATTTTTTTCCGTTTGGAATAAAGTAATTAAATTTAAAATGAACAATAATATTAATTATTGTTCATTTTAAATATGAATTTATTCATTTAAATATTATTGCACTTTTAGCCAACCTCAAGGACAACTGCCTCCATGGTCTAGCGGTTAAGTCCGTGGATTTAGAATCGGACATCGACGAGCTTGCCACTTGTCATGATTGGCCTATAGTAAAGTTGGCTAAATGTGAATCGGCTTATTTATAAGCGTGGTTTCTGACGAAAGGGAAACGGTCTTGATGATACTTTCTTTCTTTCTTTTAGGACAATGTAGAAAGTTCAAGATGTAAGGTAGCTGCAACACATATAATATGTTAATAATACAAATTTTAGAATTTACTAACAATAAAAAATAAATAAAAATAAAAACTATAAATGAAAAGTAATCTAAAGACTTTCCATCAGAGAGGAAGAACATAGGTAACATTTCCTAAGCGAGGCTAATGCGTCTCAAGATTTTTACGCCAACTCCTTGATCCCAACCCATCGTCTCGACCCCAAAAGGCGCAAATTCGTAACCTAAGTGACTACAAATGATATAATTTATTTAAAAAAAAAATACTTATAAAATAAAAATATTAATACTACGGATATTCCGTCCGCGTAGTAAAATGGTGGCAAGAATACTAGCTGCATTTACCGACCGAATTGCTGTAATGATTATTTGATACTTCAAATCGTATGATCTAATGTTTTAGGCTATTTAACAATTCATGACTTAGGTTTGCTACTGGACAATATGTGTGCCTAGAAGTAGAGTACCAGGGATGCCATAAAATATACGCATTTACGACACTGGCAGTCAGCCGGAGCTGTACATTTCTACTCGTAAAACTAAACCCTGCGAGATTATGTCCTGCAACTGACTTATGTATATATACCAATATAATGGCCGAGCCTTTAATACAAATAATAAAAAAAAAATTAACCCAATTAATTTAGTAAAAAAATATTTGCTTTTGGATTTCTCTCGCTCGCACAATGCAACATTTACAACGATTTTACAAGTCTAAGACTTTTAAACTCTATCAACTTAAGTTAAAGTCAAAATGACTTTATTTACGTTAACAATAATTATGAATGATTTTACTTTTTCTAGTGTAGGTCTTAATTGCAAAGCGGGCCAAAGAGTAAGCTGTCAGCAGAAGACCAGCAGCTTAGCAGTTGACCTGTTTATGTTAAATCTGACGGTCAAAGAAAATTTACAATATAAAACAAATACAGAATTACACAACAAATAAATAAATACCAACTAACTCTGTTCGACAGATAATTAAATATTATACACAATACATGCAAATCTTTACGCCAGTGTACGGTTACGTTTGGGTACGCAGAGACTATATAGCGCCGTTTCTTATTAAATTAAACGAGTTATGTCTATTTTGGAGCCGGTCATAAAATATAAGTCAAGTATTATATAAGGGCTTTCATTCACTACGAGAAACATCTATAAATCTACAAAAAAAATCCAGTAAAAGGAATTAATTCTGTAGTAGGTGCGCGCCCTAACGTGAGGCTTTTTTAGAATACAAGTTAAACACACGCATAATATAATATTTTATGAACACTCAAAAGTTAAGTAGGTTAGAGTTAGGTATGTTGTGAGATATAACTGTGTCTTATTTAACATCGCTTTGGAGGTAGTCGTGATAAAAAATAAAGAGGTCGTTCTGGCGAAATGATCTGCTGTATTTTTGAAAATAAACATAAACCACGTACGAACGTGAATTCGATGTTATGCTGGGTTTACACGGAACGATTTCCATTGCATACCTAGGCCGAAATCTACCGTTTAAGTGGCAATTCGAAGTAGTGGACTAAAGTCGAGGGTAGCATATGACCAAAGAGTGCAGGCCACCAACCAACCGCATACGGTGACTAAAACCGACCGTAAGTCGCAGGCGATCGCCCATCGACTAAAGGTCTGTTAAGACATTTTATTTTTCATGATAATATAATTGATTCGGCAGTAGGCTGTCAACAAGGTGACCCGCTCGGTCCTGCTCTTTTTAGTTTGGCTATTTAACCTATCATCTCTAAATTATCGTCAAATTTAAACATTTGGTACCTTGAAGACGGCACAATTGGCGGTAAAACAAGTTCTGTTTTAGAGGACTTTAATGCTCTTACCAAAAACTTCAATGATTTAGGACTTTCGTTTTTCGAACTTTTCAAAATGTGAGCTTTTTATTAGTGATAACGCAGCCAACATCAATGACGTGTTGTAATCATTTTTTTTTTTAAATATACTCGTATATTATAATAATCGGTCCAAGGGTTTTTATTTTTTTATTTATTTTGTAAGTAGGCATAAAACAATAAATATAATGTATTCTGCGCTTTTACATGTCAAAAACTATTAATAAATTGGTTAAAAAGTTTTGTTTTTTAGCTTTTTCTCGTAACTATTAATTTAGATGGTTGTAATAATAATAATGAAAACAATTAAAATGTCACAATTCACAAATAAAATTGTATTAAATAATTATAATTACTGTTTAGTAAAATATGCAACAGATTGTAATGTATTCACCAAAAAAAAAAGCAGCACTTTGTTCAAAATTCCTCGGATTTTTTGACTAACAGATTTTTTAGCCCAAGGGCGACTTCCGCCAATGTTATTTGACAAAAGTATATCGCAATCAGTAGTACTATTTAGACAGTACTTGGTCCAACTCCCATATATGGATGGGCAATGTCCGTTCTACATTAAATATAAATTAAAAGCTAATAAAATTAAAAATAAACTAAACTATAAATAAAAAAATGACCTCTAGAGACGTCCCATCCGAGATAGTCCAAGGAGACTGGCAACATTTCCCCTCTGTATAGCGAGGCTAATACGTTGGCAGAAATAATTGCCAGCCTTTCTGTCTCCAGACCTTTCTGTCAGCCGCTTTAACAACTCCTTGGCCAAGCGCCTCGCTGACGGTCCCCATGGGCCCATCGTCTCGACCCCTATCGGCGCAAATTCGTAACCGATACCAAGGTTAGCGTATATGCACAATTTGAGGTTCTCCGCAAAAAACGCCGCACTTCCCGCGCTTGACGAGGTCGTCTGGATGTGAGATGGAGCTAATGTGTCTACGCATCTACGTCGCATCCCACACCAGAGACCTGCCAAGTTTCCACGGCCCAACAGTCATTCCGTCGAGTCTTTTGCCATCGCTCCGCACAATCCCAGACGGTTCTAAGATTGCGGGTGTGACAAGAGCCCTTCAGATGATGTCGTCGAGAGCCGCGTGACGAGGAATGCGGCCAGCACTTCTAGCACAAGAAAGCCCGTGGTGTCCGAGATGATCAACTGGTTCTCCGCATCGACACTGGTGCGGATGGACAGTCCGAGCTCCGAGACAATGGCACACTGCCATGGTCAGTGTATTTCAACCAAGGAGTGTGCCCACCGATGCTGAGGGAAAAGCCTGCAACCAAAGACCTGACTCTCTACTGGAAATGGCCATGAGGCGAGCCCGCTCTTTCATATTACTGGCAGATAAAATATCTTTCTGTACAAGTTTGCAGACCGGCTCGTCCCATAGTCGTTGGATTTTTTGTGAATTTGAAACCGAAACATTTGGACAATGTCCTTTCTTACGATATTTTCTAGTCTAAAATAATAAAATTTACGTAGGAATATGCTAGGCAATGTCTATAACATTTCGTATATCTAAAGCTTAGCGTAGTTTTCGTGATAAAATATAAATTCTATCCCTTAAGTAGCATGGAGTAGCTTAAGTAAGACGCAGCGCGAACCCGGCTGCATGGCGACTAAGCTGCAGCTACCAGCAAGCCGCAGATTCTCTTCGTAAATCCCTTTGTACTGTAACCGTACCGCATTTATCCCATTCTCATACATTTTCCAACACAAATAACTCCTGTTGGGATACAAATATTTTTATGGAACTAAAGACAAACTAAAGATATAATGCTCATCTAATAAATAGAATTTGCCTCTTCTTATAACTGGTTAAGTATTTTAATTTTAATTGAATTATTATTGTATTAACTTTAGTGAAATGAAATAAAATGAAATATTTATTTAGTAGATAAAAATATGACATTTGTTGGCCCCCACACCAGTGTTTTGTCCTGCAAAGGCCCTGAAGGTAATTCCAGATAGTTTCTACCACTGGACAAAGTAAAGATAATTAAAACTATACAATAAATACAGGTGTAGGATATGTTTAAATAAGTGTAAATGATAAATAGTGAAAATAAGTGTAAGTATATAATAAATACTAACATCATTACATATATAAAGATAAATTAAAATTAAATATATTTTATTTCAGGCATTTAAAACCCATAATTAATTTAAACAATAATTCTAATTTTAATCTAAACTATAATCTAAATAAATTTATAATTATAAATAAACTATCTATTATAAATATTTTGTACTATTTTTTATTAATGAATGTATAAAGTAAAAAAAAATGTGTTGTAGTTTTTACAATTATATAACCACGCTTTTAAAGAAGTGGTTTGACTTTAGGCAACATAGACTCATTATGACAAGTGGAAAGCTTGTCGATGTCTCTAGCATACCAAACTCGAGAAATATCATTTATTTGTTTATTTAAATAAGGAAAACTATTGACAAAATCTAAAAACAAATAGAATTAAACTTGGCAACATAGTGTCATTTATAAGTTTTCACAAATAGAAATAGATTAATATATATCTAAATATTTATAAAAAAAGAATCAATTAAACAATGTAATTTAAATAAATTATTGTGTCAACATCAGGAATCAAACCCGGTAACTCCGCGGAGGCAGTTTCTTTTTTATTTAGATCCTCAAATCTAGCTCATTTCTTATATTTGGGCTTCCTAGTAGTCATGATGGGCCTATAGTAAACTTAACAAAATTTGAACGCTGTAAAAATAAGTATTTTGGAATAGCTATGTTTAATTGTTAATTGAGGAACAATTCGTCGGCAACCGTAAACTTGTTTTATTTTAAGCTGAAGCAGTTTGCATCTGCGCCTAGGTTTTATCGGCACAGCGAGCGAACTGCCAAAGTAATACTTTAATTAAGAAATGGCTCGTTCCTGAAATTACTGTTCTAAAATGGGAAGTTAAATTTATCGATTTTAAGCTATTAAATATTCTACGCCTCGATTTTAGTTCACAAGTTAAGCACAACAATGGACACCTGGAGTGCTAGGTACATCTAGACTTAGATAAGTAAACTATAAATAGGATGTGTCCGTCTGACATTGATTTCAAAAATAAATTTCCTCGGAGAACACATTAAGCCGTCGTCGGTACCGGTCCACTAATACCAATTTGTGGAATCGTTAATTAATTAATTTATTTATTTTAATAAATATTGTTTAATACAAAAGGTGTATGTAATGCCGCTTGGCATTTTCTTACCACCTTCGGGTCAAGAAATCGAAGTTTAGGCATGGCAAAATAAAAAACAAAAAGGAGTTCTCCCATATTTTACCCGACGTGTTTGAGCTATGGTGCCGCGAGTGACTCCAAGAAAAGCATCAAATTCTGCAGCATCTGGAATTTGATGATGACCGCATTAACTCATTAAAAATAAATATATATTACGTCAGACTTGGCTGTATGGGCTAGACCCTTTGCCTTCCTTATCATCTCATTCACTAACTGGCTAAGTCTTGGTCTTGGTCTTGCATATTATCAGCTGGTCCCGGTCTCAGTCTTTTTCTTGCACTCCTAATCTTGATCTCGGAATTGGTCTTGCGCAAGAGTCTCGCAAGACGCTTCCAAGACTCTTACTCTGACTGAAACATATATTTGTTTCTATTTGTAGTAAGAAAACATTGTGAGACTTTAGTGTCTGTTCGCAAACTAGTATCTCGAAAACTACTGGTCAAATTTACTAGAAATTTGGAATGGTTAAAGTATACATATATATAAAGTACCAATAATTCGATATTTGTACCCCTGAACCCTAAAAACGACAGACTCGAAACAATTGAAACAAAAAATAGTAAGCACAAACAATATAAACAGTATAACCATTTTTTAGCAAAATTGGGATAAAATGTCAAAGCAAGAGTCTTGCGAGACTCTTGAAGACCAATACCAAGACTAACCATAGTCTATACTAACATATCGGTGGTCTTGGTCTTGGTCTTAAAAAAAAGCAAGAACAAGACCAAGACCAAGATTTGGCAACACTACTCGTCAACCCGTCTTGCCAGGCGCGGCGAGTGCAGGCCTAATTCTCTAGAAATTTCTGGAAGACCCATCTCCAACAGTGGAGATAATGATATCTATCAACAACAACTTCTTCTAAATTGGAGATTAGGCCTCTCTGAAATACTTGTATTATGTACCTTGTTATGTTAGCATTGCGGTTGTAAAACGTTGTAGCAACAAGACTTTTGAAGGAATCAAACAACTCTGAAAAATAAGCTCGTCTTTATAAGCTTTTTATAGCCCACTTTAGTTTGTGAGAAGGCGCTTTGCCGACAATAAAATTACGCTTTTAACGGCGCTTTATACAAAATCATAACATAAATATCTTTGACATTTATATAGTTTTTCCACAATAATACTTTTACGATTGATACTCGATGTTAACTTTTTATATTTTATTTTGTTTGTGTGGATATACATACGTGAAACTTATGCTCTAGTCTAAGTATTAATAAATAGACCTCAAGAAAGATATTAATATGGAAAAGCTATATACCTACGCAAGTTTTTTTTTGTGATTAAAGAATATAATACAATAAATGCTCCAAATGTTTTTGATGTAGTTTATGTTTCAATTTTAATAAATCAACAATTTAAATAATAATAGGTATGTAAAAGTCGTTAGAGAGAAAGATAAGAAAAAGTATGTACAATAAATTTCCAGAATCTATTAAAGAAAAAATAACCATTTTGTAAATAATCTAAAGGAAAGTGTTACTACACAATAAATGTATTTAGTTACATTATTAAATATTATTGTATCCCGACTAGGAATCGAACCCGGTACCTCCGAGTCTAAATCCACGAACTTTTCCGCTAGACTACCGAGGCAGTTACACCTCTGTAGTAGTGTCTAGTTTTATAAGCAATAAAGAATTTATTTATGTATGAAAAAAGTACTACGCTAATTAGCATTATATATTATCTTGCTCTAGGCTAGATTTGATATACATAGATTAACGAGTTCGACCAACAATGGTAATTATATATTATCTTGCTCTAGGCTAGATTTGATATACATAGATTAACGAGTTCGACCAACAATGGTAATTATCCGCACTTGCTGCAAGCGCCTGGCCATGGAGTTGTCAAAGGGGCTGACGGAAAGGTCTAGAGACCTAAAGGCTGGCAATTATTTTTGCAAACGTATTAGCATCGCAATAATGAGGGAAATATTGACAGTCTCCTTGGAACTATTTATAAAGGGACGCCTATGTGGAGGACATTTATAAATTTATATTTAAACTTTAGAACCATTGTTATTTTAATGTCAATTTAGTTTAAAATAGCTTAAAAAATAATAAAAGTAATATTTAATAGTGCTCATTTTTATTACAATTATCTTGGCTATGTTCATATCATAAAAAACCTAAACTTTTTAGGTTATTATAATTATAATAATATTAAAATTATATAACTAAAGGTACATTAGTTATTGCCTAAATGTAATAAAGGAAAGAAACAACTACTCGTAGTTGTCCGGAAGACGGTATAGATCTCATGTAATGTCATTTGGTATCAAATTGCAACCCTTATCAAGCAACCCTCTTCCCGCCCTTGAACTGAACTCAAAGTTGACCTTCAATAAAACTCTCTTACGATAATCTCCCGGGAAATAATTTAAGGCGTCTACTCCGAAATTCCAAATATTCGATCTATAATGAAAACAAATCGCTGTTTTTTGAAACGATATCTTGCGTCGTAGCAACGATGAGACTGTCAGCTAAGCGCTTAGCGAAGGCCAAATGACTATCGGAAAAGTCTGAACAATTATTTATATCCAAGTACAGAGGTAGGTACAGAGAACATAGGGGAATTATTGCAATGTAATATTATTATTTTCCAAATAAGATTCATTTTTTTAGGTATCTAGGTAATCTTTTAAAGTAGTGTAATATTTATATAAGTAGGTCCTGTTTCCCACAGCCAAGAATAATAAAAATACAATAAGAGTAAAAAAACTAGGCACTCGCAAAAACCTTAGCATTCCGAATTAACAATAACAAAAAATATAAATAATATTATTTACTAACGTCAGCCCATTTCCGTGTGATCACTGACGACGTCCTCATTCTCACGTCCGCTGATGGAAAAGTCTGGAGACGGAAAAGCTACCAATTATATCTGTCAAATTATCGGCTTCGCTATACAGAGGGGAATTGTTACTATATAGTTTTCTTGGGATATATTTTACATTTTTTTTGGCATTTATACCAGTATATTTAAGTTGACTTGTATTTGTTTGAGTAGGTCCTGTTGACCACAACCAACCTTCAGCAAAGGAAAATCAAAATAAGTAAACGCATCATAAAAAATAAGTCGTCATTTATGTAACCAACTAGGCACACGCGAAAACCTTAGTGTGCCGAGTTAACAACAATAAAGAAAACATTTAAATAGATTATAAAATTTTAACACTTTTGTTCTTGCTGTGTTTACTACTAACTTCATCGACGCTATCAGTAAAAAAAATGTAAGGCTTTAAGTTGCTATATTCGGATTGTAATATTATAAAAGCTGTAAACTTTCCTAAGAATAAATAAATAAATAAAGAAGTTTACCAAATGATCACGTGTGTGCCCATTTTCGTGTGATCACTTGATGTAAAAAAGGTTCAGAGTAGAGCTTATTTTGTTCACTCGAATTCCAATAGCAAATGTTTACAGAGGGAAAACAAAGCTCTCAAATTTGTAATTCTACTCATAAAACCAAAATAGATTTATTTCTTTTGCTGAGGTGTTATTGGTAGCAGTGTGTGACAGATCGATTATTTGTGTACACACAGTTCGGCGTGAAGGCGCGTTTTATTTTATTCATTTATTTGACAGCGCGAGCGTGGCGGCAATGCAGGCGTATGAATTGAGTTGCACTGTCGTTGACCGACAATTAAGACCGGGATTTTTTAAGACTAACGGTCAGTTGCAGCAAGGTGATTAAAATAATCTATGATCAATATTTTGATATAAGCAACGTGATTGGTAGTTAGCTTGTCACTTTGTCACCTCATAGGCATACGTTCAACATGTCAAAAGATTATCAGCCTTTTTGCAACTGGTCATAAATGTCACATATCTTTGCCTGTAATACAGCGGGTTGCACAATATTGTATTTCTAAAAATATATCATATAATATACAAATAATAAATAGAATACTTACAAAACCTAATTGAAATATAAATGTGTACACGCGGTATGGTGGCTGGCATTTTCTCGCTGATTTTCTGAGCGAGGAAAGAACCAGCACTCTTGTCACCGGAGCAGACAATTAGACGACGGTTAATATTTTTAAAATAGTTTTAGCGCTATATCCTCGCGGGCCTAGAATATCTACAGCAAACGGCATAAACATGTAGTCTTTGATTTTATAGATAAGTATTGCGCCGCTGGCCAGAATATGCGCTTTCTGCTGCGGCTTCCGTTTTTTCCGTTTTGGTGTGACAAAGCTAAAGTGTCGACACAAGTGGCATCCCACACTAAGGCCCGTCCCCGCTCCCAGGGGATCAGCGTCATACCATCAGGTCTCATGCTAATATCTGGAACCTCAATGGTGGCAAGCCATTTAATTAAAATAGTCCATGATCAATATTTACGTGTTTGGCATCCAGACACATGGTTACTTTAGTCGTGACCTTTACTTTACTTTCAAATTGGCTACTCGGACGTATCAACATTTACTCGATTGAATAGCGGTGTTTGTGCGTGCTAATTTAACATTGTCATTCCACTAGAAGCGGTTGGCTCGGTTTTCTTAAAATCCTATAAAGGTCGGTTCAAGCCCCCGGCATGTACCAATGAGAAGCTCGGACAGCAAGTAAAGCCGTCGGTCCCAGTTACACTAATACCAACTTGTAGAATCGTTAATGAATGTCATTAAAATAATACTCGCCAACCTGTCTGGCAGACAGCGTGTCGGGTGTAGGCTAAATTCTACAGAAATTTCTGGAAATGTGATATGATGTCCCATCACCAACTGTGGAAGTCTAGAACTCGTAGAAGTAGTGTTCTAGGGAATGTAATGATGATGATTCCACAACGAAGATCATATTTTTTTTAAAAATAATTGCCTGCTCCTTACATATAGGTAAATGTATTACGCTATACTAAACGTTCGATTGGTGGAATATTTGCGAGTATTGGAACAGGGGCTAGTTGTAAATTCTTGCCGCCTCACTTTCCACGCTAGTTGGTTTATTGGCCCATACGTTACTTCAATTTTCACACTTCGTTATTATATCTACGTAATACTTTGGAAAATCGTACTGGAAAGTTTCAGATTCAATGTTAAAAAGCAATTCAACTATTTAAACTTTCAGGCACAAATGGGTGTTTTATAATAATAAAACGGGTAAGTCAAAGAGACTTCGACTTCCGACATTTCGGTCAAGTTGCATGCTGAAGCTGCGCGGTGTATGTAGCTTCTTCCATAATGGGCGGTAAATGAAAAACTATCCACTTGTCACTTTAAAAGTTTTTAGAAATCGCGACACACAACACTAACAATATCCTCGGCTATATTGGACGATTTATCACGGCGTCGAAACCGATTAATTACTGGATTGCACGATGAAGATAACCCTCCTTTCGATTGCAATTTTTGTGTTTCTTTATTTTGATCGCTTCACAATTTCACATACTATTCTACTGGTCGCGCAGCTCAATCCAATGGTTTGTGCCATTATCTATTAGGTGTTCTGGTATTGCTGACTTGTTTGGCAGTTTTTAACAAATGCAATTTAAAAAAAAAACTTTATTGCACTATGTACAAAGGCGGACTTAATCCCGCTAAGCATTCTCTGACAGCCAAACCTTTAGGACATTTAGACAGGATAGGTGTGGTAGGTGCAATTAAAAATTAGGTAAAATTGTAATAAAAAAGAGATATAAATATATACATACCAATATTTACATACAAATTATATTAGTTTATGATATATATTAAAAATTTAGTATATGAATGAAAGACGGACAAACATGCTTACACACAAAGCTCCTTTCTTTGTCACTACCACAAGCCAATATTAAACCGATATTAATAAAAAAATAAAATAAAATAATGTTTATTTGATCATAATCAAATAATTTCAGGTAGTGGGAACTGCATTCTGGAAAATAATATCTGAGTTCCAGAAGGCATTTCCCTATTTTTGACACAATAAATAATACAGTGCATTTTCATCCTCATTAAACTGCCTCCGTGGTCTAGAGGTTAAGTCCGTGGATTTAGGCTCGGAGGTACCGGGTTCGATTCCTGGTCGGGACACAAATATATTTATTAATGTAAAAAAATACATTTAATTATTATTTAATTTATTTGTGATATTTCTCGAGTTTGGTACGCTGAAGACATCGACGAGCTTGCCACTTGTCATGATTGGCCTATAGTAATAGTATAGTTGGCTAATTGTGAATCCCCTTATTTATAAGCGTGGTTTCTGACCACTCCGAAAGGGAAACGGTCGTGATGATACTTTACTTTTTTTTTTACTTTTCATATCCAAACAGCACGCCCTTATAAATATGTTATTTGGAACCCAAAGAGAATACGTGTGTGTCGTTATTTAGCAATATAATCACGACCCCAAGGCCACAATTTAAATGCGTCATTAATTTTATAAAAGCGAACATATTACGTCCAAGGTTAAACGGTATTGTAACATCGAATAAAATAAGTAAACGTCTATAAAAGATTCTTAAAAGAGAAAAGTTATGATTTTATGTCGATATGTATAGCGATTTATGTGAGTGTGTGGGTTGTATGGGAACACGTCGGCGGCTTTAGGGCTCTGTCGAAACTTTTCTCTTACTCAATTTAACTTCAATTCCCTCCTGACCTTTCCTATATGCTATCATTGTAAATAGTATTGCGTATTTTCACAAACCTATGAAAAAGGGTCAACAAGATTTATACTAAAAACGGCCTTATTTTTAAAATCACAATTAAATTGACGAAATTGTAAATTTCTTTATTTATATCATATACAGGGTTAAACGATATTCTTACATCTAATAAAATAAATAAAAAATAATAAGATTTTATTTCGACATCATCACAGCCCCTAGAACACAGAGTCCTTGACGTTCACTGCTGGAGATGGGTCTTCCAGAACATACTCGTATATCTGGAGAATTTGGTCTACACTCGCCACGCTGGCCAGACGGGTTGGCGAGTGTCTGAAGTAAATTTTTAATGACAATTTATTAACGATTCCACTATAAAAATCCAATATAGAATTTAATTCAGTATTCGGTCTCCTTCGTCCAAGCCGTCTGGCCAGCGTGGCGAGTGTAGGCCAAATTCTCCAGATATACGAGTATGTTCGATGATGATGTTAATGATGATAATGATGATGATTCGGTCTCCTTATGAAGCCCCATAGTGAGTTAGCCATATGGACCGATGTAGCGGCCCTGTTTTAGGGTTCGGTTCAAATTAATGATGATTTTGTGGTTTCCGTCTAACAAAAAAACTCCATATCTACCTATATTTGGTAATATTGTATATTAGTCATAATAAATCATTCGAAAAAAAATTATAACATTACGGATACGGATGACGGGTATAAGTCCCGTCCGCGTGGAATAGTGGAAAGAACGCTGGCTGTATTTCCCCGCCGAATTGCAATACTGATTCTTTGGGCGAAGAAAGAGCCAGCATTGTCACCGGAGGAGACAACAAGACGCGGTGTTATTTTTGATATAAATTAATATGTCTCTGTCAAGAAAGTATCGGGAAAAGATCAATAATACACAAAATATTAGATATTCATACACATTTATTTTATTACCTTCAAAGTATGCCCCTTCAGAAACGATACACGTACGCCAACGAATAATTCAATAATCTAAACATTTTTTAAACGCTTTTTCCCGAATCGAGTTCAGTTCTCGCCGCGAGTTCTCCTTTATGTCTTCTACCGAATGAAAATGGGTGCCACGAAGTTAGGAAAAATAAATAAGTGTTTAATATTTACCGTAGAATTTAATACAATTTTGCACCTACCTTTCAATTAAGTGTTCAAGTTGTCCCAATGGTTGGCTAGGATAGAATGTCTAGCGACATTATAGCCTTTGTCTTTGTGCAATAAATTATTAAATATTTAAAATATATATAAACTAAACCCATCGATGTATATAGATAGGCCCTCACTGATATAAAAACGTTCCCGTAAAACCAATCGAAGTCATGTAGCTGCACCAACAGTCGCGAGATAGCAAGCGCCGAGAGCGCCTAATATTAATATCGAGTAAAACTAGTCTTTTGTATGCATTGTGATATAATTTCCGATGAATAAAGCATGTGGCATTATCCTTGCTTGAGAATTGCCCCCCAAAGTTGGTAGGTACACAAAGCAAGCGCCACGTTTTTAAGAGTGCGTTTTGTATTGAATAGGCTTATCTATATACATCGATGACTAAACCTAATAAACTTATTAAAAACTACTCTAGAGTCGTTCCATGAAATATATTCCCAAAGAGACTTGCAACATTTTCCCTGTGTATAGCGAGGCTAATACGTTGGCAGAAATATTGGTTGCTTGTTAAATATAATTTAATTCAAATTGCTTTTGTTACATAAAACGGAGGAATAGCGTAAAACACGGCAGCTAAACGAATTTGTATACATTGTTGCGTACAAACGTCTCTCGGCAATAAATCAGTCAGGACAATGCGACACTGTCTTGTTCATAATATTTTCCAATACGAATTATAACTTTAAGCTTCTAAGAGACCACTCTTAAATTCTATCGAAGCAACTTTGATTTCAAGAATTATAATTTTAACGGGTCTTTACGCAATTTACCTTTGAGATATATTTCTCCCGACGAGACGTTAGAACGGTGCTAAAACGCAATGGTGTGGGTCCGAGGTTACTGTAAAGAAGGAGAGATATCTACAGATCAATCGGCAGTCCGCGTTCTTACCGTATGTGGAAGGAGTAACGGATAAAATTGCTATCAAATCAAATACATTTATTGTGATATAAGTACATTTTTTATACTCGTAGCAGACTAAATAACTCTGTACGATAGAGTGAAGTAACGTGAACGTGCTGAAGTTGAGAATGATTACTACCCTACCCTACCAAACATACCAAAATTTAAATGTGGTAAATCGTATTTTAAGTTAAGATGTTAGCTTTCTGATTATGTAATTTAAACAATTCTACTAAATTAATATTCAAACCCTCAGCCAGTGCTGACAACTGCCTCCGTGTAACTGCTGCGGCACAGGCTCACTAATGTCACAGATACAATTTATAGCAGCGGGTTTATTGGGGCTTGTGTTTCCGACAAAACAGACTTTTTGCTAACAGCTGTGACTCCAAAATGTTAGACTCTAAAGTTTAGTAAAAAAAGTAAAGTATCATCACGACTGTTACCTTTCGGGGTGGTCAGAAACCACGTTTATAAATAAGCGGATTCACATTTAGCCAACTTTACTATAGGCCAATCATGACAAGTGGCAAGCTCGTCGATGTCTCCAGCGTACGAAATTCGAGAAATATCACACATAAATTTAATAATAATTAAATGCATTATTTACATTAATAAATATTTTTGTGTCCCGACCAGGAATCGAACCCGGTACCACGGACTTATCCGCTAGACCATGGAGGCAGTTTACTACTACTAAAGTTTAGTTTAGACTAAACATTCAATTATTTGTTAAATTTATATTCTATTACTAATTACTAAGTTTACATGGCAAACAATCAGAAATAATTTCAGTTTTTAATTGTCTTGCACCCAATATTACAATTTTAAACAATTAAACCCTTCGACTTCTAGGATCATCAAAGCTAGATGAATCGATTAAAATTTACGTTCAGAAACAATTAACCAAATTTAACTCAACTTCAGAACGTTTATTTAAAATTCAACCCCACAAGGCACTTTTTATAGTCCGATTTTAATTGTTTGCTCCCAAATTTACATATGTACTCCGTTGCTGTCAACTTTGGAAATTTCCTGACGAACTTCATTCACTATACAAGCTTTTACAAATTTATCTTACCGAAATTCTAAATTGTGGATGAATTGACCATACATGGGCCCAGGCTTGGATTCGGTTTGGAGGTCTGGGAACCCGCAAAATTTCAAGTGTAGCACTGCCAACGTTTCTGTCGTCTGTACATAGTACTGTTGAGCTCTACGGGAGAATCACATATCCATCCTTGGGTTCCGTGGAGCAGTCGTACTTGTCAGATGCCAGAGATGCCTGGTCGGTAGCGTGTCCGAATATGTCGGTGTGGGGAACCAGTGGATCATCTCGGAGACCACGGGCTTTCTTGTGCTAGAATAGCGGGCCGCAATCCTCGTCACGCGGGATCGCTCTCAACGACATCATTCTTGTCTGGGATTGCGCGGAGCGATGGCAAGAGACCCGACGGAATGACTGTTAGGCCGTGGAAACTTGGGTGGTCTCTCACAACCAGGCAACCTCATCCATCGCGAGAAGTGCGGTGGTTTCCGCTGAGTGGAACCTCAAGCTGCGCAAATACGCCAACCCCGGTACAGGTTACGAGTTTGCGCCATTTGGGGTTGAGACGATGGGAGCATGGGGAACCTCAGCCAAGCGTCCGGCCAAGAAGTTGTCGAAGCGGCTGACGGAGAAATCTGGAGACAGGAAGGCTGGAAATTATTTTTGGCAACAGTTCTGACCATCCCGGAAGAGTTCATGTCGACTTCTTATTCTCATTGACATTTTTTTTACAGCAGAACAAGTTTTAATCTGTCTTCTGTAGTTTTCACATTGCCAGGAAACAAAACACAATTTGATCCTGTTTTACACCAATATTTATTCAAGAAATGACTCGGAATGAACTGCAAAAAGTAGTTTTACTCATAGTTGACACAAACCACTTTACGTAACAGTAATTTCGAGTAATAATGGTATTTGGCTAGCTTGTCGCGTAAAAGCAGTTTCTCTACAAAAAAGAAATACGCACGCTTCAGTGGGTTTTCTAACAACTACCGCTCAAAACCGCTCATAAAGGCATGTCCACATAGAATAAGTTGACATGACATAGTGCGTCACACTGTCATTTTTTTGTATACATATTGTGAACGAAATATTAATAAATTGAACGCTGGGTTTATTAAGAGGCTACGTAATTTTTTTTTTTTTAATATTAGCGTTTTTATTATGTAATGTTTAATGCTAAGAGTGGTGGTGGCTCGGTTACAATCCTACAAAGGCTGGTTTATATCAATGGCTGGCATGTATCAATGATAAATACACTTTTCTTACGTACATTTGTTAGTTACAACACCACCGTTTCCGTGCCTCGGAGAGCATGTTATAGGTGGTTATAATATGTGGTAGGCGGACTGATGATGGTAATTTGCCCAGCCTGCCGGGGCGGGGAAGTATCCATCTTTCGCGCCGATAAACTCATTAAAGTGTATTCACACGTTTCGAGATCAGGCTCGAATTGCCGTCATGCCCAGTCAAGCCGGCATAGCGTTAGAGACTGATGTCAGTCATAAGTGTCTTATTTCAGTTGCTAACATTCATGGACCTCGCGCGCCACTTACCATTAGGTGGGCGCAAGGTCACATGTCATTCTAGTATATAAAAAAAAAAAAAAAGATTCTTACATACCAACTTGTGGAATCGTTATGATAATCTCGAGTTTGGTACGCTTCTGACAATGACAAACTTGCCATTTGTCATCATGGTCCGTAGTAATGTTGGCTAAACGAGAAACCGCTTCAATCAAACAAGCGTGGATTCTGACTACCCCGCAAGGGATACAGTCGTGTTGATACTTTGCTTTTTACATAATTATACCAATGACGACACCCTTTTACAGCAGTATCCGTAGTGTAGGTAGTATTTAACGACGAAGGCTGTTATTAGCTGTCATTCTGATTATCTACATTTTTTTTTAAATAAACATTTTTTGTTTGTTACGACTTATTTAGTTATAACTTATATATTAAAAACACATTGTACGTGATTGTTCATAAAACATGGCTGATGTTGTGTACACATGCTTTGAGTTTTAGCAATCTCTATACACTATATCCATTATTTTTCGAAACTGTAATGCTAAAATTTGTTTTGTTAATAAATAAATATATTCATTAGCTATCATACAATGATTAGTATAATAATTATTCGTAAACGGTGAATGAATAAATGAAATGAATAAAGTGAAATAGTAATTCCATATACGCCTCCAGTGTGGCCGGGCCTTAAGGGGTGGCTAACGAGAGGCGCGTTTTGTCCAAAAAATTATACGGTTGGCGGCATCGGACCTCAGATTAAGCCCCAAAAAGGAAACGGGCCAAAGGGAAAATTGTAGCACCTCGTGTGTAGATAATCTCGTCAAATAGAACATCAAATACCTAATCGTATAGGTTTAGGTAAAAGGAAACTATGGAAACGTTACTAAAATATATTTAAAGATTTTTTATAGTCAAATAGCTGTTTGACCCGGTCATCAAAATAAACTTTGTTAGTCGTAATATATATTTTTTGACGTTTTTGCCCCAAATTTGTTTTATGCTTATATCGACACCCTGGTGTAGAAAGGTCGTATAAACCATTTTACCCAAAATGAGTTACAGAGCAGTCTTATTCAGAATTTTCCGCTCTATTGAATATTTGTACAATAAAATTAGGTTTTCCATTGCAAAATACATAACTCTCTTAATAAGGTCAATATACCTATAGGAACAAAAAACTTATTAGCCAAAAAGTTTTTAAAATTTTGTTTTTTGTTATTCTTGTAATCAAAATCAAAATCAAATCAAAATATTTTATTTCCATTGGTTCTCTCAAAACAACTTGGATACAGTCAGAACTAATTCAATCAATACAATTTTTAAAACATATGTACTAATCAAAGTGGTAATAATGGTTGGACCGTAAACAGGCCTTAATCCATATTTATGTATGCTATGCACAACATTATTGCTACAAGCAAGTAAAACTAACTAACTTAGAAACTACTTAAATAAGATCGTGGCTGTAAAGAGGCCGTGTCGGTTTACATTACAATGTAGCGTTTATGGATTTTACCTCCTACCTTTGTAGCTCAAGGTAGCGATATTATAAAATCGGTTCAGTAATATAGACTTGAAGGCGAATTAAACAGAAATACAGATAACATGGTCACATGTCATGGTAACATTCCTGACAAATTTGATCAAAATCGGTTCAGTAATATAGGCGTGAAAGACGGAGAAACAGACATACATGCTCATACATACAGCAATATTCTTTTACATTCATAATATTAGTATGTTGTGTTAGGTTTCGTCCAACCAGAGCTAGTTAAATGTCACATTGACATGAAACAAAAGGGACAAAATTACATTAAAAACCTCGTTTAACTCACCTCGAGTTAGGTTTAAGAAGCTATTAAGAAATAATTCTTGTCATAAAATTTGAATAAGGTTCGAACTGATAAACTTACTTGTCTTATGTACATGTTTCATAGATTTACAATTCCACCATTACCGTGCCTTAAAGAGCACGTTAAACTATCCCCGGTTCCACCAATACCAACTTGTAGAAATGTTAATAGAGCGTGGCGAGCGTAGGCCATATTTTTCAGAAATATGTTCTGAAAGGCCAACCTCCAACAGTCCAGGACTCTGTGTTCTAGAGGCTGTGATCAAAGCCAAATAATGAAGTGTGTTTTTTAAAAGTATCATCATGATCTTCATCATGAGAAGTGTCAAGCTCGTCGTGTTCTGTGGCTTTTATGTTTTTTGCATACGAAAGGTGGTCCTACCCCAATTGTAACAAGAATGCAAATGATCCGAATAACAAGCGAGCAGTTCTGAACACGAGAGAAACCTCTTGAATACAAATAAGGCACATCCAGGACGTTCTGATCGAGAATAAATCAGGTTCCCGGTCGAATTAAGCGCCTCGATAATTTGGATGTTGGCAAAGACATATAAATATTAGGACAGTTACTCTAGTACGAGCTAACCGTTATCAAATTAAGGTTGGAACTACAAACTGGGAGCACTTAATGTATGAACATTTACGGCTTGACTGCTAGGAAGTAAAACTACTAGAAACTGCTAGAGCTACAGGAAGACAATTTAGTATGTTAAATTCATAATATATGTTCGATTCCTGGTCGAGAACCCATAAAAACATATTTAATTTAATTTCCTAACTCTGTTACGCTTAAGACATCGACGAACTAGTCCTTATTTTTGTAGTATATATATATAGTTTGTATATGTATATGTATTATTGCGTACATATTTGTATGTATTGGTGTGTATATTAATATGTATTGTTTTATCTGAGATTAAGTTTATTAATTTTTTTCAATAAGTTTAATATTTAAGCCCTTTGCACCTATTTCATAGTCAAAATTCTCTGCATTGTCCCAAAGGTTGGGTGCTAGAGAATGTCTAGCAGCATTAAGTCTGCCCCTTGTGATAAATAAATATATATACGTCTTTGTATTTATGGATTACAGGAAGCTCGTTGCAGTTACTCGTTGGTAATTTATATTTTAATCAACATGCCTCCGCCCGGAGATGAGTGACTGCCTCGATATGCTACCACTGTAAACTCGATAAATATTCTAGCTATATTTATATATAACTTTTACATGCTGGGAACCAATTTACGAGGTTGCTGCTCGATTTAATTCACAATCAGCGTAAAACCATACAAATATTTATTTATTTTAACCTTAGCGATAATACCAAGTATTTATGTCATAAGGTACAACTGGATATACGAGGTGACTTTGGATCCCATGGATTGAAATTAATTTGTAATTAAGACGTCGACGAAAAGGTCTTGAATTGGTCGTAGGGTCACATGTTCAGCTCCGATAGTGACTTCATGTCTATCCATTGCAAATTATCATCAAAATCAGTTTAGTAATACAGGCGTAAAGGACGGATAAACATACATACAAACAAAACTTATTTTACATTTATAATAATAATAATATATTTCTTTATTGCACACAGAATATAAAATAATGTACATAGGCGAGCATACCGTATGGTATTCTCTACCAGCTAACCTTCGGGAGAGTGAGAAATTATTATAATGGGTACAGAGTAAGAAATAAGAATAATAATAATAGTTTAAATTAATCATAAATATACCATAGTAAGTATAAAGAACATACCAATATATAAATAATAATATAATTATTAATTTGGCGCCTCCGTGGTCTAGTGGTAACAAACGTTGCCGTGAACTCGGGAGGTCGTGGGTTCGATTCCCACCGGGGGCAAGTTGTACATTGTATAATTTGTCTCGGTCTGGGTGTTTATATCTATAATATGTATATATTTACAAAAAAAAAAGTGTAACATGTAGTTTATCAACCATCTAGTTTCCGTAACACAAGCTTACCGCTTACCACGGAAATTAGATGGCGCTGTGTGACCTGTCTGAAATATTTATTATTATTTATATCTATGTCAAGATGTGGAAATTAGATGTCATTTTGTTTTTTGAGAAAGTATCTAATTAATAAATATTTTAATATATTTAAAGACGGAGTCTGTCTAATTGAAAAAGGTAGCCCGTTCCATTGACGAGCTGCAGAAACAGTAATATCTGCTGGAAGAGTGAAGAGGAATTGAAAGTTGATTGTTGTGAGTAGAGCAAAGGGAGCGGGAGTGCGAGTCACGCAGGTACCCGAAACGATCACTAAGATATACACTAATCACTAATATAATATCGTCTTATTACTGTTAAAATCCCGATACTTAAAAATGCAATTATACTGCGTGGAATTTATTAAAGAGCAAATATTTTTATATTATAATCTAAAATAACAATAAGGAAATACGTATTTTTAAAAAAAGTATTCAGTAAAAAAATATTAAGTTACGGTGCAAAGAAGTGTTCCTAAAAATTTCGCCACTTATATAGAGCCTAATTACGTAGGTAGTGAGACGATCGCGCGAACATTGACTTACGTAATTCTTTTTCTTTCTATTCCGCCTCTCGGATGTGGGCGTGATCAATTAATAATAACACTCCCCAGCCTTTAGGTGTTTATTAGGATGAATGTTACGATTTTCAGACGCGGCCATGTTTTGTTTTTCGTATAATGGTGTTTGTATTTAATATAAGTTACCTTTTTATTTCAAATAGAGGTTCCAATAACACCGGAAGCCTAAAAAATATATTCTCTTTTCATGATTACACGCAGTATGTAATTTTTTACGCTTATCTACTGGTAAAACATAATAAACGTAACGACCTATATATGTTCGCAGAAATGATCAGGTTGTAAAAGCAATAAATATATACTTTTGAAACATAAATTATGATATTGCGTAATATATATATCTCGTTAAAGTGTAAACAATTAAATAAATATAAATTACTTTTATTAAGTTGCTGGTCTTCTGCTAACAGCTTATTCTTTGGACCACTTTGGTGCTTAATCTTTCACTAGCAGAAGTAGAATCTTGTTCGAGACTGGGTCTCGGAGCTGAAGAACTAAAAGCGACCTAGTTCTCTAAGGAACTAAACTGAGCGCAACTCCACTTAAGTATATAGGTGTGAAGGATGGACAAACAGACATACATACAAAGAACGCTTCTTGTACCTAATAATATTATATAGTTTGGTTAGTGTTTAATTTTTGCCGCAAAAAATGGCGTTGTTTTTATTGTATCTCGCACGTACTTGTGTGTCTTTTATTAACTTGTTCTAACATCCTGACAACATTCCAAAAGCGGCATAAGAAACTTTTCACTTACTAATCAACTTCCTAGTATGTGGGAGAGAGAGATGTGAAGAATGGTTTCCTGGGCTTGCGACCGACTATAGGCTGGTTTCAAAAGGAGGCCTCCTATTTTTATTCCTCAACAAGATGCTCACCATTCATCATTCTGCTCTTCTCCCTATCCAACATTTTTTTGCGGCAAAGAATAATTAGTCAGATCAGATCCATGATAGCTTCGACTTTGCTATGCTCATATTGATTTTGGTAATTACTCGTACTTTGGAAAGAGATCAAAGGTTAGCTGGTGGATAATGCCTCACGGCATAAAGCTCGCCTGTGCACATTCATTTTAAGTTATTTTAGTTTTTGTACAATAAAGCATTTTTATTATTATTTTTATCTCCGTAAGTTTGTCCGTAAGCGACCTCTATACTTCAATGATGATAACTTGGTTGGTTTTGCCATCAAGAAAACACCTACATGTGCGCCAACGCTTGTGCGACCACGAAATTGATTAGCCGGTTCGTCTCACTACTTCGTGGGGAGCGCAGACTGTTAAATACAGTTGCAACAGCCGACAACGGGCATTCTTCATTCTTGTTTCTTAAACATTCACAGGCAAAGTAGATGCAATATATGTATTAACTATACTACTTAGTACTGAATACTCTTTATTTATTTATATACGAGTATGAAGTACTTGAAGCCAGGATAATCATCATCATCATCACAGCCCTAGAACACAGAGTCCTAGACCTCCACTGTTAGAGATGGGCCTTCCAGAAATTTCTGAAGAATTTGGCCTATATCGCCACGCTGGCCAGACAAACACGTAAAGATTGTCAAATTTGTTTAATCGCCTTTAAATGTGTTAAGGATGCAAAAACTACGGATGGATGCTAATACTAAGGATGCTACGTTTTTGTTTAAAATCATTATCGCTAAAATGTTTTCCTCCAAAATGCAGAATAAATAAAAAAAAAACTAGGACAATTGAAGTTTACTTTGCAGTCTGTATGGTTGCAATTGGGAACAGGGAAAATTCTATACAAATAAGAATTTGTTTTACGTTATTTTAAACCAGAAGTAATTTAAATGTTTCGCAAGATTCTAGTACGAGTAGTAGTTCTAGAGATAGTAGTTTGCGGACAGACACAACACTAACAAGGTTTTCTTAGTACAATAGAGAAGTTGATAATTTAAAAAAAAAAGTGTTTTTTATTACAAACTTTATTTTATCAGATTACGTTTATGTTTTGAGGTAACGTCCATAATCTCTAAAATAATGTATTTATTTTATTACAATAAATCTGTGATCTAGCGGTTAAGTCCGTGGATTTAGACTCAAGAGGTACCGCTTTCGATTCCTGGTCCCACAATAATATTTATTAATTTAAATAAATTAATTAGAATAATATTTAATTTATTTGTGATAGTTCTCGAGTTTCGTACGCTAAAGATATCGACGAGCTTGCCCCTTGTCATGATTGGCCTATAGTAAAGTTGGCTAAACGTGAATCCGATACGGTCGTAATTACGACAATTTTAATTACATACTGTAAACTGCCACACAAGTAAATCTGCTTAATTAAGTTGTTTTTCCGGAGTATTTTATTTTAGTAATAATTTAATTAATTATATATTAAATTTAAATATTTTTGTTTTAAATACTTCGTTCGAAAAAACATTACATAATATTATTAATAATAAAAATTAATGGAAACTACTTAAAAATAATAAAAAAAAACTGCTTCTTCTTTTATAGTGGAGCGTTATGCCAAAAATACAAAGGTTAGTCGTAAACAACCTTAAAGCCAATTGGGATCAACTTTGGATAAAAACCAAGATTTAGAAGCGGCTTGTGAGGCATTGACAAAGGCGGTTCGACAAATTTATGAGTTAATGGTAGAAGGACGTAGGCCGGGAATGGCCCACTTCCGTAGCGGTGCCAATGCTACGATACGCCCCGTGTGAGAGCTTAAGTAGATTGTGATAAAATGGAATAATAATTCTTTATTTCAGTAAACTACATAGATAAATTATTCTAAAATACATACTATACTATATTATATAAAAGTACAGCTTACGCATCTTCATCTTGTTATACACAAATAATTCCGCATCTCGGTCTTGTTGTACTGACATAATTCCGCATCTTCATCTTGTTGTACTCAAATAATTCCGCATCTTGATTTTGTTGTACTGACATAATTCCGCATCTTCATCTTGTTGCACTCAAATAATACTCTGATGCTATTTGGACTACCTTTCGTTGAAGATCGTTTGTAGTGAAGTTCGTTCGTCTGGTGCAGTAGGGGTGGTCGCTGCAGAAGACCTACTCACATCCATCAGTGGTGAAGTTCGCAGATCCACGTATGAATTGGGAAATGACATCCTGCAGTTAGGATTCGCAGTTAAGGAAGACTTAATTTATCTGACTGCACGAGGATGCGAAAATCCTTAAGTTGCATGTTTCGGCGCTGAGATAATAGTTCCGAGACGACTCTGATCGACTCGGATTCACCTTTTTATTTAGCTAATAGGTAACTAGTACATAAAATTATAGCATTATAAGTTAATAGATTTTAAGCCAAAGTTCCTGTGAGGAGAATAGCACGTTAAGCCCTTAGTCCCGGTTCCATGAATACCGACTTGTCGAATCGTTAATATATTGTCATTAAAATATCAGCCAAATTTTTCAGATACTCGTTTAAGTTGTGGAAGGCCCATCTCCTACAGTGGAGGTCTAGGACTCTGTGTTCAAGTGGCTGTAATAAAAATATATATTCAATATGTTATAGGCATTCAATCCCTTCAAGTTAATCTTGTTTAAGTCTACCTTATGTACTTATTGCTCTTGTTGTCTCAAAGGTTTCACCGTCATAAAATGTCTACCGGCCTTTGTACTTTGTGCAATTAAGTTTAAATAATATCAACTTTAATAGCATTTAAATCAAATGTCACGCTAGTAATAAAATCTGTGTTGTTGAGCCTGCTGTAGACATTTTTTTTTTTAAAAGGCACATAACCTTATTGATTATAAAAGGAGCGAATGACATACACATACTGGAAGAGCGTTCAACACTTCTAATTATAGAAAATATGGGCTCCGAGAAGCTACTACATTTTGGCTGCTCAATATCAAAACCTAGTAACTCAGGATAACAATAAAAAAACACCAGACAGAAAAAAACAACTTTCTCAGTTTGTTTTTTTTCCCTGATTAAACCATTAAATATAAGTTTTTTTTCTTTTACCACTGGTTTTTATTTAAAGTTAATATTTACTCAGTTTGGTTTATTGATTATTCGTTTATTTCTTTTCAGTTTTTAATTAGGGTTTATTTTTGCGCAGTCAGGTTTTTTTTATTTAACTTTGTTTATTTCTCTTATATAGTCATCATATTGTAGGTATATCATAGAACTAATGTATGTAGTTTCATTTATATGTATTAGTATGTAAATAAGTAACTATTGATAAGTATATATTGACGTCTAATATTCTCTATTAGTTTTGATCACAACTCCCTTATCTTGTCGTAACTGCTTTAGTTGTCCCACAGGTTTGACCAGAATAGATGTCCGCCTTTGTACTCTGTGCAATGAAGTAATAAATAAAATAAATATAAATCGTAGCTACTATTGTCAATATTCTAATTTGCAATACAACTTAAAACCCTTTCACTATAAAATATTTTTTAACAATATTAAAACTCAATAATATAGGTAATCTAAACACGGAATAACACTATAGTCTTCATCTTAGGGTACTGATTCACATTATTCAACCATTTATAAGTACTGTCTAAATGTTTAATTGTTAGAGAATGCCTAGCCGTATTAATTCCGCTAATAGTGTAAATTAATATATTATAAATAAATAAATATATAAAAATAATTTAGGTTTTTAAATAAATTTCATACAATTTCCACAAATTCGGTAACCAGAAATACGTATTTAAACGATTTTAAAACCTAGCTTATAAATACTTTTTATAATTTTATTTATTAACAACGTTATAAATTTGTTACTTTAAGAAAATTGTACGTATAAGGTCGTACAGAATCGACGACTTTTTTTTCATACTCCGAAAGCGGCACTTCCAGACACTGAGGCAATTGGATAATGAAATAATTTAGATTATAGTTGACATTATAAAATGTGTAATGTAAAGTAAGTATAAATTATTATACCTATATAAAATATAAATTTATTTCAATAGGTATAGAGTAGAGTTAGTCTTAGTATTATTATTTGTAAATTAATTATGGGTTTTTACTCGTAGATACATGAAATAAAATTTATTTAATTGTGAATATAATTTTAATGTATTAAATTACCCCGACGTACTGGTTTATAATTTGATACACGAGTAGGTATATGTAATATTTATCATCAAGCAGAAAAAACAAAAGTGCTGCCGTTTGTATTAGTTTCATTTACTTACTAAATAACGTGGTTTATACACACCGGCGCGGCGGTTTAGTCTTAGAGCAGCTAAAACCTAATTCAACAATTAAAAAAAAATATATATTTAGAAACTGGGTTTTTATTTTGAACAGCCGATTTACTAGTATATGAACGTGGGATTTTTATTGGTACTATAAAGAGGCAATAGAATGGTCTGTTAAAGTGTTCATCTAGGTCAGATAGAAACTGGCTGGCTATTGATCTAACACTTGTAGGGACTCTTAAAACCAATTGTGAAATTAGTGGCCCTATTCTGTTTCTTCTACCGTAACCGTTAAATTATGAATATATTGGATTTATTTAGCATGTCAATGAAAAGTATAAGGAATGAATCATACAGAAAAGGCGTAAGGTGAAGGCGCAGAGCAGGCGTGAAACAGATAAGGCACGGACGCGATTTAAATTATATCAAAGAGGCGTCATAACTAGTCATAACACAGGTTGGCTTTATCGCGATAGCATGTCTTTCTCTTCTCAACTTATTAATAATAATAAATTATTTATTATAAAAAACCAAAACAAGTGCAAATACATAGGCGAGCTTAATGCCGTAAATGCATTTTCTACCAACTAACCTTTGTGACTGAGATATTTAATAAGCGGGTGCAGAAGGTTACGAAGAAAATAGACAGTTGAAATTATTTATTACTATATAAAACACAAATTAATTACACACATATAAGAGCTATACTTATACATAAATAAATGTCATACGTAAACAAATATATATAGGTATACCTAAATATTAAATATAAGCTGACACGGCCTTTTTACAGCCACGAATTAAATTTTAAGTATTTAGTTATAAATAAGTACAAAATCCTCGCTTATGGCAACAATGTTTTATTTATTATAAATTGTATTGCTGTTAGATTCGGTCCAGCCAAGCTTGTATTGTACAAAAATATATGTATTGACATTATCCAATTATTGTGTACTAACCTAAGGAAATAAATGATATAATAAGTGAGTTATGGCGAATTATTCTGTTTATAATAATAATTAAATAAATACTTACTTCTTTGTATAACTTATCTTTAAATATTTTAAGAGTTGTTGCTTGTCTGATAATTAAAGGAAGTCTGTTCCACTGGCGCACATTAATGTGCAGACATTTATTTTAAATATTTTTATGAACCTATACGTGTATAAGGAACGACGTGCTGCTTGCGCGCCACTCCAGTCGCGACTGCTACAGGTGGAACAGGTGATCGCCGCTTGAGTATAATTCACAACGTGTCGCCGCCTACCCACATTTTGTATCCAAATGTTTTAAACGCGCCTTCACCTTACGCCGTTTCTGTATACTTCACGCCTATAGTGACGTTGTAGAGATATAATCATAGATTTGTTTTTAGAAAAATAGAGGAAATTCATTATAAATGTTTTTACTATTTTTCTCTGTCTAAAATTGAGTACCTACATATATGAAACTGAAAATATGTCTCATATGACAGTAATTTTCTTTCCTAGAAAGCTGATTAACCACATTTTACTTTTAAGTGTACATTTAAGGCTGGGCTGTACCAAAACGGAGTCTCTGTAATTGCAACGATTAAAGTTAAAAATGGCGTCGAATTTATGACTTTTTATTTTAAAGCTGGTACAAACGACGTTATATTTTATTAGCGACTTCATTTTGATGCAATTAAGCCTAAGTGAACAAACACTTGAAATTTATAATGTTTTCTTAATAACCCTCTTGATTAAATTAAAACAGAAATCAACCGTCCGGTGGTGGCTCGGTTGTAAGAACTTATAGTTCAGTTCAAACCCCCGGTATGTACCAATGAGAAATACACTTTTCTAACGTACATTTGTCATAGATTTACAACACCACCGTTCCTGTGCCTCGGAAAGCACGTTAAGCTGTCGGTCCCGGTTCCACTAATAACAACTTGTGGAATCATTAATAAATTGACATTATAAATTGACATCAGATCCTCGCCAACCTGTCTGGCTAGCGTGGCGAGTGTAGGCCAAATTCTCCAGATATATTTTCTGGAAGGCCCATCTCCAACAGTGAGGGTCTAGCACGCTGTGTTCTAGTGGCTGTAGTAGTAATAGAAGTTAACCATTTACAAATGTCATAATTTTAGAATTTGTACTTTTAGGGAATTGTTTGTGGTAAAGTCTATTAGTAATGTCAAAGGTTGGGGCTCCTTGTGGACCGCTGTGGGGTGCAGCCCAACTAATCAACATTAAAATAATCCACTCTCTGACGTCACATTCAGGCTAAATAGTTAAAGTACTTCATGATCAAAGAGATTTCTACATTTAACACTCGGGTACAATGTTAATGGGACACTTAAATAAACGTCATCGTTGTCTGGAAATCTAATACTCGTATTTCTAAAAACATAAAAAAACTAAAGTAGCATCCCTTCTGGAGTGGTCAGAAATTACGCTTTTAAAGCGGATTCACATTTAGGCAACTTTACTATAGGCGCGTCATGATAAACTCAATAAATATAATAATACAGGAAGGGTGGCAATTATTTCTGCCAGCGTATTAGCCTCGCTATACAGAGGGGAAATGTTGCCAGTCTCCTTGGGACTATCTCGGACGGGACGTCCTCTAGAGGACATTTTTTATTTATAGTTTAGTTTATTTTTAATTTTATTATTTAGGTAGCTTATAGTTAATATAGCAATCAACTTCGAATTATTTTGTAAGGATTTATAAATATAACATATAAATTAAATTATTATGTCCCGACCAGGAATCGAACCCGTCGATATCCACGGACTTAACGGCTAGACCACGGAGGCATTATGTCATACAAATATCTCACAGAAGAAATGATCAGGAACCAATTTAAGACTCAGCTTTATGCAGTGGAAGTTCGAGTAACTAATCAAAGGAAAATACAGTGATATAAGTAGCTATTTTGAGTGCCTCCTAAGCATTGCTCCCGAGTGTAATTTGCAATTACAAAATGACTAAGCTCGTTGAATTTAATAATAGGTTTTCTTTGTGAATTGAATAGTTTCATATTAAATGTTATCTTTTCAATTTCCCACAGGCAGCACTCTCCGACGTATACCTAGAGTTATATATTTATTTGTAAAAATAAAGTATCATTACTACCGTAATTACTTGGGTGGGAGAGCTAAATGCCTAAGGTTTAGGGGAACCAACTGAATCCTTCCTTAGTGGTATTTGTTTACTTGTGTTTAGATATAAGTTTAGTTATTTATATAAGAATGTCAATATTGCTGTGAAATTGTATAAAGAAAGAAATGGTATAGGAACTCGGTCATTTAAGTGAACGAATGGCACTAAGGAAGGATTTAGTTACCGCCCCTTACGGACCACACGGAGATCTCTGGAACGGACCACTCCCTATATTAACCCTTAATTGCACATTTTTTTTAATGTAGCGCGCAAGGTTCATGAATGTCAGCAACTGGAATCAGACACTCATGACTGACATTGATCCCTAACACCGGTTTGCCTGGGTGGATAAATTCCCACTCCGGCAGACTGGGCAAAACACGACACCTCTTTCGCTTCGTCGACATTCATTAACCCCTTTATACATGGCCTTTTGTTACGAAGGCTTTTTAATCCACCTTCAGTGTTTTATTTATTTGATCGTGATATGTGAGTCTGGGTCTGCCAGGGTCTCTTTCATCCACAACTTTTTTAATTGTTCGTTAATCTTTTTTCGCTCATTCTTTCAACATGCCCGAACTATCATCGTAGCATGCCTTTCCTTATTTTTGTCCCTATACATTTATTTTATACCTACCCTTTTCAACAAAGTGACGCCGCATAATCGACGTACGATCTCATTTCTACTGCATTAACCCTACTTTCATGCGTATTCTGACATATCCACTTCTCGCTTCCATCAGAAATAAACCAAGTATTTTATGCGTTCTCGATCAGGAATCGAACTCGACATACGTTCTTAACCGTTGGACCATGCAAGCTACATATATTGTCGGCAAAAATAATGATAGCTGTCGCAGTGGGCGAAAGGGTTGGGTTGTTATTTTGTGCTTCCATTTATATGTCGGTGATAACATATAATTTATAGAGTAGCTTACATCGGGTGAGATGACTCAAGGGGTCAAATGGAAAACTTACGTCCTCCATTGCCTTTCTAAAAAACCTCCAACATTTACGAACCTCTGTATTATATTTTTGAAATACGGCATTTTATTCGCTTTATTTATATTCTGACATTTTATCTTTGTTTTATTCTGGCATTTTTTTGCCACATGCTGTTTTCGTAAGCGCTAATTTGTACTACTATTATAAATGTGGAAGAAGATTTGTCTCTATGTATGACTGTTAGTCCGTATTTCACGCCTTTATTAAACTATACCTGTTTTGATGAAATTTGATAGAAATATAACTAGGAACATAGTAGTGTTGCCCAAACTTGGTCTTCCAGTCTTGGACTTACTTTTATACATTTTTTTTTAAATTGTTTTTATTTTTTTATTTTGCATAATTTGTCGTAGTATGTCTTTGAAATATATCATAAAGAGATGATGGGAAACAAACTCGCTCTGATAAATTTGTGTTGGCCAACAAGATCTATAATAACTATTCCAAATTCCAAGTAAATCCGACCAGCAGCCCTACTCTGTTACTAAAGCGCTAACGCTAATGGAATCCGTTAACTATATACATATATCGCGCTATTAAAGTTCATATTTGCACGGACGCTGTCAAGGTCGACCGCTTATAGAGTTGAGAATTGAATAATATTTTGTAATTATGACGCAATCTCTGACGTAAATAACATTTATATATTGCCACAATAAAAAAAAAAATCCTAAAAAGGTCAGACCAAAACATAATACTGGCCAAGTCTTAGTCTTGGTCTTTCTTTGGGCAACACTAGAAAATAGGGACACATCTGGCTACGATATGTGGCCAGTCATCTGTCTGTGTATTTTATTCGCCTTCACGCCTATAATTTGTCTCGGTCTGGGTGTTTATATGTATATTATGTATATATTTACAAAAAAAAAAGTATAATATGTAGTTTATCAACCATCTAGTTTCCGTAACACAAGCCTCGTAGCTTACCACGGAAACTAGATGGCGCTGTGTGACCTGTCTGGAAATATTTATTATAATTATTATTATTTATTATTCTTATTATTATTGTTGTTGGTGCTACTCGTAGACAAAGGAATAATTTAATGAGCGGACACTAAGCCTGATGGGTTGTACCAAAACGAAGTAACTAATTGTAACGATTAAAGTTTAAAATGGCGTCGATTGTACCAGCTGACGGTAAACTGATACATTCGACGCCATATTTTAATTTATCGTTACATTTAAAAAGAGTTTATTTTGTCATATTGTGTTCATTGATGTTTATAGATGGGCCTATTCAATACAAAACTCACTCTAAAAACGTGCCGCTTGCTACGTGTACCTACCAACTTTGGGGGGCAATTCTCAAGCAATGATAATGTCACATGAGATATTTATCGGAAATTCAGTTACAATGCATACAAAAAGACTAGTTTCACTCGATATAAATATTAATATTAGGCGCTCTTGACGCTTGCTGGCTCGTGGCTGTTGGTGCAGCTACATGACTTCGATTGGTTTTGCGGAGACGTTTTTATATTAGTGAGGGCCTATCTATATACATCGATGATTGTGTTGCGCCATCAGTGAGTGGAGTCAGATGCCAACAAATATGTTTTAGGAAATGGTTTTCCTTGTTTCCCTCTATTATATCTCTTTAACAAACTTCCACACGGAAACTATAATTGTTTTAATGGAATAGTTTTGTTATTTATGTATCTTCTCTTATTATATTTAATAAGTTATATTTTCTTCGTACAAAGAAAAAGAAATATATATCTGGTGTTGCGGTAATCATGAAAGTTAATTGTTAACTTAGTATTTCTTTAAAACATCGGTATGTATTCATTGCAGCTTATGTCAAAGTATTATTAACTAAGGTTTGGCAACTATGATCTATTCGTTCTACGACAATCGAAATCCAATTTCGGTTACCGCTCATCACTAAACCGTACATATCGACAATATAACATAATATCTAATAAGAATAACAGTCTAGACATATTTTCTAACTCTTTGCTTTTCTTTAACGCAATGTATTGTCGTTGCAGTGGATTTTGGCTGACTGTAAACTGTACTGTTGTTTAATACGATCGTTGGTGTTGTGTTACTTGATCGTGGTTGCATCATATTGTATTGTGTTATAGTTTTAAATTAGCTTCACCTAATTATTATTGTGTGTGCCTTCGTCTCGAGCCTAGACTGTCCACCGGTACAGTGTCGGTGTGGAGAACCCGTCGAACATCTCGGACACCATGGGCTTTCTTGCGCTAGAAGTTCTGCCTACATTCCTCGTCACGCTGCTCTCAACGATATCATCCGAAGGGCTTTTGTACGGCAAGAAACCTGACGGCATGGAATCTTGGCAGGTCCCTGGTGTGAGATGCAACATGAGTAGACACATTATCCCCATCACACATTTACGCGACCTTGTGTCATGCGCGGGAAGTGCGCCAACTCGGTACAGGTATACGAACTTGCGCTGTCTGGACTCGCTATACAGAGGGGAAATGTTGCCAGTCTCCTTGGGACTTGGGTCGTCTGTCTCTAAAGGACATTTTTTATTTATAGTTGTTTTTTATTAGGTTACATTATTTTTATATTAGTTTTACATTTAAGGTACTTAAAATAAATTAATAGATAGATAGATATAGATAAATTCTTTATTACACAATAAATTTAAATCATAAACAGCTTTATCTGTAATTGCGTTAAACTTTTTATTAACTTAGGAAATGAAATTAAAAGCCTAGATGATAAGGAATTTAAAAACAAAATTAAATCAGTCTTAATGCAAAAAGCTTATTACACGGTTGACGAAGCGTTAAAGGATGATAACATAGCATAATACAAACTACATATATTATGTACCTAGAAATAATATTTGACATGCCCATTTACGGCAGTAATTATTTATTTAAATGTGACATATTATAATAATACAATTTAAATATATTCTCGACAAAGCTCATTTGCAGCTGCTAAATTAATAATTTATTATTATTTATTTTTTAACGTTAGTATAGGATATTGACAAGGCCTCTTTACAGCTGCTTTAATTATTTTAGTATAATTATTATATATATATATATATATACTAAAATAATTAAAGCAGCTGTAAAGATTATTATTTTATTTACAGCTATTATTTTTTGACATACCTATATAATTATATATTTTTTTTTGACAAGGCCATTTTAAGGCCGTATAATTTTGTTTTATTTAAATATTAATGTTTCTTTTTGTTTTTATTTTGCTATTATTATATTTCCTTTGACACTGCTTAAACCTGCAGTTTTGTAACTTGCCTTATAGCACTCTCCAGGCAGGACTAATGTGTTGTGTTTGTAACTTTAGACTTAGCCGAATTCCGGTGAGAATGTATGGCGGTACGTAAAGAATAAAGAATTATTATTGCAATTATGGATACTGTAATAACATGTGGTGGTTGCCTGAATAGGTGCAGCATCTAGTTTCTGCCTTCGTTTTAGGTGAAAATCCACGTACATATTGTTGCTGGCAATTTTGGCGACCTTAATATTTAAATAAATAAATAAAATTTTACATGACATTTTAATTACCGACATTTATAGCCTACTTATAAAATATAATTAATACACGCTTATACGGCAAACCCTCTTAAACGTAATTGGATTCATCGAAGTAACAAAGCTGTATATCGTCGACTTCAATTTAATTTCAATCGAAATGTTAATCGGACAGTTGAAAAACATCCCTCCCCAATCTGTCAGGATCCAGGATTTAGGTCTGGGCACACCAGACGCTGAAGACGCACACTTGTGCATAGTACTAAAACGCGGCACAAAATCGAACCAATCGCATTGCGTTAAATCTCGTACATAAATGTTTCGGCAACAATGAGGAATGTCTCAATTTTAAATATTTTGCTTTTTGTATATTATCTTTTGAAAATGAAAAATAAATGAATAACATATATACGGAGAAGATCGCCCTAAAACGCTCGCCGTTATGTAAGGTAGTTGGCTTAACTAGTCTTAAAACCTAAATCTTGCCAGAAGCAGAAAATAATGACAAGCTAATCAAATCAAATAATTTGGTTCACTTGTAACGACTTGGATATTGTTAGCACAAATATAACTATAATATAAAGAACATCGCAAAAAACCGGAACGTAGAAAAATACAAGAAGAATTAAAATGTATAGTTTTTATTATTGAATATAATATTAACGATGCTATGTTAAGTCGTAAGGGCTGATAATTCAATATTTTCCAAGATTTAGGTCGCCCTTCGTCTAAAATTGTATAGATTTCTCACTCGCACAATAAAGTAAAGTAACTTATACTTCATATATATATATATATATATATATATATATTCAGGCATGAAAATAATGAACCAGGAACATATTATTATGTCCGGAAGAATTGTGTGATATATTTCGCGTAGTCCGGCCCGTTGTAGAGCTTTTGTTTTTATGAAATGTTTCTGACAATTTATTGGCATAATTTTTCTACATATTCTGTTTATATGGGTTCCGTTTTATATTTAGAAATATTCTATAAACATGATAACTGCCTATACTTGGTAACATATGCTATCTCCCATTACGTTTTACGATTATTTGTTATGTTTATACGCCATAAGGCCTACATTTATTCTATTTTGTTAAAAGTATTTGTATATATTCCTGTCGCTATGGAAGAAGATAATATAGCGTTTTATTTTATTTAGTAAAAAAAAAGTATCATCACGACCGTTTCCCTTTCGGGTTGGTCAAAAACCACGCTTATAAATAAGCGGATTTACATTTAGCCAATTTTACTTTAGGTCAATCATGACAAGTGGCAAGCTCGTTGATGTCTCCAGCGTACCAAACTCGAGAAATATCACAAATAAATTATATATTAATTAAATGTATTTATTTACATTATTAAATATTTTTGTGTCCCGACCAGGAATCGAACCCGGTACCTCTGAGTCTAAATCTACGGACTTAACCGCTAGACTAGGATTTAGCTTAAATATAATAGCAGAGATAAACTCTTACTGCACGCGCAGTGATATATATAATTTATAATTCTAATAACTTCTTGTTCATATGTTGCCTGTCTTTGTTCTTTCTATTCGAACATATTAATTTAAGACAGTCATACATGTAATTTTTTTACTATATTTTGGAATCATACTTCTATCTTAAATGCGTAATTATTATTATTGATTAATAGGTAGCGCATTGCTGATATGCCTATATCAAGCACTGGTGTAAAGTTCATTAAATTGTCAGTTATCACCATAGTCATTTCTATTGTCACTAGCCACTTATCCAGTTTGTTTTTAAAAGTGATTACAGTTGAGGACTTCAATATGTATTCTGGTATTTTGTTTCACATATTTACAAATCTATATTTTTTAAAATGATTTCCACATTTTCATTAGTTTCACTCCGTGATCACGACGGGAAAATATGATTATAAACTTAAACATTTTGGCTAGGTGGGGGCAGTTATACCTTCCTGTTAAAATTTTAAATATCTCAGTTATATCTCCCTTCATTATGCGATCCCTAAGACTTGTAAGATTCAGATATTTAAGCCTCTGTTCATATGACTTCTTCTTCAAGCAGTGTTGAAGTTAAGTTGCTCGCCTCTGTACTCTTCTAAGAATTTTTATATCTTTCTTGTCGTACTAAGTTTCCATACTTGAAAACCATATTCCAATAATGGTCTTATGTATATATAATGTAGTATATTATTAGGGTGCGCCAGAGAAACTTACTTATTTGAAAGGCCATTAGGTTTCTAAAGTACTTCAGTTATTGTTTTAATTTTTAATTTATTTTAGAATACAATATCCCAATTTTTTTTATACAGACTTATGACAGAATGACATCGGTTAATTGGCGACCCCCATTGCGCATACACTGATTAAGTCGATTTCTAAAGTTAGTGTCCACTCTTTGCAGCATATCAATCGGTATGTTGGCAAAGGCATCGCGAATGTTGTTTTTGAGGTGAGCTATTGTCCGTGGCTGATCGACATAATCCAGGGATTTCAAATAACCCCATAAAAAGAAATCGCATGGAGCCAAAACTGGAGAGCGAGCCGGCCATGTGAGATCGCCTGAAAGAGATAAGCCGGTCGGGGAAATGTTGTTGCAACAAATTCATTGAGCCTCGTGCTGTGGCTCCATCTTGCTGAAACCACACATCCTTAGCGTTTATTTCTTCGAGGCTTGGAAAAAAAAAATCCTTGATCATTTCGATTAGAAAAGAAGCTCTCGACGGCGTATGCCCGCTGTTCTCTAGGCCAGAGCATGATAGCAACTGACTATAGAAAGCAACAAACTTGGGGACTTCCCCCTCCAATAGCGCCCCCCTCACCCCTCTACCCACCCAACTCACCGCTCGGGAGTTTTTTCAAATAAGTAAGTTTCTCTGGCGCACCCTGTATATCATTTTATAAAAGTGTTCAAGTTGACTTGCTGTAAGGAATAATAATAACAATTCTTTATTGCACAAAGTTAAATAACTTAAAACTAAGCGCATAGGCGAGTATTATGCCTTAAGGCATCTTCTACCAGCTAACCTTTGTGAAATGTAACCAATTACAGGCAGAGTGCCATATAATAAATAAATGATAGATAATGAGAAGTAGGTACTCGTATTATATAATAATAATTTATACAAATATTATTATAAATAAATCTTATAAGGAAATCTTGATTGCATAAAGAACTAAGTTGGCTCGCTTTACAATCCCTTCTATATCCAATCTAAGTTTGGCAGTCACTGTAATTTATTTATTATTTATTTAGCTATTGATTTCGATAATACCAAGATAAATAACATCACCAACCTCCATTCAATATTTGTATTGTTTTGGCCGATATGTAATGTATTTGGATGGGTTGAGCTTGATTATCCAGTCTCGCGTCCATCCCACCGACAGTTCCAGATCTTTTATCATCATATGCATGTGCCCCGAAACCATTTTTTTTTTCTGAACACCTATTATCATACAAAAAATTTAAAAGACTAAATACCGCTCCTTGCCTTTTTCGGTGACAAGAGGGCTGGCACTTTCTTCGGTCAAAGCATCAGTATTGTAATTCAACGCAGCCAGCGTTCTTGCCACAATTTTATGCGGACGGGACTTATATCTGTAGTATTATATCAGATTAACCAGATAGTAAACAATAAAACAGACAAATTAATACGAGTATGTAGTTGAACTATTGTTATTGTAATTGCGTGTAGTAATGAGGTGTATTGTTGCAGGCGCACTGGAGGCAGGCGCGCTGGGCGGCGGCGGCGGCGGCGGCGCGGGGTCCGCGCTGCGTGCTGCCGGCTCGCCGCCCGCGCCTAGCCTCGGCGCCAGCCGGCACAGCCTCATTGGTAAGACAACAAAAGCTTCTTAGCACTCCATGAATTCACCGTGTGGGTGCCGTGTCCAAGCCTCTTTTAATGTTTCACAATAAGACTCACCAAACACCATTCTGCGCCTATCCCTACCCAACCAAATACTGTATAATTCCGCTAATGCTGTTAAAAAATTGGCGAGTTTTAAGCTTTAAGATAAACCGCTATGTTATTACCAAGTAAAACTAAGCAATAACATGAGCTATATTTTCTAAGAACGTCAACATACTCCAATATAAATAGTGTAGATAACATTTAGGTATCTATTACTATGTGAAAACAATCCGTCATGCCGGTCATTCGTCTCAAGTGATTGATAATGCACTTCCGGTAAGAAATCATACACGCCAATAGTGTTTTCCAAAAAATATATGAAATATGCCGTTGCGAATCTAAACTCTATTATGTGCAAAAACTATATTTATGGGAAAAACGATAGAAATGTACTTATGATTGGTCGGTTCAAACAAAGTTTTTACAACCTGGCCACCACCGCTCTCTAGTTTATATATTGTACTTCATTGTCAAACTAATTTTATTCCACGGAGATTACCGCTCCTAATTTCTAACTATTTTTTATACAATACAAAACTTTGTTCGCCGAAGCTTTAATTTGGAGACATAGTTTAATTACTGTGGTTCTCAGTGTGTTGTGGGGAAATTGATGGGTTGTAGTCAAAGATCTTTTAACCATGGATATCGCAACGTACAAAATTTAATTTAAATCCGGTTTATCGACGCTTATACTAGTACACAATAACACTAATTAAAATATACATCCCTGGGTATATTTATGATTTTTTCATGTTTTATATCACCAGTGAAAAAAATATCACCATTGGCTAGGAAATCACGATTTGTCAAATGTGCTATTTTTGTAAATCAACCTACAAATTATTTTCCATCGAGAAATGAAAAAAAAATCCGCTCAACTATGGACGTAGGACTTCAACTACGCTGAGATTCATCTGCAGCTGCATCACAATCAATGTCTTCAACAGTTTCATCATCGCTTTCTGAAGAAATAATGTTTATAGGAATTTTGCCATTTCATCTTTATAACATAAAAAAAAACACTGAGTGCTAATAACAAAGAAACTGTTATCGTTAACTTTATTTACAAGTGGTAAATAACCCTATGAGATTAAAAAATACGAACTCTGGAAATCGATTACTGTTTTGTGTGATCAGTGATATTAATTACCCAAGGTCTTTAATATAAATATAGCACACATTAGGCGTAGGCATACCTCTTAAAAACTACTAGGCGTCCTACCCAATAATTCATCCATATTTCTTTCTTAGCCATGAGTTAGCTTAACATCATTTTATTCCTATCTTTATTAATCCGTATTCAAATGCAAATAGATGTTTGAGTTTAATAGGACTTCTTTATGCCTGTGAATGAGACATCTACTAAATTTTGTGATCATGTGTTGTAGCGGGGCAACCTGCGGTGTAAGGCGCTGGCTCCTCGTAAATCTAAACCACAGGAGGCCTAGCACTTGATTAATTTACTCCAGCCCCGTGTTACTGTTCTGCAAAACTACTATTAAATAATAAATGTGCTGTAACCATGGTGATGTATTTATGTAGGGATCAGACTTTTATACGCGTGACCAACACCAGTGATCTCTGGATTATATGGTGAATTAAGAAGGATTAATTATGGGGAAAACTTGAATTTATTCACTATGCCGAAGTTTAATAAACACCAAGCTAAGTTCGGCTAGGTTTTAAGGTCTAGTTAGTTTTTTCGTCTACAAACGGGTACCACCGGTTCCTGGTGTTATAGACTTGCTAAAATTATTATTATATATAGTGCCTGCCTCCATTTCTAGCGGTTATTTTAAGCTGGCATAGTTTTAGGAATTGATGTCAGTCATAAGTCTATTCTTAGACAGAGAAAAATAGTAAAAAAATATTGAAACAAATATGTATATGATATACATTTATTTGAAAAAAAAAGTTACAATGATTAAAAATACTAAAAAAGAAATTTGAAACAAATAAATTACTATTAATAAAAAAACTACTTAATAATTAAAAATATACAAAACAATAAAATAAAAGAAAATAAAAATATTGTTTAAAAAAAAAATGCTCCAAATCGGTACCAATGGGCAAAGTTCCTAAACATTTCTTCTGTTTGATCAATCAATCATTAATATATATATTTTTTTAAAGTAGAAGTTCCCTATGCAACTGGCAGTTATATTAGGTACATCTATCTATCATGCGCCATCTTTCATGATTAAAAAGCAAATGATTTACACAAAAAAATGACAAATACTAATTAGGTAGACGGATTTATTCTGTTTGTTTAATAAATGGGCAATAAGGAATGTTTAAATATGTTTTTAAAATTTTAGAATTTAATAACGATTCGGATTTGGTTAGAAAAAGTTAACATCTGCATTTATTAATATAAGTCGATCTCGGAGCGAGTTTGCGAACTAGCTACCTCGAGTTGGCAAACCATACATAAACTTACTAATTAGTAGTTTGACTAACAGCTCATATTCTGGGGAGTTTCAATATTATTATAGCACGTTGAAGGTTTCAAAACTTTACTATTTATGTCTAAGTTTTCCTATATTTAGTTTCCGTTCGTTTCTGAACAGTTTTATTTGGAAAAACTACGACTAATACGAGTAGCCACACTTATATATTTCATTTCATTTAATTATCACCAAAGGGACCAGCTGGAACACTTGGTTAAATTAATTTACACAAACAAATAAATATAATATAATTCTGGTTTTTACTATATTATTTCTATTTTCACACTCTGCACCCATAATATTAATCTCTCACTCTCCCAAAGGTTAGCTGGTAGAGAATACCTTCAAGGTATTATGCTCGCCTATGTACAACACTTTATATTGTATATTTTATGTGCAATAAATAATTTTATTATTATTATTATAATTATTATAATACTCCATGACTAATATTAGTAACCTACAGTTAACGAGATAGCACAATCATGGTTAATACGAAACAACACAACAAAAACCAGAAACAGCCTAAACAAATGATCAATATAATTAAGAAAATATATTGAATGTACCTAACTAATCAATTACAACAAAAAGCTAAAATTTAAATACTATTAATGTCAAACTTTGTGAAAATAAAAATGTCAAGTACTACTATAAGGTATTTTAATTTTTTTATAACACTAAAATTATGTCAATTAATTAATATTAATGCGGTGGTGGTTTGGTTGTAAGAACGCGTTTGTTAAATCCTACAAGGTCAGTTCAAACCCACCCGGCATGTTACAATGAGAAATGCACTTTTATTAATTGCAATATTGTGTAAACAGACATGATGTCATGGAGGCGATAGACTATTAGTAGTGAAGCCCAATATTTTAAATATTTTTTTTAAATAGTATCTCTACACAAAACAAAAACGAAAATTTTACACAAAGGCGCAACCGGTTGCTACACTCCGTTCGCTCTAACCATCCGTACATATCGGTAGACATTTTTTTTAAACAATAGTCAGTACGCGTACTACAATGCTACCGCCTTTCTATTCGGTTTCTAAACATATATTTTTTTACATTTTGACCCCCATCCTTTTTCTCCGATTCCGTCCATTTTGGGGTTATGAGGTACTATACAAAAAAGTTTCGAAATTGATTTCTAAAGAAAACTTTTGCGCCACCCAGAATATGCTTATTTATATTTTTTCTTATTTAGTTTTATTGACTAGATTTCTATGTTTATTTATCATTACAGTCCCTAGGACACAACGTCCTAGACCTCCACTGTTGGAGATGGGCCTTCCAGAACATATATCTGGAAATTTGGCCTACGCTCGCCACGCTGGCCAGGCGGCTTGGCGAGGATATGATGTCAATTTTTATTGTCAATTTATTAACGATTCCACAAGTTGGTATTAGTGGAACCGGGACCGACGGCTTAACGTGCTCTCCGAGGCACGGGAACGGTGGTCTTGTAAATCTATGACAAATGTACGTAAGAAAAGTTTTTTTCATTGGTACATGCCGGGGTTTGAACATACCTTTTTAGGATTCTATTTATTTTCACCACATTGCCCCACAATAATAGGTATGCCATACCTTATATTTGACGCAACATATCCATGGTATGCCTGAGGAGTGGGTTTTTGGCTAGCTAGCTTTAAAAAATCTTTCTTTTATTTGTAGAATATATCCCATCCTATATTTAAGTTAACGATGGTTTACGAACTTGCTTATACTTGTCTATTGTTTCTAATAAAGCTAAATTATCTTCATAAATAACATATTATTAAGTTAATATTAATGATGGAGCCGAAACATAAAATAGACAGTTAAGATAGTTGACGATCAATCTAGCTTGACTAACTCCTATAAAATAATCCATAGGGAACGACCGGATGTGATAAGCTTCGACTTTGAATATCCAATATAAAATTCATAAGCTCCTCGTTAAAATGGTTATTAATGTCAAAGACATATAAAGATCCAGATTCTCTTAAAATATTTCAGACATCTAACACATTTTAAATATGCACAATATTCACATAAATAACATTATCCATTTTGGGCTATATGTTGACTACTGGTGCTGTGTACAATAATAAAAAAATTGTTAATAGTAGTTTTAATACTTTTCTTATTAGATTAATGTTATTTTTATTATATTACTGTGCAATTAAGTTATTTGGAAAGTATACACATACATATCTTCACGCCAAATCCCTTGCGGGGTAGGCAGAGACAATTGAGCGCCACTTGTCACGGTCACGACATACCTCTTTCGCTTCTTCGACATTCATCAACCTCTTCATACATGCCCTTTTGTTTCGATGGCTTTTCAACGCACCTTCAGCTATTGTTTTATTAATTTGGTCGTAATATGTGAGTCTAGGTCTGCCAGGGCCTCTTTTACCCACGACTTTCGCATTATATATCTGGTTCGTCAATCTCTCTGCATTCATCCTTTCAACATGCCCGAACCATCGTAGCATGCCTTTCCTTATTTTTGTCCCTATGCTTTCTTTCATACCTACCCTTTTTCGTATTTCGTCATTACGTATGCGGTCCGTCAAAGTGACGCCGCATATCCGACGCAACGATCTCATTTCTACTGCATTAACTCTACTCTCATGCGTATTCTGACATATCCACGTCTCGCTTCCATACATAAGTGTTGGTACCAGCATGGCATTGTGTATGGCGAGTCGAGCTTTGTCACTGACATTCCGACTGGCGATCAGTGACCCCAGGGCACCGTTGACACTATTTCCCGCGTTCACTCTTCTTTCAACATCCCTATCATACTTCCCATCCGCAGTGAAAACACTGCCCAGATATATAATTTCATTTACTTGTTCTAGAGTTTCATCATCAATCTTTATCGTCACGGTTGTCATCCTTCTTCTTTCAAACACTAGTACCTTGGTTTTTCTCGCATTCAAACGGAGTCCTTTTTCTGCACATCCCTCTTTCATTTCTGTGACTAGTGATTGCAGTTGTTGTTCGGACGATGCCATGAGAACAGCATCATCTGCATAAAGCAGGCAGTTCACCACTAAATCACTCATCTTTATCCCACAGTTACTCTCTCTCACTCTTTTTAGGCATTTGTCGAGATATAGGGTAAATAATCTGGCGGAAAGCACACAGCCCTGTTTGACGCCCATTTGGGATTCAAAGCAAGGAGACATACCTCCCTCCACCCGCACACAAGCTTTACAGTCCTTGTACAGGGACTGTATAGCTTGTAGCAGTTTGTCATCAACTCCATACTCCGGCAAAATGTCCCAAAGCTTCTTTCTTACAACTCTATCAAAAGCCTTCTCCAAATCCACAAAAGCACAGAAAACCCTCTGGTTTAAGGCCAAAAACTTCTCTGTGATATTGCGGAGCGAAAAGACTTGGTCAGTGCATCCTCTTCCAGGTCTAAAGCCTCCTTGTGCCTCCCATAAAAGACCTTCAGTCTTCTCTTGCAGGCGTTTCGTGAGAATCTTGCCATACATCTTGCTCGCCAAACTGATCAAACTAATTGCTCGGTAGTTGGCACAGTCCATATTCAAGTATATATTATGTAAATATGATATTGTATATATTTTGCACACATTTTATACCGCTTCCTCTTTTGACAATTCAAAAGAGGATTTTTTTATGGCGTCAGGCGTCTTCATAGAACTTCTATTTGAAATAAAAAGATAAAAATCATTATCCGAAAAACAAAACACTACTGCATGGTGAATAAGGCCGCGTCTGAAAATTGTGATATCCATCGTGATAAATACCTAAAGGCTGGGCAGTGTTATTATTAATTGAACTCGCCCACAGCCGAGAACCCGTGTGAAGTTAGCAGCCAAATCTCAGCAGCCAAATATAACTGACCGATTTAAGAAGTCATTTTTCAGCCGAGAGACGAAATTAGAGAGAGAAAGAATTACGTAAGTAACGTTCGCGCCATGCATCGTCGTCGACCTCTCGGTACCTATTTGATAAGGCTCGGTATGAGTGGCGATATTTTTAGGGAAACTTCTCTGCACCGTAACTAAAGATTTTAATTATTCATAAGAAATACATAGTTCTTAATTTTTATTCTAGATTATAGTATCATCACGACCGTTTCCCTTTCGGGATGGTCAGAAACCACGCTTATAAATAAACGGATTCACGTTTAGCCAACTTTACCATAGGCCAATCATGACAAGTGGCAAGCTCGTCGATGTCTTCAGCGTATCAAACTCGAGATATATGACAACTGAATTAAATATTAGTTTAATGCATTTATATACACTAGCATTTTTATTATTGCATTTTATAATTCGAAACCTTCCATCTGACATCCTTTATATGTCGATGGTTTCAGTACATTTGATAATTAAGTGAGCTCGAATCTGATTACAGCGTTGAGTCCCCGGCATGTTATTATGCACTAATGTGGCACGATAAAATGAGCAGTGACAGCGGGTCCCGTGCCCAATAATGATTCCGTATAACATGTCATTATGGCCTGATAGTTTTACAAATTACCAATGTTTATTCATTGGTCATTACTGGAATCAAATTTATTCAGCCTTTGTTGGGGTTGTTGTTTTCCATTCAAATAACATACAATTATTATAAGCATGACATTTGATTATTTACCACTCTGATGTTGATTTTATATTTATTTATTTATTCAAAGTAGTAGTAGTTTTATTTCACATTCACTAAAAACAACTCACTATCAATTACTCTTTTCGCACAATACAATATTTTCAAAGATTTTTTAATTTAGAACAGACCTGCGCGAGGGCCTAGGCTGATATTATCGATAATTATGCTAAAAATTGTAAAAAAAATAATAAAATAAATTTAAGACATAAATGAAGAACACAGAATCAGATGGTTTAAGAGTTAATGACCTTTTCATATGGTAAACAGGACTTACCCCAAAGCAATCGACGTATCCACGTGTGATGGCCATCCACCTCGATTGAACCCTAGATTTCTTATCCAATTTTATAGTATATCACTAATATTCACCAAAAGCCATAGAATTATTATTTAAAATTAATAAAAACACATGCGAGGCATGAGTCGGTGCGGTTGAATAATTGCAACTCATATGACAACTTGATCGTTATTGGCCCGTAGCTCGTAACGTTTCGGATGGGTTTTTACTGGGAATTGAACCTGCTACCATGCAAGGCTGCAACAAAGTCTAAAAGTATTCTTTTACTGTTTCCGCAGCTCGTGAGTTGAACACAAATATTTTTTTGATGCCAATCGATTCTCTTTTTTTATGAGGACCAAAAGTATCTACTGGACGACTAAGGTTTAAGTACTAAAAGTGTCAAATCGCAAACTATTCCTATACATTTTCTTCGGAAAAACGATTCATCATTCCTCATCACTGCTGGCTATGGGCCTTCCAAAACATATATCTGGAGAATTTGGCCTACACTCGCCACGCTGCCTGGCCAGACGGCTTGGCGAGGATATGATGTCATTTTTTATGTTAATTTATTAACGATTCCACAAGTTGGTATTAGTGGAACCAGGACAGACGGCTTAACGTGCTCTCCGAGACACGGGTGGGTGGTGTTGTAAATCTATAACAATTTTACGTACGAAAAGTGAATTTCTCATTGGTACATGCCGGGTGGGTTTGAATGCGTTCTTACAACCGAGCCACCAACGTACCTTTCCGCAAGATTCCGCATGGTAAGTCACAATACCATATTAGTCAGCCTTCGTCAGAAGGTGGTCGCCGTACCCAATGGGTACTACTTCGACCACAATAAGATGAAGATGCGGAAGCTGTAGTGCAGTGTATATTTATATTTTATATATTTTAGTTTTTAAGGTATATATCTATGGGCCTTTTGTATTTTTATTTTGTTGCCTGAAAATAAAGATTATTATTATTATTATATGCAGGGGGCATAAGATATAGTTTAGTCTTTGTACAACGGGCCTCGGGCATACTGTAACTAGAAGCACAAGTGGCTAATTATAAACAGGTTTGGTGTGGTGTAATGGTACCTCGGTTGTACGAACGCTTTCCTAAACATTCCAAAGTGGATTCGACCCCGGCATGTTCCAATGAGAAATTCACTTTTCGTACGTAAAATTGTTATAGATTTACAACACCACCGTACCCGTGTCTCGGAGAGCACTTTAAGCCGGGACCGACATCCCGGTTCCACTAATATCGACTTTTGGAATCGTTAATAAATTGTCATTAAAATTGGCATCAGACCCTCGCCAACCCGTCGGAATTCTCCAGAAATTTCTGGAAGGCCCATTTCCATCATTGGAGGTGACTCTGTGGTCTAGAGGCTGATGATTGGTGAACTAATGTCTAAATAGCATTTTAATTCGATTATACATATATATTTGTATTAAAGCTGTAACTGTATTTTGAAATCTCGGGACAGACGTAAGGCCGTGGTTTAAAATCTGTATATCGTGGTTCTGAGTCGAACCACGTCTAGAGAGACCATCTTGTTGAGACTGAAATCAGCATAATGGTGGAAAGAATCGTCCTCGACGGGAGACTACGTGATGACACGTACAATGTCTCGATATGTCTTCGATATTGAGATGTCGTTTATCGCACTAGGAACACCATAAATTCATAGCAAGAACGTCTGGACTGATTTTAATAATCGTTTATTTGTTTCCGCCCCGAATAGCAGAATAACTATTAAAACATCGGAATAACTTACAAAAAAAATTAAATTTTGTATAGAACAGATTTTTTGATAAAAAGTTCGTTTCGGCCACGAGGAGTTACCTCGCGCATTGCAGAAGTAAGAAAATCCCAAAAAAAACCTAATATAACATGTATTGTCCAAAATACTTAGTTAAAAACACATTTATATACACATTAAGCAAACGCTATAATTATGCTAAAATTTGTTTTGTGTGCCTGCTTATTAAATAAATAAATAAACTATACAATGGATGCCGTGTACGTGCCCTGGGGTTGCAATCCCAACCGCATAATTTATTGTTAAATTTGCTTAAAATGTTTTTTTTTTTTATACTAGCACGACATGTGACTTTGCGCCCACCTGATGTTGTGGTGAGCGAGGTCCATGAATGTTAGCAACTGGAATCAGACACTCATGACTAACATCAGTTCCTAACACTATGCCGGCTTGACTGGGCATGACGTCAATTCGAGCCTGATCCCGAAACGTTTGGATACACTTTACTGGGTTTATCGGCACGAACGGTGGATACTTCCCCGCTCCGGCAGACTGGGTAAATTACCACCATCAGTCCGCCTACCACCTCTAGGAATTATAACCTGTTAGTGTACCTGAAATAATAAACATAAAAACCACCAGACCAGACCAGAGCGTGTTGCACAGAATATGTAGAGTAGACCGCCTCCGTGGTCTAGTGGTAACAAACGTTGCCGTAAACTCGTGAGGTCGTGGGTTCCATTCCCATCGGGGGCAAGTTGTACATTGTATAATTTGTCTCGGTCTGGGTGTTTATATGTATAATAAGTTTATCAACCATCTAGTTTCCGTAATACAAACCTCGTAGCTTACCACGAAAATTAGATGGCGCTGTGTGACCTGTCTGGAAATATTTATTTATTTCTAATAATTCTAATAGACCCATCTTCAGTAGTGGAGGTCTAGGACTCTGTATTGAGGGAGGGCTGCGATAATTTTTCATTTTATTTGTCCTGTATATTTTGTGAAGTATGCATACTCTAGCTGTATTACTTGGCAGACTTCTTTCTTGGCGGGAATATCTGATTTTTATTGACATACACGTACATTCAAATTGCGTTCGTCAAGATTTGCTCACTCATATTTAGGCAGAATTGTAGCTATTGTAGATTTTTACACACCTAATTCCATCCAAATTAAATATTAAATAATTATTAACCTCATTTTTTTATAATTTAAGTATAATTTAGTTTTAAAATGATTATATTTGGTTTTAACCAACTAAACAATTAAGCAAGTTTCAAGCGCTAAAAAGTTTTTAGAAGCCATGTCTTGTCGTCCCTTTCGGTGTCAAGAGGGCTGGCTCTTTCTTCGCCCAAATTCACCAAAATTTGGAATTAAGCGTGAAGATGCAGCCAGCATTGTTGCTATCATTTTACGCGGACGGAATTTATATCCATATTATTATTAATTTTATTTTATATATGTTATATATATCTTAACAATAAATAATATTTACATCGATATTTTACCTTTCCTTTTTATTTATTTTCTTGTATTATTCCAATTTCTCAAAAATAAATATCCACAAGATCAATCTCTAATAAAATAAATATTCAAAATCCATCAGGATATGAAGTTATTCAATTCTAAAGTTATTTCCGATCTAAAAACATACTGTGCAACACCCTTTACTTCATAGATAAGTTAGTCTCATCCTTTGAATATCACAAGTTCAAGGCAACAACCGTCAATTATTGAATTAGCTCGTTTTAAGACAAAGTCAAACCAGATCGGTATCCGTCAACGTCGTGGGTAGCGGTATACCTAAGCGATATCCCACTCAGTATTTTGTATGACTTTGCTGCAACTTTTCTCGTCTGTGACAGATCCAGCGAATACCGAATGACGTGTTATTCGCATACCCGCTCTAGTTTGAATAAGCCTTAAGAGGGTCTATCGACTTACTAAGAAATACAATTACGGACATTTTTTAGATATAGTAATCATATATTTGTAAGTACAATAGAAGTAAAAAGTTAAATAGAAGAAAATTGTTATTAATTGCTAGACATTCTCTTAAGGTTGGCTACCTTAGGGACAGATAAAGCATTTAAAGTGAACGGTTTGTGCAAGTAAAAAGTAAGTATATTATAACTAAACGATCACATTGTAAGCAATAAACAATATATAAATTATATACACTGATAAACACATACATACATACATGTCTGTATGTGTATTTTTTTTAAATATTTACAGACAGGTCACACAGCGCCATCTAATTTCCGTGGTAAGCTACGAGGCTTGTGTTACGGAAACTAGATGGTTGATAAACTACATATTATACTTTTTTTTTGTAAATATATACTTACATATTATACATATAAACACCCAGACCGAGACAACTTAGACAGTAATACATACAATACAATATATAAACATACACACTATAATACTTAAAATACAATATATATATACATACAATAAAATATAAATACATACACTAAGTAGGTAGATTGTTGTTGTTATAAATGTTTTAGCTATTTTTCTCTGTCTAAAATTAGGTTAGAGGTTTAACTGCCTTCGTGGTCTAGCGGTTAAATCCGTGAATTTAGACTCGGAGATACCGGGTTCGATTCCTGGTCGGGACACAAAAATATTTATTAATGTAAATAAATACATTTAATTAATATTTAATTTATTTGTGATATCTCTCGAGTTTGGTACGCTGGAGACATTGACGAGCTTGCCACTTGTCATGATTGGCCTATAGTAAAGTGATGATACTTTACTTTTACTGTTTTTACTTTTAAATTAGGTATATGAAAGTGATAATATGTCCAGAATGTCTGTAACTTTGTATTTTGTAGAAAGTTGATATCTCTCAAAAGTACATTGAGTCTTAAAAATCTTTGAAATTATTGGATTGTGCGAGAGGGATGCAAAGGCGTTAAAAACTCTCGTAAGTTTATTATTTATAATAGGGTAGCCAACAGTGCTAACATCACACACTTATTTGTACACACTAAATCAGAAGTTAGATGTTGCACCTAATATAGGCGACCACCTTATTACCACAGTAGCCTTTATAGCCTATGAAAAATAACAATATTATAAAATTTTCAATAAGAACTAAATATTATTCAAAAAACTAAAGCTGAAACAATTTTAAAAATATATATAATAAACATACAATTCCTTTTAGAAATAAAAATAAATAAATAACGAAAATAACTAAAACATTACCTACTTCAAGTAATAAAGTAAAATAATAAGTTTTAAGTCTGTAAAAGTCATAACACCATTATGGTAAGAAAGGACAACATTGTAAGAATTCTCGTCCCGTTCTGTGGAGTAGAAAAACCATTTTGGAACAAAATTTTATTTCAAAGTTAAGTAACGAAATTAAATCTAAAACACAAGCAGTAATTTTCTTGTAAGGAAGCAGCGAAAAGCCACGAGATTTTATATTTTGTGAATAGAACGTGCTATTCCTGAGACATTATCTTTATAATTAAGTTAAAACCGTGCTAATTAATCAACTTATCTACATTTTATTTCGTCTTGTCCGCCGGGTATGACCGGAATTAATTATTCTTTGTTATCTATGGACCCCTGGCAGATTCTGTTTGCTTAAGCGCAAATGCGTTTTGAGGTGCTGTTATGTCTCTATAACTCTGCGACTATCACCGTACAGATAAGGCCTGGTTAAAAAAAAAATAATAAAAAAAATCTACTCATAAAAGTATCATCACGACCGTTTCCCTTTTAGGGTGGTCAGAAACCACGCTTATAAAGAAGCGGATTCACATTTAGTAAACTTTACTATAGGCCAATCATGTCAAGTGGCAAGCTCATGTCAAGCTGTCTCCAGCGTACCAAATTCGAGAAATATCACAAATAAATTAAATGTATTTATTTACATTAATCAATATTTTTGTGTCCCGACCAGGAATCGAACCCGGTACCTCCGAGTCTAAATCCACAGATTTAACCGCTAGACCACGGAGGTAGATCTACTCATACTTTGACTGAAATGCTTTAAGATGGATTAATTTATTAAACAATTAAATGTTACTTCCCAAAAGCTACCCGTTGATGTTGGGACATCTGAAAATTATCAGATCTCATAAATTATTTGTATAGATAAAATATACCTCGTATTTACTAACCGGGCTTTCGAAATTGTTTTTCGATCGTCAAAGCAAACGACAAGTGCTAATGTAGTTGATTTGTTGTTACTAGCGCTTAAGACCGTGAAGTTATACACTTAGGTGCAATTTACGGTCGCCGGTCGGGGCATTTTTATATTTTTTTTTGATAATTCTCGAGTTTGGTTCGCGAGACATCGATGAGCTTGTTACTTGTCATGATAGGGCTATAGTAAAGATGACCACCCCAAAAGGGATACGGTCTTAAGACTTGTAGTTTTATCGTTGATGAGAGTCACATTTTTTTATTTTATGACCAATATAACATTTTTAACCTACTTCAATTTGTCAGATTTTAGTTCGAGTAGCGCTTATAGCAAAGGTATATTTTTTATTTGTTAAAATTAATACATTTCCTTATCTAAATAGTTAAAAGTTACCTATTTTTACCACATTATCATTTATTACTATTGCGTTAGTAAGAATTTATTTTATGAATGACCGGGTCTTGCATATAATTCAACGGTCCGTACATATTTAATAATGTAAACTTGCTGGCCAAGAAAGGCTGTCGCTCAGAAAGGCCAACCTGTTTAATATTTAGAAATCCCCGTTATGATTCTAAGAGTTTTAATGACGATCAAGTCGTTCTTAATACTACGCGGGCACAAACCCAAAACTTTCGACAAGGTTTCACAAATCTTTGCATAGGTAGCATAGACGTATGTACGTACGGACACGCCGAACGTTCTCGCTGGTTTTATTGTTCCCACTTGCTAAAGTCAATTCAGTCACATACGAGCCAGCAACACAACTTACTACGACTTTGACTAAATTATTTTTAAATTAAAAATGTGCGGTTGTATTAATTCATTACAGCCCCTAGACCTCCACTGTTAAAGATGGAACTTAAATCTGTAGAATTTGGCCTATAGTCGCCATGCGCCTAATGTCATTTTTTTATAACAAATTATTAACCGATGCGTCGGCTTAACGTACTTTCCGAGGCACGGGAACTGGAACTGTAAATCTATGACAAATATAAGTGTATTTTTTAATTTCTACATGCCTTCTTGCAACTTGTGTCCGTCCCACTTCTGCCTTCAACCAGGAAAGTAAAGTAGGTAAGTACGAACCGTATACCGACGGTTTTACTCTCGGCTCGTTGGTGCTAATCGACTAGCGAGCAAAACAGTCGTGTCTCGAGAAGATTTGTCTTGTTTGTGGTCTCAAGTCTATGTAGTCTCTAGCGCTGTAACAATTCTACCGATTCTTCACATCGGCTATGAACACGAGCCATTAAACTGCCTGCAAGGTCGAGCGGTTTGGTCAGTAAGAGTTTGGTACACTATTGACGTGCTTGCCACTTGACATGATGGGCCTATAAAGTTCGCTAATTGTAAATCCGCTTCTATTCTATCGGCTACAGTTGTAATGAATAACTTAACTTCCACAAAACCGTCGGTTTTACTCGCACGCTTTAAAGTCACATGAATTTAGTTTATATATATATGTCTATGATTGGTAGAAACTCCTTTGTAAGAAGTTTGGATTTGGTGAGTTCTGTGCTTTAATGAAAACTTAGACAACTTTGGCTTAGAAAGTCTGTACAACATTTTTGTATTTCCATGCGGGTTGTATCACACACCGCCTTTGGTTCTATTAACACAAAAAGATTTTAAACTTTATTTTCATATTATTTTTATGATGTTTATCATATAATTAATTTAACTAGTACTTCTTTTAAGTAGTTTAATTAATTTGTGTTATTTTGCCAATAATCAATAAAGTTTTTATATAATAAATAAACAAATAAAATAATAATTGACAACAATAATAAAGTTTTCAATATGTCTATAATATTGTATTTATTATATGTATAGTGATTTTATCGTATCCAAGAATATTTACAATATAAGTATTGACATGTAATGAATAATTTAAGTAATTATGAGGCAGTAGTCGATTTACAATAGATATTAAATTGACATATTATAAATTATATGAATAATTATTTGCATACCATTATGGTAACTGGAATGTAAAAATTGTATCAGCCTACGTGTATATCGACCTCTATTCTGTGCTGTGTGATTTTAAATTTGTAAATCAGGCAGTTGTATAGTTAATAGCTAACCAGCAACTAGCCGAATAAAAAAAATACAATCAAACCAAAATTTTATAAAAACCATATAATAAAAATAAATGTTTAAAATTTACATTTTATTTAATCCTTATCTCCCGAAAAAGTTGTCTTGACACACAGACAACTTGAGATACATTGACACCAAACATTTTTAAATTATATTTAAAAAAAAGGTATTACATAAATGGCTAGAACTTTGAAAATTAGAGTCATAACCCCTTAGAAGAATGACAGGCCCCGCTATCGCTTGCTTGCTCGCTTGTGCGAGACGGCAGCATTCAGAAGTTGAACTTTAAAAATATTTTACATGAATTTATATATAAATAAATAAAATATCCTTTGATCTTTATTATATTTTTATTTAAAATTCCTTATTGCACCAAAACTTAAAATTAGGTACATAGGCGAGTTTAATAGGCATTCTCTCACAACTAACCTTTGGGATGGTGAGAGATTATGGGCAGGGTGCAATAATCTAATAATATTAGTCTAATTTATAATTACACTACATACCAAGCAATTACATGAACTACATGCAAGTATTATGAACATAGGTATACATACATATATATATTATATATACACAAATAAACATACATAAAAATATTACGTGCCAAATATTCAATGCAGTGTGCTCCTGCTTATCATTATTATATGTATGTATACCTAATCCATATATCTTTTTCGTCCTTCATACATATTCAAAGGTATTGAATAAGTATTTTTTCTAAAGACTAACCCTAGTTTACCTTTGATTGCTTAGGGGAACAAGTAATCCTAATTCGGTACTCACCGTAACATTATATCGTAACATTTGTTCGCGTGACTTATAACGTCCACACGCGCTATTGCCACGGTCTTGTCGGACATATGAGGACATACCTTAATAGCCCTCAGATGACTTTATTTTAACGTAAAACGCACTTTAATGTTGTTATGAATAGTAAATAAGGGCATGTGTAAGTTTGAGACCGAATCCTTTCACCTACTCAGTCGACCGATGGCATTTAACTAAAACGATTGACCTAATGTTGACTACCGGGCTTTTCACCGCCGACAAAAATATTAAATCACTTTAAATCATACTTGTGTCATAGTTAATGTTTAAAACTATAAAGTAATGAGCTTGAATATGACTTGTATACCATACTGTATGATTGATGTGGAAAAACTTCTGGGTCGTCTAGTTTTAGTTTTGCAACTTTTGGACCATTTTTTCGGGCGGTTGTAAAGTTTATGCCGCCATCCTCAAAACCTATGTCCCCAAGCGCCTCTTTAGGATATTTATTTTTACAGCGTTTATACTTTTTATTCAACAAAAAAAAAATAGAGATGAAATTTATTTAAAAAAAAACTTAAAATTTGCGTCCGTGTGTCTTGTTTTTGTATGGTCAAGTACAAATAGGAAAATAAGTTGGGTAATACATATATTTTAAATGTAGCAATATTTGTTTTATAGCTACCAACTTTACGAAAAAGAAATACACTTTTCAATGACGAATAACATAATTATTTATATACATACTATTTTTTGTCGCTGGGCAGAAAAAATAGTCATAGATGATTGAACAGCTCTTTAAATAAAAGTCAATTCCACACAAAGAATTTATCGAGATGTGGGGTCTTGTCAGGTTCAAATAGCTAACTTTAGCCACAATTTATAAAGAAATGTCCTTGCAAACATAAAGGTACCAATACCCAAGTGAGCGAAGGGATGACAGCTTCCGAGAGGGTAGGAAAGTTTCGAAACACACATTTAAAGGTATTTTAAACGCTATTGCAATGGTTAAAGGTGTATTTATAAGGATGTGTATATATTTGTGTGGCTCTCTGTTTGCATCAACGCCTGCTTTGAGTGATGTAGCAAGTGTCCGAGTGTATAAATAGATAAGACTAAGGCTAGGTACACACTATGTCGGTTCGTTAACAGAAATGACAGCAACTACAATATGTACGGGTAACTAAAATAATCACCACTTGTCACTAGCTTAATGAAGTAAATATGCTAGTATTTAGGAATAAAATAAAAATTCAGACTAAAGAGTACAATTAAATAAATAAACACAAACAAAATAAAATTATTGTTGCGTTGAATGGCAATCCTGAGGTGATTTTATTTTTATTTTTTATTTTATTTTATTATGGTAACAAACAGTCACAATACAATTTATATAACAAACAATATATATATATATATATATATATATAATTAGACCTAGAGTACCAAAACTGTAAAAGAGAACTATACTTATTACATTTTTAAAATACAATTAAACCATAAAAAAATGTAAAAATCACATTTAAGTCTATTCTATCCAATACTTAACTCTAATTATCTCACGGACTGTGCTCCTATACACTGACTTAGACTTAGGTGATGATGAGCTGTTTTGATAAGCCTTCTAAATGTCATGTGCACGGCCCGAGAGAACTCTAAACGACGCGTTCCAATAACCTATTTCCGCCGTTTGAGGTTTTCTGACATGCTCGTAGTACAGCAGTCGTCAGACGTCAAGGACAGTTGGGAAGGCGTCAAGGTGTCCACACACCTTAATTGTGTTTAAAGTTTAATTTTATGTATCAATAGTTACAGTATCTATAAGTTTTTCAACATAAATAAATGATGTCTGTGTTTCTCAATGATGGGTATAGAGTAGAATGTCGCCATCACTCGACATATCATGCCACCCTTCTCCATCTTCCACCAGCGCTTATTTTAATTTCATTCTTACATTCACAGTGTGGAGTCGTAAGAACACGTACCTACGAGAAGACGCAGAGTGGGATAAGTTCCCGTAAAACAGACAGACGGCTGTAACTAGCGCACGACCGTGTGGTGAGCACGTATCGATCGCGTGTTTAATGCAAGCTAATCGTCGCTTTTAACAAAGCGTTTAGTGCTTGTAAGACAGTTAACTTAGTTAAGACTAATTTCTAAGCATTCCATGAATTCTCAACAAAAAACATTATTAAATACTTTGGTGCAGTGGCTGGGACGTTAACTAAAGTACAATCCTTAGTAGGTACACTGGGTGTTTAACTTTGAAATCAACAGAGACGATCGAAAGACTATATAGAAAGCTGGGTGTTACTGCTAAATGTTGAATGATACAGACTAACTTCTAGACTAATCTATTTTGTATGATTTTTTGTAATTTTTATTTTGTATAACCAGTGTACTTCTCAAATAAACGTATTTATTATTATAATATTATTAATATATACGAGTACATTGCATTGCTGAGCCATGCCACTCGTCATAATGAGCCATGCCACTCGTCATAATGAGCCATGCCACTCGTCATAATGAGCCATGCCACTCGTCATAATGAGCCATGCCACTCGTCATAATGAGCCATGCCACTCGTCATAATGAGCCATGCCACTCGTCATAATGAGCCATGCCACTCGTCATAATGAGCCATGCCACTCGTCATAATGAGCCATGCCACTCGTCATAATGAGCCATGCCACTCGTCATAATGAGCCATGCCACTCGTCATAATGAGCCATGCCACTCGTCATAATGAGCCATGCCACTCGTCATAATGAGCCATGCCACTCGTCATAATGAGCCATGCCACTCGTCATAATGAGCCATGCCACTCGTCATAATGAGCCATGCCACTCGTCATAATGAGCCATGCCACTCGTCATAATGAGCCATGCCACTCATCATAATGAGCCATGCCACTCGTCATAATGAGCCATGCCACTCGTCATAATGAGCCATGCCACTCGTCATAATGAGCCATGCCACTCGTCATAATGAGCCATGCCACTCGTCATAATGAGCCATGCCACTCGTCATAATGAGCCATGCCACTCGTCATAATGAGCCATGCCACTCGTCATAATGAGCCATGCCACTCGTCATAATGAGCCATGCCACTCGTCATAATGAGCCATGCCACTCGTCATAATGAGCCATGCCACTCGTCATAATGAGCCATGCCACTCGTCATAATGAGCCATGCCACTCGTCATAATGAGCCATGCCACTCGTCATAATGAGCCATGCCACTCGTCATAATGAGCCATGCCACTCGTCATAATGAGCCATGCCACTCGTCATAATGAGCCTATAGTAAAGTTGGCTAAATGTAGACTCGTTTCTTACAAAATCGTGGTTTCTGAACACTCCGCAGGGGATAGGGTTGTAATAATGTTTTACTGTTCGTAAAACAGGTTCCAAGTGTAACCTTGGCCTTAGGGTTGTATTTCCGCTCTCAAGTCGAATAGCTGATTAAATGTTATTTCTTTAAAAATAAATCGCTCTCTGCTAACTTCGTCCGAATACAATTTTAGCTTTATACTTATCTAAGTTAAACGTGAATTATATACATCATTGTCTCGGAACAAATATTTTGTGGAGGTAAAGTTTTCTGAGGGCTGTAATTCAGTGGCCATTGTCTATTTCTTCAGAGTCCGTGAAATTATTAACTTTTGTGAATATTATACAAGATGAGTTAGTCTGCTCTTAGTTTAGACTAATATGTGATTCTATTGATAGATTCAAACAACTTCTCATAAGAAACTATATGTGGGAAGCGTGAAAAAAAAAGTTAACTCCATATACTGTACATTTAGTGTTCCTTCCGATTTAGTAAATGGTACTGTACATCTCTGCGACCCGTGACTCACCCAACATAAGGCATCAGCTGAAAATTAGCGCTGCAGCCTCGGCTGTATAGGTGGTCACCTATTTACCGCTACACCCGTATGTATGTTTCGGTATATAGAATAGGCTTACATTTTATACATTTAGATTTATTCGTTGTATATATATTTTTTGTAACCATTGTAACTGTTGCGATTAATAAATTGTTTTCTTTCTTTACTTAACTTTTTTTTTTTTTTATATTCTTCTTATATAAACTATTAATTCCAATAAAAGCCAATTAATATGAAGAAACTTTAAACTTCAGACATATAGTTTCTTAAAGAAAGAAAGAAATACCTTTATTCATCGCAAAACAAATACAACTTACACAATTAAGATATGCAGCACAACGCGCCCCGACAGGCACCCAACAGTACTCCAGGATATAGCCGTGCATAGGATATGGGGTGGCACGGACCATGAATTGATATTAAAATATATCTTACGATTAATTGTTTGTTTTTATCAATAGAATTACATATTCGTCTTAAAGTAAGAGCATACATAGTCAAACTGTATGCAACGTCTGCGTTTAAAGAAATAAGCTTCGGCTGTTATCTGAATTACTAACTTAATGAATAATTTTGTCAGTGTCAAAGCTCACGAGTTATTAAATGCCAATTAAGGTTATAATTTTAATTAGAGTCAAATTTTCCGTTTATACGAACTCCCGGGGTCCGCAATTAGTTATGCATCAGAATACAATTACAGTATGACGTCATGGGTGTAGCTCGCAATGAGACCGTAGTCCAACCGATGAGCACGGCTGACCAATTTAAATAGCTACCTTGTAACAATCACGCATTCTCATTGAGCGCCGCCTAGTAGGTATCCTGTTAGTACCTACAGGGAACAGTCGATAGCAAGAGCCAAGTTTTTACGTTAGGCGTGTCATAAAAGAAAACTATAAGAAAATTAAGTAAATATTAAGTTTAACAAAGCTAAATAAAGAACAATAGCGAACGTCCATACACCTGAATAAAATTTACAACGTCAAAAAAAAGCGATTAACAACTGCGTAAAATGCTCCTTTTTTAATAGAAAGCTGAGAAATAAATATCTTCATTTAAATAGTTCATTTCGTTTTAGTTTTTTCGTCGTTGGGAAACGTCATTATTTTTTACAGTTCAATTTTTTCTTCTTCTATCTACTACATATGTAACCATTGAAGCATTGTTATTTTACGTGTGTTCTGCGAATTCAGATTTATTTAACACATTGGTAACACTATAGTTTGCTATTTAAACGAATGTGACAGGTCCATACGGCGAATATTAGGAATATCTCGTCATTGTTCTTTAATATATTAAATACGCATCCGTTTTTCCGTACACTTCATTTATTAGAGAACTATCTTCCAAGTTATCTGTGAAACAACGAAAATAGGAACTTAATTTTTTTACGAATGAATATTTTCCAATAGAATAATTTATAATTTAGTTCACTTGATGCAACAAGGTTCGCAAAATACTCATTTATATTTTAATTTAATTAAAATATAACAATAAAGCAAATAATCTCCTTTATTTTCTGTCACAAATATATATGTATATTTATAAAATAATAACCGTATAATAATTACTATTAGATTCAAATTTGAACACGATATAAATATTTTTACTAATTATGTCGGTTCATTAATTTTTATATTTTCTGATTTCAGTGCACATGTAAATTAATTAGCAACATTGGCGCCGCGTAGCATAGCGATGCCCGTCGGTTTACAGATAAATTCGTGGTACTGTTCATAGCAAGAATCGTTTTATTCAGACTTTGTGAGATAATAGATTTTAAAATTGGATGGCTGCAGCAGTTCAGTTCATTAAGTAGAGTGTTACGTCAATTATTCTAGACGAATAGTCACAGGCGAATCAACCGGCGTGCGTAATTCATGCCTCGGCCGCTGCGTCCCTCCGACAGGCTTTCATTTATGAATAATATAATAGAACAAGCTAAAAATATAGTAGGCTCATTAGTTTAGTACCACTATGTTGGTGCTCAATTAAGTGTATTTTTTTCCACCACTTCTTTATAAATAGCATTAGATGTGAGAAATAAATCTAGTAAGCTACCTCCGTGGTCTAACGGTTAAGTTTGTGGATTTAGAGGTAACAAAATAGACTCCTGGTCGGGACATAATCATTTATAATAAGACAGACTTCTCTAAATCTAGTATTCTCTAAATTGTATTGAGCACCATGCCGCAGGACAGAGATTTGGTGGAGCTTTTATTTTTGTTAAGGTACTGCATTCGATTTCTAGTTGAAAAAAAATATAAGAAAAACTTAAAAATGTAGATCTCGTTCTTACTCCTGTCTTACACATTGTTATCCCTTATAATTATTATTACCTACATTATCGACTACAGATATCGACCCCTTCTGTCTGTCTAAACACCAATCCAGAGAAAGGATTCTAAGCAAGATAGAGGTGTAGTTCTATGTAAATAATACTTTAGATATGCACAATGCAATGAAATTTACACATTTTCACTCATTCTCACTTACAATTTACACCTTCACACACCTACACTGTCAATACACATTCACATATACATATATGTGACATATAACATAAACGCTATATGTTTAGTTCGGTAATCATTTGAATGTAAATATTTATTTGTAAGACAGCTGTGGAATAAGTAAATTAATAAATAAATAAATAAATTATCAACTTCTCTCTTTCTACTGAGCAATTCCCTACGTTGTCCCAATATTAATAAAAAATAGTATTAAATTTGAACGTAGGTATAAATCTTACGTAACCACTGGGCTACAAAGGCCTACGTAAACACATTAATTTCAGTTTGTTATCTTTAGTCAAAAAAGTTAAGTGAGTAGATAGAACAGAATTTCAAGATAAACAGCGATATTTGCCTCCATTGATACACGAGAGGGAGCCATCTCGTAAGCAAATATTTTTATTGCCGTTTAAAGAGTTGTAAGCCTATATAAAAAGTAAGGTTTCGCTCTTCCCGGCTGAATGTACCTACACACCTGTTACTCCGCCTCCGGCCAATATTTCACGAATCCCGCCTGAGTCGGATCTATAGAGATCTACTTAATTTAATCTTTATTTGAACGAACATTATAAAATTATTTTCTATAATTCCTTGGTCAAATGGGATGTTTTTTTTTATACTAGCACGACATGTAACCTTGCGTCCACCTGATGTTAAGTGGCGCGCGAGGTCCATAAATGTTAGCAACTAGAATTAGATACTCATGACTGCAATCAGTTTCTAACACTATGCCGGCTTGACTGGGCATGACGGCAATTCGAGCCTGATCCAGAAACGTGTGGATAGACTTTACTACTGGGTTTATCGGCGCAAACGGTGGATACTTTCCCGCCCCGGTAGAATGGGCAAATTACCACCATCGGTCCGCCTGTAGTAATCTCACCTCATTCGTCTGGAATGCGACTTGTGTAGATACTTTAGCTGCAACACATATTGATTTTACGAACATTAGTCCAGGCTCTGCCGCCAAAAATGCAGCTAAAATTAAAACACAATAAATCTTCAGGTCTTTTAAATGAATATGTTTTCCTTCCTTCCGCAATAGAAACATTAGGCCATTGGTGTTTAGCATCAAAAATTGTTATTTATCGACTGAGAAAAAAATTGGTAGAAGTTTCTGAAGATAGTCAATCTAAAAATATTTAAATAAAAATAAGCTATAGCAGTGCAGAAAAAAACATTTTTGTATCTGTTATAAATATTTTGACCTATATTTTATTAATAAATAACAAATAAATGAAAACTACTTAGGAGGCCTATTTATTTATTACGTAAGATTTAGGGCGCAAGGCGGTCGACCATGTCTTTTTTTTCTTACAAAGGGGTGAGAGGGACTATCGATAGTTCTTACGTAAGGTTACAAAAATGCGCAAAGTTAAGATTATTCTAGTACATTACAATACACTTTCCGAGTGGGGTTTGTGCCCCTAAACTGATCAAAGTCTTTACGATTAGATACATACATGACATAATATGTAAAGATGAATAAATTTATAAAGAAAATATAAACATACAGTCGAATTGAGAACCTGCTACTTTTTTAAAGTCGGTTAAAAACTTTAAAACAAAACCAAAGTTGATTATATGTTTTTTTTTGTCTTTTGTCTCTTGGTTAATAAATATTTAAAATTTGGGGTGAATTGAGGTTTTTTTTATTTTTGATTTAATTAATTAAGTAGTTATTGGCCTTGCTATGTAACTATAATTCTGCAAAAACTTTAGGACCACTCTATAGATCCAGCGTCAATGCATACCTCGTCTATGCTCTAAAATATTTATTCGATAACTTTTTAGAATTTGCTTCAAATTCAATAAGATTTTTACAAGTTTGTAAGCTACTTTATTTGCCTCTTTCTAGTTTAGAGGTGCACTGAGAAAAAACGATTTTTAATGCAATGAAAAATCGTCGGTTAAATGATAAATTGTAGGATTTATGAAAATAAGATTAGTAATACTTGTTTTTATTCGAAGTAATATACAAACAATATAAAATAATTACAATATTAAATAAACTATATTAAAACAAAATCTAAATTTAAATGTATTGTTTTAAACAGCTTAAAACAAAAAACATTTGAACTGTAAGTGTTTTTTTAAATATGAATAAGTATTTCGTGACTTATGTTCTTTTGTTTACTGACATAAGCTATAGTTAATAATATATGCAGACATCATATTTTATCGACGGTGATTTTGCACAATAATAAAGATTTTTGCCAGCTACCGAGTTTAATTTATATCAAAAAGTAGCCTTAAAATAAACCTATTAATAAACCATCTGGAAAATAGATAAAAACTATGTTAAAGCGAAATACAAAATATTATATTTTATAACTCTTTATTTTTATTAGACTCTGTTGAGAAACCAGCTGTATCTTTGGGCCTTTCATCCTATCTTTAAATTTAAATTCAGCGGAGGTCTAGGACTAAATGGCTGTAATGATGATGAATAAGAAAAATTAGTATACCCGATTATAGCGCCCCGACTTAATAAAGATAATATATTTTTAGGAAGTAGACATTTATTTACTTTTTGTAAATAAATAAATAGTTAACGATTCCATTATATAACGTTTGCGCTTAAGAAATAGAATACTTATTAATATAAGTGAAAGCAAACGCGTCACGAAACGTCACGTAAAAAAATATACGAATAAATAATGTATTTTCGTAAATTAGGGAAAATGACATCACGTACAAGTTAACGTGTTATTTAATAACTGCGTGTGAAATATTATTGATGTGCGGTTATGGTCGCTAAACGAGCAGCGTGTGACAGCGTGTGACAGCGTATGACAGGGGGCGACAGTGCGTGATGTCAAACGAAAGCGGCGGGCGGTCACGTCACACGCCGTGGTAAAGATAAAATTTGCTATTAATTTAGAACCATTTCTGAAGTTCTTTTATTTCGATAACCGTACGACTTGATAAGTACATGAAGATGTTCACGAGTTACACGTACGGCCTTGCGCAACGCAATTAAGTATGTAATTGTCATCGACTCATCAGTTATTAAATAATTTTAGCTATCAAAACAAATAATAGACTCCTTTATCACTTTATATTTATTTTATTGCATAGGTGATAATTCCAAAATATATAATCATTTAGAGTTCTAGACTTCCACTGTTAGAGAACAGCCTTATAGATATTTTCTGGAGAATTTGGCCTACACTTACCACGTTGGCCAGACGGGTTGGCGAGGGTCTGATGTATTTTTTTTTGAATGACAACTTATTAACGATTCCACAAGTTACTATTAGTAGAATCGGGACCGACAGCTTAACGTGCTCTTCGAGGCACGGAAACGGTGGTATTATGAATCTAATTATTTATTTAATAAATACTTTATTGCACTTTACTGAAAAGTATGTACAAAGGCGAATTTTAAGCCATTTCGGTTTTTTCTACCAGCTAACCTTTGGGAGAGTGAGACAGTATAAATATGTGGGATGCAATCCTAACCAATAAACTACATAAATAGTATGTACACATAGACTACATAAATAATATATGATAAATGTACGTAAGAAAAGTGTATTTCTCATTGGTACATGACGGGAATTTGAACGGGGGTCATGATAATTAACAAAAGTGACAAGCTAAGTAGTATCAGAATATTGATTAGGGATTATTTTAATCATCCTTTTTGCAACTGGCCGGTAATCATCTTAAATACTAATAATATTAATGTGAAAGTCTTTTTCAGTCTGTATGCATGCATGTTTGTCTGTTGGTCCGTCTTTCAATGTTTAATTTAATAAACCGAAATTTTGTAAAAATATATTTACGGCCACCTGAAGAATTTTTCGCTGAGGACTATATTACAGAGGCAACGCCGAGTCCAACAGGTGGTATTTTTCAAAAAATCATTTTTATTTTTTTATACATACATGTAATAATAATTTTGTAAGACGTGTGGCCCTCTTTCAAAGCGTACACCCGCTCGTAGCATCTTCGATGTCTACGCCGTAGCAAAACAGTAACATTGTTATAGCGTGCATTAGCTAATACCATACAAAGTGCATATTTTAACTACATGTGAGTGCACTTAGTATATATATAGTGTAAACAGTTTATTAGAAGTAAATTAATATACATTGAATATAAATTAAAAGCCACTTAAAAAATAAAAGTAAATATAAACTAAACTATAAATAATAAATGTTCTTTAGAGATAGTCCTAAGGAGACTGGCAACATTTCCCGTCTGTATAGCGAGGCTAATACGTTGGCGGAAATAATTAACAGCCTTCCAAACTTTTCCGTCAGCCGCTTTGACAACTCCTTGGCCAGGCACCTTGCTGAAGCATGACCATGGGCCCATCGTATCGACCCCAAAAGGCTTCGTAAAAAAATTCGTAACCGGTACCAAGGTTGGCGCATTTGCACAACTTAAGGATCTCAGCAGAAACCGCCGCACTTCCCGCGCCTGACGAGGTCTCCTGGATGTGAGAAGGAGCTAATGTATCTACACATCGCATCCCACACCAGAGACATGCCAAGTTTCCACGGCTCAATAGTCATTCCTTCGGGTGTCTTCCCATCGCTCCGCACAATCCTTGAGGGTTCTAAGATTGCGGGTACTCCAGCAGTGATAAAAGCCCTTTGGATGTCTTTGAGAGCCTCGTAACCATGAATGCGGCCAGCACTTCTAGCAGAAGAAAGCCCGTAGTGTCCGACATGATCGACTGGTTCTCCGCATCGACATTGGTGCGGGTGGACAGTTCGGGCTCCAAGACGAAGGCACACCACCATGGTCAGTGCATTCGATCAAGGAGTGTGCCAACCAATGCTGAGCAATTTGTTGTGTAATTCTGTATATGTTTTATTTTGTAAATCTGATAGAACTGAGTTTAACTGAAATGAGAACAGATTAAAAATTAACAAGTCACTGGAATCTGCTAAGCTGCTGGTCTTTTGCTAACAGCTTACTCTTTGGACTACTTTGCTGCTTAATTTTCCACTTGCAGGTGTAGAATCATTCAAAATAATTAAATTAATGACGTATCACAAATGCCTGTAATAGGTTTACGTGAATAAATATATTTTGACGTTAATCCTTAAGTTTTATTAATTATATAAAATTTCACTTTTTAAAAATTCTTAACATTTTATTACCAATAAACTAGTTGAAAATATAGTCGTAAAATGTCACAACCTAAATGTATTGTGATTGTTTGAAGATGTTGATGTTGATATTCATTTATACTCATAAAGTGAAGTACGGCGAAGTTTGTTAAAGTGGTGGAACAACTTTCTCCATACGACATTATGTGCCGCGGTTGTTTTTACGACCAAAAATGTCAGAACTCTTGTATAGCCAGCAGACTTTAAATTTGTTAAAAATTTGTTGGATTCCCTTACCTCTTGTAGTTTATATCTTTTTAATATATAATATCTATATGTATATATATTTACAACTGAATACGACTTAAAATATTTTGATATTTTTACAAAAGCTATATTTTTAAAAAACATCACCCATCGTCTGCTCTAGTGACAAGAGGGCTGGTTCTTTCCTCGCCCAGAGAATCAGCGTTCTAGCCACCATGCCGCGTGGATACGATTTATATTTAAATTATTTGTAAGTAGGTTTTTGTTTGTTTTAGTATATTAAATGTTTATTTATCTAAAGTTATCTTTCCGCATTTCATAACAGACCTCTCCGTTCGTCCCATAATTCTGTTCTATCTATCCCTTCTCATTACTCTGGATTTCATTTTAACTATTTTGCAGTAGTGGCCGCAAATCTGTGGAACAATCTGCCGAATTCCGAATTTTGTTAAATTTTCCAGTCACTAAAATTGCTTAAATAAAACCTATACATCAAAAAATAGGCAATTATAATATTGCGTCCTACGGTAGGAGACAATCTCAACTGTCTGGTGAGCTTAAACGACGACATGAACAGGTTAATTGGTTGGGATTTTTGACTTATATCAATTAAAATGACCGGTTATTTTATTACAAATTGTTTAACAACAACGCAGTAACACTAAACTGTCAAAAAAACTGTAGGCAAGTAATAGTTAAAAAAAGTCTAATTTTTCGCAAGGTTTTAGCAGTGTTTAGTAACGACGATATTTTGGTTAAGAAGCGAACTTTATTGAGGCCCGTCATGACAAGTGGCGAGCTCATCATAGCGTACCAGACTCGATAAATATCACAGTTAAATTAATCATTGTGTCCTGACCAAAAATCGAACCCGATATTTCCGCATGAGACACTTTTAATTTTATTGTTTCAATCTGTTTTACGGTTTCTTAACATTAGCAGAATAGATTGCAACATGAAATCTGTGATGGTTTTGCCACGTACTAACGTTGGAGGTGCAGTACGAATCGGCAAATCAGGTAGAGGCGCGGTACGGCTTGACTACCAACTTATATAGAGTATGTTTGCGATTTAGATACGTTTAGTAAAAACGTTTTTATATCAGTTAGGTTCTATCTACTCGTATATGCCGCGTGTAATTGTCAAAAGAGCAAATATTTTTTTAGGCTGCAGGTGTCATTAGTGGAATCTCTATTTTAAATAAAAAGGGTCTTCTTTTTTTAAATATAATAATTATTATCCGAAAAACAAAACACTAGTGCATGGTGAATAAGGCCGCGTCTATAAATCGCGATATCCATCGTGATAAATACCTAAAGGTTGGAGTGTATTATTATTAATTGATCTATAATATAAATAGAATACCCCTAGAGAGAGAATACAGGTAAACCAAAGCTCACGCGATCGTCGACCTCTTGCTACCTACTGTTATTATTTAAGATTAGGCTCTGTATGATAGGTGGTAGTTTTAGGAAAGCTTCTCTGCATCCTAACTTAAGTTTTTAATACTGTACGTTTAAAAAAAAGAATACGCAGTATAGTTATTTTTATTCTAGATTATACTAAAAAAATATTTACTCCATAATAAATTCCACTCAGTACTCTTATATCGATGGAAAGGACAAAGTGTACAACTTACATCCCAAAATAATTCTGTCGCCATATCCCTTCGCTTAGGGGAAGGATATCTATTCAACATATTTGTTCATGTGGCAGCATCGTTGATCAGCTTGGTCACCACGACCTGTCTTGTCAGAAAAGTGCCAGTCGACATTTCCGCCACGGTTCTGTCAATAATAGGATCCACCGGGCTTTGGTTACTGCCGGGAATCTATCGGTTCTTGAACCATCCGGGATCTCTGGCAGTGATGGTAAAATACCCGATGGTTTAACTTTGGTGCCGTGGTCTATGGGTCGAGTATTGGTGTGGGATGATACTATCAGGGCTAGGGCTGCAGCGGATTTGGTTGAAAAGTTGGGGAATGCTGCAAGTATTCTTGGTACACTGCCACAATAAAAAATCATCAGTAAATATTTTTATTTATCGTTTAGTTTTATTTAAGTTTATATATATATACTTATATATATATACTTATATATATATATACAATTATTTGTACATTGCTTTGAATATATATGTAATACAATAAATTGTGTATTGGTTCCTGGTTAATTTTTCAAGTATAAGTCAATGACTGATGTAGTAATTAAACGGGGCACCTTCCGCGTATTATATTAACACCTGGAACGATAAACTGAAGATACAACTGGAAAATATATAATTAAATTACAAGGCAACCATTTTATTATTCAATGAAAATTAATTTTAAACGAATTAGCTTCGTTAACGTTATATGCTTATTCGTTACGACGACGTTTATTGCTTAGAAACGTTGCTTTATATTTTAATGGTATTTAGAATTAGTCCATAAAAAGTATTATAATTAATACAAATATGTATAAGTAAATTACAACAAAGCTGTAATAGTACAAGATCTGTAGGAGAGTGACCTTCACCGATCGGTTATCCAAATAAAATCCACTTTATACCCGACTGATCTAGAATAAAAAAATGAAAATAAAGTAATAAAAACTAAAAAGAAAAAATAAGCCCAGAGGCTCCGTCGCCATAAAGTTTGATAACCATTTCACTACACCTTTGAAATAACTTAATATAATTTATTACATATCAACTTCATTACATATTACATTCAAGATATTATTTTACGAAGGCGGATTTTTTTTTTTACTTTTTTATTTTGGGTTGTTGGGTTGCCTAACAAAATATGTCCAAGAATATATTGAAGTCAAAATAACATTACTTGTAATAGTTTTTAATTTTATATATGGAGCGGCGGTAGCTCAGTTGTAAGAACGCTTTACATCTTAAAAAGGCTCTACATGAGAAATACACTTTTCTTACGTTTATTTGTCTGAGATTTACAAACCACCTTTTCCCTTATACCAACTTGTGGAATTGTTAATTAATTGAAATTTAAAAAAGTGACATCATACCCTCGCCAACCTGTCTGGCCGGAAAATTCTGGAACGCCCATCTCCAACAGTGGAAGTCTAGAACAATGGAACTAGGGGTGATGAATGAAGTAATGATGGAATATACCCATAATATATCGCGTGTAATTGTCGAAAGAGCTAATATTTCTTTTAGGCTTTAGGTGTCATTGTTAGAACCCCTTTTAGAAATAAAAAAAATAACTTTTATAAAAGTAAAAATTATTTTCTGAAAAACAAAACATTATTAATTGATCTCTCTCACAGCCGAAAGACGAAATAGAGAGAGAAACAATTACGTAAGTCAACCTCTTAATACCTACTTGATTAGGGTCAGTATGAGTGGCGATTTTTTTAGGAAAACTTCTCTGCACCGTAACTTAAAATTTTATTACTGAGTAAATAAAATAAAAAAAAACGTAATTCTTTAATTTTATTGTAGATTATTATATAAAACTATTTGCTGTTTTAAAATTCCACGCAGTATACCGTAGCCACTATCTCTACCCACTACACTTAAATTTAGAGACTCTTATACCAGCCGCACGCTAAAGATGTGGAATGCTTTCCAAACCAGTCTGTTTCCCCATTCCCATAAACTGGAGTCATTCAATCGAAGTGTGAAAAAGCATTTCAATTAGCCGGCATAATGGTAGGAACTTATGTCGGTCGTCTGTGACTGGCGTCAGTTGTACCAATTCTTGGACCTCACGTACTGCTTACTATCAGATGGGTGCGATGTCACATAGCGTGCCCAGTATAAAAAATATAACTAAGTTAATAATGCCTTTGTAAGTACTAATTTAATTTGGTAGAAACGCTGTTGGATTCTCAATAAATAAATACGTTTAGATACGTAACCATAGGCGTGGTGTAAACGCCTAGAATCAGCCTGACATCAGCACCGTCGTATCTACTAATTGAATCTGAGAAGTTTCCAACTTGGGAGAAATTTGATTACCTCGTCATCTTTGCGGGCCTCTAAGTTTTAATTTTTTAACTTCGCTTCGTGTATCTGTTTGGTAAGCATTTGGCCGCATTGTAAGTTATCATTCGCGTATAATATGGACTAAACGAACTATATCTTACGCTGCAGCTGATTCCGTAGTCTAACGTTTAAATCCCTGGATGTAGACTCGGAGGCACCAGGTTCGATTCTCGGTCGGGACACAATAATTTATGTTGTGATATTTCTCGAGTTTGAAAACATCGACGAGCTTGCCAGTTGTCATGATGGGCTAATAGTAAAGTTGGCTAAGATGATTTTTGGCCAACCCGAAAGGGTTAGGGTCGTGATGATACTTTTTTATACTTTACATCTTCCTCTAAAGATGAGCTAGACCTATTCTGACTAATGACACCACAATATCACTATCAAACGGATAGGTGAGCTGAATCTGATATACGGGGTTGACTTTCTCTGCTCTAACTTTAGACTAATATGATATTCTATTGATAGAAACAAACATCCTAAGAAGTCGAAAGTGCCATTTTTTTTGGCTTCTTTATACAAATTGGCTATTTTAAACGACTTCAAAAACTCAATTTTCAATTCATCTATATGTACTCGTATTTATTAAATTTATTTAAAAAACAACACAGGTATATTAAACATATAAATAAAGAAGCAATTCATTCATTCATTCATTTATTTGGCCTACACTAGCCACGCTGGCCAGACGACTTGGCGAGGATATGATGCCATTTGGAATGACAATTTATTAACGATTTCACAAGTTGGTATTAGTGGAACCGGGACCGACGGCTTAACGTGCTCTCCTGGGAACGGAAACGGTGGTGTTGTAAATATTTGACAAATGTACGTAAGAAAAGTTTATTTCTCATTGGTACATGCCGGGTGGGTTTGGACCGACCATGCCACCAACACACAACCACTTGCAGCCACCACTGCGCCATAAAGTAGCAATAGTGGAACACAATGTTATTGTTAGTTACGCGTTTATTCCGCCAATTATGAATTGATTTTGCTGATTCGTTTGGTAGGCTTCAGAGGTGGTGCCATGTTAATATTATCGATATTATTTTAGAGCTTTTTGAGAAAATCAACAAAAATCGATAATAACCGTTTATAAATCAAATAATAGAATCAATAATTTGAAGTAATTAAAATATATTTTTTTACTTTTTAGTTTAAGTTTGTACATATAGTATTGAAGTCAGTTTTTGTATTTTCTTATAGAATTACCAGTTTTATGAAGAAGTCAAAAAAATATTTCATTTTCGACGTTTTGTTTCTTAGGAAAAGTTGTTTGTTTCTATCAATAGAACATATTAGTCTAAAGTAAGAGCATCCAAATTACGCGGTATATCTAAAAGCGACCTTTACTTGACCGTTAGTTTATCTGAGTGAAATTTACTTTTTATATAATATAATCGCTAACAAAAGCAATGGTAATGCTAACAAAATATTTTCAAGACTATTTTTTAAATATATATTTTGTTCTATTCCAGTTATTCTTACGATAGTCCAGCTGCTATAGCTACATAACAAGACATGATGCACTATATGTATAGTTTACAGGTCAAGTACAAACTGCAAATTATCATAAGTGTCAGTGTAAATATCCGGTTTGCATAACTACCACGCTGTACAGCCACACAATACAACACACATATGTCATTTAAGCCTGACGCCCACGGACGAAAGTCAGTTCTAAGTGATGACATATGAAAATCTACTTTTACGAAATTTTTTAAACTATCTAATAGTCAAAGTCAATTGTATTAGGTTTAAATAGGTGGTAGGCGGACTGATGGTGGTAATTTGCCCAGTCTGCCGAAGCGAGGAAGTATCCACCGTCCGTGCCGATAAACCCAGTAAAGCGTATCGACACGTTTCGGGATCAGGCTCGAATTGCCGGGTATGACCAGTCAAGCCGACATTGTGTTAGGGACTGATGTCAGTCATATGTGACTGGATCATGGACCTTGCGTGCCACTTACCATCAGGCATTTGTAACAACTCATTATTTAAATTATTTTGAATGATTTTACTTCTGCTAGTGGAAGACTAAACAATGAAGTGGTCCAAAGAGTAAACTGTACGAGCAACTTACAGCAAAGCAGCCCATCGTCGATCGCAAGCCTGAGATACCATTCTTCTTCTCTCTTCCCTACGCACAAAAGACCACATCAGACTAAGTTCTCCCTATACTCGTACAAATAATTTGTAACTGCTGCTGTTCGTGCCCCATTAAGACGTCTTGTGTGCTCATATAATGATATATTTTCTAATGTAGACATATTTGCTTTATCTGCATGTAGGTATAAGAATAAGGTCAAGGAAACGTTAAAATTTATATAGGCTTTTTAATTATTATTATTATTATCACATTTTTTTTTTTCATAATGTTTAGTTTGTTATTACTTTGTACATTCTATAATTATATATCCTATCTGTGGATAACGGTGTTAATTGTATAATTACCTGTACTATGTAATCTATATTTGTATTATATCCTTATTGTACAATTGTTTGTTATTCAAAATAAATAAAATAAAATAAAAACAAATCACAATTACCGATTGCGTAAAATATTAATGTAATTGAAAGCCGGTGTCGTCGGAGCCTCATGCTGCTCAGGAGTAGCCAACAAGTACCTAACCGATCCTTATCTCCATGTCGTCTTGGAAATTTATGACAGTAGACGTCGGCCTTAATGCTTTTCGCAGTATAGGCTGGAGTGTGGACGAATGCAAGGCGAGTTTCCCGAGCATATCTCGTTTCGAGGTCACACACTGAATATTCAGGAAGCTGGAGGCTCTCTTTCTTTCAACACTAAGCACCTAGATACGTGTTTTTCTGTAGGTACACTACGAGTATTACGGCATTAAATTCTGAAACAATTTGGCCTACGATATACCCGCAATAGTCAAACGCGTAATAGCAATGAAGGGTGCTTTACATAAATAAACAGAAATTGACTTTTTAAGAGATATGTTTTTGCCTGATATGACTACACGTATCATCGACGACCCACACTTTTTCACAAGGGAATGCACATTTAGCTAACTTTAATATAGACCCATCATGACAAGTGGCAAGCTCGTCGATGTCTCTAGCGTACCAAATTAGAGAAATATCACAAATAAATTAAGGTGACAGAAATCGATCCCGATACCCTAGAAATGAACTTTTTATTTTTATTATACTGATTACGGCATGTGACACCGCGCTCACCTGATGGTAAGCGGTACGCGAGTTCCAAGAATAGGAGCAACTGATGCCAGCCTCAGACGACTGACAGCAGTCCCTACTACTACTACTACTATTATGCCGGCCTATAAAGATGCTTTTTTACACTTCGTTTGAAGGACTCCAGGTTATAGGAATGGGGAAACACACTGGCTGGGAGAGCATTTCGCATCTTCAGCGCACGACAGATGTAAGAGTCTCTAAATTTATATGCGTAGGGCTAGTGGCTACGGTATGTGGATGCATATTTTGGCCTTTGCGAGTGTTTCGGTTGCGGAATAGACAAGAAGGGACAGGAAGGCCATATCTCGGCGAAGCTGCAGCGATTCGAGAGTTTTAGACACTGTAGTATCGTCCACTATTCGAATCGCCCGCCTGTATAGGACATTGGGAGCATTTGTAAGGTACTCATACTTAGCGGAACCATCCCAGAGGTGAGAACAGTATTCCACGCATGACCTTATTTGTGCTTTATAAAGCATAAGTCGGAGTGAGGTCGAAAAACGTTTTACCTTGTTCAGTATCCCTAGTTTTTTGGAAGCTGTTTTGGTGATGCTCTCAATGTAAATATACCAAACTATATATTAATTAGTACTAAATAGACTACATACTCGTACATATTTATATAATACAACTTAGTAACTAAAACAACTGTTCTTATATTTACACAAATAAGTAATACATTATGTATAAGTGTGTTTATAAAAAACCGAAGTGAAAGTGTAAACAAGGTCCAGGAATAACAAAGTTAAGTTAGGATAATGATAGGTATGACGATCTGACGAGGGTCGATCTTGTAGGGCTATAGTGTATCTTATCCTGTATCTATCGCCTCCGTGGTCTAGTAGTAACAAACGTTGCCGTGAACTCGGGAGGTCGTGGATTCGATTCCCACCGGGGGCAAGTTGTACATTGTATAATTTATCTGGGTCTGGGTGTTTATATGTATAATATGTATATATTTACAAAAAAAAAGTATAATATGTAGTTTATCAACCATCTAGTTTCCGTAACACAAGCCTCGTAGCTTACCACGGAAACTAGATGGCGCTGTGTGACCTGTCTGGAAATATTTATTTATTATCTATTTGTGTTGCCAATTTTCGGTCTTGGTCTTCTATTCTTAATCTTGGTCTTGCGCAAGAGTATCGCAATACTCTTGCTCAAAATATATTTTTGTTTCCAATTTCCTTGTGAGACTCTAGTCTATGTGCGCAAACTACTATCTCAAGAACTACTGGTATGATTTACTTGAAATTTGGATCTTGTTGACGAACATGATATATATATATACGCTTTAAAACATCATAAATCAATACGAACCAATTAGACAGTGCTAAAAAAACACGTTTGTTCCAAATAAAACAGTTTTAGAGATATTTAAAAAGATACACGACTCAGTTACAATTAAAATATATATATAAAGTAACTATATAAGTTCGCTTTTTTATCAAAATTTGGAGAAATAGTCTAAGCAAGAGCCTTGCGCAAGACCAATACCAAATGGTTCTTGTAACAAAGCAAGACCTGGACATATATATATTGGGCAACAGGACAATCGTCCGTATTATAGTTTTAACTGATCACGATCCACTGAAAATACATGTTCTAGAGCTGTAATGATACAAATAATGTTTTGGTATGCTCATATTTAGCTGTCTCGATCTAGGACGACGTTTTTTTTTTTAATGATAAATAAAGAATATAGCTATAATGGCAAATGGATAGGGAATCTGCTGCGGGTCTTCGATGGGTCAATTAATGAGAATTTATAGGACTGTATTGTTTTATTTCAGAAGAACAATTAACAAATAATTGTTTAGAGTAAATTTACTATTTAAAAATGTGATCAAAATATCGCCGCTTGGAGCGCTAACCAACGATTCAACAGTGTTATTTGCCGATGCTGTGATTGCGAGTAATAGCTGTCCTATATATTGGATGGTCTCTAGATGGGTTACGCTATAGCCCTGTAGAGTCGGCCGAAACGCCACGTGGATGTCGCCGACAATCAATCAACCACTTTGGTACTTTTAGATATTACATAACCGTCCTAACTTTTTAATGTAAAAGTATCATTCTTAGTTTAAATTACAAATAAAGGCTTTTTGAACTTTCAAGGACACAATACAGAATGGTATTTTATTTGCGATGTCGGCTATTGATACAACCGGATGGGATGTCGTTGATTCCATACAAACGAGGCCGTGCATTGGTTTGGGATGGCCACAGGTGTTGACACACTCTGTCCGTCACATGTGACATCAAGCCATAACAAACCCGGGGCCGCTACAGAGTTAGTCGCACGCCTTTAACGCAACAAGTACGCGGAGATTATCAGAAATTCATTCCATTTGCAGTCGAAACAATGGGTCCGTGGTCCGAGTAGGCTCTTTCGTTCTTTCGTGAGCTTGCGGTGAAACTTCGCTTGGCTCTTAGAGAATATATTGTTCAAAGCGTGAGCATCGGCGTTCAACGGAGTAACGCAGCGAGTGTTTTTTTATTATGTAAATTTTACATAAATTTTATGTAACATTATCTTAGGCATGATAATTAGACGGGTTGGCGAAAATATGAGAAAATAAATAAATTACATAAAATGTCCAAGCACTAGTTCTTCCTTTGGTCTTCCCATATTAAAATAAGGAAGACCAAACGAATTACTAGCTCCAAACCAAACTAACTCTTTGTCAGAACATCATCGGCATGTATTGTTCGTGATGGCTCCCATTTCGTGACGGACCTGACCTGACCTAACGGACCAACAGACTGAAAAACACTGTCTATGTTTTCGACCGTTCTCGAACACCTTGGACGTCCGGATTTTGATTTTTCCAGCGTTGAACTTCTTCCCCCCTTTCCCTTCAAACTTCTTGACCCATTTATCAATGAGTTTAGTGCTTTGCTTTGTCATTTAAATGACGAATATTGCATAATTTTCTACGCGCTACAGTCGCTGAATTACCGTTTTTGTAAAACTCGCGACGCACAACGCAGACCGCTCCTGAGAAACGCTCCATAGCGACTAAATTCCCAGAGCTAGGCTACCGAGTGACATACCCCCCGCGCCCCTCAGAATAGTTGCGTTCACGCAATAACCAAAACAAATGTCACCTTTCTTTTGAGACATCCTGTAGAATCAATCAAAATAGTTTAAATAATGACGTGTTATACGTGATAATTCTGCGTGATACGTGTAATGGTTTACGTGAAAAAATATATTTTGACTTTGACTTTGCCTGGACTGTACTGTCGGAAATTACAGCACACGATTATTTTGTCTCGCCTCTGGTAAGCTGGAGACATCGACGAGCTTGCCACTTATACTATGCCTATGAACTTGCATCTTAAAAAAAGTGTGGTTTCTGACCACCCCGCTAAGGATTACGCTCGTGATAATGCTTTACTAGATGCCTATTTTCAATGGGTCAATAATAGGTGTCGTTTACGTTAATATCCGCGGCATCGTTATTGGATAAAGCGAATTGAATAGTGGGTTACAGTTGCGTTGTAAAGCTTATGAGTAATCGTTTTAGTCGTGTGAAGAATTGTCAGTTTATCTAATAGTGTGGGCTATCCGATAAATGAGATATAATATAGAAATTCATTCATTCATTTTGGTCAAATATATTGGATCATTTTCGTCTAAGTATTCAAAAAAAAGTAGACGTAGTTGGTAAAAAAATCAATCTTCAAAACCTTAATCATATTCGCCTGCGTTTTATTAACAAATAAAATATATATTATCTACGTACTCGGATCCACGATTTTTAAAAATATGATCAGTAACGTTTTAGATAACTGTAATAGGTTTACGTGAATAAAGACATTTTGACTTTGACTTTGCCTCCGTGGTTTAGCGGTTAAATCCGTGGATTTAGACTCGAAGGCACCGGGTTTGATTGCTGGTCAACAAATATAATTATTACTTTAAATAAATAATTTTATTTAATATTTAATTTATTTGCGATATTTTCGAGTTAGGTACGCTTAATGCATCGACGAGCTTGCAATTTGTCATGATTGGCAATATATAATATTAATAGTATAATAATAATAATAAATAAGTCTATATAATAGTATAATACAATTATATCACTAAAAGACACACTAATGATATGATACTTTAAAGACTATATACCATATTCAAGATAGCAAAAAATATTATGTAAACAAGAAAACAGGTATTTCCCAAACTATTATTGTGATATAAAATGAGGTACTTACTCAAGTATTATATTTTCTTTCTATATATGATTAACTACCTCCGTGGTCTAGTAGTTAAGTCCGTTTACACCGGGTTCGATTCCTGGTCGGGACACAATAATGTATTTGTGATATTTTACGAGTTTGCCACTTGTCATGATGAGCCTTTAAAAGTTGGCTAAATGTGAACTCGCTCCTTTTAAAAGCGTGGTTTCTGACCACCCCGTAAGGGATATGGTCGTGATGATACTTTACTTTTATATATGTATGATCACACCTATTTTATAGCAATAATTCCATAACAAAAACAATTTAAAATCGGAGTTCATAGTTAAAACAACAGAGTGCCAGCGAGACTTTGAGAATATATATATGGCAGAGATTCCCGACCGACTTAAAAAACAAATATTGCGATGTAATATTTGTTCACAGCAAATTGTTATCATAACACCAACATGTATAGTTGAAAAAGCATTATTTGTTTCACTGATTTTTACTTTTGACTTTTTTATTGCAAACATTAAAATTAATTTAAAGATTTCCATCGTATTTATTATTCAGATGTAGCTAATTATAACTTAAATATATATTTTACATATTCGATTAATTAGTGTATATACACAGTAATGATTTTTTTTTTGATGGATTTTGTGTTTTCATCAGAAATCTGACAATTAATAACCTATTTTATTTTTGACAGCTATTTGTTTACAATTTTTTTTGGTTTCGTGAATATAAAATAGCTTTAGTCTTTGAAGACTTAAAATAATAACGTAGTTTATTTACTTATATATATATAATATATATCTATATATATATTATATTTAATATTATCTTTGTTAACACAATTAAGATTAGATTTAGAGGTAAAGCTAAAATTAATAATTTTTAAGTGACGGACATTAACACGAGAATGACCAATGAGTAACTCGTCTAAAGTGGTATAGACAATCTATTTCCGAGCCCGTCGACCGTCTTCCTTCGACCAGAGGCGGCGCTAGAGCAGTGTTGACAGTGCCGTCATAGGCGATCAATTCTATGTCCTAAATAAAAAAACAACGTTTTGATGAGCATTTTCGTGTAGGTATAGTGAATGCACTTATATTTGCATATTATTGCACAATAAAACACAGTTTGCTAGTTTTGAATACTAGGCTCTACCGAGATGCCATGGCGACGGCGCCGGCCACGTGTCTAAAAAATTCGTGTTGAAATGTATGACAGGTAACTCACTTGGCGACGGTTGGGCAACATCGCCAATTTGGAAGCGTAGTTACAACCAACGGGTCACTTTATAGAGACTGAATACATAAATTGTAGACGATGATTTCCAATGCCATTTTTTCATTTCAAGATCTAATATTGTAGCTTGCTATTGTGATATTTACATAAAATAGCGCTTTAAACAAGACTTACGAAAGTTAAACGAAGAAAGACCTCGTTAACTCAGGAATTTGGTCAAAATGTATTTTGTGATGATGATGAGGTTTGCTTGCTTTACATTAATTGTTTCCCATTTCAGTAGTGTATGTATATAATTAGTTATGTAGTCTATGTAAGTATATAGTTATTTATGCAGTTTAAGTATATAGTAAAGTTGGCTAAATGTGAATTCGCTTATTTATAAGCGTGGTTTCTGACCACCCCGAAAGGGAAACGGTCGTGATGATAGTTCACCTAAGTACTATTATTTTTATGATGTTTATCATATATTTAATTTAACTAGTTAAAGGTAAAAGAAAAGTTTTGTTAAAAATATGCCAAAAGGCATAACATACATCTTTTGTATTAAACAATTTTTTTTTAGATAATTAAATAAATAAATCTATTTTAGAATCAACCGGTCTGAGTCGAGACGATGGCAAGCGTCCAGACGGAATGACATTAGTTCCTTGGAGATTAGGTCAATTCCTGGTATGTGATTTTACCTGTTGGGATTCCCTAGCCCCTTCCCACCTTCAAGGAACTTCTGTTAGAGCTGGTCTTGCAACGAAACAAGCGCAGATCAGCAAGCGTCGAAAATATGAAACGATTTGCAATAGTGACTTTTTTTCGACGTTTGCTGTAGAAACGATGGGTCCGTGGGGATCGGAACTTAAAGCCTTTTATAAAGAAATTGTTCCAAGGCTCATTGACGTCTCTGGTGTCGATAGGGCTGGCAGTTTTTTCTCCCAAAAATTAAGTATCATCATTCAAAGGGGAAATGCTGCTAGTGTATTGGGCACCATGTCACAAGATAGCGATTTGGAGGAGCTATTTTTTTTGTAAGTATTTAATTTTTATTTTCTATGTATTATTATTATTAGGTTAAATTTGGTTTTTTTTGTAATATAGTTTATTTAATATTGTAATTCTTTTATATTGTTAATAAATAAATAAAAATTGATGATGTTTATAAGTCAAGATCTTAATAGAGTTACTATGGCCGCCCTTGTTCCGACCTGTTTATTATCTCCTTTGTAGCGATCTGCGCAACAGTTTCATTAATTTTATTAATTCCATTCATCCGGTATAATGGAGCACAACATCAAATGGCGCGTATCAATTAATCTCCAAGGGCCGACTAATTATCAGGCCTTAGTACTTATCTGCATCCAAAAGTGCCCCGTCTTATTTATACTGTCATTTTAAATTGAGAGGATGGAGGATGACTTGCCCTTGGAGGAAACTGTAATAAAACGGAACAGAACGATATAATAGGACACCAGAGATGTTAAATAGAATAAGACAGGTCAAAAAACTAAACGGTATATTCATATGCTTTTAGTCTGTAAAAATCAACCGGATGAATCTTGCTATTTGATTTCCCGGTATAGTACCTCATAACCCCAAGTGGACTGCATCGGGAAAAAAGGGTGGGGGTCAAAATGTAAAAAAAATGATTACAGACTCAGTGGAAAGGCAGTATTAAAGCACGCGTAATACCTACCTATGGTTTAAAAAAAAAGACATCCGAAACGTTATGTATTTTTTTTTTTAAATCGAATAAAAATGCGTGTAACTAGCAACCGGTTGCGCCTTTGAGGAAAGTACAAAAGAGGTTCCAACACAACAGACCTCTAAAACGACACCGACATAGATATTTTGTTATTATATATTATAACTATTGACATCTTAAAGCCTTTCTGTTATTGTAGGAAACCCATTTATAATTTATTTTACCCACCACCAGGAAAAATGATAAATAAAAACAAGCAATAGTTTGAAGTAAATTAAAATGTTTTTTTAATTAGTAGTAGCTATTATAATGTATAGATTCTAATATATAATGTAATAAAACTAAAAGCCTATTTACTGAATAACTTCAACAATTCTGGAACCCAGTGGAATAGTCCTTGATGATGGCAAGAGACCTGGTGGCATGACGCCGATCCCCTGATAGCGAGGGCGAGCATTAGTGTGGGATGCCATTTATGTCGGCACTTTGGCTTTGTCACAAATCAGTGCAAAAAGCTGAAATCGCTGAGTCTGGCAAGCGGCGCAAATATTTATTTATTTATTTAAAACTTTATTGCACTATGTACAAGGGGCGGGCTTAATGCCGCTAGGCAGTCTCTAGCAGCCAACCTTTGGGACAATGCAGAGAATTTTGATTATGAGGTAGTTGCAAAGGGCTTAAAAAAGAAACTTATTAAAAATATTAAATAAACTTAATCTAAGATAAAACAATACATATTAATATACACACCAATACATACAAATATGTGCGCAATAATACATATACTACACACTATATATATATATATATATATATATATATATATATATATATATATATATATATATATACTACACAATATATATATATATATATACTACATACAATATATCTTACATACACTGTTGGGAGCTGTTTAAGTAATGTGAATATACCATCTTTTTAAAGAGTGATCTATTGGGCGCTTGGCGAATTTCTTGTTCCACAGATTCGTATCTATAATCAAAGACTACTTGTTTGTGCCGTTTGCTGTAGTGTGTGTAGTACTATGTGGATTTGAAATCCCAAAACATGTTAAAAAAACATCGCTCCTAGTATCTGTTACCAATTGTGTGAACCGGTGACAACAGAACAGGGTGGTTGTTTTCTCGCTCAGATATCAATTAAGTGAGAAAATGCAGCCAGCGTTCTTGCCACCATACCACGCGCACGATATTTAATTTCTAGTAATAATTAGGTTTTAATTAATAAGTATATTTTTTTATTTGTAAAACTGACATGTTAAAATATAAGAATTATTAGTATATAAGTAAAATTTACAACAAAAAAAAATGTCTTAATAAAATAAAACACTTAACTGCTAGACCCCATGGTCTATGCAGATGCAGGCTCAGTGTTGGTTAAATATAAACCCAATAATTACTTCAATAGCAAAGTGCAGTTACATGTTAAAATTTACTATAAACATTGAAAGCGATTTTATATTAATGTATTTTGTTCGATGAAATTGCATCGATGGAGCGGAATGAAATGGCAGAGCTGTGAAGTGGTATTGCTTGTTGACAGCCGCGGGGAAGAGCTCTTGCTTTTTCTGATACATTTAAAATAGCCTACAGAAAATTGAAATCATTTTGCTTTCAACTCGGGTGTATGATTTGTTTTTATTAAACTTTCCACTTGATATTATTATATATCTATTTTAATACTGTTGTATTATTTTATTATATGATTAGCCTAATCATAAACCTGTTTAAGGGTTTAGTTTAGGTTAGTCGTCGCCAAAAAGTTTGATAACCGCTTAACTACCTACACCATTGTTTTTTTTTAAATATATTTTATTACATAACGACTTTATGCCATTGTATATGCATTTAAAAAAAAATACCCTTTATATTAGAGCTAGTAAGTGTTAATGAAGTATAAAAAATGTTGGATACTCAGACGGTAAGGCCTAGGCCATTGCTTTCAAAAGGATCCTCTTTAGGTTATTTATTATGGATTAATAAAACAAAATTGATATTGTACTAGTAATACAATTTAAAGGAGCAAACAAAAGAAGTGTATTAAACTATCAATATACAATTTAAAACCCATCGTTAGGAAGGTTTTTAATACGTAATAAAGGTGATAAAGCCATCATGTAAATTTTTAATGATAATGGTTGCTAACCAACTTTAAATCGTCATAGATCCTAAATTGTAACTCCAAATGATTGATATACGTATTAAAAGAGAATACCTATTTGAAAGAATACCAATTACATTTTTTTTTCCACAATATGGCGCCTATCTGAAATTTGATTAATGTGATATCTTCAGTGACACTCGCGTGATTAAAAAGAATGGATTGAGGTGAGAATCATCAAAATCATACCACGCGTTTGGTCTTCAATATAATAGTAATTATAGGAATTTAGATTAATTTATATTATTATTTTTGTTAAGTTAATGTTATTTTAAAAATATGTATAAACATATTCATTGCACGATAAATTTAAATGAAATATATATATTAAAAGCTACTTAAATAATAAATTTATTATAAACTAAACTATAAATAAAAAATGACCTCTAGGGACGTCCCATCCGAGATAGTCCCAAGGTGACTGGCAACATTTCCCCTTTGTATAATGTTATTATAGTTGTAAGGTATCTTATGGGCCATTAGTTGCCTGATAATAAACGATTTATTATTATTAATGTCTTTGTACTATGAGGTTCTGGAAGTGTTACTGGATGGATAATGATTAAGAGCATGAAAGGATTATTTATAAATGTATTTTGGTTCGAATTCCTAGCTGTTTTTAAGAGGTATACGCTTAACGTGCGCTCAATTGATATTAGAAACCTGGGTATAATTTTCTCGGTATTTCAAATACCTACTCAGATATCTAAAATAAATAATTTCCAATGTATTTTTAGGCGGGTATCTAAATATCGCTGCGGCGAAACTTTGGCGAATTCGCAGAACGCTCAGGTTCAGAAATTCAGAATACAATTTTCAATTACTGAGTTGAGGATAATCTGCCAGTTTAGGCGGAGTTGCTTTGATCAAATAACAAGGTGATGGAATACAAAATCGAGTTCTAGCGGCGATGGAGGCGAGTGAATTAGATTGACGGCCATTCTATTTGCTTAGATTCAGTAAGCCGATACTGCAGGAAACGGACACGTAGAAATAATAACTGGTATACAAGACGTACAACGGACAAGCGTAAAGCTTGTGAACTTGGATATTAATAGATACATTTTCATGAAGAAGTTTTATTACAGTTTCCTTTTATTCTTTGTTTTAAACTTAACAATTTAATATAAATTAAATACTTACAAAATTATAAATTACCCTTCTTTGCGTCGGGTTATAAAAAAAAAACACCTACTAAAATTATAACCGTCCGATGGTCGTAGTGTGCGGACACTGCGTTCCCCCGTTGAACGGCTTGGCTGACTCTTGGAACTAAATATTCTGTACTCAAAAGGGTTACTACTACTAGGGATGGTAACAGCGCATGTGTCACGAACCCAGGGGGTCTAGGTTCGACTACTTCAGCTCTCCTCCAGGAGCAGTAAACCACAGTATTAATAGTGAGGGAAGTAACTAAACAAAATACTTATCATCCAATGCCGTCTTGGAACCTCGTCCCACAATGAACCTACTGACGGCAAAACCTAACGCCCTAAGTTGTTAATATAGTAAAAAGTTTAATTTAAATAGAAAATTATTCATAATATTAAGTTTAAATAAATTGCTAAATAATGAATTTTAATAATATGCCAATTTGATCCGCATTATTAAAACTTTAAGCCGAAACTATTTTTGAAAGTAAGTTGACCGGTATTGTTGGGTCGAAGTCGAATGGACTGCACCTCGAAGTTAGGAGAAGTTGGTCGGGCTTGCTGGCAGGCCGCCCGTCTGCAGGCGCACGGCAGGCCCACTCTTAACGGAAATACAAAACAATGTAGATTTTACGGTGACGGTTAACATAAAGTCGCGAAGTGTAAATATATTTATTTATGTAAACCTATTACAGGCTGCAGACATATGTGATGTGCAACTAAACTTGCAGGTTATTAATTTTGTAGTTGGTAGGAATATGGAGATTAAATGAATGCGCGTGGCTGCGTGCGCATACTTGCAGAAAGAAAGAAGGAGCGTGAGAGAGCGAGAGAGGCATCGACTATACGCGCGCACTCCAAAGTCAGCAGAACATATCGCTCAGAGTGGTCTCCCGAGCACCATGGTTCGTGCGTAATTCCGTCATAGCTCGAGATCTGGAGATGCCTAGTATTGAGGAGTTTGTAGTTGGCCTGACTAGACGTATGTTCTATCGGGCCGACAACGGACACTTCAAGCATCTCCAGAATATCGCTCCGTCTTGCGCTTGGCCCCCCAACGGGAGACCACTTCCTAGAGAAGTGATCCCCTGGGCTCGTGAGCCATACGGGCGCTGTTATACCAGTAACGGTGCCCAGCACTAAAGGTGCATGAATTACCAGCGGGTGATTACTCGCTGAGATCCTGCCGGGGAGAACGGGGGAATGTCCCCATCCCCAACCCAGGCCCATTAGACATCCGGGCCTGGACGACCCCACTGTCTGTCTGACCTATTCGCCTCTCTTCCCTTTTCCCGCCGCACTGTTTCCCCTTGAGCGCTGTTCTGACGTACGTTCAACGAAATAGGTCCTCAACCAAGCGCGCGCAATAAAGTTCTCACTTTAAAAATGGTTATTGCAATAAAGTATTATAAATTAATAAAAAAATAAGCTGCTTAGCAAATTTAGTGACTAGTTTAATCTAACTGAGAAAGGATTTATTGCAAGGAAAACTCAGCTTAGATATTAGATTTATAAATTGAAACAGAAAAAATACAGAATTTTACAACAGCATAAGAAATTGGTTATACTTGAAAATTCATCTTTGAGTACCTATGAGGATGCGATACCTGGTAGAGTGTTACCCAACACATCCTGAATAAACTTTCACGATAATCAATATTTATGTGTTAAACTTGATTATGTGGAATATTAGATTAAAATAAATTACTTTCTATGAATTTTAGCAACTGGAATCAGACACTCATGACTGACATGCCTAAAATGATGCCGGCTTGACTTGGCATGACGGTAATTACAGCCTCAGCCCGAAACGTGTGGGATAGACTTTACTGGGTTTATCGGCTCGAATGGTGGATACTTCTCCGCCCGGCGAACTGGGAAAATTACCACCATCAGTTCGCCTACCACCTAATTTATTATTATAATAATAATTTTCCATGAAAATGAGTGACACTACTTTTAAATAATTATTTGTGTATACTCCATAATTAAGCTGAAAATTAACTTTTTTTTTAAGTTTATAAAGCCTTGTGATCTGTGATGTGTGATGAATCTAAATTATGGAGTAAATATATATATGAGTACATATATATGGAGTAAATATATATATATATTCGATCAGATTGAACTTCAATTGAATTTAGAGAGTAACCGCCCAGGTGTCAACAAGTTGTTATTGCCTTGCCAGACTGGCAAATTGCAGTTTGAGGTCAAATGAATAATTCCAAATTACAGATGAAAACTTATAAAAGAACTTCGTTAAAACACCGAACTAACCTACTTCAAGTTTTCCCAAAATAAGTCTCTAACACAGTATCATTGGTCATGTTGTAGATGTAGATCTGTCAAAATTTATGTTTTAATAAAATATTCAATTAAAAACATTCATTATTAAAATTACAAACTACTTAAATAACAAGTATATAATTAATTAGAAAAATGGCAAAAAATAAATATCTTGATCTAAATCGTACCATAGTGTCAAGGATACTGGCAGCATTGCCACATTAAATGAAAATACTGATCATAAAGCCCCTAAATATTGCCCAACTGTGTCTCTTGAGGGAGTGTTAATGAACTGTTTCGACAAAACCTTGTAAATTTCATGAGTACTTGGTCCCCACGGCCTGAGAGTTTTAACTCCAAACGACGCATATTTGTATATTTCTGCAAAAAAATACATACGTCAAAAATCCTAAGACTCTTTAACAGACAACGGTGAAGAAGACTAATTTCGTAGTAATTCATAGATTCACCTTGCGGGTCAATTGTGTGTAGGAAAAAAAGACTTGAGAGGATAAGAATGGTATCTAAGTATTGCTAAGAAATTTGTCTTCTTCTGACATCTACATTAGCTCCTTGATTCAATCTAAATTAGTATAGCAAAACTATTTCAACCAAATCCTTATCTAGAAATATTCCGAAACAATTTTAATCAACTAAATAAATGGGTTGCTCTAAATGGATCGCAAATTGTGTTAGAGACGATATTGGAAGTTAATGGTTTCGTGAATTTTAAAATAAAAATGCCAAAAGAAATCTGAAAGCTATTTAAAATTGATAAAAGTCAAGAGGTATAAAAAAACGGGCGCAGGTTGTTCACGCGCCATCGGTCATACTCCCGGCGTCAAAGGAAAATATGCTTCGTCGCTTCTGTTCTAACGTCACATCTATAAAGCGCGCTTAGACTTTGCTCTGCATGTACTTAAATTAAGTTAAAGAGATCTATACTGCAAAGCCGCCGGCCTAACTACTACGACCGAACCCGGCAGAACGTAGCGCGTAACTTTGCCAGCGATACGACTTTCGCAGCTTGTGGCGTTCATAGTGACTTTGGCGGCGCGGGGGCCTCTGATCGAGTGGAGGGGCGTGCCGGCGCGGGTGGCTTTGTTGTGTAGACTGTTAACTATTATTGTCCAATGTATATTAGCGATAGCAAACAAATATGTAAACAAACTGCTGTTAAATATAAAATAGATTTTCAAGTCTAATAAATGATTATACCACGTGTCAAAAGAGCAATTTTTTTTAAGGGTTTAGGTGTCATTGTTAGAACCCCTTTTTGAAATAAAAAGCGTTGTTTTTTTTTAAATAATAGTCATTATCCTAAAAACAAGTGTTATTACGAGTATTAATTGATCTCGCTCACAGCCAAGAGACGAAATAGAGAGAGAAACAATGACTTAAGTCAACGTTCGCGCGATCGTCGACCTTTCTCTACCTACTTGATTAGACTCAGTATGAGTGGTGATAATTTTAGAAAAACTTCTCTGCACCGCAACTTAAGATTTTATTACTGAATTAAAAAAAAACGTGTGGCACTCGGGGACTGCCGCGATTAAGCTATTGCATAGCATTTTTTATCAACTTATGCAATTATAATTATTTATTTATTTTATTTATGCAGTATTTTTTTTTAATTGATATTAATTCAAGTTTTTACATACACGTTAAGGTCCAACTAGTCGCGGGCTCGAACTCACTCGTGGACGCGGCCAAAAAGCACGCTGTCTCACCTAGCATTGTGTCTAAAAGAGTTAGAATCAGTTATGAGCAGTTAGCAGCTAGTCTACACGCATACGTCTAGTCGCACGCACACAAACACCGTGCCGAAGTCTGCCGAACTGAAACGACGTTAGACGATGCACGGCTTTCAACGCCGCACCGTTTGTGCCGGTCGGAGTGTAAGGTTTATTTTCGTTACGGAATTTCTTGATTCGGTCGCCGCGCTCAATGCCCGCGATAAAAGCTATGCTATAATAAAAATAGGTAGATCTTAATTTTAATATTATAATATAAAAATATTTGCTCTTTAATAAATTACACGCAGTATATTCCTTCCTTTGTTTAGAATTTAAACTTTATATTGTGAAATTGGAAAAAATATTGGAAAAGTTACTGGAGATAGTCGTTCTAAAAAATATCTTAGACAAAAAATATCTATGGTAGTGCAACTTGGGAATGCAGCCAGTGTCCTTGGTATATTAGATTAACGAAACGTAATTTCTGAACGCAAATATCTTTGACCTGTGATCAAATAGAATATATAATAATATAGAACACAATGTGCGCTAAATATTAATAAAACATTCCTGCGTATTATACAAATTAATCGACAGTTATATAGATGAACATATTTCTAGAGAATTTGATTGCGAGTATCGAGTTACAATGTTTTGGTATTTCCTAACAACAATGTGAAATGTGGCATAGCTTAGTTGTTACTTAATCCAACGTGTTAGCTATTTGGTGTAGCTAACTCAACCTAATAGTTCAAGATCCGCACTAAGAACGACCATCACCGATCAAGTATTCAAAATCAAATTATTTAGTACGTAAAACTTGCATACTGTTAATACATATTTGTTATATATAATAGAAAAAGTAGCCATGGCAGAACCGAACCTAACAGCAATACAATGATTATAACTAAAACATTGTTAGCATAATCTTACAACTACTCGTATATAATTTTCTAGCTATAAGATATGTTTTATGTTATCTAGCAAATAAATTATTTTGATTTTAATTTGATTTCTTTTACTTGATAATAATTCGTGACTGTAAAAAGGCCGTGTCAACTTACAATCTAATAATAATTATTATTATGTCCATAAAAATAAATTTGTATCTGTAAAATGGCCGTGTCATCTTACAATGCCATAATAATAATTATGTCCATAAAAATAAATTCGTGTCTGTAAAATGACCGTGTCAGCTTACAATGCAATAATAATAATAATTATGTCCATAAAAATAAATTCGTGTCTGTAAAATGACCGTGTCAGCTTACAATGCAATAATAATAATAATTATGTCCATAAAAATAAATTCGTGTCTGTAAAATGACCGTGTCAGCTTACAAATTACAATACGAGTATATTTTTTATGTTTTTATTTTATCATAGCCGGATATTGAACCGGAAAGCTTTAAGTGCAGTTTCCTAAAGTTTAACATTACTCGTACTCCCCAAAATTTGATCCTTAGATGTGTGTGATCCATACAATCATCTAGTGTAAAACTAGTGTAATTAAAAAATATATTCATAGACACGTTTCGTTTGGCATCTTTAGGTACTTTTTTAAGAATAATATTTTATAAAAGAACACTTTATTTGGATACTTAATCGGTGAAGGTCACTTTTAGACTATAACTATTACCAAATCCTGCGGTTCTCAAACTATGTTTGTATTGACATACTTTGTACTTATTCTAACACTAGGACTGCCGTAAATTCCCCTAATATTAACCATTACCTAATACCTAAAATTCTCTTGCTTTCATCAGAAATGTCATCATCATCGTCACATCAGATGTCAGTTGCTACCATTCTCCCCGAACTCTACCAGAACCCCCGTCACGTTTACCATCAGATGGGTGCCAGATTACATGCCATGCTGTGCTAGTATTCTCGTATCTCAGTATGCTAGTATCTTAGTATGAGGTCCGTCTCATACACAGCTCACTCACCAACCGTTTTTAGTTATACAGGAAAGGTGGTCAGTCTTCCTCTTGTCCTTTTACCGTCTACCTTGTCCGTAATTAAAGTCTTCTTCTTGCAATTCCATAATTCTTGCAGTATCCTATATAATCATTTATGAAGACAAAAATTTTAGCATTCCATAAATATACCGTGCGGGTACAGGGTCCAACGTGTGTTGGAAAGAGAAGAGAAGAAGTGGGCTGGTTTACAAACGAGGCTTCCTTTTTTTATTGCGCAGCAAGATGCTCACCTTCATATGCCATGGTTTTCTGTATGCAGGCTTAATAGAACACTTGTTGTCAATGCATTTCGCCTTCGCTCTGGACACATTCCCTTAAACAAATTCGGGTTTCTGATGAAAAAGACTGCTTCACCTAACTGTGAAGTTTGTGGTGAAGTAGAAGATGTAGAACACATCTTAAGGGATTGTGTCAGGAGCCAGGGCGAAAGGCAATACCTAATACATCATCTAAAACTGAATCCATATAATACGGGTGCCTTCAATTCGGTGCTAGCTGACCCTTGTTCCCAATCGGCTAGGTTAGTATTTTTTTTTTTAAATATTTATAATAAGAATAGGCAGTTGGAAAACTGATAATTGTGTGTTTATTTAGGTTAAGTTACGATGGGGCTGACATGCTCAATTTGGGTAAAAGCCCCTAATAAAATATGATTTAAAAAAAAAAAAAAAAAGATGCTCACCATCCACCATTCTGCTCCTCTCCTTTCCCAACCTAGTAATTTTATGACGGCAGACCTGGCTATGCCCAATTCTTTTAGTGGTGTAAAGATTTTGCTGGAATTCCTCTTGCACCAACTTCCACTGCGCAAAGCTGAGTCTTGAATCCGTATTAAATATATCACACTCGAAAGCCAAGCGCAATTCCTATCAAGTTGCGTTGTAGTCTTGGGTCTATTGAATCACTATTATCAATAATAATATTTTAACAGTACCTACCTACGTATGTTCATTTTTAAATATTTTTTCTTTTAACTTACCAAAGCAGTTTTCTTGCTATCTACAAAGTTGTCTCGCGCAAATAAATTCTATTGTTTACCATTAAAAAGAACGCAAACACAAAATATATTTTTTCATTATGTATTTTTGTGTATCCTGTTTATTTTTAAGGGCTGGTAGCATGGATCATGTCTAGAAGTGTTAAATCTTGAGGAATTTTGCTGTAATACACGAATCTTATCCATCGCCAAATGTTCCGGAAATACGAGTAGATATCTGGAAGGTCCATCTTCAGCAGTGGAGAGTGTGATAATGATGACACAACAAATATATGTTATACATTAATTTATATAACAAATTAAAAGTTGATTAAATTAAAATAAGTTTTATTATAAAGAATATAAAGGCATTAAATAAATATATGAATATTTTTATTTTGTGGTACAGTGGACCAAGAAAGTGTATAGTTTCAAGGGAAAATCAACCTTATTGTTAGATGACGTGCAAATAGGTAGACCACTTATACTACCTCGTAACCCCTGCTAACAGCTTACTTATTGGACCACATTTTTGCTTAGTTTCATAAATGCCTGTAATAGGTTTACGTGAATAAAGATATTTTGACTTTAACTTTGACCGTTTAGACGATTTACAGTGCTGCTGTAAATAAAAAAACGGTATTTCTTATTGAACCCTAATTTTATCTCACCATCAATTTTCTAATCGTTCTCAAATAAAAAACATAAAAAGCTACATTTAAAAGCTTTCCAACAACTCGAATGTACACCAAAGTTATAAAAACATTTCCGTCAAAATTAATTTAACTTTTCAAAAGAAAAATGTATAAAAACAAAGTTACAGTGATAAATGAACGTTGTCTTAAATTACGAAGGGAAATTTGTAAATAAAATATACAGTTAAAGATTTTTTATTTTTATAGTCAGATTGTAAAAAACCATACAGTTCTCAATTGGATGCCCGACACACTATGGGGTTGTCCCAGTAAAGTAGTAGCAGTAGCAAGTAATCTAAATTCTGACTTACCTGATAGGGTACCAATGTGACTAAAAACTGTGTGGGACTAAAAACCCTATACCGTCTCTCTGACCAAGGCCCTGTCCAAACAGCTGACAGAGGAGTCTTGAGACGGGAAGGCTGGCAATTATTTCGGCGAGCGTATTAGCCTCGCTATGCAGATGGGAAGTGTCGCCAATCCCCTTGGGACTAAATGTGATAGGACGGAAGTCTTTAGAGTTTTTATTTGTAGTTAGATTTGTAATTAATTTAAGGATATTATTATTTGAATAAATGAGTTGTGATATTTAAAAATCTATCAGATATAGATAAACATATTATAAGGGTAAATATATATACTTTGTGACGTAACTAATTTCATTAATGATCCAACTTAGTACTTTCTTAATAACAAAATAAGTTAATAAGCGGAATTTCATATGTTACCATAACCAACGTGTTTTTAATTTTTACCTAATAGTCTCTATCAATATCAAATACAAAGATCGGTTCAAACGTACATTTGTCATAGATTTACAAAACCACCGTTCCTGTGCCTCGGACAGCACGGTAAGTCGTCGGTCCCGGTTCCACTAATACCAACTTGTGGAATCGTTAATAAATTGTCATTAAAATTGATATCATATCCTCGCCAAGCCGTCTGGCCAGCGTGGTGAGTGTGGGCCAAATCCTTCAGATATATTATGTTCTAGAAGGTCCATCTCCAACAGTGGAGGTCTAGGACGCTGTGTTCTTAGGGCTGTAATGAATATATATATATATATATATATATATATATATTATTTTTTGATTTCTTGAAAAGTTACCAATTAGCAGTTAGGACGAATTGCCAGTACACAGACGATATGTACCTACAAGTTTTTTGGTTATCCGACCTTCCGGGAAGTTATTTGCATATCTTTATTTAAATTAAAATAAAAAAGTCACAATATAATGTATTACTTAATAATTTAATTAAACCTGAATTATTAAAAGATACATTAACTTATGAAATTTATCTTATTTAGCTCAGTAGATTTGGACTTCAAAAAGGCCTAATTATAAATGAGTTGCTTAAGGCAAATGCTAATTAGGGTCGCTAAAATGGATACAGCTAAATGGATTTATAAATTTAAGCGCCAACTTCGTTACTAACACAAATTTATTTTAAAAGAATACTCCACGTAAATCAAAAAACAAACATATTTGCAGATTTGTTTACGCTCGTTTTAAATTCTAGTTATTGACTACAAGACATAAATCTATAGTTGCAGATTTATTTACGCTCGTTTTAAATTCTAGTTATTGACTACAAGACATGAATCCATATTTGCAGATTTGTTTACGCTCGTTATAAATTCTAGTTATTGACTACAAGACATAAATCTATAGTTGCAGATTTATTTACGCTCGTTTTAAATTCTAGTTATTGACTACGAGACATAAATCTATATTTGCAATTTGTTTACGCTCGTTTTAAATTCTAGTTATTGACTACAAGACATAAATCCATATTTGCAGATTTATTTACGCTCGTTTTAAATTCTAGTTATTGACTACGAGACATAAATCTATATTTGCAATTTGTTTACGCTCGTTTTAAATTCTAGTTATTGACTACAAGACATAAATCTATATTTGTTTATTTTTCATAATTATAAAGTACTTGAATAAAATTAATTAAATGAAACCTTCACGCACAGGTCAGAATATGCAGCCACATAGTAGTCACCATCCCTTCGCGTACCTATAAATTTGGGGACTCGTACATCTGTCGCACAATAAAGATGTGGAATGCTCTTCCAGCCTTTTCAAATTTCATATAACCTTTTCTTCAAGCGAAGTAAGAAATAGCATTTAATCAAGCCGGCATAAGGTTAGGGACTAATGTCAGTCATGGGTGTCTGATTCCAGTTGCTAATATTCATGGACCTTGCGCGCTTTAACCTGGTCCTTGAACTTACCATCAGGTGGGCGCAAGGTCACAAATCGTCCTAGTATAAAATAAAATAAGCTTAACCTAATCAAAAAATAAACTATCCCAAGAAACTGGCAATATTTCCCCTAGTATAGCGAGGCTAATACGTTGTTAGAAATAAATGCTAGCCTTTTACAATTTTCGTTACAATGTAGGTACAATGTTGACAGTAAATAACAGTGGCAGTTAGAATTATAGAATCTCTCGCGAACGTTGTGAGTGCTAAATTTTAATGACATGTTGCGTCGCAGTGCGGGTTGGTAGAAGCTGCGAGCTGGGGTATTTACATTCTACAACGTTCAGCTTATTGTTACTCTTTAAGACTTTGTTTTGTATTTTAAATTATCGTGTAAACAACACATCACTTACCGCCATTATCTAAAAATATAATACTCTTTTACACTGACAATTAATTTTATATACTATCACGACTTTGCGCCCAACTAGACCGCCTCCGTGGTCTAGTAGTAGCAAACGTTGCCGTGAACTCGGGAGGTCGTGGGTTCGATTCCCACCGGGGGCAAGTTGTACATTGTATAATTTGTCTCGGTCTGAGTGTTTATATGTATAATATGTATATATTTACAACAAAAAAAAAGTATAATATGTAGTTTATCAACCATCTAGTTTCCGTAACACAAGCCTCGTAGCTTACCACGGAAACTAGATGGCGCTGTGTAGGTCTGGCAAAATATTTATTTATTTAACTGATGGTAAGTGGAATCAGACACTCATGACTGAAATCAGTTCCTAACACTATATCGGCTTGACCTGGCATGACGGCAATTCAAGCCTAAGACGTGTGGATACACTCTTCAGGGTTTATCGGCACGGACGATGGATACCTCCCCGCCCCGAAGCCTGGGAAAATTACCACTATCGCTTCGCATACCACCTATTTGTTGTTCTCGTTGAAAGTATACGTTTAAGAAATGCAAACAAAAAGAAAGAAAAACAATTAATTAGTCAGGTGACTGACCACCTACACATCCCAGTGCACCAAGCCATCCACTGCGCCAGGGACCGCAACCACTGGAAACGGCTAGCGGATGAACTGCGACCGAGTCGCGATCCCAAACAGTAGGGTACTGACTAAGGAGGATGTAAAAAAACTGTAACACAATAAGGTAAACAAATGTAAGTAATGAAAAATAATGTTAACTGCCTCCATGGTCTAGCGGTTAAGACCGTGGATTTAGAGTCGGAGGTACCGGGTTCGATTCCTGGTCGGGACACAAAAATATTTAATAATGTAAATAAATACATTCAATTAATATTTAATTTATTTGTGATATTTCTCGAGTTTGGTACGCTAGAGACATCGACGAGCTTGTCACTTGTCATGATTGGCCTATAGTAAAGTTGGCTAAATGTGAATCTGCTTATTTATAAGCGTGGCTTCTGACCACCCCGAAAGGAAAACGGTCGTGATGATACTTCTAATGTAAACGAATAAGAGAAGGTATATAAAATTAGCTTAATAATGAAATTAACACAGTAAAGGATCCAACAAAAATAAAAGGAATTAAAAAGGAAAAATATGAATAAAGGAATAATAAATGAATAACAATGATGTTTATAAGGTGAAATTTGTCATTGTGTGTGTCAACTAGTCGGTATATTGGCGATTGTTTATCCGCGTTAGTGCGGCAGTTTCCTACTGAGCACAGCTGTAAGGGTCTAGATGATATCTGATACACTGATATAGGAATGAAATGAAATGAAATATTTATTTAGGAAGATAAAAAACAGGTAACAATAATGACATCTGAAGGTAACCAATAGACAAAGTTAGGTTTATTATAAAAGTAAAGTACATCTAATCTTAAAACTACTGTGTGTGTAATATAACATAATCATATATTATTATATAATATGATATAATACAATATAATACACTATACATACATAAGGGTGCCCCCAACTGAAGACCAACGGCGATACGAAAACTTTCGTTCTCAAGCAGTGTGCCGAGGTTCGCAGAAGTCAGTGCGTGTGCTAAATAGTTATGTTTAAAATAATTAAAAAGTTTGTTATAGTGACGCTATTGAGCAGTTTATACTTTTATTTCTAGTAGTCTAGATACGTAGAATGTACTCGTAATATTAGTATGGATATCAAAATTTTATCTCCCGTATCTAAGCAAACCAAAGATGTTAGATATTGTGTTTGGCCGTTAGCATAGGCTCTAGAGCCTCTTACGGTCTTACATACCTAGTCTTGTCATACCTAGGTATGACAGACGTCGCTCGTAAGACCGACGTGATCACTTTCTCAATCACTTCTTCCTACTTTTGACAAAAATAAGCCAAAATCGGCCAGATTTTTCGCAACCCTGTGATGACAAAAATAGGAGTGGAGTTATAACATGTTCGTAAGTAAAAGTTAAACTTTTCGCTAAAGTTTTAGTTTTATCTGTTTGCAAATCATCAATACCTATAATAATATAAGAGTAGTTTTTAAGAAAAATATTGTTTCCTTCGAAATTCTAGAAATGTGGTAGTGAATTTACCAAAATATAAGCAAATAGAGAGATGCGAACAAAAGACATCATTCATATTGTATGTGGATTTGATCTAAATTGTATTCACAGTTATACATATATGCATTTTTAAATACTTTGCTAAAATTATTAGTTTGTTTGGCTTGTACGGATGGACTGATCCTGGTAATATACTACCGCCGGGATCAGGGTTCAATTCAATCATACATATATTTATTTATGCCCCAGAATATATTTTTGGAGAATATGGCTAGCTAGATAGGACTGACTAGCGATGGTTTCAATTATTTAAATCCATGGACTTAACCGCTACGAAGGTAGTTTAATATTTTTAATCATTTATTGTAAATATAAATAAAACTAAATGTTCGAAATACCTAGTAAATAAAAACTATTCTATTAAATATACTAAGAACTAATAAATTCGTTTTCCCAGCTCTTTCACGAATTTGTGAATATCAAGTGAATATATACAAAAAAATATGTAATAATTATAAATATCCGAGTGTGTATAACCTGTGTTGCTAAGCAGTTAATCTTCTCCCGGCTTTGCACAAAATCGAACTAATCTCTTATTTTTTAGCTCGAATGTGTTGTATTTAGTAAATTATATTTTGTAGCCGTAGGTATTTTATCTGTTTGCCGCGAGGTTAACCCAACGCATGTTACTGGTAAATGCATATCTGATGTCACGCCACTTTAAATATTTAAATATCATATTAACAGTATTTCGTTTCGGAAAATAGAGAATATTATGAAAATGGAGTGCCTGCAGCCAAACCGACGTAGTTTATCGTCCAACCGCAAAAAAATATACAGCGGTACGTATTTATGGAGAACTAAAAGACAAACCGCATTTTAAAACTCAAATTAAGTCTTTAATCGGCTGCTAGTGAATGCTCATTCCATAGATATTAGAAGTCTACAAGAAAAGTTATGTAGAATTTTCGTTCACTTTTGCGAACAACTATTGGCTGGTTTAAAATCAAAATCAAAATATCTTTATTGTCTAGAGTACTGTGTACAAAACAATAATGTGGTCTTATACATAATTTCCGAAGCATTCTACTGCTAGCGGCATGAAAATATTAAACATTTGTGTTATAAACTTAATATTACATACACATATACATTTATATACATGTATGTACATACATGCATACACATATATTCATCAATAACAACTATATAAAATTACTATTAAATACATTTTTTTAATTTTACTTTATTATAATGCAATGTTTCAAATTAATTTAAGTCAATAGTTATTATATTTTAATAATTTAAAATTTGATGTCAAATAAATATAACTAACAATGAACAATAATAAATAGTTTTTAGGTCTATAATGTCAAATTATCATCGAAAAATTCCTTTTTGGAAAATATGCTTTTTGTACTAAAAGCTTAAATAACCTTCTTTGGAATCTTAACTGTATCAATTCATAGGGCCAATGGTTATAAATCCCTATTGCCATGCAGTAACAGTTCTTAGAATGGCATAATTTATTTTTAATTCTACTTTATTATTCTAGGTAGTCTTAGATTTTGTGTCATTTTGGATGAATTTTGATGAACTGCAGTATAACCTGTTTGTGTTTTGAAAAACATGTGTTAGGAAGTTGAACAATTGTGCGGTCGATGGAGTTGGAAACAAAGCCACAGGCGAGAGAGAAAGTTTTCGGCGCGCGGTCACCGTGCGGGGACGACACTTTATACCATTACAACTAATTGCTTTCATCGCGTGTTACATTAACAAACTAAACTTATTGTTGCTGGACTAGTTTATACAATACTGAACCAAATTTATGCAACTTACTTTTATGCACTTATAATAGTATACCATTTCACCAGCGACGTTGTTTTATTAAAATTTAGGTGAAAAGTTTAGGTGTAAAGGCGAATCTAATCGGAAGATATCTATATTGTCGCATGTCGTGATCAGATGATAAGGTCATATCGCTTATTATTATTATTTTTTTATTCAAAAACTTTATTGCACTATGTACAAGAGGCGGGCTTAATGCCGCTAGGCATTCTCTAGCAACCAACCTTTGGGACAATGAAACGATTTGTGTTGTGAGGTAGGTGCAACCATTAAATAGATTAATAGGTAATTCAAATTAAATCTAAGTATTATATCTATATAGACAAATACATACTAATATGTACACAATACTACATATACTACATACTATATATATATGCTTATGTCCATCTCTTGTTGCTAAGGTACATTTCTGCGAAACTTCATCAAAATATAGGCGTCAAAGACGGAAAAACGTTCATACATACGTTGGTTGTTAGAAAATGCCTGGCCATTAAGCCCGCCTATGTACAATTTTAGTGCAATAAAGTATTTAAAATAAATAAAATAAATACATCCGAGTATTTATGTGTATAGACAAAGCTTCTTTCACAATTATATTAAAATTATTAATATACCTAGATGTATCTTATCTGCCTCCGCGGTCCAAGTCCGTGGATTTAGACTCGGATGTACCGGGTTCTTGACACAATAATATTTATTAATTTAAATAAATAAATTGAAATAATATTTAATAAATGTGTGATATTTCCTGAGTTTGGTCGCCAGAGACATCGACGAGCTTGCCACTTGTCATGATAGGCCTATAGTAAAGTTGGCTAAATGTGAACTCGCTGAAAAAAAGTGTGGTTTCTAACTACCCCAAAGTCCTGATGATACTTTACTTTACTTTTTTTTATTTGCGCAGCTTGAGGTTGTCTGCAGAAACCGCCGCACTCCCGCGCTGGTCGAGGTTCCCTGGATGTGAGATGGGGCTAATGTGTTTACACAATCGAGAATTTATTGCGAAACTTTCTGAGCATGAATTCTGATGATTTTATTAATTTTTATATTTATTTATTCAGGAAACATACAGATCTTAAAACATAATTACAACAATTCTAAAAGTTACACGATCCAGCGAAGTTTCCACTTAAATATGATGATGATGAATGACTTTTAGCTTGCAACGTATCGGCAGTAGCGTAGCGACGGCTGCTATATCTAGTTTTTTTCAAAATTTCTTTATTTCATATTATTGGTAAAGGTGGTAATGTTTTTGTTGTAAATTTCGAAGGGGGCGGGCTGCAAATTTGTACTCCGCTCCAGGCGCAGGCGGCAGAAACTCACGCTAGGCATTAAAACTAGCTTGTCTAATTACTGCCCCTAGTTTTATTTTTGTCTGAGTGTAATTAAAAACAAAAAAACTAATCATTAGAAGCTGTATTATAATTTTCTAATTGGCTTTTTGAAAGACAAACAGGATCGTTAATTGGTGTTCGCTGCAACCGCTCCAGACAATAAATTTCAGACAGCAGATGTTTGCTTAACCCACATTTATTGTCATGTATCGTTGACTTGTATGCAACGGCCTGGGCATTCCCTTGAACTTAATTTAAAAAACATAGGTACCTAGTGTTAGGCCAGCATAGTGGTAGCGACTAATGTCGGTCGTTAGTGGCTGGTATTGATACCAGCCAAAAATAATGTTATAGGTGAAAATTTTTAATTGGTAATTATTTTTTTTGTATCTTTACGAGTATATATATATATATATATTGTTATGCACAAAAACCTAAAATTAGTGTACATAGGCGAGTTTAATGCCAGCTGGCATTTTCTAGCAACTGACCTGATTATAAAAATAACACCGCTTGTAACAAGACTTAATAAAATGTTTCAGAAAATGGTGTTGAAGCCAGGTTCCAACTACCTCTGTATTATACCATACATTTCAATTTAATAAAGCAGTAATAATAATAAAAGTATAAAAAATAAACAATATTAATTTTAAAAAATAAAAATAGAATAAAAAACAAAGAAAATATAAATATTAAAAAATATAAGGGAACCCGGACGGGAACTGCGGCTCCGTTCTTCAGTTTAAGTACCCGGACCCACATAAGTCATTTACCCTTTTTACGTCTAAATTAAATTTATCGGAAAAAACAAAGGAGAAGTAAGTAGTTTTCACTGTGTTTCGACGATTTTCGTTTATTCAACTTTTTTGTATTTGGCAGTTGCAACAGGTCGCCAGTGGTGAAATGTTGGTTAACCACAAAGTACCTTAGTTTATTTTGTACAGAGCTTTCGGGGTGCTTCGCCTTTGACATTTGCCGCCATTCTTTATTGTGGTGTGGTTGTTTTATTAAATGTAAGCCCGGGGTTGGGTCCTACCCCTTTGTTCTATTATTGCCGAGAGGGATTATGATGTTCACAATTCGGTACTCTGCGAAAACAAATGCTTGTGAACGATTTATTAAGAAATGTTAATTAAAATATTGTTTATGTGTTTATTTTAGTATTAACATATTTATTCAAGTAATTATTAGAAACTACATAAAACTAAATACCTATAAACTAAGCCTATTAGATATAAACTATCTATTTATAAACAAAAAATGTCGCCCAGGCACGTCCCATCAGAAATGGCTGGCAACATTTCCCCTCTGTATAGAGAGGCTAATACGTTAGCAGAAGTAATTGCCAGCCTTCCTGTCTCCAGATTTTTCTGGAGCCTTGGCCAGGCCTTTGGCTGAATCCTCATGGTCCCATTGTCTCGACCCCCCCCGGCGCAAACTCGTAACCTGAGGTTCTCAGCAGAACTCTTGCCGCACGACGTTCCTAGATGTGAAAGTTAATTTATTAAATACCAGAGCTTTGTATATTATTAGATCTGATAGTTGCATAACTGCCAATCAATTTTAGCAGATAATGCTGGACTAGCATGGCCTTGGTTCGGAGCCTATTAAGGGTCAAATAACAAAAGCGCGCGGCTAGGGTGGTAGTACGACGAATCCAATCCTAACCACCAGCGAGACCTTCAAGCGATGTTTGAAAAAGCATCTTGATGGGCCGGAATGATGGTAAGGACTAATGTTGGTCGTTAGTGGCTGGGGTAATAGGTTTACAAAAATAAAGATATTTTGACTACAGAATTTATAGCAAGACGTTTGTTTGTCCTCAGAGATGATGACGTGTCGGCTGGGCTCGCGACGGCTGGGCGGCTCCCGCGGCTCGCTGCAGGCCGGCACCGCCTGCTCCGCCGCCAGTGAACTTGACCTTTCTTCACGCTCCCGACGATCACATAAAGCCAGGTAACTTATCATCTTCTGTCTCTCCTTGCGTCGGGTTTCCTCATTACTGAGGATCTTGACCTTCCGATGAATTGTTGTGCGTCTTGATGATACTGCGCCAGCTGTTCCTATCTTCGGTAGCATGCACCGCGTCGGGCTCTCGGCCTCTTTCCTTCCACCTTGTCAGTAACAAGGAGTTTTTCTAGGTTATCTCCTCCTTTTCTGGCAATGTGTCTGAAGTACTGGACTATCCTACGAAGATATATGGTGGATAGCCCTAGTGCTATAATAACCTCACCAATTCCCACCAGTGACCGTCTCTAGTTGAAACTTCGGCACATCCTGTCATCGTCCATACCACAGTGTTTGATGTAATGTCGTATGGAGCTGAGATGTGGAGACTGATAGTGGGTCTGATCCACAAATTCAAGGTCGCTTATCGAGCTATGGAGAAAGCTATGTTTGGTATTTCTCTGATGGATAGAATTCGATATACAAGGAAGAACACTGGTGGGGGTTGGATGAGGGTTGCTCCAGACCGCAAGCAGTGGCGAGCCTTGGGGGAGGCCGACATCCAGCACTGGACAGACACAGGCTGGTAATGATGATGGTGATGATGACCGTCTCTAGGGCGGACTTGTCCCACTCTGCGTCTACTTGTGGTCTCTACTCCAGAACCTATCTACTCACTCCATCGTTTGTCGGTTCTAAGAAACCGAAATTGATAGTTTGTTGTTCAATCAAGAAGCTGCTTGGTTTAACTCGAAAGTGTTGGCGGTTTGATTCGGAGTTCACCTAACAGTTTTAATGCATTCAAAAACATACATTATATTACATGATATTACGTGATATTACAGAAAGAAACACTATTGTTCACATTAAGACATATTCTGGTGGTATAATTTAAATTGCTTCTACTCTATTGCTTTATTCTTGTTCTTATGTCGCCTGTCTCTGTCTTTTCTCTTTGAATAAATTATTAAATAAAATTGCTAATGCTGATGAAGGTAGCAAGCAAGACTATTAAAAAAAAGACTATCACTTGTACCACGTAGAATGCTCCACAGAACTCTATAAATAGACAAACAACTGCGAGAAGAATTGATTTGATCACACCTTCGTAAAACACGGTAAAGATGTGGAATGGAGTCCCAGTCTTTAAGCGCAGTGAGATGTCAGTAACTCCCGCATACATATTATATCAGTTATATATAAAGGTAATTTATATGCTCTTACTTTAGACTAATATGTTATAGGCTGGGGCCGTTACGAATTTTTATAGCTAAAAAAAAAAAATTAGTAACAGGCAACGGCCAGCTGGAATATGTAGTTGAGGTCATAAACAATAAAAAAAAAAAACTTTCGAACTTGAGATTAAGGGAAGTAGTGAAATGGGGTGCTATTTAAGGGATGAAAACCGTTTTTCGTTATTCGTGGCGGAACGAGACCTCCTAGAGAAAAGTATTTCATACAAAAGTTGTAGATAATAAAAAAATCTAAAACTTTTATTATATATATTTTTCGACATAACCTCAAAGTTTACGAGAAATTTTTTTTTTTTTTTTTTATACTGGACTCGACATGTGACATCGCGCCCACCTGATGGTAAGCAGTACGCGAGGTCCAAGAATGGGAGCAAGTGACGCCGGTCACTATGACCGACATCAGTCTCTACCACTATGCCGGCCTAACAAGATGATTTTTCACACTTCGCTTGAAGGACTCCAGGTTATAAGAGTGGGGAAACACACTGGCTGGGAGAGCATTCCACATCTTCAGCGTGCGACAGATGTAAGAGTCTCCAAATTTATGAGTACGCGTAGGGATAGTGGGTAAGGTATGTGGATGCATATTTTGGCCTGTGCGTGTAGTTCGGTTGCGGAATAGAGAAGAAGGGATAAGGTTATGGAGCTCCTCAGAACACTCGCCGTGGTATAGCTTGTAGAACACGCTCAGAGAGGCAACGTCACGGCGAAGCTGCAGTGATTCGAGAGTTTTAGAGACTGTGGTGTCGTCCACTATCCGAATTGCCCGCCTCTGCAGGACATTGAGAGCATCTGTAAGATACTTAGCGGAGCCATCCCAGAGGTGAGAACAGTATTCCACGCATGACCTTATCTGAGCTTTATACAGCATAAGTCTTAGAGCAGGCGGGAAAAACCGCTTCACCTTGTTCAGTATCCCAAGTTTTTTCGACGCTGTTTTGGTAATGCTCTCAATGTAGTTTCTGTGGTTTAGATCTGAGCGTATTTCGACTCCGAGTATGTTAAAGCTGGGTTGAAGTTCCAGAACGGTGTTCTGAAGAGTAGGAATAGGAGAGTAGGGAGACTTCTTGACCGTCAACGCGCATGCCTGAGTCTTACTGGCATTAAACTGGACTAGGTTTTGGGCACCCCACGCAGAAATTTTGCGAAGGGTGCCGTCCAGTTCCGTCGTCAGGGAACGGCGCAACTCCTCTACTTTGGCGGCTCCTACAGCTCGTGGACTAAGGTATCGCCCATGAACCGTGCTGTCATCTGCATAGCAATGAATGTTTCCAAGGGTCAACATGTCATTGATATGCAGAAGAAACAGTGTTGGGGACAATACAGAGCCCTGCGGCACACCGGCATTCACTGACATGAGCCCAGACGCATTCCCATCCACAAGGACCCGAATGCTGCGCTCATGTAAGAAGCCGGTTATCCAGCCCACCAGCTGCGGGGGCAGACCATATGCCGGCAACTTGGATAGTAGTGCCTTGTGCCATACCCTATCGAAGGCTTTGGAGATGTCCAGACTGACCGCCAGAGATTCGCCATACTTATCCATTGCCTCACCCCAGACGTGGTAGACGAATGCTAGAAGATCACCCGTTGACCGCTTAGGACGGAAGCCATATTGGCGGTCATGAAGTATGGAGTGATCCTCTAGATATCGAACAAGTTGGACGTTGATAATTCGTTCTAGCACTTTGCACAGAACTGAGGTTACGGCAATAGGGCGGTAGTTAGAAGGGTCCGAACGATCTCCCTTCTTCGGAATGGGCTGCACGTTAGCCACCCTCCAAGTGTCCGGCACAACACCAGAGGAGTACGACAGACGGTATAAGCGCGTGAGGACTGGAGTCAACTCAGGAGCACACCTCTTGAGAACGACAGCTGGGATACCGTCAGGACCATTAGCCTTACGAACATCAAGCGATCGGAGCACTGCCCGCACATCACACTGTCTAATGCGTATTTCGCGCATTGAAGTGCCGCAATTTGGCAGTGTGGGGGGCTGCGCATTCCCGTCGTCGAGTCGAGAGTTGGCCGCAAAGAGTTTGCCCAAGTAGTCGGCTTTCTCTTTAGCGGTATGGGCCAATGATCCATTGGGATATCGTAGAGGTGGCAAAGAAGAGCGACAGAAGTTTGACTCTACAGATTTGGCCAGCTGCCAGAAACTGCGACCTCCAGCAGGTCGCGCGGCTAAGTCGCGGCCAATCTGAGAGATGCGCTGGGACTCTGCCCTGGCAAACGCCTTCCTGCAGACCTTGGAAGCCTTGTTATAGGCTGACTTTAAGGAGTTCGTGTTGGGATCGGAACGAGATCGACCCCTTACCCACGTTCGGTAAGCTGCATTTTTTGATGCAACTGCCGAGGCGCAGTAGCTGTTGTACCAGGGTCTGCTTCTGCAGTTACTGATGACCCTAGAGAAAGAAATATAATATTCCATCCCCAGTAGTATCTCATCAGCAACTGCAGCTGCAGACCTGGATGGGTCGTGGTCCTTAAAGCAGCGTTGCTTCCATGGGATGGATGCATAGTATTCGCGCAATCCATCCCAATCTGCTGACGAGTAGTGCCACACAATACGCTCGACGGCCTTACGAGGAGGAGGCAGAGCGCGTGGCACTGTCGTAGCCACCAGGCAGTGGTCAGAACCACCAAGCGGTGCTAAAACTGACATCTTATACCCGGTAGCATGGCTCGTCAACAGTAGGTCCAGCAAGGAAGGTGCATGTCCGGCTACATCTGGTACTCTGGTGTTTTGAGTCACCAGTTGAGTCAGACCGTATGTCAGGGCAAAGTCGTGAGCGGTTTTTCCCGCATGGTCAGTTTTGGGAGAGCCCAGCCATTGAGCATGGTGAGCATTAAAGTCTCCCAAAAACACCAATTCCGCGGTCGGGAACCGCTCCTGCGCGTCATCTGTCGCTTGACTCAGATATTCGAAAAGCTGAGTTGTCTCATAGTCTCCCCGGTGGGATCGGTAGAGGCACACATAGATACGAGACTGATGCCCCAGATCCACATGCACCCAAAGGACGGAAAAGGAAGAGTCCTCCATGTGACGAAGGCGGCGACAACTTACATCATCGCGGACATATAAGCAAACCCCAGCTTTCGCGAGGAAGGACTCTTCCAGCGAGTATCCAGGGTAATGCAGGTATGATGTGTCCGCGGGCTTCCGTATCTGTGTCTCCGTCAGAAAAAGCATTGCCGGGTGAGTCGTCTCCAGATGGTGGTGGACGGCGTTGAGGTTGGCGTTTAGGCCTCGAATGTTTGTGAAGTCAACGCCAAACTCAACGGTGGGGGTGTGCACCGCTGCAAAACGTTTTCCTTTATTTTTTATCGTCATCATGTGGGTTTGGGAAATGACGAAAAACCAATTTTTCTGTTTTTTATTTTTTTCTCGCATGAAAATTATTTAATTTAAATGAAACTTTGTGAAAACACGTAATTATTTGCACACAATAAGCATGAATTTTTTCAATTATGAAAAATTATTATTTTTCGAGATTTCACCATTTTTCCGAAAAAACACCCTTATCTTTGGTGAACAACTTTATTGATTTTTTTTTGGTTTCTGGTGTTGTACAAGGTCTTTTTTTTTTCGTCGTGATGTCTACTTTCAAATGGTATATCGATTTTAATTATTCATTGTTATTTAGTAGCTTAAAATTAAGAAAAACCGAAAAAAAATAATTTCGAATCTCGAACTTACCGATTTTTTTCATTATTTTCAATTTTTTAGCATATTTATGTTAATAATTTATAATATTTATTAAATATATATAATAAAAGTTTTAGATTTTTTTATTATCTACAACTTTTGTATGAAACACTTTTCTCTAGGAGGTCTCGTTCCGCCACAAATAACGAAAAACGGTTTTCATCCCTTAAATAGCACCCCATTTCACTACTTCCCTTAATCTCAAGTTCGAAAGTTTTTTTTTTCATTGTTTATGACCCCAACTATATATTTCAGCCAGCTGTTGCCTGCTACTAATTTTTTCATCTCAAAAAGGTAATGGCCCCAGCCTATTATTCTATTGATAGAAACAAACAACGTTTCCTAAGAAACAATATGTAGCAAATTACATTTTTTTTTGTCTTTTCCATATAAATTGGCTATTGTATGGAGAAATCAAAAAAATGACACTTCCTACATATGGCTTCTTTGTGAAAAGTTGTTTGTTTCTATTAATAGAATAGCATATTAGTCTTAAGTAAGAGCATACAGAATCACGCGGTATAGATAGGTTTTTAGCTTAGTATTTTATCATATTATAGGAGCAAAGTACACTGCATTGGAGTGTTGTTGACGGACGAGATACGCGATAGAGTTTGAAAGGTGCCCCTATGATTAAGATGGTCCTTACAAAGAGTGCTTTCGACAAACAAGTGGCCACTTTGTTACCTTTTCAACGTCTTTTAAAGCGCTTTATACACCGTCCATTTGTTGGACAGCCTGCCATGGTCGCTATGCTGGACGTAGCATACCCACTTATCATCAAGCATGCTAGATGTAAACGAAGTATTTAATAAGCGCACGTCTTTTTTTTATTTATAATGCCAACAATTATATCCAGACGTCAATAAAAAGAAGAGGTTTAGGGTGAAAAATTTTTTTTTTAGGGAACTTGGGGATCGCCTTTCCAAGGAGTTGTTAAAGTGGCTGACCGAAAGGTCTGGAGTCAGGAAGGTTGGCAATTGTTTCTACCAACGTATTAGCCTCGCTATGCAGAGGGGTAATGTTGCCAGTCTTCTTGGGACTTTCTCGGATGGGACGACTCTAGAGGACATTTTTAATTTATAGTTCAGTTTATTTATTTAGCTTTTAATTTAATGTGTAAAATAATATAACATAACGTGCAGAGAATATACACTCAAATAAATAATTTTATGAAAGATATCGTTTAATAATTCGTAAAAATATGAACTTGGCGCGGTCTGTAAACCAAGATGGACAGTGTATAAGACACTTAAGTAACGTTTAACGTACAGGGTAAATTGATACTTTTCCGACGCCTACGCACTTATCATTAGGTAGCTCCAATTAAGGGGAAGGAGAGGAAGCTAAGTACAGTCAGCAGAATGAACGCCAAATCATATTAAAGAAAACATCTCCCAGTACACTACTTTATTGACATTGTATTCAGTTTCACGGTTGCTACGAAAGGGTTATAGTTACTAATTGTGAAAATAGTAGCTCTAACAAACTCTGTAATATAATTGGGAACAGCTAAGGAAAGCTTTATTTATTATAATTTTTGCGTGCGAGACCTACTGCAATGGGCTAGTTAAAACAGTGATGCGGAGTGTTTTAAGGCTTACTCGGTAACTAGTCTGAGGCAGAGTAGAGTAGCCTACTGTCATCATACCTGGAGGAAAGACGATTCTTCGTGAAAGTCGACAAAGCATCGTCGGTGGAGGAGACTATCCTAGCTGGCGTCCGCAAGGGATCTGCCTGTCTCCGGTGCTCTACGCCACCTTTACAGACGACTACCCTACACTTATTGGGACATTTGAAAAGAGGGGAAAACAACGATCCTGGCGCTTTATGCCGACGACAGCGCAAATTTCACCTCGGCCATAAAAGCCGACGACGCTGCCAGGAAAATGCAGAGGCTGCTAGATCTGCTGCCGCCGTGGTTGGACAGATGGCGAATGTCGGCGAATATGGCAAATCGCCGCTATCCTACCAGAGCCGCTGCTGTTCCGTAGGAAGGAAGTCAAAGTCAAAGTCAAAATATCTTTATTCACGTAAACCTATTACAGGCATTTATGAAACGTCATTAATTTAATTATTTTGAATGATTCTACTCCTGCTAGTAGAAGACTAAGCAGCAAAGTGGTCCAATACTCGTAAGTAAGCTGTTAGCAGAAGACCAGCAGCTTAGCAAATTCCAGTGACCTGTTAATGTTTAATCTGACTGAGAAAGGAATCTGCAAGGAAAACTCAGCTATATCAGATTTACAAAATAAAACATATACAGAACTGCACCACAACGATCAATTAATAACCTTTTAAATTTAGTTATCAGTAGCTATGAGAAAACAATACCTGGTACAGCAGTAACCCACCAGGCAAGTCAGAATTAAGGTAGACTACATGCCTATGTGCAACCCGAAAGTCGACAGCTGGACGTACACTGTCACCTACCTGGCCCAAACGCACTGGCCAAAATATGCTCCGATATACCCTAGCCACTATCCCTACGCGTGCGTTCTTATTTATAGACTTACATCTCTGGCAAGCTTAAGATGTGTGGAGTCCTTTAAGCGAAGTGTGAAGTAGCATCTTGATAGGCCGGCATAATAGTAGGTACTAATGTCGGTCGTCAGCGGCTGGCGTCAGTTGCACCCATTCTTGGATCTCGGATTAAGCCATGATGTTTGAAAACAATGGTAATAATTTAATGGCATTCCTTTTTAGGATTAATCTTAGCGAACTTCTCGTAGCTGTGCTTCGTTTTAAGTTTTAATCATTTCATCTAATGTTCCACCGGTTGATCTGTCCGTCTGTACTTCCTTTCATATCGACACCTTAATACCGGTAATGATGTCTTGTTTGAACACGGTTCCTCTCGGATTTCCAACAAAGGGTTTTCCTCATTTTTTCCTTTAGGCATTATTTATTAAAAAAATATATTAATATGTTCAACTTTCTGGAGGTGGAACTTTTTGTTTGAAAGGTGTAAGTAGATACCACTGTTTTTGAGCAAAACAATTTGATCATTTCAAAAGGCTCTAGTTGACATAGCGCGTCTCGTTTTTTTGTAAATCAAAGTAAAAACACACGCACAAACTTGCTGCAAGAGCATTTTATTTTCCAAAACGAAACATATCTAACCTAACGAAATATGTGCCAATGTGTGTGATATTTTCAAGTGGTTTTGAACTACGAGGAATAATAAAAAACGCTGACAGAAGAATCGGGAACGATTTGATAAAAACTAAAACTACATCACATTCTTACAAAACAGCTTTAATGCAGCTCGAAAGAGCTCAGAGATCGCTCATTAAAGTAATGCTATTTAAAAAATATAGGCACCCAACTTTTGAGTTGTATAGTGTAAATAAGTTGTTGACAGTGAGACAACTATTTATACTTTATATTACCCTAAATAAACATAACAATATTGATTATAGTAACGCTAAACTAAAGATTCAGAATAAAAGAAGGGCAGACATCGTCTGCAATTGTCCACCTATAAAAACAAACTTTGCAACACACCAAAGTTTGTTTTTATCAACATACTTATATAACAATTTAAACCGGATATTAAATTTCTTTCACCTTAATAAATATAAGACTAAAACTACTATTACTAATTGGTTACTTACCCAAAGTTATGAAGATACAGAAAAACTACTTTACATCATAAAATAAAATACAAAACACAAATTAAAAAAATAGCTTACATATAATTCATATTTACGAACGTATCTGCACTTTTTCTGTTTACTGTGAAATTTCTGTACAAATTTATTACAAGTGGGTAGCAGTACATAAGTATAATACAATAACAAATACACTTTAGGGAAACAAGTTACTTTTGGTTAAGTAAAAAGTTTTAAATAATAATAAATTAACAAGTAAAACCTATAATAAATACATTTAGCGAGACTTACGTTGTTACTTGTGACAGTGTTTAAACGTGTTGTGGATGGCGTAAATTAGTGAATCAGACATAAATTAAATATGGTATGTATTATTTATTATCAAGTATCTGTTTATTTATAATAAGTAAAAATATAGTTGTTTATTATTATTTCAGTTTAAGTATACATATATATAAGTATTTAACATAAATTTTGAAAAAAGTAATTTTATTTCTTTTAGCAATGGTGAAGGCAATGCACTATATAGTTTTGTATTTATTTTTTAGAAAAATATCATCATCACCTCGCGCATCATGGAAAACATCATCAGTATGTTATGTCCATTGTTGGTTCGATATTAATAAATTTACAAAACAAGTTAGACAAAACCTAATGCATTACATTCAGACCAGGGCTATAGTATGCACCAAGCTGCCATATAAAAGAGCTTTCCCATGTTTTTAAATCAATAGACCGAATAGTTTTAGGAAAACTCTTTAATACTCTTACTGTGAAACAATTGTTAAAGGTAGTGTTATGTATACGCGCATGGGTGGGCACAGGTAAAATATTATTAATTTGAGAATCTACTGAATGTCTGTGTCCATTCATGCGAGTACGAAGGGGTGTCGTAGTCTCTCCCACATAAAAACTGTTACAAAATCTGCACTCCAGCATATATACGCAATGAGAAGTAGTACATTGTGCGAAATTTTGAATTTTGATGACAACAGGGTTATGATGAGTTTGTATATTGATATCGGAATTTATTATGGGACATGTTTTGCAACGAGATTGGTTGCACTTGTGTGTACCTAACAATGTATTATTACTCCGTGTATTTTTATTTTTTGCTAAAATAGCTTTTAAATTTTTATTTTGTTTATACGTTACACTAGGGCACGTTTCCAAAAGATTTCGTGTAATATTATTATTCTTAAGGATAGAAAAGCTATCCTTTAATAAATTTTGAATTTTGTGTGCCCCGTGGAAGTATGGTATTATAAGCCGAAGGGAATTTTGTTGTTGTGTGTGTATAGCGTTTGGAGTGTTAGAAGGCCTGTTCATGTGTTTGTGTAAAAAGTTTGGGGGATAATCGCGCCTACATAACCCATTAAAGATTTTGCCTTGATATTTAGCCAAAGATGTTGAATTATTACAAATTCTTTTACCGCGGATAGAAAGTGAATGTGGTATAGACCGTTTTGTGTGCGACGGGTGGCAACTACTGTAATGCAGATACTGTAACTTGTTGGTTTCTTTAAAATGAACAGAAGTTGAAATATTATGATTATTATAAGTAATATCTACATCTAAAAATGTTATGTTAGTTTTAGAAATTTCATGAGTGAATCTTAGACTGCTAAATGAATTTAGTTGACTAAGGAATGTATTAAGAGTTTGTAAACTATGAGGCCAAATCATGAAAATATCATCTATGAATCTTAACCATGTTAAAGGTTTGAGAATTTGACTATTTAAAAATTTTGTAACAGTTTTTATGTGGGAGAGACTACGACACCCCTTCGTACTCGCATGAATGGACACAGACATTCAGTAGATTCTCAAATTAATAATATTTTACCTGTGCCCACCCATGCGCGTATACATAACACTACCTTTAACAATTGTTTCACAGTAAGAGTATTAAAGAGTTTTCCTAAAACTATTCGGTCTATTGATTTAAAAACATGGGAAAGCTCTTTTATATGGCAGCTTGGTGCATACTATAGCCCTGGTCTGAATGTAATGCATTAGGTTTTGTCTAACTTGTTTTGTAAATTTATTAATATCGAACCAACAATGGACATAACATACTGATGATGTTTTCCATGATGCGCGAGGTGATGATGATATTTTTCTAAAAAATAAATACAAAACTATATAGTGCATTGCCTTCACCATTGCTAAAAGAAATAAAATTACTTTTTTCAAAATTTATGACAAAGACCTTCAGTCACTGTCACTGATGACGCCGCTCCAAAGAGAGGCGAAATATTTGGCAAAAAATATTTTAAGCTTCAATTTATATATTTTACCAAGTAAGAAACACATCTAACACATTTTATTTGTTGCAGATAATATAAGTATTTAAGTAACTGATCGACTGGTAATCATACTTTCATAGTTCATAAGTAAACATTTTAATTAACTTTAAAAGCAACTACTGCTTGTTTTTATTTATCATTTTTCCTGGTGGTGGGTAAAGTATTTAATAAATTATAAATGGGTTTCCTACAACAGAAAGGCTTTAAGATGACAATAGTAATAATATATAATAACAAAATATCTATGCTGGTGTCGTTTTACAGGTGTGTTGTGTTGGAACCTCTTTTGTACTTTGATTTACGTTGTTTATTTTATTTTATGATACCTTTAGAGCTGGCTATCTGAGGCTATAAGTCAATATGGAACTGACTGACATCCTAGGACACAAGTTATCTTGGTTAGGAGTCAGGGACCATCTTAAAATTGCCTATCCTTGTGGTTTGCATTCAATCAAAAATGTATGTAAATTCAGGGAATATTTTATATATTGTTTACTCAACTTTGTATATAGGTACCAATAAGAAAGCTCAATAAACGTTATTATTATTATTATTATTATTATTTATTTATTTATTTATTTAAATTCTTTAATGCACTTAAAAATAGTACAGAGGCGAGCTATAATGCCAGTAGGCATTCTTTACCAGCTAACCTTGGGGATCGAGTAAGGTGATAGGCAGTATGAAAAAAATAAGAAATTTTAATGATACAGTTAATAAGTTTCTTAACTAATTCTAATATACTACACATTATACCTAAATACATAAACATACATAAACCATACATACAATTATACATACAAGTACATTATAACTTATTATTCTAACAGGAAGGTATAATAATAGCCAAAATGTTTATGTTTAATACAATTATATTTCCCTTGTGTGAGAAAATCCAACAATACAAATGTGGGATATCACTTCATGAATGAGGGGAGGCCACTACCTAAGGAGTCGCTCTTGGAGAAGATCTAAAGTAGACAAATCTAAGAGACTAGATTCGTGAGTCACAAGGGCGGTGTTGTAGTAGGAACAGCGCCCAGCACCAAAGGTGCGTTGAATCACCGGCGGGTAGTAGAGATCCTGCCGGGGAAAACGGGAGATTATCCCATAGCCCATTGCCAGGCCCATTGAACATCCGGGCCTGGATGACTCCGCTGCTGTGAACAGAGTTTTAAATATGTGGAACAAAATACCAGAAGACATAGTGATGTCGTCTTCTATAAACACTTTTAGAAACAAAATAAGTGGCTAATGGCAATAGAAATAGACTACGAGTATGGTGATACCTGACAATTTTTTGGACTTTACAGTAGTGCTTGATATAGGCATATCAGCAAAGCGCTGCGAGCCTATTTGTTATTGATAACATTAATAATAATACTCGTAGGTATTTTTGTTTCCTTAAGTTTGACGTTCGACATTAATTTCGAAAATTTGAATTCTTATATTCCACTTTTGTAAGCGTTTTATTTTTCATACAAAAATATTTTTCGGCTATTTAATCGATGAAGGTCAAAGTTCAGTATTCAGGCTATAATTCGTTGCATATTCTGACATTCTCGTGCAAGTATAAAAATACGATTATACCTGAAAAATTAGATTAAATTGTTTCGCTGTTAATATAATTATTACAATGTCCTCATACTGTATGCGCACAAAATGTCTTGTAATAAAACACGTGGAGATAGTTTGAGAATGTTGACGTTACGAACACACCCCTAAACCGGGTCTAATGAAAGCTTTGAGACAAACTTTGACTTACAACTTTAAACCCAAATTGAAATACCTAGCGTGGACCTTATTTAAGGACTAGAGATTTAGAAGTAAATTTGAGGTTTTAAAGAAATTTAATCGATTTCTAAAATCATTGCGAAACCTGTGTCTGTCCACTGCTGGATATAATCTCTTGCCGCAGCACGCGGTCTTCTGTAACCCAGATCCATTCACCACCAGTTCTTATTATTCGTTACAATCCCACCGGAATTTGGTTAAGTCAATATAATTTATAAAAACTTGTACACAATATAAATTTAACCTTTAAATCTGTGGTGTCAAGGAAAAAGGAGATTTTTGCACCTATTTGTTCAAAATATTCATATGCGTCAATGCAATAAGGAGATGAGTCTATACACTGTACAGTTTATTTTACACCCCTACGTACATAAAGGGGCTAGTCGTAACATTAAAATGTATAAATAAGTAAAAAGAGTTCAATCGAGTTCAATCAGTATCGCGCTTTTACCGCCAATAATTCAGTTATGCATAGTGAGATGAGTGGACTCGTACCTAAAGTACGACTAATAAAATTTAACATTTACTAATTACAATTTTCTAAATATATAAATGAGTTGTTTTCTTAATTTGCCTCTAGTGAAAAATTCAAGTTTTGTACTTACGAGTACCCCCTTTTTCCTTGACACTACAGAAATATCCGTCTTCCTGAAGAGTACGACGTGACAAGACAAGAAACAAAACTGGAGGGTAGTAGTGTCATAGTGAAGGCTAAAGGTCCATTCTCCCGTATCGGTCCGTTCTGTAGAAGATGTGTGCTGTCCATTGCCGCTTTAACTTGCTAATTTTGAAAGTCAGGAACTTTAATTATTTGACAATTATCAATCTTATGAATTCTATCTATCAGAGAAATACTGAGCATAGCTCTCTTTATATCTCGCTAAGCTACCTTGAATTTGTAGACCAGACTCACTGTCACTGCGATACCCGTTTTAAACAGTTAATGGGGCAGACAGAGAAATATCCGCTGTTAGCTTTCAGGGGACTTTTCTGCCTTCTTGTAGCTGTGCTCCGTGTTAGGGGTACCAACGCTATTAGTCTGACTGTACTATTGTACTTACAGGCACATGATTCACGTCTTAAATCTTCACTGCTGGAGATTGTGCTCTCCAGGACATATTTTTGGTAAATAGGCATTTCCTCGCGACGCTGTCAAGATGGATTGGCGAGGGTCTGATGTGGATTGTGTGTTTAACTGGATAAGTTGATTCAACCAATACAATGACAATGGAGTCAAATCAATAAGTTCGCGGTGTGAACTCCAGCATGCATCAATGAGAAATACACTTTTCTTAGTACATTTTTGATAGAATTACAACGATATGGGTGACGACGTTACTGGGTGAGCACGTTAAGCCGATGGTCCCGGTTCCGTCAATACCAACTATCGTGCCCAAAGCAAGACCTTCGTCGTGTTTGGCCTTTATCTCAAACAACAAAACTAATACCAACTTGTGCAGTCAAAGAAACAATTTGGGAACTTGTCATGGATGGCCCATTTAAATATTTTCAGCAGTGGTAATTTAGGACTCTAGGTGATCTAGAGGCTGTGATGAGACCATTCTCAATCCATCCATCCAGTGTGAATGTTCTGGAAGGCTTATCTCCAGCAGTAGTGGTTTATATAGGTATTTGTGTTCTAGGGGGTTGTCATAATGATGTCATGCGAGTATAAAATAGTCAGTTGTAGTTACTCCAGATTTTGTCCCGGTCTTTAGTTTTATATCAACGGTGAGGTGTATATTAACTTAGCTCGTAACACGCTGTACACCTTAAGTTTAAAGGTTTTCTATGCAGTCCGTAGTTCGATCATTAACATTGCTCTTTCTCTCGGTACGGGACGAAGTTTAATTCATAATAAACTATATTCTGTCTATCAAAAACGTCTGCTGCCATTTAGATTTTTACCAGCCTATTGTTGGTCGCAAGCTCGAGACACTATTCTTCTCATCTCTTACTCGCGATGGACTCTGCACCAGCATGGCGAATCCATGGAATGCTTAGAAATTTGTCTTCTCTCTGACAAATGCTTTGTCTGTTTCGGTCTTTCACGCCTATGTCACTGGACCGTGAATTTTGTCAGAAATGTTCCTTGGAACTCAGGGACGGACATAAGCTCCCTGCCAACCCGTTTAGCCAGTGTGGCTCGTGTCGAGTGTTGGCCAAATTCTCCAGAATAAAGTTCTGGAAAGGCCATCTCCAGCAGTGGAGTTCTACGACTCTGTTTTCTAGGGGCTGTGACGATAATGACTGGGTTTGCATTAATAATAAATTTAGAAGTAGAAATCTGTTAAACTGCCATCAATACGTAATTAAGTAAAGTGGGATCTCGAATTAAACCCTGGATTTAAAATAATCTATTTTCCACCTTCGGAAAATTTCCACAAAATAAACAAAAGTTGTTGAATTTTGTAAAATCCCAAGTGCAGAGCGTATCTTAAGCTGGCGACTAACCTGTATTATTTGAACTTAATGTAACATGTTACAAAGTGACCATTCGTAACAGTCAGCGAGAATATGATGTTTGGTCGAGTCGATTATTCTGAAGATCCATTGCGATTTATACTTACAGAATTAATTTCATAATCGAAAGGAAAATCTGCAATCTTTATGTCTCTCTAATTAACAATATCGAATTAACAGAATTGCAATAACGTTAACAAATCGTCCAGCAGTATATTCAATTACTTTTAAAGGGTTTCACGCTTTAGCATACCTCTCGCTCACACAATCCAATATTATCATATATTGACGTGATACAATTCCCAGCTCTAACAGATCTCGAACTTCACAGTACATACACATACATACATATCTTCACGCCAGATCCCTTGCGGGGTAGGCAGAGACAATTGAGCGCCATTTGACACGATCACGACATACTTCTTTCGCTTCGTCAACATTCATTAACCTCTTCATACATGCCCTTTGGTTACGAAGACTTTTTAATGCACCTTCAGTCAGTGTTTTATTTATTTGATCGTGATATGTGAGTCTCGGTCTGCCAGGGCCTCTTTTACCCACAACTTTCGCATTATATATCTGGTTCGTCAATCTTTCATCGCTCATCCTTTCAACATGCCCGAACCATCGTAGCATGCCTTTCCTTATTTTTGTCCCTATGCTTTCCTTCATACCAACCCTTTTCCGTATTTCGACGTTACGTATGCGGTCCGCCAAAGTGACGCCACATATCCGCCGCAACGACCGCATTTCTACTGCATTAACCCTACTCTCATGTGTATTCTGACGTATCCACGTCTCGCTTCCATACATCAGTGTTGGTACCAACATGGCATTGTGTATGGCGAGCCGAGCTTTGTCACTGACATTTCGACTGCCGATCAGTGGCCCCAGGGCACCGTTAACACTATTTCCCGCGTTCACTCTTCTTTCAACGTCCCTATCGTACTTCCCATCCGCAGTGAAAACACTGCCCAGATATATAATTTCATTTACTTGTTCTAGAGTTTCATCATCAATCTTTATCGTCACGGTTGTCATCCTTCTTCTTTCAAACACTAGTACCTTGGTTTTTCTCGCATTCAAACGGAGTCCTTTTTCTGCACATCCCTCCTTCATTCTTGTGACTAGTGATTGCAGTTGTTGTTCGGACGATGCCATAAGAACAGCATCATCTGCATAAAGCAGGCAGTTCACCACTAGATCACTCATCTTTATCCCACAGTCACTCTCTCTCACTCTTTTTAGGCATTTGTCGAGATATAGAGTGAATAATCTAGGAGAAAGCACACAACCCTGTTTGACGCCCATTTGGGATTCAAAGCAAGGCGACATACCTCCCTCCACCCGCACACAAGCTTTGCAGCCCTTGTACAGGGACTGTATAGCTTGTAGCAGTTTGTCATTCACTCCATACTCCGGCAATATGTCCCAAAGCTTATTTCTTACAACTCTATCAAAAGCCTTTTCCAAATCCACAAAAGCACAGAAAACCTTCTGGTTTAAGGCCATAAACTTTTCCGTGATATTGCGGAGCGAAAAGACTTGGTCAGTGCATCCTCTTCCAGGTCTAAAGCCTCCTTGTGCCTCCCATAAAAGACCTTCAGTCTTCTCTTGCAAGCGTTTCGTGAGAATCTTGCCATACATCTTGCTCGCCAAACTGATCAAACTAATCGCTCGGTAGTTGGCACAGTCCAATCTAGATCCCTTACCTTTGTATAAAGGAACGATGACTGATTGCCGCCAGTCCTCCGGTACTCTTCCCTCCTGCCAGCAAAGGTTGCACAGTAGGTGGAAAGCGTTCCAGACCGGTATACCTCCGTATTTGATCATTTCAGCGAGCACTCGATCTTTTCCCGCTGCTTTGCCACATTTCAGGCTTCTAATTGCCGATTGCAATTCTTGCACACTTATTTCCTCCTTAAAAGTGGACGTTATAGTTGTGGATAGCTCTGGAGGTAAAGTACCCGTCGTGACGTCGTTAGGAGTACCACTAGCATACATCTCGCTAAAATATTCATTCCATCGCTGCAACACCTCATTTGTGTTTGCAAGAATGTTACCGCTCTTTGATTTCACTCTGTTCATTCGATAAGATGACAAGCAACCTTTGGCCTTCCTAACTTCCCTCCAGAAAAGTTTGGAGTTCTCCTTAAAGTTGCTCGTCATCCTATTTTCACCTATTTCCTTACATCTTTCACGCTTCTCCTTAACCAAAGATTTAGTCTCATTCTTGCAGCGATGGTACAACTCTTTTTTTTCTCTTTTTATACTTTCATTCATATTCAGCGAAGCAACGTAATCTATCCAAGCTTTCTTCTTTCTTTCTACCGAATCTTTGACCTCTTGATCCCACCACGCGTCACCCTTGGTTGCTCGCTTTTTTGCTACTCCACATACTTCTCTTGCCGATTCTACCATACCATTTTTTAGGTACTTCCAACACTCTTCTACATCTTTGCTCACATCTTTCAAGTTGATAAGTTTATCTTTGACGCATTTCATATACTCCTCTTTCACACTATCATCTTGTAACTTTTCACTCTTTATTCTCTCTACTGCTGACAGATTGCCACCTGATCGCCAGTGGCGCCATTTTGTGAACAGGCCACTAATCCTAGTGATTACTAGGTAGTGGTCTGTTCCCAATTCTGGCCCACGATACGCCCTGGTATCCAGAGTCTGTGTTCGCAGTCTTTCATCAACTATTATTAAATCAATCATACTCTTTTCACTATTCATCGTTCTTGTATACATGTGAATATCTTTGTGAGCAAACATTGTGTTGGACACAAAAATATTCTTTTCTAAACACACGTCAAGAATAAGCTTACCTGCATCATTTACTCTCCTATCTCCAAAATCACCTAGGACCGTTTCGTAATCTGCACGACGTGTCCCCACCCATCCATTCAAGTCGCCACATAATATTATATTTTCGTTCCCAACTGCCAAATCTAGAACTGTCCTGACCTGGTTCCAAAAATTCTCTAGTTCCAGCTGTGGTGCTGAGCTAACAGGTGCGTACACCACGACCACAAATAACTTTTTAAGGCCTATTTTAAGACGAACCCAGAGTATTCTTGGGCTTTCCAGGCAGTACTCGTACATACTGTCGGCCAAGCGACCGGATAGTAAGATGCCCACCCCCTGACTACCGCGATCGCTATCTCCCACTCCCGACCAGAGCGCGATCCCCCCTCCCGGCAAGTCCTGCATCTCACTACCCCTCCGCTTGGTCTCGGTCACGCCAATTACATCCAACTTCATTTCATTCATCGTATCTAGTAGTTCACTCATTTTATCATTCATCCCCCCTCGGACATTCCAGGTGCCAAAACGGCACTCATCTGCCCTCAATCCGCGCTTTTTAGGCCATGCGTGATGGGTTGCGGACCCCATCGCCGCTTCGGCTCATTCTACTGCCTACCCCGCATTACAAATTAGGCTGTGTGATTGTATTATGCAATAATACAATTTATCACAAAAAATAAATTAAATTATAAATACTTTACAAAATAAATAAATGACGAATGGAATAAAAAAATAAAAATAAAAAAAATAAAATAAAAAAAAAACACAAAAATTAAAATTAAAAATAAAGTCATTATCCGGGGAGTTTTGAACCGGTCAACGAAGCCGCGGTCCGCCCGCCGTCTTAACCGCCAGGCTACCGATGTTCACAGGCGAGCTCCGTAAATTGTGACTATACTCGTAGGCAGCAGGGCACACGTATATTATTTTTGTTGGTTATTTTACTTGTTTCTTTTATATTATTATTATATTCGGTATCACTTCACCACTGTTCACAGTGTCCGTGCAAATGTCAACTCTAAGAGCGATATTATTCAAATAAATTGATTTTAGGCACTTTTACACGTCAAATACATATTTTAACAATTATTTATTTTAACAATAGAAATTAAGACAAAACATACACATTAATCCACCAAACAACATTATATAATCTTTTTGAATATATAATGTCATAAATGATAATAATAATTATTTTGCAGCTGTAGATAGGCATTGTCATACTAGTACTAAACTAAAGCATAATATTACTAATAATGTCGATATTAGTATACGGCTTATACAATAAGTACCTACCACTTGTATCTTGTGCATGTTGTGGCACCTATTTATTGTCGATTCAATGTCTTAGTTTTTAAACAAGTAATAATGTAACCGACCAAGCCGTCTGGCCAGCGTGGCAAGTGTAAGCCAAATTCTCCAGTTCTGGAAGGCCCATCTCCAGCAGTGGAGGTCTAGGACGCTATGTTTTAGGGGCTGTAATGAATGAATGAAATGAATGAATGTAACCGACCACTGGTTGTCCTTAAAAAAATAATTAAAATTGATTTAGTAGGTCTGTCGCTAGCTTTATAGTCGGTTTGGCTCCTTGGTGCGGGTATCGTAAGTCCGTGGAGACCCGGTCAATTGAACCGATCACATTTTTGAGCGGTTTATATCTCATTTCACGGTACGACAGCTCGCTGCGGGCGAGCCGTGTGTCGGGGAAACCAATCTACCCGCAACGTTCCCACTAAGACGATTCACCTTAAAACGATATTTTCTTTTTGCCAAACTTACTAGAGAAGACATATGTATTATCCCATTTATCGCGACATTTAGGCATTTTTGAATTCGTAATTTATTTCAAATTTTAATATGCGCTAAATTTCTAGAGAATTTGACCTTCTCTCGCCACGCTTGCTCAGACGGGGTGGCGAGGGTGTGATGTCAAATTTTAATGACAATATATTAACTTATCCACAAGTTTATATAAGTGGAACCGGGACCGACCGTATAACGTGCTCTCGCGTTAACCACCAACCTGGAGTGGAACGTTATGGGTTGATTGTGATACACGACCGTATCCCTTCCGGGGTGATCAGAAACCACGTTTTTAAAAGCATACACATTTCACCACCTTCACCATGGGCCCATCATGAGAAGTGACAAGTTCCTCGGTGTCTCTAGCCTACCAAATATGAGAAATGTCATAAATTATTATTTTTTTGGTTCCGACCAGGAATTATTATTAGTCTAGTCTAATGTGGTCTGCTAGACCACGGATCCAACCCACCGTAATTGAGGATTTGTGACTGGACCATAACTCGTTCGACTATAAAAACAGTCCGGGTTGTCTTATTCTGTAACTCAATGTAGCCTGATATAAAATATATATCAGGTAAAAAAGCACAAGTTCGACCTTTTCATGTAGCGAAACGTAAAAATATTTTGTAAAAGAATTTAAAAAATATTTTCATAATTTAGGGTTTTTACCCCTTTTTTTTTTCACTCGGGCGGCGTCTTCGTGTTTTTCATTTTGATTTGCTTTTTCACAGAAACGTGGCGAATTGAATCAATCCCGTCTCCAAGCTGACTTTACTGTATATTTCAGCTAACTTGAAGTTTTAATTAAAACATTCTTGTTCTCGGAACAACTCACAAATTACCTTTAAATCCCTAATGGCTCATTTTCATTACAATGTAACGACAAATAGTTAATATTACACACATAATGTTTGTATATCAATGGCTTATACTACTACAATGCATCTATATATACTATGCATCTATCATTTGTTTACTTCACTAGCGAGGAAATAAGAGTATATAAATTAATATTTAATGAAATGGAAAATCATTGGTTACCAGAAAAATAAAGAACTTTCGTTGGTTTAAATGAATTAAATAAAATACTTTATTGTGACCTGCTAATGTTTTATCTGACTGAAAAACTATTTTTAATTCGGTTGATATCTGTAAATACCCTTCTGATTAAAGCCACATATACGTTTGAATATTTCTTATAGCAATGTTTGTTGTGCAGGTTAAAACTGCTGGGTGCGAGTGAGGCTCCGCTGCTGGGCGGCTGGCGCAGCACCTCGCACACGCCGGCCACGCCAGCACCTCACCAATCTGTCAACCATCTCGCGCCACTCAACTGCAACGGAACTGATAGGTCTGACATGATTTTTTATTTAATACTAGCTGACCCGGCGAACTTCGTACCGCATTTTAGAATAAATAATATTGAATGTTTGTAAACTTAGTTAGCACGTAGAAATCCGCAATGTCAAATGCAATGCTAATGGTCGATTGGATCTACTCAATAAAATCTACATAGAAGGCCTCTGTGATGGCTGGGCAGCTCCACTTTTCCAGGATTAGCCTCTCGGTTATGCTGGGAGAGGTAGATTAACCGTTGAGCGGTAAATGGTTTGACTTGGCTTTATTTCTGTATTCGACGACAGTCAAGCGCAGAGTGGGCTCGCGCAGGAGTCTCAAGAGCAACGACTGAGTAACTATAGATATGGTTAGCGCTAGGGAGTTTTGGGCTCCCGCTCAGTACCCTTGGTCAGTATGCTCCAGAAATCAGCGCTGACTTATCGGACAACAGTAGTACTATGTCAGAAACCTACGCCGATGTTCACACAACATTTTATCCCGATCGGTCAAGTAGTTTTGAAATGCATACAAAAAGACATTTATTTTTATATATATAGATGTAAAACTATTGACATGAGATTATGAGTACAACGGCCAGTAGGAGAAAGGATGATAAAATAATCTTTGATCAATATTTTAATATATGCCACGTGATTGGCGGTTAGTTTATCACTTTGGTTATTTCGGCCAATAACTTACCTCATAAGCATATGTACGTAAACATAAACACATTTAGCGGATGCGGATTACATTAGCGAACGTGGAGCCTTCGACTTTTAGCGCCGGCCTTTGGACTAGCGTGAATGGGATGGGTAATATGCGGCGAGAAAGAGACAGGGGTACATAGGGTAACAAATTAGGACGTCTATTTATGCACCGACAAATCACTATAACGCAATTGGTCGAATTACTGCGTTCGGCGCGAACATTCTAAATATTAAAAAGTCGTCTCAATGTTTAGTGGGCTGTTAGATGTTTTGAAATAAACAGAACTCACGCGTTCCGTACAATCTATGCTTCGAAATGACAGGTGTGACGGTTGAATAATGCATATCTAGAGAAGCTGATAGAGTTACACTAACAATACGTCTCTCTGTTATTCAACTTGTGTTCCTATTTCGTAATTCAATAGGCTTCATGTCTATACTATACATACGTACTGGTATTATTTGACTATTATACTTATACTAAACTAGCTGTTTTTACCGGATTTGCCCGTGTAAACGGCGCCACGAAATTAATTTTGATTAATATAGTATGTTATCCTTAAGTAACAGAAAAATGCCATTGCGAACTTTTCTGCAGTAACCTATATAAGATACACGATTATTTATTATATCTCAAAGGGTTTAGGCAGCGTTCTCGAAGAAAGCTCCCAGACGGTAAATTTCTTTCCGACACCTCCAACAAATATCCTTAATGTATAGAAAAACTTAACAAATTATATACTAAAACCTTTCCTTCACTCTATTCATTGGTGAAAACATCATGAAAATCGGTGCAGTAGTTTTAGAATTTATTGCGAACAGACAGTCAGACGCAGCGGAGGACTTTAATATGTAGTGAAGTGATAGTGATGATTAGACGACTCTGTGAACTTAAAATTTATGTGATACTAACTCTTTTATAAGCGGTCCAGTAGTATAAAAGTAAAGGCAAAATAAAGAGTAAACCAACAAAATATTTGGCAAAAAAAATCATAGTGATAATGCCCATAAAAAAATATCCAACTTCGATTTTATTTATTATTCAGATTTGTGAAGTATCATAACGACCTTTCGGGGTTGTCAGAAACCACGTTTTTAAAGATGCAGACTCGCATTTACCTTTATTATAGGCCCATCATGACAATGCTACAAGCTCGTCGATGTCTCTAGCGACCAAACTCGAGAAATATCACAAATACATAAATATATGTAAATTAAATAATTATTGTGTCCCGACCAGAAATCAAAAAGGTAACTCCGCGTGTAAATCCACGAAATTAACCGCTAGACCACGGAGCAGTTAGGTCTTTATTTCATTTACAAAAAAGTTTAGTACGAATACGCAGTTCCCGCGACAAAGACTGTTTTAATTGAAAACTAAAAATGGTTTGTCTTTGCAACCCCACCCACTATTGTACTAAGCAAAGAACAACCAGGGTGAAATGTTGACAGATCTTAGCTTAGCTCATACTAGGTACGTTACCTCTTCTGCCAGAAATCAAACCCAGTTCTGCGTCAAAAATTTCATTGATGTTAAATAGATAATGACGATACATGAATTAGGTAAACGTGACCAGAATACCAAGTCAAGTAAAGCTCTTCAATGACTGAAGATAGCGATTTCTGACATTGACAGGGAAGATAATGGAACTTACCCGTCGACATAACAAATAAGGACTGGCACAAATATTAAGCTAATTTTAAATTAGCATAATATTCGAGCATATTAGGAGCGGTAATAGAATTATTGTGTATTAGTGTTTGTATCTTATTGGTTACAAAATAGTTCTCAAATATATATATAATATATATTAATCCCCAGACTAGAATTCTCTGGGTTAAGCTGAGGATCAGTTTCTTCCTTGGTTACATTGTATTATAATTGTTATGCCACAATATTAATTTTGTTTTATTGTTTGTTACATTAATTTAGCATGCCATGCATTATACTATTATTATATTATATTTATTTTGTTATTAGAAAATAAGGTGAAACGGCCTCCTTACAGTCACGAATTTATTACATTGTTATTTAGTAACCTTAACAATTTTACTAAAATTAGGCTTGCAATAAAGAACATTTTAGCATACTATTAAACATTAACATATTTAAATTGTTAAACTTAAAATAACAAACAATTTATTAATAAATATTTAATTATGTAAAATAAATTAACTTAAAATTAATACTAAATAAAAATATAATATCGAGATTATTTAAATAACTTATAATGTCCTAAGAGTATTTATATCATTTAGGGTTGGATTACATTTAATAAATTTAAATGATTATAATTTTTTTAACTATTAAAAAATACTTTCTTAAATATTTCATTACCCCCCCATACCCCCACGGGTTTTACCACTAGGATGGTGTTTGTATCTTGTGATCTTTGAGTTGATATTCGTTTTTATGATTTTGACTATGACTTTGAGTTATGTATCAAGACTACACAAGCAGCTTATCCGGTCCATAATATAGTCGTCTATGATATAGCCTGTATTATTTGGCAATGGAAAGCGCGCAGGATTAATTTAGGTGCTCGATATCCTTGTGGCAAACCCTCAGGTGGTATCTTGAATTATTCCATTCCACAATTATACGTATTCTTAGCTGCCAAGGTAAACAATCAGCTAATGTAAACACCATTGTACACACAGAATATCTATTACACTTTGACTTATATTAACGGTCTGGGCATTTGTCATTTCCACACGCAACCTTAACATATCGACACTTCACTTATTTATTTAAAAACATTATTGCACAAAGTACAAAGGCGGACTTAATGCATAAAGACATTCTCTGACTTGGCACAAGTTAAACAAAATAATATTGGCTGATTGAAAGTTACAGTAACAATAAGATAATTATAGGATAATTTAAAAATGTAATATTATTACTTATATACCTTTATATACATATTATAATATCAATACATAATAATAAATTCACATATGTACACACTATTATACATAAACATACATATATAATATATTTTTTATTACAAGTTTTTATACAAGCACACATTTCTTCAACATTTCCCACACTGAGGAGAAAAATGGATATTTAATGTAATATTATTAATAAAAAGTCCTCGGTTATATAATAAATACTGATGTTTGGGATCTCTACTTCCGTCTGGCTTCCCAAGTTTAACGTCATCTATGTAAAAAAATGTGCTATTAATATATAATGTTTTTTTATATTATTAATATATACTTGCACAAAATTTTACACGCCGCCTCTGTTGTCTTCGCTGAAACTAAACACGAGGCGTGGCTTGCCCCACCACACGAACACATTTATTATTAAACACATACCGCAATAACACCTCCTTCTACAATCCCTTAATACGCATGTTAACGATTATATAATGATGCCCCTAAGGACTGCTATATAACTATAGCTAAAACATAAACAGCACACTTAAGTTTTGCGACAGTCTCTCGTCCGAAATACTAAGTCAATGGTATTACGTAAATGTTTGTGTAGAGACGAGCGTGATTCTGTAAATTAGATTTGAGCTTCATTATCATATGTTTAATGCTTCAACAGTGTTACGTTTGGACTAGTGTAACTGTTATGTGGCTTACCTAAATTAACTAGATTCAGATTGCCCAGTGATTTCGGTTTGAATTGTGAAACTATTTATCTAGATATTATCTATTGATCAAGTTTTAGCCTGGCTCTTTACGTCTTGTCTCAGAATTCATTCGCAAATCGCAATGGATAAATACTTATAGATACAAAACTGAATATGAATATGATACTAAAACATATTACAGTGCATCATCATCATAATCATCTATATATCTCTTCACTGCTGGATGTAGGCCTCCTTCAAGGCACGCCACTTAACGTGATCTTTTGCCACCCTTATACAATCCCTCCTTCTTCAGGTCATCCGTCAATCAGGCGGAGGGTCGTTGTACTCTGCATGTTCCCGTCGTAGTCTTCAGATTTGTTCAGTCCACTGCCACTGCTAATTTTCAAAGCTATGTCAGTCACTTTCGTTCTCTCATAAATGTCAATATATATTAAACATATAAACAAAGTAGCGATAGTAGAACACAAGCCAAAGAGATTGTATATTTTAACGCGCTGACAACAGATTCTGTAGAATCTTTAAATATCACTTCGTCTTTCGCACGGCCCCGGAGGGGAGGCCAATCTCTAGGTATTATTCTCTGGTCCATTTGATGACATACAAATTTCGTTGGTGTCAACGATATGTTTTTGGATTTACTAGCTGTTTAATCCGCCGTTGCCCATAGTGGTCACAGAAACAAATCTTCAGGTGAATGTGAAAAGGTGTAGTTTGTAGGCGTAAGAGATCTATCGGCGGAGTTGCTCATTAGCTAGGTTTATTACGCATTTTTCAAATTTATTCACGAGAAGCCATGTTACAACGGGTAATGACCCCGCAGGGTATCAAATTGCTAATATTGTCAACTTAGTTTCGTGTAAAGTTAGTGATGGAACAATTCGCCGACACTATCAAATCGCAAGGCTATTGTCAACAGACTTTGCTCATGTCAAAAGGGATCGTGCCAGCTAATAAACTATTCAAGTTTACCCATTTCTACGAGATATCATGAATATAGACTAACTATATACAACATGTAGATTGATGTCTAATCTATGTTATTGATTTATTTATAGATTTAAAGGTACATAGTATATACATAAAATAGAAATAAATATTAAAATAATTGTAATTATACGAGATCTTGACATCCATAGCTGAAAATGGACCTTCTAAACCGCTGGCCAGACGGATTGGCGAGGGTTAAGACAAGTGGCGTCTGTTAATCAACTTCGGTAAAACTGCCGCATTGATGACATCCAGATGCCGGATGCCACCAGCACTGCAGCTTCGGAGACAGAATATCTACTCCGATCGTAAAATACCTGGGCTGCATCATTAACAGGACGTTAACAATGGGTGAAATGGCCTGCCACGTTAATCAGGCGAAGGCGGCCCGAACCATGTTACGTCCAGTGATGAATTCTAGCTTCCGTCTTACTTACGCTGCGCCAGCATGGCATTACCAACAGTGACAAGATTCAAAGTCAGCAGAACATATCGCTCAGAGTTGTCTCCCGAGCGCCGCGGTACTTGCGTAATTCCGTCATAGCTCGAGATCTGAAAATGCCTACTATTGAGGAGTTTGTTGTCGGTCTGACTAGACGTTTGTTCTATCGGGCCGACAACGGACACTTCAACCATCAACCAGAATATCGCTCCGTCTTGCGCTCGCCCTCCCAACGGGTGACCGCTTCCCAAAGAAGTCTCCTGGAGGAGTGGAACCTAGAGCCTCTAGGTTCGTGAGCCACACGGGTGCCCAGTACTAAAAGTGCATGAATTACCAGTGGTTACCCGCTGAGATCCTACCGGAAAAAACGGGGGAATGTCCCCATCCTCAACCTAGGTCCATTAGCCATCCGGGCCTGGACGACACGACTGTCTGTCTGTCTGTTTTATTATATATTATAGATTTAATTAAGGATGACAACATTGAAATGTATTTAATTGATTCCTAAAAGTTAGTGACTTTTTCTTAAATTTTTATGAATGTTTGTAAATAATATTAAGTGTTTCTGACTCCTCCTTGCATGGTGTATTGGAGTATATACTGTAATACCATGTAAAGTATATAAAAATAAATAAATAAATTATATATTCGCGAAAAAGGATTCGAAAGACTTTGTATAAGTATCAAAGGTCGAAATGGTATCAGCTGCAAAAACTTACTTAAAAAGGAATAAAAAGTCCAATCTGAAGCCAACTGCGCAGAAAAAAGCTAAAACTAGCTGTGGAGATATAAATTTAAATTAAAATCTCGAGCTTACAATAAAAGTGCTTTTTTCCCGACTACTTTAATACCCGACGACCTATGTGTAGTAGTTTAGCTTGTGTTGGCTTCAGCTATATTGCTTTTTATCCCAGTATTTTCATACTAAAGTCGACATCAGAAGATACGGTTTTATTTAATTAAAATCACTTATCATCATTAACTTCCATTGCTTAATGCGGAATCTTCTAAATAACAAGAGTGGCCACGATTCAATAGTATGCTGACCTTGGTATTATGTTTTTTATGCTGACTTAGGGATTACCTAGTGCATAAGGTCTTTTGTATTGGCTTTCATCTATTTTCAGGCTTATCTCAAGCCCATAATTTGTACTGAGGCAAAACTTTGGCGACGAAACAAATTTCAAGATAGAATTGACTTAAAGAAATTCCAAAAATATCGTATTTGGTATTATGTTACTTGACCATAAGAGGTTTTACGTTTTGTCGGTTTTCGGGTTGCACCCAGGCAAGTAGTCTATCTTAATTCTGACGTGCCTGGTAGGGTACCGCTGTACCAGGTATTGTTATCTCACAGCTGAATTTAAAATTTTATTTTTTGATCGTTGTTTTGTAATTCTGTACATGTTTTTATATAGCTGAGTTTTCCTTGCAGGTTCCTTGATTAGTCAGATTAAACATTAACAGGAATCTGCTAAGCTGCTGGTCTTCTGCTTATTCTTTGGACCACTTTTCTGCATAGTCTTTCACTAGCAGGAGTAGAACATTAAAAATAATTGAATTAATGAACACAGATACCTGTAATAAGGTTTACGTGAACAAATATATTTTAATTTTGACTTGGTTCTTGCTGGTAATTTGAACCTGTGATCTTTAAATTTGAGCATTTACAATATTATAAATAATTTTAATTTGTCCACAGTGGTAGCAGAGGTGGGTTGCGAAGAAGATCAACATATACAAGCGGGCGGCTGCGGTGCGGGCCCAACTGGTCTTTTGTGTTTGACCCAGCCGGCAGACTGTGCTATTACTGGTCCATGGTGGTCTCTTTGGCTTTTCTCTACAATCTGTGGGTCATCGTCTACAGGTTCGCCTTCCAGGAAATCAACGGTGAGTGCTTCCTTACTAATATTATCATTACAACCCCTAGAACAGGGCGTCCTAGACCTCTACCGTTGGAGATTGATTTTCCAGAACTTATATCTGTATAGTATAGGCCTATACGCCTATGATCTGATGTATTTTTTTAATGTCAATTTATTAACGATTACTATTAGTGGAACCGGGACCGACGGCTTAACGTGCTCTCCCGTGCCTTCCTTACCACAATTAGAAACAAATATATATTTTGAGTCAGAGCAAGAGTCTTTCGAGACTCTTGCGCAAGACCAAGTTTGAAAGTGCAGGACCAAGGCTGAGACCAGATATTCTGATGCAAGACCAACACTAAGACTGGCCAAATATTGATCTTGGTCTTGCTTTGTGTAACACTATACTACACGGAAAGTAACGGTAAGTGTTACTGTGGGTTAAGAACGACATGATATTTGGTGACTGGGCTACGCTGCGGCTCATGTGTTCTAAGAAGTTGTGTAGCTAATTCACTATGCTAGAGCTCTCACTAGTTGATATAGTTATCTCTGGCTTTTTTGTATAATTTATCGGTCATTGCATAGCGATTCGCCTTGCTGGAAATCAACGGAAATGGTCAATCAGTTGATGCGCTGGGTGTCTAGAAAAAAATCTTGCTCTTTTATTCAGATTTTACGTAAAGCTAACTAGACGTTATTATAGCTGTGTAATAAATGCATTTCATTTAAGTTTTCTTCTGTTTTGCAATTCAAGTCTTCAGCATCTCGAATAATCTCGATTGCAAAGAAGATAGTCGTAGATCCGACAATCCGTAGCTCTCGCGACTTACCGCGCGATTTAAACTTGCCACTTTGAATATTAAATTAACTTGAATAGCAATTTCAAGTTTGCGCCAAAGACATTGTAATACTTTTCGTGGCAACATTTTGATGTCTACAAACTTTGTGGACTGATATTGTTTTATTACCTCCTCGCAACCATTAAGGTCTGGGCACACCCAAGGTAGGCGTAACAACGTACAACAACTGAGTTTTAAAATTATAGGTATTTACAGAAGATATAGTAAATATATACAAGTACCATAAGATAAAAATATTTACAAAATATAAAATAAAATTAATATTAATACTAAGGATAGGGAATGGTGGCAAGAACGCTGGCTGCATTTCCCCGCTGAATTGCAATACTGATTTTTTGGGCGAAGAAAGAGCCAGCCCAGGAGACGACAAGACGCGGTATTATGTCTTTTAAAAATTAATAATAAAATTACAAGTAGGTATTATTATTTTTATTCATTAATTCATTACAGAACACAGGGTCCTAGACCTCCACTGTTGGTGATGAGCTTTCCAGAACATTTATCTGGAAAATTTGGCGTGCACTCATAATTTATTAATGATTTCACAAGTTATTAGTTAGTATATAGTGGAACCGGGTCCGATGGATTAACGTGCTCTCCGAGGCGCGGGACCGGTAGTGTTATAAATCTATGACAAATAAATGTACGTAAGGAAAAATATTATTTACTTTTTAATATATATTTCTGAATCATATTAAAATAATCGTAAGCGTTAACATTCGGCGAATCACGTGACTTATAAACGTCAAATGTGCGTTACTTTAATCATTCTTTCGGAAACCTTACCTATTTGTGTAACAAAAAAAACTAATGTACGGGTTTATCAAAGAGCTGAAAATAATAAAATTAAGTTAATAAAATTATAAATTAAATCAATGGTATTTTTTTTAAATATCAAATAACTACAACTTTAATCAAATAATAACATGAACAACAAATCAAATCAATGAACTTAAGTGAGAAAATAATGCCAAAGAAAATGGCATGGTATTTATACCTCCACGTAGGTAATCGACTGATGCAGGATTAAAAATACAAAATTAAATAATATAATAATTAATATAACAAATATAAGATATTTTTACAATGAAAATTTGTCAACAATTTGACTACGGATAATTCGCTGTGATTGCACTACCCGAAAAAAGAAGTATTCGCAGTAAAATCGGTAACGTAATTTTCTGTGAAACGCGCGTTCTTGTCTTTGGGTATTCGACGTCATTTTTCGATGACGTTTCAAAGCGTTTGGAAAAGCTACTAGAACGTCTGGTCAGTAAAAAAGCGATCTAACGTTCATATAGAACACGGCCTATATTGGTGTGCCCTAGCCTAAACTTGGGCCGACACGTAATCTTATTTACAAGTTTTGGAATTCTTTTACATTCGTTGTAATTCTTATTAGAAGTTTTACTGAAAAAGTTTTTTTATAGACACTTTTCCAGAGATGTTAATTAGAATTTTGTTCCACCATTAAAAGTTGCCACATCTGTTGCGAATCACCTTGTTCTCATTTTCGTTATTTATTCATGTAAATACTTTTTAGATATAGACATATTTTATGACCGTTACAATGTATTCAGAAAAAATGTTCTCGAACATTTCAAACCATCAATATTTGAGTAGCTTATAATTTATTTAACAAGTGTTTTGTTTTCGATTTTTAAGGTACCAAATTTGTGCAATTTTATTTATTTTTATGTTTAAAAAAAAAAGAATAAAATGTATAATTTTATTTTAGAAGTCATATTTTTATTTTGTAAATGTGTTAGTTTTTGTTAATTTTTTTTTTGTTTTAACAGTAATATGTTTCTAATTTTCTTCTTTTTATATTGGTGAATGCTGTGACACCTAATTGGTAGATATATTAGATAAGTTATAATTATACTATGTTATGTGTGTGATAGTATATGTACTGCTGTGTATATAAATAAATAAAATTACCTTGGTAAATATAATTGCCAGCTTTCCAGTCTCCAGTTTTACCCGTCAACTTTTAAATTTAATTAAAATGTTTGTATTGTTGCAGGCGAGACATTAATCCTTTGGTTCTGCCTGGATTACTTCTCGGACTTTCTGTACCTCGCCGACATCCTGTTTCACTTCCGAACCGGCTACCTCGAGGACGGAGTGCTGCAGACGGACGCCGCCAAGCTCCGGGCGCACTACATGAATTCCACCACCTTCTACATCGACTGCCTCTGCCTCTTGCCCCTGGATTTTCTCTACCTATCCATCGGCTTCAACTCCATCCTGCGCTCCTTCAGACTAGTGAAAATATACAGGTTCTGGGCCTTCATGGACAGAACAGAAAGACACACAAACTATCCTAATTTGTTTAGATCGACGAGTTTAATTCATTATTTATTAGTGATATTCCATTGGAACGGGTGCTTGTACCATATTATATATAAAAACAATGGCTTCGGTAGTAAAAATTGGGTGTATCATGACACTGAGACTGCTGACGTAGTGAAACAGTATTTGCAAAGTTATTATTGGTGTACGCTGGCGCTCACAACGATAGGTAAGTACTTTTTACTTTCTTTTTATACTAGTACGACATGTGACCTTGTGCCCACCTGATGGTAAGTGGCACGCAAGGTCCATGAATGTTAGCAACTCATGACTAACACCAGTCCCTAACACTATGCCGGCTTGACTGGACATGACGGCAATTCGAGCCTGATGCTGGACACACTTTATTTTTTTATTTTTTTATTTAAAAACTTTATTGCACTATGTACAAGAGGCGGGCTTAATGCCGCTAGGCATTCTCTAGCAACCAACCTTTGGGACAATGAAATGATTTGTGTTGTGAGGTAGGTGCAACCATTAAATAGATTAAAGGGTAATTCAAGTTAAATCTAAGTATTATATCTATATAGACAGATACATACTAATATGTACACAATACTACATACTATATATATATATATATATTATATTATACACTACATATAATACCTACTTACACTGTGAGGAACTGTTTAAATAATGTGAGTATACTATCTTTTTGAAAAGTGATCTGTTTGGCACTTGACGAATTTCTACCGGCAAATTGTTCCTCAGATTTGCGGCCACTACTGCAAAAGAGTTACTGGGTTTATCGGCGCGAATGGTGGATACTTTCCCTCCCCGGCAGACTGGGCAAATTATCACCATCAGTCCGCCTACCACCTATCTAATATATTCATTAAAATAGGATTAAGAAGCAAATTATATTATAGTAAAACATCTGTGGAAGAGTGAACTTCACAGAACAAAACCGACGGAGATAGGTTTCCTAACGAAATATATTTAAATCTTTACAGAATAAATTTTTCAATAGTGCGTGGATGGCTATTGTTTAAACTACGATGCATATCGAAAGATTATAAAAGGAGTCTCCGGGCCGATTTTGATAAAGAATACAATTGAATCATATTCCCTCGCCTACCAGTCAGGCCAGCATCGCGAGTGCAGGCCTAATTCTCCAAAAAATTCTCTGCACCAACAGATCGATTAGCATAAAAAACTATTCGCATAAAGTTTCATATTTCAAAAAGTTACTGTAGGTACGTTTTTCTATAACTATAATGGTTGAGGATACTATGCAGATATTTGCTATCCTGACATCACCGAAGAGCTACTGAATAAACTATATCGTCTGCTCAACTTATCCGTTAATAATTCGGCTTGCGTAAATATGACCATGTTTCTCAGTATTCATTTAAAGTGGCTTAATATCCGTTTTCGAAAATCTGTACATGTCCTTACTTCCCTTTACGGCATCCTTTACAATCCACATGATCCGCTTTATCTTATAGACTCGTTTCCAATTTCTTGTAGAGACTCACAACGTTCCTCTTTGCTCTGCTTCTATCAATCAGCTCAAATCCCTTTTCACACTTCCAGCAGATATTCACATTCCTTCACTGTTTCCGCTGCTCGTGAATGGAACAAACTTCCGCTTGTCATCAGACGGGTGCCTTCGATAAATGTTTTTAAAAACCTTCTTATTGTTCACTTTTTTTCCTTAAAAATTATATATATGACGTATGTATATAAAGTATGTGTAAGTATCTACATTATAGTATGTAAACTGCCTCCGTGGTCTAGCGGTTACGTCCGTGGATTTAGACTCGGAGGTACCAGGTTTAATTCCTGGTCTGGGCACAAAAATATTTGTTAACGTAGATACATATGTACATTTAATTAATATTTAATTTATTTGTGATATTTCTCGAGTTTGGTACGCTGGAGACATCGATGAGCTTACCACTTGTCATTATTGGCCTATAGTAAAGTTGGCTAAATGTGAATCCGCTTATTTATAAGCGTGGTTTCTGACCACCCAGAAAGGGAAACGGTCGTGATGATACTTTTTTTTTTAGTATGTAGTTTATTTTTATATAATATTATTTTTATTTTATTGCATCCCGAAATTCTCTACCATACTCCCAAAAGTTAGCTGTAATAAAATGCCTTTTTGGCATTAAGTTCGCCCTAGTAGGTACATTACTTAAGTCGCGCAATAAAGGTAAATAAGGTACCTGCCCTTACTGTCCTGTCTCAATAATCCATCCCTGTATATCATAGAATTTAATTATAGTTTTTAATAGACCGGGTCGGTTTATGCATTAAGTTAAGGTTAGATATAATTTATATAATCCCTTGCTCGTTATCAACTTTACAAAGAAATATTAACTCTTCGGTCGCTCTTAGACTGCTTATCCACCAAAAATATGCGACGAAGAATAACTCCGGGCGAAAAAAAATCAACCTATAAGACGTCATGAAATGATACTTAATCATCACAGCCCGTAGACCTCTATTGCTGGTGATGGGATGGGGACATTTTATACATATTTTCACTTCCATATACCTAATTTTAGACAGAAGAAAATATCATAAACGATTTTACTCGATCAAATCTATGATTATGACAAAAATGTCCGTAATTGTATTACCTGGAAAGTTAATATAATATTAAGTTTAATCTTAAATTTGAATGTTCATACCTTGGCCGTGCTTTAAGGTGAGGTAAAAGATGTATATTTGACGTTGGTACATGTCCTTTAAAGCGAGCGTTCTAACATACAACTTTATAACTAATATGCCATCTGATCAAATTTTACCCGCACTGAATGGTTTGTGCATAACAAATACTTGGGTTCGCGATAAAGTAGGCTTACCAAAACATTTCTGCATCATTTTCAATGGTTTCGTAGCCGTAATTCCATCAGCTGTCAAACACACACTAATTGACATATGAACAGTAATAAAGGTTGTACCAATCTAGGAAAAAAATGTAGCAGTCCAGGTCAAATTTGATCAGAATACAAGAATACAAGGGTATTCCAAGTAATTCATTCGCATTTCTGGTAGATAAGCTGCTTTATTAAGGATAGGACCGCCCTCAAATGAGTCCCTTAATTTGTCCACCTTTGGAGATTAAGGTCGGGTATATATCAAACTATGGGCTAATGTATAATAACATCTACCCACTGAAGCTATGCCACATTCTGGTTTAGCGATAAAGTACGATATCTGCATACGTACGCACGTATTTACTTACGAATATTATAAATTCCTTCACACATATATTACTGGTTTTAAGGTAGTTATATCTGTCATAGATTTACAACACCACCGATCCCGTGCCTCGGAGAGCACGCTTAGTTGTCGCTCCCAGTTCCACTTATACCAACTTGTGGAATCGTTAATAAATTGTCATTAAAAATTGACATCAGACGCGTCTGGCCAGCGTGGCGATTGTAAGCCAAAAAAATCTGAAAGACCGATCTTTAACAGTGAAGGTCCATGACTCTGTGAAGCACTCTAGAGGCTGTGATTACTGGACTGATTTTAACGAAATTAGGCAGAATTATTCCTTGGAACCCTGAGACAGACATATGCTATATAAGTTAATTATCTGACCACGACATGTACCCGTCTGTCTGATTCGCTTTCAAATCTAAACTACTCGACCGATTTAATAAATTTGTCCAAGGTTGAATATGACGTCAATATTGTTGAATTGGGTTCAATGCCTTTACAACAGAAGAATGGTATTGTCTCTAATGTCAATGTTGGTGTGTGTCAAGCTGATTATTCATAATGTTGATAAATAAACTAAATATATTATTTACAACTGTATAATTGAATAGGAGAAAAATATCCTCTACTCAACATATAATGCCAAAGCAGAAGAACTTATATTTGTTGGTTATTCTGAAGATGTTAAGGGGTGGCGATTTATTAATGAAAAAACAAAGGGAATTTCTGTAAGCAGAGATGCTGTATTTTTGGAAAGTTTTATTTTCAATAATAAAAACAATAAAGATGATGTTATAAGAGATAGTGATTTACAAAATAATGTTTTACTTAGCGAGGAGCATAAAGAAAGCAATGTTAATAATTGTGTATCACAAAATGAGAATGAGATAGTTACTAATGAGATAATTGTAGAAAATGAATACGATGAAATAATGGATTATGAAAGTAATAATGATGAAATAATGGATATTAAAAGTAATGATGAACATGTACACGAAAATAATGAAGTAGTACATAATGATGAAATAATGAACCAAAAGAGTGATGATGAACATGAAGAAGAAAATAATGAAGTAGTACATAATGTACAAATACATGAGTTAAGACGTTCTGAAAGAAAACCTAAACCAAAAGTTTATGATGATTATATTCTATATTATTCAAAAACACCAATAGAATATAAATAAAATAAAAAATAAAATAACGTTTATTGGATCATATCAAATAGTTTCAGTTAGTGAGCACTGCCTTCTGGAAAAGAAATTCTGAGCTCCAGAAGGCAGTTTTCCTATATTGACACAATAATACTATACGAGTACTTACATAAATGAATAATACAGTGCATTCCCATCCTCATTAAACATTGTTTTACTGTAACCAGCCTCTCGGCAACTGTGTGCTGCAGTACCAACTTTTAACACTATTATTTTGTATAATTTGATAATAAAACTATGCATATAATTAAATTGAATTGAATTGCTACTTTTATATCGAAACACAGCACACCTTCGCCGAGAGTAAACATTGAAACAAAAACTATCTGAACAAATTGTGGTAAAAAAACAGGCCTAAATTGTCAAACTACCTTCAATATAGTTTTTGCGCGCTGTTAACCCTAGAAACCTTGTCGTTGCAATTATGATAGTGTTTTTTTTTTTTTATTTATTTTTTTTTATTCGAGGAAAGAGAATTAAAATTTAACATTTTCTTGACAACATTTCGCCTTATTACCTATTGCTTTTAAAGTCATAATATATTATGTAACATTTGTATAAGGATAGGAGTCACCAATTATATTAACTTATAGCTAGATTTTTCCAAGAATGTTCCCATGACAGTTGTCAGACAATTCAGTTCGTTTAATTTTGCTCCCTTTTAATCACAAAAAATTTACAATTTTCATGACATAAAAAAAATCTTAAAATCAGACATGCTTGTTTAGAATTAACTTAGAATAACACACTAAAAATAAAATATAAGAGGACATTTTAAATGACAAAAATAAAAAACAAAACAAAGCAAAGCATGCAACCTAAAATTAAGAGAAAAGGAAATTATTAAACAATACAAATAAACTTAAACAAAATATAACCTTAAAAAAAGCTTAAAAATAAAGAATAAATTAAAGTAAAGATAAAACTTTATATTAGTATATATGCATGCATGCGGTGTGTATGTTGTGTGATTGTGGGCGTACATGTATGTGCGTGAGTGTGTAAGTGTACGTGTGTATGTATGTGGGTGTATGTTTTTGTATATAAAAGTATGTGTAAGTTGCGATGATTTGTCGGTTACTAGTGAGTGTTTTGGAGTTAGTGGACTGAAGCCTTAGACAAGTGGTGTACGAGGATATACAAGTTATAGGGCTATCAATTAGTAAGTAAGGTTGAATTAAGCCATAACTTTAAGCAACTCTTCCGTTGCATTATAATCAAGTTGCTTTAGCCATATATCCAATGTTTTCTTTAATTGGTAGCTGTTGGAACCGATAATATTAAAATGCTTGTTACACCTGTCATAAAGATAAGGCGCCAGAAAATCGTAGTGACGGTGGGCGAAAACCGTATTAGTCAGAGGAGTTCTGCAGCTATTTACTCTTTTAGATTTTGTTGTTGGTATCACATACCTATGGAACCTTCGAATCGTGCGCTTAATAAATAACTGACGCACTGTTAGAACAGTAGCTATTTCGTAGAGATCAGAAGTAGAATATCTGTACGGCTTACGAAGTATTACTTTTAGAAGTGCACGTTGTGCTCTTTCAAGTTCTAATATTTTTGTTTTCACTGCACCACCCCATACCGTTATACAATAGGTTAGTAGACATTGTGAGAGCGCCTTGTATACTTGGATTAAAAGGCCAAAATCAGCTACGTCACGTAATTTTTTGAAGGTAAATATGAGCTTTCTGGTTCTAGACGTTGCTGATCTGATGTGCTCTGTCCAATTTAGGTTCTCGTCCACCATGACACCCAGGTATTTAATGTGTTTCACTCTGCTTAACCGACCACAACTACAGCCTTCCTTGTTATGGCCGGGTCTATTACAAGGATATGTATGAGAGGTAATGCCCTCATCATTGTTGGGTTCTGAGGCTTTAGTTATGTGAAACTTAATTATCTTAGTTTTGGTTGTGTTAAGTGTTAACAAATTATCTTCGAGCCACATGGTAGCCTTAGCCAAACCATCTTCAGCAACCTTACATGCTTCGTCCCAGGTTGAACCTTGAAATATGAGAGCGGTATCATCTGCGAACATAATTGTTTGACAATTGGTTATGTCAATCTTGCATAGGTCATTAATATATATCAGAAATAGTGTTGGGGCGAGTGTGCTTCCCTGGGGAACACCATAACTACATTCGCCCTCTGAACTGATAGAGTCACCAATCCTGACTATCTGCATCCTGTTCTGTAGGTAGTCCTTGAACCATAGTAACGGTGTTCCTCTTATACCAGAATGTTCCAGTCTTTTTAACAGTATCGGTATAGATACTGTATCGAATGCTTTTTGCAGGTCCAGAAAGATCCCGATACATCTCTTACCTTTATCTAAAATATCTGTAATGGAAGAGGTTAGGTGCAGAACAGCATCCTCCGTGGACTTTCCAGCCCTAAACCCATACTGGCTTGGTGATAAGAGTTTAAATTTTTCCAGGAATGATATTGTTCTACGGTTTACAATTTTTTCAAGAATTTTTGAAAGAACACTCAATAGTGAAATCGGTCTGTAGTTGTCAATAGTGGTTTTTGAACCGCTTTTATGTATCGGTGTAACTACTGCTTTTTTTAAAATGTTCGGAAACACGCCACTTGATAGACTTAAGTTACAGATGTGAACTATAGGAAGTGCAAGCATGTGTATTGATGTTTTGATCATTTTCGCCCTAATGTTATCGAGTCCTGGAGCACTATCTGCTTTCATTTGTCTAATTATACTGCATACTTCATATTCATCAGTTGGCATAAAGACAAGTGAATTACTTGGTTGATTGTTATTCTTTACCACGTTATTGGTAAGTTCTTGTTCCGTGATATTTAATTTATCTAACGTTTTTTGTGCTAATTTGGCACCAATATTTGTAAAAAAGTCATTAACTGCATTAAGAGATGCATGTGGTGTATTTTTCAGACTTAAGAGATCTTTATTAGTTGTTTTATTGTTTTTTATATCACAAACATCTTTGATGACTCTCCACGTTTCTTTTATGTTGCCTTTATTGCGTTCTAACTCACTACAGTAGTACTGTTTCTTCTGAGATTTTATTATATTGTTGCATACATTACGGTACCTTTTGTATTGAATGCTAAGACTTTCGTCTGTTGGTGATTTCATCATGGTTTTATACAACTTGTCTCGTTTACGTATACTTTTAACAATACTAGGAGTAATCCAGGGTTTCAGAGGTCGAATTTTACTAGGCAACTGTTGACTGATGATATTGTTTTTAATTACTTTATTAAGCGTACTGTTAAAGAAGTTTGCGGCGTCATTAGTATCAGTGATTTCGTAAAGATCATTCCAGATTATGTTTTCTAGATCACTATTTATACCATCATAATTAAGTCGTTTAATACTATTCGTTGGTTTATTACGGTCGATGCACATGTCAATATATAGTAACATCGGGTTATGGTCTGTGAGTTTGTCAAATACAATTGACTTTATCATCCCAGTACATTTTACCATGCAATGGTCAATGCATTTAGCATTTCTTGTGGGAAGTGTAACTGCAGGTATCAATCCATAGGAAGCAATTAGATTAAGGTATCCTGCTGCTTGGGAATTGATATTTTTGGGCAAGATGTCTAAATTAATATCACCGGCAGCGATCACAGTTTTATCTGTAGTTCTTTGCAATATCTTATCCAAGGAGTCTAGAAATCCATTGGCGTTCGAGAAACTAGGTGGCCTGTATAACCCAATCACTGATACATTGTTGCCTACTTTCGCAACTAGACAGTTTCCTTCAGTAAAACTAGGCTCTTCAAATGCTACTGTTAATGTGTCCCTAACATACATAACGACTCCGTCATTTTGGTTTATATTAACAGTGGTATGACCTGTGGTAAAGCCGCTTAAATTGGGTGGATTATAACCATCGCACAGCCAGCATTCTGTCAACACTATGATGTCTACTTGTACATCGAGTTGAGACAGAAAGATCAAAAAGCCATCTAAATTGCAGTTTATGCTTCTAATATTTACCGTAACGACACACAGTGAACTTAGAGCTTGACGTGTTATACCTATAGCTTTGCTACATTGTTGTGGATCATTTAATGCCATGCACGGGATACCAATAGTTTCATCAACCTCGTCTATCAACTTAAAATGCATGTTTGTATCTGTTTCTTACGTTAAGTAAAATAAGTTGTGTCTCCGAAAATTTGAATCATTGTTATAATATATATAATATCTATAATGGCAGTTACAATTCCTTTTGTTTATTAGGTAGCATGTTAGTGGATTGTTATGATATTTAATGGTATTTCGCTCATACCTTGGTAGGCAACATTCGGATTCTTGTAGTAAAGTCCATAGTTCCATGATACAGATCAGACTGGCTTGGTTTGTAGAAAAGCCTTTTATTGTATAGTGTGGTATATGTATAGTTTTCTTGATATTGGTAAGATACGGTAGGTTAGGTAAGTACTGGTAGGTGGTAAGTTTGCGTTTGTGTGTTTTTATAATAGGGATGTGTGTCAGGTATTTTTGTGTATTTTTATGTAGTGTTATTTGATAAGTGATATATTGTTGTGTTTTATTTGTAAAAGGATCAGTGTTAGAGGTACCTATAGCGATATCAATATATGAAGACATATGGATAAGACAATAATAATTGCAGGGGTATAGTAAGTTGCTCTTGTAGGTTTTATAATCAATAGTACCCAGCAGTAGTCATTTCTCCAGTAGTTTATTTAGGTCAGATTCATTGTTTATACGAATATAATGAGCGCCCTCAGCTTTCCTTAGATACACAATGTTGTTGGATGTCCAGCAGAAAGTAAATTGGTTCACTTTAGAAAAGTCCCTTGCAAGGTAAAATAGTCGTTTCGTCTTGAATGTTAAGTTTTCTGATATAAAAACTGGTATTACTGGGCCTTCGATTTGTAAGTGAGTGGTATTTAGTTTAGTAGTTTTGTTTTCTTTATTAAATTTCTTTACCGACTTGATGATACTGTCTTTAGTAAAAGTGCTGTTAAATTCAACAATAATCGGCATATTACTTCCGGTTTTTGATGTTGTCCTGTAAACATTACGTATGTCTGCGAGTTGTATCGGTGTGTTTAACACAATACCCGTTTTAATTACTAAATTAGCCAATTCTTCTTTTTGTTCAGTTGGCTTTTTTGGTATATTACGTATTTCAATGCTTGCAGCCCTGTTGTTACGGTCCATATTGTCTATTGTATTTTCTAGCGCTTTGATGTAGGTAAGGTGACTTTTACGTTCAGATTCCAGTGCGTCAACACGCATTAGGACGTCATCGTATTTCTTGGACATGAACTCAAGCGATTTACAAATTTCTGTATTTTGGGTTTTAATATCCTGTACTACATTAAGGAGCGCATTAAACTTTGCTTCTTGTTCGGCTTTCCAGGATGTTATAAGTGCTGTCAGGTCATTATTCTTGGGTTCTGAATGATCGTCACCGTCTTCCCTCCTTCTTTTGGTATTTCTCGTGACCATAAATGATCTTATATCGGTGGTATCAATATCTTTGCGAGTACATAGATTTGGGTCCGAACCAAAAGATTTAGAGGGGGAACGTTGTAGCGGCATTTTTAGTCGTATGGAAAGTAATGTGCACTGCAGTTGAACAGGGTTAAAAGTTGATTCGTCTTGCTATTTCTTTTACACCAATAGCTCTGTCCTTTGTGCAGCTAACGCAATGCGCGGATGCCTTTGGTTTCGCGAAATTGTAAGCAATACTTACATAGATGATGTTGTTGCTTTTACTCCCGTTTTATTGTACTATTTATTTCTCTTTCTTCATTAAATTTTGGTAAAAACAAATACGTGCACACGTCTATTCGCTTTCGCGGTCCGGTCGTCCACTAAGTCCTGAAGAAGCTCTAAATGGTCCTGATGCTGAAAAATGGAAATATGCGATGAGCGAAGAACAAGAATCTTTAATACGAAATGAAGCCTATGAAGTTGTAAATGAAATTTCACCTGGTAAAAGATTATTAAAGACTAAATGGGTTTATAAAATAAAAGAAAACGAAACAAATCAATTAAGATATATATAAATCAATAAAGCACGTTTAGTAATAAAGGGTTGTGCACAGAAATATGGCATTGATTACAAGGAAACATTTTCTCCGGTAGTAAAGTATGCTAGTTTACGATATTTATTTGCTCTGGCGTCAGAAAATAATTTATTCATTGATCAAATGGACGTAACCACAGCTTATTTATATGGTGATATCGATGAGGAGATTTATGTCAAGCCTCCTAAGGAGCTACTTAATCCAAACGATGATAATACACTATGGTTGTTAAAAAAATCTATATACGGATTAAAACAAAGTGGGCGTTGTTGGAACAAAAAGTTGGATTATGTTTTGAAATCATTTCAATTAAGACAGTCACAAGCTGATCCTTGTATATATTACAAGAGATCTGATGTTGGGGTACTATATGTTGCTATATATGTTGATGATTTTTTAATATTTTATGATAAGAAAGAACTAGCTATGAAATTAAAGGATAATTTAAAAACAGTATTTTTGATGAAAGATATGGGTGAAATAAAAAGATGTCTTGGCATCAATGTTACGAGAGAGAAAGCAGAAGGGAAGATTTGGATTGATCAAAGTGATTATATTAGAAATATACTCAAGAGATTTAATTTGCATGATGCCAAACCAGTTTCTACTCCAATGGAGGTCGGAATTAAATTAAATGAAGACAACAGTAAAATATTGGAAGATGTTCCATATCTCGAAGCAATTGGAAGTTTATTATATGTTTCACAAATGAGCAGACCAGATATAGCATATAGTGTTAACATTTTGAGTAGATACAACAGTAATCCCAAAGTTGTACACTGGAAAGCCGTAAAAAGAATATTTAGATACTTGAAGGGAACAATAAATTACAAATTAGAATACAGTAAAGATAAAAACAAAAATCTTGAATTTTACTCTGATGCTGATTGGGGCAGTAATCCAGACAGACGTTCTATCACTGGAAGTTGTACACTATTACAAGGTGGTTTAATTAATTGGTTTAGTAAGAAGCAAAGAACGGTAGCGATGTCAACTGTAGAAGCAGAGTACATGGCTCTATCATTTACTGCACAAGAAGTTCTTTGGCTTAGACAATTAATAAAAGAATTACGTGGTGATGTGGATGAACCGATGACAATTTTATGTGACAATGTCGGAACGATACATTTATCTAAAAACAAAGTTATAAGTACTAAAAGTAAGCATATAGATGTACGGCATCATTTTATAAGAGATTTAATAGATACAAAGATTGTTAATGTACAGTATTTACCCACAGAAGACATGTTGGCAGATATATTTACAAAGCCACTAGCGAGACCGCAATTCGAAAAGCTAGTGAACTGTATCGGTCTAGTTAAAGGATGAAATATTTATGATTTCGAGTGGAGGATTTAATTTTAATTTAATTATGTTGTTATGCATTAAAGTGGAGGTGTTGAATTGGGTTCAATGCCTTTACAACAGAAGAATGGTATTGTCTCTAATGTCAATGTTGGTGTGTGTCAAGCTGATTATTCATAATGTTGATAAATAAACTAAATATATTATTTACAACTGTATAATTGAATAGGAGAAAAATATCCTCTACTCAACAAATATTGTAAACATTTATTTATTCATTATATACTGTATTCTGTGCAATAAACGATTTTGAATTTGAATTTCAACCACATTCGAGTGTTGCAAAACTAAGATCAAGAAACTACACCTTCCCTGATCAATCTGGTTTCTGTGCCTTGACAGAATTATCTAGTGCAGAAACCAGTGCACTTACTAACATTTCTGTTAGCCTGTCCTAGCTCAATGTATTATAAATAAATAAATATATTACCTGCTAATTATATATATATATATATAATTAGCAGGTTAGCTGTTAGAGAATACCTACAAGGTATTAAGCTCGCCTATGTACTTCATTTTATTTTGTATATTTTAATGTGCAATAAAGAATTTTATTATTATTATAATTTCCTAGTTTGTAATTTATGTATTTGGTGTCAATAAATATTTTTTTTTTTATTCATTATATCGCGTGCCAAATATTCAATGTGTACTGGATGAAGTGTGCTCCTGCTTATCAAGAAACAAGTTAAGTTAATTGTTCGTTCAAAAACATTGACAGATGGTCCCCGTCTAATGGTCCAGTGGTAGTTTGTTCCACTGGCCATTAGAATACAATCTAGATCCACTTGAAATATTAGTATGTATATGTAAGTATTTAATATTATTTGAGCTAGTGGATTACACAGTGTCTTTATTTGAACAACTCAAATCACACGGTCAGTAGTTTGGAAGCGACATTCCGTGGACCAAATCCGGAATATCTCCGCCTAATTCCTGAAATTACAGAACCAACGCTCACAAAGTTAAACAGATGTCATGGCCAACTCTATAAACATAATGTAGGTAGGGTGTAGATGTATTTAAGTTACATTAGTTTATTCTGTAAGTTTTAAATGTTTTAATTTCGGTATAATTCTCAGTCTCTGTGACGCGTAATTTATTAATTTAGTTCCTTCTTATTTTAGTTACTAAAAACTTATACGTTTACATTTACTCATTACGACCAATAGCAATTACAACGACAGTATAGGCTGGGGCTGAAGCTAAGCTGATGCTGTACCTTATAGTGAGCTGATTTCCTATTTGTCACCTCACTTCTTGTAAATTGTAAAAACCTTTAATATTCATTAATAATAACTTACATATATACATACTAACCTAAAAAAAAAAGTAAATTTCTGGGTAGTCAGACACCACGCTTATAAAGAAGCGGATTCACATTAGCCAACTTCAACAAGTGGCAAGCTCGTCAATGTCTTTAACGTACATGTTTTTATTTTGATTAAAATTAAAATTAATAATATAATATTTGTTCCGACCAGGATTCGAACCCGGTACCACCGAGTCTAAATCCACGGACCTACTCCAGACCATGGAGGCAGTCAACTTCGACTAACCTACTCTGGATATTTTTATTTGAATACTACAACCTTTACTTTGTGGGGTGTCCAATTCATTGTCCAGTTTAATGTCAACAAGACCCACATATTTGAGACCCCGTCTCTTTTCCCCATACTCTATTCTTCACGCTGGAACTACAGCCCAAGTTCAATATTGTCAGGGTAGAAATACGCTCAGACCTTAACCACCGGAACTACATTAAAAGCACCCGCCTTCAATCAGACTGTTGCTGTACAAAGCACAGATCAGATCGTGTCTTTGTGATGGTTCCGCCAAGTACCTTACAGATGTTCTCAATGTGCTGTAGAGGTGAGCTGTTCGAATTGTGGACGAAGCCACTATTTCTAGAACGCTCGAATTCCTGCAGCTTCGCCGAAATGGCTTCTCTGAGCATCAGAATATGCACCCACATACCGTGGTCACCATCCCTACGCGTACGTATAAATTTCGGGACTCATTCATATGACGCACGATCATTATATGGTATGCTATTCCAGCCTCTGAGTGTCCACTTTCATATAAATTTGAGTTCTTTAAGAGAAGTGTGAAAAAGGATCTAGTCAATCCGGCATAGTGTTGGGGACTGATGTCAGTGAATATACAAACGGTGGGAACTTTGTATTAGTTGTCCGGTTAAGTAAGGCAACCATTCGTAAAGCACCATCACTTATATGTTATAAAAATTTGCTCACTAAACACTTTCACAAAAAGCAAGACGAGTCTACATAACTTGACAAAATCGGTATAATATTGTATGTATATATATATATATAAATATAGTATGTAACCAGTATATGTATGTGTTATCTATGTATTGTATGTATTTATATTATAGATTTAATATCGTTCTTTTTCTTTGTTATAAGTTTTTAACTCAATAAATCTCTTTATCTCAAATATTAGCGGTCATGCACCTTACAATCCCTGCTCACATCTCCCAAAGGTTAGGCTGTTAGAAAATGTTTTCGACATTAAGCTCGCCTATGTATTGTAAAATGTATTATTTTCTGTGCAATAAAGAATTTATCTATCTAAAGTAGATTGTCAACCAATATCGTGTTAATAGCTGAACAGTGTCGAACACGGCTGTAACCACATTAGCATTGTAAGCACCTCAGTAGACTGCACCAGTACACCACTAAGCCACAACTAAGCACGTGTATTGCGATCATTTACAATTCTGTTTGTGTAAAGTTCCAACCAAAAGCTCGTTTATTTGCAGACATTCTTTTTGCGAATTATACAGAAACGTTTGAACCAGCAACCTATATTATGCTTCTTTTAGCATAAACGATATATGGATAGTAGTGTTGCCGAATGTTGTTGGTCTTGCAGTCTTCGTCTTATTCTTGCTTTTCTGCAAGAACGGCATGGAAACGGTTGTGTTGTAAATCTATGACGTATATAAAGAATAGTGTATTTCTCATTGGTACATGCCGGAATTCGAACCCACCTTTTAGCATGTTAAGAAAAGAGTTATTACAACCACCACCGCTTTCAAATATCTTTAAAAAACATACGTAATTAATTGGCAGATCACTGAGAACATGTGTTTGTAATAAGCTGTCTACTGCTAACAGCTTACTTATTGAACCACTTTGCTGCTTAGTCTTCTACTAGCAGGAGAATAATCATTCAAAAGAATTAAATTAATAACGTTTCATAAATGCCTGTAATAAGTTTACGTGAATAAAGATACTTTGACTTTGACTTTTTTGAATTTGAGCTCGTAAGTTTAGGTATAAGGCAAGCTCCAAATCGAGTTATTTTCAAAAATATGGATTACAGACACTTTCTTTATAACTTGACTGTCCTAAATTTATGTCTCTTTTTCATTTCACTTTCCTCATCCTAGTACCTAGTTTTATTTTATATTATTGTTTATTTATAATGTACCGCATGTTTATATATATGTACATATATATATATTGCGTACTTATGTATTTGTATTAGTATGTAATATTGTTATGTAGTATTAATACTGTTAAGAATAACTTAGTTGATGATACCTACCATCTAACCTGTCTAAAAAGTTTGGCTGTCAGAGAATGCCTAGCGGCGTTAAGTCTATAGTGCAATGAAGTTTTTAAATAAATAAATCAGTTTATTGGGTATTTTATTTATTACTAGCTGACCCGGCGAACTTCGTACCGCCTAAGAGTCAATGAATGTCGTGTTACTTATTAGCTGAACTTAATTTATGATTTTATGGAAGTAATACAATGAATATAAAATAAATATTATGTTCTACGTACTGAACCCAGTTAGTTATTAAGATATGAAAAATATAATATAAAAGTACAAAAATAAACTATATCATTATGTTTAATTCTCTTGGATTGAAGGTTTGATATAGGTACATTTTTTGTTTTTTTTATCAGGTATAAAAAAAAGAACAAATAGAGCGGATGGTTTGCTGACACGATTAGATATATTTTTTTTCATTTCATTTATTTATCACCGTAGGGCCGTCTGGAACACTTGGTTAAGTTAATTCATAATACTCTGTAACTAATATTAGTTACCTACAGTAAACGAGATAACACAATCATGGTCAGACAGCTTAATACAAAACAACACGACGAAGACCAGAAACAGCCCAAACTATCAATACAATTATGGAAGAGCCATATTGAATGCTAAATAATCAAATACAGAAAATAAAATTTAAATACTAATAATGCCAAACAATGTTAAAATAAAAATGTCAAGTACTACAAGGTACTACTATAATCTAATATATATATATATATACATAATATATATATATATATATTGTATACAACACTAAAATATGTCAAATAACTAATATTATTAAACATAGAAATCTGCCACAAGGGCATCGTCATTAAATCTAAATAAGAAAAAAAGAAAATATAAATAAATTTATTATTATTATTATTTATAATAATATCGACGTAAAAGTGAGACCTATCGTCTTGACAGTGGTCGTTATATTTTTATTTAATTAATTCATTTGGTTATTTATCATTTGTTCTATATTTAAGGAGCTTGATATACAATTATGAACTCACGCATAAACATTTGACAACCAACATTGTTTGACCCACGAACATTTTGTATGGGAAAATGTTATTTCGTCAATTTTCTAATGTAATTAATAGTTATTCAGCCATTCGGGACGGAGACAAATACAAAATATCAAAAACCATGAAAATCGGTCCAGCCGTTTTCGAGTTATAACTGTTCTAACAAATCCGACTTTGTTTCATATATTAAGATAAGATTAGAAGTAAGTAAAGTATCATCACGACCGTTCCCCTTTCGGGGTGGTCAGAAACCACGCTTATAAATAAGCGAATTCACATTTAGCCAACTTTACTATAGGCCAATCATGACAAGTGGCAAGCTCGTCGATGTCTCCAGCGTACCAAACTCGAGAAATATCACAAATAAATAAAATAATAATAAAATAAATGTATTTATTTACATTAATAAATATTTTTGTGTCCCGACCAGGAATCGAACCCGGTACCTCCGAGTCTAAATCCACGGACTTAACCGCTAGACCACGGAGGCAGCATTAATCACCAAAAAATGCATAAAAACTACAAGGAAGGAATAACATCACTAAAAATACCTAAACTTTAACGCTTCGCATACTTTTCTCGCATTTAAAACGTGAGAAGCACTCGAGACTGTCTGTTCCACCCTTACGCTAAGGACTCTCGCATGACGTGAAAAAGTATATCTATAAACATCTATGACAAAGGGACTAATGAGCATGCAACAATTACGTATTTGCAACTTAAAGCTTTAGGTATCACAGCCCCTAGAACACAGATTCCTGTGGCTCAATTTATTAACGATTCCACAAGTTGGTATGGTGTTGTAAGGAATTTAACATTTATTAACATCATTATTATAGAGGCGGTACCGAGTCAGTACTTTATTACCGACAGAGTAATTTATTATTCATTTGTGATATTTCTCGAGTCTGGTTCGCTAGAGATATCGACGATCTTGTCAGTTGTCATGATGGGGCTATAGTTGGCGAAATGTGAATGCCCTTGCTTTCTAACCACTCTGCAAGGGTCGTGATGATACTTAAGGTCACATGTCGTGCTAGAATAAAAAAAAACAATAAACTACAGTCGTGATATTACTTTACTATTTAAGCAGGTAGTTTTATATAAACAACGATTCCAAAGCACCTTGTGTTTCAACTAAATAGCAGTATTAAACACGCTTTAAATTCTCATACTGTTGCGGAAATATTTAAAAGTATAATTGAAGTATTAAAGTTTTTTGACGTAAACCTCGGCGTTTTATAGCACTCCTCGGCGAAGTGGAAGCTTTTACGTTAGTTGTTCTTTCCAAGAAAACATGCTGAACTTTCCAAATTGCAACAAAGGAATTTCAACTTAACCATTTCACTTAAATGTCGAACAAAGCCGGATTTATTATGTGTGAATCGAGTTAGCACTCCACACAACTTAATAATATTACCTATTATTTTAAATTTAAGTGCGCTGCAGGTGAATTTCCGTTCTTTAGCCGCGATCCTTTGACGGAAACTTTAAATATTAAAATCATTATTTATCTATTATCATCATTTATTATCATCTCGGACATCACGGACTTTCTTGTGCTAGAAGTGCTGGCCGCATTACTCGTCACGCGGCTCTCAACGACATCATCCGAAGGGCTCTTGTAACTTCTGGAATACCCGCAATCTTAGAACCATCGTGGATTGTGCGAAGCGATGGCAAGAGACCCGACAGAATGATGACTGTTGAGCTGGGATATTTGGCAGGTCACATTTAACATTAATTCAGCAAGGCGCCTAGATAAGGTGTTGAGAAAAGTCTGGAGACTAGCAATGCCAGGAATTATTTCTGCAATGTATTAGCCACGCTATACAGAGGGTAAATGTTGGCAGACTCTTCGGGACGATCTCGGATGGGACGTCTTTGGAGGATATTTTTCATTTATAGTTGAGTTAATTTTTAATTTTATTATCTAGGTAGTTTTTTTAATTATTTCGATTTTTTTTATTAAGATTATCATTTAATTGATATTCGTTTTACCAGTTTTTAAATGATTCTACTACTGCTAGTGTAAGCTGTTCACAGAAGACCAGCATCTGACTAAGAGAATAATTTGCAAGGAATACTACGATATATCAGATTTACAATATAAAACATATATAGAATTACACAACCAACAACAATGTGTAACAACTAAATGTAGAATTCATTTAACATAAAAAGTATTACGACGCTAACTTATTCGTAATGTAAAAAACCCGCTCCAAGTCAGTTGGATCGTCCAACTATCAACAATCGATGAAGATCGGTTAAGCACCAACTTCTCCAGTCTCCAGCGGGGTCCGAGTCGCACAAGTGTAAAAACACACTCAACTCAATAGCACTTCAGTTCCGAGGAAGCTTTTCATCACACAACCTATTTTTTACATAGACATATTATCATCGATGAGAGACCTCTTAAAAACATCAGATATGCAGTTGACACAATTCTTTTGACAGATACTATAGACGATTTACAGATTCTACTAAATAGAGTGAATAGTGTAAGTGCCACCTATGGTTTAAACATGAACATCAAGAAAACTAAGTTCAGGGTCGTAGGAAGGACAAATGTTGATAATACTGCTGCCTAATAAAGATCAGCTGCTCGAAAGAGTTAAATCATACAAATATCTAGGCTCCACTGTAAATTAAAAAGAAGACACAGTACTGAAATAAAATGCCACATAGAACAAGCCAGAAGCGCCTTTGTCAAAATAACAAGATGCCGACTCGTCAGTTGCTACATATTTTTAATTCTCCTGTATGGTGTGTAATTATAGACCCTAACAAACATAATGTCGAAGAAGTTAAAACTTTTGAAATGTGGATATACAGTAGAATGTTGAAGATATCATGGAAGGACAGAGTGAGAAACAAAACCGTCTTGGAGAGGATGAACAAAGGCGTGGAACTTAAAATAGTAAAGCGAAGCTAACGTGATGATAACGATCACGCGCAATAAAAAGTATAGCATGCTGCAGCTGGTCATGCAATGAAAGATCCAAAAGACCGGGGAGTAGATGCACGTTCTGGCTCAAGAACCTCAGAGAGTGGTTCGGGATGAGCACTTTACTCCTTCCGTTAGTGGATGGCACCTTAAGAAGAAGAAAATTATCATCGATGAAGTGACAATACCTGACTAACATAATTATTATAAATGCTCAGCCAAATAACCGCATTCGGTAAGTTTGGCGTATTAATTTCTGATCGTTTTCGGCCGAATATTCATTTTATCCCTCGCTTTGCCAGAGTCTAGCTAGAATGCGAATAAATTCTCAAAAAAAAATTTAAAGGCATATTCCAACAGTGGACGTCTAGGACCCTAGAACACATCTAGGGGCTGTGATGAATAATTTATCCTATTATACTTGTAGTAGTTTTATAGTACCCTTGCCAACCCATCTGGCTAGCAGCGTAGCGAGTGTAGGCCAAATTCTCGAGGTAATTTCTGTAAGGCCCAGCTTCAACAGTGAAAGTAAAGAACTTCTACTTCTTTCTAGGATTTATTTTATTGCCGAACAATTACTGAATATTATATACTCCTGGCCAAGGAGTTGTCCAAACGGCTGACGTATAAATCTGGATACAGGAAGGCGTGCAATTATTTCTGTCGTTTATTAGCGTATACAGAGGGGAAATGTTGCCAGTCTTCTTGGGACTATCTATGATTTTATAGAAATCAGACATAAATATTTTAAATTATTAATGTTTATAGCGTAAATAAGTACTATCTTTCTTTAATCGTGATAAGTAACAGAACAAGCAGCCAGCTGTTCGAATTGTGGACGATGCCATTATATCTGGAACTCTCGAATCCCTGCAGATTCGCTGAGTCGTAGCTTCTCTGAGTGTATTCTACCGGCCACAATGGCAAGTGCTCCGAAGAGCTCTATAACCTAATTCCTTCCTCTCCATTCTACAACCGAACCATACGCACTGGTAAGAATATGCACCCATGTACATAGTCACCATCGCTTCGCGTACCTATAAATTTGGAGACTCATAGATCTGTCGCATAATAAAGATGTGGAATTCCAGCCTCTTTCCTATAACCTGGAGTCCTTTAAGCGAAGTGTGAAACGGCATCTAGACAAGCCGGCATGTGGACTGATGTCAGTCATGGGTGTCTAATTCCAGATGCTAACATACATAGACCGTACGTGCCACTTATTTATTTATTTATTTAAATACTTTATTGCACAAAAACTTAAAATTAGTGTACATAGGCGAGTTTAATGCCGGTTAGGCATTTTCTAACAACTGACCTTTGGGAAAGTGAGAAATCATGGGCTTACCATCAAGGTATGTGCCCTTCTGTCGTGCTAGTATAAAATAAATGAATACCTACTTAAAGTATTTCCGAGTATTTAGTTAGGACCTTATAGCAACTTTTTTCTGTCTATATGTCTATGGTATTTTTTATTATAATTCCCCCATTGTGCGGAAGAAAGATTGATATAAAGAGTGTAGCTATATTCATGATTTCGTGATAAACAATATTTACTGTGGAAAGGTTGCTTGCCGAGCAATTTATGTTACACCGAGTGTGTAGGGGTTGTGCGTGAAATTTTCAAAGCGTAAAACAATTGCACGTCGTGCGTAAGAAATTCTTATTGTTTATTTTTTAGGTGGGTTCGTTGACGAAAAAACTGCCAAGCAATTTAAATTGTTTTTACAGGATCACCGTCAATAAAAATAATACTATAGAGATTTTATTAGAAAAACATATCGTTGACGGTCGCTTTTTTACGTATTTTGTACTAATAAGGGACTATGTTTGACAGTACCAAAACATATCTATCAAAAAATTTATGCCTGTGTGAATGTATGTTTCTTATGCATTTCAAAGCTACTTGACCGATCGGGATGAAACTTTGGGAATATGTTGTGTGAACATCGGCGATGTTTTCTGACATAGTACTACTGTTGTCCGATAGGTGGCGCGCATCAGCGCTAATTTGTGGGGCACATTCATTGACTGTCAGCGGTACGAAGTTCGCCGGGTCAGCTAGTTTGAAATAAAAGTAAAATGTTCGAATTATCCGCCACCGATTCTGATAAAGACACCCTGTATACGAGTATTTTAGAATTAAATAATAATTATTTTTAATGTTATTATCAGTTGTTCCATTATAAATTCTTAATTGCACAAAAAAAACTTTTAAAGTAATGTAGGTACAAGAGCAACTTAATGCATTCCGACATTTTATAACAGCTGTGTGTGGCAAAGGATTGCGGGTGCATTAAGATATACAGTAGGGGTTTTAAAATGTTCACCAGTTTTCAAATTCAATGCTTTTCAAATATGTAATGTAAATAATACCTTTTAAAACTGAGAAGATGACATTGCTAATGATCATCTGTAACATTTGACACAATTACGAGTATATCATAATATTTGCACATATAAACTGCTAATTGTTGATCATATTTTATAGCCTTTCTTAATAACAAAAAATGCTATATACATACATATATCATTACTAAAAACAGTACATGTCACGTTTGGAATTTGATTGGGTATTTAAGTTTGAAAGCCTGTGGGAAAAATGTGCAAAAGCCACGTGTAAATACTATGTTAATAAAATTCAAGCCATTATGACAATGCCTTTTTACAGCCGCATCTTAGATAGAAAATAATTTAAACTAATCTTATTTAAGTTATTTTTAGGTACCTATACTAATAAATTTTGATAAGGCCCCTTTACAGCCGCATTTAAGTTATTTCAAGTGTCTTCATCATATGGTACCTACTGCCAGTTCTGTTCTTTGCTCGAATATAACACTTTCCAGGCACAATAGATATATGTAGTAAGTAAATTATATAACATAACATTCGTACCTAATAAAATTATGTACTTAATCATAGACTTAACCGAATTCCGGTGGGAATGTATGGTGACAAATAAAGAATTAAAGACCTTAGGATGGTAAACATTTTTAAGCCTCGCATATACAATTGATTCTTATTAGTCGCCGGTTTTAAACTTTATTAACTGTTCAAATTTAAAGTAATATTTTTAGGCATGTAAAAAGTTAATTACTTGGATCATCGCTTATAATCCGATAAAATTTTAAAACAAACAGCAGCGCCGTAAATTTATGTGTAGATTTTATAAAATTATTTTAGCCTCGCCAGCCAGGGTTATGCTGACATGAGAATATTTTATCCGTTCTATATTTAAATAAAAGGGGCTATATTTTTCAGGACCAAAATTATTTAAGAGGAAAACTGTGACCTTTGCCAGCCGATAACGATATCTTATCCCCGGATGATATAATACCCTTGCGTCAGTGACCTATATATATGGACTGCTATTTAATATTATTAAAAATAGTTTCCAAAAAATTTTTTTTTATATCGTGTAAATGGGAAGTACAAACTGTAAAACTGATTTATATTGGCGTAATTTATAAACAAGAGCGGTGGTGGCTCGGTTGTAAGAACACTTACCTTAACATCCTAAAAAGGTGGGTTCTAACCAATGAGAAATACAGTCCTGGCCAGTGTGGCGAGTGTAGTCAAAGTCAAAATATCTTTATTCATGTAAACCTACAGGCATTTTTAACACTCTTTATTCAAATTATTTTGAATGATTCTACTCCTGTTAGTCGAAGACTAAGCAGCGAAGTGGTTGAAAGGGTAAGCTGTTAGCAGAAAGTCAAAGTCAAAATATCTTTATTCACGTCAACCTATTGGAGACATTTATGAAACGTCATGAATTTAATTATTTTGAATGATTTTACTCCTGCTAGTAAAACACTAAGCAGCAAAGTGGTCCAATAAGTAAGCTGTTAGCAGAAGACCAGCAGGTTAGCAGATTCCAGTGACCTGTTAATGATTAATCTGACTGAGAAAGGAATCTGCAAGGAAAACTCAGTTATATCAGATTTACAAAATAAAACATATACAGAACTGCACCACAAAGATCATTTATCTATTATCCTTACTTTTTTGCTGCAAATAAATCAATATTTTATTGTTGTAACTTTATATATGGTCTTTACATATTGGTCAATGCTTTGCGTAATGTGCCAGATATAGGGGAGAGATCGCATAACTCTTATTACATACAGAATTATGGGCTCGGGGAGCTAACCGATGTGCCTATTCCTTGGGAATCATTGGAAATGTTACCATGTAACATACTGGCACATGTAAAGAGCGATTAATATTGGTTTAAGAAACACTGAAATATTTTTTTTTTTATTTTTTATTTTTTTTTATTTTATTTTTATTTATTCAGGAAACATACAGAACTTACAACATAATTATAATAATTCTAAAAGTTACACAATCCAGCAAAGTTTTCACTTAAATATTAAACATACTCGTAGATTTTGCAAAAAAATATAATAATAGGGATAAGCTTAAAAACAATACCTATATAATAAATACAACTAAATAATATACATATATATAATAAAATAATGGAAAAAAATACATATTAAAATTAGTAACATACACTAACACTGGACAAATCAACATCACCAAAATTTTGCCAACAACAGCTTACTAATACAAATATATAATTACATAAAACAAATAGTTATATAATTTTAAACGAGTAAAATAATTTGTTAAAATGAGTACTGCTGCTGTAAATAGGTGTATTATTAATTATTAGACACCACGATTGATGCATATGAACCGATTTACCGCCCAGAGTAAATGTCTCTAACGTGGAAATCGTATAAAATCCCATTACTTATTTTTAAAAAACCGATTATTTAATCAGTATAGATAAGCGTAACTTTTGCATTCTTTAATTCCATAAATACACGGTAAACTGCGCTACGTTTTCTTATCAAACATACCCCAGTGTTTGAAGCCGAACGATTTCAACCAGCACGTTCTTCCAGTAATGTCGTACAAAGCAAAGACGTGGACACTGAAAGTCCGAAATGTTAAAATCAGTCAGAGAACCAAAGTTACCAATATAGACTTCAAAATTTGTAAGCTGATGTGGCAATGGGCCAGACATGTCTGTCGCAGAACAGAAGGAACTGGTTCTGGAGTGGAAACCACGTATGGGACGAACCACCGTCAGTTGGACGGATAACCTGAAGAATGTCGTTGGTGGGGGCTGAATGAGGGTGGCAGGAGATCGTGTGAAGTAAAGCCTTGAAGAAGGCCTATATAAGCTATCGGGCTGATGAGGATGAAACCGTAAAATACTATATGCCCAATATGAAACTGTCAAAATAATACTGAAAAATATACCCTTATTCCTATCAGATTTAAATTCATCAGTTATAGTTGCCACAAAAAGTGGACAAAACGTAAATTTGTTTTTAAAAACCGTAATCGGACGTGAAGTAACTTTACCTGTTTTAAATAAAAATATTATTTCACCTTTTTCCAACGTAAATGTACCTTTTAGTGAATTTTATTGGCTCTTTCAAATGGTTGCGGAATAACATTATGTTTGCGTTCTTTGTGTGCGGACTGTATTCAGGCTTAATCAGTGTAGGAATTTATTAAATCCTAATTTTAAATGTTGGTTCACCTTATAGTAAAGAAATCAATTTTAGACTGGCTCCGTGTTCTGACGGTTAAGATCGTAGATTAGATTCAGAGTTACAGGGTTTTATTCTTGTGTCCCACCATCATTTATTTGTAATATTTCTCGAGTCTGGTATGCTAGACATATCGACGTCATGATGGGTTGTAAAGTTGGCTAAATGTTGGTTGAATTTGCTTCTTTAAAAGCGTGGTTTTGATCACCCCGCAAGGGATACAGTCATTATACATTTACTTGACCTATGTAACTGAGAGTCTGGAGACAGGAATGCTGGCAATAGAGGGTCTTGCTCTGCGAGGGCGTCTTATACCCACAACTTTAGCATTACTTAGGTATCATAATATATAATCATTAATAGGAATAACCCGTCTGGCCAACGTGGCGTGTGTAGGCCAAATTCTCTAGATATAGTTCCGAAAGGCCCATCTCCAATAGTGAAGGTCTAGGACTTTGTCTTCTAGGGGCAAAGTCAAAAAAGTCAAAGTTAAAGTCAAAATATCTTTGTTCACGTAAACTATTACAGGCATTTATGAAACGTCATTAATTTAATTATTTTGAATGATTTTACTCCTGCTAATAGAAGACTAAGCAGCAAAGTGGTCCATTAAGTAAGCTGTTAGCAGAATACCAGCAGCTTAGGCTGTAATGAAATAGGTATCTGGGTTCGTCAATATTTCGTTAAACTGATCTTTGACTTTGTTCAATAATATATATTTAAATGTTTGTATTTTCAACATGTATTCTAAAAATAAGTTAAAATGAAATTGATTGTCGGCCCCGTTATGAGACGGCATTTCCCGCGTACCTACAGAACGTGCCGACTACAATACGTACACCTGTCACATGAAAGGGGACATCAAGCCTCGATACAAACATTTGACTTCAATGCAGTTCAAAATATCAACACCACATTTTCTGTAAATATAAAAGCTATTATTTTTTAAAATACTTATTTATTTTATTTAAATACTTTATTGCACTTAAAAACCTAGTAGGTACATAGGTGAGCTATAACGCCATAGGCATTCTTCACCAGCTAACTTTGTGTTTACAGAGTAAAGTATCATCACGTCCGTTTCCCTTTCGGGGTGGTAAGAAACCACGCTTATAAATAAGCAGATTCACATTTAGCCAACTTTACTATAGACCAATCATGACAAGTGGCAAGCTCGTCAATGTCTCCAGCGTACCAAACTCAGGAAATTTAACAATTAAATAAATAAATAAATAATAAATATTTCCAGACAGCTCACACAGCGCCATCTAATTTCCGTGGTAAGCTACGAGGCTTGTGTTACGAAAACTAGATGGTTGATAAACTACATATTATACTTTTTTTTTTTGTAAATATATACATATTATACATATAAACACCCAGACCGAAACAAATTATACAATGTACAACTTTCCCCCGGTGAGAATTGAACCCCCGACCTCCCGAGTTTACAGCAACGTTTGTTACCACTAGACCACGAAGGCGGTCTATATATATATATATATATATATTGTTTGTATATTTAAATAAATAAATATATTATTATTTAAAAAAAAATACTTCTTTATTTTATTTAAATACTTTATTGCACTTAAAAACCTAGTACATAGGTGAGCTATAACGCCATAAGGCATTCTTCACCAGCTAACCTTGGGGATCATGTAAGGTGATGGGCAGGATGAAGAAAAATATTAAAATAACTTAAAAAGTAAAGTAAAGTATCATCACGACCGTTTCCTTTTCGGGTGGTCAGAAACCACGCTTTTAAATAAGCGGATTCACATTTGGCCAACTTTACTCTATAGTATGATATATAGGCAATCATGACAAGTGGCAAGCTCGTCGATGTCTCCAGCGTACCAAACTCGGGAAATATAACAATTAAATTAAATGTAAAATAATTTAATTAATTAAATAAATAAATATTATCGTATCCCGACCGGTAATCGAACCCAGTACCTCCGAACTTAAGCGCTAGACCACGGAGGCAGTTTGAAATTTATTAATTTTTGACAGAAGACTTTCGACATTGAAGGATATAATCTAACACCTGCTTAATTTTTATTTTTGAATTGTTTGTATTTTAAAATTTATTTTATTTTTGGTGTATTTTTATTATTCTTTGTTTAAAATAGTTTAATTCTCTTTTATTTGTAACACTTATTTACTTGTAAGTTAAAAAGAAAACAAGGTATACGTGAATGTTTATAATACATGGCTGATATTGTGTACATGCTTTGAGTTATTATTTTTAGAAACTGTAATGCTAAAATTAATGAATAAATATCCAATGTCACTTCTTGACATTTAAGCCGTTTTATAAAGCTGCTCGTTCTCGGAGCGATGCTACGCTATTATTTTCCTAAATTCTTATTGAATATTTCCGTTGTCTATACGAATAACAAAGGAAGTAGGGTTAGTATTGATTTCAAGCTAAGTGTTTGAGTCTGTTTAACCGTATTCTGGCAGGCAGACCATTTGTCTTATTCTAGTTGGTCGCAAGTCATGCCTTGCAAATGGAACTCTTCTATTTGGGTTAATACTGGAATCAAGCTTTTATTTTTATTCCACAGTACATTCAACAGATATTACACACACGCACACACATACATCTACTTACATATACATACGACACATAACCACACACGCGAAACACACTCAGGATATAGAATAGATAATTATTATATTATTGGTTTATATTTTTATCTTATTTTATTATTATGTGGTATAATTTTAATAGGTGGTAGGCAGACTGATAGTGGTAATTTGTCCAGTCTGCCGGGGCGGGGAAGTATCCACCGTTCGTGCCGATAAACCCAGTAAAGTGTATCCACACATTTCGGGATCAGGCTCGAATTGCCGTCATATCCTGTCAAGCCGGCATAGTGTTAGGGACTGATGTCAGTCATGAGTGTCTGATTACAGTTGCTAACATTCATGGATCTTGCTCCCCACTCACCATCAGGTGGGCGCAAGGTCACATGTCGTGCTAGTATTAAAAAAAATATATATAATTTGTTTGTACAGATATAATGCAATAATAATGCTTGGAGATAGGTAGGTTAGACGCAAAATAATGTGTTTAAAAAGTAAAGTAAATAATCATCACGACCGTTTCCCTTCCGGGGTGGTCAAAAACCACGCTTATAAATTAGCGGATTCACATTTAACCAACTTTACTATAGACCAATCATGACAAGTGGCAAGCTCGTCGATGTCTCCAGCGTACCAAACTCGAGAAATATCACAAATAAATTAAATATTAATTAAATGTATTTATTTATGTTAATAAATATTTTTCCCGACCAGGAATCGAACCCGGTACCTTCGAGTCTAAATCCACGGACTTAACCGCTAGACCACGAAGGCAGTCTTAATGTATTGTAAAATGGTTTTTTTTTAAAGAAATAATGTTGGTAGCTGTAGGTTGTTGTATCCAAGACTTTAATCACGAAAACAAACCCCTACCAAGTCAAAACGTCGTACCTACGAATATGTTACCTTTCCGTGTATATAAATACACACCTACTCTACTTTGTGTATTTAACCCAAAATACTACGCAACTATTGAAGTTCTTTACTAGGCCATTTACAATTAACGCGCCTACCCAATGTATGAAGTTAGTTTGTAAAGTTTTAAAATTATAGACCTTATTTATAGGGACCGGCCCAATCTGGTTATCCAATCCAATTATTCATTAAAGGTAAATTGCGGGGCGAGGGGGAGTGCTGTTAAAACGTCAGACCATTTTAGAACGAAAACGACTTTCAGAAACGAATGTTATCGTTGCTATAGTCGAAAATTTTAGTCATGTTCTGGTCTATTCTTATTAATTGGGAGCTGGCAGAAATAGTACTAAATTAATTGAATTAAGTGTTAAATTCAGTAGTTAAACTAGTAGTGTAAGATAGTACTAAATTAATTGAATTGAGTGAAATAGTACTAAATTAATTGAATTAAGTGAAATAGTACTTAATTAATTGAATTGAGTGTTAAATTCAGTAGTTAATCCAGTAGTGTAAGATAGTACTAAATTAATTGAATTGAGTGAAATAGTACTTAATTAATTGAATTGAGTGTTAAATTCCGAGTCCTCGCCAAGCCGTCTGGCCAGCGTGGCGAGTGTAGGCCAAGTTCTCCAGATATATGTTCTGGAAGGCCCTTCTCCAGCAGTGGAGATCTAGGACGCTGTGTTCTAGGGGCTGTAATGATGATGAATGATGAGTGTTAAATTCAGTAGTTAATCCAGTAGTGTAAGATAGTACTAAATTAATTGAATTGAGCGAAATAGTACTTAATTAATTGAATTGCGTGTTAAATTCAGTAGTTAATCCAGTAGTGTAAGATAATGATTTTGCAGTTTTTGAGTACAAATTTTTATTTAATAAAATTTGTTGTATTAAGTTGGAACCAATGCACCTCTTCCGGTTTTTGGGTTTGTCTCTGTACCAGAATAGGTACTAATAGGTAAATATTATGGTACAATTATTAAAATAATGACTCCTTTATTCCAGAGATCGGGTGTTTTGCACCTGAGTTTGAGCACTGCTGCCTGAAACACAAGACCACTTTACAATAAATAACACACAATAAATTGTACCTTATCATAAGAGCCAACTTGTATTACATTTTATTGAAATAAACTATTATTATTATTAAAGTTTAGAATTGTCCAAAAGACATGCGACACTTGCGCTAATGTGTTGAATTAGAACTAAGAGGTGAAGTTGAAACTGACTTGATAGTGTAGAGCAGGTTGGTTAAATGGCGCTGCAGAAAATAAATAAACAGAAGTTGACACATGTGGGCGACAGAAAAGGAACCAGCATTTCATGGTGGTGATCGGATCGGAACAGAAAGTTATTTAAAAGTTAGGTAATGAACTAACTTAACAGCATTTCCACTCGCATTGTCATCAAATAATCATTAATTATTTTAATTTTAATATATTTATGTCAATTGAATTATGTTTGGATTACGAGTATATCCTAACTATTCAATCAATATCATAAATATGTACGATAAAAATATTTTTGCTCTTATATTAACAAATAAAAATATTACGCTACCTAATAATAATTCTTTACCTAATATTTAATACTTTTGTAATATTTGACTCACTGTTAAAATATAATTAAATCCTTTTGATTTAATAATCTACGAGTATAACACTGTATTAGGTTTAAAAATATAAATAGTTTCAAAGTGGCTATGCGACTAGCTACAAGGCCAGTGCACTCTGAAGAGTAAATGTGATGGGCAGGTCCATTTTTATTTTGTCTATGTCGGAAGTACAATCTTCACCTATTTACAAGGATTAGCTAATGCCCTGCTAGGCCCCCAGTGCCCGCGGCACAATGCAGGGAGGTTGCGTGTTATACCTTTGTGAAAACTATTGCTTTTCCGGGACCATTGAACTGAATGCAATGCCCAGTGCATAGTGTTTAATTTTTTTCAACGACTCATGAAGTATTTACCTCTTCTGATCTGTTTGGGCATGTGCCTAGTTGCTTTTGTTGCGGCTACTTGGGTATTCTTTAGTAATTAATAAATCCATTTGTAAAAATAACATTAGTTTTATTTACTTCACAAATTGAGAGTGTCATAATATAAACAAGATTGACATATGAAAATATTTATAAAAATAAGGTAAAGAATTAGAAAAGGTTAGGTCACGCCACATACTCCGCCACCAGTGGAAACGTCGGTATATCTCATAGGAGCTCTGATTTGCCGTCCGTATCTTGACGTGGTGGTTGGGTTTGATGATAGTTCAGGTGGTGGTAGTGGTGATGGTGATGGTAGTGGCTGTGATGATAGTAGAGGCTGTGATGGAGGTGATGGCGTTGATGGTAATACAATACGAGTAGGTGATGGTGTTACTCGTAGTAATGTTCCTTCACGGTCATAGTGTATAATAGCAGGTTTGAGCCGGTCAATCGAAACTGTTGAAGGTTTTCCTTTTATAAGTAATTTAAAATGCTTTGGTGATTTTTCCAACACAAAGAAAGGACCATCATAAGGTGGTTGTAAAGGTTTTCTGATAGTGTCATTACGAACAAAAACATGTTGACTAGAATTTAGGTCTTTATGTACAAAATAGGTGTGCGGTCCGTGATGTTTTGGCTGAACTGGTCTTAACGACCACATCATTGTTTTTAATTTTTGCACAAAATCAGCAGGTGAATCAGGACTGTCGTCGTTTCTATTTAATAACATTTCTCCAGGAAGTCGTGGGTTTTCGCCATATAAAAGTTCTGCTGGTGTGGCATTGATGTCTTCTTTAAACGTCGATCTTAATCCAAGCAGAATAAATGGAATAATTTCTGTCCATTTGTTTGTCTTGTGGCACATGATTGCTGTTTTGAATGTCCGATGCCAACGTTCTATCATGCCATTGGCTTGTGGATGGTATGCTGTTGTGTGTATGTGATTAGCTCCTAGCATTTTAGTGAGTTCTCGGAAAAGTTCTGACTCAAATTGTTTGCCTTGATCAGTGGTAATTGTGTGAGGGCAGCCGAATCTTGCAACCCAACCGGAGATGAAAGCTTTGGCAACGGTTTCAGCAGTTATATCGATAATTGGGATTGCCTCTGGCCACCTTGTAAATCTATCAATAATCGTTAAACAATATCTAAAACCTTCAGAAAGGGGTAAAGGACCTATAATGTCAAGATTAATGTGATGAAATCTGTCGCTGGGCACTGGAAAAGGTGCCAATGGAGCATGGATATGTCGTTGGATTTTAGATTTTTGACAGATAAGGCATAATTTTGTCCAAGTTTTAATATCTTTGTTCATGCTTGGCCATACGTATCTTTGCGATATTAATTTAGTAGTAGCTCTAGATCCAGGATGAGATAAAGAATGTAGTTGAGTAAAAATTTGTTTTCGAAAAACTTCTGGTACGTATGGTCTAATATAATTAGTAGAAATATCACAATATAAATTTCTATTTAAATTTTCTATCAGAATTTTTGTCAGTTTGAGAGATGTTGAAGTTGATAATAAGAGTTGTGCGAGTTGGTTATCGGATTCTTGAGCATGAATAAAATTTTGTTTGTCGATTAATTCTGGAAGCGTTATTGAATCAATACGCGACAACGCGTCGGCAACGATGTTATTAATGCCGGAGATATGTTGAATGTTAGTTGTGAATTGCGATAAATAATCTAAATGTCTTGACTGTCGTGGGGTGAATTTATCTCCGCTTTTTCTAATTGCAAAAGTAAGTGGTTTATGGTCTGTATATAAAATAAAATCTCTGCCTTCCAAAATGTATTTAAAATGTTTTACAGATGAGTATGCTGCTAAAAGTTCTCTGTCGAAAGCACTGTATTTAACTTGTGTGTCATCCAGTCTTTTAGAATAAAATCCCAATGGTCTCCATGTATCATCTTCATATTGTTGAACGACTCCACCAATAGCTTTGTCTGATGCATCAACCATAAGCGCTAATCGTGCATTTTGTTTGGGGTGAGCGAGGAGAGTCATTTTTTTAAGGTCTTCCTTAATTTTTTGAAATGCGATATTGTCTTCGTTAGTCCAGTCCAATTTTTTATTGTCATTCTTTTTAGCTCCTTGTAAATGTTTTGTTAAAATGGCTTGAGTTTCTGCTGTGTTAGGTAAAAATCTTCTATAAAAATTTACCATAGCTAAAAATCGACGGAGTTCTTGTACTGTAGTGGGCGTACTGTAATTATTTATGGTTTCGACTTTATTAGGTAGCGGTGAAATTCCATTGGTAGTAACAAGGAAACCGGTGTACTCCAGTGAATCGACCTCAAAAATACATTTCGCTACGTTAATCTTAACTCCATATTCTAAAAATCTTTCAAAAAGCTTGCGTAGATGTTGTGTGTGTTGCGTTTTGTTTGTGGAAGCGATAAGAACATCGTCGAGATAGCAGAAACAAAAATCTAAACCATTTGTCACCTCATTTATAAATCGTTGAAAAGTTTGAGCAGCGTTGCAGAGTCCAAAAGGCATACGGTTAAACTCAAATAAGCCAAATGGAGTAGTGACTGCTGTTTTTGGAATATCTGATGGTTCGACTGGAATTTGGTTGTATGCTCTGACGAGGTCTATTTTTGAAAAAATCTGCTTTCCGTGTAGAATACTAGAAAAATCCTGTATGTTGGGAATAGGGTATTTGTCTGCGACAGTGATACTGTTTAATTTACGATAGTCTCCACATGGTCTCCATTCTCCAGAACTCTTAGGTACCATGTGAAGAGCACTGGACCAACAACTTTTCGATGGGCGACATAAACCTGATTCGACCATGAAATCGAATTCCTTTTTAGCAATTTCGAGTTTGTCGACAGACAGTCGTCGAGGTTTACTGACGACGGGAGGGCCTGTAGTTATAATATGGTGAGTTGTTGAATGTTTAACTTCTTGATGACAATTGAAAGGTTGAGTAATTTCTATAAATTCGGTAAGTAATGGATGTTGTATATTTTCTTTTTTGATAGTTGAAATTGATAGGCTCGGTCCTTGATCTACTGTTCCTCTTTTGGATAAAGAGGTTGTATGGTCTACTAACCGACTTCGTTTTACGTCCACCATTAGGCCGTATTTCTTTAAAAAATCTGCACCAAGGATGGGTTTTGACACAGCTGCTATAATGAAGGTCCAAACATATTGTTTACCCAATCCAAAATCCAATTTAATGGTTTCTTGTCCATAGGTGTTAATTTCTGTGTTATTAGCAGCATATAATTTGAAATCTGTCTGAAATTGTTTTGATGAGTGATGATTTTTGGGTATAACAGAAATTTCGGCGCCAGTATCTACTAGAAAACGTAGTCCTGTGGTGATATCTGTAATAAAAAGGCGGCATGAATTAGAATTATGACCGGTAACATTTGCCGCGTCAATGTTCCGGTTTTCTAGTTTTCCGTCTGCTCGTTTAAGTTACAGATCGGGGTGCGTTTAATAGTCTTTTTTTCGATTTTTGTGCAAGGAATGTTTGATGATGGAGAAATGGTTGTGTTAGGTTGAATGATGGCAGATGTTTGACAAGGTATGCGAGGTATGTTTGATAATGAATGATATGGTTTGGTTGATTGAAAGTTAGCTGATTCTAGATATGGTGGTGGATGTAATGTGTTGTTTGTGAATATAATGGGATGCCGTTGATTAAAGAGTGGTTGCGTAAGTGGTGACTCGTTACGGCAATATTCAAAATTTAGCGGTTGTCTTGCATTTTTCTGAAGAGCATGAATTTGTGTCGCCATTTCCTCAATCTTCTTTTCCATTCTCTTCATCAGTGCGGTGGAAATATAGGTACAGTTTTCTTCATTATTGTAGGTATGAATGGCATAAATTTGATCCGCTGTGGCCGCTAATTGGTCCAGGTTCTTGTCAACAACGAGTAAAATAGATTGGTTGAAAGGAGGAAGTTTCTGTAACCATAAGACCTTAAGTATGTTCTCCGAAAGTAGGTTGCCTGCTAGTTCTCGCATCTCTCTTAAAAGTTCAGAAGGTCGTCTGTCGCCGAGTACAAGAGATGCAGATGTAAGTTTTTTAATGCGTTGGTCTGCTGTGGTGCCGTAAACTTGTAGGATCCTTTTTTTAATTGCATCATACTTGCAAGAGTGTGGTGGAGATGTCACTATGTCGCTGACCTGAGCTAAGATTTCGGTTTCGACATTGGCTACAACATAGTGAAATTTGGTGTCGTCTGTGGATATTTTTGCTAGATGAAACTGTGATTCTACTTGAATAAACCATAACTCGGCGTTGCTTTTCCAGAAAGGTGGTGTTTGAGTACTTATCCTCTGAAGACTATCCATATTATTGGTGTCTTCTAAAGTTGGAGCGTTTCGTATCATCCTTGTGGATTTCGGGGTCACCAATGTGCCTAGTTGCTTTTGTTGCGGCTACTTGGGTATTCTTTAGTAATTAATAAATCCATTTGTAAAAATAACATTAGTTTTATTTACTTCACAAATTGAGAGTGTCATAATATAAACAAGATTGACATATGAAAATATTTATAAAAATAAGGTAAAGAATTAGAAAAGGTTAGGTCACGCCACATACTCCGCCACCAGTGGAAACGTCGGTATATCTCATAGGAGCTCTGATTTGCCGTCCGTATCTTGACGTGGTGGTTGGGTTTGATGATAGTTCAGGTGGTGGTAGTGGTGATGGTGATGGTAGTGGCTGTGATGATAGTAGAGGCTGTGATGGAGGTGATGGCGTTGATGGTAATACAATACGAGTAGGTGATGGTGTTACTCGTAGTAATGTTCCTTCACGGTCATAGTGTATAATAGCAGGTTTGAGCCGGTCAATCGAAACTGTTGAAGGTTTTCCTTTTATAAGTAATTTAAAATGCTTTGGTGATTTTTCCAACACAAAGAAAGGACCATCATAAGGTGGTTGTAAAGGTTTTCTGATAGTGTCATTACGAACAAAAACATGTTGACTAGAATTTAGGTCTTTATGTACAAAATAGGTGTGCGGTCCGTGATGTTTTGGCTGAACTGGTCTTAACGACCACATCATTGTTTTTAATTTTTGCACAAAATCAGCAGGTGAATCAGGACTGTCGTCGTTTCTATTTAATAACATTTCTCCAGGAAGTCGTGGGTTTTCGCCATATAAAAGTTCTGCTGGTGTGGCATTGATGTCTTCTTTAAACGTCGATCTTAATCCAAGCAGAATAAATGGAATAATTTCTGTCCATTTGTTTGTCTTGTGGCACATGATTGCTGTTTTGAATGTCCGATGCCAACGTTCTATCATGCCATTGGCTTGTGGATGGTATGCTGTTGTGTGTATGTGATTAGCTCCTAGCATTTTAGTGAGTTCTCGGAAAAGTTCTGACTCAAATTGTTTGCCTTGATCAGTGGTAATTGTGTGAGGGCAGCCGAATCTTGCAACCCAACCGGAGATGAAAGCTTTGGCAACGGTTTCAGCAGTTATATCGATAATTGGGATTGCCTCTGGCCACCTTGTAAATCTATCAATAATCGTTAAACAATATCTAAAACCTTCAGAAAGGGGTAAAGGACCTATAATGTCAAGATTAATGTGATGAAATCTGTCGCTGGGCACTGGAAAAGGTGCCAATGGAGCATGGATATGTCGTTGGATTTTAGATTTTTGACAGATAAGGCATAATTTTGTCCAAGTTTTAATATCTTTGTTCATGCTTGGCCATACGTATCTTTGCGATATTAATTTAGTAGTAGCTCTAGATCCAGGATGAGATAAAGAATGTAGTTGAGTAAAAATTTGTTTTCGAAAAACTTCTGGTACGTATGGTCTAATATAATTAGTAGAAATATCACAATATAAATTTCTATTTAAATTTTCTATCAGAATTTTTGTCAGTTTGAGAGATGTTGAAGTTGATAATAAGAGTTGTGCGAGTTGGTTATCGGATTCTTGAGCATGAATAAAATTTTGTTTGTCGATTAATTCTGGAAGCGTTATTGAATCAATACGCGACAACGCGTCGGCAACGATGTTATTAATGCCGGAGATATGTTGAATGTTAGTTGTGAATTGCGATAAATAATCTAAATGTCTTGACTGTCGTGGGGTGAATTTATCTCCGCTTTTTCTAATTGCAAAAGTAAGTGGTTTATGGTCTGTATATAAAATAAAATCTCTGCCTTCCAAAATGTATTTAAAATGTTTTACAGATGAGTATGCTGCTAAAAGTTCTCTGTCGAAAGCACTGTATTTAACTTGTGTGTCATCCAGTCTTTTAGAATAAAATCCCAATGGTCTCCATGTATCATCTTCATATTGTTGAACGACTCCACCAATAGCTTTGTCTGATGCATCAACCATAAGCGCTAATCGTGCATTTTGTTTGGGGTGAGCGAGGAGAGTCATTTTTTTAAGGTCTTCCTTAATTTTTTGAAATGCGATATTGTCTTCGTTAGTCCAGTCCAATTTTTTATTGTCATTCTTTTTAGCTCCTTGTAAATGTTTTGTTAAAATGGCTTGAGTTTCTGCTGTGTTAGGTAAAAATCTTCTATAAAAATTTACCATAGCTAAAAATCGACGGAGTTCTTGTACTGTAGTGGGCGTACTGTAATTATTTATGGTTTCGACTTTATTAGGTAGCGGTGAAATTCCATTGGTAGTAACAAGGAAACCGGTGTACTCCAGTGAATCGACCTCAAAAATACATTTCGCTACGTTAATCTTAACTCCATATTCTAAAAATCTTTCAAAAAGCTTGCGTAGATGTTGTGTGTGTTGCGTTTTGTTTGTGGAAGCGATAAGAACATCGTCGAGATAGCAGAAACAAAAATCTAAACCATTTGTCACCTCATTTATAAATCGTTGAAAAGTTTGAGCAGCGTTGCAGAGTCCAAAAGGCATACGGTTAAACTCAAATAAGCCAAATGGAGTAGTGACTGCTGTTTTTGGAATATCTGATGGTTCGACTGGAATTTGGTTGTATGCTCTGACGAGGTCTATTTTTGAAAAAATCTGCTTTCCGTGTAGAATACTAGAAAAATCCTGTATGTTGGGAATAGGGTATTTGTCTGCGACAGTGATACTGTTTAATTTACGATAGTCTCCACATGGTCTCCATTCTCCAGAACTCTTAGGTACCATGTGAAGAGCACTGGACCAACAACTTTTCGATGGGCGACATAAACCTGATTCGACCATGAAATCGAATTCCTTTTTAGCAATTTCGAGTTTGTCGACAGACAGTCGTCGAGGTTTACTGACGACGGGAGGGCCTGTAGTTATAATATGGTGAGTTGTTGAATGTTTAACTTCTTGATGACAATTGAAAGGTTGAGTAATTTCTATAAATTCGGTAAGTAATGGATGTTGTATATTTTCTTTTTTGATAGTTGAAATTGATAGGCTCGGTCCTTGATCTACTGTTCCTCTTTTGGATAAAGAGGTTGTATGGTCTACTAACCGACTTCGTTTTACGTCCACCATTAGGCCGTATTTCTTTAAAAAATCTGCACCAAGGATGGGTTTTGACACAGCTGCTATAATGAAGGTCCAAACATATTGTTTACCCAATCCAAAATCCAATTTAATGGTTTCTTGTCCATAGGTGTTAATTTCTGTGTTATTAGCAGCATATAATTTGAAATCTGTCTGAAATTGTTTTGATGAGTGATGATTTTTGGGTATAACAGAAATTTCGGCGCCAGTATCTACTAGAAAACGTAGTCCTGTGGTGATATCTGTAATAAAAAGGCGGCATGAATTAGAATTATGACCGGTAACATTTGCCGCGTCAATGTTCCGGTTTTCTAGTTTTCCGTCTGCTCGTTTAAGTTACAGATCGGGGTGCGTTTAATAGTCTTTTTTTCGATTTTTGTGCAAGGAATGTTTGATGATGGAGAAATGGTTGTGTTAGGTTGAATGATGGCAGATGTTTGACAAGGTATGCGAGGTATGTTTGATAATGAATGATATGGTTTGGTTGATTGAAAGTTAGCTGATTCTAGATATGGTGGTGGATGTAATGTGTTGTTTGTGAATATAATGGGATGCCGTTGATTAAAGAGTGGTTGCGTAAGTGGTGACTCGTTACGGCAATATTCAAAATTTAGCGGTTGTCTTGCATTTTTCTGAAGAGCATGAATTTGTGTCGCCATTTCCTCAATCTTCTTTTCCATTCTCTTCATCAGTGCGGTGGAAATATAGGTACAGTTTTCTTCATTATTGTAGGTATGAATGGCATAAATTTGATCCGCTGTGGCCGCTAATTGGTCCAGGTTCTTGTCAACAACGAGTAAAATAGATTGGTTGAAAGGAGGAAGTTTCTGTAACCATAAGACCTTAAGTATGTTCTCCGAAAGTAGGTTGCCTGCTAGTTCTCGCATCTCTCTTAAAAGTTCAGAAGGTCGTCTGTCGCCGAGTACAAGAGATGCAGATGTAAGTTTTTTAATGCGTTGGTCTGCTGTGGTGCCGTAAACTTGTAGGATCCTTTTTTTAATTGCATCATACTTGCAAGAGTGTGGTGGAGATGTCACTATGTCGCTGACCTGAGCTAAGATTTCGGTTTCGACATTGGCTACAACATAGTGAAATTCGGTGTCGTCTGTGGATATTTTTGCTAGATGAAACTGTGATTCTACTTGAATAAACCATAACTCGGCGTTGCTTTTCCAGAAAGGTGGTGTTTGAGTACTTATCCTCTGAAGACTATCCATATTATTGGTGTCTTCTAAAGTTGGAGCGTTTCGTATCATCCTTGTGGATTTCGGGGTCACCAATGTGCCTAGTTGCTTTTGTTGCGGCTACTTGGGTATTCTTTAGTAATTAATAAATCCATTTGTAAAAATAACATTAGTTTTATTTACTTCACAAATTGAGAGTGTCATAATATAAACAAGATTGACATATGAAAATATTTATAAAAATAAGGTAAAGAATTAGAAAAGGTTAGGTCACGCCACAGGCAACGTACCGTGCGCTTCATCTTTAGCGATGAGGCACATTTCTGGATGAATGGGTACGTGAATAAATTAAAATTATCGAATTTGGGACCGATACATACACATGAGATCCAAGAGCATCCAATGCACCCCGAAAAAGTCACCGTTTGGTGTGGATTTTGAGCTGACAGCGTCATAGGTCCATATTTCTTTGAGAACGACGTTGGCCAGACCATCACTGTCAACGGCTATAGGTCGATGATGACCCACTTCTTTTGGCCTGAATTGGATGATCTGGACACCAACGACATGTGGTTACAACAAAACGGCGCTACGCGCCACACAGCTCATGCCACAAACGATTTGAGGGCATGGTCATCTCACGTGGAGGTGATGTAAACTGGCCACCGAGATCGTGCGATTTGAGGGCATGGTCATCTCACGTGGAGGTGATGTGAACTGGCCACCGAGATCGTGCGATTTGAGAGCATGGTCATCTCACGTGGAGGTGATGTGAACTGGCCACCGAGATCGTGCGATTTGAGGGCATGGTCATCTCACGTGGAGGTGATGTGAACTGGCCACCGAGATCGTGCGATTTGAGAGCATGGTCATCTCACGTGGAGGTGATGTGAACTGGCCACCGAGATCGTGCGATTTGACCCCGTTGACTTTTTCTTGTGGGGTTTTCTTAAGTCGCAGGTGTATGGGAATAAGCCACAAACTGCAACGGTTCTCAAAGCCAATATAACCTATGCCATCGGTCAAATTCAGTCATGGAAAATGGCGCTCCACCCAGACAAGCCATTGTTATGCAAGCCGCTTAATGAAAGACCCTTTAGAAAGATATAAGTTATAGTAATGAAAGAGATATGTAATAGATAAACACGTACGAGTATATGGATGTCAACCAAAGATTTTGTAAGACGACGCACCATTATTCTTTGTGTATTTCACGCACTTTAAAACCTGCGCGTTTTGGCTACCAAATTATAATATTGAACGCCCAATCTACGCTTTAAGTCATTGAACGAGACTAACTTTAGTTGAATTGGTAAAGTACATTAAACAATGTTGTACTCAGGTGATTAGTGTACCTTAACTAGACTATTAATTATATTTAACCTAAGAATAGAGAAAGTAGCTGTAGATATAAATTAAATAAGGAAAAGTGAAATTCACACTAATTATATACATAACTTATGAATGGAGCTACGATAATCGATGCCTGAGACATCATTTGCAGCCAATTGAGACGCTTCGAAATATTTACCTTACTTTACCTGATTGATGTTGCGCGGAGGATTGCGGATTCTTCTTTTAGTTACAAAGTAAAGTTTGGTTACGTATACCCACTAGGGCCGGCAGTCCCGACATTTGATAACGACCGCTATACGAGTATTACCGATTTAAGTCGGTAAGTCAAAAAAACTCGCCACTTACAAAATAAAAAATCTGATTTGGTCAATATCATTAGTTCCAATTGACGGTAATATTATTTATTTAATTGAAACCTAATTTAATTCACAAAATATACAAAGGCGTGACATAGTGTCGCTTGACATTCTCTGCCTATCAGACCTTCGATAACGAGAAAATTTATATAAGGTAGGGTGCAATATGTCAATTAAAAATGAAATAGATGGGAAATATAAGTAAAAAAGTATCATTACGACCGTTTCCCTTTCGGGGTGATCAGTAACCACGCTTATAAAGAAGCGAATTCACATTTAGCCAACTTTACTATAGGTCAATCATGACAAGTGGCAAGCTCGTCGATGTCTCCAGCGTACCAAACTTAAGAAATATTACAAATAAATTAAATAATAATTAAATGTATTTATTTATATTAATAAATATTTTTGAATCCCGACCAGGAATCAAACCCGGTACCTCCGAGTCTAAATCCACGAACTTAACCGCTAGACCACGGAGGCAGTCGGAAATATAAGTGTATAGAATAATACTAAATAATTATACCGTATAAGAACTTAAAGATTGTTTCCAATTCCTATATGACTTTCACTTCGTTCTTCCCATAAAAACCTATATAAAATTCCTCCCCACTCTTCCAGCAGATATTCAGATTCCTGTACAGTCTACAGTCTACTCGCCAGTGGAACAGACTTTTATTTAATTATCAGACAAGCACCATCTCTTAAAATATTCAAAGATAAGTTATACAAATAATTACTTCACAAACAGAATAATTCGCCACTCACTTATTATATATGCGATATACTCGTATAAAAATTGTTAGAATAAAAACCAACTAAGCCATTTTTGCACAAAAAACTCCCTAGCGCTCTTATTGTATACTAGCTGACCCGGGGAACTTCGTACAGCCTAACTATTGAATGTCGTGATTGAACTGAACATAATATTTCATATTAATTGTATTACTTCCATAAAATCATAAATTTAGTTCAGCTAATAAGTAACACGACATTTAATGACTGTTAGGTGGTACGAAGTTCGCCGGGTCAGCTAGTATAGTAAAAAAAAAACAACTATCTATTTTATTTCTAACCTTCTGCACCCGCTTATTGCATATCTCAGTCACAAAGGTTGGTTGGTAGAAAATGCATTCACGTCATTAAGCTCGCCTATTAACCTGCACTTGTTTTGGTTCTGTACAATAAATAATTTATTATTATTATTAACTTATGTCAATAAAAACCAAGTCAGCTACATATTATCTCATTTATGCCCTATTATGGCGCGGTGGTGGCTCGGTTGTAAGAACGCGTTCCTTAAATCATACAAAGGTCGGTTCGAACCCACCCGGCATGTACCAATGAGAAAAACACTTTTCATACGTACTGCAGTCATAGATTTACAAAAACACCGTTCCCGTGCCTCAGAGAGCACGTTAAGCCGTCGTTCCCGGTTCCACTAATACCAACTTGTGGAATCGTTGATAAATTGTCATTAAAAATTGACATTTATCCTCGCCAAGCCGTCTGGCCAGCGTGGCGAGTGTAGGCGAAATTCTCCAGACATATGTTCCGGAAGGCCCATCTCCAGCAGTGGAGGTCTAGAACGCTGTGTTTTATGGGCTGTAATGATGATGTGTATTATATCAATGGACAATAATATTTATTCATTTGCAAAACTAGTCGAAAATGCCAAAATGTCCGCCGGCTGCTGCTACACGGTATAACTGTTTAGATAATATTCGATATCTTTGCAGGCTGTCAAATTTTGTCGCTAAATAGTTTCTAATATTCGCTTATTTGACAAATAATTTCGATACGATTCCGACATTTTTATTACTAAAGGTAGGCACTCACTATACATCCAAATGCACGCCGTTTTAATAAAACTATCCGAATAGACGTGTGTCTAATTGTTTAGCATACTGATAATCAATTATCGCATTTATTTCGCTTTCGCGGTGCCATTTTTTACAAGATTATCAAGCTGACGTCGTCACTGGCGGCGGTTTAACGCAAAATAAATTAACCCCGTTTTATAGCATTTCCAACATTTCGTAACAACTTCAAAAACTAGCACGAAATTTTAGTTTTGTTAAGAAATACCACTTTTTATAACAATGCTAACATTTCTTCAAAATAAAACGAGCTACTTTTTGACAAGTAACAAATAATAACAAATACAACCGTACAACCAAATAAAGAGACTGGGACAACAGCCCGAGTAATTTTTCACAGCACAACAATAAATAAACTTGAATGACTTTATTAAATTGTTGGCACAATTTACCCTAAATTCACGTAAGCGCTCAGTTTGAAAGCCTTAAAATATTTATTTGGGGTTGCCAGGCTTAAAGCAAGACGCTTCCCAAGTATTGTACGGTTTACAAAGTAGATGTGCATCCTAAATAGGACACCCGAGGCCCAAGATAAATGTTACGACATTTTCTTTGTATAAACCAGAGACGTATATGTAAGAGTGGGTACAATTTTAGAATTAATAAAAAAATATATATGTATATATCGGTAGATAAGTACCATAGCTTTAATATTATTATTATTATCTTTTAGTTATGAGTAGTTTTCTCAATAAAACTCATTGTCAAACATAAGTGGTCATGCACCCACAATTCCTGCGCATTTTAGGTATTTTATTTGTTATTTATTTTAAGTATATCTGTTTCTTTTTGATACCCGAATTTGTTAAATAAAAAAATATCAAATGGAGAACTACCTCTACCTAATATATAAACTAAAATAATAAGCAAAGCTACAATATGAGCTAGTGCAGAATGAATAAAACTTTAATTTTTATTATTTTCACACAGTATTCAGGATTTAAAAACTACTTATACTTATAATAAAAATAAATATAAACTTTACCTAATATGTTTTATTATAAAAAAAAAAAAAAAGTATCATCACGACCGTTTTCCCTTTCGGGGTGGTCAGAAACCACGCTTATCAATAAGCGGATTCACATTTAGCCAACTTTACTGCCGGCCAATCATGACAAGTGGCAAGCACGTCGATGCTAATTATTTATTCATAGTTTTATTATAAACTATGAATAAATAATGTCCTTCAGACATACATATGTAAAATTTACTTATGTAAACGTATATGATTAGTTGATTTAATAAAATTTATATAAGACGAATTTCATTCGGAAACTATAGTAATAAACTAGAGTTTTTTTTTGTATAAACGTCGACTTCTTTTTATCATTTAGGCACACCTAAAGATGCTCGATTGATGTTAAGATCACGCGAACAAGTGATACATGCTCATTCGTGAACTAGAACGCTTTGAAAAAATCGCTTCGTAAAGAAAACCCGTCCGAACATGCAACAACATTATTATAAACTAACTTAAGATGGCCGTGGTATCACATGTCGCTGACAGATGATAACCACGTATAGCCTATGTCCATTCGGGTATCAAGAAACATCTCTGCCGAATTTTATTATAATCGCTCCTATACTAGGCGTTAGGCAAAACAAACAAGCCAACAGACAAATGCCAGTGGACATGTTGTACTTATATGATGACGTCATTATTGCCTTATGTCCGTCTCATGGTTCCAAGGATGAATTCTGAAAAATTTATTTAAAATCTGTTCAGTAATATAGGCGTGACAACGAGATATACATACATAGATACATTTTTTTTTTTTATATTAGCACGACATGTGACCTTGCGGCCACCTGATATTAAGTGGCGCGTGAGGCCCATGAATGTTAGCAACTGAAATTAGACACTCATGACAGACATCAGATCCTAACACTATACCGGCTTGACTGAGCATGACGGCAATCCGAGCCTGATCCTGAAACGTGTGGATTGGGTTTATCGGCACGAACGGTGAATACTTCCCCGCCCCGGCAGACTGGGCAAATTACCACCATCAGTCCGCCAACCACCTCTAGACATAGACAAAGCTTCTTTCTGATTTATAAAAATATTTCTCAAATCAAATCATTTGGCCACGGTCTATTATGTTTATACCAGTATCTATGGGATAAACTTCAGTTTTTTTGGCAACCAAGTTTATCTCCCCGCGGTAAGACGAAGTAGATTGCCTCCGACCTACAGGGTGTTGTTATTTCTTCTCGGAGAAGTAATTTCAAAAAATGACATTTGAATTAAGTTGTTTTGATACTGAATACGTAATATAATCGTATTCATTGGCGGCAAAATATTTCGTGAATAATGTTTTTTGGATTGCGCCATCCGCTTTAGCAGTATGTAGGCACTCGCATAGTCATTTAATCATAAAACAATACATATTATAATTCAATTAAATAGCAATTATTATTATGAATATATATATTTTCGGGAGTTAAGGCTATAGATTTAAAACGCGGAGGTTCTGGGTTCGATTCTTAGTCGTGAACACAATACTATTTCATTTATAATGTGACCTTTCTCGAGCTTGGTACGCTAGACGAGATTACCACTTGTCATGATGGGCCTACAGCTAAGGTGATACAGATGAGGCAACTGCTGCAGTCGTCGTTATCACCCTGGGTGAAACTCAATCTACAAGACGTTCATCCGTTCGAGTCTGACCTACGCTGCCCCGGCGTGACAATCCAGACCGAACAGTATATCTTTTTGCGCGCGACCGTTGGAACTTCGTGGTTTGTGTGGAACACCGTACTCCATGATGACCTGAAGATGTAGGCCATCCATGTAGCTCGAGCCTACCGTAGCCGCTTCTACCATCTTCAAGGCATCACGCCCGGGTGATCCTGGTGCCCAAGGCTTAGCTCGTGCAGTTGTCGGCATATCTACTTCTAAACGCAGCGTTACACACTACATCCTACAAAGGGTGACCCCTCCCAAATGCCACACACCCTACATTGGCACCCTGCCGTCGACGCCCGCTAAGTGGGTTTGACCTTGGAGTATTCAGCCACAGGCAAAACTTAAATTTTACAGTATTTTGTTGGGTAGGGAGAATAGAGGAAGGAGATGGTGAGCGTGTTATTGCGCAATATAAACAGGGAAGGTCTTTAATAAACCAGCCCATTAAAGTCGGTCGCAAGCTCCCTCTCTTCCTTACACAAGACAGACCCAGCACCCGAACAATTAATCCATAGAATACTAAGTTGTGACACCTAACTTATGACAGTAAACAGTACACCATAGCGGGCGGCGTGCGTGGATTTCGTGCTCTGTGGTAAAGCAGAAGAACGTTTCACATACTCAAGCCTTAGTATAATTGACTTCACGCGTCATGTAACCCACCTTATTGTAATATTCGTGGGTAATTTAGCCATTTTTCCTCGCAATAATAATGTTAACGTCGGATAATGCACTTTTACGACGCTAATAAAAAGTGCTACACTCTACCGAACCATTTCTTTTATTGACGACCATTTCCGGTGCACGTTCGCGGCAATAAGTCCAAATTACACCTATTACGGACATAGCTTTCAAAATTAGCAAACTAAAATGGCAGTTAACGTCTACAGCCGACAAGCGATGGTAAAAACCACGTACTGGAAGACTCAGATTGGAATAACCCCGCCAGATAGACGAATGACTGGATCCACACAATTTGAAGTTGCTTAGCGAGCTATGGAGAGAGCTATGCTTGCTATCTGTGATGGATAGAATTTGAAATGTAGATATTCGTCAGAGGACTAAAGTTACTGATATAGGTAAGGTAGCATCCAAAATTAGCAAGCTAAAGTGGCAGTGGGCGGACACATCCTCCGTAGAACCTTATTTATACCGAATTAACTGATGACAAAGGTTATAATAAAATAAAATAAACATTGACACCAATTTTTAACTTCCTATATACATATAAATGTACATATAAATAAATTACAAACTAGGATATATATATATATATATGCGCTCGAACCATACACCCAGTTTTTGAAAACAGAGAAAAGCTACTATTTGAGAGTTTTCATTAAAACCCTCGAGCGTGTATTAAATAAGGATATATTAAAAATCCGTTTGATATTTTAGAGCAAGCACATTAACCCGATTTTATTTTTAAAAAGCTGGATTTTCAAGCCTTCTGAAGTTCAACTTTGGAAAGTTAATCGTTAATTATATACAATAATAGCTTCAGGATATTGTTGGGGCTGCCACGCTACTGTAGTACGTCGGAAATGTTTGCGCAGACATTGAATAAGTAAGAGTAGTACCATCTGTCGATATTTGACCCGGACTGTCCAACAAATCATTTTTAATGTATTTTAATACGTGTTATCCTATTTTCCATACACTTGTAAGCCTCGGCTGGGATGGACTTCAATTTCTTAAGCGAATTACATTTTATGGCTTCAATAGACCCATGGCGCGTTCTCCGAAGCATAATTTTAAGTTTTGAAAACAGGCAGGTTTTAGAGAGCCAAATCTGGCGAATACGGTGGGTGAGGGATGACTCACGTTTTGTGTTTGATCAAAAAATCAGTCACAATCATGCTGGAATGTGACTGTGAATTATCATGGTGAAAAACCCCTGAATTGACTGCCCACAAATCCGGTCGTTTACGGCGAATTGCTTTACTCGCCTCAAAACAGCTTGGTAATTCCTCATTGACCGTTTGCCCATCTGGAACGAATTTTGATTTTAGACCGACTAGATTTTTTTTGGGTTTTGGCTCATTTTTGAAGCGTCATTCGCTAGATTCTTGGGACCTCTACTCGACGTCGTTTCTGCAAAAGATCCACGTCTGTTGGTAGAGTATAGTACTAAGGTTGACGCGCTTCATACACAAAACATTAACCAAAATGTTTGAATCGATCGATGAGTTGTACTGTCTTGTCAATTAGTATTTATTTTGTTTTACTGTCGAGAGGCCGAACTAATAAACATTTTTAGCTTCTGTGTTAGTTTTAAGTAATAATACATGTACACTGTTGGTAACCCCATTAATATGATTTTGTTTCGCAGGTGACCTGCCGCGGCCGAGAAGTAAGGGTGAATACGTGTATGTGATAGTACAGCTGCTGTTTGGGTTGCTTCTGTTCGCCACCGTGCTGGGCCATGTGGCTAACATCGTCACCTCCGTCAGCACAGCCAGGAAGGAGTTCCAGGGTGAGTTATCACCATCAGCATAGCATATGCTCCTATAGGGCATTGTGTCTGTGTCAAAGTCTTTGTTTAAACTACTACGAGGCGACAATGTATTGCATATAAGTTCATTTGTCGATGACTTTTGGAAGTGATTATTTATTTAAAACTTTATTGCACTATGTACAAAGGGCGGGCTTAATGCCGCTAGGCATTCCTTAGTAGCCAGTAACAATACAGAACATTACAGTCATGAGGCTGGGTGCAAAGGATTGTAAAAAAAGTTGCCAAATGAATTAATTTAATCTTACATACAATATACTCGTATATTGAAATAAATACTACACACTAAATTGGCTACTATATACTACATACAATACATACGTTGTGAGGAGCTCTTTAGGTAATGAGAGTACACCAGCATTTTAAACAACGATTTGCTGGGTGCTTGGCGATTTTCAACAGGTAAACTGTTCCAGAGATTTGCGGCCACTACTGCAAATGAGTTAGACTGTGAGCTAGAGTAAAGACAGGGGATAGATAGAACAGAATTGTGTGAAGAACGAGAGATCTGTCATGAAGTTTATATTTTTTTCTGTCGTTGGCTTTAGGCCCTTTAGACGACTCCCATTTGTTAAGGGATTTTAAACTCAGCGTTTTGAAATTTCTTTCACCACCGCTTAATTTATGACAAAAATAGTTACTCTAAATTCAAAACTAAATCCTATGTCTAGATCTCTATAAAAGTTATAATGTTAAGTTTAAAGAGCATCAAAAATGAAAGTTGGAGTGTTTGGAAACAGCACTAAATCCTATAGACTGGTAGAAGCTGGCACATTATCAGGATAAGCATATAAACGTGACGTCACGTGCTCACAGCTACGTGCTGCTCCGGTGATCCGATACTTGTGGCACGCGAGCTTGCCTACCTTCGCTAAAATATTTTTAAATATTTAATTAAATCGTAATATAGATAGTGTACTTGTATAATGCAATAGATAGTTGGACAATTTAGAATGTTTATAAAGAACTAAAGCTGTAAAAACAATGTAACGATTTATTTATTGTTTTTTGTATTATACGAGTATTTTAAAGACCGTTGTTCTTTTGCCTACACTCATCACGTTTTGTCTAAATGTCAGAGCTAAAATTAAGTTAAAATCAAATATAAATAATCTAACAAATACTAAAATAAAATATAAAAAATATATGAGCATAGCGGTTAAAGATAATATTTAAAATAAAATGGGACACTCAGCCAAGGAGTTGTCCAAACGGCTAATGGAAAAGTCTGGAGACAGTAAAACTGGTAATTATTTCTGCCAACGTATTAGCCTCGCTATAGAGAAGGGAAATGTTGCCAGCCTCCCTGAAGGGTCGTCTCTAGTGGACATTTTTTACTTATAGTAATTTTTATTAGGTCTAGTTTATATATATTCTTTGCGTTTTAAGTAGTTTTTAATTAAATAAATAAAGGTAAAATATTATAAATCTATAATATATTCTAAGGGAATAGACGAGTTTTATAAAATGTCATTTAAGTATTCATTTGTACCTAGGACCAAGTATTGGTTCTAGATTTGTACTAAAGGCTGTCTCAGAATGTTTTTCGTTTTTTTATATTTAAATAAAATACATCAAAATTAATTCTAATACGGTTTATTTGTTACTAAATATATATAAGTATATTTTTTTTAAATATCCGAAGTAATTTACAAACAATATAAAAGAATTACAATATTAAATAAACTATATTACAACAAAATCTTACCTAAAAATAATAATAATAATACATTGAAAATAAAAATTAAATACTTACAAAAAAAATAGCTCCTCCAAATCGCTGTCTTGTGACATGGTGCCCAATACACTAGCAGCATTTCCCCTTTTAATTAGGATACTTAATTTTTGGGAGAAAAAACTGCCAGCCCTATTGTCACCAGAGACGTCAATGAGCCTATTAAATTATTTAATTTAATTTGTAAAAAAAACCAACCGTTTGCAAACAGCTACTATTGTAACTTTTTTTTTCTAGTAAAATGAATTCACTTCACATGTTATAAATGACTTGTTTGCTGCTCTTCACGAATTATTGACAGAGTGATAAGTTGCCGAGGAGACATTAACAGGCCTCCAAGGAAACCTGACCTAATTTTTCCGTGTTACTTAAAGAGTAGAGTCTACAACCCTTTTTACCACCCAATTTGAATGCTACAAAAAATCACAGACGCAATTAAAGCTATTCCTAGGTCGATGCTCCAGCGTATGATTAAGAATTTTAGTTCTAGGTTAAACGAAAGTTTTAAAGTAATAAAAAGGTAAAGTAGAAGTTTTGTTTTTAAAAATAAAATTTACAATATGATCTTTTATTTAATATCAAATAAAACTAATTGGAATTAAATTATAACTTTGTGGCATTTGGGGTTGAAACAATGGGGGTATATTCTCTTGATACCCACAAATTTATAAAAGAACTGGGTAAACGAATTTTTCAAGATTGTGGCGATCCCAAATGCCATAACTACCTAAAACATATTTTTTCCATTATAACTCAACGAGGAAATGCGGCGAGCGTTTTAGGTACCCTCCCTGGTGGTATGCCCTTAGTTTATTTTGTAGAATAGTTTTAATAAGCGGATTCACATTTAGCCAACTTTACTATAGGCCAGTCATGACAAGTGGCATCGTACAGACATCGTACCAAACTCGAGAGATATCACAAATAAATTAAATATTAATTAAATGTACAATTTATTTACATTAATAAATATTTTTTGTGTCCCAACCAGGAATCGAACCCGGTACCTCCGAGTGTAAATCCACGGACTTTACCGCTAGACCACGGAGGCAGTATTTTTAGCTTAGCTTTATTGGAATTAATACTGATGTCTTTAATTTAAATATCAAAAACGAAAAACATTGTGAGACACCTTTATAATGTCTTGTCAATGAGAAAGTTTTTGAGCAAACTTTTCAAAATTATTAAATAAGTGAAAAAGTATACCGATGAGTGTGGTAGGATAGTGAAAAGTATACCGATGAGTGTGGTAGGATAGTGAAAAATATACCGATGAGTGTGTAGGATAGTGAAAAGTGAAGAGATAATATATTATCACGATCTCAAACCTAAGTGACACTTAAAATAAACTTTTAAGTGACTTAGAAGTTGTGACGTGACTTTCGCTTTATGACGTTTCCACCACCTCCGACGACCGGAGTTTACAGCAAATCATTGACTTAAATCACCAGATCAAGTCTAATTCAATCTAAACTTGTAAGTTGCATTGAGCTGCTCATACAGTTCGCAAAATAATTATGCAGGAGGCTATAAGCTGCCCCAGGAAGGTAATTTATCGTATTTTATTTCATAGCAAACTTCACGCCAAGTCCCTTGCGGGGTAGACAGAGACAATTGTGCGCCACTTATCACAGACAAGGCAAAAATGTCCTCGCTTATATTGAGTATTTTTAATAATCATAATAAACACTTCATACACACAATGCAAGTTAATCTAAGTTAAAAATCAACAATAAATTGTTTCGAATGCCCGGTTCATACATTAAGTCAAATACACGCGGATATCTACAAAATATAATTTAAACTTTGTTCAACGCATCGAGATATTAAGATAACAAGTTTTTAATATGCTTTTTTTTTCGTATATAGTTTTATTGACATATAAAGGTTTTGTGAATATATATATATATATATACTAGATTATAGTAGTACCTTAGTAGTACATGACATTTTTATTTTAACATAATTGGATATTTTTTTTTTTTTTTTTTTTTTTTTTTTTTTTTTTTTTTTTTTTTTTTTATCAGAATAATTATGTAATTTATTCGAAGTAGGTAATTCGATACAAAAATATTAATATTAATATTATTATTATATTTTATTTTTTGTATTTGATTAGTTAGGTACATTCGGTATGGCTCTTCCATAATTATATAGATAATTTGGGCTGTTTCTGGTTTTTGTTGTGTTGTTTCGTATTAGCTTTCTGACCATGATTATGTTATCTAGTAGGTAACTAATATTAGTTATCTATTATATTTATTTAATTGTGAAAATTGTCTTAACCAAGTGTTCCAGGCGGTCCCTACGGTGATAATTAAATGAAATGAAATAATGAACTCGTAGCATTGTATGTGGTTTTATTCAAGTGACGTTGACTGAGTTGCAAGTTTTTTTGGTAGCTTTACCACACACAAAAAACGTTATCGAATCGGGAACATGAAGAATGGGATTAAGATAGTGCCATGAGGTGCGAAGTCACGGAATAATCGTAGTACAAGATCCGTAGAAAGCATTCCATGGAATACTTAGAAATGTGTCTTCTTTAACAAACGTCAAACGGGTTACTTATTCAGTATCCAATAAAAATGGCTACATTATATTTGCTGGATGATTGAGTGAAACAGATCTATGCAAAATATGTGCTACAGCGAGCTCATTCTTCGCGATATTGTCGACAAACATTGCAAGGCAAGAACCAAATTCACACTTGAAATTTTATGATAAACTCGAGCAAAATCTTATCGAAAAGCAATCTTGTGATTTTTTTACGATTTGTTTTGTCTTTGTATCAGTTAGGAATTGTCAAAATCAAAATCAAAAGTATTTTATTGTGGATCATAGGTATTTGAATAAGTACATTATTTATCAGAGTCAGAAATCATTTACAAGATGCAATGAATCGTTTTTAGCAAATATGTGCATTGTATATTGTTTATTCATTATCCTTAAAAGCCTATAGGAACATTTGGATCGTCAAATTTTCTTTTTTCTTGAGTGATATTAATATTAAATCAATACAAAAATAAAAATGGCTGAAATAGCTGGCTGTCGTTAGCAAGGAAAAGTTTTCTAATAAGGGAATAGTGCCTGAGATGAATATACCACGTGTAATTGTCAAAAGATCAAATATTTTTTGAGTCTTCAGGTGTCAATGGTAAAACCCCTTTTTGAAATAAAAAAGGTATTTTTTTAAGAGATAAAAAAATATATCCTAAAAACAAGTGTTATTACGAGTATTAATTGATCTCGCTCACAGCAGAGAGACAAAATAGAGAGAGAAACAATTACATAAGTCAACGTTCGCGCGATTGTCGACCTTTCGCTGCCTACTTGATTAGGCTTTGTATGAGAGTGGCGATATTTTTAGGAAAACTTCTCTGCACCGTAACTTAATATTTTATTACTGAATAATTTTAATAAAAAATACGTAGCTCTTTATTTTTATTCTAGATTATAATATAAAAATATTTGCTTTTTAATAAATTTGACGCAGTATATATAATTAATATATATATTTATTTATTTATAATTTATTTTTAATTTTATTATTTAGGTAGCTTTTAATTTATATTTAATGTATATTAAATAACTTCGAATTTATTATATACTGTAAATTAATATATAAAATTATTAATTTGAATAGTGGCTAGCAGCTGTAGAGGGACATTGTCGTTTATACCTACACTAAAATTATACTAAATATTAAATGTCTAATAATTCAAATGTTACGTATTATAATATTAATAATTAAGGAATATGCAGCTGTAGAGAGGCGTTGTCGTTAGGTGTAAATAGTTTTGGCTCTAAACTCTCACAGCTTTCGGATTCATTGCAAGATGTGAATTTCGTATCTCGTTTTCTCGTAGCGTTCTCGTAGTGTCAACAATTTTAATTAGCGCTGCAGCGGCTGAGGAGACTATGGCGCCACTAGTAGGCTGAATCCGTGACCTTCCTCTGGCGCTGCAGCGAAATAGGTCAGCGGCTTCAGTGCTATTTATAGCTCGGGCCGCCCCACCCGCCGAATCGATCCGCCCGCCCAACCGCCCTCCCAACTTCAAACAATTCCACAATTGATCTTCAAATCGGCGAAATACAAACAAAGTGTTACAATTAAATTTGTTATTAGCTTAAAATGTTAAATAGGTATCAGTTTACGGTATGAGGATGGCTTAGATTTTGTTATATTAGGCGACATATTTTACCAAAATCTGGTTTTAAGATTTAGATTACACATTTTTAGCACTTGAAAATACATAAACTCGTACATACATAATATAAAAACAATACACATACATACCATATATAACATACATACATAAATTAATAAATAATAAATAAATATTTCCAGACAGGTCACACAGCGGCATCTAATTTCCGTGGTAAGCTACGAGGCTTGTGTTACGGAAACTAGATAGTTGATAAACTACATATTATACTTTTTTTTTGTAAATATATACATATTATACATATAAACACCCAGACCGAGACAAATTATACAATGTACAACTTGCCCCCTGTGGGAATCGAACCCACGACCTCCCGAGTTCACGGCAACGTTTGTTACCACTAGACCACGGAGGCGGTCAAACATAAACACGCTATAAATAAAATAGATATATACATGCTACACAACTTTGTTACGTCGAGAGACATACAGTTCTCCCAAAGTGATAATGCGCATAGAAATCTTCGTCACTGTTCGGCAACGGTCGTATTCCCCGAGCGTCGGAAGACGATATGTATATGAGTGGTTAAGTGCATTTTCTTCATGCATAATTTAGTAGAATTATGTGTAATAAACTAATAAAAACTAATAAATAAACTAATAAATTAATAAACTATTTAAAGTTGAATAAGATAATTAAAGTTGAAATTAAATTCACCTTTGAAAACAAAACCAAGAACGGTGTGTAATATCAGCTCTATATAATTCCACTCAGAGAGAACACATGCAGTCACCGACCGCCCGAATTGTTTTCGATTGTGTACACATGATATTGACTTCTATTTCTTTCGAACAAGGTGCAAAATGCAAGTGCAATGTTTAGGCTCTTACGATTCAATGATTCGGGTGTTTCCGGGAATACGACAATTAGCGAAGATCTGTATGTGCATTATTAATTTGGGAATACTGTACATTATGTTTCTCAAGAAATAATGTGGTTAGAAGGTTTTTAAATACATTCACGGACGGTGCGTATGTTGATTGCATCATAATAAAAAAACAATTAGTAAGCAATGCTTTCTGCAAAAGAAATTCTGGATTTCCAAAGGCAGTTTCCTTATTCTTGACACAACAAAACTACTACTTACATAAGTTAATAATACAGTGTATTCCCTTCCTCTTTGGCTTTTTGGCAACTAGTGCTGCAGTAGCAACTACAAACACCATTCGTTTATATTTGTATATTATTATTATTAAATTTAAAAACAAACACATTATGTGTGACACGAGAATGTAATATTGTTAAACATGCGGACTGACGTCAGGCCTCCAGTTGTTAAATTTAAATAATTTATATTTATTCTTAAGTTGACACGGCCTTTTTACATCCACGAATATTAATTATCAGTAATGCTATTAAAATATAAGATGACACGGACCTTTTACATCCACGAATATTAATTATCAGTAATGCTATTAAAATATAAGATGACACGGACCTTTTACATGCACGAATATTAATTATCAGTAATGCTATTAAAATATAAGATGACACGGACCTTTTACATGCACGAATATTAATTATCAGTAATGCTATTAAAATATAAGATGACACGGACCTTTTACATCCACGAATATTAATTATCAGTAATGCTATTAAAATATAAGATGACACGGACCTTTTACATGCACGAATATTAATTATCAGTAATGCTATTAAAATATAAGATGACACGGACCTTTTACATGCACGAATATTAATTATCAGTAATGCTATTAAAATATAAGATGACACGGACCTTTTACATGCACGAATATTAATTATCAATAATGCTATTAAAATATAAGATGACACGGACCTTTTACATGCACGAATATTAATTATCAGTAATGCTATTAAAATATAAGATGACACGGATCTTTTACATGCACGAATATTAATTATCAGTAATGCTATTAAAATATAAGATGACACGGACCTTTTACATGCACGAATATTAATTATCAGTAATGCTATTAAAATATAAGATGACACGGACCTTTTACATCCACGAATATTAATTATCAGTAATGCTATTAAAATATAAGATGACACGGACCTTTTACATGCACGAATATTAATTATCAGTAATGCTATTAAAATATAAGATGACACGGACCTTTTACATCCACGAATATTAATTATCAGTAATGCTATTAAAATATAAGATGACACGGACCTTTTACATCCACGAATATTAATTATCAGTAATGCTATTAAAATATAAGATGACACGGACCTTTTACAGCGATGAATTTACGTTTAATTTTTACGTTTAACCTATATATTTATTATGAGTTAGATAATAAGATGACAAGGTTTTTTTTACTGCCACAAAATTTATATTATAATTATGATTATTAAGTATTTAGAATGTAAGCTGATAACGCCTCTTTACAGCCACGATCTGATTTAAGTAGTTTCTAAGTTAGTTGATTATAACTTGCATATAGCAGTGGGTAATGTATTAATAATAAATATGGATTATTCATTCAAATCAGGATTCGTTCCAAAAATTATAAACAATTTTCGTGATACATCAATATTCATAATATTAAACAGACAGAACTATGGATGTCAAAAGTGCTAGAGTGTATAGTAATTCTGACGAAATGAATATTCAGAATACGAGAACAAAACCTTTTCTTTGCAAGAAAAAAAACTCATTTCTCCGAAAATATTTAAAATCGTAAATTTATGCCTTTCAAGGTTTGGAGAGTTTACAACTAAGAATACAGACTTCCAGGATCCCTTGAGGAAACCAGTTTGACAGCTGGAAGGAATAATTGAGTGAAGGAGCCATTGAGGAAAATGGCGTCGTTTGTACCAGCAGACCTTTGAGATAAAACTGATACATACGACTCCATTTTTAACTTTAATTGTTACAATTACAGATACTTTATTTATATGCAACTCAGCCTATATAAATAATAGTTGTCGCGAATGTTTTACGTAAAAAACCCAAAGGTTTTGCTATCACAAACCTGTACCCGCACGGTGTATCCATGGGTTGCCAAGAAATGTGTCTTACGAGAATTCAGAGCTCGTAGGATATAGTTGCTGACTACATAGTTGAAGTGTAACTCCATTGAAGAACATACAAAAGATGTTGAAATAAATCTGAGTGAGTTAGCGAGCTGAAGTCGGTTCAAGTGTTCTAACTTGTGCATTTTAACTATCTGCTTTACTTGACTTAACTTTTCTTTCCCACTTATTTGTAGCAGATAAATTTATTTGACTTTAAGAGATTTGCATTCACTCTCACACTACTTTTTAGTTTTATAGGAAATAATCGTCTATATATATAAAAATGAATGTCTTTGTGTATGTATGTTCCCTATGCATTTCAAAACTATTTAACCGATCAGGATGAAACTTTGGGCATATGTTGTGTGAATATCGGCGAAGGTTTACATAGTACTACTGTTGTCCGATAGGTGGCGCGGATTAGGCACAAAAACATACTGACCGAGAGTACCGAGCGGGAGCCTAGAACTCCCTAGCGCTCTTATTGTATACTATGTAGCTGACCCGGCGAACTTCGTACCGCCTAAGAGTCATTGAATGTCGTGTCACTTATTAGCTGAACAAAATTTATGATTTTATAGAAGTAATACTATGAATACAAAATATATCCACTGTCTCAAACGGGAAGAGAATGTCTTGCGGCATTACGTTCGCCTTTTGTATAGATTTACAATAAAGTTTTTAAATAAATAAAATAAATATAACCTAGGTAATAAGTACATATTTTATTATTATTAACGCTCTAGGAAACCGTTCGTGTGCCGTTTAAATCAAGCGAGCAAGCATTCTTAGCATATTCTATAGATCTTCGCGAGCAAAGGTGGGTAAATTATCTGATCTGACAAATATAATTTGATAAAGAGCTCATTTGGTCTAAACCAACCTTTATAAACAAACCAGATTGATCAATAAGTAGAAACTAGCTTTCCATCTGAATAGTGAGAATATATATTAAACGAATTGATTTAGGCAGAGAGAAGCCGTCGGTAAATGTTTGCTGACTGGTCGGAGGCGGCCCGGACCAACTTAGACTCAATTGAGAGGGGGATCGGTCACCGCGGAGCGACGGCTTGTTTCAGAAATTATATTCTAAGGCTAACGTTACACAAGTTAATACATAAATTACTAGATCGACTGTCCGTACTAAAGCTGGGTCTATACTGGGTGATCTGTGCGTACCAGCTATATTGTGCTCTACTGAAAAACACTAGAACCTTATACAGGTCAGAATATGCACCCACATACCGTAGTCTAATCTCTTAGCGTACGTATAAATTTGGGGACTTTATATAAGCCAGGTGATTAGTATTAGATTAGCTTGTCACTTTAATTATTTTGGCCAATGACGTGTTTATTTATTTATTATGGTGCAACAAACAACTTACAATCCTTGACGATTTACAACTATATGAATACATTAAAGGACCAGACTGTAATTCTGGAGCAGAGCACACACGATATACGCGAGCAAGCTACTTAAAACTACACACAAAATAAGAAAAAATAATGCAAAAAGTTAAAAACAATATTCCAAAACAAATCAAACTTATTCAAAATTCTTGCTTATTCTAATTACAGTTGTATGTATATGTCATGCATGATGATGCAATATGCCCATATTACATACAATATGCTTATTTATGTCAATAGATATTTATTTACAATATTTATTTGTATATAGTTTATATTTAATATTGTTCTTGTCAATTTATTGGAATACAATGTTAATATCAAAATTGGCATAATCTAAAATTACATAATCAAAACAAAAAAAACATGCAAACAAATAATAATAATATTAAAATTTAAAATGTTAAATATTAACGTGTCTCATAGGCATACTCGTACGTTAAACATGTCAAAAGATAACTTGACTTTCGGCAACTGGACGTACATTTCTTAATACATTCAGATTTAAAAGATCTTTAAAAATATTAGATTGTGCAACCGAGAGGGATGCATACGGGTTAAGCCCTCTTAGGTTCTCACTCCTCTCTTCACCTCAGCTAAGTTTATTATAAAACTTAAGTAGGCACTCGTATGTTAGCAAAGCGAGCTAAATATATACGGATGACCTAAATAGTAACTTGGAAAATAGATCGGCATCCAATTTCGTGACATTAGTGCTAGTTTCAAGAATTATTTATAGAACATTCCGTCAAATTGCCAAAAATAATTATCTGAAAATAATCTATATATATAAAGATAAATGTCTGTGTGTATGTTCACTATGCATCTCAAAACTACTTGACTGATCGGGTTGAAACTTTGGGAATATGTTGTGTGAACATCGGCGAAGGTTCCTGACATAGTACTACTGTTGTCTGATAGGTTGGGCATACCAACCGAGGGTACATTCATTGACTGTCAGGCGGTACGAAGTTCCCCGGGTCAGCTAGTATATTATAAAAATTCTACATTTTTAACACATAAAAGGTCACTGGTACGAGGTTTGCATCCTAAACCAAAGTTTCTTAATCCTAGTAGGCACTTTTTATTAGTTTTTTTTTTAAATAGCTGTTGGCACAAAGTCACACTTTTCTGCCTATTATTTGGTAAACTGTATACTTTTTACTGGAAACTCCCCTACATGTAATACCCACTCTCTTTTGCCTCGAACACCTGATGATAAACATCTAATTCCCTACCTGTGACAAAGATTCCTGTATTCTCCACTTCCTGGTCCTTAGAGCCGGATGCATGCAATGCATTTTTCTTTATTTTCAAATTGTAATGCAATTTGCACAAAGTACAAAGGCGGACTTAATGCCCGAAGACATTCTTTAAAAGCCAAACCATGGCATGGGGACAATTATAGGGTGCAATCATAAAAATTATAAAATACCCTATTTATTATATTAATATAACTATTATAAAAGGTAATTTAATAAAATTAATATACTTAAATTTACATCGTATATCCTCATATATATCATAATAGTATATGCATATATATCTTCACGCCAAATCCCTTGCTGGGTAGGCAGAGACAATTGAGCGCCACATGTCACGGTCACGACGTACCTCTTTCGCTTCTTCGACATTCATCAACCTCTTCATACATGCTCTTTTATTTCCATGGCTTTTTAATGTTTTTAATGTACCTTCAGCTATTGTTTTATTTTATTGATCGTGAGTCTTGATCTGCCAGGGCCTCTTTTACCCACAACTTTCGCATTATATATCTTGTTCGTCAATCTCTCTTCCTCATCCTTTCAACATGCCCGAACCATCGCAGCATGTCTTTCCGTTTTTTTTTGTCCCTATGCTTTCTTTCATATCTAACATTTTGCGTATTTCGTCATTACGTATGCGGTCCATCAAAGTGACGCAACGACCTCATTTCTACTGCATTAGATAGTATTTTATAATAGTAATATACTAATAATACACAATATTACACATAAACATATATTACGTAGGTTTAAAAAGAGCAAAATTGTAAATAATCCCTTAAGTAACGAAAACTGTCACTGTCAAACGCTATTAGGTTGAGTTGCAACATCCGTTTCCGACTTACTTATGCTGCGCCAGCTTGGCATCACCTTCTGGCCAAAACCAACAGGGACATGATCCAGAGTCAGCAGAACATATCGCTCAGGGTGGTATCCAGAGCGCCGTGGTTCGTGCGAAATTCTGTAATTGCGAGAGATCTGGAGATGCCTACTATCGAGGCATTTATCATTTATTTTGAAGGTCAGCCCTGGCGGCCTGCTTCAATCGACCCCATTTTTAACTTCAATCGTTACAATTACAGAAATTATTTAATTACTTTTGACGTATTTCTATACTCGCGCTATAAATGTCAGTAAATAAAGGAATACACTATTTTGACAATCAAACGTTTGCGCTTGAATACTGCTGCAGTTCGCAAATATTAATTTAAAACTGCTTTTTTAAAAATGAACTCAAAATTCTGTAATACTATTACTAAAGCACTTCGTACATTGTACGGTCCATTTTATCCCACACTGGAAATTCTGGATATTCTCTGAATTTACGCTGCACATTTTTCTACATTTTGCCACGTGTCGATCAAAATTCAATTTGCCCCGGTTGGTGTGAACCTTTTTATGTAAGAGTGATAGCCGCCGGGAGCGGACACCAACGAAACAATTCAAATCATTGAATTACAACCACCGGGCATTTAATACATGTTCCGATTATTATCTCTATACTCTATAGCGAGTATATTATCGTACATACTATTATTGAATCCTAAGAGTTTCCTAATGCTCTACACATCCCTGGTGCGTAATATTATGGAATATTATGCGGTGGTCTGGTCAACATTCTATAATGTACACGTGCAAAGAGTCAGTCCAGAAAGTATTCCGTCCAATAGGTATATTCGCCAATAGGTATATTCGCCGCATGGAACTGTTACATTCGTACAAAAAGCAAACTGTACAATGTGAATAATTATGAAAAACGATAAATTAAACTTTAAATATGGGGCACAAGTTGCAGTTTATTTTTTGCGGTTTTCCCGCGCTGTCAACTCCCATATTTTACCCGACGTGTTTGAGCTATGGTGCCGCGAGTGACTCCAAGAAAAGCATCAAATTCTGCAGCATCTGGAATTTGATGATGACCTCATTAACTCATTAAAAAGAAAGATATATTACGTCAGACTTGGCTGTATGGGCTAGACCCTTTGCCTTCCCTATCATATCATCCATCATCCATCGGGAGAAGATAACCAAAAAAAAAGCAAACTGTAGTGTTGCCAATTTAAATACATCTAAACGTACACATGTAAAATAATTATTATAAATAAAGCATTAATGCTTTTATTTTGTAATGGCTAATAGCCAAGATTAAAAATAATTACTTTAAGAATAAAAAGCTTCTACTCGTATTTATGGAACGTATAAGAAGAAAAAAAATAACTTCGTTAAATAATGACGTTTCCCAACAACGAAAAACTCAAATCATATATATTTATTTAGATATTAATTTCCAAACAAAAAGTAAAAATTAAAATAAATAATAACTAAACCTAATAAAAAATAAACTATAAGTAAAAAATGTCCTCTAGAGACGACCCTTCAGGGATAGTCCCAAGAAGACTGGCAACATTTCCCCTCTCTATAGCTAAGCTGAAACGTTGGCAGAAAAACTCAAATTAATTGAATATTTTTTATTTCTCGGCCTTCTATTAAAATAATTTAAAAATGAACATGCGGGAGCAGTTGTCCCAGAGGCATTTTTATATTTTTGATGTAAGGACGTTGCAAATTTAGTTCAGATAAATTCATCTATGGGCGCTTGCCATGGTTCTTTTTTTTTTGTTTTATTTAATTCCTCCAACGCCCGGCCATTTGACGTTAAGTCATTAATATGCATTTTCTGTCTCACTTTGTGCTGTTTATTAAATTAAGATCCAGTCTGGGATGAATAATTTAGTATTCTAAATAGTAAAGTTTAGGTCAGTAACTTAAGTTTGTGTCTCGACTTGACCGTAATTACTCCGTTACAGGAGCTGTCGGCTAAAGGCAGGTTTAGACCAAGCGATTTATAAATGACAAATAATACTAAAAACTGCACTACAAATAACAAAATTCACCCACGATTTGTTAAATGGCAGTATGCCAAGGACACTTCATTCCCCCGGTACAGAAATGCTGATTTGCTGCGCGATAAATCCGCCAGACCTCTTGTCACATACAGCTTTAACCAGCCGCTTAGACAGTTTTTTAAAGAACTTACCACTTGGCCGCCACGGTCCAATTGTCTCAAAAACCAAACGGCACAAACACGTAGTCATTGCTAATAGTCTCGTATTTGCGACCTTTGACATTTTTCGCCACATCAGCTGCATCCCCAGCGCTGACGGCTAATCCGTCCGGTAATTATGTAGTTATATGTGTATGTATGTATTATGTATATATGAGTATATGTAGGTTTATATATGATGTATATTAAGTAGTATATGTATTTGATATTAGGTTAAGTATTAGTTATAGCAAAATTTGTCTCTTTTAACTCTTATTTTTGCACCGTCTCATATTTCAGATTGATATCTCCTTTATCCCCAAGGTCGACTGTCAGAGAATGCCTAACGGCATTAAGCTTCGCCTTTTGTACATTGTGCAATAAAGTTTTTAAATAAAAAAAATAAAAAAAAATTTTTATTGTTCTCGCAGTGATATCCAATAAATTACCCATATGATTCCAGAACCGATGGGATCTCGGCAGTAACCAAAGCCCGGCGGATTACATTATTGACAAAACCATGACGGAAGGGATGTATTAAATTGCTGTTTGGTATTTGCAAAATACTTCCATTGCATGATAAACTGAACTTTTTAATTGTCCTGGAGCAATTTGAAGGTAGTGACTACAAAAATGTTTATACTGGATGAGGTTATGATACTAGATTCTCACAAAAGACAAGATACAATGAGTACCGGTATAACAACTATTATGGTAAAAGAACTAGAAAGGAAGTTTTTTTTCATTATATTTAATAATATTATGCACATTGATGACTGTGTAAAAATGTCAAAAAGTGAATTTAAAGGAAAATTTAAGTTGCTATTGCTAAGTAAATACTAACTACTAATAGTAATGTGATTTAATGTTAAATAACTTTGTGTTTTGACAAAGATAGTGTAAATAAAAATACTGTAAAAAAAGAGTGTACTATTCGCCAACAAACTGCAGTTTGGCGTATAATTTTAAAATTGTAAATAGTTTAAGTTTTTATCTGAATAAACGATTCAATAATAATAATAATAAATAATAATTGGTAGTATGAAGTATTAAATTATAATTGGTAGTTATTAATTATAACATTAAAATAACAAGTGATCTAGCACTTACTTTTTAAAAATGTAGATTCCTTTAATTATACAGGTATTTGTGACACGTCATCATTTAAATTATTTTGAACGATTCTACTCCTGCTATTTGAACTTTGAACTTAGTCCTCCAGCAAATTAGTCTCTTGGGACTACTAAGCTGTTAACAGACCACCAGCAACTTACTTAACTTATTCTGGTGACCTGTTAATGTTTAATCTGACTGAGAAAGGAATCTGCAAGGAAAAGGCCACGGGCCAAGGAATTATCCAAGAACAGTTAGTTTAAAGAGTCCGCGAGCACGGCCAATCACAAATGCTACAACAATTGCTCGTGCGTTTCATATTATGTAAATAACGATTCTATAGAATCCAAGGTTTGGACATATTCACAGTTGAAGCATGCTGTTTCCACAAAAACTTGCTTAATCTAAACGCGCCTTTACACAGGCAGCCATTTTACTCTTTAGCCTAAGTGCTACTTCCATAATCCTTCTTGAAATTTAAAACTGTTTTTAATCGCGTAATAGACGTAAGTATATCCCCATCCTTATAGCCTGCAGTCCTTTAAGCGAACTGTGAAAAATCATCATTTTCCTATGATGATTATGATGAGAACGATATCAGACTATAAAAAGTGTCATTACGACGCACGTATCCCATCCGAGGTTTTTTTTTAAAGAAGCTGATACACATAAGGCCAAATTTACTATAGGCCCGTCATGACAAGTGGCAAGCTCGTCGATGTCTCTAGCGTACCAAACTCGTGAGATATCTAGTACTTATAAATTTGGAGACACTTACATTTGTCGCACGCTGAAGATGTGGATTTCTTTCCAAATCAGTGTGTTTCTCTATTCCAATAACCTGGAGTACTTTAAGCGAAAATTAAAAAAGTATCTTGTTAGGGAGGCATAGTGGTAGACACTAATGATGGCCGTTAGTGGCTGACTTCAGTTGCTCCCATTATTGGACGTAGCATACCGCTTACCACCAGGTGGGTGCGATGTCACATGTATGCTAACCAGAAATAGAACCCCCCGCCTCTAAATATACGGACTTAACCGCTAGACCACGAAAGCAGTTCAGTGACTACCGTTCGTTTTATTTATTTATTATTTACTTATTCCACAACTGTATTTTACATTCAAATGATTACCGAACACCTAGCCAATTACGGAATAACATTATTTTCACTAAACATATAGCATGAACGGATTTTTAACAATTTAAACTATTTAAAAATAAACATAAGAATAAAAATAAAGAGACAATATTCAAAAAATCCATCTACGCATCATTATGTAAGTGTATGTATATGTAAATGTGTATTGTCAGTGTAGGTGTGTGAAGGTGTAAATTGTAAGTGTGAATGAGTGAAAATGTGTAGATTTCATTGCATTGTGCATATCAAATTTATTATTTACATAGAACTACAGCTCCATCCTGCTCAGAATCCTTCCTCTGAATTGGTGTTTAGACAGACAGAAGGGGTCGATATCTGTAAACAATTTATTGTATCTTCTTGTTATTCTGCTCTGTTATTTAATTCTCTACCTCGCGTTTCGCTTAGCGATCAGAGTGTATCTCATGTGTAAACTAGACTAAATAAGTAAAAAAAAACATTCATTACAGCCCCTAGAACACAGCCCTATTTTGGTACGCGGATGTTATTAGTAGAATTTGTTATTTACGTCAGAGCTTGCGCCATAATTAAAAAATATTATTCAATTCTCAACTCTATAAGCGCTCGACCTTGCTATCGGCCGTGCAAATATCAACTTTAATAGCGTGATATATATATATATCACGCTATTAAAGTTATAATATAAGATAATATATAAATATATATATATAGTTAATGAATTTCATTATATAATGTTTGCTGTTAAGTAACAGAATAGGGCTGCTGCTCAGTTTAACGTGCTATCCGAGGCACTCGAACGGTGGTGTTGTGTCTATGAGGTTGTAAATCTATGACGTAAGAGAAGTTAATTTCTCATTGGTCTCTCCCCGGCTGAGTTTGAACTGCGACCTATTTTTAGATTTTAAAGAAAGCATTCTTACAACTTCACCACCGCAAAAATAATGAATACATTGCCAAAAAAAAAGATTTTTACAATAAAACATTTGTTCAGAAACTAAAAAAAATAGCAGCTTTATCTACGTTCTTACGAGTAAAACAATATTTTTGGAACAAATGATCAAGTTTTATAGGAAGTTTAGAGTCCCCGGAGGGGCCGTGTATTTTATGATCGTTTTCCTAAATCTGTGGAGGGATTTTCCTCAACCAAAAACATAATGTAAACTATTTGGGGAAACAATGTGGTAACTTACCGTCTAATATATTTTTTTACATGGGATTTTGAATCCGTATATTTTCCATTGGTCCGATTTATTTATTATGTTATTTTTTTTTATATTATCTTTATTTATATCACCTGTACAAAGTGGTGGTGACTAGCTGGAAGATGTTCAAAGCGGCAGCGATGTGTACCGATTAATAAACGTATTTTCTTTCCTTCTTTATGATGTAACTTCTTAAAACTTTATTGGAGAGCATTCACTCATTACGTAACCTGCTGGCATTTTATTATCCTATGCACCATTAAGTTTTATGCTGAAAATAAAATATTACGAATGGCTTAGTACTCGTAGGTGCATACTTAACAAACCACAAACCACATTGTAATAACTTAGATAAGTACTTGCCTACCTACTTAAAAATTCCAAAAGTAATATCATTATCATTACATCCCTCTAGGACTGTCCTAGACTTCCACTGCCGGAGATGGCCATGCTAGAATATATTTCTGGAGACTTTGACCTACACGCTGGCCAGACAGGTTGGCGAGGGAAAAGTATCATAATTTATTCCACTATATAATTACTGCAACTTATATAATTACTGGACTTTCACGTAGTGATGGTAAAAGGCCGGAGGTATGTCTCTTGTACCATGGAGTGAGGGAAGATGTCTTGTTTGGGATGCCACCTGTGTGGATACCTTTGCCGCTTGCCACATTTCCTCTACATCAAAAAAGGCCGGTTCGGCTGCTCATACAGCCGAATTTAGAAAGCACATCAAATATAATACCATTAAACAAAATTATAACTTTGTGGCATTTGGGGTTGAAACAATGGGGGTATATTCTCGTGATACCCACAAATTCATAAAAGAGCTGGGTAAACGAATTTTCCAAGAGTGTGGCGATCCCAAATGCCGTAACTACCTAAAACAGAATATGTCGATTATAATTCAACGAGGAAATGCGGCGAGCGTTTTAGGTACCCTCCCTGGTGGTAAGCCCTTAGTTTATTTTGTAGAATAGCTTTAATTTCAAAGGTATTTTTAGTTTTAGTTTTATTTATAATTAGTTTTTTAATCAATTTTATTTTTGTATCTAAGTACTTCGAATAAATATTTGAATTTGGATAATTACTGCAATATGTATTGTATGTATTTATATTTTAGATTAAATATCGTTCTTTTTTTAGTTATAAGTTTTTAACTCAATGAATCTCTTTATCTCAAATATTAGCGGTCATGCACCTTACAATCCCTGCTCACATCTCCCAAAGGTTAGCTGTTAGAAAATGTTTTTAGTCATTAAGCTCGTCTATGTACTGTAAAATGTATTATGTTCTGTGCAATAAAGAATTTATCTATCTATCTATCTAATATGATTAAAAAACCGCCTCCTAACCTTAGCATTGGAATGGTTGTAAAAATAGCAAGCTGTATGCTCAAATTTTGAGATGAGGTTAGTTGTTTGTATTTCAGTATGACTGCATCGTGTAGCATCTAATAAATGAATATGCGAAAGTTAGTGACGATGTTCGTTGCTCTTTTACGCAAAAACTACTTAACGGATTTTGATGAAACTGTACAGTTATACAGTTTATACATCAGAACAGCATAAATGCTATATCACGTCATCATCTGGCCACGGCATGTGACTTCACGGCCATATATCTGTTTGATTTGCCTCCACGCCGAAAGTACTGAACCGGTTATGATTAAATTTGGTAGAGATGTTACTTGGAAAATAATAATGGCTAAAGGGTACATGGAATCAAAAAAATAATCAAAAATCGAAAAATTAAAAAAAAAACAGTCTGTTAAAATTACATAAATAAATTACATTTAAAAATGCATCGAAATACATTTAGTGCGAAGGACGAAGAAAATACGACTGTGTACTTATTATTTTAATAAAACTCACTATTCAATTTCGTAAAAACAAATTGTATCAATAATATTCGATATCAATTGATTCGATGATGAATGAAATCACATTATTCTATTTCTATTTTTCATAGAACTTTAAAAAATATCAAACTATGCGTCGACATTTAATTCTATTGAATGGCAACTGTAATCTATTTTTATTTTATATTTTTTTAAGACGGAATTTCGTAAAATCATCAATAATACGACCCCAGCCTAAAGGGCCACCATGGGAAATCGACTCACCGTACGGCCTTATCAAGGCGCCTACGGACTAATACCCTATAAAACGTCTCTCTTTCACTGTTGGCCCTGTGTACCTTTACAGCTAAGTCTGAGTCGTGGCTACGAAGTGAAGGCACTCGTTAGATTCCGTTCCAGTATTTAAAATATACATTCTGCCAGTATTATTACTTGCTCTAGCAATTTTAACAGCCATATGTGCCTCTTTCTTAGGATTTATATTTACTTATTAGATATTCCTTCTAATTTTTAATTTTGAAACTTTAAACCTATAAATATTTTAAAGGCTAATTTAAAATTATTAAGTTTCTTTATTTTAATTAAAACTTAATTTTGTATATTAACCGTATCGTATCTTAGTATAATATAATATAGTAGTAGAACTGCCTCCGTGGTCTAGCGGTTAAGTCAGTGGGTTTAGACTCGAAGGTAACGGGTTCGATTCCTGGTCGGGACACAAAAATATTTATTAATGTAACTAAATATATTGAATTAATATTTAATTTATTTGTGATATTTCTCGAGTTTGGTACGCTGAAGATATGGACGAGTTTGCCACTTGTCATGATTGGCCTATAGTAAAGTTAGCTAAATGTGAATCCGCTTATTTATAAGCGTGGTTTCTGACCACCCCGAAAGGGAAACGGTCGTGATGATACTTTTTGTATCTTAGTATCTATTAAAAAATATTTTGTAGTAAGTTATTCGTAATTGGATACGTTAAATCGGTTAGAACAACGCGCGGCTTTTATGCACCAGCTGACTTAGTAAGGGGGGCGATTCTCGCGAATTAGATATTTAATTTAACATATGTTAAATTTGGTTAGGAAACCAAACGAACAAATAGAGCCAGAACAAAAATATCGGTTTTTTATTTTGGTCTAAACGACAACTTGTTTTTATCAATTCAAATTCAAATATACTTACTCCCAGGTTTTTTACAATAAGGTCTTATTGTCATTGTGTTTCTAAAAAATATGTATGTCCAAAAGTAAAACAAAACTTGAAATAATATAAAAAAAAAAAAAAACAAATTAATATAAATAATAAAAAATAAGAGATGTCAAAACAAACACTAACATATATTAATGCAAAACCGACATAACAATAAGCACATATACAAAATGTTTGTTACATTATTTTTTGCACGACCACTGGCAAAACTTCAAACTTTTATAAATAAGAGTTCTTAAAAAAACTTGTCTAGTGAATCAATGTCAATCTTATGATTAGTGTTTTTAAAGTTATAATTGTGTGCATCAGTAATAGCGCCATCTATGATTAAGTAGCGGAAAAAAATGTTATTGCCAACTTTTAGAATGTATCGTGTAATTTTAATTTAATCTGAAAAAAAAAAAGTTTTATCAATATATACTTACAAAAATATTTTGACACGAGGTTTTCTTGTCGAAGAAGAACGTGTTTTACAATTCCGTTGTCCGTAAAACAATAAAATATTCAATTAGAAAGCGTGCGTCAAAGACGACCATAAATTATTCTGTACCGATTGGTTTAGCTTTGATTCTCATACCGTTTGGTTTCTAGCACTGTACTATTATATATTTAATATCACCAAATACTGGATTGATCTTATAATACTAGTTCATAATGATCTCAAATAATTCATAAATGTTTTCCAGGTTTAAATTTCACTCAAAATTAATCCTCAATAATAATAACGATGTCTAGTGGCTATAAGAATTCATTAATAAGCTTTTTAATTATGTAACTAAACATGTAATCCATTTAAACAACTATTTTATTTTACCATCTTTAATTGCAATAACGTTTTTTTTTTGTCTGTTCACTTTGAGATTGACTATTTAGATTTTTACTTGATGACTTGATTGACCTTACTTTTTGTCGAATTAGGTATATCGACGGATTGGAAATGCCTATTGCACAAGAATAACGTCTCAGGCCTTGCAACTTGTAGCAAGTCGCATGAAAATCTCATTACGTCTAAACTTTTCCAAGCTATTGTTCCCCTCCGACTTGGTAGGTGTTCGAGAGACACGCGTCTTCATCTCAACTCCAAAGTGGCAGGTGTGATTAAACGACCCTTACATAACAACAATAGACTCACACATCTCCCATTTATTATTACACCCACAGCATTATTCCTTCCAGCTGTCAAATGCCTTGGCACGCTCGAGAAATCGAACCGTAAAACTCAAGGTAGATAGATCGCGACATACCTAAAACCTCTTTAAATTGTGTTTATGTTATTTTCGACTATTATTTATATTATTTAAGCTTGTTTTTCTTATTAATAATTAGGTAAATTAATTATTTTAGGCAAAGAACATTTTTAACATTCTAATTATAACATACAAATTTTCGAACTCATTCAAATTAGATTGCGTTCCGATTTTATAAATAATTTTCGTGATTCTTAAATAACTAACTAAGTCATCTCAGACCCCCCCCTTCCGGGGGAAGACGGGAATTTGTAACGAGGTGTTGGCCTCCTAACAAAAATAGCATTCGCTGCACGTAACTACGGACAGGGCGTGGGAACCTTTATTATAGGTTAAATTTAATACGAGCGGGCGCGGCGGAGGCCGCGGAATGTCAACGTGATCAGGCTATCAAATCGCGCGCCATGCGCCGTGGAACCTCGGGAGGTCTAGCGTGCAGAGGGGCCAGATCTCTCACGAGTGGGAAATTTGACCTCTCTGCCCGTGCGAACATTCCCTTGGCTAGACGGCGCACGAACTCATCCAGTGTTTCCATCCGCAGATCGCGGAGAATGACGTCATTTCTCACATAGCGCGTGGCGCCGACAATGGTACGGAGCGTGAGGTTCTGTTGAGCCTGTAGCCGGCCTCTTTGGGCCTTAGATGTTAAGGCGTACCATGCCGGTGCGGCGTATGTGAGACGAGAGCGAATGTAGGCTTTATAGATGAGCAGCTTTGTGTGCAGAGCCAATGTGGATGCAAACACTGGACGTAGTTTGGCTCGGGCCAAACGTGTCGTGTTCACGGTGACATTCACGTGGTCGCTCATGCTGAGGCGTCTGTCTATCGTGAGCCCTAGGTACTACGACAGATTTTCGCCATACAGCTGAAGAGGGGAAACTGAGAAAGTTGCCGCTTGCCTCTCTACTTGGAGCATGATAGCTTAAATAATATGAACGAGATGATGGATGTCAAAAGTGCTAGAGTCTGTAGTAATTCTGACAAAATTTATATTTTGGCCGCAGAAACGCAATCTACAATGTTAGAAGTAAAAAAGTATCATCACGACCGTTTCCCTTTCGGGGTGGTCAGAAACCACGCTTATAAATAAGCGGATTCACATTTAGCCAACTTTACTATAGGCCAAACATGACAAGTGGCAAGCTCGTCGTTGTCTCCAGCGTACCAAACTCGAGAAATATCACAAATAAATTAAATATTAATTAAATGTATTTATTTACATTAATAAATATTTTTGTGTCTTGACCAGGAATCGTTCCCGGTACCTCGGAGTCTAAATCCACGGACTTAACCGCTGAACCACGAAGGCAGTTGCCAGCAAAAAAACTTAATATACCGGAAATATTATCTAATACAATATAAAGTGGTAACATTTATGCCCCTCGAGGTTTGAAGAGTTTAAGAACCGTTTGACAGATGGAAGTAATGGTTGAGTAGTGGAGATGAGATGAGATGACTAAATCCGCCTTCTTGTGTAAAATGGCGGGATTGATTCAAGTTTGTTTTTTTGATAATAAGTTATGTTACAGAAATAAGTTTATTAAGAATAAAAAAAACAGTACAATGATTTAAATAAAAATAAAATATTATACTAAATTTAACCTAAAAAATAATAATAATAGATAGAAAATAAAAATACATACTTACAAAAAAATAGCTCCTCCAAATCGCTGTCTTGTGGCATGGTGCCCAATACACTAGCAGCATTTCCCCTTTGAATAATGATACTTAATTTTTGGGAGAAATAACTGCCAGCCCTATTGTCACCAGAGACGTCAATGAGCCTTGAAACAATTTCTTTATAAAAGGCTTTAAGTTCCGATCCCCACGGGCCCATCGTTTCTACAGCAAACGTCGAAAAAAAGTAACTATTGCAAATAGATTCATATTTTCGACGCTTGCTGATCTGCGCTTGTTCCGCTGCAAAACCAGCTCTAACAGAAGTTCCTTAAAGGTGGGAAGGGGCTAGGGAATCCCAACAGGTAAAATCCCATACCCGAGATTGACCCAATCTTTAAGAAACTAATGTCATTCCGTCTGGACGCTTACCATCGTCTCGACTCAGACCGGTTGGTTCTAAAATAGATGGGATCGAGACAACTGCAAGCGTCCTACGAATGAGGTCATTAATGGCGCTGTGACGGAAAAAGCGACCCGCACTTTTGGAATACGAGAGCATGTGGTGACCAAGCACAGAATCACCCCACAAAAGCCGTTGTTGCAAATGTGGTTTTTTAAATGGTACCTCAAACGCAATGCTTCATAATTATTATAAATTATTTGATCAAACATTTGCAAGCAAATATACATTTAAAGCACGAGTACTTTGATTTTAAAATAAACAACCCGTACTTTTCCAATTAAAACTTTCTGCTTTGTGGACTGTTAAAATTTCACTTCATTCAAATTTAACCTTATGCTGTATGTCAATTTTTTCATATATTTTAAGTCTGGATTTTTTAAGGTTTCATTTCACTAGGGGTAAACTCTAAGGCTAGGTTGTATCAAAACTAATTCTTTGTAATTGTAGCGATTACAGTTAAAAATAACTTTAATTGTACCAGCTATGTGTTTAATTGACAGCTAACCTTCAAAACAATACTGATACTTTCGACGACATTTTTAACTTTAATCGTTACATTAACAGAGATTTATTTTGGTGCTACTCAGCCTGAACGATACATACAAATTTCTAGTGCTGGCGTTCTCTTATACAAATATAAATTATTTATTTTAACAAAAATATTAGCTTGTTGTTTTATACTGTGTAAATGTTCTAAACCAGAGAATGTGTAGTGGCATTAAGTCTGCACTTGAACATTCCTTTCCTATCCAAAAATGCCTAGTGGCATTAAGTCCGCCCTTGTAATTACTAATAATTTACAAAAGTATTCTTATTATAATATACTACAAAAATAAATAACACTGGGAACTTCATCCATAAATTTTCATAAATATCAAGTATTGTAAAGTAAATTGAACGGGTATTATTTGTTTATAGCGAAACTAGACGGGGTGAAGACGTACATGCGGATGAGGAGGGTGCCGACTCATCTCCAGGTCAAGGTGATCAAGTGGTTCGATTACCTGTGGCTCACCCAGAAGTGCTCGGATGAAGAAAAGGCGGTATCCTGCTTGCCGGACAAACTCAAGGCTGAGATAGCTATCAATGTTCATCTTGACACGCTTAAAAGGTAAGTTTAGTTCAATATTTTTAAAGGTTTAGACTTTACGACCATACAAAAAAAGTATCACCGATTCTCTTCCGTGGATCTCAGAAACTGCTTATAAAGAAGCGGATTCGCATTTAGCCAACTTTACTATAGGCATCATGACAAGTAGCAAGCTCGTCGATGTCTAGCGTACCAAACTCGAGAAATATCTCATTTTTTAAATTATTTAAAAAAATATATATATTAATAATTATTATTGTGTCCCGACCAGGAATCAAATCCGGTACCTCCCTCGGTAGAGTCTAAATCCACGGACTTAACCGCAATTACGAGGGTGTCCCAAACATATTTTAGTTTAACTATTTTTTAAATCTCTAATCACTTATTTATAATTTTTTTTTGACATGATTAACGCACCCTATGACGCTAAGATATGTTATTTGTGTGCACAGATAATGATTATATATTTGTGGCCTTTGCCGTTGAAACCATGGGACCGTGGGGCCTCGAGGCAAAAACTTTATTTAAAGAAATATCAAAAAAACTAGTCGACGTCTCTGGTGACCCACGGGCTGGCAGCTTCCTCGCTGAAAAGATTAGTATCGAAATTCAACGAGGAAATGCTTCCAGTGTTTTGGGCACCATGCCACTGGACAATGGCCTGGAGGAAATTTTTATATTGTAAGGTTAAGGTTGCTAAAATTTTTATTATATTTAATTTGTTATTTAGATTTAGTTTATTTTTTAGGTTAATTAATAATATTGTAATTCTTTTATATTGTTTGTATATTACTTCGAATAAATAATAACAACATTTTAAAATATAAAAATCATTGACTAACCAACAACCAACTGTGGCCTTTGACTCATCATCAAACTGAATAATTAGTGGCTTGATTCAAAATTAATTTACACTAAAGGCTAGATATGAAATAAAAAGCCTTGAGGATAAAATAAGGAAAGGCATGCTCCGATGTTTCGGGTATGTCGAAAGGATAAGTGAAGAGAGATTGACGAACCAGATATACATATAATGCGAAAGTTGTGGGTAGAAGAGGCCCTGGCAGACCAAGACTCACCTACCACGATAATGTACGAATACCGAATACCTACATAAATAATAAATAAATAAAACAATAGCTTATGCATTAAAAATCCAACGAAACAAAAGGGCTTGTATAAAGAGGTTGATAAATCTCGAAGAAGCGAAAGAGGTATGTCGTGATCGTCACAAGTCTGCCTACCCCGCAAGGGATTTGGCGTATAGATATGTATGTATTTACTTATTCCAATAAAACTTATATTTTAAAATACCTTGGTAATGCGTGCCCATTATTGTCCATATTGAGGGGTTGATGTAACGCTAACGTTAACGTTATGTGAATTTATTCCTGCAGCCCTATTCTGTTCCTTAAGCGCAAACGTGATATAATGGGATCCGTTAACTATGTATATATAAATCACGCTATTAAAATTGATATTTGCACGGCCGCTGTCAAGGTCGAGCGCTTATAGAGTTGAGAATTGAATAATATTTTGTAATTATGACGCAACCTCTGACGTAAATAATGAAATCCACTAATGACGTTTGCGACTAACTAACAGAATAGGGCTGCTGGTAGTCGAATACATTCCTTTAAAATTATGTGCATATATTTGTAAATTCAAGTACGCAAACTACAACTATTACGGTACGCGACGCTACGAACTTTCCTAAATATACTTTTCATGCAAACTAAACAACGTTACAACAAATTAACTCAGTTTATTTGTAACAAAACATGCATTTAATCTATGTAAAGACATCGGTGGTGGTCCGGTCGCGATAATGCTTTCCTTTAATAAAAAAAAAATTGCGGTTTTAACCACGGCATTTACCTACCTCGCAGAGTACGTTAAACCGTTGTGAACTGAGGAAAAAATAATATTTAATGTACTGAGAACTTCTAAATGACACTCTGTTTCTGTTCTTTTCTAACTTTAATTATATTGTCAATAGTTTTCCATACAATAAAACCCATTCCATAGATTTTTTGTCTATAGTTTGCATTTTTCAAGACCAACGTTTGTTATTGTATTAGTTGTTATTATTGTTTTGTTTAACTTTTATTACAATGATAGGTTTTTTTTTATTTTTATTATTATTATTAATATATTATTTTTAAGTGTATATATTTTCTGTTGTTTCTTTTTTCCTATATAACTTTAACTATAACTTTTATATATGTTTAACTTTGCTTTTTTCTATTCGCTATAAAATAAACTTTGTTTGGCTTGTACGGATGGACTGATCCTGATAACACAGACACTACCGCCGGGATCAGGGTTCAATCATATACATCTATTTATTTGTTGCAATAAACGCTTTTATTTTTATTATTATTATTACAATGCCGTCATAGTTTGATTATCTCATGTCATCACTATCACAATTATACAAGACAGTGAGAAAGAATACGGATGAATATTGGTTCGGACGCCTACTTTACTATTATTAAATAGGTTTAGTTATGTGTAATCTGTATTGTATCGTCATGATCGTAGAACAGTGACGGATCTGCTATATTTAAAATTTTCATGGCGGCCTTTCAACTGTCATTTCGACTGTTTTTTTGTCACTTTTTAAGTCTCATAATAAGTGCAAACCTTCTAGATTTCATTTTGGAACCCTTTCTAATATTTGCACTATAAATTACAGACCACAAACAATATAAAACTATATTTAAATATATATGCAAAATTATGGGTATTTTTTTAAATCCGACACTGTTCTACGATCATGACGGTATGTGTGTGTGTTGCACTTTTTGTTTTTCTGAACACAACACTTGATTATTTATAGTTTCTGCGGTGCGCAGAAGTTTTTAATCCTAAATGTGGAAACTGTTAATTGGCTTTATTGTAATTTAAACATTAACACATAAATGTATCATAGCTGTAAGTTACCCAAATATAAATAAATAAATTAGCATTACTATCACGAGTGAGAAAATATCACAACTTTCCGTTTTAATTTGTACGTTTCAATGGCAATGGTGACGTCACGGAATGCAGAGCGGCATCTAATTACAGCCAGCTGGCTTATCAGGGAGATAATACGATTTCAGCTAACAATACGCTTTCAATATTACCACGTATTTACTAATTAAATAGTCTATTACCATCGACTTATATGCCATGACCAGAACCCTTCTTGTCCTCAAATCTAAACTCTCTTCCGATACGTTTGCCAGGGCTTCTAAATAATGACAGTGATGTACTATTATTTAAGTAAAGCTTAAAATGAATGTATCAACGTAACGAAATATTTCTCGGTAAAATTGTTACGAAATAGTAAACCTACATAGAGCTAAGTATATACTTGTACTTAGCGTAATGTTATAAAGCCTTCGAGTCCATCGAAACCTGAGCTGTTCTCCAGTTACTGGGTCAGCATTCATAAACTATCCAACTGCGCAGAGGCGTGCGACAGGGGTATATCATATCCCCGACGCTGTTCACGAACGCGTTGGAAGATGTGTTTAAAATAAATACATTTTACACCTTCTATTAGCAGATGACATAGTCATCATGACCAGCTCGCTTAAGGATCTTAGCGGAATGCTAAACGGCTTAAATGTGCCTTCCCAGCGGGTTGGTCTCGGAATGACCTTGGACAAGACGAAAGTCACGTTCAATCTGCATGGGAAACGCTACTCTCACATCAGCCTGTGTCTCTCCACTGCTGGATGTAAGGCTCGCCAATGCACGCGGTTTCTTGCAACCCTCATCCAACCCCCGCCAGCGAACTTATTCAGGTCTTCCGTCTTTAGAACCCGTTTGCCTCACCAGTCGTCAGTTCTGCGGTACATGTGTCCGAACCATTGTCACTTCAGTTTGCTAATTTTGAAAGCTATGTCAGTAACTTTGGTTCTCGGACGAATATCAACGTCTCGAATAATATTATATTTCAGAGAAATATCAGACCCACTGTCAGGGTGCACGTCTCTGCTCCATACGACATTACGGGAAGGACGCCCTGTTTGAAGACGAAGTGGGCAGCTACTAGCTGAATATTCTAGAAATTTATAAGAGACGGCCGTTACGCATACTTGCACGTGTCAGCCACGTATTGCAAGTGAATAGATAGTTTATGCGCGGTGGTGGCTCGGTTGTAAGAACGCGTTCCTTAAACCCTACAAAGGTCGTTTCAAACCCCCCCGACATGTACCAATAGATTTATATAACCACCGTTCCCGTGCCTCGGAAAGCACGTTAAGCCGTCGGTCCCGGTTCCACTAATACTTGTGGAATCGTTAATAAATTGTCATTAAAAATTGACATCATATCCTCGCCAAGTCGTCTGGCCAGCGTGGCGAGTATAGGCCAAATTTTCCAGATATATTTTCTGGGAGGCCCATATACAACAGTGGAGGTCTGGGACACTGTGTTCTAGGGGCTGTAATGATGATAATGATGATGAGATAGTTTGTACTGAATCCATCACACAACAAAAACAAGAATCAAGCAATACAGTAAAGAAGCAATTAAAACTGTGCGAGCTAAACTAATAGTACTTACATGATAGTCAATGTGGCATTACGGAAGTTACGCATTTGTGTGGTCGTATTAGTGTGATAGTGGGTATTATGTGTAATTGTAGCTGATGAGGCGTTGCTTTAATTGGTTGCATCGATTATTGTTCATGGGTTAGATAATAGTGAACAGTATTCCACGCATGACCTTACTTGTGCTTTATACAGCATAAGTTTTAGAAAATTCCAATTAATCGACAACAAAAATGTTAAATGTTAGCTATATATAAAATAAAAATTAAATAAAAATATATTAATATATATTGTAAATAAATATCTATTGACATAAGTATATTGTATAATCATAAATCTGCCCAGATTGCATCATCATGACATGTACATACAACTGTAATTTGAACAAGCAAAATATACAAAAAAAATATGTAAAATTGTTGTCGGGAGCAATATGTCATACATATTTTTATTTGATTTGCGTCTATACTTAAGCCACACTTTTGTTATCACTTGCAGACAAATTTAATGAGATAAATACTAGGTTTTATATATATTGATGCAAGGGGTGATAACATCTCTACAAGTCAAAAACAAAGATTAAATATTTAAAAAAACAATACGTATTATGTCCTACTTATTTCACTCGTAAAGAAAAAGAAAATGTCCGCCGAGCGTGAGCACTCGTGTATACTTTGGCTAGTGTTGTAAACATTAATTGAGCGTGGTGCGGGTTGTCCTCGCTTAACATCCCTTGTTGTATAATTAAAAAGAGAAACATTTGCCTTTTACGTCCATGAATTATGCAAAAGTGTGAGTTTACGATCCGTAAACTCTGTCGCCAAATGGCCTCACCCAGAGCTTTCCTTTTTCATTTAGCAAGATTAATTTATTGTATTAAAAACAGTAGGTAACGTGAATGGCTGGAGATTATTAACGCGAAAGTTATAATATGATAATTATTAAATAGTGTACACCACCTATTATCGACCCTGTTTAAATAGTCACTGTCACTGAGGTACCTACGTATTTCTCATTGGTACATGCCAGGGTTCGAACCCAAGGTGGGTTTAGGATGTTAAGGAAAGCGTACACTTTTTTATTTATTTATTTGTTATACGGAAAACAAACAGTTATTCTTACACCTAGTAGTAATAAAATTGATGAACCAACAAAGTTTCCACTAAAACTAATAAAACATAAGCCTTACTAAATACTAACTACATACATAAATATTTATATTTGCTTATAACTACTATAAGAAAGAACAATGATAAAACTAAAATTTAATTAAATAAACAAATGAAAAACATAATCTAATTTTAAAGCATATAAAAAGAAGAAAGCATAACACTTATTTCAGACCACTGCAGCACTGTATCATTCATCTAATAATTGTACACATTCCAATAATAGTCTTTTGTAATTGCTAATTCTCCTTCTTAGTCGCTACACTCTTGGCAGAGTGGTCGTGGTCGCCACTCCTCTCGAACTGCAGCCTTCCTGAAGCACTCATGTAGGGGGTGATCCATTGCTGCTTTAACCTGGTCAATCCGTCTCATCGGAGACCTACACGCATCCTCTTGCCATCGACTTTTCCCTGAGGCGCTCAATGGATGTATCTCCACGCCGCGACACGTGTCCAAAGAAAGTGGGAATGTGTGACTATACCATTGAGGAAAGGCGCTGTCCTATCTCCAGTCTCTCCAGGATGGATTTGATGGTTCGGAACTCCGTCCATGATATACCTAACATTCTTCGCCAACACCATATTTCTAGAGCATTAATCCGTTTTATTACTGTTTCGTGCAGGGTCCACGTCTCTGCAGCATACAGGAAAAGGGGAAGAGCTCTGATCAGCCGGATTTTAGTAGCTTTCGTAATGTTTCCATATTTTCTTTAGCTTTTAATAGCACTATTAAAAGTATCAAGACGTTAAACTTGTCATAGATTTACAACCCCACCATGACTGCGGTATACATTTTTTTTTTATCAACCACCTACATAGTTAAGGAGACTTTTATGTGTAATATATTTTTATTTATATACATATACCTTACATGGTATTATGTACTGCAATACACAATGCAAGGAGCAGTCACACCCGTATTCTAGGACGTTTCCTCAACGCAACGACTACTTCACTCAACCATTCCTTCGAGCTGTCAAACGGGATCCTAAAAATCTTAGTTGTAAAATCTCCAAACCTCGAAAGGCATAAATGTTACCATTGATTTTTTTTCGTGTAAGATAAGTTTTCTGGCAACACTGAGTATTGCGTCCCTGTATTTTTTCACCCATAAGTATGTCTATTGCATATTATGAATATTCATGCATCACGAAAATTATTCTTTATTAAAATCTGATTTCAATGAGTTTGACAATTAACTTCGTTTAAAATATGCGTTTTTATAACTAAAATAATTACGTAATTAAACTAATTATTATAAGGAAAATAAGAAATACAAGTTTAAATATTAGCCAAAAAAAACAAAAACGAAAAGGCAACTAAACTAAAACACAATAGATATTCAAGTCTCACAAATGATTATGTATTCCTTCCTTTCGCAAAAGAAACATTAGGTCCTTGGTGTTTAGAATCGAAACATTTCCCAACTGGGAAAAATGCTAGAACTTTATGGAGACAGTCAGTGTAAAAAAATATTTTAAACGAAATTAATCTATAGCTGTTCAACGTGTGACTGCAGCCAGTATTCTTGGTATAATCATGAAATTATGGTTGGTAAAAATAACTCTATTTTTTTCTGTTATACATATTTTGACTATTTATTTATTATTTAAATAGATAGAATATTGGATTTAGCCGTAAATATATATAAAAAATCAAATAAAGCAAACGTTCATAGGGTCCATTATAGGTCGAATATTTTTCTCGTAAATTATTCCCGGGCATTTCCGAGAAAATGGTATGCAAAATATTTAAATATTTGCTTTGTTTCCATGTACAGCGATAAATTCAGTTTTATAATTTGTTTACATGACCTGCGGCCGAAGTCCATTTCTTAAAACGCAAACGTTATAAATCGCTTACCTAACGGAAACTGTTACTGTTAAATAGCTATTAAATTGATTTTCGTATAGTATTAAAGCTGACAGTAAATAACGTTAGTTGACATTTACAATTACTGTTAGATTGTAAGCGGCTCTTTTACAGCTACGAATTTATATTTAGTTGACACGGCCTATTTACAGCCGCGAATTTATATTTAGTTGATACGGCCAATTTACAGCCACGATTTTATAATAAGTAGTAAGTAAAAACAATTTACTTGCTTATGGTAATAAGCCTCCGTGATCCAGCGGTTAAGTCCGTGGATTTAGACTCGGAGGTACCGGGTTCGATTCCTGGTCGGGACACAAAAAAATATTTATTAATGTAAATAAATACATTTAATTTATATGTGACATTTCTCGAGTTTGGTACGCTGGAGACATCGACGAGCTTGCCACTTGTCATGATTGGCCTATAGTAAAGTTGGCTAAATGTGAATCTGCTTATTTATTAGCGTGGTTTCTAACCACCCCGAAAGGGAAACGGTCGTGATGATACTTTACATTTACTTTATGGTAATAACTACTATTTTGTATTTCTTTATTTTATTGTATAAGTAAATCTTTATTTTATTAGTGCTGACAATATCCGAGTTGTTAGAAGATACATTAAGATACAAAAGAAATACATTATTCAATTTGATTTCATATCCACTATTGACAATCCAAGGTTTGCGCTTAAGAGATTTTAACGTATTTGCATCTCACTCGCACAATCCAACATATTCAAAGATTTTTCAAATCTGAGTGTACTTTTGAGATATGTAGTCTATCAACTTCATATTGAATATTTAATCTGTGGTTATTGTTCGACAGGGTGGAAATTTTCCAAAACACGGAAGCGGGATTTCTGTGTGAGCTGGTACTTCGATTGCGACCTGTCCTGTTTTCTCCTGGAGACTTCATTTGTAGAAAAGGTACTTACTTTTGCACATAAAACACAATACAACCATTGAATTACTGGAGACGACATCGCGTACCGTTACTGTAGTAGTACGACTTATAGTCGTATATAATATATTTTAATTTTTATTTTTATTTTTAAAATTTAAATATGAATATTTCTTCGAATTAGATACAAAAATTATAAAATTAAATATAATATTTTAATATAGATAATAAGGTCTGAACTGTGAATATTTGTTTTAACTATATTATGAGCACACCTATTTTATAGCAATAATTCCATAACAATTAACAATTTAAAATCAGAGTTCAGAGTTCAAACAAGAGCGTGCCAGCTAGACTTCAAAGATTCGTATGGCAGAGATATTTATTTATTTATTTAAAAACTTTATTGCACTATGTACAAAGGGCAATGCCGCTAGGCATTCTCTAGCAGCCAACCTTTGGGACAATACAGATAATTTTGATACCCAGATTTAAAAAAGAAATATTTCGACGTAACATTTGAATATTACTCAGTTCATCGCAAATTGTTATCATAATAATAACATGTATATTTGAAAAGGCATTGTTATTTTAAGTGCTTTTTGCGTTTGATTTATATATTACAAAAAGAAAATTGGACAACATTTATATTTAATTTTAAAATATTACAGATATATAAAACATTTGGTTTCCATTACATCTTTTTTTCGAAAATTATTAAATATTATATACATATTTTTAAAGTACTTAACTAATCATGCTTACATTTAAAATATGTCACAAGAAAGCCATGATGATGGTAACCAGTCATACTTAGGTCCCTGGTAGAAAATGCATGAGCAACATAGTAAATTTAGATAGGACAGTGATGTCATGTTAATGCCCGGGTTATATGTCCTTTCCAGTACTTCAATGACCAAACATAAATTCTTTTACTGACACAATTGACATTTACAGGGGAAGTCGGCAAGGAAATGTATATAGTAAATAGGGGAAAGCTGCAAGTAGTGGGGGATAACGGAAAGACTGTGCTGGCAACATTAAAGGCTGGTTCTTATTTTGGGGAGATTTCCATTCTGAACATGGGCACGGCAGGTAAACAACTTGGTAAATATCTGGGGCCCGAGACGCCACGCCATTTTATATATTTGTTAATCGATTAAGTTTTGAAATGCAATCGTAAGGAGACGCTGCAGTCAGGCCGAGGGAGCGGCCAGGACCCTACCAACAGGTTTCGGGGCATCAACGTCAGTGTTAACAAGCCAACATTATTTACTAACGATATTCAAACTAAGAGATTTCTTTTTTTACGAATAACACCCCTGGAGTGAGGAGCTAAGATGTCGGAATACGCAAATTGTGTACAGATAAATCAGTTGGAAGATGTTTTTGCGTTTGTAGTGTAACACCAGCAGTCACTAAAATCGGAATAAACCATTTTGCGTGCCCTCGTAATTCCGCATCAGTCTTTCTTTATTTAGTATCTTCACTTTTTCTGTCTCCCATCACTACTTCAGAAGTTATATTTTATTACCATTTTTTATTTAGTATTTTAACTGCCTCGGTAGTCTAGCGGTTAAGTCCGGGGAATTAGACGTGGAGGTACCGGGTTTGTTTATTTATTTGTGATATTTCTCGCTAGACATCTATAAGATTGCCACTTGTCCGCAATGTAAAATAAAAATACTCTAATACAGTATTTATATATTTTTAACGACAATGTTATTTTTTATTTTTTATATTAAATTATTTATCGCACCAAATCTTAAAATTGGGTACATAGGCGAGTTTAATGCCTGTCAGTATTCGCGTATTCCGATACTTAAATTTCATACTAGAGGTTTTTGTTTCTAGTCCTGGTTCCACAGTCTATTTGCCTACACTATTTTGCTTACATGTTTTTATGTGTATTCGATTGTGTATGAGTATAAAACCTTCTAATTTTATTGGTTTTTATTATACACATTCAAATGCACAAAAATACAAATAGCTAAATTGTTCAGATAAATAGTAGGACTACTAGAAAAGGAACTGAAATTTGTATTCGTCATTTTATCACAATTCATAAGATTTTTTAAATTAATTAATTTTAAATAATGCTGGCTGGTTACAATAAGTGCCTATAATTATTATGAGAATGTTATTTATAATAATATTTACATTATTTTATGGCAGATTAGTTGCTTTACACTCAACTTGATTATTAATTGATTTTAAATTGCTTTATCACAATGCTGCTGATAGTTAATTTTTTTTTTTTTTTATGTAAATTGTTTTATTATCCTTAAGTATAATTAACAATTAAAAATTAGATTCATTTGAACAATTAAATGATTTTATATATTTTTTATACATTTGAATATATTTTTATATACTTAAATTTGAGGCTAATTTATTAAATATTTTATACAATTAAATAGTTTTTATACATTTGAATATATATTTTTATAAATATGAACGAATATTTATAAAATAAGCGACGGTTAATTCCGTATAGTTACTTAGTATTGGGTGTTTTCATATATTCCGGATAACACGCTTCTTGATAAAATGGTAAATATGGTTTAAGTTACGTGCTTTGTTGTTTCTCCTTTGGTTATGTGAAGGCAGTGTCCCTGACCGCTTTGCATCCCCCCCAGTTACCTCGACTTTGGCGTGACCTCTTGGTGCATGAACCCCCGATTTATATTTAAGAATAGACTTATACATATAAACTGGGGTCATAATACTATTTTAACGCCAACGCATTTACAAACTAATGTTATGAGGATTTAACGCTCTCAATCGCACAATTAAACATTTTTAACTTACTAGGATAAATTAACTACATATTTATTTTGGTAAAGTAGAGGAAAATTGTTATAAATGTTTTTACGTTTTTTTTTATATCTAAAATCAATTATTTTATTGCCTTTGGTTCGCTTGTAACAACTTGGAGTGGGGCTGTAAAAATAGTGCACCATTTGTATTTATAAATACGTTAGTACTATGCATAGGTATATAGGATAATGAATTTGTTTATGTTAGGCATAACATTACTGCCATAAGCAAGTAGAACTAATAAACTTATAAACTACTTAAATAAGATCGTGGCTGTAAAGTGGCCGTGTTAACTAAGTATAAATCCGTAAATTTGGAATAAAGTGAAAATATGTCTAAAACATCGTTTTTTTTTTATTGATTTTTTCCAAGATTACTGAATTTCTCAAAAGTACACCCAGACTTAAATCATCTTTATTAAAATCTTATATTTTATTCAAAGGTATTAATATACATTAAATATAAATTAATAGCTACCTAAATAATAAAATTAAAAATAAACTAAACTATAAATAAAAAAGACCCAAGGAGACTGGCAACATTTCTCCTCTGTATAGCGAGGCTAATACGTTGGCAGAAATAATTGCCAGCCGAGAAAAAAAAATCTGAAAATGTTTGAGTGTGAGAGCGAGATCCAAAGCTTAGCAACTCCTTGAAGGAATCGATTAATTTCAGCGATTTTAAACGTTCAACGCATGCAAATAATGTTTTAATTCGTTTTCATCGGATCGCATTGCGTTTCAAATTATATACGAAAATTTATGAATATGATTAAAAACTATTCGTGCTATTCGAATTCGTAGATTGTTAAAAACTTTGATTTAAATAATTGAGTATAAATTGGACGCGAATACTTATTCATACACAATTATTCGAACTAAGCAATTAAATGCGATTTTTACACGACAAATAATGTGATTTTTTAAATTGTAATATTACCCCAGTTCTTATGTAGGTCTATGTATATTTTAAGAAGGCTATAGTCATCTTTTCTTTCATACTTTAAAGAAAAAACTTTTATTCAAATATTTATTTAAAATTTATCTTGATAGGTATTAATAATAATTATTGTGATTAAATGTCTTAACTTAACGCTTTGTTGTGCTTAGTTTGTTAAAGTTTGTATTAAGCGATGACTTACGCCTTCACTTAACTTATTATTTTCTATTTTCTAAGTAGCAAGCTTAATCTATTCGACTTGTTATTATTTTCATCTGTATGACTAATTTCAAATATATAATTAATGCTTTTTCTTTAACCACCAAACCTTAAGTTGATAATTAACTCTTATTGGAGATTAATTTTTAAATTAAATCACCACTGAATAAATATTTACGCGCATCGTCATCCAAAACAGCAATAAGCATTTTTGGCTCAAACCTGGCAACCACATGGAGAATACATGGATTATAAGAAAAAAAATACTCTTTTTTACATTTCCTATACTGTTATGACAAGTGTCTTCGAATCCACTTAATGGTAAGCAGGATTTGAATTCGAAGGCTGGGAGAACTGACATCGCGGTTCACACCCCGCCATGTATCAACAACATCACCGTTCCCGTGTGAGGATGGCATATTAAGCCGTCGGTCCCGGTTCCAATAATAATCAGACCCTCGCGACCCCAGCCAGCGCGAGCGTCTCACCTTCAGTAGTTGATGTCTAGGACTCTAGTGTAGTTGGGTTATTGGGCTATATATTGATTAATATATAAATTTAATTTAAAATTAATCACGTATTAGTGTTAATTATCGTTTCATGGTGCGGTGGTAGGGCATTAGTTCTTGATAGCTTATTTAAGTGAATGGCCCCTAACCTCAGTTAGTTCGAATTTTGTTATTAAATACCCTTTTAAATATTTCAATATTTTATTACTAATATTTTGTATTTCTTAACGGTAAGTCATCGCCGCCTTTTTAATATAAGATTTGTTTTAGTTAGTTACAGATTAAACAGATATTGATATATGTGAGGTGTTCGGTGGCAGAATAAGTATTTCAAATTTTAAAATGATAATGCCCATTTTTCTTAGAGAAATGGGCCCAATAAAATGTTTTCGTGCCAAAATGATTTCTTTTTTATTTGATAGTTAATATATTGTGTTTTCATAATCTGTAATTAATTTTATTTATTTTACCCTAGCATAACGACAATTGACAAAAACTTTTTTTACCTTAATAATTAGCTTGGATCCCGCCGATATGAAATCCAGTGTTGTATCTATAATAAAGTACCTGGTCATAATAAAGAACCTAATCGTATAAATAGTGCTTTGTAACTATTTCATACATAAATTTTAACCAATTGACTATTTAATTTAATTATATTTTAATGCTGGGGTAAAAGAGATGTTGTAATTAAATTTAAAAAAAAACACAATTTATTGTTATGATTATTGAATTGTATTTAGTTGAGGCACGCTGCAAAAAAGTTGGGGCCTGGTTTTGGGCAATCTCTTTTATCTAACAGTTAAGCCGAGAAGGGGAGAGGGTCGCGTTAGGTTCGTCAGTAGTACGAATTATTTAGTCACAATGTCGTAGTGGACGAGTGAACAACGTGCGTTCGCGATCGAGGCTAAATTCTAATTCAACGATGCTCTTCGAAGGTTTTGTTACGATACGATAAGTTTATGTAAATAATGTAGCCACTAGTTTAGAAGTAAAGGACAATATCGTTCGTAAAGTAAACGATATTTAACGGTCACTACTGCAGCGCGTTGCGCGGAATGCATTCGACAGACTTCATAAGTGGGTACGACCTGACTGGAAATATTTAGAGGGGATTATAAAAAACTGTTTTTTTTTAATAATTAATATACGAGTACACTATATTTAAAATTAATTCGAAACCTGCTGCCGTACACCTTGTATCTATCAACAGATGTAGAATAAGAGTTGTTTCTTCATAATATCATAATGAAAAATCGATAACACTTATGTATGTTGTATGTATGTATGTTGATGTACTTTAAATGTAAAGTACTCGAGTCCATTGTTCACAAACAGTTGTCCCTGTTCCTTGGTGCTAACAATCTCCTAAACCCTTACCAGTCTGGTTTCCGTCCTGGTCATAGCACAACTTCAGCTTTACTTAAAGTAACTGAAGATATCAGAAAAGGTATGGAGGATACTAAAGTCACAGTACTTGTACTGATTGACTTTACAAACGCCTTCAACACGGTAGATCCTGATTTGTTAATCGCTACGTTGTCTCGTCTTAATATATCATCAGAGGCCCTAGCATGGTTCTCACAATATCTCCATGGTCGCCAGCAGCAGGTTCGTGCTGATCAGGTGTCATCGGAATGGTGCGAGTTGGACACGGGCGTCCCTCAAGGTGGTATTCTCTCCCCTTTGTTGTTTTCATTGTTCATTGACGCCATCACTGCTCTACTTCATTGTGAGTATCACCTGTATGCAGACGATTTGCAGCTCTATGTGCAGTCAGATATCAACACGGTTAATAGTGCAATAGCTTGGCTTAATTCAGATCTCAGTATTCATGGTCGAAACGATTTGGGGTCGTTGTCAATCCGAGCAAGTGTCAGTCAATCATAATAGGAAGCTCACGGCTGTTAAGCAAAATAGACGTAAACAGCATTGACCCTGTTCGGTTTGACAACGTCCCTATTGCGTATTCCGGCGAGGTGAAGAATCTAGGTGTATACCTAGATTCTAATCTGAGTTGGACAACGCACGTTACTAAAACTAGTAGTAAAGTTTTTGCTTCACTGCACTCTCTCAATAAACTTAAAAATTTTCTGCCGTTAAAAGCTAAAATAACCCTAGTTCAAAGCCTTCTCCTTCCTCTCCTCGACTATGGTGATGTGTGTAGCATCGATCTTTCAGAGATGTTGCTCAACAAGATGGACCGGTTACTTAACGCATGTATCCGGTTCATCTACTGTTTACGTAAATACGATCACATCTCTGAATACCGTGCTAAGTTGAAGTGGCTACCTATTCGATGTCGCAGAAATCTCAGAGTTCTTTGTATGCTTTTTTCAGTTTTAAACGAGCCTGCGACACCGCGATACCTCAAGGACGGTTTTGCCTATCTCTCATCTTTCCATGATAAAATTCTTCGCTCCTCTCACAACTCACTTCTTTCAGTCCCCTCTCACCATTCCGGATTTGTTTCAAATTCTTTTGTCGTTGTCGCCACAAATTTATGGAATGATCTTCCTGTAAACATAAGACAAGCAACTACCAGATCTTCGTTTAAAAAACTCGTATATCTACACTACCTGAAAAGCTCCTAACAATATTAGTAAGTGTATATATGTATGTTTATGTATAGTATTATGTATGTATTAGTATTTAGTATATTGATATCATAGTATATATAACAATATAATATGTAAGTGTATAATTAAGCTGTTAATTTTTCTTCCTAATTTTTTAATATTTCTTTCATTGCACCTATAATAGTTCAAATTTGTCCCTAAGGTTTGGCTGTCAGAAAATGTCTACGGGCATTAAGTCCGCCTTTGTACTTCGTGCAATAAAGTTTTAAATAAATAAATAAAATAAATACTCGTTCTTATGGTTACCATCCTGATTTTTCCGTACTATTAAATCGTGGCGACCGTCTGCTACTATGCCTACCATACCACTGTAACTAAGTGGGTAATGTTTGCATTTGTGACTAAAATATCTGGATTTTTATTGTTTTTTTTTTCAGGACTTATCAAAATTTTATTACTCTTATTTTATTTGGCTCTGGTAATTTTAAAATACATATATTTAGAATCAGTGATTTAATCCTAAAATTATTTATTTACGATTTCATACATTTGGTACACTTGGTTTCGTCAGTTTACAGATTAGTGTGGTCATAAATTGTGTTAATTGAAAAAGAAGGTGAAATAAACAACTCACAACGATTGAAAAGAGTATCTGTACACTTGTATTTTTGTTTTTCCAAATTATTAAATTGTGTGTTGTGTACTGCTTTGGATTCCAGTCTAGCCCATGCTTCTGTATCTGTAATTAAGTAAATTGGAACCCGTTTAAAACACTAAAGAACAAATAAGTATGTACGAATATATAGACTATAACCCTCATTCTACATATTATAAAATTAAAAATATAAACATAATATATGTTTTTACTGAATAAATAGGACGTGGTTGACTTACCGTTAATGTATTTGTTCGACCTTCTCGTATAGTGAATCCAATATGTCGGCTATGTTTGGCTCTTTGCCTACATTTGTTCTGTTTGTATTGATATCTGCTGATCCTTGATTCGTGACCTTCGGTAACAATTATATTACATTTCCTAATTTATTGTCGTATGTACATTATATAACTTTGTGGCCTTATTTGACTTTGACAAACTCGCTTTAAATCATTGTAAGTAACCTTTTTCAAAATAATAATTAACAAAGAACATGATTTAATAAAAAATCTTTACAGATATAAAGTAAACGGTATATTATATTAGTAATTAAGATACATTATATTATACCTAGGAAAGTGCGCTTTTATTGGAAATAGTTTTACGAGGAGATCCATAATTCGATGTAATTACGCTAAAAGTAATTAATAAGCAAATAAGCATCATGCTTTATAATGAAGTGAAATTTAAAATTTGTCTTAAGCCTTAGTTTATTTCGGATATAACAAGAATATATATATATTTTTTTCTTTCAAATTGTATATTATTCAAACATACTTATTACTAGGGAAAATAATCCTACTTGACATGTAAGTAGGCAATTTTACAAAACATTGAAACTAGTAATGTCGAAGAATTGTGCCCAAGTATGTAATAAGTATGCAAGTTCGGAGGTGAATTATTCATCTGACAATACAAATTTTAATATCAGAGCGCGGCCTAAAAAAGCGTGTCAAAGTCAGAGAGGTGACAAAGCAATGGGAACGTATGTCAGTTGGCACCGAGTGTGTGGATGACACGTCGACAGGCAACCGTCGGACAGCTTCCGTGCGGTCGGTGGGCTACTCCGACCTGTTCGTGCTCAGCAAGAAGGACATGTGGGACGTGCTGAAGGAGTATCCGGCGGCGCGGGTGCGGCTCGAGGCGATCGCCGTCAAGAGACTTGAGAAATATAAGAAGGCGCCGCTCGAGAAAGGTTCGTGTGATCAGTGAAGTTAGTTCGTATTTAAAACTAATAACCAAACTGCATTATATAATTTCGCATTTCGTAAAAGGCTTAACGAAGAAACACAAGAATACGCCAAGAGGTGCATCCTTTTAGATTTCAGTTAGTTCTTATTTTAAAATAATGACCGCTCTGCAATATATCATGCTGCATTTCTTCAAAGGCTTGAGGAAGGATCACAAGAATGTGTCAACAGGTTCGTGCGTTCTGTTTTTACTTAATTCCTGTGTTCAGATTTTATTTTATTATTTTAATATTGTTTAATGCTCCAAATGCCAAACAGCAATACGATATATTATTCCGCAGTACAACAAATTACTGCGGAAAGAATTGCAATGCGGTCTAGCTGTACATAATATACAAATTCGACAAACTTTAAGCTCGTCTCAGAATAGCTACTAATATTTTATTTGATACACCACCATACATATATAACATAAAATATTTCGTAGCAATTGCGTTAAATTAATACTTGATTTATTCAATTTACTGTGATGATAGATTTAATGCAGTGTAGTTTTTATTTAGTGGCAATGGGACGGTGTCAGTCAACGCCGGGGCTCGTGGAGACCAGCGGCAGGGTGCCCATCGAGGACATGCAGCTGCCCCCCATGATGCCCATGATGCCGATGATGCCGATGATGCCCATGCCGCCCATCATGCATCCATCTCATCCGCCATCATACAGGGACCAGCTATATAGGTAAGGAACCTCCGTGTCGTCCTTTCTAGAGGAAGATACGGTTTGATAGATTGCTACTGATTCAAGTGCGTCAGTTAGACGTCCTACATGTAATATTTTGTACTATACTAAAATTTATTAGTTAACCATAATTTTTCATTACATCAAATTAACATGATTAAATTTGAAGAAACAAAATCAACAAATAATTAAGTATAAAGTAAACCTTATAATAAATAAAGTACCTATAAATAAAAAAATGGTACATCTAGAGAAGTCCTATCAGTGACATTCCCAATTAGGCTGAAAACATTTCCCCTCTGTATAGCAAGGCGTTGGCAAAAATAACTGCCAGCTTTCCTGTCTCTATATTTCTCTGTCAGCCGTTTGGACAACTCCTTGGCCAGACGATTGGCTGAGAGTCCACATGATCCCATCCTCTTGACCCGGCACAAAGTCGTAACCTACGGATATTGGCATATTTGAGCACCTTAAGGTTCTCAGCAGAAACCGCTGCGATCCCCGTGCTGGACGAGGTCGCCTGGCTGTAGGATGGGGTTAATATTGCACCACATATCGCATTCCACATGCCGTCGGGTCTGAGATCGCGGGTACTCCAGCGGTGACAATAGCCCTTTTTTACATTGAAAAAAAAAAAGATAAAATATTAATGGACAAGAATTAATTTAAAAGCGAAACATATTACAGTGATCTCCACACTCGGCACTTCCAGACATGTGGTGATCTCGTAACTACATAATAGAATAGTGTATGCCGATCACAGTACAATCTACATAGTAATAACTATCTTGTCTACGCAGGGATTAAATCTAGGAGACTGTAATTGAAATACACCAAACAATCGGTTCTGAATGAAAGTTATATAAAAGGGATAAAACAAAATTTAAATTAAAAATTTAAATTAAATATACTTAGTAGAATAATAAATCTTAAAGTATTAAAAAATTATTATGATTTATGCATAAATAAAGAAAACCTAATCTATTTACAAGTTATCAAAAAAAAAGTAAGTCATCTATTAAGACTAAAATAAACGTTCGTGCAGTTTCGAGGTACATATAGCATATAGACACACACACAAAAAAAAATAAAAAAAATACAAGTTTAGTTGGTGTAATTATATCATAGTGTATATCAAGCCCAAATATCCATTCTTAGTGTGCCAAGTAATTTATCGCGAATTGCCTCCTAAGATCTAAAAGAAATATGAAATAATTCTAATGCACGAATAACAATTGAAAGTTTTCTTAACAGTTCATCAGTAAGTCCACATCGGGTCGCGTCACCCGTAGCTTCTTGTGCATCCAGCGCCCGCAGTAGTGCGGCGGGCGGCGGCAGTAGTGTGGCCGCCGGACTCACCATGGCACCGAGAGTGCTGCTGGACTCGCACGAAGTTCTAGAATGCGAGATCAAGAGGCTACGGGAAAGACTGCATACTGTGGAAACTGAGAATGCTGCCATGTCTGCGAAGCTCAGCCAACAGCAGTGGGAAGTCGACCAAAGGTAAGCAAAATAGGTGATCGATATTCTTTAAATTGTGCTATTTTATAAGGCTAACACCGGTATGCTTAGACCTCAACGGCTCCTCCACTAAAACATTAATTCCAGTTGTTAAACGAAGGGACACTGTAGAACTGTCAAACTCAAGGTACTTCGCGACGTACCTTGAAACCTCCACAACACTTGAAACACGCTTCAATGTTTATATTATTTTCGGCTAATATTTATATTACTTAAAGTTGTATTTCTTAATAATAATTATTAAATTACTTATTTAATAAAATAAATACTTTAATTTAATATTTAATTTATCTGTGATATTTCTCGAGTTTGGTACGCTGGAAACATCGACGAGCTTGCCACTTCTCATGATTGACCTGTAGTAAAGTTGGCTAAATGTGAATCTGCTTATTTAGAAGCGTGGTTTCTGACCACCCCGAAAGGGAAACGGCCGTGATGATACTTTACTTTACATTACTTATTTTAGTTAGAGAACACACTTTTTTTTGTCATTTTCGTGACACATTCATAATATGAAAGAGTCAGACTTATGAATGTCAAAAGTGCTCGAGCATGTAGTAGTTCTGACAAAATTACTATTTAGAATACGGGAACGCAATCTTTAATGTTGCCAGAAAAAAAATACTTACTGAATTAAATAATAATAAATAAAAACCTAGCAACACTAACACAAATCAACAAATAAAAAATATATCTATATCAGAGCATAATATTGTGAATTTTTAAAAGTTGCGGTAGTCTGTTAAGAAGGCGAACGTCTGCGAGTTCCCACCCGCGGTTATATCCAATGCTGTTTATATTCTCTTGGGTTTACGAAGCTCAGTTTGAATAAAAAATGATTGTGTTTCAGATTGCAAGAGATCGAGATGCAAATTTGCGGCGGGAGTTCGCTCAGCTCGCAGGAGGAGAACGAGAGGAACCGCGAGAGCATCATTTAACGACGCGCCTCGCCGCGCCGCTCCGCACCCGCACAGGACACGACACCAATCCTAAAGACAATCATTGACAGTTCCTCGTGCAGTGCGGTCATAATGTGGGAATTACAAAAACACTCTAAGTTCAGTGACTTGTACAGATAATTCGTCGTTTTTTATGAATATATTATCACGAATTAACTTTATCAGATTTATATAAACCTAGCATTTAAGACTCGCCGAAATTCCGAGTTGTCGTGGAGTGAGATTTTGTGAAGACAATATCTTTATTGAATCTATAAGATGTAAGGTGCATTTTGATTGAAATGGTGTTCATCGAATGATTGTGGACGACGTCGACGTGACATCGATTTTCCGTTTTCCCCTACGTGTAAGGTACTTGCTGTTATGTATTGTTTAGCGACTTAGATTCTAGAACCTGCATGGCGTCGTCTCTGTGTTTCTAGAGTTTGTGTTGACGTCATCAACGGCGGACTGCACTCATTGGCTGAGCATTGCCGTCTAACAATAGAACTGCTCAATTTGAATAGTAATGCAGTTATTTCGCTATGTGACGTCACAATGGAATCTCTGATAAGTGCAATCGCGCTGTATTCAAATTTGTTTGTTGACCGGAATAATTTGCCGAGTCGAGCGGCGCCAAATGGATATGTTCAACTCACCTCTGTGACGCCATCTTGATTTGTGTCATAAATATAATTAATCTCTTACTTATACCCGTGTTTTAAGACGGCTCTTTCAATCAATTATTCCTTTCAAACGTCTCGGCACGTCGTTACTTATCAAACTAAAGGTACATCGCGACGTACCTTGAAACCTCTTTAAGGCGTGTTTTTGTTATTTTTAAAATAACCCAATTATATTAACACTCAACTCAATTATAATAACTCAAATAATTCAATTCGTTTGTTATCTGTAATTAGGCATAGGACTAAAGTATTTTGCACTTTTACATGTCAAATTTGCAATAAGTAAAGGGTTTTCCAATAAGAGGTGTTATTTTGATATTTAAAGAAAAATGCCATTGTTTTATATAAATGATCGGTTATTTATTTCATTATAAAGAGGAAGGTATGCCGTTAATAGTAGAAAATAACATCAGGCAAATGACCACCACGACCACGCTTACAGGACCATATCCTTTTCATGAAATTTTCCATAACCAAATCGCAAAGTGGCTGCCCTATGTCCTCGATAACCTCACGAATTCCATCTTTGAGGTCTTGAATCGACGCTGGGCTGTTGGCGTAGACCTTCTCTTTCACGTGGCCCCAAAGGAAAAAGTCGCAAGGTGTTAAATCACAATCAACGACCCAATCAGCAAAGACACGACGTTGTTGATGATCGGCCGGCTTGAGTTTTTGTGTTAACTGAACTTTATAAGCCTTAAGACCCAAATCTTTATGCAAAATACGTTGTAATGATGTTTGTGGAATGCCTAATTCCAAAGAACGAAGAGGAATGGACAAACCTGGGTTTTCTTCAACACTTTCGGCTACAGCAGCAATATTCTCGGCTGTTCTTGAGCGACGCGCACGGGTTTTATTCTTCACATCACTAAGTTGTCCCAACAACTCGAATTTTTTCACCAATTTTTGTATTGCGGTCCTACAAGGTGCTTTACGTCGACCCAAAAATGTTCGAGTTTTACGAACCATCTCTGCCAAATTTTCACCATTTTTATAGTGAATTTTAATAATTTCAATGCGTTGTTGAATCGTGTATCGTTCCATTTTTATTAATGGCGTAGTTTCTACTTGTTAAATGTCAAAAAATGACAGCTTTAAAAGTGACATCTACCGAAATAGCGGGCTTTTCAAAATAACACCTCTTATTGGAAAACCCTGTATATTATAATATTAGGCAATATTATTTTACAGCATTCTTCTAGGTAGAACGCCATGAAACCATACAACGTATTTGAATGTAAGTGCATTACAATATAAACATTAAAATAATATTTAAAAACCTACGTGATTTACACACAAAACTACACTTATAATCAATAAATAAAACAATATTTATATTATTTAAACTTGTACGAGTCATTCTTATTTTCAAATTTTAAATAATACACATTTTTTAATAAAACCATTCTTCTCATCTCTTACCCACACACGATGGACCCGGCACCCGCACGGTGAATCCATGGCATGCTTAGAAATTTGTCTTCTCTCTTTAAATAAGTCTTCGTTCCTCGCCAACTCGTATGGCCAGCGTGGCGAGTGTAGGCCAAATTCTCCAGATATATGTTCTGGAAGGCCCATCTCCAACAGTGGAGGTCTAGGACGATGTTCGAGGGGCTGTAATGATGAAATAAAGACTTCGTTCCAATTTTAAAAATATATTTGTTGTAACTCTGACAAAATAAAAATTCGGAATACCGGAACGGCAGCTGGAAGGAATGGTTGAGTGGATGAGCCGTTGAGGATATGTTTTAGAATATGGGGGTTAGTATATAAACCAATCTACAGTTATTATTTTTGTTTATTATATAGCGTAACGGCACCTATTATCGACCCCCTTATAGGACCTTTTACCAAGGTATAAAAAGTATACTTTTTAAATAGTTGAAGAGACTTGAGTTTGTGCAAATATTACTCATTTAATAAAAAGTATACTTTGACATACCTCGATAATAGGTACTTTAAGACACTCGATAAAAGGTGCCCGTAAAGTTTTTGACACTAATTATGATGGTCGTCGAAGGCTCGTAAAGCTCGGCATAGCTCAAGTAATTTTGTTACTAAGTATATAACGTGTGCCAAAGTGCGTGTTAGATAAGTGTATTCTGTTTAATCATGTAATAAATGGGTAATATATTATCCAATAACGTTGAGCTTTAATTATAATTAAAATCCGTGAAATCGCATTCACAATTATTGTATACCATAATAAGTTTTGAATGAGGTAACAGCACCTATTATTATCACTCTCAAAATGAGCGCCTAATATCGAGGTATTAAAAAATTAACAAATCATTTTTTTTATATTTGCAGCTAAATATTCCCAAGATTGCTTTTTTTAAAGTAGAAATATTTATAACATAAAAATACTATATATTTTTTTATTTAAGGCACCAAGAACACTGGCTGTATTTCCACGTTGCACTGCTATAGTTTACAATATTTTTTCCCAGTTTCTCAATAAAAAATTTGAAAACACCTAATGTTTCTATTGTGAAAGGAAGAATAATCATTTGTAAAGATTGGTGTGTTTTTTCCCGACTATTAAGACTGGGTTCCTTTCAGATAAATAATTTAGTGCGTAAACATGTATCTAAATTTAACTGTATATTTTAATTCTTATCAAACCGAGCTGCTAAAAAACCTATAACTAATAATAATAATTAATTTAAGATTGACCAGTTTTTTTTCTACTATTTATTATTGTTAAGTTTCGTGTTTTATTGTACGAGTGTTAAACACAAAAAATAAAAAAATATCGTGTAAAAGTGCTATCTAATTGTATAAATATTTGCTAAATTGTTTTTTTTTTTAATTATTGTTTTATTTTATTATATTATTTTGTTTTTGTATTTGTTTTTGTATTATATTATTGCATAAGTACATTCGTTTTATACAGGTAGTACACTACTTAAGAACATTTGTTAGTCGTATAAAGGGTATTTTGATTACCTCGATATTAGGTGCCAATTATTAGGGACATGATAATAGGTGCCGTAACGTTATATTTATTTGTATCCAAATGTCCAAATTGAAATGACCACAGTGAGACCTTTACAAGTAGTGTCATAGAATGGGGTGTGTTGATTGCATACTGCCAGAATCTTAGATAGAATTAACCCAATGATATTACCAAGTAATGTAATAAATTTTATACATAGTATTGTTTTAATTTAGGTACCTACTTGTATGATATAGTACCAAATAGCTACCTGATAGGAAAATTTAGTTATAACGTAACTCAAGTGCAGTGTGGTGTGCGTCGAGTGTGTTAATGTAGGTAGGTATCATCACGGGTGTATCCCTTTTAGAGTGATCAAAAACCGCTATTTTAATGAAGCAGCTTATACTATATGCCCATCATGACAAGTACCAAATTCTCAACCCTATAAGCGCTCGACCTTGACAGCGGCCGTGCAAATATCATCTTAAATAGTCTGATATATAGTTAACGGATTCCATTATATAACGTTTGCGCTTAAGTAACAGAATAGAGCTGTAGGAATCAAAACCGATACCTCCGAGTCTTAATCCCCGGACTTAAGTGCTACACTAGTCCTTCAAACTGAATACCAAAAAATAAAATTCACCAAGTCAGAATATTAAATAGTTATGTAACCGACCGATCAGTGCCCGAAGTATAATATGACAGTATGATTTTACTTCGTAGAATAAACTGAAAATTAACATATAATTTTAAACGTTGATGCCATAATAATAGGTATTTTAAATACCATTATGAATTTAAAATGTAAGTTTTTTAATAATGACAAAGATTCCAATAAAATTTTTTGATTTCCTTATTTTTAATTAAAAATCATATATTTAAGGAAATATAATATTTGATTCAATAATTACTTTACGAGATAAAGGATTGTAAAATTAGTGTACAACGGGAGATTTGTGATGTCATACAACGTACTAAATGCCTACGCTCTCAAACCTACGTCAAAATTCTTGACGCGCACTACACCACACAACGCATAAGTCAATTCACCTCTGATTTGCTGATTGCGATTTGTTGGGGACCTTTAATCATCCCTTAATACTCCATAGCATGGATCATGTTCAGAACTGTCAACATTATAATTTAAAAAAAAATTGGCATTTAACATACCTACTACTTACATTTTTTTATTTGAGGGAATAAAATAAAATTACAAACTAATTGAAAATATTAATAAAAATAATTTAGTTTTAATTTTTATTATATATTGTTTGTATATTACTTTATTATAATCAATAAATAATATTCCATTGAAAATAAAAAAATAAAATGGGGATATTTAAAAAAAAAATGTTGTTAGTAATTATGAACTTTTAACCGTCTATATCTTTGCAATATTTTGGCAATTCTTAACATGACCTATGTGACTAGCTGCCAGTTTCTCGAATAGATGATTCTATTAACATTTACTTAAAACATCCAGTGACAATCAAACTACCAATCACATAAAGCGTATAAGAAAATATTAAATATAGATTTTATCGATATTTTTGAAACTGGGGGTGAGTGTTAATTTTGGAACAATAAATCACTGAGAATGAGGTAATCCTCTGGCTTCGGTGAATACCGCAACATCGTCGGCGACTTTATAAAGATTTGTTAAATCGACAATGATTTATTAAATGGCCCATCGCTAGATAAATTGTGATTTTATTACAAAATTATCGTCATTTTGGTTCGTTCCTTTAACCGAATGAGGTTAATAACTTTAAAATAAATAAGATTAATATAATATAATAGGTAAAAACCCTAAAATAAATAAAGAAGAACCAAAATTTACACGAGAAATAATAAATATATGATAATAGTTACTACCGTAATTGTAAATATATATACGATATGTTACCAGGAATGAGTAAAACCTTTTCTAAAGTCAAGGGAAATTAAAAACGACGCGGGGATAGTGTTGCCCAATCTTGGTGTTGGTCTTGGTCTTGCAAAACAAGACCACTGATGAGGTTGCAAGACCATTTTTTGCAATTTTGCTTAAAATGTTTACTTTTTTGGGATCTAGGTTTTTGTATTGTAATTGCTGGGGTCCATCATTTTTATTAATATTCCGAAGAGAAAAATACAACGCTTGAGTATTTAGATACAAAGTCACACCGTGCCCCAGAAATACTAAATTTTGTTATGCATTTAGTTAGGTATGGTACCTATACTACGTACTATGTATTTACGTACGTCTAAATCCACGGACTTAACCGCTAGACCACGGAGGCACAGGTTATTACTAAATAAATATATATTTCAAATTTGAAGTAAATGAGACCAATAGTTGTAGAGATAGTAGTTTGCGGACAGATGCTCAGAACATTTTTCTACTATAATTGGAAAAAATACCAGGATATATACATATAGTCTTGCAAGACTTTTGCGCAAGACCAACACAGGCTAAATCTTGGTCTTTCTTTGGGCAACACTACGCGGGGACGATTGATTTTATCATTAAAATGTTGATTTAAGTTATTATTGAAATAAAACCAATATTAATTAATCAATATTTATATCCAATTGCTTTTAAATAATATTTAATTGTTGTGCAAAGTTTTTTTTTTATAATTAACAATATCATTTTGTAAAAAATAAGTTACATAAATATTTATTTATTTTGACCATGTTTTTCTTCATTATTCTTGATTCAATTGAATATTTTCTCCGGAACTAAGCGCTTGTAATTCCTAAACGCCCAAACTAAGATAGATAGGCGATAAACTTTAAACTGTAAATAAAATATTTATTTATTGTTACTATATTCCATATTTTTTTCTTCTTGTATATTTCTGAATAATAAAATGATAGCATTATGCAATATAAAGAAAAACGCAAGTGCTTTTTATCATTATGTATATAGATTATTATGTAATTCATGACGCTCTATTATGTTGCCAAAAGTACTGCTCATTGGTCGAAACTTATTTATAAATTAAATTGTTTTTAAAATTAAATAAAGTTATGTTATTAAGTTATGTTAAAATGGTTGAATATAAAACGGACTTGGAATGGTTTGGACTTGAATTTCAATAAGCAGGCTTGGCTTAAATGGGAATCTCAATTATGTATCTCAAATGATTCATTTTATTGTTAATAAAAAGATTTTAATAATGACATACAAACATTTGTTTTATTTTTATACTCGGCACATCGCCCCCACCTGATAGCAGTACGTGAGTCCAAGAAAGTATCATCACGACCGTTTCCCTCGCGGGGTGGTCAGAAATCACATAAATAAGCGGATTCATATTTAGCCAACTTTACTATAAGCCAATCATGATAGGTGGCAAGCTCGTCGATGTCGTAGCGTACCAAACTCGAGAAATATCACAAATAAATTAAATATTAATTAAATGTATTTATTTACATCAATCAATATTTTTGTGTCCCGACCAGGAATCGAACCCGGTACCTCCGAGTCTAAATCCACAGACTTAACCGCTAGACCACGGAGACAGTTGAGCGAGTCTAATAATGGAAGCAAATGACGAACAACACTAGTCCCTACCTTTATGCCGGCCTATTAAGATGCTTTTTCACACTTCGTTTGAAGGACTCAAGGTTATAGGAAACACACTGGCTGGGACAACATTTCACATATTCAGCGTGACCTGTGCGTGTAGTTTGGTTGCGGACTAGAAAAGAAGGGATAAAGTTGTGGAGCTCTTCAGAACACTCACCGTGGTCAGTGGCGGATTTATCCTAAGGCCCAGTAGGTCCAGGACTAGGGCGGCTAATCGTGTCAAAAAACTCATTATGGCGTATGGCGAGCGGGCTGCCCTGCAAGGTGCAATCTATACCGCATCATATTACAATAATCTTCTTAAATCACTTTCGTACATTTTATGTATAAAATATAAATAATTATGTTACATATGTATATAATCTAATTGGATAAAAAAAAGTAGTAAAGTATTTCCAGTCAGCGTACCAAACTCGTGAAATATAACAAATAAATTAATAATAATAATAATGTAATAATAATAAAAATCGTTTATATATTTTCGTTTATTATATTATTATATACTTATTAATTAAATATTAATTAAATGTATTTATATACATTAATAAATATTTTTGTGTCCCGACCAGGAATCGAACCCGGTACCTCCGAGTCTAAATCCACGGACTTACCCACTAGATTACATATATATACAAATACCTATATACTCGTATATTTAAAATTAAATGATAACACACAAATATTATGGGTTTGATTTGTAACTGACTGTAAGCCATGTAGGTATCTCCCGCCTCGCGCGCCTCGCCTCGCCTCCTGCCTGTAGCTGTTCGTATATTGTCTAATGTGATTGCGTTCCTAAATTTAAAATAATCTTCGGGACACATGAGTGTTTATCCTAAGAAAGAGATAGACATACATTAATGCTAAGAATAATGACTATAGTAACATTGTTTCTGTAGGCAAACTGTAGGGGAGAGTGGTTCGCGCTTCTTTTTTAACGTACCTACTTACGAATATAACTCGTGATATTAAACTTTAAAAGTAATAGTGTCCGCTAACCTTAGAGCATAAGCCGCCATAACTGTGATTACAGTTTGGCGGGCTATTTTATAAGTTATATGTATTGGAAAGTAAATAAATGATTTATTTTTAATTTTTATTTTAAAACAATCAAAAAAATAAATAAATAACTATAATATGATAAAGATTATATTTGCACATAGCTGCTAAAGCCTGATTTGTCGTCACCATATTTATATTAAAAGCTTGGATAAAATTGAGCACACGGCTATATCGTGCAGAATTCGGCTAAAATTTAAGTGAAACAAACTGGAAGGAATGCAGACTAATGATATCCAAGACAAAGGAATACAACTTAAGATGAGCCTATTACTTTGACTTATGTGCAAGGACCGGTATTTCAATACAATCTAACGGCAAATATCACAAATAAAAATAATTTATAAAATAAATAAACTCCAAATCGCTGTCTTATGGCAACGTACACTAGAAGCATTTCCCCTTTGAATTAAGATACTTATTTTTTGTGAGAAAAACTGTCAGCCATAGAGCTGAGACGCCAATGAGCCTTGGAACATTTTTTTTATAGAAAGCTTCTTTATAGAAAAAAACATTTCTTTATAGAAAGCTTTTAGCAAAGTTCTGATCCCCACGGGCCCATCGTTTATAAATTTACATAAATAAATATTATTGTGTCTCGACCAGGAATCGAACCGCTAGACCACGAAGGCAGTCAAAAAATAATTACAAACATATTTTATTTATAATAATTTGGAAATCGACCCAGCAGTGTCTCAGAAGACAGATTTCTTAGTAACTATTATGCACTAGATTATCCGTGTGGGAGTCGGTTCCGTCGTGTGATAAGAACGGTGTCTCGGGCTTGCGACCGACTACGAGCTGGTTTAACATTTTATTACGCAATTAGATTCCCAATTAAATCCTATATGATTCCGCTATTGCCGTCTTGAAATCTCGTTTATCTCGGCCTAATTCTTTCAGTAAATAGTGCAAACATTTTGCTGGATTTCCCCTCTCACCAACTTCCACTGAGTAAAGCTGAGTTTTAAATCCTTTCCTGATCGTTTTTTGTAAGACATCATGATATTTGTTTATGTCTGAATTGAAACTTTTGTTTAAAGAACCTGGCCATCACATATAAGTCAACGACTTAATGTATATTATTAGTGATTTAACCTGAAAATAATGTTCAGTTATTATTATTGTTGTTTTGCAAAAGGAAAGGGTGAACATTTGTCATTAAGACAAATTACTTGTCTTAACAATGGCTTGGAAATTAACAACACCTTTAGGTACTAATCATGATTTCGCCCTGAAAGCCTTCATCCACCAGAATAATTGACACACATTAGAGGCCAAATCTACCGTGATTTTAGACGCGAAGGTTTGGTTCCTGTAGCTGTAGCGCAAATTTCATTATCAAATCGCGAACATGAAGTTAGGGATTTAAGACAACACCATCATTTTATTTTATTTTATACAGTTAGGAAAACTTACAGCTAAACAATACTTAAATATAAAGAAAAAAGATAAAGTAAGAAAGGGCTAATAACAAGTTTTCACAGAAATAGATATTGAAACAGATAAAACTAAACACTGAGTAGACTATTACAAAAAGAATGTGATGATATGAGGCAGAATTTTATTTTATTTTATTTATTTATTTATTTTGAAAGAAAATCTTACAGCTAATACATCAAAATTAAGCAAATAAAGTAAAACAGGTAAAAGGCCAAAACAGATTTTCAGATGTAAACAAAGTACATAAATTAACACAATTATAAAAATAAAAACAGCTCGAATATAAAAGTAAGATACTTATAAACTAAAAGATATACATACAAGTTAAATAGAGTTTAAAAAAAAAAAAAAAACTGTCCATAGTATATATAAAGTATAAATCAAAACTAAAACAAAAACTAAAACAAAATAGTGGAATAAGACAAAATAACAATAGAAATATAACACTTATACAGATCGGCTTAAGGCATTTGTAAAGTAGTCCTGAGTCAAGCCACGCCGGGCAGCGGCTGGGGTAGTACATGAGGATAGACATGTAGCAATATTTATTAAAATAGTCAGATGTTCTCCAGATGAAAGCATTCTGCATATAATTATTGGATACAAATGGGATGTAAAGGTATCCCTGTGAAGTGTTTTGCAGAGTGTACTAAAAGGTATATTTCTTAGAATATCTGGACAGTCGACCTTTCCTCTTATGACACCCATAAGATATGACACGTCGGCGAATTCCCTGCGTTTTACAAGAGGTAAGATATGGTGGCGTTAACATGTTTCGAAGTATCCTGTACGGTTCTGGCGCGTCCTGAAGCTAATGTACCTCAGAAACCGCCTCTGCACCCCTTCGATTCGATCTATGTATTTCTCGTATCTAGGGTTCCAGATGCGTAATAACGGAAATACGAATTGGCTGCTCGAATGGAACATATACAGTTTGACGTTTTGGAAGTAAAAACATATGTAACAGAGTTTTTACTGTCTAATCCTCGCGTTCCAGTTATAAGCCACGCCCATTATAAACTAGTAGATTTTCCCATTCTCGATCTTGGTCATGGTCTTGCCAAAAGGTAACCCCAACCCTAGTCTTGGTCTTGGTACTGCGCAAGAGTCTCGCAAGACTCTTGCTCTGACTGAAGAAATGTTTGTTTCTAATTTTAGTATGAAAACTACTGGTCTGATCTGGACCAAGACCAAGATTTAGTGTGCAAGATCAATACTAAGACTGTGACCAGTTGATTTGATACAATACCAAAACCAGGTCTTCGTCTTGAGCTTGCTTTGGGCAGCACTTAAAACTGGCGTGTATGGGATCTAGTAAAACCCCACATACTTAAAGGTAATTATTTTTTGCTTTTAATTTTAATGATGACTACCTCCGTGGTCTAGTTAGGTTCGATTTCTGCTCGGGACACAATAATTATTTATTAATTATTTAATTATATATTATTTTATTTGTGATGTTTCTCGAGTTTGGTACGCTAGAGACATCGACGAGCTTGCTACTTGTCATGATTGGACTATAGTAAAGTTGGCTAAATGTGAATCCGCGTCATTAAAAAAAAGCGTGGTTCCTAACTACCCCTGAAAGGATACAGTCGTGATGATATTACTGAAATTATTATTGCTTTAATGATGAGAACATGCGGCGTGCTATCATAGCCAACGTGGTCTCATCATGCTTATGCATGGTGATTTGCTTCGTTTGATGGTAAGCACACGCGGCATGCTTGATGGACAAACGTGAACTATTGAGAGCCGACTGTGCCGCCAACTCGAAAGTTTGTCGACATTGCAACGTGCCTCGTTTAGCTTTTATTTTTGTTTTTTTTAACAATTTAGTTTTTTTTACATTGTCAAGTGTATGCCAAACAATCAAATTGCGCAGTTAAGATTTGATATTTAAACCACTGTTAAAATATTATTTTATGTTAACAAATAAGTTTTTTGTAGTTTAATGCTTAATGTTAACATCAAATATCAGTTTTTTTTTGTAATGGAATACGTCATGCTAAAAATAATGGCATTTTATGCTAGCGCCACTAGCAATGATGTTATGTCTATATATACATACCTACATATATCTTACAAATTGTCATTTAATAATATTGCACCTACTTACCATTGATAGTGTCTAAATGTACTAGGTTCGGCTGTCAGAGAATGTCTAACGGCATTAATTCCGCCTTTGTACATAGTGCAATTAAGTTTTTAAATAAAAAAATAATTATTATTTTTTTAAACGAAACGCGGTTATGTTTTACGTATAGTTTTATATCTGAGCTTTCAAATTGTAAATGTTCATACATTAAGCTGCCAATTTGTGGTTCCGTTACGTCGCACCTCAAGGCGCTGTCTAAAATCCAACACTGTTTCCCATTCAATGACGGACTTTGTGCGTTCTAGACCTATAGACATTATGTCAGCTAAAGTATAATTTACTTTGTAGTATTATTCATACTTACCAACTTTTTAACTTCAACAAGTTACCTTCATAACATCTACCAAGTATTTAATTTCCGCATAAGAATTCGCTAGCTGAAGGCGTCCGCGTTGCTTCTAAATAAGTCTGTAATAGTTCGTAACTCGAGGTGTCACCTTTAAATTACACCAGGAAAATGAAAATGGGAAAATATGAAATACTCTTTTATATTGCACGTTTATTTATACGAAGGCGATAAAACATTTAACGCGACGTATTATCAACCGGTCGGTTGCAGAAAGAGTAATTATATTTTCACACGTTTACGGCAAGTAAAACAGATTACTCATATTTTAACGAATGTGTGTGCAACGAAAAACAAAATTTAACAATTAAGTTTTTCATAAAAATACATAATAATAACAATAATAATCGTTTATTTCCAATAAAAATCCTATGTACATTCAAATTCAAATAGTTTATTAATCAAAAATACTTATTACTAGGGTTTCACAAAAAATAATCCTACAGAAGATGTAGGTAGGCACTTTTACAAATAATATCTAATCTAGTAATTTAGACAAATGTGTCGCTGCTAGCTAAACTAATAGTCTTTCAACTACTGTTAAATATAGCTAGCAGGTCTCTTTCCGGGGCACAACATATTTAAAAGTTACATAATTATTTCTATAAATTATTAGGTATATTTAAAGAAACTAAACTATAAAATCATGCAATAATAATAAAGAAGAAGAAGAGCATGCATATTTTTGTATTTGTGTGTAATAATATAATATAACATGTTTTTTGTATTGGAGACCCACACTAGGAAAGCCGGTATTATGGGGTTTCAATTACACATAATCTATAATTTACACAACTTCAAATTAAATTTAAAATAAAATCAACATTAAATTAAAAATTTAATTAAAATTAAATTCTAAATACAATAATTCCAAAAATAAAAAGTTTAAATTTAAAATAAGTTTAAAATTAAATTAAGTTAAAATTAAAAATTAAATTAAATTCTAAATACAATAGTTCCAAAAATAAAAAACATTCATTGAAAAAAATAATAAAAGTATGTATGATAAGAATGTAAATTATGAAAGACGATAGAATAAAGAAAGATAGATAGAATGCACTTGATGAAAGATTATATAAGTATTAGATTTATTTTGTGATGTCAAATAAATTCTCAGTTTCTAAATATGTCAGAGTCATTAGGTAATAGTAAAGAATATTTTAAGTATTGTATTTGTTGTAGAGAGTGTGCGTGCGCGCGTAAACAAGAAGGTCGCGTGTTAAACGTCTCTAAGAATTTATTTATTAAATAGTATTTAAAGTTATATTTCAGTAAAACAAACTAATAATATATGTAACGTAGATAAAAAATCATATATTGTGCAAAAAACATTACGAAAAAGTGCGTGCTAATTGCATAAAAACTTAAAAACAGTCAACAAACTAAACGTTGGAAGCGTCAAAAAAATTAAAAGTGTATCTGTGTGAGTGCAAATCGGTATTTCAGACGGTAGCCGAATGACTCATTAGGTGTCACAAACAAAACGTCGAATAATATACAGCACAAATTCGCACGGTTGACCAATTGCACGGGTAGCGTCGTTGTTATGCACTATACACTGATGAATCTTTGACACGGGAGTTCAAACCCACGCGAATATTTTTAAATTACTTTATCTTTTTTGATTTTTTTTTACTTTTTATTATTATTATTTTTACAAATAGTGACGAGTGTCACAGATATAAGACACAAACAAAAAAAAAAAAGTTAGAACAATAATATTATAGAGGCAATCCAGTAAAAATGGATTTCATCACAACGAGGGATAAAGATAAACCACGATCCCATTCTTACGAATCTATAAAACTTAACAGTACACAATCATCACACGACCCGGGTAGAAGCTTAATGGACTTATCAACCTGTGTAAATAAATATGAGCTTCAAGACCTTAAAGAAGAGTTGGTTAACGTGAAACAAGAGTTAGAAATAGCACACAAAGAAATAGAAAAATTAAATATGGAAAATAGAAGTTTACATGAAACAATAAAAAAACAAAATTTTGAAAAGAAGCAACTTAAAGCCATATGTACTACACCTATCCGAAAAACGAACACACAAAAGAAAGAAAACAAAGACAGAAGAAAACCGCAACCATTAGCTAGACAATCGACCCTTAATTTAAGTGCTATAGATTTGGGTCTGGAAATTGAAACACAAGAGGTCCAAAAAGGTAAAGAAAATTTTTTATCAAGTAACGGAATAAATAAGGAAATGCACAGCCAACATAAAAAGGATATTAGAAAAAGTATATATATTTTTGGTGGAGAACAATCAAAAGGAATCGCCAAAAAACTGTGTGGCATAAGAAATGATACAAAAAACATAGAAGAATATAAGATAAAGTCTATAATTAAACCAAATGCCGATACAGGAGAAATATTAAAAAGCGTTGGCTTGTTTAACATCTCCAATAATGACTGGATCATTATCTCAGTAGGGGAACATGACATTAATCCACGAAAAATGATAATAGAACTGACTGCGAAACTTTACAATCTAAGAAATTATAAAATTATTATACTAGGGCCTGCTAAGGGTGACCATTTAAATGAAGAGATGGTTAACAGATCTGTTAAAAATATTTGTGTACATTTTAAAAACTGTCATTATATTTCTACAAATAACTCGCATATTAGACAACATTCTATTAATAAGCAGGGCACATGTAAACAAATTAGCTTTATTATTGAAGACTCTGACTATAGTATAAACTTTTTGACATTTGAAGTTTTAAATAAAAAGGACACTATGGTATTGGTACGACCTGTAACTGAGAATAGGAAAATAGTCGTCTTAAATAAGACTAAACAAGTTAAAGGAACTATACCTTACTACTTTTCTAAAATTAAAAAGGCTAGTGCCTCCGCGTCCAATAAATTCGCTTTAAAACAACCACCTATAAAAGGTACAATTCCCTTTTACTTTAGCCAACCTTCTAAACAAAATAAAAAAAATATTTTTTTTCGAGACTCCTAATAACACATACAGTAATTTTTACAACTTAGTGCATCAAAATATTCAAGGGTTCAGGAAAAAAGCAGGACATCTAGAAGTCTGTATCGAGGAGTTAATAAAAGAAAAGTGTGTCCCAGATTTTATTTGCCTAACAGAAACAAACATAAAAAATGGTCTTGAGGGAGATCTTAGACTATATGGCTATGATCTTGCATCGTTCTATAGCAGATTAGAACAGAATCGTGGTGGATCCTGTATATTTGCTAAATCGGGTACAAATTACAGGACATTACCTTTTGTTCATGATTGTGCGATAGAATCAATCTTTGAATGTTGTGGTATAGAATTAGTTGGCCAAAAAACAATTATTATTGCTATCTACAGAACACCTTCGTCGAAAGTCAATATATTCTTTCAAACCCTTGAAACTTTGTTGCATAAACTCAATCAAAGGTCAAAGGACTACAATATAATTATAGCTGGTGACATCAATATAAATACGCTGGTAAAAAACACAGTTAGTATTAAATTTATAGAATTGCTCGAAAGTTACAATTTAACATTACAAATAAAAGAACCAACAAGATTAAAAAATTGCATTGATCACATTGCAACAAATATAAAAAATGCAAAAGGCTATTTAAAGCCCCTAAACTTATCAGATCATAATACAGCACAATTTCTTTCGTTTGAACTGAAAGGAAAAGTGCATATAACGAAAGTTTGGTATGTTGAAAGATTTGACCATAGACATGAATACATAACTATTTTTTGTAATCATTTACATAGTTTTAAGTTTTTTGATATGTACAATGCACGAAATATGAACGACGCATTTAATTACTACCATGACATAATAACATTACTCTATAAATTGTGTTTTCCAAAAATTAGAATTAGAATTGACAACAAAGTAAAAGGTCTTAAGTGGGTAACAGCGGGATTGCGTAAATCCTGTAAAGAAAGTCGCAAACTTAGATATAATTTCTATAGGACCAAGACAGTAGAAAATAAAAACCTATACAAAAAATACTATCGAATATTACAAAATTGCATAAACGGAGCTCAAAGAGTGACAAATAAAAAATATATGGACAATGCTAAAAATAAATGTAAGGCTGCCTGGGACATAATTCAGGACAAACAAAATAATTGTAAACAATGTGACAGTATCAATGAAATATATAAAAATGACATAATAAATAATCCTAAAACTATTGCAGAAATCTTTAACGACTTCTACATAAACCTACCATCAGAAAATACTTTAGCTACAAATAAAATAGATTTAATCAATAGACAGGCCTATACTATCTTTCTGACACCATGTGATGATAAGGAAATCATAGATATTACACGTGGTCTTAAGAATTCGAACTCAGTAGGTTATGACATGCTACCAACAAAGGTTATTAAAGAAAGCGTAAATATTACTGCTCCAGTGCTAACCTATTTAGTAAATCTATCATTTAAATCTGGATGTTTCCCTGATAGACTAAAATATTCTGTAGTAAGACCGATACACAAAAAAGGAGACGTAAATGATGTAAAAAATTACAGGCCGATATCACTTATTCCTATTTTATCAAAAATTTTTGAAAAGGTTATGCATCGACGAATAATGGCTTTTATATCTAAATTCAATATCATCAGACCAGAACAAAATGGATTTCAGAAAAATAAATCATGTTCATTAGCAGGATTCAATCTAATCAGAAAAATTACTGAATCCATGAATATTTGAAAACCTACAACTGTACTTCTGTATGATATGACCAGGGCATTTGACTTTGTCATGCATGCCAGACTACTTAATAAGCTGGAGTTCTATGGTATAAGGGGTAACGCATTAGATTGGATAAAATCATACTTAATAAATAGGGAACAGTCCGTAGAAATTACTCAAATGAATTCTAAATCAGTAATTACAAAATATAGTTCTCAATTTAGGAAAGTAAAGTTTGGGGTTCCGCAAGGGAGTGTGCTAGGCCCGCTCCTATTTATACTGTATATAAATGACATTCCAAACGTTTCTAGACATCAAACAGTATTGTTTGCAGACGACATTTCTATTGTAGTGACAGGAGAAAATAATATTGGCATATATGAGAATGACATTAATTATACAATGAATTCAATAATAACATGGCTAAATAAGAATAATTTACAAATTAATTTAACTAAAACTAAATATTTACAATTTTATAATAAAGGTGGAAAACCATGTGACCTAAACATAAAATATCAAAATGACAAAATTGACGAGTGTAAAACAGCAATATTTTTAGGTATAAACATAGACTCTCATTGTGACTGGTTTAGTCACATAGAAAAAGTATGTACGAAAATCAATAGATTTGTATACCCACTACGTAGACTTAGTATTACTGCGTCACGACAAACCGCACTGACTGCCTATCACGGCTACGTAGCCTCAGTTCTGCGATACGGATTATTACTATGGGGTAACTCGTCAAAAATTAACAGAATACTGATTGCCCAAAAGAAGTGTGTAAGAGCTATATGCGGTGCAGCCCCCACTGACTCTTGCAGACCGCTATTTAAAAGCCTAAATCTTATGACTATAACAGGCATGTATATATACGAAGTAGTCACATTTATTAGGACACACAGTGACCTATTTACTTACCAAAAAGATATCTTTAAAAGTAGTCGACATCCAAACACTATTGCCTATACTAAGACACCAAAAAGCAGAGTTTTCGATAATAACTCTTACGTTATGTGCATTCGTATTTATAACAAGTTACCAGAGGTTCTCAAACAATTACCCAATAATCAGTTTAAATCTAGAATCAAGAAGCTATTAACAGAGTGTTGCTTTTATTCGTTAAGCGAGTTTTATTCATACAAATTTAGAAATTGTAATAAATAATTGTAATAAATTGTATTAATCAACTGACCATAATCTCGCATACGAGTATTATCTTATGCGAAATTTCTTAAATTCATGACATTTTATTTATTACATAAATTATTTTCAGTGTATAAATTAGTAATTAATTAAGTTAGTATAAATTTGTGTGCCAGAAATGGCGGAGTATGTGAGCTATTCTAAAACTATGTACCTATTTACCATATTCCATACAAATAAATATTATTTCATTTCATTTCATTTCATTTAAGTTTATGTCCAATATTTTAAGTATTGTATTTGTTTAAGTTTATGTCCAATATTTTAAGTATTGTATATGTTTAAGTTTATGTCCAATATTTTAAGTATTGTATTTGTTTAAGTTTATGTCCAATATTTTAAGTATTGTATATGTTTAAGTTTATGTCCAATATTTTAAGTATTGTATTTGTTTAAGTTTATGTCCAATATTTTAAGTATTGTATATGTTTAAGTTTATGTCCAATATTTTAAGTATTGTATTTGTTTAAGTTTATGTCCAATATTTTATTTAAATGATTATAGATAGTAGACATAGTAGTTAACTTTAAAAACTGCCTCTGTAGTCTAACGGTTAAGTCCGTGGATTTAGACTCGGAGGTACCGGGTTCGATTCCTGGTCTGGACACAATCAATTATTTAATTTAATGTGATATTTCTCGAATTTGATATCGTTCTAGCATGCCACTTGTAATGATGGGCATATAGGAAAGTTGGCTGAATGTAAATCTGCTTCTGGAAGCATGGTTTCTGACTACCCCGGAAGAGATACAGTCGTCATGACACTTTACTTTATTACCTTATAAATTAAATTATTCAGTTATGTAAGAAAATAATACTTTACTTAATTTCAGTGGAGAAAATCGGTTGGTTTTGGAGCCGATCAATTGTATGCTCAGGAAGTTGCAGTAATTTCCAACTTAAGCCTGTCTTATTTGTCGGAAGCGCCCAGCTTACCTAGTCTAAAAGGTTATTCAGATTTCTCCACTGCAGTGTTAATATTTTAGCGCTTCCACCAAAGATCATTATCAACCACAGATACCGCAACAAGTACATAATTAAATTAAATCACGGATGCTTGTACGCACCTGGATATTTTTGTTTATATATTATGTTATGTATGTTATTATTATTAGATGTAAGTTTTTATTTTACTAGTTTACCTGTTATAAAATAGAATCATATAAACCTGTACCTATATTGATTCCCGCGATCCACATACAGCCTCGTTCAGGGATCACAGTTTATTCTGAATTAAGAATTGTAACTGGTCGAAATATGGTTGTTTTTTTTATTTTGTATCAACAAACAAAATCAAAAAGTGTCATTAGATGAAATCAGCGGTTTTCAGAAAATAAGACTTTATTATTTCATTAATAATTATAATCAACATAGAAATATTAATAAAAACATGAATGACATATTTTGATAGTAACAATTAAACAGTGATATGATGAGTAATAACTAAAGAATAAATATTAAACAAGAGAAAAACTAATAGGTTAAGTAGGCATAAAAATAGGGATAAGAGACAAGACCAAGCATTACTTTAACATGATCGTTTATTCTCTCTAGAAAGTGGCAAATAATAGACCAAAATGTTCTAAAACTGTTATGTAAAAGGCTCATATTAAGAATGAATCAGTGTTTTATAAGTTTTATTTTTATTTTATTTTATTTTATACAATTAGGAAAACTTACAGCTAAACAATACTTAAATATAAAGAAAAAAGATAAAGTAAGAAAGGGCTAATGACAAGTTTTCACAGAAATAGATATGGAAACATAAATAAAACTAAACACTGAGTAGACTATTACAAAAAGAATGAGATGATATGAGGCAGAATAAGACAAAATAACAATAGAAATAGAACACTTATACAGATCGGCTTAAGGGATTTGTAAAGTAGTCCTGAGTCAAGCCACGTCGGGCAGCAGCTGGGGTAGTACATGATATGTCAATATGTGAGCAATGTTTATTGAAATAGTCAGATGTTCTCCAGATGAAAGCATTCTGCATATAATTATTGGATACAAATGGGATGTAAAAGGTATCCCTGTGACGTGTTTTGCAGAGCGTACTAAAAGGTATATTTCCTAGAATATCTGGACAGTCGACCTTTCCTCTTATGACACCCATAAGATATGACACGTCGGCGAATTCCCGGCGTTTTACAAGAGGTAAGATATGGTGGCGTTTACATTTTTCAAAGTATCCTGTTCGGTTCTGGCGCGTCCTGAAGCTAATGTACCTCAGAAACCGCCTCTGCACCCCTTCGATACGATCTATGTATTTCTCATATCTAGGGTTCCAGACCTGAGAAGCGTATTCAAGGTGACTACGCACCAGAGAACAGTACAGGACTTTAAGTGTTTTTATATTATTAAAGTTTTTTCCAATGCGCATCAGAAAACCTAAAGCCTTGGAAGCCTTAGACACAATGTGGCTGATATGAGAGTCAAAAATTAACTTAGAGTCATGCAGCACCCCCAAATCCCTCATATAGTTTGGACGAGTAAGTTGTGTGTCTTTTATAGTATAGTTAAAGAACAATGGAGATTGTTTACGGGAAAAAGACATACATGTACACTTTGCCACATTCAGGTCAAGCTTATTGGCTGCGCAGTAGTCACCCAAACGCGACAAATCGGACTGGAGATTGGCACAATCCAAGGGGTCCCTGATACTCTTTAATATCTTCATGTCGTCAGCATATAAAAGAACACTAGAATGACGAAAGCAAGTATTAATCTTGAATGAAGATAATGAAGAGCAAGGGTCCTAATAAAGACCCCTGAGGTACCCCTGACGGAATTGACGTCCAATCCGACCTAAATCCAGACAAAACCACCGCTTGTGATCTTTTGGTGACATAGGAACAAAACCATCTATAGAGACTACCATGCACTCCTGCGTTGAGTAGTTTCTGCAAAAGTATGAGATGGTCAATCCTGTCAAACGCCTTGCTGTAGTCAGTGAACACAACATCAACTTGTCCCCCATTCTCCATGCCCTTAGTGATTAGCTCATTAGAGACAACAAGGTTGGAGACTGTCGATCTGCCTTTTAAAAAGCCGTGTTGATGTTCACTAAACGTGTGTTGTAAGGCATCGTAGGTTTGATTATAGACAAGGCGCTCGAGCAACTTGGAGAAGACACATAGTTTCGAGATAGGACGGTAGTGCTCTACAATATTCCTTGAGCCTTTCTTATGCACTGGAGACACAAAGGCAGTTTTCCATACAGTTGGCATAACTCCCTCAGTAAGGGACCTACGGAACAAGATTGAGAGAGGGACGGCTAAGCTCTTGGCACATGCAGTAATGTATGCCGGGGGAATGTCGTCAGGACCACCTGATTTGTTAAGGTCGACGTTTTTTAAAAGTTTATAGACTTCAGCAACGTCTATGTCGATTGTCGATATTCCATTTATGTTGGGGTCACCGACGGCAAAACAAGGAAAATTATCCGTCATAGACGGTGTCGACTTGTCCAGAAAAGTAGAACCAAAGTACATAGCGAAAAGATTACTTATATCACCGCCCTTGTTCGCTGTTTTCGAGCCGTAGAGCATAGTTGATGGGATGGTTGAGGATTTGTACCTATTTTTAACGAAAGACCAAAAATGACGCGGGTTTTTTACTATATTATCCTCTGTTTCCTTAATATAGGAGAGGTAAAGATCTGCCTCAAGAGCTTTTGCTCTGCGACGAAGCAACTCGAAGGTATTTTTGTCTGACACATTGCCATATACCTTAAACTTCCGATGGTACTTCATCTTTTCCTTAATTATTCTTTTGAGATCATGATTGTACCATGCTGGAAACCTACTAGAGGAGATATGCATTGATGGTATATGCTTGTCACGCAAGCAGTATAATATGTTATAAAAAACGTCCATGGCTCCTTCAAGAGGCCCCGAGCATAACAGTTCGGCCCAATTGGTGCCATCAAGATCACTACGAATAGAATCATAATCAGCCCTATCATACATGAACTTCAACCTCCGTGCTTGTTTTAGGGTGTGCAGGGTAATAAAGCTGACATACACGGTAAGAGCCGGATGGTTGAAATTAGCAGGGACCAGAGGGTCAGTACAATGCTCAACAATCACCGCATCGCTAGAAAACACAAGATCCAAGGACCTGTCGAGGTCATTTTTTATGTGATTATATTGCGAAAGGTTACATGTATCTACAATATCCATGAATTGTTTTTGAGATTCTCCAAGTACGTTACTTGGGTTCATTTCAGTGGATCTCTTGTCTTTAGTCCATAAAATATTGGGCAGATTGAAATCTCCCAATACAAGAATCTTGTCGTGTTGTGAGAAAGACGCCTGCACCGTAGAGAATAGGCTCTGGCCAAAATTGTTTAATTGTACAGGGAAAGAGTTACCTTTAGCTTCGTTGCACAAGTACAAGACACAGATATGTAAGTTGAAGTGGTGTCGCGGTTTGGAGTGGCGCAGGCAGAGTGTCACCCAAATATCCTCGGCTGAAGAGCGCCACTCACAGCGCTCGGTGACCGCGAAGTTGTATTGGTAACTTTATAATGTGCGTATATTTATATTTTATCGCTCACTTTTGTCGTCGGGGCATTAATGAGCATTGACAATTTAAATATTTATATATGGAATCACTTTTCGCCCAATAATGCTGCATTTAGCAAATTTTAAGATCAATGGATTCCCGTCCAATCTGTTTCTAAGCTGGCAATCCATTTTAAGAATATTCTTAGCCCGATCTTTGCGGTTTAGCATATTAAAAATATTGCAAAGCTGCTGAATTTAAACACTTTTAAAGTTAATATTTGTACGGGACGGCCGCCTATCAATCACGAACAATTAGTGATAAAAGTTACTAGTGATAAAGATAAGACAATAACAAAAGAGGTGGTCGTAGCCCGGACATAGCTATGTGATAGCTTAGGAATTTGCGATGGTCGTAACCAGGAAATAATAATAATTGTGTATTAATCGTGTATTTTCTTAGTGTATTTTTACGTGTGTTTATTTGATGACTACTGTGTGTTTTTTATTTGTGTGTGATAATAAAGAATAACCTTTTGACCCTAGCCTGGCCGAGAGACGGTGTGATGACGTCATCTCGGTCAAGCCTAGCTTATTATCGCCGTACCTAAAGGGTGCGCTATGTTTGCGACAATGTGTTGTAGTCCTTATCGCCGTACCCGAGGGAAGCGCTTTGTTCGCGGTAATATGTTTGGTCTTTACCGCCGCACCCAAGGGATGCGTTTTGTTCGCGATAACGTTTGGTCTATGTCGCCGTACCTGGAAGGTACGCTTTGTTCGCGATAACAATATTAATCTTATTTGTGATAATAAAACGAGATGTTTTATTGTAGGGTATCCAGGTTGGCCACGAGAGAGTCTCGAGTGTATTTTTGGCCAGCCGGGAATATTGTAAATTCAGGTCGCTAGGTAGCTCTGCGAGTGCCTAGGCTGCCTAGAATGGGTATTGGTATCCTGGATGGAACCTGGACTGGTCCCGAGGGGATCTCGGACTTGTTGTGGCCAGTCTAGGAAAGTCGATCGCGGCTGCTGCCTAGGTATCCTAGTGAGGACCTAGGTAGCCTGGAAGCCGTCCAGGTGCCTCAGTGTGTACCTGGGCTGATCTGGAGAGGGTCTAGGACGTATTCCAGGTCAGCCCAGCTTAAAATGATTGTGTAAGTCCCCCTGCTCAGACGCAGACATTGTATTAGGGACTTTTGTGATAAATAAAGCATTTCGAGGGTTGTCTTATTGCTCACTTGATCTCAGCAGGAAATTTTGGTGCTCGCTCCATCGACTTTACATCTCGGTCGGAGCGGGCATTCTGTCCCCTATTGGTTATAATGTAAACATTCTAATAGGACTATTCCAATAGGGGGCGGGGCTTACCGTGTTGGCAAAGGAAGCCGACAAACACGTGTAAGCTCAAAATCGAGGTCAAGTGAGTATTATAAAAGACAGACGGGCTTGCGGTTCCGACATTCCGATTTCGCCGAGCCAACAAGAAGAACTGCAAGCCCGAGGACACCTGAGAAGACCTTCCTGAAGCATGGAGTTTTATTCCGCCTGAAGCCGTCCGGGATCTTAACAACGAACCCCCCTGTCTACCCCGCATGATGTCGTTACACCGGTCGTGAGGATACGTCACCTACTAACATCGAGGGAAGCCAATATACAGTCCACTACTAAACCTCGCGATCCGGCACATCGTTTGGACCTTCGGAACCGGATCAAGACTAGAGGACGGCTTCAGGGGAATCGTCGGAACACTCCATCTTCAGGAAGGAAGATAGAAGACCAGGAAGAGGATGCCAGTTACGCGGTCGCTCACGGGGAAGACAGTGCCGGCCGAAGAACCCTCCGCCCAGTCAACTGCGGAGGCTGCCTTCGGATCCGGGCCCCGGACATCGGAATCAACGCCATCGACATCGGGTGAATCCCGAGTGACGGACCCCGCCTGGTCCCATGGGTCGACCGAGGCGTCCATAGAGGGTACGCTGAGGACGTCGACCATGGGGACCATCGTGGGGGTCCCTTCAAAGCGAGCTTCCCGCGCGTCTTCGCGCGCCTCCGTCGTGTCTGTGAAGACTACGCGCGCCCAAGACCGGGAAGCCAAATTAAGAAGAGAACTTCAGATAATGAAGAAAGAAGCGGAACTCGAAGATTTCTTAAGCAAGCAACGTAGGAGGATCGACAGCGGAAGCTCCAGCGACGAGGCATCTGTGAACGTGGAAGAATGGGTAGACCGGAGTCTACAACATTCAGCGAGGACCACGCAGCCACGTCCCGAGGAGCCACTGCCGATCCACGAGTCCGTCGGTCTCTGTCCTGCCCGCTCCGCGCGGATCGCCGAAGCGGGCCCTGCTCCTGGACCGAGAGCCGCCACGTCCCTGGAGAGGGGCCCTCATCTGGAGAGGTTTTCCAGCGCGATGCCCAGGGAGCATCGCATCGCTTCTCAGCCAGGAGAAGCCTCCACGTCCCTGGAGAGGGACCCTCATCTGGAGAGGTTTTCCAGCGCGGTGACCAGGGAGCACCGCATCGCTTCTCAGCTAGGAGAAGCCTCCACGTCCCTGGAGAGGGGCCCTCATCTGGAGAGGTTTTCCAGCGCGACGCCCAGGGAGCATCGCATCGCTTCTCAGCCAGGAGAAGCTTCCACGTCCCTGGAGAGGGACCCTCATCTGGAGAGGTTTTCCAGTGCGGCGCCCAGGGAGCACCGCATCGCTTCTCAGCCAGGAGAAGCTTCCACGTCCCTGGAGAGGGACCCTCATCTGGAGAGGTTTTCCAGTGCGGCGCCCAGGGAGCACCGCATCGCTTCTCAGCGAGGAGAAGCTTCCACGTCCCTGGAGAGGGGCCCTCATCTGGAGAGGTATTCCAGCGCATTCCCAGGTGAGCAATGCAACCGAACACTGCCGACGGCCCCTCCCCAGGGAAGGGTCTCCTTCGGACAGCAGGGTTCCCAGGCCATCCAATGGCTCCCAGAAGACAACCAGCCGGAGCGGAAGGGGCAATTTGAGCAAGGTAGGCAGCGGCCATGGCACCAGATGCCGTTCTCCAGGATTCCAGAACTCCCGCAGTTCAGCGGCAACCCTCTGGAATGGATGGTGTTCGTGACATCATACCGGGACACCGCACCATACTTCTCGAACATGGAGAACGTGTCACGGCTTAGAAGCAGCCTCACAGGACGAGCACGGGAAGACTCAGAAGCGCTCCTGTACTCCAACTGCTCAGCGGACAAGATCATCGAGGGACTCGAGACCAGCTTTGCCCGACCGAAGTTAGTCGGCCGTGTGTACGAGACGAAGCTACTCGACCTCCCGAACATCTCTGACAAACCGCGGGACATCGTCCAGTTTTCAAGCCGCCTCAACAACATCATCGCGGCGGCGACGGCGCTCAAATGCTTAAGGTACCTACACCACCCGAGGCTGACAGATCAGGTACTTTCGAAACTATCCACAACGCAGTTTCACCGATGGACACAGTTCTACCTGATCTCCAGAGCTCCCGAGAATGTGAGCCTGGTTGCAGCATTTATGAAGCGAGAAGCCGCAGTATACGCCGAGACGATGCCCATCGATGAGGCGCTCGTAGGTCTACAAATGGGAGGTAAGAATATTGGCTGGCCCGACAATAGAAGAGTCGATGCAAGACACGAAGAGAAGAGATTTCAGAAACCTTCGCTCAAGAGGGCTCAAAGAGCGAACACCGCGGTCGCGATAGTGGAGGAGCCGCAGGATGCTACACCGCCCCCAAAGAAGAGGAACTGCTGCCTGTGCAGACAGAGGCACGAGCTGGCGTCGTGCCAACAGTTCAGGAAAATGGGGATTGAGGAGCGGTGGGCTACGGCAACAGCGAAACGGGTATGTTTTCGCTGCCTCAACCCCTACCATCGATACCATCGATGTGAACGGCAGTCGTGCGGAATCAACGACTGCCGCGAGAGTCATCATAAGCTGCTACACCGAGAAGAGGCCGCCCCGAGAACAGACACGGTGGCCTCAGTCTGGAGCCTATGCCGATCCCAGGTATTTTTGAAGATAGTGCCACTCACTGTCTCGGGACCGGCGGGAGAGGTGCGGACTGCAGCATTGTTGGACGATGGCTCTACTGTGACACTCATCGATGAAGAGCTCGCCCGGGAGATTGGAGCTAGTGGGCCCGAGGAGCCCCTAGCCATTGAGGGCATAGCCACGCAGAACAGGCTATCCAGTACATCCCGGCGAGTTAGAGTGCGACTCGATGGAAGGACGGGGTCGACCACGGCTACAGCGAGGACAATGAGCAACCTGGACCTGTCCCCGCAGGTGGTAGCGGGCAGGGACATCGAAGAGTGCGGACACCTTAGTGACATCAGGGATCAACTAGTGTACGAGAAGACCAAGCCGAGACTGCTGATCGGCCAAGATAATTGGCAACTTCTCCTAGCGTCACAGGTACGTCGTGGGAAGCGTTCCCAACCGGTCGCTTCTCTCACCGAGTTGGGTTGGGTGCTGCACGGCGCCCACACGCGCACTCTGGGACAAAGGGTCCACTATAACCACCACGCGAGAGCTGATGGTGAGATGCACGAAGAGAGGGCCATGAAGACCCTTGAGGAAGGTGCCATCCGCAGAGAAGACGGACACCACAGACTGAGTCATGGACCGGAGTTTCTCAAACAAGAGAGATCGACGTGGCCTTCGGAGAATATAATGGAAATCGTTGACACCGGTGAGGAAAGAGTGAACACCGTATCGAAAAAAGAAACGTCGACATGCCTACCGGATAGTGCGCGATTTTCCAGTTGGTTGCGACTTCTCCGAGCCACCGCGAGAGTGTTACAATTCGTCGGACTGTGTAGACGCCAAAAAGTGATAACACACTATAAGCGAAACCGCCGTAATGATACGGATAAAAATTGGCCGTCTAAAACGAATAACTCTGCGCGTATAGTGAAAAAAGAAACTCCGCAAGATAAGTATAAATTAATTGACATTGAATACTTAGAGAGAGCTGAGTTCCTGCTGCTGAGGGATAGCCAGGAGAAGACCTTCACCATGGAGCTGAAGGACTTGGCAGCAGGACGGGACATTCTGAAGACCAGCAGGCTGCATCCACTGGCGGTGGTGATCGTCGACGGGCTCATCAGACTTCGGCCGAGGATAGGGGCTGTAACCGAGGTGCCCCCCGAAATGAAGAGTCCACCAGTTCTCGACGGTCGGGATCACGTCGCTCGTCTCATCATCGAGCGCGTCCATCGGGATCTACACCACGCCAGCACCGAAGCGGTCATCAATGAGTGCAGACAACGCTACTGGATTCTGCATCTCCGGCCGACTGCTCGGTCTATCATTAGCAGGTGTCTACTCTGCAGGATCAGGAGGACGAAGCCGCCGACGCCGCCCACGGGAGATCATCCCGAATGTCGCCTGGGCCACCACCGTCGACCCTTCACCTTCTGCGGAGTGGACTACTTTGGTCCAATCAGCGTGACTTTTGGGAGAGGGACCCAGAAGAAGTACGTCGCCCTCTTTACCTGCCTTACCACTAGGGCGGTCCATCTGGAGCTCGCGGGTTCGCTGAGCACGGACTCCGCCGTGATGGCCTTGCGGCGCATGGTTGCGCGCCGAGGCTGCCCGACCGAGATGTGGTCGGACAACGGGACAAATCTCCGGGGCGCCGAGAAGGAGCTGAGGGACGCTGCGGAGAAGGCCACACAGCGAGAGGCGAATTTCCGCGCCATAAGATGGCGCTTCATCCCCCCAGGTGCCCCATTCATGGGCGGCGCCTGGGAACGTTTGGTGAGGTCGGTGAAGACGGCCCTTGCCACTACACTACACGAGCGGCATCCATCGGAGGAGGTGCTGACTACTCTGCTGGCCGAGACGGAGTACACCGTTAACAGCCGCCCCCTCACGCACGTATCTGTGAACTCAGAAGACGAGGAGTCGCTGACTCCGAACCACTTCCTACTGAGTGGACCGGCCCGCGTACCTCTGCCAGGGAGGTTTGACGACGGCGAGCTCATCGGCCGTGCCAGCTGGCGCACCGCCCAGCGACTTGCCGACCACTTCTGGAAGAGATGGGTCCGGGAGTACCTGCCCGAGCTGCAACACCGGCGGGAGCCCCACGGAAAAGGGGTTCCAATCCAGCTGCGAGACGTCGTCCTGATAGCGGACGGCAACCTTCCCCGCAACTCGTGGCCGCGTGGGATCGTGGAGAGGTGTTTCCCGGGAGCCGACGGCATCGTGCGAGCCGTCGACGTGAAAACGGCGGGAGGACTCCTGCGGCGACCGACGAAGAAACTCGTCATCATTGCAAGCGCGGAGCCGGCCGACCCTTCCAGCAGTTAACACATCGGCCCTCCAGGACGGACGGCGATGTGCGGCGGGAGGATGTACGGGACGGCCGCCTATCAATCACGAACAATTAGTGATAAAAGTTACTAGTGATAAAGATAAGACAATAACAAAAGAGGTGGTCGTAGCCCGGACATAGCTATGTGATAGCTTAGGAATTTGCGATGGTCGTAACCAGGAAATAATAATAATTGTGTATTAATCGTGTATTTTCTTAGTGTATTTTTACGTGTGTTTATTTGATGACTACTGTGTGTTTTTTATTTGTGTGTGATAATAAAGAATAACCTTTTGACCCTAGCCTGGCCGAGAGACGGTGTGATGACGTCATCTCGGTCAAGCCTAGCTTATTATCGCCGTACCTAAAGGGTGCGCTATGTTTGCGACAATGTGTTGTAGTCCTTATCGCCGTACCCGAGGGAAGCGCTTTGTTCGCGGTAATATGTTTGGTCTTTACCGCCGCACCCAAGGGATGCGTTTTGTTCGCGATAACGTTTGGTCTATGTCGCCGTACCTGGAAGGTACGCTTTGTTCGCGATAACAATATTAATCTTATTTGTGATAATAAAACGAGATGTTTTATTGTAGGGTATCCAGGTTGGCCACGAGAGAGTCTCGAGTGTATTTTTGGCCAGCCGGGAATATTGTAAATTCAGGTCGCTAGGTAGCTCTGCGAGTGCCTAGGCTGCCTAGAATGGGTATTGGTATCCTGGATGGAACCTGGACTGGTCCCGAGGGGATCTCGGACTTGTTGTGGCCAGTCTAGGAAAGTCGATCGCGGCTGCTGCCTAGGTATCCTAGTGAGGACCTAGGTAGCCTGGAAGCCGTCCAGGTGCCTCAGTGTGTACCTGGGCTGATCTGGAGAGGGTCTAGGACGTATTCCAGGTCAGCCCAGCTTAAAATGATTGTGTAAGTCCCCCTGCTCAGACGCAGACATTGTATTAGGGACTTTTGTGATAAATAAAGCATTTCGAGGGTTGTCTTATTGCTCACTTGATCTCAGCAGGAAATTTTGGTGCTCGCTCCATCGACTTTACATCTCGGTCGGAGCGGGCATTCTGTCCCCTATTGGTTATAATGTAAACATTCTAATAGGACTATTCCAATAGGGGGCGGGGCTTACCGTGTTGGCAAAGGAAGCCGACAAACACGTGTAAGCTCAAAATCGAGGTCAAGTGAGTATTATAAAAGACAGACGGGCTTGCGGTTCCGACATTCCGATTTCGCCGAGCCAACAAGAAGAACTGCAAGCCCGAGGACACCTGAGAAGACCTTCCTGAAGCATGGAGTTTTATTCCGCCTGAAGCCGTCCGGGATCTTAACAACGAACCCCCCTGTCTACCCCGCATGATGTCGTTACACCGGTCGTGAGGATACGTCACCTACTAACATCGAGGGAAGCCAATATACAGTCCACTACTAAACCTCGCGATCCGGCACAATATTAAATAAGTTATTTTAATACTTGGGTTAGCTAAACAGTTTACCAACTGGTGAGCGTGGTGTCTGTCGTGCTTAGTATTATTCATTTTAGACGTCTTCACCACGAAAAATCTACGCTACTAATTATTTCTGATCTTATTTTTCGTTAGTCAGCGTCAGCGATTTTGACTTCAAAGATAAGATAAAAATTCTTTATTTACAAAAATATTAGTAAAATTTACAGATCTTATAGTAAACTTAGTTAACGTAACAACATTTGTCAAGTAAATTGGCGAGCAAATATATCAAACATTATTATTAATTTAAAAACTTCTAAAAATGTTTAGTGTCTAAAAATATATATTAAATAAAAGAAAGAAAGAAAATACTTTATTTCTTTCTTTCTATATGTAGGTGTCAATACAATATTGTCACCTTAAACTTTAGATAATAGATGGCGGATTGTCTGATGGTGGTAATTGGCCAAGTCTGCCGGGGCGGGGAAGTATGAAATGAAATATTTATTTGGGCAGATAAAAATCAGTTGACAAAAATTACATCTGTTGGCCCCCACACTAGTTCCATGTATGTAGTTTCTACCACAAAGTAAAGTATATTATAAAAGTAAAATACACACAGACACGGGCATCCATACGATCAATTTACGTTTCATGATTAGACTAGAGAATTTAGGAGATTTTATGAATGACTTGTTAGCAGACACCGCTGCCTTAAAGAAATATAGTTGGCGCACTGATAGAACCTCCCACTCTGTATACAGATCATAAGTTGGATATAAATAAGGTGTCCTAGTCAATACTTTTAACACAGATCTTTCTGCTCTCTGTGTTGTGAGTTTTGGGTGCACTTGCCCAGGATAGATCCAAAATATAGTCAAACAATTGTACCAAAGAAAATATTTCACAGGCTTGAAACATAAATTTGTCGAATTTGGCCATTAACGTGACAATGACGACCGCGCACCTGTGACTGCAGTCAGTGCGGCGGTCATGCGGTTATCGGAAATTAATATATAAAATTACGGCATTTACAGCGTTCGCAGGCACTAATAGCACAAACAAAATTAACATTAAATAAATATTTCTTGTTTAATAAGAATAGAATTGGCATTATGTAGGTATAGTTTTTTTTCGTTGTCGTAGAAATCTACGAATTCTTTGTCTGATTTTCTCTATACTGAATGAGCCTGCGACATCGAAATACCTCAAGAGCAAATTTGCTTTTCTGTTTTCTCTTCATGACAGGTCGTTGCGATCATCGCATAACTCTACCCTCTCATCACACTAGTTTTATGTCCGACTCCTTTGCAGTTGTTGCCGCAAATCTGTGGAACAACCTACCCTTAGATATCCGACAGGCGCCAAAAAGAACATTGTTTAAAAATATGGTTTTCACATACTTCTTAAATGGATCCCAACAACTGTAAGTATGTATATATTGCATTTATGTATATATATTAAGTATTATAAGTATATAAGTGTTTAGTATATTAATATTATTTACTAGTAAGTAGTTTAGTTTTAGTAGTATTTTAATTTCTCCCTTATATTATGTTCTATAATTATGCGCGAACCTTCCGCATACAATGTTCGTAATGTCCCTAAGATTGACCGAGTAAGAATGTCTAGCGGCATTAGTTTGTACATAGTACAAAAAGTTAGTGTTAAAAATAAAGGGTAAACTGCCATCTGGAACCTTGAGTTTATGTTTTAAATACAGTATTGGTCTTAGTCTTTTATGTTTGCAAGAACAAGGCCACTGATATGGATGCAAGACACTACCTAAGAAATTTATTTAAAATATAGTCCCTTATAAAAACATGGTATATTCAAATTATTTTTTTATTATTATTTAATTTTAATCTACTATTTTTTTGTAATATGTTGTCAAGTCAAGATGTTTTCTGTCTTTAATATGTCATGAATGTATTTGGTATGAATGTATTTACAGTTGGTTGGATTAATTAAATAGTGAATTGAACGTTCCGGAGACGACGAGACGCTCCGGATTCCACACATCTTCAATTAATTAAGAAATAATTTCTATTCACTATACAGCTTAAATATAGTTTTTTTAAAATTTAATTATCAAATTCGCTGCATATGTGTTTAAGCTATGGGATAGAATCACAGTTCATAATTTTAAAAATATGCTACAAATATCCGAAATGTTGCGGCCGGTTGCCGAAAGAATGATTAAAATAATCCACAATTAACATTTTGATATACGCTACGTGATTGGTGGTGGTTGGCTTGTCACTTTGGTTATTTATAATTTGTCAGCCATTAGTAAGTCAGGCCTAACACCGAAAAACACTATTCACACCTTTGTTTCTGCATAAACAGACCCTACCTTAGCAAGTGTCACAATCATATAGTTGGATCTAGTAATTATTATTATAAACCTATGATTAATTAAAAAATATATAATATTCTGGGACTGCCTTCATGATCTAGCGGTTAACTCGGTGGATATAGACGCTGAGGTACTGGGTTCGATTCCTAGTCGGAACACAATAATTTAATTAATTTATTTGTGGTATTTCTGGAGTTTGGTGCGCTAGAGACTTCGACCAGCTTGCCACTTGTCATCATGGGGCTATAGTAAAGTTGGCTAAATGTAAATCTGTTTTATTCAAAAAATATGCGTGGTTTCTGACTACCCGGAATACGGTCGTGATGATATTCAAATTTTTATCGATGTATGAAATTGTCCCGCAAACAACCTAACAAATCTATGGAACAATCTCCCGACCAATATAAGGCATACTAATGCCTGGGGCCTAATTCTGGCGCTTTTGACTTGCGTGTTGGTTCGAAATATTCGAATGAAAAATTCCATAGAAAACTGTCAGTTTCATTTGAGCAAATCGAGCGGACATACATGTTGACAGCGCGAGAATCAGGGCCCAGGTCGTCATTAAAAAAAAACTGGTATATTCACATTTTATAAATAGCTCCAAACCACAGAAGTAAGTTTTATATATATGTATGTTTATGTATAATAGTGTGTACATATTTGAATTTATTATTGTGTATTGTAATCTCATAGGTACTGCTAACTAAATTTAAAAGGTTATTAATTGGTCGTTGTGGTGTAGTTCTCTCTGTAGTTTTATTTTGTAAATCTGACATAGCTGAGTTTACCTTGCAGATTCCTTTCTCAGTCAAATTAAACATTAACAGATCACTGGAATCTGCTAAGCTGCTGCTCTTCTGCTAACAGCTTACTTATTGTACCACTTTGCTGCTTAGTCTTCCACTAGCAGGAGTAGAATCAATCAAAGTAATTAAATTAATGACGTTTCATAAATGCCTGTAATAGATTTACGTGAATATAAATAATAAAAAAAGTACCTCCGAGTCTAATCCACGGATTTAACCGCTAGACCACGGAGTCCGTTATTATTATTTATAAAATTAAATTAAATTCAGCAACAATTAACTAACAAACGCTCGACATTGTGTAATGCAATAGAATTTCCTACATCGACAGAACTTGTGAAGAAAAGGTTTAAAGAACGCTGCGTCGTCGTCTTCGGACAATACGCTTTAACAACTTTATACACCTATACTCAACGACCAGGTCCTTTTTACGACGATTTTTTTTTGTTACAAAATATATTTTATATTCTCTTGATACCCACAAATTCATAAAAGAGCTGGGTAAACGAATTTTTCAAGAGTGTGGCGATCCCAAATGCTATTGCTACCTAAAACATTAACCTATTGGTTTTCACTTATTTATTATTATTATTATTTTTCTTTTGCTTTTACTAGTCACACTTCAATTGCACTATTAATTTAAATCTAATTACTATATTTTACTCTTATTTCTGTTTTAATTGTATTGTCCAAATAATATAAAATCTCTTTGGCTTGTGTTCCACTATTGCTACTTTGTTTATATGTTTAATATAATAAGCTGTGATATTTTTAAAAATAAATAAATAAATAAAAACATAATAATTCCATTATAATTTAACGAGGAAATGCGGCGAGCGTTTTAGGTACCCTCCCTGGTGGTAACCCCTTAGTTGATTTTGTAGAATAGTTTTAATTTCATAGGTATTTTAGTTTACTTCTATTTAAAATTAGTTTTTTAATTTATTTTAATATTTTTGTATCTACTTCGAATAAAATTGTATAGTCTGATTTTCAATCCTTGACACTTTTATTCATTATTATTTTTTTAACAATAATTAGGTTCGGTTCGGTTGTATGAACGCTTTCTTCAAAATATTACAAACGTCGGTTTAACCCCCGCGGCATTTACCAATGAGAAATACACTTTTTTTACGTACATTTGTCATATATTTACAACACAACCGTTCCCGTGCCTCGTAGGGGAAGGTTAAGCCGGCGGTCCCGGTTTCACTAATACCAACTTGTGGAATCGGTTATAAATTGCCATTAAAAGTCGATATAAGACCCTTGCCAACTCGTCTGGTCAGCGTGGCTATTGTAGACCATATTTTCCAAAAAGTGGAGGTCTAGTGTTCTAGGCGCCGTGATGATGATGATACTAATACGACTACAGAACTTTTTTTTAACCACCAATAACTTTCTAACTTTAAGTACGCTGTTCTGGGTATAATAAGGTCAGTTATTAGACATAAGTCAACTGACAACACTGAAAACATTTTTGTCGAATGTACTTACTCGTACAATGTTGCATTTAAAAATCGACGTCGAGCGAGAAATAGTAGAAATATCAGGAGGCATGCCTACTACGAACGTACGGAAATAAAACTTCGGAGCAATTTCGATGTTTTATTGCAATTAAACGTTATAAATAATATTTTTTTTTAGTTTTATTCTGGTTGTTGTATTTTTTTCTGATACTCTGGGCCCCAATTCTACTACCTCATCATCATTCATTATTACAGTACCTAGAACACAGCGTCCTAGATCTCTACTGCTGGGTTCCAGAACATTTATATGGAGAATTTAGCCTACAAATTGTATTTTTTTAATGACAGAAAACCGACGGCTTAATGTGCTCTCTGAGACACGGGAACGATGGTGTTGTAAGTCTATCACAAATGTATTTCTCATTGGTACATGCTGGGGGGGTTAGAACCGACCTCTGTAGGATTTTAATGAAAGCGTTCTTACGACTGAGCCACATCCTAATAACTCAACTATATAACTATTTTTAAACTATTAATACCGTGAACTATATTACAACATTAATTTTAAATAAAAAAAGAAAAGCGAAACAACAGGACTTTAGTGAAGGATCGAAAATTATATCTACTGCATATACGTTAGAGTTTAATTTGCATGAATTCATTGAATATGTATTATAGAATATGTATAGATTATTTACAAAATTATTATTTCTACAAAGCAGCCGTAGCTAATGTATTTTTACTCTTTAATTATTCAAATTACGCCCTAATCGGATTAAAATAGGAGTTTTCCAGAACAAGAATATGTAACATGTGGAAATTTCCACACATGTGAAAGAAAAGTATCATCACGACCGTATCTCTTTCAGGGTGGTCAAAAACCAAGCTTTTAGAGAAGGGGATTAACATTTACACAGCTAACTTTACTATAGGCCCATCATGAAGTGTCGATAACTCTAGCGTTCCAAACTCCAGAACTACCACAATTAAATTAAATTAATTATCGATACCGGTACCTCAGCGTGTAAATCCACTGGATGTAGCTAGACAACAGAGGCAGTTATTTTCACTGAGTTACTTCGCGTGTGGTATTAAAATTTATTTTGAACTTACGTACTTCTTCGTTACATTTCTGACTGAAGTAATAGACATTTCAGAGTAGACATATATTTCTTCAGCGTCTCGAATATTTGAGAGCAGTTTCTTTGACTGGAGTTTTATTTTATTTTTCCAGATGTTTGATGAAGCAACTATTTAGAGAACGGTTCGTTTATTGAAAAACAAAAACAACAATAGACAATGCTATGCTACCATTATTATTTAACGCTCTGATAATAGAGCTGCTACATTTTACCTTTTTAAATATGACGTTCAAAAATAAATTTGTAAGACATCCTTTATAGATACAAGATTTTTCAAAATACATGTCTTCTGAGTAATGGATGGAGCCAAGTCAACCTTATGATTAGTGTTTTTAAGATTATAACATATTTAGTCAAAAATATATATATTTTTTAATATGAATACTACGGGTATAAGTTCCGTCTACGTGGAATGGTGGCAAGAACGATGGCTGTATTTCCCCGCTGAATTGCAATGATTCTTTGTGGGATGAAAGTGCCAGCCCTCTAGTCACTGGAGAAGACGATAAGATGCGGTGTTATGTTTTTTTTAAACAGACAGACAGTGTGGTCGTCGATGCTCGAATGTCTAATGGGCCTGGGTTGAAGACATTGCCCGGTTTTCCCCGGTAGGATCTCAGCGAGTAATTCATGCACTTTTGGTACTGGTAAAACAGCGTCCGTGTGGTTCACGAGTTTTTTTCTTTTTGTCCAACTATATATCGACATCTACGAGTATGTTCGAGAAGCGGTTTATTTTAACCAAAATAAACTTACAGTAGGTTATTTGAGGTTGTTTCTATTGTCGTAGAAGAACGAGTTTTACACTTCCGTACCACGCAGGTCGGCATGATGATGCAGACGGGCCTGCGTGGGGTGTGTAGACCAATTTCTCTAGAAGTTCCTAGATGCCCCAAATCCAACAATGGGGTTCTTTAGACTATGTATTCTAGGGGCTGAAGTGATGAAATGTCCTGGTCTATGCATTAAGTCACTAGAATATTCGCTCAGTTTAGCTAGGTACGCAAACATGTTACGTGCTCTGTCTAATTTGTTCAACCAGCTAATTGCTGGTGCTCATTATGTAGTGTGGCTATAAGAAGCACTATTTGTATTCAACCTTGTTAGGGTTTAATATTCTAATAATAATTAAACACGATGCGACATGATTTTACTTTTTTTACTCAGTCTTACCATCAGGGTAAGCGAAATTCTGGTTTAGGGGTCGGACACACCGTTCCGCGGTCTGCGATTTGCAGTCGAGTTCTGCGGTCCACGGTCTGTATAATCTTACCACAATGTCCTAGTGTTGGACTTTACTGTTGGAGTTGGACATTCAGAAATTTATGGAGAATTCGGTCTACACTTGCCATGCTGGCTCTGATACAAATGGTAATTTTAAACTACAATTTATTAACGATTCCACAAGTTGGTATTCGTGAAACCGTGACCTCGGTTTTACATGCTCTCCGAGGCACGGGATCGGTCATGTTGTAAATCTATGACAAATATATGTTAGAAATGTATTTTTCTTATTGGTACATGTCGGGGTTCCAGCCGACCTTTTTAGAATTTTGAGGCAAGTGTACTTACGGTGGCATAGAAACCTACACAACAGACAGCGGCGGCCCATTCGAACGCGCATTGGGCCGAAGTTTCATTTCTTAAATGTCGATGGTCAAGATATTCGACAACATTAAAAAGTTTACAAACCACAGAATTCCCTATTCGTCTCTTTCTAATTACAATAACAATACGCTACATCCTTTCTCTTTCTTGCGAAAGGTCACGTAAACTACACGATCCGGGGATATCCGTTGCAAACGAAAGACGTGTGGCCAGTGTGTTCGGCGCCTTAAGCTGGAGATAGATATGGCGTTCTTATTATGCAATTGTAACCCCAGCGCCTTCCAGTTAGGAATGTTCCAAAAAAAATCCAATTAGCAAACAGTGGCCCCATACTTCCGAATGACCAAGGATTTTATTAGAGTCGGTCCGAGGGCGAAAACATTTCTTTTTGGAGCCCAATTTATATCCTGAATAATAGCAGGTTCGCTCAGGTCTACGTTAAATTAAATTTTGTGCAGTTCCATACTTCGTGTGAAGCCGTAGTAAAAACGGAATTACTTAGAATTTCTTTGTTGTAAAGAGATTATTTTAATTATTCATTACTATGTTTTTTTTCTTTAATTTTATTCTATATAAAAAGTGATTCAAATGAAGTAAGGTCAATGATTTAAAAAAAAACTTTTTTTTTTTCCAAATACATATCTAAATTTCACAGTATTTTTTAACTGGAACAATTGTATATAAAATATATATATATTAATAACAATTTTGGTAACGACACAACCAGCTCTGATAATCCTTACACAAAAATATGATCGCATATTTTGAAAGGTATCGAATAACAATTAATATAGATCATGACGTATAAATAATATTTGAAATATCATGATACGATTCTTTGTTTGCGTTCTAGAACCAGCGGTGCTTGCATTGGGCAATCACCGTTACTAGCAACTGAGATTTATATTTTTTTTTATGTTTTTCCTATACGAGTACAATGCTTAGCTGTTACTGTCTCATGAGAAGTAAAATATCACCACGACCGTATCTCATTCAGGGTGGTCATACACCACAATTTAAAGAAGCGGATTCACATTTAGCTAACTTTACTATAGGCCAATCACGGCAAGTGGCAAGCTCGTCAATGTCTCTTGCTTACCAAACTCTAGAAATATCACAAATTAATTAAAAACAATATTGTGTCTTAAACAAGAATCAAACCCGAAATCCACGGACCTAACCACTAGATCATCAGGTGTTGTTTTCTTTAATAATGAGCTACTATATGAATAACTATAACTAACGTTTCAATACTCAAGGAGCTCAAAATCTCTACTAGGCTGTCTTCCATTTGCCTAAAACCAGTCCTTGAGTATTTCGGCCATTTAGCCCGTAAAATACCTGGTAACCTGGAAAGGCTTGTTATAACAGGGAAAGTCGAAGACAAAAGACCGCGTGGCCGAAGCCCCATACGTTGGTCTGACCAGATCCGCACCTCCCTAAATACCCAGATGCACGATGCCCTACATGCAGCCGTAAACAGACCCGGATGGCGCAGCATCTTCCGGGACAAAGTGATCCGTGGAGGGGGTCACGATCCTCAGCAATGAGGAGAACGACGCAAGGAGGAAGATATGAATAACTATTGAAAACAATAATTAAATTGGAGTTTATATATGGGGCATATGTTGCAGTTTATTTTTTGTGGTTTTCCCGCGCTGTGAACTCCCATATTATACCCGACGTGTTTGGGCTATAATGCTGTAACCCCAAGAAAAGCATCACATTCTGCAACATATGAAATTTGATAATAACCTCATAAGAAATAAAAATATATTACGTTAGACTTGGCTGTATGGGCTAAACCCTTTGCCTTTGCTTAGCTCATTTATCATCCATCGGGAGAAGAGAACACGAAGAATAATATATATACATATATTATTTTGTGTTGCACTAGGCTGTTACTGAAACACAGCCAGTGTGTGATTCTCCAATTAAACAGTATTGGTTTCATTGAAACGAATATTACATTTTCATTTGCGGATGGCCGTCAATCAAGCCACGGCTTTCGGTCTAAAATTTATTGTTTCCGATTATTCACTGGCAGCCCTTTGTGCAATTAATATTGTCCATAACGAGATGTATGAACCGCGTCAAATGTGAGTTCATCATTACTACAAAGCACTTTTAATCATTTAAATCCGTATTTGGTGAAGCAATGAAGAGATTTTCACTAACATAATTTGTTGTAAAAAGTACTATTAAATAAACTTTTTAAAATTAAAATTCAAAATATTTGTTTCCCTATGGTTCACTTATAACACTCGGATATTGTATTTTTTCACAATTAATTTACAATAGTATTTAAATTAAAAAACATTATTAACAACAATTAAAATATTAAATTAAATTATGGCTGGACCGAAAGAAGTAACACTGTTGCCATAAACAAGTATTGTCATAATTTTGAATCATTACAGCCCCTAGAACACAACGTCCTAGACCTCTACTGCTGAAGATGGGCCTTCCAGAACATGTATCTCGAGAATTTGGCCTACACTCGCCACGCTGACCAGACGGTTTGGCAAGTACTGTAGCTTAACCTAAATTCCAGACATTATAGCCGTGTCAACTTATAATCTTAATAATTATAGTAGAAACATTAATTTTAATATTTATACTTTTTTTTATTAGACACATTTATTAGAGGCCCATCGATTAGTTTATTTATGGCTGTTAAAGTCGCTATATTTCGGGTTAGTATTTATTATTTGTTTTATGTGTCTATTAATAATAAAATTATTTCAATGGTGTAGTTCAGTGGTTATCAAAGTTATGGCGACGGAACCCATGGGCTTTTGTCTTTTTAGTATTTATTTAAAGTTCATATTTACTAAGTTTTATTGATTTTTTATTTTGTCTGTGCCGGACGATGCTGCGCCATCCGGGTCTGCTCACGGCGACACGTGCAGAGCTTCGTGCACTTGCGTGTGCGGATGTGGTCAGACCAGCGTGTCGGGTTCCGGCCACGGGGTTCTTGCCTTCAATGAGATTCCGTGATTACCTTTCCAGATTTCCAGAGCTTTTTCAGGCTATATGACGAAAATACTCAAGTACTCGTTGCAGGCAGATGGAAGAGGGCCTGGTAGTAACTTTGAGCTCCAGTAATATGTTTATTCTCCGAGCTGTCCATGGAATACGCCTCCAGCACCACATTTCGAAGGCGTCCACGCGGCTTTTATTTTTTTATTTAAGTAATTAAAGTATTTTTTTGACGCAGTTGAGTTTTTTATTTTTTAAATTATTTGTGTATCCTGATTAATTAATTTACTTGCAGTAACTAAGTTTTAAATTAGGACTGAAGCTAAACAATGTGGTTAGAAAAGGATCCACCGAGCGTAATACATGACGTCATGCCTTCCTCTGACGTCACAGTTCCCGCTAAAGAAAATTATGTCATCCGCATGTGAAATTGTAGGTGCTTCACCTCACCGCCATGGACCCCCAAATTACTTGAGCTTAAGTGAATCACAGACAGTAAAGTATTATCACGACTGTATTCTCTTGCGGGTTTAAGATTTACGCTTTTTTTGAATACTCATTTAGCTAACTTTACTACCAAGAAGGGCAATTCATAAATCACTCAACTTTATGTGGGATTCGACTTATATATTACTATTATCTTACACGAAAAATATACGATAATTCACCATTTTAATCGATAGATATTGCCATATCTATCGCATAAGAATAACGCATTTTCGAGAATTTAATTTAATTGTGCTTAATTATAACTTATGTAGTTTTTTTGTGAAAGTCATTTTTTTGTGTCATAGTAAAGTTGGCTAAATGTGAATACGCTTATTTAAATGCGCGGTTTCTGACCACCCTGAAAGAGATACCTACGGTCGTGATGATACTTTACTTCTTTCCCTCTCTATTTCGTCTCTGGGCTATTTCTCATGGGCGACATTAATTAATAATAACATTCCCCAGCGTTTAAGTATTTATCACGATGGAAATAGCGTATTTCAGACGCGGCCTTATTCACTATTTACCTTATTTTACACATAATAAAATTTATCTTTAAAAAAAAGTGACGTTTTTATTTTAAATGGAGGTTCCACTAATGACACCTGATGACTAAAACAAAAATTTGCTCTTTCGACAATTACACGCATTTGTATGTAATATTACTATGTAGATATGTAAATATTATTTATTTAGGTACCTAAGTATGTATTAATTTATATATGCCATTATATTATTAAGCCTCTAATTGCACCTACCTTTCATTGTTTGATTGCTTTTGTTGTCCCGAAGGTTTGACTGACATAGAATGCCTAGCGGCATTAAGTCCGCCTTTGTACTTTGTGCAATAAAGATTTAAATAAATAAATTGATTCTTTAAGTTACTTAAATGCCTCGTAGATGTGCAAATGTATTTAATTATATTTTGTACACCTTTTCTTGTTGGTGTATGTTTATATATCTATTGTATTATAACTATGTAATGTGACATTACAATATAGCCCATGAAGACCAAATTGTAATAAATGATTTGACTTTGACTTACCCCACCTATACCTACTATTCTACTAACTACAATTATTTATTATAGAACATAAATTAATTCACATTGATCTTGATATATTGTGGTCATTGCAGAGATTATTCAAAGACAGATTACTGCCTTATCGGATATCCAATAGTAACGAAGACTTGGGCACACCGGATACCGAACCCACTACCCCTAGAAACTCATTTGGTACAAATAAATTTGGGCTATTACATGTGCCGCATGCTGAAAAAGCATAAAAGGTACGATATTTGACATTTGATTCGGGTTCATCTCTTTTGCGTGAGAATCGGCGCCCAGACTCAAGAAGTTTGTATATTTTAGCTAACCAAGAATTGAACCTGTTTCTCTAAATCTACTGTCTTAACAAATAAGATTATAAATTATGATTTTTACTCGACTGCCCGAACGTAAAGAAGGGTTTTGTATTTATCAGCCTATGTATCTATGCATGTTTTTTCCTTTGTGGCACACTGGAGACCAAACGCGTGGTTTGATTTAGATGATTCTCACGTCAATCGATTCGTTTTAGTCACGCGACCTAGACCTCTAGACCTTTCTGCTGGAGATGGGCCTTCCAGAATATATATCTGGAGAATTTGGTCCACACTCGCCACGCTGACCAGACGGCTTGGCGAGGATATGATGTCAATTTTTTATGACAAATTATTAACGATTCCACAAGTTAGTATAGTGGACCCGGGACCGACGGCTTAACGTGCTCTCAATGTACGTAATAAAAGTACATTTCTCATTGGTATATGCCGGGTGGATTTGAACCGACCTTTGTAGGATTTAAGAAACGCGTTCCTACAACCGAGCCACCACCGCGCTCACTTCTCTAAAGATATGCCATTAATCAAATTTCAGTAAGGCGACAACCAGACGCCATATTGTGGAAAAGAAAAAAATATATCGACGAACTATATTGAGTGAGGTATCGTCGAATAGGTTTTTCAAAATCATGTTGAGGTTTCGATTTTTTCATTTCGAAGGACTATTTACAATCTATAACGATATAAAGTTGGTTTGCGACCGTTATCTTTTTTTTTTAATGTAGTCCTACCTACACCTACCTACCTATAATAACGATGTAATAAAGTTCAAATAATCGCATAATAGGTAGTGTGGATTTATTTATTTATTGAGAATCCAACAGCGTTTCAACTTTAATAAATTAAGTACTTACAAATTATCAATTTTAGGCTACTAACAGGATTCCACATATAATATTAAAAACTGTGACAAGTGATACAAAATAAAAGAAGTAAAAATTCAAAAGTTAAAAATACATATTTAAAATGTAAAATTGATTGCATAAAATTTGAAAAAATTAAAACTAAATCCTAAATTTCAGTTGAACAGTTATAATAATGTAATGTATGTAAATTACTCCAACACGTATTTTTATTATTTTTAATTATGGTGCATGCATGTGTTTGTTTAAATGAGTGTGTATGTGTGTGTGCGTGTGTGTTTTAGTATGTTTATTTTTTTATTTATTTAATGTTTAATGTTTATTTGTAATTATCTCCTTCTTTAATTTATATTTTATATATATATATATATTAATCCAAAAATATTTAATGTCAACTTTGTTTTTGCACGTGTACGCATCCGGTGTGACTAAACCATTTTATACCTAAATTCTAATGTTCCAATTCAAAGAGAAAGATTAATGAAAAGCCATCGGCTGCAAGTAATAGCGGTTTTAGCAGATTTGGTGGACTCCACAAAAACCTATCTAGGATCTCTGTGGCGAGAGAAATGTCCGGACTACCCAACTTATTCGTATTAAGTGCTACAGTGCAGGAAATATACACTTTTCTTAAGTACATTTGTAGTAGATTTAAAACACTATCGTTCTCGTGCCTCGGTGAGCGCGTTAGGTTCCACTAATATCAACTTGTGGCATCGGTAATAAATTGTCATTGAAACTAATAAAATAAAATGACATCAGACCCTCGCCAACCCGTATGGCCAGCGTTGCGAGTGTAGGTTTAATTCTCCAGATATATGTTCTGGAAGGCCCATCTCCAACAGTGGAGGTCTAGGACGTTCTGTTACAGGGGATGTGATGTATGTATAAATTTTGTTTAATATAATTACTGTATAACTTTGTGTGCCAGAAATGTGGGCTATATAAAAACAATGTACATATTTACCATGTTCCGTACAAATAAATATTAATTTAATTTAAAAAGGCGTCAACTGTAAATCAGTGCTGTAGCTAATATTGACCTGATTTCTAATTTGTCGCCATACATATAAACTTTAATTTAGCTTTTTTTACGCCATTGGCAATCTCTTGCGATGGCAAAACCGCTTCTCGGCTGGCCGAAAAACGGCAGTAGCCATCCTCACAAGTTGCAGGTTGACATAACACCAAAATCATAGTTTCCGTTGTAAGGGCTTTAAGTTTAAGGATTAAAGAAACGAAAAAGCGAGGTGAAACGGTGAACGAATGAATGATTTAATATGAAATATATTTAATTTTAATTTTAAACTCATTATTGGATAATTGTTTGAGAACCTCTAGTAACTTATTATAAATACGAATTAATTAATTTATTTATTTAAATTTGTGTAACTTACAGCTATGATACATTTATGTGTTAATGTTTAAATTACAATAAAGCCAATTAACAGTTTTTTTTAAAACTTCTGCGCACCGCAGAAACTATAAATAATCAAGTGTTATACAGAAAAACAAAAAGTGCAACATGCATATAACGTAGAATTATTATCGAAAACTCTGCTTTAAACTAGAGCTAAGTAATCTATAATACCTACTAAAAACTACAAAAACCTAGGGGCGTCTGTTGGGACAGAAAAGCCTGGTGGCTTATTCGTATTGAGCACAGATATAGATCTAACTAGATGACTCGAGTGTATGTACTTCGCGTGCCAAAAGGAAGTGCAATGCACCTCTTTCGATGCGGTTTCATTTAGTCTGCGGTCCGCGTTGTCGGTAACGGACGTCAATGTAAATCTAAAAAATGCCTCACTGTGCGGTATTGAGCTGTAAAAACTCTACAAGAAAAGTTGGACGGAATAATGGAAACGTTTCCTTTCATCGGTAAGTAATTTTGTAATTAAATTGTGTCTCATTTATTTTAGAATCAATTATTTTATGCACGTTATGTTTGTTGTGGGTTTTACTAAGAAAACTACGTAACTGAGTGTGCACCGCATGTTCATAATACATTGCCGCTTTTAAAGTTGCAAAATTGTAGAGCCTGTTTGCTAAAACACGCAATAAAAATGGAACCATCGATACTTTCATTCGTCGCGAAGCTTCTTGGTAGGGTCACCGTTATCATTTTTCTGTCAAATGAAGCAAATAGTGTTGTACACTTGCTCCATTCGAAAATCGATTTTGGAAACAGAGGAATGATAATGTTCGCCTTGGGATATTTTGTGACACATAATATATTTTTTTATTGCAATTAGTTTCTGTTAGTGATTTATTTCAGAATATTATTAATTATAATTACAGGTTTCCAAGTGACCCTAACGTTAAAATGAAATGGATTGAAGCGACGGGGCATGAAAATTGGTTTCCAACAAAACATAGTCGAATTTGTACTGTTCATTTTATTGAGGGCAGTTTTAAGGAAACAAAAAAGTTTCGACGACTGACTACAAAAGCAATACCGACTATTGATGTACTGAAAACGTCAACTAATGATGGAGTTAGTAGATTGACATTGTGGTCGACGGCTCGATGCACCGGAACCTTTCTCTAAAATTTAAAAATCTCTAATATTACACAATAAACAGTATATGTTGTCAACGTCGGAACTATTTTATATGGGTTTCGCGCGGACTGGAGATTCCCATCACTAAAATGCTCTTGTGACGTCACAGTAGGTACAACAAAAGTGGCACGCTTGGTTTTCATACAAATGCAGGGACTCGCGTAATCTAGTTAGATCTATATCTGTGGTATTGAGTATTACTGACAGGACTGAGCTAAAAATAGTCCAGGATGCCTACTTTAATTTTTTTTTTAAATAAACAGCTTGTTCCTGCACTGTACTGATAACATCAGAATTCCTTACACAGTTTGAAATTTAATATTGTAAAATGCACTTTGTCTGAAGTACATAAAGTTTAAAATTTATTTTAGATTTTTTTTAAAGCAATGTTAGTTATACTTTTCAATTTGAACAAATCACGCATAGCAAAAGCATAGGGCACAACGAGTGTAGTGCTATCACTTAATACTAATGCGCAGGAACCTTGTCTAAGTAACAAATTGTCACGTGTAATACACACACACAAATCGTATGCCATTTGAAAGATATTTCTTCTTCTTTGAAAATTGTATTCTTCTTATCTGAAATAATATTCTGTTTCCCGCAAGATGTCTTATTTAACGACATTCAATGAACGACCGCGATATAAAATGCAATAAGCGCTAACAGCGCTAAGTCGAACATGGGGTACGTGACGTCATCCGGCAGCCATTTGCAACTGCAGCGTTTTCGAGCGAAAATTCAAACACGATATGTAAAAGTAGAATTTAATTCTAGTTCTTATTAGACAAGATAGGAAGAACAAAGTAAATAAAATATACCAAACAAAATGTTTGTATGTAATGTACGAAAATAACCAGCGAGCGTTTAATAATAAATTGCCTCCGTAAATTGCCCGTGGTCTAGCGGTTAAGACCGTATAGATTTAGACCTGGTACGGGTTCGATTCCTGGTCGGGTAGTCGCGATCACAGCGACATCATTTGACATTGCTCGGGCAATAGCATGGTTGGTTCGTAGGCCAGCGCTGCAAGCGGCGCCCTTACGAGTTAAATCATCTGAACACCGCGTCACTCGATATTTTTCTCACATTTTTTCAATCAAGTAATTAATTGTAAATTCTACTTCTGCTATAAACCAATACAGTTCACTATTCATTCTATCATTCATTCATTACAGCCCCTAGAACACAGCGTCCTAGACCTCCACTGCTGAAGATGGGCCTTCCAGAACTGGAGAATTTGGCCTATACTCGCCACGCTGGCCAGACGGCTTGGCGAGGATATGATGTAATTTTTTTACAACACTTTATCTATATTAAAATTATATATACATTTATTCGAAAAAATATTTACAACATATAAAATAAAAATTAATATTAAGGATAGGGATATAAGTCCCGTCCGCGTGGAATGGTGGCAAGAACGCTGGCTGCATTTCCCCGCTGAATTGCAATACTAATTCTCTGGGCGAAGAAAGAGCCAGCCCTCTTGTCACCGGAGGAGACAACAAGACGCGGTGTTATGTCTTTTAAAAACTTTTTTGCGCTTGGACTCCATGGGCCCAGAGTTTCTACAGCAAACGGCACAAATATGTAATCTTTTAATATACTTACATACTTGCGCCGCTTGCTGGACTCCGCATTTTCCGCCGCGGCTCCCGCTTTATGCGCTGTCCTCCTGAGATGCGACGCGGCAAGGGTGTCAACGCACGTGGCGTCCCACACTAGAGCACGTCCCCGTTCCCAGGGGACCAACGTCATACCATCGGGTCTCTTGCCATCATCTCGGATAACTCCAACAGGCTCTAGAAGAGCTGGAACCTCGATGGTGGCTAGAGCCCTTTTTATAGTATCGTTAAGGGAGCCGTGGCGGGAAAATCTGCCCGCACTTTTGGAACAGGAGAGCCCATGAACTCCAAGACAGTCGACCTCCTTTCCACACGGACATCTATGTAGAATACATAATGGTGCCCCTAACCGTAGACCAACGGCGATACGGAAACTTTCGTCGTCAAGCAGTGTGCCGAGGTTCGCAGAAGGCAGTGCGTGTAACCAGTGGCCGGATTCCTTTTCTACTGAAGCCAGAAGCCGGGCGCGATGTTGATCACTGATTGGATTTTGAGCCAAATGTTTATAGGTATTTTGTACCAATGGTGTATCCCAAAGTTTTTGAAAGTTTGATTCCTTTGGAATATCATCATTGGGACATTTTATTTTCCAGGCTCTAATTGCCTCCAGTGCACATGTTAATTCAATACGATTTTGATTTAAGATTTTTGAACTTAAATCTTGAACACTGTGCACCGAAGATAAGAACGCCGGTAAAGCAATACTAGAAATTTTTCGCACGCCGATGCCACCGAATTTAGCAGGCAAGGTTGCTTGGGACCAAGAAATTTCATCAAATGATAAATTTAGAATTTTTTCAAGAGTTTCTTTTAAGGTGGCATCCAATTGATCGAGCAGGGCCGGAAATTTCCAGATAGGGCTTGCGCGGAGTGCATATATTAATTTTGGAACAAAAAGGCAGTTTTTTAGTAATGTAAATGCTATATGCGAATTTAAAACACCCAATCTGTTTGAATTTTCAGAAAAAAGTTTAAATTTATTATCCAAAAATGGCTTTATACCTTCATTTAAGAGCGGTGCACCTAGGAGGAAAAGCGAATCTTTAAAAAGGATTTTAATATTAGGAGCATGTTCGTTAAATTTTTTGATAATAGATGGAATGTTATTTGATAAATTAGAACTAATAAATATTTCGCATTTTGAAGGATTTAACTCGAGACCTATTTCCTGAAAGGCTTGTTTAATGTGGATAAGGTCCTTGATTACCGTATTCGCTTTACCTCCTATGGTTCCATCGTCTAGGTACCAAACGTTGAATTTTGAATTTAGGGATGATATACAATGATGGATACCGAGACTAAATAGAGCTGGACCAAGTGGATCACCCTGCTGAACGCCTACAGCTGATTCAATACAATGCTCATGGTAAAATAATTTAGAAGGAGAACTGTAGCATTGCCAGATATATGGGAAGATATCCGGAATGTGTGAGGCAGCTTCGTTGAGCAGGGTGGTCCTATCTAGGGAATTAAAAGCATTCTTCACGTCGACTTTGAGTAGCACTTCCACCTCATCTGATGCAATGAAAGTGCGTGCGGAGTGTACTGCTGCTTCACAGCCTCCTTTACTGCCAAATCCAACCTGTACTGGTTGGAATTTGGTTCTTAGAGTAGAGACTATGTGTCTACAAGCTAGTTTTGACGACAAGCGGCGGAATGTATTTCCTATAGCAATGGGCCGAATGCCGCCTTCCTTTTTGTTGAAGGCACATAGTCTCGCACCGTATAAGAAAGGTAATATGGCCTGATGAACTTTTCCAGAGAGCATTAAATTACATAATTTTGTTATGTCAGATACGAGTCTCCTGCCAGCGTCGCCAGCTGACCTACTTACTAAATCTTTCAGATGTTGTGGCGTTATACTATCGACGCCACCAGCAGAGCCATTTGGAAATGACATCAAAGCGGCGATGGTGTCTTCATCATTGATTTGTAAAAAAACTGAATTTTGGGGAGGTGGATTTGGCAGATTAGAAGCTGGGTCGGGTGAAGGATGTTTACTGCGGAGGGCTTCAAGCGTTTCGTTGTTAGGGGATGCAAGGGTGTCGCTGGAGAAAAGAATTCGAGCTGCATTTCGTAGGTCCCCATCCATGACTTTACTCTCAATTATATTTTTGATATTATAATTTTTGAAGGAAGATGAGTTGTGATATTGTGGTAATTTAGGGTTAGAACAATTTGATTTTAGTTTTGAAGTCAATGAACCATTTTCTTTTTGATTTATGTGGAAATGATTGAATGCAAATAATAATAGGTTTTCCCATGCAGCTTGAGTATTTGATAGACAATTTTGGATTGCCATAGACAGGGATCCAGCCAACGAAATCCGTGCTCCCCTCGGAATCCGTTTGACCACTGGTGTGGTGAGATGGAGGCGGGTAATGATAGAATCGAATGTCGGTACATTATTATTGTTGTTGAATGTTGAATTAGCTGAAATTGAAGGTTGACTTATTAGTGGACATGATAAAGGAAGGGAATGACATCGTGTTGTGTGAATTTTAAGCCCTCTTCGTCCTTTGAAAAAGCGTCCGTCGTCACACTGCTGACATTGAAAGAATTCCGGTTGTGAGGCACTTCCTAACATAAAATTATATATAAATAAACTACTTCTTAACTAATAAAAATATAACCAATAAAAGTTCTTTAAAAAATAGGTGTCCTCTAAAATAGAAACAAAGTATTTACAGTTCGGGGGGGTTCCGGGATAACAGACTTGCACTCCACAGAACATAACATGGAGGAAACACCCCTAGAAATAGGATAGAACCACATAATCGACATCATAACAATACTTCTTCTCACTGCGTAGGCATTTGGTCAGATTTATTTACAATTTTGCTAGATATGCATTGCTTCCGTTAATTATATAATTTACGTGTGAATATGTCTGAAAACACTGAAAATATTAACGAAAAATGTAATATTATTAATTAAAATTTTGTAAGCAAAAATTTGGACGTCTGTCACTTGTCAATTCTTTTTATTATTATTTACACTTTATTAACGATTCCACAAGTTGGCAATAGTGGAACCGGGACCGACGGCTTAACGTGCTCTCCGAGGCACGGGAACGGTGGTATTGTAAATCTATGACAAATGCACGTAAGAAAAGTGTATTTCTCATTGGTACATGCCGGGAGGGTTTGAAGCGACGTTTCTAGGATTTAAGGAATGCGTTCTTACAACCGAGCCACGACCGCGCCTTACAGTTCACTAAATACTTTTTAATTTAGCCATCGAAGACCCGCAGCAGTAACTACGTTGTTAGCAATACAGAATAGGGCCTGATGACTTTACACGGGACACAATTATACAAAACAGGATACACATTCATTTGTCATATTTCTCGAGTTTGGTACACTAGAGACATCGACCACTTGTCATGATTGGCCTATAGTAAAGTTGGCTAGATGTAAATCCGCTTCTTTATAAGCGTGGTTTCCGACCACCTCGGAAGGTGATGATGATGATTTTTATCCAGCCACAGCCTTTCTTGAGCTAAAAATATTAAACGTCAACTTATTATAAATATATACAAAAAGTCCCGCCAATTTTGCTTTATGCATAGTTTGGTAGGTGCAGTGAGGCATACTGGGCGCACTGAGCGTCCTCAACTTAAGGAGAGAATTTCATTTTAAAATAAGAGTTCATTTTTATGTTGGCTTACAAGCCCAGCATAGTGTAGCGGTTAATATCGTCGATTTAGATTTAGCAGGAGTACCGGATTCAATAAAAAAACTAAAATGAAATATTGACATTGTATAGCTACCGAGTATTTTTTACAAGATAAATCTTTTATCAGAAGTAATATACAAACAGTATAAAAGAATTACAATATTAGACAATTAAAAAGAAAATGTAACATTAAATTAACAAAAAAATAACATAACTATAAATAAAACTAAAATTATAACGAACCGATGGCCGTAGTTTGCTGTGGACACTAGGTTCGCCCGTTTATAATAAAACAAAAATTAAAAAAATAATAATATCTTTATTCAGTAAAAGTTACAAGATATGAAAACAATAACATATTTCATTATGCATTATGGTACAGGAAAACAGACATTTGCAGCCGAACTAAGCCTATATGGCTGGGCGTTGACTGTCCGTCGGCAGTCAACGCCCAGACACCCTTTTAAATATATTATTACTTTTATTACAAAATAAAAAAAGAAACAAAATGTACACAAAAAGAAAAATTAAATATAGTTTATAGATATTTAGATTTAAGTTTTGACTTATATATAAATTCTTTGACATAACTACCCTTTAATGTACTCATATATGGTGCTAACATCAAGTCATACCCATTGCATGCTGAAGCTAAGTGAGAAATTATCACAAAGCCAAAAATTATGACGTCACTGAAGCGCTATTGAATAAACTCGATCGTCTGCTCAACTTATGCATCCTTTTTGTGTTCGGCTTGCGTAAGTATGACCATGTATCCCAATACCGTATTCAATTAAAGTGGCTCAATATCCGTTTCCGCAGATCTGCACATCTTCTTTTATCTTTGGCATTCTCCACAACCCTAAAACTCCCCTATACCTTAAGACTCGTTTCCAGTTCCTTGGAGACAGTCACAATCTTCCTCTTCGGTCTACTGAAAACAATCAACTCAAGATCCCTCCTCACACTTCCAGCAGATATTCAGATTCTTTTACGGTCTCCGCTACTTGTGAGTGGAACAAACTTCCTCTGGTCATTAGACGGGCGCCGTCAATAAATATATTTAAAAATCTCCTCATTGCCCATTTCTTAAATAAACAAAATAATCCGACTACCTGATATCTATTTCTGTCTCTTTTTATTTGTTGTGTAAATAATACGTATTTTTTCCTTCATTTTGTTATTAATGTATTTCTTACATAAATTTAGTTAAATGTAAATTATTATTATATATTTTTATAGGTATTTGTGTATTAGTATGTAAATTATTGTTATGTATGTTTAAGTAAGTATTTGTTTTTATTTCTAATGCACCCGCAATCGGCTACCACACTCCCAAAGGTTAGCTAGTATAAAATGCCGAGAGGCATTAAGTTCGCCCTTGTACTCAACTGTTAAATTTTTAAGTGCAATAAAGAATTTATAAAATAAATAAAGCCTAATATACCGTGTGTAATTGAATTATTATCCGAAAAACAAAACACTACTGTATGGTAAATAAGGCAGCGTCTGTATATCAATATCCATCATGATAAATACGTAAAGCGTAAGTGTTATTATTAATTGATATCGCCCACAGCCGAGAGACAAAATAGTAAGAGAAAGAATTAAGTAATTCAACGTTCGCGCAATCGTCGACCTCTCGCTACCTACTTGATTAGGCTCAGTATGAGTGGCGATATTTTTAGGACAACTTCTATGCACCGTATCTTAAGATTTTATTACTAAATAATTAAAATAAAAAACACGTAGTTCTTTATTTTTATTCTATAATATATTATAAAAATATTTGCTCTTTAATAAATTCCACGCTGTATATAAACATGTTAATATTCATTTATTACCTACTGTTGTAACATATTAGGTTAAGATGCTTTTATACATTAAATTAAAAAAATTAAATTAAAAAAAAAAAAAGTCAAACAACAGTCAAAAAGTGTCTCCGATATTATTATTTTTTAAATAGATATAAGTGAAGTTTTACCTGAAAAAATTGTACTTACCCGAAACCTAATTAATCGCATAATTCAAATAATGTGTTTATTTAATCTGTGCTTAATGAATAAGGTAAATATTGCATCCGAAACCCGTATAACCTCAAAACAGGCATAAACAACAAACGCTGATCCATACTACCAACATAACAAAGAAAAGTTGTCGCAGTGTTGCCAGATTGGGAAAAAACTACCAAATGGTACAATTTGTTTTTAATGTCATGAGATTTTAGAGGGAGGACAATACTCATTGCGGATTATGTAATCGACTCGGCCGACTCCAACTTCCTTTTCTTTCATCATAGTTAATTAAAAAATACAGCAACATCCCCGTGCTACCGTATATATAACATCTGAAAAATGCCTACTACGTGTGGTGGTTGTTGCAATGCTGTTACAGTCATACAAAAACGCATAAAATGTACCATATGTGCTCAACACTATCACAACGAATGTGTCAACATTGGTCCTGATGGCACCTCCCAGGCATCCCGAAACATATGGAAGTGTCCCGACTGTGTTGTTGCACATCGTCATAGTGGCAGCAGAGCTGATCTGCCTATGCATACCGGCTCTGCTGACACTTCCGAAAGAGGAGTGGCATCTTCTTCTCCACAAACGCTGGACATTGATATGGCGAACTTTATTAAAAGAGAAATTTCTGAAATCCTTAATTCTCAAATACCAAAAATTTTGAATGCGCAATTAAACGTCACTCTTGCACCAATAACTAGCCAGCTTAAGGAATTGACTTCATCTATAGATTACCTAAGCGCGAAGTATGATGACTTTTCTATTGAAGTCCGCAAACTGAGGGAAGACTGTGATGAAGTCAAGACTAGGTACGCTTCGGCAGACGCTGAGGTTAAAGTGCTACAGGACAAAGTTAACTACCTCGAGCAGCATCTACGCGAATCCAACATCGAAATACAAGGCATAGCTGAAAATAAAACAGAAGATTTAAATGCTGTTGTGAGCACTCTTTTTGATGTCGTATCGGCGAAAATACCGGATTCAGATATTCTGAGCTGCGTAAGAGTCGCTAAGTTAAATAGAGACAGTAAAAGACCACGAACAGTAGTAGTGAAACTTAACAGTCGACGACGCCGAGATGAAGCCTTGTCTGCAGTGAGCCGTTACAATAAAGCTAACGCCACAAACAAACTTTCGTCTATGTCACTTGGTTTCACTGGTGAAAGAGTCCCGGTTTATGTCTCTGAACACTTATCTCCCCACTTCAAGGCTCTTCATGCTGCGGCTCGACTCAGAGGAAAGGAAAAATCATACAAATATGTTTGGATCCGCAATGGTCTTATCCACGTTCGTAAAGACGACAACTCTAGGTTCATAACAATTAGGAACGAACAATCATTAAATCTTATTGTTTGAATTATTTCATTGCCACTTTCCACTGTTATTATTATTATTTTTTGCTATTTGTTGTTTATCTTTTTAGTGTGAACTTGTTTTGCTTTTATCTTTTATTTTTTTAACACCTTTTAATTTTATTTACTTAAAAAAAAAAAAACATTTTATATTTTTATACTTTAGATTTACATTTTTATTTTACAATGAAATTATCTATCTACTATCAGAACATACGCGGTATGAAATCAAAAGTCACTGATATATTTACCTCCGTCCTAAATTGCAACTTTGATATAATCTGCCTGTGTGAGACGTGGCTCGATGAATCCGTATTTTCATCTGAAATATTTGATACAAGATACCGAGTGTTCAGGCGTGATCGCGATAATGCTTTTAAAGAAAAATTTCACAAAGCACATGGTGGAGGAGTTTTACTGGCTATTTCCACTCGACTTGCAACTTCTGCACATATTGACTGGCAGACTTCTTTGGAAGATCTCTGGGTCTGCATACAAATCAGAAACGTTACAATCAACTTTTGTGTAGTATATATCCCCTCTTATATCCCTAATGATCTCATGCAAGCATTCGCAGAAAAGTGCGAAAATATTATTATCAATTCCGACAGTAGCACTCACACATTAATAGTTGGTGATTTTAACCTTCCGGATATGAATTGGTCAACCATAAACGCATCTGCTTCATGTGCTAGGTCCTTAATTTTGTCTGATCTTATTAATTCAACAAACCTAAGGCAATATAATAATATAAAAAATTTTAATGACAAAATTCTTGACTTGGTTCTGTCAGACCATGTGGGCATTGATTTGGTGCCATCCACTGATCCTATTAGCCGTGTGGACTCGCACCATTTGCCCCTGGAATTTACTTTTGATATCGGGTCGGGTCCGATTTTATCACATAACAAAGAGGAATACAGTTACCGATTCTACAAAACTGATTACAATAAGTGTCTTGCGGATCTACTTGCTGTCGATTGGCATTCTAGTGCATCTATCGTTAACTGTAACGATTTTCTTCAATACTTTTACAACAAATTATGGACTATAATCGATAAATACACACCCAAAAAATCATCACGTAAATCTACATTCCCAGCGTGGTTTTCCAAACCATTAATAAGACTGTTTAAAGATAAAAACAAACTTCATCGGAGATACAAATCGTTTGGCAATCCCCGTGACTATGATGCTTTCAGTCTCTTAAGATCCAGGTCCAAGAAAATGATTGTTGAGTGTTTTAGAAACTATATCTCGAACATTGAATCAAGTCTTGTTACAAACATCAAAGGCTTCTGGAGGTTCACAAAAGGTAGAAGGGTGACAAATTCTATTCCAGGTAGTGTTTTCCTTGATAACGTAGTGTCCAACGATGGCAATGGTATTGCTAACCTTTTTGCCCAGTTTTTTTCATCTGTATATGATACACAAAACAGCACCGTTTCGTCTTTATCTGAAGAGACGCTCTGTGTAAAGTCTAGCGCCCTAATAACTCAAGTCGCCATAGAGTCGTGTGATGTTCTGCGGGCTTTAAAGAAACTGGATATAAGTAAAGGGTCTGGCCCGGACGGTATTCCGCCAGTTTTTGCGCATATGTGTGCAGATGGATTGGCGAGTCCTCTTGCCATTGTTTTTAATAAATCCGTATCAGAAGGTACATTCCCTGAATTGTGGAAAATTACGAGGATCACACCCATCCACAAATCGGGTAACCAAAATGACGTTTCTAAATATCGCCCTATTAGCATATTATCTTGTTTTGCAAAGGTCTTTGAGTCTTTAGTCTACCCACACCTGTACTCTCATTTTAAAATGTTTTTAAATCCGCGTCAGCATGGATTTGTTGAAGGCAGTTCCACAACTTCTAATCTTCTCACGTATACGAATTATTTATGTAAAGCTTTTAACAGTCGATCGCAGGTGGATTCAATTTACACAGACTTCGCCAAAGCATTCGACCGTGTCAACCATGACATTCTGTTGATGAAAGTCGCACGTCTTGGTGTGCATGGAAACTTGCATCGATGGCTTTGTTCTTATCTCCTAAATCGGACTCAATTGGTATCTGTTTATGGGTATGACTCAATTCCATTTAGTGCGGCTACTGGCGTGCCCCAAGGCTCAATTCTGGGCCCACTATTGTTCTTGGTGTTCATAAATGACCTTCTCAATCTCATTCAGTGTGAGTTTTTGGCTTATGCAGATGACCTAAAAATATTTAGACAAGTTACTGATATTAGCGACTGCGAACTACTCCAGTCTGATTTAAATTTGGTTCACGATTGGTGCACTTCAAACCGAATGTCACTTAATATTTCTAAATGTCAATTAATCACTTTCACCAGAAACAAAAACATACTAAAGTACCCCTACAAAATCAACGGAGTTGAACTGAAACACGTGTCGTGCATTCGTGATCTTGGAGTACTATTTGATTCGTCTTTGTCATTTCGACCTCACTATGAGTCAATAGTGTCTAAAGCCAATAGAATGATAGGTTTCATCTTTCGCACTTGCAAACCTTTTAAAAAGCCCAAGAGCTTCTTGATTCTGTACACATCATTAGTGCGTAGTATCACGGAATATTGCGGAGTAGTTTGGTCACCAATCTACAAAGTGCACGTGCAAAGACTGGAGTCAGTCCAGAGACGCTTTCTTCGAATGATCTCTTCCAAATTTGGTCTTAGGTGTAAGCTCCCTGGCTACAGGGATCGTTTTCGTCACTTTAAACTGTTGCCGCTGTACGAACGGCGCACTATCGCGGACTTAACAACACTACACAGAATAGCCAACGGTTATTTTACTCAGGGCCTGACCAGCACGGTCTATCTAAGTGTCCCCAATAGACCAGTTCGAATCCCTCGCCCTTTCTGTGTCCCTAATGCCAGAAACAATGTCGCCTTTAACTCTCCAATCTCGCGTATGTGTCGAAGTTGCAACGAACTTTATGTGTCAGATCCTGAGATGGATATATTTAATATGAAAAAACACTCATTTAAAATTAACCTCACTAAATTGTTTGTCGGTAGGTATGCACAATAAATTGTGGAACGGGTTAGGAAGGAAAAAGTGATTTTGTTTCATGTTATTATCTCATTTTGTTATTATTATGTTTACTTTTATAATCTTATTAGTTATTACTTTTAGTTTTTATAGGTTTTACTTTTTTATATATTTTTTTACTATTAACTTTTATTTTATATTATTACCATTTTTTGTATTATTCAATGTTGTGTACATTTTTTTTAGGCTGGCAAACCCGACAAGATTATTTGTCTATGATTTCAATAATTGTTTTGTTTGTTAGCTGTTATTTGTACCTTACTTCGAATAAATAAATAAATAAATAAATAAAGAATTTGAATTTAAATTTAATTCCTGTTTGTGAACATAAAATATATTGTAGACTGACTCCGTGGTCTAGCGGTTAAGGCCGTAGATTTAAATGCGGTACTGGGTTCGATTCTGGCCGAAGATTCCAGATTCCTTCAGCATGTTTTTCTACCACCTTTAAAATTACAATATTTTGTAATTGTCAAATTGTCCACTTAATAAATTCGCAAGTTCAAATCATATTTTTCATAGATAATAATAATATGCATATGTACTATCACAAGTAAAGTATCATGACGACCGTATGCCTTTCGGGGTGGTCGATTACCACGCTTTTAAAATGTATTCACACTTAGCCAACTTTAACATAGGAACATCATGTCAAGCTTGTCGATCTCTCTAGCGTACCAAACTCGAGAAATATCACAAACAAGTGTTGTACGACGAGGAATTAAATCCGGCACGTCCGCGTGTAATTCCACGGACTTAACCGCTATACCACGGTTGCAGTCTTAATCACCAAAACTATTTAATAAATCAAATTTGGTTATGTATCTACTATATATTACGGTCGTAATGATATTAGTTTTCGCTTGCATGAACGTGCTCGAGTTTAAAGCGAGGTTAGTTTAAAGTGAAATCTGTTTCAGTATTAAACCAAACAGAATCACGGACAGAGTTATTAAAAAGTCAACCTTGTTTTCAAACAATTTTTGTATTTATTATTTTAAATTATAAGTTAAGTGCCTCCAAAGCTTTAAATTGTTTACTTTTACCCTCTATAGCAAAATGTGATTCATAATTTATTTATTTGAAAAATGAGTACAGGGTTGCCTTTAGTGTGGAATGTAACGACCGCTGGACATTCTTAGGTTCTCTAGAAGACTATTGTCTAGTGAGTCAGTGTCAAACTAAAAGTCAATGAACTCAAACCTATATTTTTGTCATGCCTTGTTATTATTTCTTTATTATAGTATTCCTAAAAATACTTCTTTCCGCTGTGTTTTATCAATATCATGGGAAACCACCTGTGTGGACTCCCAGGCGCCTTCCCACCTGTCGTTGACCTATAAGGACCCAGGCGCTGCTGCATTACAAGTTCAAGAACCTCAAACGGCTAAACGGCGGAAATACAACCAGCTTATTGGGTGATGTGTTTTTCCACCAAGAGCACAGAAAATTTACAAGACGTTGTCAAAACAGCTCGTCTTAACAGCACTTAGCCAACTTTACTATAGGCCCATCATGACAAGTGGCAAGCTCGTAGATAACTCTAGCGTACCATAGTCGACATATAAATTAAACAAATTATTGTGTCCCGGAATCGAACCCGGTACCTCCGAGTCTAAATCCACGGACTTAACCGCTAGACCATGGAGGCAGCACATAAATCCATATTACATAAGATTAAGTAGAATTAGAAGGTCAATTAGGTGTCCATGATACATAGTTTTATCAAAATTTGCGCTTAGAATAAATACGAATTGTTATAAAAATTCCTAAATCTTGTTACTTCATTCAAAAACTATAAAAAAAAATATATAATAAATAGCATTTTTTTTGTATATTTATACGTCATGTATATATATATCTCACCTGGTAGTAAGTGGCGCGGGAAAAACATGTACCATGTTTGCAACTGGAATCAGACTCCGGCTTGACTGGAAATGTTTTTTAAATGATAATCAAATCAAATCAAATAATTTATTCAGTAAATAGGCAACATTTTTAGCACTTTTACACGTCATAACAGTTATTACATTTTATATTTATCATTCTATATAATTTACATAATGTATACATTAAAATATCTACTAGTGATTAAAACAGAAACATAATATCAGCTGAACAACTCAATAATAGGTAATGGATTTTTTAAATTACTGGTCAGGAACAGTAGATACCGCCTCGTCAAATTATAAGTATTCTATTTATTGAAATTATAATAAATATCAGCTGTAAATTGGCATTGTCATACTTAATACTAAATTATAATTTAATAATACCAAATACCTTACAGTAGTAATGATAAAAAATAAACAAATGTCAAAAACATTTCAACTAACCTAAGACTCAAAAAATTTAAAAATGTTATACATACATAAAAAAAATAACAGTGATAATTAAATAAAAAAATATAAAAATATATAATAAAAATAATAATGTCATAATTCCTTAAGATAAAATTATAATGTCAATGGTACAATGAATTAAAAATAACATATTTTGCTGCTGTAAATGGGCGTTGTCAATAATAATTTATAAGACTTATAATTCATTAATAATGTCTTAACATTTTTATTATTATATATACACACATACCTATATATAAACAACAATGTTGTTTTATAACTAAAAATTAACTTTAAAACTAGATCTATATACCTACTCTTATAGTATTTCAAACTGTCCAGGCCCTCTTGTCCTCAAGATATTCATTCACTGTGTAATACGACTTTTTCATTAAAATATCCTTTATATAATATTTAAAACTAAGGATTAGTTTTTTTTTAATTTCTTCAGGTATTTTATTGTAGATGGGAACACATTGTCCCATGAATGATCGGGTAGTCTTCCCCAGTCTATAGGATGGTACATGAAGCTTATTTGTTAATGTTTTTATGGACATACAATATATTTTCAAATACATATTGTGAGGCAACAGTGAGAATATTAATATTCCCAAATATTTTCCTCAGAGATGCACGCGAACCTAAACTATAGATAGAACGTATGGCCTTTTTTGTAGTACAAATATAGATTGCACATCAGCTGCATTTCCCCACAAAAGAATTCCATACGACATAACAGAGTGAAAATAAGAAAAGTAAACGAGTCTAGCAGTTTCAACATCGGTAAGTTGTCTTATCTTCCTGACAGCAAAGGCCGCTGAACTTAACCTTTTTCCTAGTGCCGAAATGTGGGCACCCCATTGTAATTTGGAGTCAATTGTGATACCCAAAAACACAGTATCATTTATCAATTCCAAACTTTGATTATTGAGGTTTAATATAGGCGTTACTATTTGTGTGTTAGGCAATGTAAACCGAATACACACACACATACTTGTTTGTTCACATATTTGTTCTTCTCGTTAAAATAATGATTTCAAATGCAACTTTTTTCTTTCAAGTAGAACTAATATTGTAAGCTTGCCATGGTGATATATATATAAAAATAACATCGCTTGTAACAAGACCTACTTTTGACCTGGTCAGTCTATAACATCGGAGACTGTGAGATGTTCCGCTGGATTACCAGGCGCTGGACGGATGTTTCTCTGAATATTAGTCGGTTCAGTGAATAAAAAAGCTGGGAATGTTGAAATGAAATAGTAGTGGATATTTCCGCCGGCCCGTGGCATTATCGACACCTCGCACGGACGCGGCGGAATGTTGCACTTATTCCTATTTAAAGACAAGTATCATCACGACCGTAACCCTTGCATAAGCAGGGGATAGTAATAAACCACATTTAGCTAAAATAAAACTACAGTACAGGACAAGTGGCAAGGTCGAATATGTCTCTAGCGTATCAGATATCGTTTATTTTTTAATGTTTCTTCATATGACATAAGTCTTCAACATAATGTCGTATAAAGCAGGCACGTGGACACTGACAGTGGGTTTCGCTAAAAAACTAGCTATGGTTGGTATTTTTCTGGTGGATAAAATTCTAAACGTTGATATTCGTCAGTAAATCAAACTGACATAGCTTTCAAAATTAGCAAGCTAAATTGGCAATGTGTTGGACACATCAGCGGCAGAATAGACGATGGATGGGGCAAACGGGTTCTGGAGTGGAGACCGCGTAAGATGGACGGATGACCTAAAAGGGGTCGCTGGTGGGAGTTGGATGAGAGTAGCAAAATAATGCGTGCAGTGGCAAACAGTTGGGAGTGGGTAATTTGTGAACCTGTTAGCGAATACGGGACTGAGGGAGATAGATTATTGCCCGAACAGCTACCGTATTTGTCACAATTATTTGCAGATGTATCAAGTTTGTTAGTTATCTTTTTTTACAGCCGTTCAAGTTATTATTAAGGAACCTTGTTCTACTGAGAAATTGAAGTCCGTACCGCATTTAATTCTATAATTTAACCGCTAGACCACAAAGGCAGTAAATTTATATTATATGTTATCCATGCAAGAAATTCTAAATGTTTACACTATTTCAACTGTTCTGAACGTCCAGTTTTTTAAGGTATTTCAAATAAGTGTCTACTTTCAAGACGGCTGGCATAATCATATAGTATTTAGTTAGGAAGAAAGCGGACCTAAACTAGGTGTTTACGTGAACCTAGGCTAAAATCGATAAGGCGTTTTTGGGCTTTGCGAATAAATATCATTACCAGCCTGTGTCTCTTGTATTCGGCGAACGAGTACACGGTTATATAATTATATTTTAAATTGGTGGTAGGCGGACTGATGGTGGTAAATTGCCCAATCTGCCGGGGAGGTGAAGTATCCACCGTTCGTACCGATAAACCCAATAAGAAGTACTATTTATATAAAGTAAAGCCATGTATGGCCAATGTGTTACTTATAAGGCATACCTATGTATTTATGTCTGTAATGAGCTGTGGTTTTTGTAATAAATAAATAAAATAAAGGTTTAATTTAGGTAAATACACGTTTCGGAATCAGCCTCGAATTGCCGTCATGCCCGACTGGGCCGGTCAAGCCGGCATAGTGTTAGGGACTGATGTCAGTCATGAGTGTCTGCTTCCAGTTGCTAACATTCATGGACCTTGCGCATCATTTATCATCGGGAGCAAGGTCACATGTCGTCCTAATATAAAAAAATACATATATAATTATTTTTAGGCTTGGGTTAAAATATAATTGAATGCAATAAACTTCCTCAATATATTCCGATAATACTGGTACATTTAAAAACTACCCTTTAGGTGACCAAATCGTTCTTACAACCGAACCGGGTAAGAACGATTTGGTCTTTATTACGTCCATTTCTTATAGATTTTTACTAAACCACCGTTCGCGTGCCTCGAAGAGCACGTTAAGCTGTTGGTCTCGGTTCTACGGTCCATCTTATGTAATCGGTAATCAGTTGCCATTAAAAATTGACATCTTCGCTAATTCTAATATAATAATTATTATATTTTTAAATAATAATAATATTTTTAATTATTACTGATTTACTACCTTATTATTTTACTTTGACATACCAATTTTATGTTATTATTTACCTTTTGACATATTTCACTAAAATTAAATAATTTAATTGAAATGTCATGGCTAAATCACAATAAGCATGCTGTGCACACTGCTTTTGGATTGCAATCTAGAACTTAAGAAATTGCTGTAAAATGTGAACTGTATCGATTGTGATCTGTTTGTGTACCGTACCTATAGTAAATAAATAAGTAATCGGTCTGGCCAGCCTGGCGAGTGTAGGCCAAATTCTCCAGAAATTTGTGGAAGGCCCATCTCCAACAGTGGAGGTTGATGTTAAATCGCGTAAAGACCTGTAAAATTCTAAAAACACATCGGTTTAATTTAAAACTATAATTATAATTTTATATTTTGTAAATTTCTTACTTGGAGATACCGGGTTCGATTTCTGATCGGGACACAAAATTATTTATTAATGTAAATAAATATATTTATTTAATATTTAATTTATTTGTGACATTTCTCGAGTTTGGTACGCTGGAGACATCGACGAGCTTGCCACTTGTCATGATTGGCCTATAGTAAAGTTAGTGAATGGTAAATCCGCTTCTTTATTACCACCCCGGAAGGGAAACGGTCGTGATGATACTTTACTTCTTTTTCGAATATTTTCTGTATGTATAACATAGTTGATATAGTATGTATAACGTTAAAATATCCGTATGCAGTAACATTTACGGTCCCACAAGAGCTATTTTTAGCTGCAAGGCTGCCGACCTATTTGTAGCTTTTCGCATACCTACCCAGCGCATGTGCCTTTGTTCTCTACTTGAAATAAACTCATCATTGTTTTTGTTAAGTTAAATTAGGTTATAAAGATGATAATTAGAAACTGTGTTTTGGAAGTGTTCCATTTGGCAATTCTCAGATCGCATTTCTTTATGTGTGTACTTTTTGACTGCCTCCGTTGTCTATCGGTTAAGACCGTGAATTTACACTCGAGGTACCGGGTTTTAAATTTCTGGTCGGGACATAATTCATTATTTTATTTATTTGTAATATCTTTAAAGTTTGGTACGATAGAGACATCGACGAGCTTGCTACTTGTCACGATGAGCCTATAATAAAGTTGCTTAATGTGCATCAGCTTTATTGAAAAAAATAACGTGTTATCTGACTACCCCAGAAGGGATACAGTCATGATAATACTTTACTTTTTTACTGTACTTATGTAAATTTTTGTTTAAAGTCGGAAGGTTTTTTTATACTGAGTACGATATGTCACATCGCCCTCACCAGATGGTAAGTGGTACGCCGCCAAACGCTGACAAATCTAAGAGTCTTCAAAATTATATGTACGCTTAGGGATAGTGGCTACAGTGTGGCGGTGCATATTCTGGCCTATGCGTGTGATTCGGTTGAGGAATAGAGAATAAGAAATAAGGTTGTAAAGCTCTTTAGAACACTCACCGCAAAATAGCTTGTAAAACACGCTCAGGGAGGCCACAAGTTTTAACTAAGTTGGTTAGTCATAGAAGCTAGAGTGGTGTGATTACGTTGGTCTAGGTTCGAATACTTCAACTCTATCTAATATGTATTAATGATCTTAAAGATGCATCAGAAAGGTTAACAACCAACCTTTAGGGGAGTGGAATGATAACGCAATTTTATTGCACTTAAATAATAATATTACAAAAAAGATTTACAAACATGTACGAGTATAATAAAAATGTTACAGCTGAAATTAAAAAACTAAAATCATAATTTAAAAAAAACTTTTAAAATAATGCAATTAAAAATAAACGCCTCGAAGGATCCAAAACTGTAACCTGCAATTAGTACACGTCTGCTACGGAAAAAAGCCCTTTAGATTTGCCTTGATGAAACGGGGAAATACCGCCATTGCGAGTGTCATTTTTAATATAATGTTTTTTTAATATAGCTATAGTCAGCACAAGGTGCGTTTGATCACCTGAATTAATAATAATAATAATAAAATAAATATTTCCAGACAGGTCACACAGCGCCATCTTATTTCCGTGGTAAGCTACGAGGCTTGTGTTACGGAAACTAGATGGTTGATAAACTACATGTTATACTTTTTTTTGTAAATATATACATATTATACATATAAACACCCAGACCGAGACAAATTATACAATATACAACTTGCCCCCGGTGGAAATCGAACCCACGACCTCCCGAGTTCACGGCAACGTTTGTTACCACTAGACCACGGAGGCGAGAATTGTAGGTTTTGAATGTACCACTATTATCGAAATATATTGAAGATGTTTATTGCATTCAATTACATTTTAATTCAAGCCAAAAAATCATTTTATATCATTGTAAGAATAATATACAAGTACTAGATACTTTATGGATAGAACCGTGCACTTGTTCACCGAATACAAAAGACACAGACTGCTAATGATATTTATTGGCAAAGCCCAAAAATGCTCTTTTTCAAGGTATTGTCAAATTTAATAATTAATCTTTAACTAAAAAAGGTATTGCACATTATTAAAAACGATTTTTAAAAAGCTTGATGTCATTTATATCTAATCAAAATTATTTTTTGATGACACAAAATTTTGTCAAACATATTAAATAATGAAGTAGCGACGGGAAAGAAAAATAGTGAAGTTACAAAATTTGAAAATAAAAACGCCAAAATACTTTGTAATCGCGGAATGCTCGGATTACCTGGGATGATACTACCAAAAAATTTGGCGTAGCGCTTGATTTTGAGCTCTCATTTTTTATCACTGACTGTTGTGATAATCCTAATGATGTCAATCGCACACTTCGTTCTAGGGCGTGGAAACTTGGAACAAGCAATTGACAAATTTCGGTGGCATAGCACGGTTCGACATAAAAAGTGGCGCACCGCCTAGTAGACGATAGGTGGTCACTAAATTTAATAAAGTATTAGAAACGATGCTTATAAATAAGCGGATTCACATTTAGCCAACGTTACTATAGGCGAATCATGACAAGTGGCAAGCTCGTCGATGTCTCCAGCGTACCAAAAAAGATCGTCCATTTATTCAATCAATTCGTTCAATTCATTCAACTTGTCGACCATTGTACAACCTTATAAAAAATATTTGTAAATTTTCGCGCGCAGTTATTTAGTTATAGGCTCAAAAATGGAATTTCGGATATCATACTATTCCTATCTAGAAGCTATACCTATAATAGGTATGTATGGCGCTATAAGTATCCTACCATACACCTGGCTACGCTAGTGTTTGAGTAAACGAGAGTTTTTTGCGTGAGTAGCCACCCTTTTCCCAATTAGTTACTACACTCTTTGCTACGTTCGCCTTACTACTACGTCTATGAAGTACTGAAGCCGGTATATAAAATCAGTAACATATCACAAGTTAGGCGTTTCGGTGAGCTCATATGACATGATTATTTTTATTAATTTCTGTACATAACTCGTGTACATGTGGCCTTAAATTTGCAATCACCAAAGAGAATGATTGTAAAATAATTAAAATCTATTTTACCGTGAAAGAGTCAGCGAAATCAGAACCTACCGCCGGTGTCGGAGTCAAAGGACATCTTGGTGCAATCCAATCATTTTAAAAATCTCACTTTTGTTACGTTGACCTATGTATGGACTGGGCTATATTTTTAATTTTTTTTAAATCTAACTTGGCAGATAAATCCCTACTAAAGTGGCACGTAACACGTCAAAACGTTAATTAATGTTAACGAAATGTAAGTAATAAATAATAATATTATAGAAAAAGTTGTGGGTTTTATTCTAATTATAATATAGGTATATACGAGTTGTGGCGCGGGTAAGAACGCGTTACTTAAATCGTACAAACGTCAGTTCAACCCCCCCGGTATTGTACCATGAGAAATACACTTTTCTTGCATACATTGAATGACCAATACATGTACCACCTCCAGCAATTAAGTCCGTGGATTTAGACGCGGTGGTACCGTGGTGTTTCTGACACCATATATATTTCAAATATATTTTCAAAAAAATAATGTATTTTTGTTTTAATTTATTTTATGTACCTATATTTTTATTATTTCATAAAAAAACAATTTTCCTACATACAGTACCGTAGTATCAATTGGGATTTAAAATAGGCATACCCTGTGACTTGATGGCCTCCTTGGCATTAATTCACAATTCCACATCGCCGCCAAAAATAATTGAATTAATGCCCGGTTGCTTGCATCTAACTCAAAGGCTCCGTTCTCATTATGGCTGAGCTTTCTCTATCTTTGTTTTAAGCGGTCGGCAAAGGGTTTTCTTTGTTTGGACTCTACTATTAAATATCATTCGCTTTTGTTAGTGTTTTATACTAAAGGTGTTGTTGAACTTTTTCTATATAAATCACCACATATAAATTCATTCGCGGCGAACAAGTGCCTTCACTTTGTAGCCACGACTCAGACTTAGCTGTAAAGGCACCCAGGGCAATCAGTGAAAGAGAGATGGTTTATGAGGCTCTGCGGCTTTCTCCACGGTGAGTCGGGCATGCGACCCCCCGCGGTGGCTCTACATGCTGGGGTCGTATCATTGCTGATATTTTGATCGCCGTCTTAAAAAAAACCCTTTAATTGCCTCCGCCCGAAATTCTGCAATACTTTGCCACATTGCAAGAAGAGGTGACGATAATTTTGAAAAACTTCTAATTACGGGTAAGGTAGAAATAATTGCCGATGGTAAAGAACAGGACCCATTGGAGACGGCTGGTGGATGAGCTGCGACTGCGACGGAGTCACGATCCCCATCAGTACCGACTAAGGAGAAAGATTGACTTAAGAATTAATGCGTTCGAGATGGTACTGGCGTGGTCGTTGGATTTCCACACCCAATATAATATATTACAAAAAAAAATCTTCACGGAAACATCTAATTTTATTTGGGAATGTCTTGGCCTCCTAAAGGCGGTAGAATAACTTTTAATGCGATTACCAAATTCTATTATATTTACATATGCTTGCTATTATATTTACAGCTCTTGACAAATTTCCTTTCTTTACGAAAACAAATTCATGCGATCCTATTATTATAAAATAAAGTATCTGATTAACTAATTCCTAACAAAAGAGTATACTCGTACTTTTGCCTGGATGCCAAGTCACTGTGGTACTTCTGGGAACGAAAATTTTTAGGCAATAAAGCTGTAGATTGCGGAGTGTGTTTCTTTACAAAATTTTCTGCCATGATTTACTTGATCTTCCTCGAATAGATCTCCAGGTTGACTGCAAAGAGGGTCATAGGATGTAACTCTAAAGTAAAATATAATTCTAAAGTCCAAAACTAAATACCAGCGAAGCCTTGGTTCTTTCTTAATAAAGTAGTTACTAGCATTATAATTTGTATGCACACATTGTTAACAGAGACATGTGTAAATATGAATAGCACGTGGAGGATTTGAATCACATCTTTTTTCCTTGTCCTTTATATGATCGTACCTTGTTTATCCCTCTTTTATTTCACTCTGTTTCCTATTAATATTTCATCTCTACTTGTATATAATAAACGAAGTACATTTACATATAATATTATTGGTTCAAATCATCTTTTGTGTGGACATGTTTCACGTGGAGGAAGGAATCGCTAATAATTAAGACCTCGCCGAAGACGCCTTTGAGTTTGTAAGTGTCTAGATGCTGGAGAGGTGATCTTTACAGAACAGCTTCCAGAACCTCTGCGAGTGAGATCACACATCATCTGCACTGCCACCCCTACTAATGATCATCCTTGGTTCTCTCTTAACATAGGAACAGGCTCCAGAGTCTGGCAAGGCGGATATAGCAATGCATTTAACCCTCGCCTGCCACAACATTATGTGGTCAGGAACTCCCGCACTCACCTTTCTTGGGAACCGTGGGAAACGTGGTCTCCACGGCATACAGATCCTTTATATTAAAGTCCCTTTAAATTGGAAGTAGCAGCGGATTGGGTCTTGTTCGCAGTGGATGAAGATCACTACTGTGGCTTTACTCATCGTACTCCCAGCGTGTTCTCAGCGAGCTAACTGCAGATGTCAGGTTTAACTGATGCTGACCTCAAGATCTCACATGCTTCCTTTTATCCCACTACTGCAGATTGGTCGCATAAGGTTGTGTGTAGATGCCACAATAGCTTATGTTTTTTGACGTAGTCATGTTTAAAATTCACTAAAATACACATCATTTTTTCTTCAATCCCTTGTTTCATCTAAGTTCCAATCAGCTCTACTCTGACGCTAACATGATGTATTATGAGTAGATGGAATAAATAATTGGAAAAACGCTGAACGCTCATGTAGGTTAGCTAGAAGGAAAGTATGTTGAAAGATAAATGTTTATTGTTAAATATTGCTTATAAAATGTAACGTTAAAACAAATATAGCTCCCATAAAATGTAAAAAGGAGCGGTAAAAATGGGGCAGGTGCCGCCGGCTCCGGACAAATAAACTAACGATCTCTAGATTTTATTTAACCCGTTAGTCCAGATCCGCACATGTTTGCAGGGGCAGACACCAATCCCACTTACAACTCATAACCCTGTAATTTTTTGTAAATTTTTTTCTCTAACAATATCCATTTGAGTCTCAGAGAAAAACCATTTTTTTACTAGGTTATGCAAGTACCTTATGTATTTTTGTTTAATATATATTTTATGTTTTAGTTACATAAATCTAATTAAAAATAAAACTAAACTAAAAATACCTATGAAATTACAATGTCTTGTCTGGGATGCCACGCTTGCCACAGATCCTCTACCTCAAAAAATCTCTCAAGTACACAGTCTCTCCTGTAAGTCATAACATTTCTCCATTGCCAATTAGACGTCATATAATATTATACTAATAATACGAGTATTGTAGATTGCCCCGAACTTTTGAGGCGGATTAAAACCTCCGTGGTCTAGCGGTTAAGTCCGTGGGTTTTGACTCGGAGGTACCGGGTTCGATTCCTGGTCGGGACACAATAATATTTATTAATGTAAATAAATAAATTTAATAATATAATAAAATAATTTAATTTATATTTAATTTATTTGTGATATTTCTTGAGTTTGGTACGCTGGAGACATCGACGAGCTTGCCACTTGTCATGATTGGCCTATAGTAAAGTTGGCTAGATGTGAATCCGCTTATTTATAAGCGTGGTTTCTGACCACCCCGAAAGGGAAACGGTCGTGATGATACTTTACTTTTACTTTTTTATTAATTTTAGAGTCCCTCAAAGGACAACCCGCAGTTTTTCATACCGATACGCAGAACTAGATATACCGGTAACTCATTTGTTAACAGATCTTGCAGTTACTATAATGAATTGTGTCTGATTCACTCAGGTGTCATTGATTTGTTTGCCAACAAATTTGCCACATTTAAATCAAATATTTATAAGACATTTACCGTCAGCGAGGCGCTTGGCCAAGGAGTTGTCAAAGCGGCTGACAGAAAGGTCTGGAGACAGGAAGGCTGGCAATTATTTCTGCCAACGTATTAGCCTCGCTATACAGAGGGGAAATGTTGCCAGTCTCCTTGGGACTATCTCGGATTGGACGTCTCTAGAGGACATTTTTTATTTATAGTTTAGTTTATTTTTAATTTTATTATTTAGGTAGCTTTTAATTTATATTTAATGTACTATAATTAACTTCGAATAAAATATTTTCCAGCTAAAAAATATTTATAAGTTAGTCTGAAGGAATGGTCTGACGAACTTCACTCCTAATTTATACTTTTGTTTTGTAACTTTTATACTCTCTTGTTTGTAATATTACATTTGCCTTGTGTTTTACGGTTAGGTAAGTAATTATAATATAGTAATTAGGTTATTATATTATTAGGTGTTATATAATAGGTTTTGTTATTTTTTTCTATTTAATGTTTAATTTAGCTTTTATAAATACTATGTTTACATTATTTATAATTATTATCGGAACTATAGGTTTTTTTTTTAAATTTATTATTCATGTTGTACTTTATTTCTATGTGGTTGTTTCAAAAAAACAAAGCCTACTTATACGGCCGAATCTAAAAAGCACTTTGTTTAAAGTTATAAAGTTGTGGCATTTGGGGTTGAAATAATGGGGGTATATTCTCTTGATACCCATAACTTCGTGAAAGAGTTGGGTAAACGAATTTATCAAGAGTGTGGCCACCCCAAATGCCATAATTACCCAAATCTAATAATTTCCCATATTATTCAACGAGGAAATGCGGAGGAAATTAGGTACTCTCCTAGGTGGTAAGCCCTTACTTTATTTTTTAGAATAGTTTTAATTTCATACGTATTTTTAGATTAGTTAATATTATTTTTATTTTTGAATAAATAAATTTATTTGTTGTAACATTTTTCGAGTCTTTTATTTGTCATAAAAGTGTGATGTTTTTTATAACTATTAAACCTATTATCATAGACAAATTGAAATTGAATTTTAGTAACATCTCCTCGTATTTCATTTTTTATTAGATACTCATAACAAGATGCAATTCTTTTAAAAATATCAAGCAACAAACAACTAACCAAGATCTGGAAATCATATTAAAATTTGAGCTGTACTTTCACAACCATTTAAAATTATTAGGTTTTCTAAATTTAAATTGTAAATATATAGTTGTAAGTTTATTACCTTTAATTTCTTTGCCTTCTTTTTTTATTATTTGCTTTCTTTTTAGCACTTTAAGTCTAATAATACAAGTTGACGAATGCTGTCCTTAACTGTAAAAAGTGTGTAAGTTTTTTTTTTTTAATTGTAATATTCTAATGTTAAGTAAATATACTATTGTTTGGGTATAAATAAATAAACCATTGTAATGTTAAAGTTAGCGTCATCATCACGACCCCTATCCCTTGTAGGGTGGTCAGAAACCACTCTTTTGTAAGAAACGAGTTCACATTTAGCCACCTTCACAATAGGCCTTAGCATGACAAGTGGCAAGCTCTTCGATGTTTCTAGCGTACCAAACTCGAAAATTATCACAAATAATTTAAATATTTTTTTGTGTTCTCGACCAGGAATCGAACACGGTACCTCGGCGTCTAAATCTATGGTCTTAACCGCCACACCACAAAGGCAGTTGTATAAGTAGTTGTAGTTGGCACTCACATCTTTATTTATTGACGTCAGTTCTTCTCATTCTTGAGCGTGTAAAAGGGACTTACATAAAGATCTTTTGTAATCAGTGTTTTTCATTTGCAGTGTAATTTAGACAAAAAGGGTTAAGTATGTAATGCTGGAAAGAGGTCGAATTGGGTATTAAGCGGGTCCAATGGGACCTCTCGGCTGCGGGCTCTGCTGGCGTATAAAATATTTACAATTTACGTGCCCTGTTTTACTGAATCGTTTTACTTTAAATATGAACGTTACAAACAAGAATATGCTTGGAAGCGTTGACAACGCGTTACTTTTTAGCGCGTCTGTTACATTATTAAAATTTGAATTCTGAAAGTTATAGTTTTTAAGGCTGTTTGAAAGTTATTTTATCCATTAATTTTAAATTTAAATGGCCTGTTATCTCACGGTTAAAATGTTAATCGTAATATTAACTTGAGTGCCTATAGGTACGTGTTCAGAATGGATTGGGACCTTTTAGAACTTTTGGAACAGTTTCCCGCGAGTATTATAAAAACAATGACAGCTAGTTGAATAGCTATATAAAGTATAGTACTATGACGACCGATAATCAATGACGGGGTAGTAAGAAGTAAGACAAGTCCAGCATTCCGCATTCATGTTCAATAATCATGTCAAGCTAAAACCAATCGGTGTGGGAAACGCCACTCTCGAAGTTAGCCAACCTCAGCAAAGAAGCCAACAGACGTATTCAGCTAGGAGGGCGGCATTCGGGAAACTTGGACACATCCTCTCATCATCCATAAGAAGACAAGAGTCTACGATCAGGCGTCCTCCCTGTAATGTCGTATAAGGCAGAGACGTAGACACTAACAGTCACTTTCAATGTTTCTCAGCGAGCTATGGAAGTATTTCTCAGATGAATAAAATTCGAAACATTAATTTTCGTCAAATAACCAAAATTACTAAGATGGCTTTCAAAATTAGCAAGCTGAAGTGTCAATTGGCTGGACACATCTGCTGCAGAAACAACGACCGATGGGGCAAACGGGTTCTTGAGTGAAGACCACGTATGTGACGACCCCCCGCCAGATAGATGGATGACCCGAAGAATGTCGCTGGCAGGGATGAGATAGCTGACATAAAGGCTGATGATGATAATGATGATTTACTAGTACCATTTTACTTTAGGTTGACAAACTATGTTGAAAATTGAAGAATAAATAATTTACATTGTATTTCCAAGTCACAACAACAATTCCGGAAGTGAATTTCACTATTCCAGAGAACGTATGTCATTTCGTAACTTCAACATCTCCCGGGTGATGTTTCTGGAGTTTAATGTATTTTGAAATCCCAGTAAAGATTTATGTGTGCTATTTGCATCGCTGTCTCTCGTTGCATTCTGTATTTTCCATAAAATTATTATAAGACTAACCATTGAAACCATTTTATTAGTCATAATTGAGCATACAATAATATATTAAAATTAATTACATGTAGAACAGCACAATTTTCTCTTTCGAGTGTACAACTAAACTTAATAACTATATATAATATAGTATGTATATAGTATGTATATTATATATAGTTATTAAGTTTAGTTGTACACTCGAAAGAGAAAATTGTTTAAGCAATGTCAACTTTTTATTTACATATATCATTAAATATAAATCGTTATTATTTTACAAAGTTTTTCAATTTCTACTTTTAAAATTTAATATGTTTCGTTTAAATGTATTGTCATGCCATGTATTGCTTATTATGTTCCTTAAGCGCTGGAACTGTCAGTGTAAAATGCTATTAAAATTGGTATTCTCATATAAAGGTTTCCACTACAGATGACAGCAAAATAACGTTACAATGCGTCCATTTAAAAAAAAAACTACTTTATATTTCTTTTAGTATTTGCCATATTTTATTACCTAATGGGTGTTTCTATTTGTGGTAACTTTTAATTGACCTTTTATGTTTCCATTTTTTTTGTCTTTATGTGTTTATTAGTCGTTAGTTATCCTGTAATAAATAAATAAATAAAATAAATAAATAAATAAATATTTAATGTAAATATATAATCTTAGTTTAATTAATAAAATGTTGTTAAAATATAAATTCGCGGCGGACAATTTAAGTTTCTAATTTAATTCACGTTTTCCCAATGATTTTAAAGTTGCAACCCCAACAAGGTCGGCTATGATCGGGGAAACTCGGGCTAAAAGTGGTAGTAAATAACAGAATTCACTATTTTGACAATCTGACGTTTGCGACTAAGTAACAGAATAGGGCTGCTGGTATCAATAATGAAAAATAAAACAGCTGTCCCCTATAGTTCAGTGAACTTCGTGTAGAAGACTGAATACCACATCACTGGTTTAACATTTATTTGTTGCTGGAGTTAAGGGGAGTGTGCTAGTGTACTGAGCGGTCTGGACATTATTTAAGTTCCAAAGTTAAAAGTTAAATTAGGTATGACCGTCGTCGTACACTAGCACCTCAACAAATCATTGTTTACGAGTATAGTCTCACACAATTTTTAAAAACTTCTAGATTCAATAAATACTTTTTTCTTTATTATTATTATTTTTTTAATTCTATGAACAGTTCCAAAATAAGAAAATAAAATAATGTTGAACGTTAATTACGCGCGGAATCAAAGCCTGAAACCAGCTGGTTTGTTGAATGAGGGATCCACAATTGCAATCCCTAGTACCAATGTTTCCCTCGCTAGTCACGAAGTCGGCAATTGATTTGCATGTAAACGTGTCTGTTTGGATTTGACCGCGCTGTTTGGTCAAAGCGCGGGATCCTGCTCCGGATTACGTGACGAACCTACTTAAGTATTTACCGCCGTAGACCATTATATATTTTTTATTTTACGGCCTAACCCAATATTGCATAGAGTTCATAAAAGGTATGATTCAAGTGCGTCAGGTAGTCATAGTTAGTTTCTTCCAAGCATAATGTCGTTATACCATATCTTTGCCTTTTGGCTTAATCATAGTAAATTGTAACGAGCGGTGATGGCTCGATGGTAAGATCGGTTTCTTTGAAAAAAAACCCTAAATAAGTCGGTTCGAACCCCAATAAGAAAAACTTTATTTATCATTTATTTATAACACCACCGTTCCGTGCCTCACAGAGCATGTTAAGCCGTCGGTGCCGGTTCGACTTATACCAGCTTGTGGAATCGTTATTACATTGTAATTAGAAAAGTGACATCAGAACCTCGCCAACCCGTCTGGTCAGCGTGGCGAGTGTAGGTCAAATTCTTCAGATTGTTTTGGAAGGCCTATCTGCAACAATGGAGGTCCAGGACTTTGTGTTCCAGGGGCTGTGACGATGATGAAATTGTAACTTAATAACTACTTAATATAACATCGTGGCTGTAAACTGGCCGCGTCAACTAAATAATAATTAGTGGCTAAAAAAGGGCCGAGACAGCTCACAAACTAACAGTAATTATAAATTTCAACTAACATATGTAAAATAAATCTATAAGTTCGTGGCTGTAAACATGGCGTGTTTTAATGTAAATAATAATAATATGTCAATTAAACATATATTCGTGTCTGTATATTCTAAATAAATATAAACTGCCTCCGATGTCCAGCGGTCAATTCCGTAGATTTAGACTCGGAAGAACCGGGTTCGATTCCTGGTCGGGACAGAATAATATCTATTAATTTCAATAAATACTAAATAATAAAAAATAATATTTAAGTTATTTGTGATATTTCTCGCCACTTGTCATTGGCCTATAGTAAAGTTGGCTAAATGTGAATAAGCCTTTATAAGCGTGGTTTCTGACCACCCTGGTCGTGATGTTGCTTTAAATATTTAATTGTTTTCGTGGCTGTAAAATGGGCCGTAACTTATAATCCAACTAAAGCAAAAGGCTCTTTCTTCTTAAAGATTGGACTGTTTATTAAATATGGCATTATTTACAATTATTTTAATCGCTCGATTGTAACTGCCTACCCCGTAAAACAAGTCACTTAAAGTTATGTATGGATGTGCATGATAAGTTACTATGGAGGTGATTTCCAACTTCCTCACGGGGGTGGTAGACTGACTGTATATGGTTGGAGGGTTTGATGGAGAGCCAGCTCCATGAAGTTCAAAGAAAGAGGCAGAAGCACAAACAGGCGGTGTGATGTCACCGAAATACAAATATTGTAGACCTCTACTGCCGACCGAGGAGGCTGAGGTGCGACTGGTACCCTCCGATGGGTCACAGAAGTGACTTAAACAGTTACTCACTGTTTCTGCTGACGTTAATTCTTCCTCATTTTGCCAACAAAGAACTAAAATGTTGGCCCTAAACCACTGGAAGAATACCTTCAGTTCTGCTATTCGTATATGTCAAAGGTATACCGTTTTATTTATTAAATAAATATCAAAACGTTGCTAACATAATAATTCAACAATAGTTTAACATTATTTTCATTGATTCATTCATTACAGCCCCTAGAACACAGCGTCCTAGACCTCCACTGCTGGAGACGGGATGAATAATAATTATAAGAATAATAAAGTATATATATTTATTTGTACCAATGTTTTTTATGAAGTAACACATGATCGACATGATGAATCCATGGATTGCTAAGATATTTGTTCACTTTCTCTTTCCACTCGCGATTGCTAAAATATCTTTTATTCGGTTGAATTCGTAAGTAAAATAAATATAAAATAATAAAGATTTTTGGTTCCTCCTGGCAATCTTGAAGGTCGCATCCTGTTTACCATCAGGTAGACACCAGGCACAGTAGTAAAAAGTCACCAAAATATTATGACACAAATTAATTATATATAAACTATGAAATATAGTCAGTTTGGCAAAGTTGCAATAATTTATGATATGAAGTCTTCGCCTATAACTGGACGCGGACTGAAATGCGAAAGAAACATTGACCTAATGCAACCAATTGGTCATTTAAGAAAACTTATTAGTCGATGACGCGACAATTATATAGTAATAAATATATCCAAATAGTCACTATGCTAGGTTATGTTCCAGAAAGTTGTGTAGTAATAATCCAATATTTTCTTTATTTAAAACAGTTCTAGACCTATACTGGAGGAAATGGGCATCCTAGATTATATCATACATACATCATTTATTGTTGTAACATTATAACACGGAAGAGCACCGATATCCCGCACTACAGGGCAACCTCGTGTAGGTATCACAAACACATTACCCTATATTGTTTACCTATTTTACATCTGAATACTTTTTGTGACAATAAATGATTTTATTATTATTATTATTTCTAAAGAAGTTGGCCTACACTTGCCACGCTGATCGTCTGGCCATCCAGTCTTGGTTGGCGGGGGCTGATGTCAATTTAAATAACAATTTATTAACGATTTCACAAGTAGGTATTAGTGGAACCGGGAACGACGGCTTATTGTCTTCTTCTAGGCACGGGAACAGTGGTGTTGGTAATCTATATAACGCAAGATTCAAGAATGTAAGAAACGAACATCCTGCTACTATTTAAGTATTTATTGTATTAAATACAACTACAACAAAAAATATATTTTTTCAAAAAAGTAAAGTATCATCACTACCGTTTCCCTTATAAATAAGCGGATTCACATTTAGCCAACTTTACTATAGGCCAATCATGATAAGTGGCAAGCTTGTTGGATGTCTCTTGCGTACCAAACTCGAGAAATATCACAAATAAATCAAAATATTACTTAAATGTATTTATTTACATTAACAAATATTTTTGTGTCCCGACCAGGAATCGAACCCGGTACCTCCGAGTCTAAATCCAAGAACTTAACCGCTAGGCCATGGAGGCAGTTAAAAATATATTTTAGATCTACCTATTCATTTCTTTACACATAGCAGTTTATATATTATCACACATATAACATAATATATGTAATTATCTTATTTCAATATACAGGGTGACTTTATATGCCCTTATTCTAGATCAATATGTTATTTTATTAATAGAAACAAACTTGAGCTTATTCCACAATTTAGTAGGGTGAGTTAAACGTCTCGATTAATGCCCAGTGTCTTACATAAGTCAATTGGCAGGAGTGTTGCGATAGGATCCCCTCGGATCTACTCGTTAGAGTCCAGCTCTCGATGATAAATGACCACGGCGGCTGCACGGTATAGTCTCTGTCTCATAGACATATATGAGTAAAATAATATAGGGCTGGTTATAGACCACTTAAAAAGACGATTAAAAAATAAATAATATAACCTAGCAAAACATTACTAACGACTATGCAGCCATTTGTTCAAGAATCGTATTTAGTAAAATATTATGGGATTGTTTAGTAAGCATTTTTAAATAACATTATGTTTCTTTGTATTGTCAATAGTCTTATATATATATGTCGTAGTAACAGCACACACTAGGTTTTTTATTGGCTTCCTAATCATCATGGTAGAAAGTAAACGCTAAATGAAAGTAAACTATTAGTAGTAGACTTCAACAGCTTGACTTTTTATTAGAATGACTTGGGTTTGCTACTAAGATGTGTTCTCAAAGGGTGACACCAGAGTGAGCTGGTCACTTCCACAGTCGCAACGTTTTACCCCTGGCAATTGTGTCGCGCTATAAAATAAAGGTTTGTTATTGGTCCGATTTCGAAAGGTATTGGATTTACGTATGTTGCTATTGGTTTTAAAAAAAATGAATTGCATTCATTCAAGTCCGAATACATCCGAATAGTCCAAAAAGTACTCGTGTGTAGTAATTCAAACAAAAATAATATTTAAAATACGAGAACTCAATCTTCAATGTTGCCAGAAAAACAAACATTTAAAATACTAACATTTATGCCTTATCAGGTATGGAGAGTTTACAACTTAGAATATCGATTTCGAGGATCCCTTGGCCCTTGTCGTTTGACAGCTTGAAGGTATTGTTGAGTGGAGGAGCTATTTAAGTATACGGTCGTAAGACTTGGTATATTATAATTATATAATATAATATATATTTCCAGACAGGTCACACAGCGCCATCTAATTTCCGTGGTAAGCTACGAGGCTTGTGTTACGGAAACTAGATGGTTGATAAACTACATATTATACATATTTTTTTTTTGTAAATATATACATATTATACATATAAACACCCAGACCGAGACAAATTATACAATGTACAACTTGCCCCCGGTAGGAATCGAACCCACGACCTCCCGAGTTCACGGCAACGTTTGTTACCACTAGACCACGGAGGCGGTTCTTAGACTATTGACATTATAGGGCTTGTCCTTGCAATTATATGTCTATGTCCTTGATTAATTACCGCACCGGACTGTGAGAAAACTATCGTCTGTTGTTGCCAGTTCATTTGTGTAACAATAAATATTTATTGTTTATTGACACTTACTGTATTTATCAAACCGAGCGACTCGTTGGATAATGGCGCCCTTTTAAGGGTCGACTGGTTTTGAACCAATTTGTTTACCCCGATAGGTGTGTCCTGGAACTAATTCATTTAACTCAATTAATATTGTACCTTGGATATTGGGTCAAATCCTTGGTGTGGGATTTTACCTGCTATGATTCCCATCTTTAAGGTACTTTTGTTAAAGCGGAAGCTGCAGCGGAATAAGCACTGATCAGCAAGCGTCGAAAATATGAAACGATCTGTAACAGTTATTTATTTTCGCTGTAGAAACGATGGGCCCGTGGGGATCAGAACTCAAAGCGAATATTTCTGTCTGTATAAATAAAATAAAAAAGTAAAGTATCATCACGACCGTATCCCTTTTGGGGTGGGCTGAAACCTCGCTTTTTTTTAAAGAATCGATTCACATTTTGCCAATTTTACTATTGTCCCATCATGACAAGTGGCAAAAGCTCGTCGATGTTTTACTTACCAAACTTGAGAAATACCACAAATCAATTTAATAAATTATTGTGTCCCAACCATGAATAGAAAGCAGTACCTTAGCGTCTAAATCCGCAGACTTATTATTATTTTTTTAATAGGGAAAAAAAAACAATTGTACAAATAAGACTTAATTACTAAATTAAAAATAACGTGTGAATTTAGTACAATCAGCATCAATTTCCACATAGTGCTAACATGATTTATACAAGTAAGGAGCAAAATATATTTATATGTAGGTTAACATATAAATAAAACTGAAAAGAATAAAGAAAGCAATAATTTACATAATTAATACCTAGTATACAACATGTGCAACAAATACAAATATAAAAAATAAACAGTCAATTTATCAATCAAGTATTATTCATTGCCATCGACCCAACCCCTAACCAAACACTTATATCCTGCCCTTTGTGTAGAAAAAGATCAAACATGTATAACTGAGTGTTATGTGTGTCAACTAGACGCCGGAGTGGTGCACGCCTTCCTGCATTGGTCCGGCAACAGCGAGTATAAAATAAGTGCTGCGGCACGAGGAGGGCCGCTGGGGACCAGGTACGAAAGGCCGAGACTTAACCCTTAGACCATGAAGGCAGTAAAAATATAAAATCTATATTTTTTTTATATTTTCCATCCTTCATAACTTAAACCGCTGACTGTACCAAAAGGATTAAATTGTAAGCTGTGTTTTCAAACAACATATTTTTTGTTTAAAACAAAATCATGTCCAAAAATAACAATTATATTGTAGTGGAAAAGCTTAAAGTACATTTTGTCGTAGGTGAATTGTTTTTAATATAAACAAAAGACCTTGCAAATATATTTAAGCTATTATTTTAGGTTGTAAAGGTAAATATAGGGTGTAAGACAATCATATCATACTTAATTTTATAAATTATAAATAAAAATATATTGCAATTGAATTTATGGGTGTTTTCTTTTTACTGCCGACGCAAAGAAGAGTTGTGCTTTTATCAGCCTAAGTATGTATGTATGTTTGTTCCTTTTTCTTTCCACTGGAGACCAAACGCGTGGTCCGATTTTGATGATTCTCACGTCAATCGATTAGTTTTAATAACGCGAGTGGCACTGAAGATATGACATTAATTAAATTTTAGTAAGGCGATAACCCGATAGCTATATTGTTAAAAAAATACGAGGTAGGTAGGTATTATAGTTTGATATTGTCTATTAATTAAAACAGGTCTATACCTTACACCCGCGATCTTAGTTAACGCGATTACTAAAAAGTATAAAAAAAATAGTAAAAAAATAAAAACAAGCCCAAGGGTTTGGTTGCCAAAAAGTTTGATAACCGCTTAACTGCACCATTAAAATTATTTTATATATTTTATTACATAGTGGCTTTATCAGTCAGGACCCTTGGCCATGTTTTTTCTTCCTAAACTTTATTTATTTCTTTTCAGTTTTTAATCAAAGTAATTTTTTAAGCAGTCGGGTTTTTTTATTAATATAAATTATAATAATAATAAAGTTTATTAAAACAATTTCATTTTTTTTTCTAATATAGTCTTAACGTAGGGGACAGTTTTGTACGGCAAATAGGTAGTTAAAATCGTGACTCCAATAGTAGTTGCACTGTGTTCTAGTAATCAGTGCTCTCCCTAAGAACTACAAAAATAAATTTATAACATTGTTAAGTTATATAAAGAAAATGTAAACAAAGAGAAAAATAAATGAGATGGAGGCGAAAAAATAAAAACAGTAGCAAAATTACTTATGAAATAAGTAAGGTTAGTAAAGCAATATTTAAACTTGTATGTGAAAAGTAAAGAAAAAAACACCTAAGTACCTCTGTATATTTGTAGAAAATGAAACTTTAATATTTTTTTTGCACAACGAAAAGATTTTCAGTTTCCCGGTAAGTTAACTATTGCAGTCATTTACTCGCATCATGACTTTTTTCTTGGTTAAGGAGAATATATTGTTGGTGATCCTGATTAAATAAATAAATAAATAAATATCAAACTTTATGTGCTATATGCTAAGGGTGTTAGTAGACATAGACATGTTGATGATCCAGTAAGCAATTGACGAATGTTTGGCTCTGCGCAAGGTCTGCTGGCTTTAGATGTTATGGTAATTAAATATTGTAAGCGTTCATGTGCAGGTTTTTAGTCAAAATTTGTTGCAAAGAGTTTCTGGCGATGTTTAATTGTTGAATGGAGGTGGATGCGAGTTCGTGTACACTTTCTCTAACTACCGCAAAGTTTTTAAGTGAGTTTTTACCCGTACGAGGATGCCAACCTGCTTTAACATCCTAAACGGAATCAACAGTTTCCAATGTATTAATTAAATTGTCCACACAGCGGATCGAGATGTTGCATAAAAATATGCGACAATTTTCGAACTGTCTCTGAAAAGTTCTCACCGTTTCGGTAGTGAATTTTCACCATTTTTATTTGTTACTCGACTGAAAAACGCTTAATAACTAACCCTCATACGCTTTTCATGTTTGGCACAACAAAAATTATTCAAAATTTAAAATTCAAGTATAGGTTGAGCTTCTAAGAGTGGACTATATTCTATATAGTGTATATTTTTACTAGCTCGGTGGTTTTATTGCATCTAATTCTGTGTTGCTTACCTTTAGGGCTATCCCTGATTCACATCTAAGCTAAGAGATGATGAACCTGATGAAATAAGTCAGCATACGACTTGGGGCAACAATCTCGAAGCACACTATTTGTGCGGGACCGAGCTCGACGGAATGACGAGCCGGCGATCCGGGTACACCTATATATTTGTGCCGGGAGCAGGACGCACGACGATGTTGAATGAAACCACCAGATCAGTTTGAGGCAGAGCTTCGGCGCAGGCTTCTTTCCAGGGCAGGCTTGGTTGGTCTTTTTCTGGATTCTTTTTAGATTTTAGCACTTTTTGAACCAATTTGTACACATTTATTTTTGGCTAGTAGCCCTATTTAAATAATTTCGATACTCATCGCAGAAGGCAAACAATATAGTATGATCTCCACCAATCCGCGATGAGTATCGGCCAACCAAATCGTGCCGGAGGAGTGGGGGGAAGCCAGGCTCGAAGAGAAAATCTTTATTAAGAAAACCCTATTCTATATACAATGGTTTTCTAATCTATATTAATACTAAGTTAGGTCTATCTATGTACTATTACTATAAACTTAGTATAACAAAGATTTTCTAAAGCTACTTAGAAGTATAAAAAATTGGCTTTACACATTATTTATTCTATAACTATTATTTATGTGTGTATCTATAATTCTATAAGCCCTATATATATACTTCTGCTATTTTCTATGTAATACTATGTAGCTATACGATTGAAATAGGTAAATTTGTAATGGTTCTATATACAAAATATTATACCTATAGAGAGAAGTGTGTGATGAGTCATTATTCTACTGCGCAGTAAATCTATTGCGCAGTAGATTTCTCTCGATAATAATGACATCCGGGGGGTAAGGGGAAATGTCACACACTTCCTTTGTGTAGTGAATGTTACAAATAACTTTATTCACATACACAGACCTTAGTGCTTTCTATATTCATAAGTTCTGCACTATGTGCACTATCTAGGTCTTGTAACTGGTAGTAGGTACGTGAGAATACTATAGAAACGTACCTACCTGTCTATAAGGATTATCCTATGCTTACCAGTTTACTATTACTATTCTAGGGCTGACCGATATACGGTCGTGAAGATACCACTATCAAGCCCTAGGCTAGGTAGGCTAGGCTGACCGGCTCTATCTATTAAATAAATAAATAAATAAATAAATATTTCCAGACAATCACACAGCGCCATCTAATTTCCGTGGTAAGCTGCGAGGCTTGTGTTACGGAAACTAGATGGTTGATAAACTACATATTATACTTTTTTTTTTTGTAAATATATACATATTATACATATAAACACCCAGACCGAGACAAATTATACAATGTACAATTTGCCCCCGGTGGGAATCGAACCCACGACCTCCCGAGTTTACGGCAACGTTTGTTACCACTAGACCACGGAGGCGGTCATCTATTAACTATAAGAGGTTGCTTTCTATCTCTATAAGTCGCTGTTTATCCTGACCACCCCTTTGCGGGTTTTGTGGTCGTGAGGATGCATTACTATCAGCGTTACGATATTATTGGGCTAACACACTATAATGGTATCCTAACTATAAATTATGCTGACCGACCCCTTATGGGGCTGCGGTCGTAAGGATATTGTTGCCCTAATCTACAACCTCCGCCTTAGTGGTCAACCTACCTATTTACTAATTAACCTACCTAGCTATACTATTGAGACCTGCCTAACCCTGCTATAAACCTACCTACCTATGACATTGCTTGCTATGGGTGTGTGGGATGTCGACTTAAAATTCTCAAAGGAACTGTAGAGTCTTAATAAGGCAAGACTCGGAAGCTCTGAGAAGAGCTATTGTGAGAGGAACGTGACCTGTGCCCATGCTTCGTTCTTGACGCGACGTGCAGTCTTGCCATCGATGCAACATCGGTCTTGAAATACGAAGTTTTCTATTGCGTATGGGCACGGACGTCCTCTCTCTTCGACGCTCGGAGCGCTCTGCGATGCTGCGCGGGAAGGGCAGTGATATTTATAACCTCGGTTCCCTGTTCCCGCGCACCTTGCGTAACAAGTAGGTACTATTATTCCTTCGAGCTTATTTGATTCTTATTTACTATCGAATTCTAATTGAATTAAATCGTCATCCCACAATCTATACTATGATTTCCTATAAATTAAAGACAGTAAAAAGAATACTTTATTTGTTTAAATAAACAAAAGTATGCAGGAGACAAGTCTATTGTCCTGCACCCCGCTAATTCCTATTTACAAATATTAGCCTATGGGATTCTAATTTATTAACTATATTATCTAAGGTTAGTAAGAATTACTAATAAACTATTTCACGAACTGAACAAAACAACCTTAGAATAAATTGCTGTCTGTCTATTAAGTATATTTTAAAGTTATTTGACAACTTATTAACTATTAATCTATATAAAACAAAATAACTTTAAAACAACTTATAATCGAAAACTATTCTATGTATTCTATGTACAGAGGTTAGAGCCTGTCCTATAATTTATGGGGTTTCTATACTAAAAAATTGCTATCCCCACTATCTGACGGCCTTGTCCACCCAGACATCTAGCGGTAACAAAGTTTACCTCTAGGCAAAATGCTAGGGCTGAGTGTAAAGCTCGCCAGATAGAACTATACTATTTATAATTATGACCTTATGCTATATGCGTCGTGAACACTATTTTCAGCTTGGCCAAGCACTGCACTTTACACAAAATTTCAATTATTATTATTATCCAGTCTATTGGTTGGATTTATGTATTTTCGCCATGCAAGCCCGGGCATGCGAAACGTCAATTTATCAAAGCTAGACACGACTAGCTTGCATCGCGGTCGCGCAGATACAACAGTGACGTTAGTAGATGTCACTTTTGGTGTAGGGAAAGAATAAGCAACTTGAGGAATCTGGATCGGATACGATGCTGTAACAAGTATTTTTTGAACACCCTTTATAAGGATAGTAGTGTATGAATAATTAGTATTGAATACAGTCTCTACATGCGGAGTCAATGGTATTCCCCTATTTACTCAATTGATCTGGCTCCGCAATTCTACCGCACTAAATCCTCCAAAGCGGACGCTTGTATTGAAAAGCGTAATTTTGCACTGCAATTCTCTTTACACCATCCACAAAGGATTGTAACCAAATATAGAATAACGTTTTGGTTTTTGGGAATAAATAAAACTGTATATATTTTAGTACATAGTGGCTTTAACAGTCTGAACCAATTAAGAACTGAGACCAGCTAAAATCTTCGAAAAATTATTTCAATGGTGTAGTTCAGCGGTTATCAAACTTTTTGGCGACGGAACCCTTGGGCTTGTTGTTTTCTTTTTGATTTTTATTTATTTTCTTTCAGTTTTATATTAATTTCTTTTTTTATTTTCGAATTAATTTTTTTATATAATGTGAGTAACATAGTTCTATGTAAAACTGTTACTAACAAATATGGATTGAATTTGCTTATTTTATTTTATTGATTAGCTTTAATTTATATATTTTTATCAAATCAACAAAGAATAAAAGAGACAACTTGATCTCAAGGTTAAGATCGATCTCAAGATATATTAATATGGGCTCTAATGTAAGTAATTCATTTTTAAAGTAAAAAAATATTTCCCTATAGTACTCGTAAAACTTTCCACGTGTTATTGATTAAGGCCATAGCTTATTCCTGCACGAATGTCTATTGGGTGTCGCTTGGGAAATCGAACCGGCAACCTTTCTATATTATCAAAAGTCTAATTCACGGCCGTACCTCCGGGAAATGCGGTAATGTGGCGTGTTAAATTTTTGTGTGCTGTAAATTTTCCTTTAAGCCGAGTAGGCAAATTCTGTTTTTTCGACCGTTAAATCGTAAAAATATTGGATTCCTTAAATCTGCCAGTTTTATTGCGAGTACAACCGAGCTTACATTTAACTTACAAAATATTATTATTAATAGCTCAAAACCTAATCTTTCTTCCAGCAGATATTTAGATTCTTTCACAGTTTCCGCTGCTCGAAAGTGGTACAAATATCTATTAATATATTAAAATATCTTTAATCACTTTTTCAACAAACAACAAACAAACCTCTTCTTAGTACCTACATCATACTACCTTTATCATGTGTAAACAGTACTACTATACTTACCTACTTTCGTATGTATATATAAGTAATGTATGTAACGACTATATGTATTGTATGTAATTATATATTTATAATAATGCACCCCGCAATGCACCACACTCCGAAACGTTAGCTGTTGTAAAATGCCGAATGGCAATAAGTTCCTTATACATTACTTTTAAGTTTTTTGTGCAATATTCATAAATAAATAATTAGATGCTAAGAACGCTTTCCTTAAAATCCAATGAGAACCAATGAGAAATACACTTTGACGCGGACGTTAAGCCGTTGGTCCCAGACATATTGTCAGTTCGTTAAAGAATTCGTTTAACGTTTGCGCCTAAAGAATTTAGCCACAGCTCGTGGCACGCGGCCAATGTTGCCATATGCACTAAAATTCAGCAACAGTGTTGCTAGATATAATGTGCTCTGTTGTATTAAAAAGTAAAGTTACATCACGACCGTCATCTATTGTAACAGTGGAATTTCTGTTCTTTAGCCGAAAATGTTATATAAAAAAAATGAAAACTGTTAATGTCAAATTAAAATTAATTCTTTTTTATCTGATATAAATAGTTTGTACTATTTTTTATTAATAAATAAAATTTTAAAAATAATAATAATAGTGTTGCTTGCAAACTTTATTGTGCACTGTGTCAATCGCTCCTAAGTTACTGCAATAGTTCTTGGGGAGATATATGTAAATCATCCTCATTCAAACATGAATAAACCTGGTAGTCCCAATAATAAGTAATATACGAGTATGTGTCTAATTAGTCTATGTTGTATAGTAATAAATAATTTTAACTAAGTATGTAGGTATTATCTTCGAAACCTTTTGCACCCGCGTATAACTGATTCCAGTAACAAAGGTTAGTTGTTAGAAAATGTATTTACGGTTAATGCCATCTCGCCTATGTACCGGCAATTGTTTTGGTTTTGTAAAAAGTATCATCATGACCGTTTACCTTTCGGGGTGGTCAGAAACCACGCTTATAAATAAGCGGATTCACATTTAGCCAACTTTACTATAGGCCAACAAGTGGCAAGCTCGTCGATGTCTCCTGCGTACCAAACTCGAGAAATATCACAAATAAATTAAATATTAATTGAATGTATTTATTTATATTAATAAATATTTTTGTGTCCCGAGCAGGAATCGAACCCGCTACTAGTCTAAATCCACGGACTTAACCGCTAGACCACGGAGACAGTTTTTGGTTTTGTACAATAAATAATTCATTATTAATATTATACTATCAGCGTATTATTTATAGTATAACAAGCTACAGATGCAGAAGCTGTAGTGATCAATTTCAGTTTTAACTTTTTTTATATAAATTTAGGTTGTCTTATACAATATGTATTTTAGTAATAGGTATTTACGAGTATTGACGGGTCTCGTTGTTGACCAAAATAAAGAAATATATTTCTGGAACGATTTTGATTAAATTTGGCAGAAATGTTCCTTGGAAACAAGGGACGGACATGCCGTAGTTATACGATATAAGAATTATCTGAGGATTTTTATTGCAGACCACTGTTTTACACGGACAACGCCGCGTCAGGCAGCTAGTACAAAATAAATGTATCCTTCCTTAAGTAAAGAGTAGTGTTGTCCAAAGCAAGACCAAGACCAAGACTGGCCAAAGCATTGGTCTTGGTCTTGTTCTTTCAATCCTAATCTTGGTCTTGTGCAAGAGTCTCGGAACACTCTTGCAAGACTTTTGCTCTGACTGAATATATATTATAGTATAATTGTAGTAAGGAAACTTTAGTGTCTATCCGCAAACTAAACGATCTACTTGAAATTTGGAATGGTTATACATAATGTTGACCAACAGGTATCCAAAAATGTGATATATATGTTAATAGAGGTTGTAACAAAACTCTGTAAGTATACAGTAGCGCTATGATGACTTTCTCGGAGCAAAAAAAACCGTCAAGGCCACATCGGAAGGGTAGGTGGTTTTGGGCGATATTTATATATATTTAGTCATCTACTATAAGGGTTCTATATTTTTACCTCTGAACCCTAAAAAAGACAGACACGAAAAAATACTAATTGAAAAAAAATTGTGAACTTTTTTGGCAAAATTAGGAAAAAATGTTTGTCAAGACCAATACTAAGATTGGGCAACACTAATAAAAAGTGCTGAAAGATCTGTCTAGACTTGTGGATGTCCGCAAACAGTAGTCTGCGAGGGTGCAGCCAAGCCTCGGGGAGACCGAGGCAATCCTTCAGGCGGCCGCGCAACTGGAAAATAGCTTTTTACACCCTCACTGTTTGATTTCTATTTTATTTATTATTTGAGTGGTTGAAGACGAAAGCTTTCAAGAGCAGAGTATAAATGTGCATTGCAAGCATTTCTCTTTTAGTTTACATTTTTGTTATGCGTGGTAACCACGGAATGAAGCTAATGAGAAAATCCAGCTATACAAATATACGATATCACTTCATGGATAACAGAGTTGTAAATATGTGGAACAAAATACCAGGAGACATATTAAAGTCCTCAACTGTAAACACTTTTAAAAACAAACTGGACAAGTGGCTAGTGACAATCGAAATAGACTATGGTGATAACTGACAATTTAATAAACTTTACACCAGTGCTTGATATAGGCATATCAGCAATGCGCTGCGAGCCTATTAATCAATAATAATAATAATAACTTTGTGGTATTTCTCGAGTTTGGTACGCTAGAGACATCGACGAGCTTGCCACTTATCGTGATGGGCTTATAGTTATTAAATGTGAATCCGCTTCTTTAAAATAAAGCATGATTTCTGACCACGCCCAATGGGATACGGTCGTGAAAATACTTTACTTTACTTTTGTAGTCATTAAAGTATTCTTTAATTGTATTTTTGTATTTAATAAAATATATATTACTATAGTCCAGCGAGCTGCCTCCTTAGTCCAGTGGTTAAGTTTGTGGATTAAGACTCAGAGGTACCGGGTTCGATTCCTGGTCGGGACACAAAAATATTTATTAATGTAAATAAATACATTTAATTAATATTAAATTTATTTGTGATATTTCCCGAGTTTGGTACGCTGGAGACATCGACGAGCTTGCCACTTGTCATGATTGGCCTATAGTAAAGTTGTGGCTAAATGTGAATCCGCTTATTTATAAGCGTGGTTTCTGACCACCCCGAAAGGGAAACGGTCGTGATGATACTTTTTTTTACTTATATATTACTAAAGGACCTTAATGTATGATCTATGTATGTTCGTCGTTGTTTTTATTTCTATAGTAAAGGTTCCAATTTCCTTTGGGTAAATGTAAAGTTCTCTTTAGCTATGTCCCTAACAGTTTTTCCCCAAGCACACGAGAGAAAGCCAGAGCCTTCTCGGACCACGGACCCATCGTTTCGACTGCAAATGAGATGACGTTGTGATTTACGATAATCTCCGCGTAGGTACTCTGAAGCAAACCAGGGGCTGGTTTGTTATGGCTGAATCACTTGTGACGGACAGAGTGTGTTAACACATGTGGCATCCCAAATATAATAATAGTTACGAATAAAACAATATTATATAAAAATACATAGTCGTAGCTTATGTCTGGCGTAACAATGCAATGGTACAAAAGGATTTTAATACACATTGATAAAAGCATTAAATGGTGTACCCCTTGGGGGATTAGAAATCTTGAACCATCTATTTGGAGATGGATGGCAACGAAAGTTGGTGTGCAGTCAACCGCGACTCATCGATAAGCGACATTCCTATCAAATACACCCTCAGGGCGGGATGTATCAATATATACGATGTCCCAACAAGAGCGCCGGATTTGATTTCAAGAAAAAAATTACGTGTTTCCTTGCATTAATTGAACTTTGTACGCAAATGCACATCTTTTACCGAAATTCGTTGCATAATCCTTCTGGAAATTTTAATTTGACCACGATGCTGAATGGAAGTTCCTGGCTTCTCAACCACAGATTCCCTTACTGTAGCTATATCGATTGACCGACAGGGACGACGAGAAACAATGATATTATGATCCATCAGCGCTAATTTTGTAAATAAGAGCCTCACTGTCGATTTATTTGGCGCATTTTACGACCGAAAACTTGACGTAATTGGTAAACTGTTTTCGCAAAACTTTCATCATTTTTGTAATGTGTTTTACAATATTTAAACGTTGTTGGTTTGAATACTTCTGGATATTCTTTAACGTATCATCTGAACGTGACAACTGTCAAAAAAATCACCGTACAATTGATATTAAGAAAATTGCTGCAAATTTAAATCCGGCGTTTTTTTTGTGAAAACCATTACACAGTTAGCGTTACAGTTATCGGTAAATATGGCGTATGTAATATTTAGCAATGATTTAATTCGTTAACCATCAACCTATTTTGATGTTTGTCTATTTTTTTATTGAATTTAAAGAGAAATAATCAGTAAATATGTAAACAACTTCATCTGATCTCATATTTAATAAATAAAATTACCGAGAATTTTGTGTTACATAAATAAATGGTAATCATCTTCATCATCATCACAGCCCCTAGGACACAGAGTCCTAGACCTCCACTGTTCCACTGAATTTAGCCTACACTTGCCACGCTGGCCAGATTTTATGACGAGAATCTTATGTAAATTTTAATGACAATTAACGATTCTACAAGTCGGTATTAGTGGCACGGAAACGGTGGTACGTAAGAAAAGTATTTCTCATTTGTACATGCCGGGGTTCGAACCGCGTACCTTTTTGGCTTTTAGGGAAAGCATTCTTACAACCGATCTACCACCGCACAAAATCAATAAATATTTATCTTGTTTTGCGTTACATGATGCAGTTTGGTTAAAACAAGATAGGTATAATAATAACAAAAAAAATATACTTATAACGAAATTAAATAAAGGAAAACAAAATAAAAGACATAAATAAAAAACTTCCTCAAATCACTAACAATTTTATGATGTTACATTTTCTAAGATTTGTAACATTTCCGTGATGTTTTATAAGTTTAGTATATGTATATCCTTAGTGCTAAATAACTATAAAATCTACTGGCAACTAATAAATAGGTGCCGTCTCATAAAGGATTTAAATTCGATTTGCGATAACAGATAGAGTGCCCTGGAATTGGCGAAATGCTACGAAATGCAATGAGATCCGCAGACATCTTTAGTTTAGTTTCTTTTGCTATTCTCTATACCGCATTTAGCAAGTGAAGACAATAAATGTATACACATACTAAACAATGGGTATTTTATGACTTAGATCCACTTTATTTATAAAGTAATGGTTTGACATTTAGTCAACTTAACTATCTACCAAAAATCGAACCTAAGTTCGTCAAAATCTATCTCCAATTCAAATCGTTCATTTTCTATAACAATAAAAAAAAACACTTTTAAATTGCACAAATTGCCTCCGCGGCGCATGGATTTAGGCAAAAAAGTGCCGGAATTCAACAAGTTGGAACCGGAGCCATCGGCTTAACGTGCTGTCCGAGGTACGGGAATGATGGTGTTGTAAATTTATGACAAATGTACGTAAGAAAAGTGTATTTCTCATTGGTATATGCCGGGGTAAGAACAGAACTTTTTAGGATTTTAAGGAAAGCGTTCTTACAACCGATCTACCACTGCTCCATTACATATTTCTGAAGAATTTGGCCTAGGAACTATCGCTACGCCAGACTGGTAAGAAAATATAATTTGTTTGCTGTTATTTCCTTGATTAGCTAAATTTGCTATAGTTTGGTTCGTCTGCTCTCCTCGTTAGAATACAAAGATTAAACTTTGTCTACATTGTTTTTCTTAATTAATTACGCTTAGCGGAGTTGTAAAACACTAATTAAATTGGAAGCTTCTGTACTTGTATAGTGCTGCTCTCGTCTTCCTAACATTAAATTACTTACAATATATATATATATATATATGTAGTACCTATGTATATAATAACTAAATGAATTCGAGAACTTCGTTCCACATAAAATGAATTCGATCATAACTCTTCATAATCGATACAGTAGACGTTGAGGCGAAACGAAATATCTGGGATTGTTTAAATATGTGCAATCAAAAATACAAATTCTGATGATTTAAAATAATCGGTTCTCTGATTGGGATAGGCCATTTTTTTTCTAAAACATCACTGCTTTAAGGGGTACAAAACAATATAAAAAATATTCAAATAAATCATGCCGTTTTCGAGTTTTAGCCAGACTCAAGCACACCAATAGAGTTTTACGTATGTATTTTTACCATATGGTCTTAATAGTATTGTAAAAAAAGTATCATCACGACCGTATACCTTGCGGGGGGGTCAAAAACCACACATGTAGCCAACTTTTAGGTTGACCAATCATGACAAGTGGCAAGCTCGGCGATGTCTCTTGCATATCAAACTCGAGAAATATCACAAATAAATTAAATATTTATCAAATTAATTTATTTAAATTAATAAATAATAATGCGTCCCGACCAGGAATCGATCCCGGTACCTCCGAGACTCGGAGGCAATATTATTGTATTCTCAAAAAACCGCACAGCCGGCATGAAATTAATTCTTAAACAAAGTCAATGAATGGCAACAAAAATAACATAAAATAAAAGAACCAATATATTTTATCAAATAGAAAATAACTAAAATAAGAATCTTTTGTGGGTAGATAGAAGTAGTTTCACACATTCTCCGATTTTAACTGTATTGAAAAAGTTTATTAGTTGAAATGTTAATCATATATCCTGTGAAGCTTTTTATAGATACGCAAAATCGTTTGATACACGAGTTATTATTTCATTCTAAAAAATCCATTAGGAATAATTTAACAGACATTTTAAATTCTTTAAATGACCCCTGCGTTAATCTCGATAGGCGACAGCCCGCACTGGTTGCTTGTTTTACCTCGGCGGCTCACGTGGAATCCATAAGGGACCACTGTAGGATCTGTGCACCTGTGGGACAGTCTAATATATGTTGTCAGTAACCGCGGCCCCGAGGACCTCACGGGGCAGGCGACGGCCTTCCGGTGGCCGTGCGTGGAGAGTTGCGATTCCCCGAAGATCAGCTGAGGTCGGCTTGATCGAACATGGATTTCGAGAACCTAGCCACAAATTGCACAATGGTCTCAATCTTTAGGTAGTCGTGGATGATGTGTGTTGCGCAAGAACCGCGGAGCTCCGAATGTCGTACGCAAAGAGATATGTTGTTGCGCTTGGATCCCAGCAGCTATGGATATCGGGGGGTGCCACGACGGGCCGGCTTAGGTGAGGCGCGTGCGGACGAACGTCTAATAGTTGTTCAGTGAAACTGTTGGGGTGGTCACGACGAATGCAGCAGCGACCACAGTCGAGCGGCTTTCGCGCGGTTGATTGTGTAGCGTGCCATAGATCCCATACGGAGGCCGCCGTCGATTACGCACCCCAGGTAGGTGACAGTTCGTCCAGCTCACTTCCTTCCTACGAAACAGCAGCGGATCTTGTTTATGTTCGTGTAATTTATCTTCTTGCCAGTGAAAACTCTTTGTTACTTATAGGAACGGTTGGCGCAGTATCATAAAGACGTACACCAATTCACGACCCTTAGTAATGAGAAAATACGACGCAAGAAGGAGGAGGGGAATTTATCTTTTTTGTTTTGTTTTTATTGATTGTTTTCACTTTTAGATATATTTTTTCATGTATAAATTTTGAACCGATTCATGGTTTTATGTATTGTATAAAATTTAATTATATTATATTTTCTTGTAATGATGTTGAAGTTACAAAAAAGTAAATAAAGAGAACCGAATTGCTGGAATTTTCCTACGACAAAAGTACCTTTAAACTAAGAACCGCTTAGCATCAGCTATTGCGATGAAAGAAACAGGAGACATAAATTTGAGACGGTATTTCATAACGGTTGGCGACACAAACCTCGACTTTCACGGGAGAAATATAAAGGTCGAACCGTCATTAACGCGGATAAAGCCGGAAGCTCTCATAAAGGACCGGAAGTGTTTTGTCGATAGCTCGAGTTGTGTTGCCAATAACAATTATTCATCAGACGCTTCGCAGACTCATTCACTGTGCGCCACTTTTGTCCGTTACATTTTCGTAAAAATGTAAAAAATAAAATTGAACTTACTGTGAATCAAATATTCTAAAAGACCACGACATTAAATCAGAATAAAAAAACTTTAATCTGTTGGAGATGGTCTTTCCAGGACATAGTCGTATAGTTATCTAGAGAATTTGGCCTACAATGGCCAGAGTTGGATCTGATGACAATTTATAAACGATTCCAAAAGTTGGTTTTAGTGAAACCGGAAACAGCGGTGTTGTACATTTTATAACAAATATTACATATATTTGTTATAAGTTATAAAAATAAAAACTTGAATTAAATACTGATAAGAAATAAATAAAAACTAAAAAGAAAAAACAAGCTTATGTGTTTCGTCGCTAAAAAGTTTTATGACCGCTTAACTACACCATTGAAATAGTTTTATGTATTGTATTACATAGCTTTAACAGTCGGGACCCATTCAAAATCGAGACAGAATCTTGCCATTTTTTTTTATTTTTCACAATATGGCGTCTGGTTGTCGTCGCCTTAATGAAATTTGATTAACGTCATATCTTCAGTGACTCTTGCATGATGAAGACAAATCGATTGACGTGAGAATTATCAAAATCAGCCAACGCGTTTGGTCTCCAATGTGTGGCACAAGTGACACAAGGAATAAACATACTCGTACATACATACATAGGCTGATAAACATATAACGTACATGCCGATGTTCGATAAGCCGTCGCTCAGTTCCGGTTCCACTTATGGCGAATGTAGGCCAAATTCTCCAGATATATGTTCTGGAAGGCCCATCTCCAACAGTGGCAGTACTAACGGCTGTATTGACTAATAACAAGCCATTTTCCGGAGTTCGAACCGCGTCCTTTTGGATTAAAGGAAACCGCTCTAACAACCGAGCCACCACCGCTCATATTTTGTATACTATACTTGTAATTATATTAAAAGAAAAGAGACTTACTGCGGGTTCTTCGATAGCTCCAAGGTCACTAATTGTAAGGCACGACACACCACCATAGCATCAAGAGTTGGAGCAGAGTTTATGAGCACACACAATTCACAATTTAAAGTCTTAAATTTTAATAAATATTGGTTGAGTAGCGTTCACGGGTATACCGTTTAAATATTATATTCCAACTGACAGGTGGGTCGCGAGGCCGACCCATTTTAAGGTGCGTTTGCGCATTTCTTCATCTCTTTCACCCGTAAGTCTTATGGATAAGGAATAAAAGGGATGGATATACATAAAGTCTGAGATTGTTCTAGAAGCGTTATACTACATAGATAATTACGAGTATGTATATGTATATATATATTAAAAACGGCGTTAACAATTATTAAAACAAATATAGAATAGTAAGAAAGTGAATAAAACTGATCAAGAAGTTGAGCATTGGCTAATAATAATTATAAAACACATGGTCCAATAAAAAAAAACTTTACTATAGGGCAATCATGCCAAGGGCCTAGCTCGTCGATGTCTCTAGCGTACCAAACTCGAGAAATATCTATACATATATGTATATTATATTCTCTGTTCTATATGTATATAATATCTAGACCACAGAGGCAGTTAAAAGTAAAAATATATATGTTATTCACATTACGAGACTAAAAGTCGATCCGCTAAAAAAAATAATCGTAGTTTCTGACCACCTCGATTTTTACATTTTCATCCACTTCTAAACTGTGGTCCCATTTTAAAGTCACTCGTTAGCTTAAAATTAATTACAAACTTACACCCGGACTGACAAATAAGAAAGCAAGTTAATAAATACAATTTAGATCAGCCTTCTTTTTAGGTGTAGGCATCAAATTATGTAAGGATGGTTGCAGCAGGCGTGACGTCACCGGCAGGAGCCGAGCGAGCGGCCGGGCTGTAGGATAACCGCATTGCGCCCGCCCGCACGAGCCCAGAAATGCCAGCTATTTGCAAAATTGATCCCATACCTCTTACTGACAACGATAGCCGGCAAGGAGCGTGTCAAGGACATAACGTCGTTGATAATATTTATTTACACCATACATTCCTACTACGAGAAGATGGAAAGATTTGGGCCCGTTTCTGTTTTAATAGGTTCCGCTGTTAAAGTCATATGTAATAATAATAGAAAATAATTTTATTTTCAGTGTTCTACAAAACGTATATATAAACCTAATAAATAATTTCGACTCTAGTACACTGCAGGAGTTTAAATTAAATTGTGAATTAATAGTGAGCCCACACTAGGTAATGAGCCTGGCTCGTGGGACTCTTTGATTACCTGTATCCGAAAATCGATTTTACTTACATTTACTTAAAATGAAATTAAGATCTAAGCTTATTAAATAAATAAAAATAAAATTAAGAAAAAACAACAATTATCAAATCTGAATTTCATCAAATAGTGATTCTCATGAATTGCTCTGTTTCATTATATATAAATCTACACATTTCACTCATTCACACTTACACCTTCGCACACCTACACTATCAATATACATTCACATATACACTTAACATTATGATGAGTAGATAGTTTTTTTTTAATATTGTCTCTTTATTTTATAAGTAGTTTAAATGGTTTATAATTTGTTCGTGCTATATGTTTAGTGAAAACAATGTTATACCGTAATAGGTACAGCTGTGGAATGTGTAAATGAATAAATAAATAAATAATTATTTCAATTGTGTAGTTAAGCGGTTATTTAACTTTTTGGCAGCGGAACCCTTGTGCTTGTTTTAGTATTTTTAGATATTTATTTTTAGTTTGTAATCAAAGTTTTAATTTTAATCAAAATTAAATAATTTTGTATTTTCTTTATTTATTTTTTTTGTTTATCTTTTAGTTGTACATTTTTTATTAGGTAGTTTATATTAAAATGCATTTTATTATATAAAAATAAATAATTTTGTATCTTCACGACCGTATCCCTTGAGGGGTGGTCAAAAACCACGCTTATAAAGAAGCAGATTCACTTTTAGCCAACTTTACTTTAGGCCATTGATGACGAGTGGCAAGCTCGTCAATGTCTCTAGCGTACCAAACTCGAGAAATATGACAAATAAATTAAATATTGTAACGGGACGGATGTAGGCCGAATGAGCGGTAGCCCGTGCCGCGCGCGGATTTGGAAAAACAAACAGTTTTGACAGTAGCGAAGTAACAACGGTTGCCGCGTCTCGCTATCCAAACATAATTTTCTGTAATTTGTATTAAAAGTATTTAAAAGATTATGGGGCCACTGTAATATTATTTAAATTTATTTATTTAACCAGGAATAGAACCCAGTACTTCCGAGTCTAAATCCACGGATTTAGTCGCTAGACTACAAAGGCAGCTTAAAAAATACGTATAGTAAATTATCAAGTACCGTATGTATGTAGTAGTACCGCCGCGCCGAGTACTCAGGATATTTTTTCTATTTTTTCAGTTAATGATAAAAAATAATAATAATAATACATAGAAAATAAAAATACTTACAAAAAAAAATAGCGCCTCCAAATCGTTGTCTTGTGACATGGTGCCCAATACACTAGCAGCATTTCCCCTTTGAATTAGGATACTTAATTTTTGGGAGTTAATGATTTGTTTTATAAATATGTCTATAAAGGAAGAAGATTATTAGGCTATTATATTATTAAATTTAAACAAAAACATAGTTATTAATTTTAGATTTAAAAATAACTTGATCTGTGTGATTTTTTATATCTCTTGTTCTAAAGGCAACACGCCACGTTTTTTCGTTACATTCAAGTTAATTTGAATAATAAATAACCAAAGGTATTTTAACCAGGAGCAGAGACCAGAGATAACAATATCGAGTGTAACAGAATTCCCTCTGGAGGGGGTCGTTAGAGGGATGATATATTGCTATCAATAACGACGTGGCTGTTCATTAATCTCCTGTCCTGTGAAAACTGACTGTCCCATTCTTTTACAATCTATATTTTTATTTAGATACAGTATCATGGGTGCAACTGCGTCAATGATCTAGCGGTTAAGGTCGGTAAGGGATTGTATCGATGTGTCCCTTCAGGGGTGGTGTTTACTATAGGCCCATCATGACATGGTCACCCGCTGAGATCCTGCTAGAGAAAACAAGGGAATGTCCCCATCCCCAATCCATTAGCCATCCGCTCCACTATTTCTGTCTCACCCTTATGTCAGCATACAATAATCACCTTACTCAAGTAGACATATTTGAGCTATCTGCAGGTTTATATAATATAATATATAATGTACACATATCTGATCTCCTCAAGACTTCAGATCTGATACACTGAGGGCAATTTATAGATTAATAGTTTCTCCAAACACTAAACCCTTCGCATCCCACACCTGCCAAGTTTCCAAGGCCCAACAGTCATTCAGAAATAAATAATTTGATTTATTCCAAATAAAATAAATAAAACATGTGACTCATAGAATAGTTGCATTAACAAATAAAACTTTGTACAATAAATGGAATCCGATAAGTGAACTCGGGAATCGCTGAAATGTAACGTAAATAGTTTACCAGATTGGAATATGAATGATAGAGCGAAGTTGTGACATCAAAAGACGTCGGTAAGATGAAAGCGTCGGTTGTGCGGCGTTTCAGGGCTACACCTCCGAGGCGCTTTGTGCGGGGATCAGCTGTCGAGCCATTTCGACTCTACACTTCACTCTAGCTATTGCTGCGGGCTGATTCTCAGTTATCTCGAATTCGAGATGACGTCAAACTCAAGGGGCAATTCTCGCGCTTTAGTAATGCTTAGGATAGATTTGTTCGAATGAAACTAATCGAGCCGCTACGTAAGTCGGAAGCGTAAAATTATGGTTCAGTTTAAAAAGCAAAAATATATATATTGTTATATTATTAAATCATTTATAAATAGAATGTATGTAGTGTATTTATAAATTAGATTGTGGCATCCTGCCTATCATAATGGTATCATAATGTTGTCAGAAAATGACCAACAGGTTTTGGTGCAATGAAGATTTTTTACCATATACCAGTGTCGAGACAATAATAAGTTTCTCTATAATGGGATCTTTATTCAAAATGTACTTACCTAAATATTTTAATTTAACTTCAAGATTGTTATATGTTTTAAAAGTCTACGATCTTTAGGTGCATAATATTCTAATAAATAAATAAAATAACTTTAATCGAAGTCAAAGAGTTTAAAATAAATAATGGACTTTTTTATTCTGGATTATCTGTAGGCATGTTAACATAAGAATAATAAGAACATCAGAATCGCCCTCCAAGTCTTAAAATGTATTTTACCCACGTGACGTTTGCTGTAGCGTGTTTTCGTTTCCACATATTTATAAATGAAAACTTCAACGCCTATAAGTGTGATGTATGTTTGCAAAATGTAAAATCAACCATTTTTACGGAATTAAATGGGTTTTTTTTTATTAATATCGCATACTATCGACATTCATTTGACTATTATTCTCCCCGCTCAGTTATAGATTTAAAAACAAAGGTAGTTTCGATTCTTACCGCCAGTTTATTAAAGAATTATTAAAATAATCAAAATTTAACATAAGCGATTGGCCGATTATTAGGATTATCGGCGGGGATTCGCGCTTCTTCCCGTACGCGGTCTCCACTCCAGAACCCGTCTACTTCAACCATCATCGGGTCTGCGACAGACGTGTCTGGCTATGTTAGTAACTTTGGACCTCTGACAGAAGTCCACGTTTCGAACTTTATCGCCGAGCGGCCTTAAACTTGTGGACCAGACCAGAGCGCATTGGTTGAAAACTTTCGTCTGGAGTAAGGCAGCATTGCCACCTTAAATAGCGTGTTGACGGGATAATTTGACAATGCCTTAAAAAAAATATGTGCACTTGGTCCCCACGGATATTTCCGCGTTTAAAATTATTTGCTTGTTAATTATGTTAGATATTGACCGCCTCCGTGGAGTGGTAACAAACGTTGCCGTGAACTCGGGAGGTTGTGGGTTCGATTCTCACCGGGGGAAAGTTGTACATTTTATAATTTGTCTCGGTCTGGGTGTTTATATGTATAATATGTATATATTTACAAAAAAAGTATAATATGTAGTTTATCAACCATCTAGTTTCCGTAACACAAGCCTCGTAGCTTACCACGGAAACTAGATGGCGCTGTGTGACCTTTCTGGAAATATTTATTTATTTATTTATATAGATTTAAGGGTATTTGTATTACTGTCAATTTGAATTACTTTAATGTGATTCAAGACGGACTTATTATGCAGGAAGGGAAATTAAAGAATTTAAAACGCCGCGGCCGGCAGCGAATTTACATATTTTCCCAAATTTTAATTAGTGTGGCATAGGTACGAGTATCTGTTACGAATTTATTTCTGACTGCAAATGACAAAACTTATTATAAAGTGGACCGTCTCATTAATTCAAGGAGTGGTCTGGCAGCGTCGCAATCTCGTCGCTAAATTCGCTAAATCCAATATAATAGCCAGCTTTTGTGATTTTTGCACTTTTAGTTTTGCCAGAATCGCACAATTCAAAACAAATTAGGAAGTCATTTAGTGTAAAAGCTCTGAGAATGGCCGACTTTATTTAGGCAAAGAAGAACGTGAAGTTAATATGAATTATGCTAAGTAAGCTATAATTGAATTAGCTTTCTTTTATAAGTAGGCTTTTTAAGAAGCAAATTTTTAAGCATTCCATGGATTCACCGTGCGGGTGCTCGACTAGGCTAGTCATTTTTTTTTTATTGCATAACAAGACTCTCACCAACCACCACTTTGCTCTTTCCCCTACCCAACCAAATACTGTAAGTGAATGTTGTCTTGGAAACTCGTGCCATAAATGGATTGACAGCAGACCTGCCTAGGCCAAATTATTTTAGTAATGGTGGAAAAATAGTTTTGGAATTAATCTCGCACCAACTTCCACTGCGTAAAGCTAAGTCTTAAATTATATTTTGGAATACTTTATTTCCACTAAATGGTAAGTTCAATAAGAACAACCTTTTTTAAGTTCCTAAAAAATACTAAGATGTCTGGCATGTAGGCTGATACAGCTCGTTCATCTGGGATCCTATAATAATGTTCAAATGTTTCCAAGAAAATTTTCCAGCCTGATGCGGCACCTTGCATTGAGATTTGGTACTTTACAAGACTGGTCGTTATTTTATTTGTTATACTTACTGCTTCACGAATAACACCAAGGACTTTGTCATGTAGGCGCGAGTAACAGCCCCTTTCTAGAAGAGTAATGCACCTTACTAGTGGCAGTATGGCCTATGGAAGCAGCCATCACACAATTTACAGTGTTTTTCCGTAGCTTGTACCTTGTGAGATTACTCTGGTCGGGGAGGGACATTTGGAAGGCGTTTAGGTTAGTGTGCTACATTAGGAATGCAGAAATCGAAATATATATTTAACTTTTTAAACTTCGCGCACAAACATTCGTGGTCTAGTGTTAACAAACGTTGCCGTGAACTCAGGAGGTCGTGAGTTCGATTCCTACCGGGGGCAGGTTGTACATTGTATAATTTGTCTCGGTCTGGGTGTTTATATGTATATATTTACAAAAAAAAAAAAAGTATAATATGTAGTTTATCAACCATCTAGTTTCCGTAACACAAGCCTCGTAGCTTACCACAGAAATTAGATGGCGCTGTGTGACCTGTCTGGAAATATAAAAAAAAAAAACAATAGTTTTTATAATTTTAACGGGTCTTTTCGCGATTTACCTTAGATTATTTCTCCCGACGTTTCGACTGGAGCTATGCGGTGTAGTCTCGTACATACTGGGCGGTAAAATGAAAACCTACCCACTTATCACTTATAAAAGCTTTTAGAAATCACGACACTTATATATTTATTACAATATATATATTTATTTAAACCGTACGTCTCCCGTACCGTTTGTGATTGAGCTGGTTCGAATTCCAATGTCATTTTTCTTTCTATTTTTATTTCATAGTAAATCATCATCATCATCATCACGACATTTCCCTTCCGGGGTGGTCAGAAACCACACTTACAAAGAAGCGGATTCACATTTAGCTAACTTTACTATAGGCCAATCATGACAAGTGGTAAGCTCGTCGATGTCGATTCATAGTAAATATGGCAGGTAAATATTTTTATTGGCGTGGTTACAAAACAACTTGTAATTCGAAATGCTTATATTTTATATGAACATATAATTAATGTTTTTTATTTATTTTACAATGTCAACTATTGGTTTTCCAAATACCACATAATTTATTCGTAGGAACAAAACATTACCTGAAAAGTCCGAAAAACTTTGAAATTGATATATTTACTATATATATAAGTATACCGAACAGACCGCCTCCGTGGTCTAGGGGTAACAAACGTTGCCGTGAACTCGGGAGGTCGTGGGTTCGATTCCTACCGGGGGCAAGTTGTACATTGTATAATTTGTCTCGGTCTGGGTGTTTATATGTATAATATGTATATATTTACAAAAAAAAAGTATAATATGTAGTTTATCAACCATCTAGTTTCTGTAACACAAGCCTCGTTGCTTACCACGGAAATTAGATGGCGCTGTGTGTCCTGTCTGAAAATATTTATTTATTTATTTATTTATTTATACATATATTTATACAAAACTACATTTTAAAAAATTGGACATAATAAAACTTGCCTAATACGTAAATAAATAAAATTTAATACACACAAATAAATATATCCGCCAAATTGCTATACTGCAGCATGGTGCCCATTACACTGTCGGCATTTTCCTTCTATGATATATTTTTTTTAAAAGACAATTCTTTCCTTATCAATGTTTATAATATAAAAAGTAGAATTCACGCGGATAACCGTTTCGGTGAAGTTCATACACCCGTATTCTAAGACGTTTTCCCAACGGCTCCTCCACTAACTATTCCTTCCAGCTGTCAAACGCCCAGACTATAAGGATATATGACAGTGATCATAGGTAATTTAACCGTAGTGTCATTTTAAAATTAGAAACAGACGTTTGTAATATTTTTTTTATACCCGTTATTGGAAGATAACAGGCCGAGCCCATACAGCCAGTTTTTGTGTTTTTTTTTTTATAAATAGGCAAAGTATTGCCACAGAGCCATTGTCTTTCGTGTACCCAATAATACAAGGATAAAAAAATCAAACTTCTTTTTGGCCTTTTTTACGTTTTATGTTCGGTTATCTACAACTGTCTCCGTGGTCTAGCGGTCAAGTCTGTGGATTTAGACTCGGAGGTACCGGGTTCGATTCCTGGTCGGGACACAAAAATATTTATTAATGTAAATAAATACATTTAAATAATATTTAATTTGTCGGATGTGCGACACGTACAACAGGCGTGTATCGGACGTGGATATATTTAGTAACTCCCGCGCCGCCTTCAAAGCCAAAATCAAGAAGCTGCTACTTACGGTTTAGATCGCAAAGTGTGGGCAGTTTGCTTCGGAGTTCGCCTAACAGTTTTAATGCATTCAAACACAATGCAGTTGTTTTCTTTATACCTGGCCAAGGTGATATTTTCCGAATTTTGTATCGCACAAAGAGTGCACTATTGTTCACAGTGAGAAATATTCTGGTGGCGGGTATAATTTTAATTGCTTCTACTCTGTTGCTATCTTTTATGTTCTTATGTTGCCTGTCTCTGTCCTTTCTCTTCGAATAAATAAATAAATAAATAAATTTATTTGTGATATTTCTCGAGTGTGGTACGCTGGAGACATCGACGAGCTTGCCACTTGTGATGTGATTATTGGCCTATAGTAAAGTTGGCTAAATGTGAATCCGCTTATTATTTTATTTATAAGCGTGGTTTCTGGCCACCCCGAAAGGGAAACGGTCGTGATGATATTTTACTTTACTTTACTATCTACAATAAATGTTTTATTTATCTATGCAAATAATAAACAGTAACTCAATATACTGTTAACCATTCCTTCCAGTTGTTAAACGGATCCTCAAAATCAGTAAAGATTCCAATAACGGGAAAATTGTACAAAAAATAAAATTTATATACGTCTGTTTCTAATTTTGTACTGACAATGCTGTCAAAAATATACCTATGAACACTGTCATCTATATCTTATATAATCTGTGTGTTTGACAGCTGGAACGAATAATTGAATGGAAATGTGAAAACGTCTTAGAACACGGGTGTTTAGGCTATCGTATCATTTGTCCCTTCCGGCGTGAGGTGTCAAATTAACAGACCCATTCCAAACCGCACAAGTCCCGCACCTGTCAATGTGGTGGGTCCTTAATAGCATGTAAGGAAACGTAGAAATGTAGAGCTTCTCAATACACATGAATAAATAGAAATTCCAATGAATTGAATGCGTGTAGGTCTGACTTCGAGGCATTTATAGGATTCTTATTGAAAAATTTATTTTCAGACTGCTTATAAATATGAGTAAATGAATTTTGTACCGGGTAGAGCTTTTACTTAATTTTAATTTAAAATTATTTTAAGATATGTTAAAGTAAAGTATAATTATGGACTTAAATTTAATATGTAGGATATGTATATTTAATTAGTATGTATTTATGTTTAATTATTGTTGATCACAATAGTATTTCTGCACCGGCTTATAATGTATCCCCATTCACAAAGGTTAGTTGGTAGAAAATACATTTATAGCATTAAGCTCGCCTTTGTACCCACACTATTTTTGGTTTGGTACAATAAAGAATTTATTATTATTATTAAATTCCTTGTCAGATAGTCCCATTTATTTATTAATTATTAGGTGTGCTAACAGATTCCAGTCAGTTGCAAATTTGAGTTCATTTAATTTATACATGGACTAGACTGGAATCCAAGCAGCACACACAACATGCAAATTATAATAATTATTATTAAAATTAGAAAATAAATTACACAAATTAAATTCAATCATAATTACAATTTAATAATATCAATTAAATAATTTCTTACACAAATACAATTAACAACAAAATATACATGCACAACAATACAGGTAACATAATAATAATTTAACAAAAGATAAAAGTCAATATGATTCGGTACACACAGAAAGTGGCGCCGCCTAGTAGACGGTAGGGGTACTAAATATAATATACATTCATTATTTAAACTTTCGCTCATAGACATAATAGTTTTTATTATTATTTATTAGTTAACGGGTCTTTATGCGATTTACATTGGAGACATTTCTCCCGACGTTTCAGCCATAACCCAAAGATACTCCCCACCCTAGAATAGTACGTGAAACGATTAGAGAGGGGGGTTATAAGCTATATTTATCGTGAAATCCAGTAATCAATAGGTTTTGACTCCGGGATAAATCGCCTGGTGTCGCCAAGGATATTGTAAGTGTAGTGTGAAGTGATTTTTAAAACCTTTTAAAGTGGGTAGGTTTACATCTGCCGCCCAGTATGTACGAGACTACACCGCGCAGCTCCAGTCGACCCGTGACCACGGCCAATGCAACTTGGCTGAAACGTCGGGAGAAATATATCTCTAGAACATGATGGCTGATGATGACGATAAAGATGTAAGCTCAGCACAGCTCGGGCTAAAACTGACAGTAAATAACGGAATCCACTATTTTGAGTAATTTTGACAATCTAAGGCTTAAATATAAAACAGTCTATTACTGCCGCCGCTGAACTTTTATATTACGTTCTGTTCTCGTGAGACATATAGATTATAGATAAAAGCCAAAAAATGTTGTTGTCTTTGACGGATAAAAACATCGCAATTCGTTTTTATGCCACAATTTGGCCCGCTTTAATGTGTAGCAGGGGGCAATAATTCCGATAGCGCATCGGAGCGTAAAGTTTGCGACGCTACCCTAATGACCGCCAAGCTTTATGCCGTTTTCTCTCCAATCATAAAAATGTTAATTCAACTGTACCCGGGGAATAGCTCGTAAATACCAACACCATTCGCGACAACAAAATGTAACAGACTGCCACCGTGGTCCAGCGGTTAAATCCGTTACCTCTACCACTTCGATTCCTGGTCAGGACACATTAATTTATTTCTGATATTTAACGAGTTTGGTATGCTAGAGACAAGCTTGCCACTTGCCACCAAAGCGTGGTTTTTGACCACCCCGAAAGGGATACGGTCGTAATGATACTTCACTTCTTTTATTAATGTTATATAATACTAATTCACTGAAAACCTGTTTAAAATCATATAATAATATTATAAGAAATAGGTTGTTGCTAACACATGCATACTTACTTAAATACATTCACTCAAACCCACAAACACCAACACACACACAACAACATCCATATACACCAACCATACACATCTTGCCTTCAGCAAATCGTCATGATCGTAGAACAGTGACGGATCTGCTATATTTAAAATTTTCATGGCGGCCATTCAACTGTCATTTCGACTGTTTTTTTTGTCACTTTTTAAGTGTCATAATAAGTGCAAACCTTCTAGATTTCATTTTGGAACCCTTTCTAATATTTGCACTATAAATTACAGACCACAAACAATATAAAACTATATATAAATATATATGCAAAATTATAGGTATTTTTTTAAATCCGACACTGTTCTACGATCATGACGAAATATAAATAAATATTGTCTAGACTAGAGTAATATAAAATATTGAAAGTTTTAATTCCTACAATGACATCTGAAACACCGTCCGCCGACTATTTCAGATGTCACAGCTAAACTGCTTTTGTTAGTATTTACGATTTATTTTATGCCCAAACCTAAGTAACAACTAAATTGTGATATATATATATATATATATATATATTGCAATAAAGTTTTTTTTTTTAATAATATATAAAACAGTTTGGGTTTGTTAGAACACTTATAACTCGAGAACGGCAGACCGATTTTTATGGTTTATGATTTGTTGATCTTTACAGGACTGTTAAAAGTGCAAGAACCGTGGCCCGAGTGTGTGCACCTCTAGGTACATGGTAGCGTTCAGTATGCCCAGACCTTTATTTAAAGTAGGTAAGCATAAATAGGTCAATAAGCAAATGAAGGTAAAAATTACTTAGGTATACAGTACGGCAGTCCAACTTAAAAACCTAGTAAACCTAAAAAAAAACTAAATTATTTTAAAAAATTAAAACCCGACTGCGTAAAAGATGTATGTGAATTAAAAGCTTTTATTTCTTAAATATAAATTAAAAAGAAAAAACAAGCCCAAGGGTTCCGTCATCAAAAAGTTTGATAACCGCTTAACTACACTATTGAAATAATTTTATATATTTTATTACATTGCGACTTTAACAGCCAGGACCCATTAAAAACCGAGACAGGTTTAAATCTTCCCAACAATGTTAAGTAATAAACTATATAAAATTATTTCATTAATTACTTCCGACAGAGCTTCAGTAAACTTATAAGCAGTTACTAGATTTTTAAATTAGTGAACAGGGTATACGATTTGGTTGTAAAGAAACGGCCTAATTTAGTTTGAAAAGAGCCGAGTTTACCGTCCCCGCAGTTTGCCCACCAGACGACTACGTGCCCAGCCTCCAAATGCTGCTTTGACTTTACATTAAATATTTTTTTACCCCAATTTATTTTCTCTAAATGTTTTGAATAAAAAATGTAAATAAATACAAGTCCTACTGCTGTTCTTTCTTCTAAAAAGCATCATATGTAACATAATAATATATTGTTAGTGAAACTTATTTAATAAAAAAAATACCTAGTAAAAATAATTTTATCACATAAAGAAATCTTACTGAAATATATAAGAAATATTACTGTCTTACACCAAAATATTGCTGGAGTATTAAATAAGCGGGACTTACTAGAAGCTGCCATTTTGGAATTGAATAAAGAAATAGGCAATATTGACATAATCTGTTTAACAGAAACTTTTATAAAACGGGGTTCAGAATCAAACTTTCAATTCATGAACTATAACCTTGCAGCACACTTCTCGAGGCCCAATGAACGCAGAGGCGGTTCCTGCATTTTATTAAAACAAAATATTTCATTTAAATCTATAAACATCCGTCTGCCATTAATTTATGATTTCGAATGTTGTGCTATAGATATTGTAGAATACGGCATTATTATTGTCTGCATCTATAGAACACCCACATCTAATATGGATATATTTTTTAAAGAATTAGAACTTTTACTTAACAGTTTAATACGTAAACATAAAAAACAAATTATTATATGCGGCGACTGGAACATTGATATGCTAAAAACAAACAAAAAATCTAAAATACTTTCAAGTATATTGACTAATAACAATATAGTAAACCATATTGAGAAACCGACTAGACAAAATTCTTGTATTGACATAATAGCTAGCAACATATGTTCTGTTGTTTCCCACCTACATGTTTTAGGACTATCAGATCACGAAACGGCTCAAAGTATAACCTTTAAAGTAAATATAAAAAATAATAACAATATACCTCAGTACTGGTTTGAAAAGAAAAGAGACTATAGTAGGGAAAATGGTGTAAAATTTGTTAATTGTATAGAATCATTATCATTCAGTGAAGTTCTATCCGAGCCAGATACAAATTCAGCATTCAATAAATTCCATGATTTAATTGTTTTGTTTCATAATCTATGTTTTCCGGTAATAACAGTTAAATATACAAATAAGGTAATCCAAAATCATTGGTTGAATAAGAATTTAAAACGTTGTTGTGTTAATAAAAGGAGATTGTACTTACAATACAAACTCTCGTCGACAAATAAAAAACAGAATAAAAATAGGTACCATAGGTATATTAAAATACTAAAACAATGCCTTTTAAAGGCCCAACAAATAAATAACACTAAATCTATCATAAAATCAGAAAATAAATGTAAAACTACGTGGAAAATAATTAAAAAAAAACACTAACAACAACAATACCAATAAAATTAATACTATAGACGAAATAAAACTTGACAACATTATATATACAAAACCAGACCAAATAAATGAAAAATTTAATCAATACTATATTAATTTGACAAATCGACATTTAATTGGTAAAAAAAAAACTAATAATATTGCTCAAAACCCACGTACTATGTTCCTTACCCCAGTTGACGAACAAGATATATTTAAATCAATTTTAAGTTTAAAAAACAAAAGATCTACTGGATATGACGCAATAGACACAAGGACCCTAAAGGCTTGTGCACATTGCATATCAATACCATTATGCTATATTATAAACCAATCTTATGAGCAAGGCTGTTTTCCATCACGCCTAAAGAAGTCTATAGTTAAACCGCTATACAAAAAAGGTAAACGATCTGAAATGAGTAACTACAGACCTATTACACTAATACCTATATTTTCAAAAATATTTGAAAAAATAACTTATAGGAAAATTTATAGCTTTATTGAATCGTCTAAAATCTTAAAAACACAACAATTTGGTTTCAGAAAAGGATCGTCTACATCTCTAGCTTGTTTTATGCTGGTTAAAAACATCACAGAGTGCCTTAACAACAAAATTTATCCAGTTTCCATTATGCTGGATATGTCAAAAGCATTCGACTTTGTATGCCATAATACATTATTAAATAAGCTGGATAACTACGGCATTCGTGGGATAGCTTTGGAATGGCTAGCGAGTTATCTAGGAAACCGTAGCCAATGTGTAGAAATTACAAGAATATCTAAAAAACTAAAAACAAACTATAGATCACAATTTCGTCAAAATCACTATGGTGTACCCCAGGGAAGCGTGCTGGGGCCTCTGCTTTTCTTGCTTTATATCAACGACCTTCCAGACACGACGACACATGACTGTATTTTATTTGCGGATGACACGACCCTAACTATTAAATGTGCGAATAGAAATAACGTTGAGACGGAAACAAATATTGCGCTTAATAGCGTAATTAATTGGATGGACCTAAATAACCTAAATATTAACATAAGTAAGACTAAATTAATACAATTCCAAACGACTAATAACTCACAATTAAATCTTGACATTCTACATGACATCAATAAAGTTGAAGAAGTAAATGATACTACATTCTTAGGTATAACAATAGATAAGAGATTAAACTGGAAAGCTCACATCGACAAACTATGCGTTAGATTAGACAGATTTATTTACGCACTAAAACGCATAAGAAATGTGTCTTCACTGGAAGCAGGACTTTCAGCATACCACGGATATGTATCGTCTCTGTTTAGGTATGGAATTATTGTATGGGGAAACTCGGTGGACGTAGGTAGGGTCTTAATAACTCAAAAAAAATGTATTCGGGCGCTATACAACTTAAATCAGTTGGATAGCTGCAAACCGTTTTTTAAGAAAATAAATATATTAACTATACCAAGCCTGTATATTTACGAAATGTCATTATTTGTACGCAAATACACAAGTCTCTTTAAAACTAATGGCGAAATGGGCTACCGTAGCCAAAGAATCAAGAATAAATTATGCCTACCGTCACAGCGTTTAGAACTACATTCTAAGAACTGTTACTGCATGGCAATACGAATTTATAACCATTTGCCCTACGAATTGATACAGTTAAGAAACAATGAATTCCAAAGAAGGTTATTTAAACTTTTGGTACATAAAGCATATTATTCAAACAAGGAATTTTTCGATGATAATTTGACATTGTAGACCTAGCAACTATTTATTAGTTTGTTGTTTGTTTAAAATTGTTTAAAATTATTTGACAACAAATTTTTAATTATTAAAACAATATTACTATTGACTTAAATTAATTTAATATATTGACATAATAATAATAATTATATTTTTTTTAAATATGAATATAATAGTAATTTTATATAGTTGCTATTAATGAATATATGTGTATGTATGTGTGTGTATATGTACATACATACACACATACATATATATGTATGCATGTATATAGAATTATATGTAATATTAGATTTATAATATACATGTTTAATATTTTCATGCCGCTAGCGGTAGAATGCTTCGGAAATTATGCATAGACCACATTATTATTTTGTACAGTATTCTGGAAAATAAAGATATTTTGATTTTGATTTTGATTTTTAAAATCTTACCAAGGGAATTTATACACAAAATATATATTTATAAACACACATTAATATTTACATAGAATTTATTCGAAGTAGGTAATTAGATACAAAAATATTAAAATAAAATTGACTAAAAAACTAATTATAAATAAAACTAAAACTAAAAATACCTATGAAATTAAAGCTATTCTACAAAATAAACTAAGGGCTTACCACCAGGGAGGGTACCTAAAACGCTCGCCGCATTCCTCGTTGGATTATTATGGACATATTTACATTAATAATACTATTAATATAAATACAGACACTAATATTCACAGTATATTAGTATATGCAGGTGTCATTGGTAGAACCCTTTTTTTTTTTTTTTTAAAGATAAAATGTTTGTACGAAAAACAAATTATTATTAATTGATCTCGCTCACAGCTGAAAGACGAAATAAAGAGAGAAACAATTACGTAAGTCAACGTTCGCGCAATCGACGACGTCTCGCTACCTACTTGTTTAGGGTCGGTATGAGTGGCGATATTTTTAGGACAACTTCTCTGCGCCGTAACTTAAGATTTTATTACTCCATAATTAAAATAAAAAAATACATAGTTCTTGAATTTTATTCTAGATTATGATATAAAAATATTTGCTCTTTAACAAATTGCACGCAGTATTATTAATGGGATTTTAAAGGAGTCGATTAAAAGATGTTTAGAAATCTAAACAAAAATGTGTTCTACGTTCAATAAATTATTTAGCATGTATGTCAATAATAATAATAATAAATGCGAATTTAGTAAAAGTAAACTTGTTGACAATGAACGCAGGATTAAAATATTGTAATAGGGTTTCAAGTTAAAATTAATTATGAATTTAAAGCCAAAATACTTGACTGACTAATCGCTTGATATCCGAAACTTCAAACCGCCGACGAGATTTATTATTTAAAAGGGTAGCTCCAATTATCATCGGTAGACATTTATTTGGTAGCGGATTTGTAAATAAACACCGAAATGATATTATATCTAAACACAGCTGTTTCACCAGCTGTGTAATATAGTGTCAGAGCCGTGACGCTAAATGCAGAGGTCCTATCACCTAAGTCCAAGCTCTGAGCAATATATAAATCTAACAATATATAAATTATTTATTTTTATTTAAAACTTTATTGCACATAAATATACAAAGGCGTAACATAATGTCGCTTGACATTCTCTGCCTGTCAGACCTTCGGGACAACGAGAACATATATGTGAGGTAGGTGCAATATATCAATTTAAATTAAATATATTTAAAAAAAGTCTATAGAATATTATTTATTGATTATAATAAATATTTATTAATAAAATTACATACACATACATATATAAACTACATAAATAAGTTATACTATTTATATACTACATAAACATAAATTATAAAGATAGGAGTCTCACTGCAAGTGTAATACTCTAAGACAGTATAAAATTTGGTTGGGTAGGGAGAGGAATAGAATGATGGATGGTGATCGTCTTGTTGCGCAAAAAAAAGGAGGCCTCCGTTGTAAACCAGCCTATAGTCGGTCGCAAGCCCGGGACACCATTCTTCTCATCTCTTACCCACACACGATGGACCCTGCACCCTCACGGTGAACAGGAAATGCTTAAAATATTGTCTTCAACAAACCACTTTCCACTATGTATATTCGTAAATGACAAAAAATTTTGGCAATCCATACTACGGAATTGTCAAGTTTTTAAAAGAAACGTAGATAAACCTGTTCATTTAACGAATAGCTATTCATCTTCTATCTTCTATATATATAAAGATGAATGTCTGTGTGTATGTTCCCTATGCACTTGAAAAGTAATTGGAAAGCTATTAACACAAATACGGTATTAATCCTTATCATTTTAAATATGTTAGTTGGCTTCAGCATTTTATGAAGATATTTTTTTCACCATGAAAATTAAATGAATACTCCAAATGAGATATTCCAAAATCAAAATAATGCGCAACGAAATTATTTCGTGTCGCCGTTTACACGGGCAAAGCCGGGTGAAAGTGCTAGTTTTAAAATAAAAAATACTCTCTAACCCCTCGTGAAGCTAATATTTGTATTATTTTAAATGTAATGAAATGAAATATTTATTTGCAGGAAACATGGTAACAAACAATATTAGGTCTTATTAATATTAAATGCGTCACTTACTTCGCCATAAGCATGCAAAATTTTACAACTGTTATAGAAGTAAAGTTACTAAAAACTCAGCGTTGCTTCTTTAGTAACTTTACTTCACAAAAACCTTTGTGTTGCTTAAAATACACATAGTATTCCTCCAAAGTATAGAAACATTCCTGAACTAGCCACGCATGCAGTACTCTGCAGAATCTTTTATAAGGCATCTCTGTCCATACCTTTGGCAAACAGCTATATATATTTTAGCACTCATGTAGGAGGCGTTTCGTCTAAGATTTCTAATTTAGAACACAATACGTTGAGAAGATGTGAAATCTCAACAATGTAGTAAATAATAAGTATAGGTATAATAAAAAATTTCGTTTAAAACTTACAAAGACGACTTCCATTACTTGTACAATGTGTGGTTATTGTAAGGTAGCAGTACATATTATTGCCCGCTACAAAATAGACACCAATAAATATTTCTAAATATATTTTATTTCATTCAAATAGGTGGTAGACGGACTAATGGTGGTAATTTGCCCAGTCTGCCGGGGCGGGGAAATATACACCGTTCGTGCCGACTAACCCAGTAAAGTGTATCCACACGTTTCAGGATCAGGCTCAAATTGCAGTCATGCCATGCCCTGTACAAAAAGCAGACGGCGCAAATGGTCAGCGAAGAAAACCCTGAGGTGATTTTATGTTTAGATCTTGACGTAATGACTAACCCTGGGTTTCAGGAAACATCTCTACCAAATTTAATTTTTTATTTATTTTATTTAAAATACTTTATTGCACTAAAAATGTACACATAGGCGGGTTTACTGACTAAGCATTTTCTGACAACCAACCTTTGGGAGTGTGTAAAGTTATGTATGGGTGAAATTTTATTTTATATTATACACTTACATAATAATATTACATAAAGGATTTACATGTATACACATATACCTATATTTTGAATTTGGCCTACACTCGCCACGCTGGCCAGACGGCTTGGCGACGAATTTATGTCAATTTTGAATGACAATTTATTAACGTTTCCACAAGTCATTAGTGGAACCGGGACCGACGGCTTAACGTGCTCTCCGAGGCCCGGGAACGGTGGTGTTGTTAATGTACAACAAATGCACGTAAGAAAAGTGCAATTCTCATTGGTACATGCCGGGTGGGTTTGAACCGAGCTTTGTAGGATTCAATGAACGCATTCTAACAACCGAGCCACCACCGCGCAATCTTTTATTTTTTTAATCTTATTATTTATAAGGAATAAAAAATAGGTGCATAGTAACATTTTTACTCAAACCAAAAACCTGCCATTACAAAGTCGACCCACATTACAAAGTCTGTCCATTGTAATGCTAGTTTTATGGTGTGGCTGCATTCCCCGGAGCATTCCGGCTCTAAAATGAACCGGAGATGTTTTCCCCGTGTAATTAAAACATTAGTTTTTACGGCTGCTATAAATCAAGCTTATTTCAAATTTATAAAGGGCTCGCCTCGCCGCCGCCACTGCTAATCTTATAAATTATGAAAAACAACGAGAAAGCCATAAATTGCAATTCAGTTACCCAACACCACGACGTTGGCCGATCACTCTGGAAATCAGAAAATACCAACTTTCGCTCAATTCGATACGGTGCTAATGAAATAGATAATATAATTTATCAGGAAGAAACGAAAGATGGTGACTAGGTTGTAGGAACGCCATTCTTAAAATATACCAACTCTTTTGCAGTTGTTGCCGCAAACTTTTGCTGCGTGTAGATGTTCGACAAGCGCCAAACACTTCAAAAGAATGGTCTTTATAATGGCTACAATAATGTATGACGTGCATTTATTGAATTGATAAGGATTTTTAAATAAAAAAAAATTAATTGCCAGCCTTCCTGTCTAGACTGCCTCCGTGGTCTAGAGGTTAAGTCCGTGGATTTAGACTCGGAGGTACCGGGTTCGATTCCTGGTCGGGACACAAAATATTAATGTAAATAAATACATTTAATTAATATTTAATTTATTTGTAATATTTCTTGAGTTTGGTACGCTCTAAATCTACGAGTCTAAATCCACGGACTTAACCGCTAGACCACTATCTATAGTTATTTATGTTTTATATTAGTATTAGATTTAGTTTTAGTAGAATTTTGATTGTGTTTTTGTGTTTATGTTTCTGTTCAAATATTTACGCCTACCTCCCACATACAATGTTCGTAATGTCTTTAAGGTTGACCGAGTAAGAATGTCTAGCAGCATTAGGTCCACCTTTGTACATAGTGCAAAAAGTTTAAAATAAATAGATTTAATAATTTACATTAATATTGTTTTTTTCGAATTTTATTTGTGTAAAGAGTGAGCCTCCTGTAGCAACCACCACCCTCACAAAGGCACTGCACATGTTCAAATAGTTACCTATTTAAAAATAAACACATTGTTAATTAGGTTTGTGCGATAATTTCTCACCGCTGTTTTACGGCACATAAACCATTCTCATTAATATATTAAAACTTAGGTTTTTAATTTACTATTATCATACCTACTCTATATTTGCGATAACATTTTTTTTATGTAAACACACAGCTTAAATAAATAAAAAACATTCCTGTGTATTAAATATTAGAGACTTTTACATCTGTCGCACGCTGAAGATGTGGAATGCTCTCCCAGCCAGTGTGTTTTCCCACTCTTATAACCTGGAGTCCTTCAAGCGAAGTGTGAAAAAGCATCTTGTTAGGTCGGCATAGTGGTAGAGACTGATGTCGGTCGTGGTGACCGGCGTCAGTTGCTCCCATTCTTGGACCCCGCGTACTGTTTACCATCAGGTGGGCGCGATGTCACACGTCGTGTTCAGTATAAAAAAAAAATCGAATGTGTAAAATATAAATTTAGGTTTTAAATTAGCTATATCTGAATAATTAATACGAAGGATATCTATTAAAGTATTTTTAAATGTTTGTAATAATAAGTCAATAACTTATTGGAACTTAAGCGACTATATGTAAACGCAACTTTATTCAATAGTTTCAATGCGATAATGTATCATAGTGGAGGTGACATGTGGCTATATTTGTCTTACATGAAGGCACTTTCGTATGCTGTTTTTGGGAATAACTTATGACACTTGCGTTATGGTAATGGGCCGTGATGAGGGGCAAATTTTCACTTCATTTGCAAGTTATACATTTTGTCAAAGCCCTCTCTCATATCAAGCAGCCATGTCATAGAAATATATACGGGGGCCAGCTTGAAAAATTCTTAATTTTAGTTTGGTTTTCAAATGTTAAAATCTTGTTTTTTTAAATTTATTTTTATACCTATATATTTTATAATCTCTTAAAAATATAAAATGAAACACTAAATTATAAATAAAATAAACTAAAAATTAAAAACTAAAATTTCTACAGTCCGATGGGCTTAGTGTGCCGAGGACACTCGCTACGTTGAACGACGAGGCTGACCCTTTGAAAAAAAAAATCTTTAATTAAAGGGTCACTCGTCGCTAAACAGAGTTATTCCCAGGTTCACTAAAGAACGCCATAACCTCCTCAGACCACGGACGCGCGCGAGATCCATGAATGTTAGCAACTGGGATCTGAAACTCATGACTGACATCAGTAGCTAACACTATGTCGGCTTGACTGGTTATACGGCAATTTAAGCCTGATCCCGAAACGTGTGGATACACTTTATTGGGTTTATCGGCACGAACAGTGGATACTTTCCCGCTCCGGCAGACGGACAAATTACCACCATCAGTCCGCCTACCACCTATTATCAATAATGATTTTTATTAATTGTTTGAAGAGTAATATTTATGAATAAACTATCTAAACACAGTTACGTTAAATCATTATAGTTATCAGTAAAGCCTTCCAAAAGCGCAGTTGTCTACAATTATATAGGTAAACGTTACTATATGGAAATCCATTTTTATATCTAACTATTTATACGAGTATTATATTATGGGTAAGGCGGCTTTAAAGTTAAGGTAGACTCTAATAGTAGTAAACACGTCGTAGAGCTACCTTCATCGAACAATTATCCGAATGAAATCTACTTTCTATGAAATTAAATACACTTTTAAAACGATGGTGATGGGTTGCCTAACGATATGTACAACGCTATACAGAATGTTTTTTTAAATGGCCGTGGCTATATTTTAAACTACGAGGAATATAGGAAAACGCCGAAAGGAGTCTAGGAGACGATTTTGACAACTAAAACTGCTTCCTAATTTTTTCGATTAAAATATTATCCTAATCAGAAATCTGACATGCAGTTTCCATAAGCCCCCACAAACATGTTCGTCATTTTTTACTTCCAACGCCACCACGACCATTTTATATAACTATGTACGTATATGATTTCCCTTCAGAATTCTTCTGGCGATGTCCTATTCGGCTCGGACAAGTGTGCGAGGTGTCATTATTTTTAAGCAAAAAAAATTGTTAGATTTTAATGGATAATCGCGTCAACACCGGTCTATATAAACAATGTCTATGTCCACCCTCATCTTGAAGCAAGCATCTTCACTTATACCTCGCGAGTATTTTTTGTAAAGATTTACATACAGGGTTAGCATATTTATTTTGTAAGATTTATTGACTTTATACGCGCAGATATTTCGCACAACAACATCAGAACTGTTTTAACTGGATTTTTAAACGGTTATTTATTTCCGGCAAGCGTGGCGCAAGTATGTATCCTTACTAAAGGGTTACATATTTGTGTCGTTTGATGGAGAAACTCTGGGCCCATGGAGTCCAAGATCAAAAAAGTTGAAAAGACATAACACCACGTCTTGTCGTCTCCTCCGGTGACAAGAGGGCTGGCTCTTTCTTCGCCCAAAGAATCAATATTGTAATCCAGCGTTCTTGCCATCATTCCACGAGGTCGGAACTTATATCCCTATCCTTTGTATTATTATTAATTTTATTTTATATTTTGTAGATATTTTTTAAAAACTAAATTATCTATATTGTTAAACTGTAACTCAAAAACACTCCACATCTTTATCGTGCAACAGTATGTGATGTATTTTTGGGAGCACTCGCCATAGTATATCCGGTTGAACACGCTTATTCTGGAGAATTTGGCATATTCTCGCCACGTTTGGCCAGACGAGTTGCTTACCATAAATGATTAATTACTGGCACACAATGTCCGAGTATCTTTGCTAAGAATATCCGTGATATTGCTGTGCAAGTAAAAAGTAAAGTATTATCACGACCGTAGTCCCTTGAGGAGTGGTAAGAAATCACGCACTTGTTATGGGTCGAGATTACATTTAGCCAACTTTACTATAGGCCCATTATGGCAAGTGGAAGCACATCTAAATTTAATATACTTTTTGTGTTGTTGCTAAGTTTTCTATAGACCCATCATGACAAGTGGCAAGCTCTTCGATGTCTCTAACGTACGACTCGAGAAATGTCAAATAAAAAAATAATTATTTTTTGTGTTCCCTATCAGGAATTGAATCCGTTACCTTAGCGTCCCAATCTACGGTGGTAACCGCTAGACCAGGGAGGGTGTTGTTTAAGTGTTCTTATAAAATCCATGAATATGTTATTGTGAAAGTCCGAACTGTAGTGAATCCGAGAATTTTCCAGTGTAGCCGGGGGATTTGACGTATCACCTAGTGGTTAAAGTACGAAATGATTTTTATCAACGTTTATTTTGAACTTTAACGGTACACGGTACCATACCATCAGATCATTGCAGGCCCTGGGGTGAAGCGGAGCTAGTGGAGCGGTCGCTTTAGACGTAGGCGTAGATTACTTCTTTTGAGAGGCGTGAAAGTAAATCTGACTGTTTGAGTTAGTCTGGCGGGCGGCGACCAAAGGGCGCAGAAAGACAATCTCGGTCTACCCTGATCAAAGGTTAAGGCCGGCGCTGCATACTATACTAGAGATGGTAAATGTTGAAAAATTGTCGTGAACCCCCTTTAGGATAGTGGGGAATCTGTCTCAAGACTTATACCTTCTGACAGAGGTTGATTTTTTTTTCCGTGACTATGGACATAGCATGGTAATCATTGAAGGTTGAAGTATACGAGCCGAGCGGCGGGGCCGCGATCACGATTCCGTGATTGATAGCATGTGACGGGCGTAGCTTTGTCTAGCGTCCGTCTGTCGGATTTCTCACGAGTGGGAACTCTGACGCTTCTGCTCGCCCGAACATGCTGCTCGGCCAGCAGACGGCGCACAATTCGTTCAGTGCTGTCTGGAGTACTCGCCTCAACATGTCTCGTAATCACGGGCAGTCTAGCAGGCCTCACTACCGTGTCATTTCTCTCCGCCGCATCTCTCCTTATGTCGCGTTTATATTATTTAGTTAGACCGATCACTCACTTCTGCAGTTTCATGTGTCATTACGGCACAACACAATATTTACATTATGATTACATATCATTTAGAAACTTGACCACTATAGAAATGTTGATGGTGGCGCCATCAGAGTAAAATTATTATCTATTTTTTTTTTGCCTTGCTGGCCAGTTTGAATTTAACATTCGTGACTACGCTGACGCCTTCAGGAGCTGCCGTCCTTTTATAAATAAGAAACACCAGCCACTACGTTTGGTTAAAGGTACGTGACATTTCCTTTGAGCTGTTTTAATTTTTACCCCGCAACGGTTCAAAGCACAAAAATCACATCCTTTTCCAGCAGTGTACCAACTCCGCTTATACTTTTACTATCCAACATATTATTTAACCCGCATCCACATAGGCGTCCAAAGACCGCTCCAAAAACGTTGGGTCGGACTGGAGAATCTTTGGATTCACCAAGGTTCGGGCTTTTACAGTAACAAATAGATTGCAAAATCGAGTGAAGGAAAATTTCATTAGCACATCTATAGGGTGTTATAAAAAGAGCTGCAGGTAAAAACCTCCGCTGTTACGATTTCATCAATGTTTCACCTGAATGGACGAATTTATGAATTTTTCACAAAAGTACCTACAGCTCTATTTTGTTAATTAAGCGCAAACGTTATATGGTGGTATCGCTTAAATTTTACTCAATTAATGTGTACTCGTAAAAAGCTTTAGAGTCGGGACCACCACTCAAGTCCTACGGCTTTAACTGGAACAGGAACAAAAGTGACAGCACAGCTCTTGTAGTTTTACAGTAGTGAAAAAAAAGGGTTACAAGGATATTCAATTATGCCTAAAATAGATTAGACTATTAATATTTTTTTGTATTCAATATGTAACACAACTTAGCCTAAGTATCTACGAGTAAAGACACTTGTACAAATTTGGTTGATATTAAAATAATTAGAACACACGAGGCCACGTCTTAACTTAGTTTGTAAAAAAAATGCGTTTGTAAGGAGCAAGCTTACCTTTAGCCAACTTTATCATAAGCCCATCATGACAAGTGGCAAGCATACCAGACATAAGAAATGTCACTTTTTTGTGACGTCATCGTATGGCAGTGTGCCAACACTTGCAGCATTCCGCCGGTGCATGGCTATGCTGATTTGCTGCGCCGAACTGCCAGCCTTCTTGTCACACACAGCATTAACCAGCCGCTTAGAAAGTTATTTAAAGAACATCTTAGCACTTGGCCCCCCACACGGTCTCAATTTATATTTTTCATCATCATAATTTTAATTTTATATTTTTAATTTAGTTTATATATTTATAGTATCCTAATATTTATTCCCCAAGCTGTACAACCGTTTCAACTCAACAAATAAAATTACTCACCTAAATCTAATAGGACTAATAATATCACTTAAAATTACCTATCTATCCTCGATTATGATAGTATCGAGGAGATGATGACGTGACAAAATGTAAACAAGCGAACAAAAGAAAAAAAATAAAAGAGTATACTTAACTAATATTTTATAAGGCAGAACTCTTTTTAGTTTTTATATTAATTAGGTTTATCTTTTAGTTTATTTAATTTAAGGTTTTGTTTAGTTTATTTTTAATTTTATTATTTAGGTAGCTTTTATTATTAATAACAATTCAGAATTTACTTTACAGAAGGCAGTGCTTACTAACAGAACTAAATTATAAAAATTAGGCAGAATTATAAAATCCCTAACATTTTATATCTTACATTCCCTCTTCCTACTTCTCCCTTCCCTACGTCCCCTTACCCTCCTCTACACACAAACACACACACTCACATAAACACCCCCACACTTTCAGACACACACCCACATACTATGCTTTACTTGCTATTTGTGTAACCTCTTTTTCGTTTTTTTTTTTGTGTGTTCATTATTGGAAGACACTGTCTTCTGTTATACAGTACAGCTCATGCAGGAGACAGGGTTCACCAAAACGAACCAACATTATATTGTGTTTAATAAACGATTTGTATTTGTATATTTAGTTTTAAATTTTTGTACATTACTTGGAATAAAGTTACATTACTAAGTTTTTTTTTTACCCTTTCCTTTCAGAGTAAATAAAAAAGCCATTGATAATACGGCAGCTACGATGTATGAGTACATGGGGTATATGATGTTACAATCTAAGCATGGCATAAAGTTTTATAGGCTATAAAGGTTACCTACTACAATGGCGTGTGGTGGCCTCCTACAATAGGTGCAACATCAAACTTTTGATTTAGTTTTACGAGTAAATACAAAGACATGTGTGGTGATAGCATTGTTGGCTACCCTATTATTAAATAAACAATGCCATTTTGGTACTAACACCGATATACAGGGAGATTAAATATATGACAAGACAGGGCAAGAAACCAAACTGTATAAGAATTAGTCTATGACAGTTATTCGCGTTCGACATGCACTTCATATTGCCAATTTTGTTGTTTACAGACAATGTACCGCCTGACCTGCGTGCTACTAAAGTGTAAAACACGTTTATTTTCGTAAGAAAATATTCATTAAAAAATATTATTTATGTTTTCAATTTAAATCTTCCGAAACATTCTAGAAGTTCATCATCATCATCACGACCGTTTCCCTTTCGGGGTGGTCAGAAATCACGCTTATAAATAGTCATTAAATAAAACTAAATTTAAAGAAAAAAACAATAACTGACTTGAAAACTGTACCTACAAGTACAAACTGAAACTAAAAAGTAAAAAAATATATATTAATGGGGTGTATCACTAACTTTTTATCATGATAGATGGTACCTTATATAACTGTCAGTTGCATAAAAATCTTGTAATTTTATTAGGAAATTTATTATTTTCTGGATATTATGCCGAAGTGATCAGCTTTTAAGTGTACAAATCGAAATTTCCAAGCGAAATCAAAGATATGGTGATTGCCGTTCTATTAATTCAACCTTTTTTCCTTTTAAAGACGGTGTTCGCTTTCTTAATTCATCTTCTAAGGTAGGTAACGTTAAGTTAAAATACATTTCTCTGTTATAAAAATAATAAAAAAATACAAAAACATAAAATAAAAAATGCGTCATAGGTGTAAACAAGGTATCATTGCCGCTAGTGACATCTACAAAAAGCTTTGCCTGACACACCCCATTGGTGTGCGTCTTAATGATAGCACGCCACCCGTTCCTGTCTTCGGCATCATGCACAGCATCATGGACGCTAGTGTTGATAGTTGAGCGGATTTGGTCTCTTTCATTACGTCGGATATGTGGCGTCACTTTGGTGGTCCGCAATCGCAACGACGATCTCGAAATACGTAAAAGAGTAGGTATGATGGAAAGTATATGGACAAACATAAGGAAAGACATGCCTAGATGGTTCGGGCATGTCGAAAGGATGAGAGAAGAAAGATTAACGAACAGATATATTATGCGAAAGTAAAAGAGACTCTGGTAGACCAACATCCGTATTCTAAGACCTTTCCTCAATGGCTCCTCCACTCAACCATTCCTTCCAGCTGTTAACCGAAATCGCTCAAGGAATCCTCGAAATCGGTATTCTTAGTTGTAAATGTTACCATTTCAAATATTTCCAGTAAAATAAGTTTTTTTTTTTCTGGCAATATTATGGATATTGGCTACATAGTATAGTATCATTTGGACTGTAATCCCTAGTAGTAGGTGCCTTCTTAAGTATAAAGACACAAAATCATGTGCAGTTTGTATTGCATTCGAATTTTTTCAGGCGCTCAAATATGAAGGTCAACCTAGACCAAACGAATAAAGCATTAATAGCCAGAATAAGAGGAACAGATATTTTTTTATGTGAAACGGCAACTCGTTTCCATCATAACACCAAAAGGATTGCTACCAAATGAGCGAAAAAAAAACAAGAATTCTTGCACATGTTCGATTGATGTTTTTAGATCATGCGAACAAGTCTTCTATGCTCATTAAATGCGCCAACTTTTAAGTCATGAAAATTAAGATTTTTAAAAATATGATTTTAAGACTATTATGATTCCGACTGACTTGACGTCTAGTTCTGGTACACATTGTATATAGAAACAGGAATAGTCCTCCTTCCTCCGTACTTAGTCTTTAGTTTACTTACATGACCGCGTTCCCATACAAATTCCATATTTATTTATATAGCATAGGGTCTACAAATTAAACAGTAACCTTCACATTATATGTATATTAATATATTATTTAATATTTCACACAAACTCGCTCGGCCGCCACTATTCGATCGATCTGTCCTCTAGAGATGTCACACCGTAGTGTTGTGCTGTACAGTCGATGTGTATGCTACATATAGTACACACAGCAGTACATATAACTTATCTAATGTATGTATGTACCAATTAGGTGTCACAGAATTCACCTTTAAAATGAGATGAAATAAAAAACTTATTAGGTACTTCTTAAACTAAAATTAACAAAAAGTAACCAAACTTACATATTATTATATACTCGTATATATTTAAGTGAATAAACGACATTAAGAAAGGTTTCAGTTACCGGCCCTAATAATGAACAATGCAAATTTTATTCATTGCATGCAATGTCAGATTAAACAATAAATTGTTTCCGAAATTAAATGCATAATTTACTCAACATTCATCAATAAAACATCAAGCAAAATATTGATAAATCAGAACTTAATAGTAAAACAGGATTGAAATTAATTTTCATAATATTTTCAATAATATAACTTTGTTACATTTTCGTTGATTTTGATTTATTATTTACCAGTAAGTAAACTGTAACAGAATGTCTGGAAGGCCACATCTCCAGCAGTGAAGGTCTTTAATACAGCCTCCACATCAGATTCGGAGACACGACTGGCGAAGGCGGCTCGAGCCATGTTACGTCAAGTAATAAACTCCAGTTTGCCGCTCAGGTCGTTCTCAGTCAGGTTCGTCTCCCTTTCGGTGTAGTCAGAAACCACGCTTATAAAGAAGCGGATTCACATTTAGCCAACTTTACTATAGGCCAATCATGATAAGTGGCAAGCTCGTCGATGTCTCCAGCGTACAAAACTCGAGAATATTATAAATAAATTAAATAATAATTAAATTTATTTATTTAAATTAATAAATATTATTGTGTCCCGACCAGGAATCGAATCGAGATACCGATCAGGTATCTTTGAGTCTAAATCATTTTAATGGTTTGACCACGGCGTTTTTATATTTGGAATATTTTAACGTTTTTAACGAATGTGTGTTATAAAACTATGAAACTGCCTCCGTGGTGTAGCGGTTAAGTCAGTGGATTTAGACTCGGAGGTACCGGGTTCCATTCCTGGTCGGGACACAAAAAATATTTATTAATGTATATAAATACATTTAATTAATATTTAATTTATTCACAAATTACGACCAAATTAATAAAACAATAGCTGAAGGTGCGTTGAAAAGCCATCGAAACAAAAGGGCATGTATGAAGAGGTTGATGAATGTCGAAGAAGCGAAAGAGGTATGTCGTGATCGTGACAAGTGGCGCTCAATTGTCTCTGCCTACCCCGCAAGGGATTTGGCGTGAAGATATGTATGTATGTATGTATTTGTGATATTTCTCGAGTTTGGTACGCTGGAGACATCGACGAGCTTGCCACTTGTCATGATTGGCCCATTTTATAAGCGTGGTTTCTGACCACCCCGAAAGGGAAACGGTCGTGATGATACTTTACTTTTTTTAAACTAGGATTAATGTAAATATACGGGGGTTACTTTGTATGCCCTTACTTCAGACCAATATGTTATTTTATTGATAGAAAAAAAAACTTTTTTGGATCATAATAATAAAATAGTTTCAGTTAGGAAAATAAATTCAGTTCCAGAAGGCATTTTTCCTATTTTTGTGTAATGGAATATAGTTTTAAATGTACTCGTATTTTATCTTCTTAATTAAATACTCCATACACTGTACAAAGTTAAATCATCTTGCTTTTATTGAAAAACTAAAAGTTTTGATCTACTAAACATCTACATATTTCAAATAAGTATATAACATTTGTATTCATTGTTTATATTGAGTCCCAATTTGTACGACAATCGGTCCAGACCCTTGTCAATGCTTGAGCCTCGGTAATAGTACAAGAAACGTACTAAAAATTACCTTCAACGATCAAGTATCCGAAATAAATCACTTTTTTTATGAAAAATATACCCTACCAAAAGTTACTGTAATTGGTTGCTTAATGTTTAAGGCTGGGTTGTACCAAAACGATATATCTGAAATTGAAACTATTAAAGTAAAAAATAGCATTGATTGTAACGGTTGACCTTCAAAAAAAAACCCGATACATCCGACGCCATTTTTAACATTTTGGTGCAACTCAGTCTAATGTTATCAAGGTGATTTTTTAAGTAGGCGTGGATAGCTACTTATTATCATCAGCCTGTGTCTCGCCACAGCACACTATCTCAAAGTCAAAGTCAAAATATATTTATTCACGTAAACCTATTACAGGCATTTATGAAAAGTCATTAATTTAATTCTTTTAAATGATTCTACTCCTGCTATTAGAAGACTAAGCAACAAAGTGGTCCAATAAGTAAGCTGTTAGCAGAAGACCAGCAGCTTAGTAGATTCCAGCCATATCTCCTGCCACCCTCATCCATACCCCACCAGCGACCTTCCTCAGGCCATCCATCTGGCGGTGGGTTGTCCAACTCTGCGTCTTCCAGTACGTGGTCTTCACTTCAGAACCCGCCTACTCTATCGTTGATCTGTTCTGCGACAGATGTCCCAGTCCATTCCAACTTCAGCTTGTTAATTTTCAATGTAAGTTTGGTTCTCTGACGGATGTAATGCTTCTGACTTTATTCTTGAGAAACTTTTCAATTGTTGAACAGACCCACTATTGCGCCCTCGCGTGGTAGCAGGTTCTATTCCCAGTAAAAACGCATCCAAAACGTTTACAACTGACGTCACGAGCTACGGGACAATGACGATCAAGTTGCCGAATCTGTTGCAATTTTTCAACCATAAACATAACTCATGCCTCGCGTGTGTTTTTATGAATTTTAAATCATAATTCGAATGCTTTTGGTGAATATTAGTGATCTAAACTATATGTGCGTGTATAATAAAGCTTGTGATGCATAGACTATAAAATTAGACAAGAAATCTAATGTTTAATCGAGGTGGATGGCCATCACATACGTGGATACGTAGATTGCTTTGGGGTGAGTCCTGTTTTCCATATGAGAAGGTCATTAACTCTTAAACCATCTGATTCATTTATTTCCTAAATTTATTTTATCATTTTTTTACAATTTTAGCACAATTATCGATAGTATCAGCGTAGGCCCTCGCGTAGGTCTAATCACCCACTGTCCACGTTTCTGATCCATACGACATTACTGGAAGAACGTACTGGTTGAAAACTCTTGTCGTCAAACACTGGTATGTTCGATAGGGATATGTGACGTCCATAGATTCTAGTATTACCCAATCTTGGTCTTGCTTTTGTGTAAGAAAAAGACTAAGAGCTGTACCACCTATAAAAGTAAAGTAAAGTATCATCACGACTGTATCCCTTCGTCCAGGAATCAAACCCAGTACCTCCGCGTCTAAATCGACTTAAGCACTAGACCATGGAAGCAGTTTTATTCGAATAAACAGTTAAATTAAATTAAATGCTTGTAGGTAGGTAAGTAGAGTTAGGTAAATTGCCAGTGTATTCCCAGCAGTGCAATGTCAAAACTAGTGAAGTCGGAATGAAGACAACTGCAGGCTGCAATCTGCGGGCTTATGCAGATGCTTACTGTACTCTCCTGGCTCTACTGTTCTACGAGTACAATCATGGACTATTAAATACTCAAACTCTAAAATAATAACGCCTACAACTGGTCTGATGTCAATTTTAATGGCAATTTATTAACAATTCCACATGTTGGTATTAGTGGAACCGTGACACGGGAATGGTGGTCTTGGTATATGACAAGGTACGTGCTCGAACAACCGAGTCACCACCGCTAGCAGTTAATACCAAATTCTTTATAGGCGAGTTCTGTTCCCGGTTGGGACACAAAAAAATATTTAAACGATTTGTAAAATTTCTCTACATCGACGAGCGAGCCACTTGTCATGATGGGCCTATTGTAAAGTTAGCTTAATTTGTATCCGCTTCTTTAAATGTGTGATTTCTGACCACCCTGCAAAAGATACGGCCGTGATGATACATTACTTTTTTCTACCTGACATATAAATATCTTAATACTATGGTATGTGTTCTGTTCTTGTCATCAACAGTGCGGTCAATGTCAATCAATGTGTGCAAATTCATTTTTTTTGTAATTTTAATAACCTAACTAACATCTTGCACGTTTTTAAAGCCTCTACCTTAACTTTTTTGACGGATATAAACGTTTCTAACATTTAAAAACAAAATTTTATTTTTGTTCACAATAAAAAGGGGTAGAGAATAAGTCAAGCGAATAGCTGAAATGTTTGGAAAAGGGTTAGGGTCTTAAAAGCGACATGCATAAATTCGTATAGATCTGTTTCGCTTCCGTGTTTTTTATAGCATCGGATTCGTGACCACCTGCGCCCTGCAGGCCAAATGTCGCTGCCCTGATATCATACATTCAAATTTATTCATCACCGATAAAATCCTACACGAATAAATCGAAAAGAATTTCTGCTAAAAATAAAAAATGCAGTCACACTTTTCAAGGCTTCTGAGCGCGTTAATTAAAACTGAGATCAATAAAGACAAACAGTACTTTGCCTAGGATTTGCTTAAGTAAAATACAATTCTATTTTTATTTTTTTATTTTTCCATCTAAATCTAATAATTCTATTCGAAGTAAATTAATATAGATTAAAGGCTAAAATTAAAATAAACTAAACTATAAATAAACAATGTCACGAACCTCAGGAAGTGGCTTGTGTACTCAATGAAGGTAAACTTGGAAATATTAGTTATAAATGTAGATTCATTGGCTTCCAAACACCTCTGACTAAAAAAGTTAGTCATAGCACTCGGGCTTTTCACCTTTTATAGTGCGCTTTTGACAACGGTGGTGCAAGTTGTTAGAACGATCTCCTTTAATCCAAAGGTCACGGGTTGTAAACCCCGCCATGTATACACTTATGAAATACACTTTTCTTGCGTACTTTTATTAAGGTTTACGACACCACCGTTTCCGTGCCTTGGAGAACATAGTTAGCCGTCGTTGATCCCTCTCCCACTAATACGTATTCTGGAATCTTTAAGAAATTGACAACAAAATTAAAACAGAGTCACGTCTAGTCACCGTGGCTATATTAGACCAAATTTATGTGATGACATTAAAAAAAGAAGTCTTAAATATACATATATACTCGTATAATGTCTTAAAATAATAAAATCTGCGCCGCGATAATATATTATACGAGTAATTTATTTATTTCCATTATATTATTTATGTCAAATAAATATTGCACCGTCAAAGAAAAAAATCGATGGAACAAATAAATAAAAACTACGTAATATTTAAAAAACAAGCCATAAATAAAAAAAAATACTTCCACAGAGGCTGGCAACATTTCTCCTGTGTATAGCAAGGCTAATAATACGTTGGCAGAAATAATTGCCAGCCCTCCAGTATCCAGATTTCTCCGTCAGCCGGGCCAAACGCTTAGCTCATGGTCCCAAAACAAAAAATGAAAAACTGAGATTAGGATATTTATGCAGCTTGAGGTTTAGACGAGGTAGTCTGGATGCGGGATTGGGCTAATGTGTCTACATGTCGCATCCCACATCAGAGACCTGCCAAGGAATGACATTTCATTTCATCTCACTCCATCTGATTTCATCTTATTTCAATCGCATTTTATAACTCCATAGAGGCTATAAAGAGATGAGTATCAAAAGCAATTTGATTTGACAGTTGCACTTCAACTATTCTACTATTATTAGGTACCGTAATCACAAACGGCAAGGTCATCAATTTCAAGTCAGGAGTCAGGTTTACCATTTGTCATCAGAAGAAAAGGACTGGAATCCGCCATATGGTCATATCGGCCGTGTCCAAGACAAAAATGGGCACGTTGTCGTCATAAATGCCTTGGCGTGCCACCGGCGCCGGCACAGCCTAACGTTGTCCAATTTAAAAACCTACCAACTAATATAGTAAACAGCTGTTTACTTAGAAAACTTGTATACGTATGTTTGTTTATCATGAATCTAACATCCGTTAACTTGTCACGAATACTTGGAGACGTTTTTTAAAAAATTACCAGTCTAATCCAGTCTTTCTCAAAATGATAACGCCCCCTTGACGCTAGACGCCTGAGGGGGGTGGTAAGGGGCCAAAAAGAAATGGGAGGCGTTGGCATGGTAAATTAATTAATTAATGTCATTGTGGTTTTTAAGATGTAGGTACGTAAAAAAAGATAGGGGCGCTGAAAAATAATAGATTTTCAAAGTGGGCTGCAGACGAAATAAGTATGGTAATCTCTGGCCTAAACCAAGATCTTAATATTTTGTTTCATATCAATGTACTCGTAATAGAGATATTTAACTTGTTTTGCGTCACGTTTCTGAACAGAGTTACCTACTTACTCGTATTTTATTTAAAATGTTTTAAAAGAAGTATAAAATAGAGACCGCTAATTTCTTTCCATACAAAAAGTTAAACAATCTATTTTTAGTCAGCCCCCTGGTGTGTGAATATTGACGTTTGTGATGACAAAGTTTTGACTTCTGCTTGTATCATGTTCCTTGGACTTCTGTAAGCAAAAAGTCTAGAGGTATTATTGTATATTTCTTAGGATTATTCGAAATTCACTCATCTCAGAGGATTTCTTTAAATATACATGTGACACCTGATGGTAACTAGTTGTAGTATATGGGAGCAAATCAAACACCGTCTAGAGCCAGTTATCAACTGATTGTTTATTTTCAATTCTCCAACTACCCTCATACAACATCTCCCCCCTTATATATAATGAGCTTAAATTCTTATCTATAACCACCACCACCATAAAAAAGAGAAGAAAGAAAAAAAAAACTTAGTTTAGATATAAATAGAAGCAAACAAATAAAATATTATTGAAATCCATATCTATTAGGAGGACGAGATACCCTGCCTGACTGTGTGACATAATTACCTGCCGCATGAGAAGTACTAGGACGTGGCGATGTACTCTGCGACTGTGGTGTCTCGTTATCAAAATCAATGCCATCATAATATGGTATATTACGGCGATCGTTGTAGCTTCTTATTATTTGCTGTCTATTTCGCCTAAAAGTACGACCGTCCGGCAAATTTACCCAGTAGGACCGCGGTGTCCCCCCCGCTGCGCGCACCTCCGCTGGCACCCACACCCCACGACCAGATGCACCTTCGCGAATACGGACCTTATCACCTGGTGATAGAGGCATTAATTCACGCATACCGCGATTATAATTCTTGCTAGTTTGTTTTAATTTAATGTCCCGAGTACGTTTAATGTCTTTTACGATTGGTGTCTTAGTGCTGTCTGACAGGCAACCTTAGGGACAATGGGGACCATTTCAAATGTAAGGTAGGTGCAAATATTTATATATAATAATAATAAATAAATCTATATACATAAAAATACAATGATATTACTAAATACATACTAATAACTATGATATATTATTATTTTTTTCTAGACAGGTCACACAGCGCTATCTAATTTCCGTGGTAAGCTACGAGGCTTGTGTTACGGAAACTAGATGGTTGATAAACTACATATTATACTTTTTTTTCTTCAAATATATACATATTATACATATAAACACCCAAACCGAGACAAATTATACAATGTACAACTTGCCCCCGGTGGGAATCGAACCCACGACCTCCCGAGTTCACAGCAACGTTTGTTACCACTAGAGCACAGAGGCGGATAAGATGCTTTATATAGGAATAGGGAAACATAGAGCATTCCACATCTTTAGCATGCGACAGATGTCAGAGTATCCAATGTACAGTGTACACGTAGCTAGGGTATACTTACATTTTTAGGGTCGGTTACAAAATAGAGAAGAAGAGATAAGGTTATGTAAGTAGCTCTTTAGAACACTCACCGTGGTATAGCTACAAAACATACTCAGGGAATATTTTCGAATAATGAAACCAAATCTAAAATGCGACTATTTTTTGTTGTGGTTTTAAATTGGACAGCAGCCTTGTGCGTGGTGGGGCGACTCCCGCGCAACCTGCCAAGCAAAACCAGCCAGTACCACGTCCGCCTCCGCCGTGAGTGATTACATCCAATATTATACGATCTTTTACAAATCTAAACTACGAAACTGAAGTGAAAAACTATTACACAAGTGCTTGGAAACAGTGAATAATTTAATGGATTGTTTTATTTGGAACAGCGACTGGAAATAAGGTTAGTTATACAATATCATTCACCGATGGTTAGCGAGTTTACACCATTATATTGAACAAGGGCGTTTCGTATTTCCAATATAAATACTTTACTTATATTACTAAGTGTTTTCAAGTCGTCATTTCGGCATATTATTTTATTACATTGCTCTCAATGTCTAACTTGTATTTGTGGGGTTATTGTACGCGTAAAGAAGCAAATAATAGTATTTCAAAACAGGTGTAATACCTATTTTAGCTACACATGTAAGGCTGTTTATCTACCAGATACATAATATGTGCTAGGAAATCCGCGAGGAAAACATCCGCTAATAGAATCACTTAATAATGACGTGATTGAGAAAAGTTTTTGATGACAAGTGGCAAGCTCGTCGATGTCTCCAGCGTACCAAACTCGAGAAATATTACAAATAAATTAAATATTAATTAAATGTATTTATTTACATTAATAAATATTTTTGTGTCCCGACCAGGAATCGAGCCCGGTACCTCCGAGTCTAAATCCACGGACTTAACCGCTAGACCACGGAGGCAGTAATTTAATTACTGGTTATATTATTTCAGCATTAATTTTAAGCATTATTACAGTATCAAATTGAATACATTAGCTAGAAGATTTATAGTAATAATTTCCCAGCGCATTGCTTCTTTTTTCTTAAATACAAATCTGGTGAGTAAGCTGCCTGACTGTATGTATTTATGAATGGATGTAGTATAAGTACGTTGGACCGGTTTGCATTACAAAAGTTTAATGGATTACTGTGTCAGGATATTTTTTTATTCCCATTGGAATTCACAAACTAAAACTATTAATAATGAGGTAAATTTTATTTAAAACATCCTGCCTTATCTGCGTTTGTAAACACCGTGAGACGTTTTAACACCGAGTAGAGAATCTAGCCGTTTGATGTATCGGAACGCAAGGCTGGTGATAACTTAGGGGACCTTATCGGGGCTAATTCCTTGGAAACAACTGAAACACTAGTTTAGGCGTATTAAATTATATTTTTGTAAAATGATACATTTGCAAGTCGAAAAGCTATGTGAAATCTGACAAGATGTGTTTTGGCAGCACATGTCAAAAGCCGTATTGAATTTTATATTTTTCCATTGCAATGATATGTCTACTACAAACTGTCAAAGCCAAACGAAGATATATACATACAAAGGCTAATTTAATATTTTAATCATGTCCTCGCAGAAGAACACAAGCCGCATCTTCTCGCTAAATCGCTATACCGAGCGAGGAATGAACCAACCATCTAGTTACCGGAGTAAAAATAATAAACTATGAAATATACAATATAAACAAATGATATCATCCATTTTGGGCTATTTTTTGTTAATTTTATTGATAAGACTAATATTATTTTACTATATATTACTATGCAATTAAGTTATTTGGAAAGCAGTAGGTATATGTAGTTTTATCATTCAAGTCCTTTAGTACGTTGTCGTGTTGATATTATAAAAAAACACTTCCAAACTACATAAAATAAAGGTTTTTTTATACTTAAATTGTAACCTTGTTAGAATAATTTGTCTAATAAAGTAAAGTATCATCACGACCGTATCCATTGCGGGGTGGTCAGAAACCACGTTTGTAAAGAAGCGGATTCACATTTAGCCAACTTTACTATAGGCCAATCATCACAAGTGGCAAACTTGTCGATGTATCTATCTAGCGTATCAAACTCCAGAATATCACAAATAAATTTATATTAATTAATATTATTGTGTCCCGGCCAGAATCGAACCAGTACCTCCGAGTCTACATCCACGAAATCAAAAAATGCATATACTCGTATAACTGTTTATATAATTTAGCCTAAACAAAATCATTTATATTTTCGAAATTATGTCTTTAGCGGATTCAAGAGGCAAATTTGACAGCGACATTTTGCTTGTTAATTGTTGGTAAATTTGGTATTGAGTATTACCACTGATGACGTCAGAACCCTACGAAACCCTACACAGGTCTTGAAAGTGTTATATAAAAGCAAATAACAAAAGTCTAGTACTTTATAAGGTAGTTTTAAAAGGTAAAGTTGATAAGTAAGGGAGTCAGACCAGTAATGAAGTTATGACATCATTCGAGACCTGCCTGCTCATACGCCGACGCCTACATAAGACTACACGTGCGCTAAGGCTATATTTCTATAGCTGAGAGATAAAAAGTCGTAAGTAATTTAGTTATAAATCGTATTTTAATTTTAATTCGGTTATGCGTGGAATACTGTTCTCACCTCTGGGATGGTTCCGCTAAGTACCTTACACAGACTCTCAATGTCCTGCAGAGACTGGCAAATCGGATAGTAGACAGAAATCTAAGAGTTCTCTGTCTCCTTTCTTCTGTTCTAAACGAGCCTGCGACACCGAAATACCTCAAGGATAAATTTGCCTATCTTTCTTCGTTTCACGACAAATCCCTTCGTTCTTCTCACAACTCACTTCTTTCTGTCCCCTTGCATCATTCTGGATTTGTTTCAAATTCTTTTACAGTTGTTGCCACAAATTTATGGAACAATCTCCCTGTAACCATAAGGCAAGCGTCTACCAGATCTTCGTTCAAAAAACTCGTCTATCTACACTTTCTAAATAGCTCCTAACAATGTTAATAAGTGTATATATGTATATTTTTGTGTATGTATTAGTATTTAGTATATTGATATTACAGTTTATATAAAAGTATATTAAGCAAGTATATATAATTATGTTGAATTTATCCTTCTATTAATATTTATTTCATTGCACCTCTAAATGTTCTAATTTGTCCCCAAGGTTTGGCTGTCAGAGAATGTCTACGAGCATTAAGTCGCCTTTGTACTTTGTGCAATAGTTTTTAAATAAATAAATAGACTCTTGTAAGTGTTAAGCGTTATTCTTTATTTATAATTTTGTTATTTTTATTATTTGATTGTTTCTCTTCCCAAATGATGGTTATCATGTACCGCTCCAGATACACCAATATGTACTATAAAATGATATTGTTTTAATACATCTCTTTTTGTCCTATGCCTACTTGCAATAAAAACGAATTGAATTGAATGTTTTGAATATTGATATTTTATTATTGCAATTTGCAGTAATTTCCTTCATCACATAAGTAGTTTTATTTTATATGTATTATTGTATATATAAAAGTAAGTATTCTTTTTATGTATTTGTTTTATAAATTATTATTTTATATATATTATTGCACCTACTTGTCCGCCTTTGTGCATAGTGCAATTAAGTTCTTAAATAAAATAAATGAATAATAGTTGAAGTTAGATATAAAAGATACTCGTACATACTTTAAAATAACAAACACAATTTACAATAAACACGACAGAAATGATCAAAAGCTCAACCGCAATTTCACTGCAGTTTCAGTGAGTTTGAGCGATAATTTTCAGTGTAAGGCGCTTATTCACCAAATACATATGTCGCACTCTACAGATGTGGAATGTTCTTCCAGCCAGTGTGTTCTTTATTCCTATAACCTGTATATTCTGTTTCTTTATTTATTTAATCAAGGAATACTATAGACAATATCTAACATAAAATAGAACTGAACTTAGCAACAGAGTGTAAATTCTTAGATTTCACAAATAGAAACAGCGAGGTGAGGCGGAGTGCACAATCGTCCGAAAACGTATCGTCTAAGATCGATTACGTCTGTCAGAAATGTCAAAATCTTAGGCATTCCGCCGTTTTCGGACGATTGTTGACGATTGACTCCGCCTCACACCGCAGAATAACAGTAAATTAACAAAACAAAACGTCTACCTACGCCATGATAGAGGTTAAAAACATACAAATGATCCAGACAATTGAAGGCCAAAAACAAAAAAATGTGCGAGTATACAAGAATTATTTTTAAGAAAGATAGCATCTTGCTAGAACGTGCAATTTTGAATTAAAAAACAGTTGTTATGTAATTTGCCACTTTTACCAAATCGAGGTTCTCATGATGACCAACAAATAGAACGTACAAATTTGAACTATTAACAGTACCTACACAGTGTTTATGTCATTTGCCACATCTGCAAAATCAAGGGCTTATGATGGCCAGCTTACTACACGGGCGAAACCGTGTCAATCAGCTAGTCAAAAATATTCGTGAAATTCCGTTCTTTGTAAAAAAAGATGTTTTCGTAAAATCGTTCGTGTACAGCTCTTCGAAAGCGTAGAGCATTTTTTCGGAGCTCTATATCTTCGTAAAGTGTTGTACCATCATATAAATTAATTATTTTTTAAAATTTTCATACAAAAAATGACATCGCTAAAAGAAGGCCTCCTTCTTAAACCAGCCAGTACCAGCCTATAGTTCTTCTCCTCTCACTTAAAAAATATTCTAAAAAACTAAATTAAAAATAAAACTAAAATCTAAACTATATATAAAAATATTCACCCATGACTTGGCAGTGTGCCAAGAACACTCGCAGCATTCCCCCGCTGCACAGCGATGCTGATTTGCTCGAAAAAAACCGCCAACCCTCTTGTCACATACACCATTAATAAAATTGTATTAAAATTGATATAAGACCCTCTCATCTTGTGGCCAGGCGTGGTGAATGTAGGCCAAATTCTTGGAGGATTTCCAAAGGCATTGGAGGTCTCTGAGGATAATGAACGAACAATAGTATTACTTTATGATAACATTTTGGTAGATACATTCCTCGTGCACCGCTATATTTTCTATAATTTCTCTGGTAGATAAACAGCTTCACAGCAATGACAAGTTACGTGCAGCTTTGCTCCTGTCCCCGCTTGTGCCATCATTTCATTATGTTTCCATAATTTCTCTATTTGTGGTAAATTTTCAGAGCGTATTCTCGAATTTTCCTTAAAACAAAGAATGAAAATAACAAACCCAATGTAAGACATTATACAATTAACATCGCTATCCACAGACAGGGTATAAATATATATATATATACATATTAAATTATTTATTTAAGGTCGCTATTAACAACATTCGAATTCTACAGTGGGTTTAAATATTTTTAAACATATTAACCGTAATTAAGAAGCTCGCCAACCCGTCTGGCCAGCGTGGCGAGTGTAGGCCAAATTCTCCAGATATATGTTCTGGAAGGCTCATCTCCAACAGTGGAGGTCTAGGACGCTGTGTTCTAGGAGCTGTAATAATAAATAAATAAGAGGCTGAACACATCCTGATAATGTTCATCACTGAGGCACATTTTTAGTGTTGGGCGTAAATTGAAGCGAGATCTGTCATTATCGTACGCACTGCAATGCTATTAGGAGGTGACTATCAGACACCTCAGAAGTACATCTATCGCATTTATTTTTTGGATTTTTTGTTATAAGGTGGATGTGTGTTAGGTTGGTATGCCCGATTCGCAGTCTAGTTAGTACAGATTGGTCATGTCTACATGTCCGGGGGACTGGGGTTTTATCCAATACTGAATTACGGACTAGGGCTAGAGATCTAGTATTGTTGGTTTTCCACATAATGTCCCAGTAGCTATTATTATTTATTTATTTTTTTACTCCAGCTTTAATCTTAAAAGAGATAAAATATTGGGATACATGACAAAAGTACGTGTAATAATCTTAATATATTAAACAAAGTTGTTAGAACATTCATGATTATACTAATGAGACGCACTCTAGAGGACTAGGAAGGAGGAGTGAGTGTCGGTGGTCAAAAGATCACCAACCTACGCTACGCTGACGACACAACTCTTTTGGCTGCATCTGAAACAGAAATGGCGAGACTGCTTAATAGAATGGAGCAAATAAGTAACGATGTGGGTCTTCAAATCAATAAACAGAAGACAAAGATCATGGTGGTAAACCGCATCACGAAACTGGAGCTCACTGGGGCGCTTAAACTAGAACACGTTACTGAGTTCACATACCTGGGCTCCAGTATCTCTAACACCGGTTCGTGTGAAGCGGAAGTACGCCGAAGGATTGGCATGGCCAAAAATGCTATGAGTCAGATGAAAGGAATATGGAAAGATATCACTATTGGTGATACACACTAAAGTAATATCACTATTGGGACCAAAACAAGACTCGTCCGCAGCCTCGTATTTTCCATATTCCTATATGCTGCCGAAACCTGGACCCTCAAAGCATCTGATCGTAGCCGCGTCGACGCCTTTGAGATGTGGTGCTGGAGGCGTATGTTGCGCATTCCGTGGACAGCGCGGTGAACCAATGTATCAATACTCAAGGAGCTCAAAGTCACTACCAGGCTCTCTTCTATCTGCCTGCAGCGAGTCCTTGAGTATTTTGGTCATATAGCACGAAAAAGTTCGGCCAACCTGGAAAAGCTGGTGATCACGGGTAAAATCGAAGGCAAGAGGCCCCGTGGCCGAAGCCCGATACGTTGGTCTGACCAGATCCGAACCATACTTAACACCCCAGTCCACAGTGCGCTGCATGCCGCCGTGTGCAGACCCGGATGGCGCAGCATCGTCCGAGACAAAGTGATCCGTGGAGGTGGTCACGACCCTCAGCATTGAGGAAAACGACGCAAGGAGGAGGAGGAGAACACTTATAACTCGAGAACGGCTGGACCGATTTTCATGGTTTTTGATTTTTTTGGATTTGTGTTTTTTTGAATAGCATTATTAACTATTAGAATAAATGTTGGAATTGCCAGCTTATTTGTCCCCAGACTTTTCCATTAGCCGTTTGTTTAACGTTAATATATTATATTCGGTTGCGGATATAAATTGTTAATAGTAGGTACTGTAATGATTACACATTTTATTAGATATGCAATGATTATGAGTTGGAATGCGGAAGAAGTTGACAAAGATGGACGTGGGTGACAAGTGACATACAGATACTATATGCGTAGGTACACGAACCACTGCAAGAGCAAATTATAAAAAAACATTTTCATATACTCAATATTAGACAGAGAAAAAAGCAAAAGCCATCATAACAATTAACCTTACTAACCCATTTTACTTATTAACCTTAATTATTTAATATTGTTGTTATCTGATTTTATTTTTCTCTTTGTTTACATTTTATGTATATAACTTACCAATTTTATATTTATATTTATTCAAAGTAATATACAAACAGTATACAAGAATTACAATATTAAATAATTAGAAAGAAAACCTAAACTTAAGTAATAAAAAAAAAAAACAAACTACCTCCTCCTTGCGTCGTGTTTCCTCATTGATGAGGGTCGTGACCTCCCGATGAATTGGTGTGCGTCTTGATGATAGCACGCCACCCGTTCCTGTCTTCGGCGGCATGCACAGCATCATGGACGCTAGTGTTGGTGGTGGAGCGGATTTGGTCGGACCAGCGTATCGGGCTATGGCCTCTCGGTCTCTTTCCTTCCACCTTGCCAGTAACAAAAAGTTTCTCCAGGTTATCCCCTCCTTTTCTGGCAATGTGTCCGAAGTACTGGAGTATCCGACGAAGGCATATGGTGGATAGCCTAGTCGATATGGCTAGTTGGTTTAAAATCGATACGTTAGTACGATGCAACAAACTACACTACAAATAAAACTTAAAATTAATAACTAAAATTATAACCGTCCGATGGGCGTAGTGTGCCGACGACACTCGCTGCGTTCCCCCGTCGAACGGCGAGGCTGACCCTTAGAGCAAAATAGTCTCTACTCGTCACCAATCGCCAAGCGGACTTTTTCCCCAAGTTCACGAGAGAACTGCCTCCGTGGTCTAGCGGTTAAGTCCGTGGATTTAGACTTGGAGGTACCGGGTTCGATTCCTGGTCGGGACACAAATATATTTATCAATGTAAATAAATACATTTAATTATTATTTAATTTATTTGTGATATTTCTCGAGTTTGGTACGCTGGAGACATCGACGAGCTTGCCACTTGTCATGATGGCCTATAGTAAAGTTGGCTAAATGTGAATCCGCTTATTTATAATCGTGGTTTCTGACCACCCCGAAAGGGAAACGGTCGTGATGATACTTTACTTTACTTAATTTTTTTTCACGAGAGAACTCCAGAGCCTACTTGGACCACGGACTCATCGTTGATGTTTACATACCAATATTGTGAATTTATTCATGAAGTTCCTAGGGAGAACATTGACTACTAGGACACAGCCCAATTAGTTGTCGTACATAACTGTTCGTCCTCTACCTAATTCTAACTATACGAATTTCTGTACATGCCTTAGGCTGGGTTATATTAAAATAAAGTATATGTAATTGTAACTATTAAAGTAAACAATAATAAATGATTCATTGTACATTATATTTATATATATAGTAGTTCCATATTAATGGATATGAAAATGTCACTCATTTAATACAATAATTGATTGACAATTCGGGTGCCGACGTATTCCGATTGAGATCCGAGTTTTACCGATGGAAATACATTATCCACTATATCTGTACAGTGTTGCCAGACTTTTAAGTGCCCCATAAGTATATTTAAATATGCTCGTAGAGCAGTGGGCGTCCAACCTTACCACCTAATACCGGCCTACGACCAACCTAGTTGCAACTTGTGAATAATACCTTTATTGTCGGCTCTGTTTGTGTTAAGATAATCAAAGGGCCCTTAACAAAACCGTTCGATTAGATTCATGGTATGGTTCCATTGTTCGGCTTGATTGGAGATAATTTTGCTTTACCTTCAAAACAAAGGACATTTTTCCAAGGACGGATATTGATGAAATGTTGTTTATCATAAATCCCATTAAAATACTGCCTCCGTAGTCTAGCGGTTAAGTTCGTGGATTTAGACTCGGAGGTACCGGGTTCGATTCCTAGTCGGGATACAATCATATTTATTAATGTAAATAAATACATTTAATTAATATTTAATGTCTTTAAAATGCTGGACTGGAGAACCTGTGGAATTAAAGTCAACGGAGAATACATCTCGCACCTCCGATTCGCAGATGACATAGTCATAATGGCTAGCTCGCTGGAGGATCTTAGCAGAATGCTGAACAGTCTAAATGCGTCATCGTGTAAACGTGTCAGTAAACATCGTGATTAGCCGGCATAATGGTAGGGACTGATGTCGGTCGTTTATTGGCTGGCCTCAGTTGCTCCATCAGGAAGTAAGTAATGCGGAATAGGAAAGTGGGGATAAGTTTATAGAGTTCCTTATAACACTCACCGTGTTAGCTTGTAGAACAAGCTCAGAGAGGCATTTTTTTAGCCAACTAAGTAGGTACAATTGACATATCACTCTGTATGGAAGTTACCACTTATCTTCTCAAAACATAATCTTCCTAATCGATGTAAATTACCTTAGTAAATACTTTTACTTTATCCTGTACTATAAATAGTAAATAGAACACAGACTTTGATATGTACGAGTATAGATAGGCCCTAACTAATATTTATAAAAACGTATCCACGTAACTAATCTAAATCACAAAAGTCTATTAGTTTCTAGTCGCACCTGATTGGTCGATTCGCGCTGCACCTTCACATGATTAATTCGTATCGTATGTCCAGCTGATTGGTTGATTTGTACTGTGCCTCCAGCTAATTGGTTAATTCTGGAGCCAACTCTGATAAGTGGAAATCGGCACGTTATTTAACTGCGATTTGTATCGCACAGGCTTATATTATATACATCGATGTTCACATCTGATAGTGACTATGACATAAACATAATGTATAAATAAAGATTATGACCACAAGAGTTTGCGCATGATTACCCATTAGGTGTATCAGGTTAGATTTCATATTTTTTGACGACGACGTAACTGGCCTGCAGCTCTACCCACAATAATATTTTTTGCTTTAAGGTAGAATTGTGCTGGGTTTTAAAAAAAGATATCGTACATCATTTTTTTTATTTTATTATTATTTTGTTAAAGTATCATCACGACCGTTTCCTCGAAAGGGTGGTCAGAAACCACGCTTATAAATAAACGGATTCACATTTAGCTAACTTTACGATAGGCCAATCATGACAAGTGGCAAGCTCGTCGATGTCTCCAGCGTACCAAACTCGAGAAATATCACAAATAAATTAAATAATAAATAAAAGTATTTATATACATTAATAAATATTTTTGTGTCCCGAACAGGAATCGAACCCGGTACCTCCGAGTCTAAATCCACGGACTTAACCGCTAGACCACGGAGGCAGTATTATTATTTTGTTATTATTATTATTCACATTATAAGCACCTAAAACGTCAGAAGCGATTGCGACGAATCACAGCTCAATCAACAGCCGTCTCCATCGGTTTCGGTCCTCGGCGTAATGGATGGCCTGGTGTACAGGGATGTTCAGGTGGTCAGTCACTGGGGCTTTTTCCTCTTGTTCTTTTACCGTCTGTCTACCTTGCCCGTAATTAGAAGTTTTTCAGAATTCAGGCAAAGCAGACGGTAGAGAGTCTTTACTCCCTGGTAAGGTTTAGCTCTTAGAGCGCATAAATGTCAGTACGTCGTGCAGTCCAAGGGACTCCGAGCAAACGACGCCAGTACCATATCTCATACGCATCAATCCTCGCTCTATCCGCGACTTTTATGGTTCATGTCTCCGAACCGTACAGAAAAATAGAGAAGACAAGTGTTCTAACGATGTGAATTTTTGTCTTTCTGGATATGTTACTGTCACCACATATTCTGTTAAACTTCGCAGCCAAGTGAGGCTTTTACTGACAGTGGAGCCGAGGTATATAAAATTGTCCACGGTTTTAAACAACTAGGTCTTAATAATAGTTCGTGGCTGTAAAAAGGCCGTGTCAGCAAAATGACTAGTCAACTAACAATCACCTGATGTATACCAAAAAAGACAAACCTTCGATATACGAGTATTATTGATTCACTCAGAAACACAGCATTAGATTTCAATTAATACCAGCCTACGTGTTCAAAACTTGACTAATAATTATCTTTTAAATGATCACAAAATATAGCGGACTTAAATTAATTCCAGCCTTATTTTGACAAGAGGCACGCCGGATGCGTGCACGTAGGCGTTGACGTGACGTAGAGCGTCCCACTATATAAAAGTACCAAACTTTATGGCTAGCTTACGTGGGAATAGAATATTCCAAAAGACCACAACATCAAGTCTAATAAATATCTCTCATAGAAGAAATGATTAGGAACGGATTCAGTCTGTCGTCAAAACATAGAACGGGCTATACGGAATCATACAGTACTGCCTCCGTGGTTAAGTGGTTAAGTCCGCGGTTTAGACGCGGAGTTACTGTGTTCGATTCCCGGTCGGGACACAATAATTTATTTGTGATATTTCTTGAGTTTTACATCCACGGGCTTGCCACTTGCCATGATTGGCCGGCTGTAAAGTTGGCTAAATGTGAATCCGCTTTATTAAAAGCGAAAGTGATGGTACTTTTACAGAATTGTGTTTAGTAGAGAGAGTATCAGAATCGTGTCTCCGGCTTGCCACTGAACATGAGCTGCGAAAGAAAAGCATAAATAATGTTAAGGGTTATAGATGATCAGTATTTTGTTTATTGCAAGTCCATGATACTCGTTTTCTCCACCCACACCTAATATTGGTCTACAAACAGTGTTAATTTCGGCCTCCGTGGTCTGGCAGTTAAGTCCGTGGATTTAGACATCGACAAGCTTGCCACTTGTTATGATTGGCCTATAGTAAAGTTGGCTAAATGTGAATCCGCTTATTTATAGGCGTGGTTGCTGACCACCCCGAAAGGGAAACGGTCGTGATGAACTTTACTTTTATAATGTAGCATACATGTATTATAAACTTTTTTTAAAATATTTACCATAATGTTTAATTAAAGTTAAATAAATTTACAATTATTAATAATAAATAATTTATTTTCCAAATAAGAATTATAATTATTAAATCTAGGTTATTTTCTATAATATAGCTAACTGTATATGCAAAAAAATATTGATGTTTACGTATTTAGTTCAATAAAACAATATAGCCCTGTGTATAGTCCTGTGTGGAAAATAATATATGAAATTTATAAGTCTGAAATATATGTATTATATATACACCTCGAAGTGGCGACCTCCAAATTACTGCACGGCAACTCGTGAAACTGAAAAATCATTCCGCTGATAAAAATACTTCCATACCATTTTTTTGTCCAAGCCTAGTGCTGTTATTGACTCGACTGACTGAAAATGATCGTGGGTCAATCTTGCGTCCGTATACCAAACGCAAGTCAGTAGGATGCAGCATGGTCGGTTAAAACACCCATATAGGACGTGATAAGTTTAGTAGGATATTATTTATTGGATCATAATAAAATAATTACATTTAGTGAGCACTGCTTTTTGGTTCAGTTAATTGTTAAGACATCCAACAGGATCCTACACCAATTTATCCTATCCACGGGCCGAGCGTAGATTTTGTAATATACATAGACGATTCTACCAGGCTTAATTTTGAAATGAATGTGGATGGGATAAACTGGTGTAGGATCCTGTTGGATGTCACATTAATAATACAGTGCATCTATCAACATTGTAACCAACATCTCGGCAACTGTATGCTGCAGTAGCAACTAATACCACTAATTTGATTTTCTATCGCAGTAAAACTATGTATTATGTACCTGACCATACAATTGACATCTAGAATAATTATTTATTGAATTATATTTGACATTGAAACCTATTGGACCAATAATTATTATTTATGATTTATAAGACTGTGCCAATGTTTCTAAATTTGTAATTTAATTTTTATAATAGTTAAAATTTAGCATGCCGTCACTGGCGAAACATGTGAGTTGTCTATAAAACTGAGACCATACTCGAATCTGTAACCATATGTTTTTTAGCAAATAAAATATTTTATTTCATTTCAAATATATATATACTTTTATTATTTTAATATGCCTGTATAATAATATTATTTTACTAGGCCACACACCCTGTTTATCCTTTCGTTTTTCTTAAAAGTTGCCTTAGCGACAACACAAGTCCCAAGTTGTCCCAGTTTGCAGTGTGACAGCGACTCTCCTTAATTGGGAGCACCCAGGCATACCGCTCCTTAGCCGCACACAACACGTCTAGCTAACCGACTGCATTTAATGATAATGTAAGGTGTACGATCTATCGATATACGTCCATAAAACGCGCTGATTGCAGGCGCAGCAAATATTATGTATTAGGTAATTATCAAGAATAAATCAGTCGTTTAACAACACTCAAGCTGTCTGGTCATTTACATCTTCCCTAGCATTAGCAGAATCCAATCTGTAGCAGTGATCAGGCAGCACCAGCATTTGGGCAGCAGTCCGTACATTTTTTTTTGTGGTCCTTCGAGCCGGATCGATCGATCGGTCGGATCGGTCGGTCGATTTAGTCAAAACACTAAATGCATTTAATCATTAGGAATGTAATCGCATAAACTGAAGATCTATATGAAACGTACTTAGACTTTGTTTACGGTAAATAAAGTCTAATAATTAATTAATTACTCGTATAATCAAATAATATATAAAAGGAAATTTAAAAAAAATGTGTAACCGACTGCCTTCGTGGTCTAGCGGTTAAACTCGTAACCTTAGACGCTAAAGTACCGGGTTCGATTCCTAATCGGGACATAATATATATTTTTCAAATTATTTGTGATATTTCTCGAGTTTGGTAGGCTAGAGACAGCGATTGCCAGTTGTCATGATGGGCCTATAGTAAAGTTGGCTAAAGTGGTTTCTGACCACCCTGGAAGGGATACGGTCGTGATAATACTTTACTTTTATCAATAACTTAGTTTACTAAATGTATAAAACATAGACCGTAACTTTATTATTACTTAAAAGTGTCAATATAAATACAACCAGTATAAAAGAATTACAATATAAAAGCTACCTAAATAATAAAATTAAAAATAAACTAAACTATAAATAAAAAATGTCCTCTAGAAACGTCCCATCCGAGATAGTCCCAAGGAGACTGGCAACATTTCCCCTCTGTATAGCGAGGCTAATACGTTGGCAGAAATAATTGCCAGCCTTCCTGTCTCCAGACCTTTCTGTCTTGCTTTGATAACTCCTTGGCCAAGCGCCTCGCTGACGAATGTATAAAATAATTCATCATTTATCTGTGATGAATCTGATGGTCTCTAGGAAATCAGACTCCTAAACCTCCACTTTTGGAGATTGGTATTTCAGAACATATCTGGATAATTTAGCCTACACGAGCCATGCTGGCCAGACGGGTTGGTGTAAATTTATTAACAATTTCACAAATTTTACTGTGCACGTGCCGGGTCCATTGTGTGTGAAAGAGTGGTGTCTCGGGCTTGCGACAGACAATAGGCTGGTTTACAAAGAATCTATTAAATCTATGACTTTATTCGTTCCTTCAAACATACCTCCATCTTTACTTCCCACGGTGCTATGTCTCAAGACCAAAAGGCACAAACACGTAGTCATTCACTCATATTTGCGACATTTGGGCAATAATAAAGGTTGTTCCAACAAGAGCGCCGGATTTTATTTTAAATAAAAAAATGGCTTTATTTCCTGCACCAATTGAACGCGTGCAAATGCAGATATTTTAACAAAATTATTTATAGTTCTTCTGGAAATGTTTAATTCTTGACCACGATGCCGCATGGAAGTTCTCGGCCACAGATTCACACACTATGACTATATTTTCGACTGATCGACAAGGACGACGACGATTAATGATCTTCTGATCCATCAGCGTAAATTTGGTCTCAAATTTTGTAATTAAACATCTCACTGTCGATTCATTTAACGCATTATTGCAACCGAAAACTTAACGTAATTCGCGAACTGTTTTCGCAAAACATTCACCTTTTTGTAATGTGTTTTTACAATGATTAAACGTTGTTGGTTTGAATACTTCTCCATATTCTTAAATCTAATAGTCTGTACGTGACAACTGTCTAAATAAAATCACCGTACAACTCGTATTAACAAAATGGCGGCAAATTTAATCCCGCGCTCTTGTTGGGACACCCGCTATGTAATTGTCACGACCAAATCAAACTCGACCCCTCTGCGTCTAAACTTACAGTCTAGACCACTAACAGCCTGTTTCTCGAACGTATTTTTGGTACTTAATTATTACTTAAATAAAAATTAATGGTTTTGCAAGATATGCGTTTCACAAACATAATTTAAAAAATAAAAGGATCGTCATAAATTTTAAGTAAAATATAAACTATGAAACATTTTAATGTTGTGATATTTTTTCGTGAAACTAGATTTTATCAAATTTAAAAAATGGTAATAGAAAAATGTTATTATGACATGGTTTACTATTTGTGATCTTAGTATTATTGTTTTTTTTTTTAATGTAATGCATTAGATCACATCTGTATAAAATATTTGCTCGCCAAAACTTAGCAATTGTACCTACTCTTAAGTTTACTTTAAGACCTGTCAATTTGTAAATATGACATGCAAATAAATAAATTATTATTAATAAAAAAAAAATTATTCCCTATCTAGGAAATAATTAAGTAGAGCTTCGATAAACCGGCTGTAAGGCAGTAGTACTGGTAATTATATACTCGAAGGGTGCAGTCACCGGGAAAGTCGTAATTAAAATTAGCTCTAATTACGAAGTTAAGAAAAAATCAGTGCCTTTTATAGATTTTGATTCAAAACATGTCCGGTCTGCACTAAGTGGGACGTGTTTCAAAACTTTAATAAAATTGTCTATCTTTTACGTAAGATGTTGCGTCGACTACCGTTCTGATTCGTACTAAAAGTATAATTTAGTTAAAACGATTTGTTTAGAATACCGATAGCTATTCAACTAATTTACTTAATGTAAACTAATATACATTAAATATAAATCAAAAGCTACCTAAATAATAAAATTAAAAATTAACTTAAATATAAATAAAAAATAAGACGTCCCATCCGAGATAGTCCCAATGAGACTGGCAACATTTCCCCTCTGTATATCGAAGCTAATACGTTAGCAGAAATAATTGCCAGCCTTCCGGTCTTTCCGTCAGCCGATTTGGCAACTCCTTGGCCAGGCGCCTTATTTACTGAATATTTGATGATTTTTCATTATAAAAAGTAAAATATCATCACAACCGTTTCCCTTTCGGATTGGTCAGAAACAACGCTTTTAAATAAGCAGATTCACACTTAGCCAACTTTACTATAGGCCAATCATGACAAGTGGCAAGCTCGTCGATGTCTCCAGCGTACCAAACTCAAGAAATATTACAAATAAATTTGATATTAAATTATATTAAGTAATAATATTAATATAATTTAATATCAATATAAATTAAATGTATTTGTTTACATTAATAAATATTTTTGTATCCCGACCAGGAATAAACCCGGTACCTCCGATTCTAAATCCACGGACTTAACCGTTAGACCGCGGAGGTATATTTTCATTATATTAATTGCAAAATGATACCTTGAGCAGATTAAAAAAATGCCCTAATTATAATAGAGGATGTCCAATCCAATCACAAACACGTAAGAATACTCACCAATGATCATAAATTACGCATCGTTACCGCCGCAATAAAAGTAACTCGATTTCGCGGGACCAGGGCAACATCACGCCAGGATTACCTAATGAACAGTACAAAAAAAGCATTTGGCGTACCCCAATTAGGCAAGATAATAACCTCATCAAGGCCTGAGTTTGATATCGTGTCACACCTACCAAGCATAAATCTTGTTTTTACAGAAAATATATAAAAAAATACTTACATAATCACGACCGTATATCTTGCTTGCTCATGCAAATAAATAAATTCATTTCATCATTTCATTTCATCTCATCTCATCTCATCTCATCTCATCTCATCTCATCTCATTTCATTTCTTGGTGCTAAGAAGTAGGTTCACATTCAGCCAACTTTACTAGGATGACGCAAAAATACTGGCACCATGAAAATTACTTATATTTAAAATTATATTAATGACACACCAAAACACTCGTGGAATCGTTAATAAATTGTCATAAATAAAAAAAAAATACATCAGAACCTCGCCAGTAAGGCGGTGTAGACCAAATACTCCAGAAATTTCAGAAAGGTCCAACAGATCTAGGACTTTAGGTGTTGTGATGATAAATGATGACAAGTAATTAAAATATCTACTATCTAATTTCTCTGTCGATGAGCTTGCTATTTGTCATGCGGGGCTTGTATAGCAAAGTTTGCTGAATGTGACCTCCTCGCTGCTTAATAAAAACGTGATTTTTGATCATTCTAGTCGTGAGGATGCATAACTATTTATTTTTAGATAACTTCAAAAAATAAAAACGTATAATGACGCCGATTGGTATAGAAGAAAAACTCTATCTAAAAACCTTTACCTACCGGCTCATATGAAGTTTAACAAAGTTCTAAACAGCAAAGGAAAGATCATCAATCAAAATAGTTGCAAACATTGACCATATATAACTGGTATATTGACCGAGCCATTATGACGATTTTTTTATCAACTTGTTTTGTTCCTTTATTTCAATTAAGCTTATGATTGATATCATATTTAAACGGTATTATATGTCTCTTTATAATTAATATGTAGTTTATCGCTTAAAACAATAATATAATTAATTTATGATATTATATTATCACTATTACTACATATTATAAAACAATTTTTTTTCTTTCAAAATAAATAAATAAAATAAAAGTCCTCCGCCACGTCTGTCTGTCTGTTCGCATTAAACTGAAAAACTATTGCACCAATTTTTATGCTGTTTTCACCAATGGATAGAATGGAAGGTTTTGGTATATAATTGGTTAAGTTTTTGTATACATTAACGACATTTGGTGGAGGTGTGGGAAAAAAATAAGCTTTTAACGAAAACGCTGCCTTAATCCTTTAAGATATAGCAAAATAATGTACGGTAGAATTGTGCAGCTTATATAGGTCTACAGAAAAGTTTGTCATGGCATATGTCTATCTTTTAAGGATAACATACTATGTCCATTTTAATACTTGAAAAAAGTGCATTTATGAAGCGGTAATCTATTTACTTACTCTAATCTACTTACACAAATACGCTTTTAATCCTTATCATTTTATATACGTTAGTTGGATTGAGTTCATAAAGAATATTTTTTACCTTTACACCATGCAAATTAAATGAATACCTTAGGAGATATAGCAAAATCAAAATATTGCGCAACGAAATTAATTTCGTATCGCCGATCACACGGGCAAAGCCGGGTGAACGGCTAGTAATTATATATATTATTATTTAACAATCTATAATGTTTCTTCGTAATTTACAGGCGCTTATAAAGATGTCAGCCACAAAGGTTGGTTGGTAGAAAATGCATTTTAAGCTTGCTTATGTACATGCACTTGTTTTGGTATTTTACGATTAATTGTTATTATTGACTACGCGATGATCACATTGAAGCTTTTGAACGATAAGAGTTTTTACTGGTTTAACTTGAGTAGGTCATACTTCTCGTCTGATAGCGGGACGCGAGCTTCAAGAGCAAAAAAACATAAATCCGTAGTCCCTACCACTTTCCTACTAGCGAGAGAATATTGAGTATCCATACTAATATTATTAATGTCAAAGAAATATTGTCTGTATGTTTGTCCGTCCTTTACGTCTTGTTAGGCATTGAATTAGGATTAGGTACTATATATAATAATAATAATAAAATTCTTTATTGCACACAAAATATACAAAATAAAAATATGTATATAATAGCATAATACTATAAAGGTATTCTCTACCAGCTAACCGTATATATATGACCGGTTTTTATGAATGAAGCAATAATGTTCCTTGGATCCCACGAACGGATATATACCATCATTTAAGAACCAAACTAATGCACCTAGTTTGTATTTGAACGCCTAGGCATACATATAAGTCAATGTTTGGTGACAATATGTCATTCTGCGAGTCTTTAGAACCGGTCGTTATTGACATTGATGGTCATCACGACTCACACGTTATACAGAGGCAGAGACCACACAATGTACAGGCCTTGCATAAATACCTTATACATTTCTATAAAGTGCAGATTACCTATCATGGGACACTGGATATACAGATATCGATTTAGATTGATTTATTTTATTAAATAGGCATTGTAACAAGCACAATAAAATGATATGAATATACAAAATAAATATTTAGCCTCCGCCGAGCATTAAAGAAGCTCTGAAAATAGCTAAATTATTGGAAAATTACTTCCTTTATTACCAACATGCCTCAATATCGCAAGATATTATTTCTTACGAGTATTCTTATTCTTAGTGTATCACCGTACATTCGCACTGGAATTTGGTTAAGTCAATATAATTTAAACAAAATTATACACAATATATTTTTAACGTTAAAATATCTGTTTTACCTGGAGAGTGCAAAGTGAAGACAAGGAACAGAACTGGTAGTGTCATAGGAACATCAACACAACATAGGTACCTATGTTAAATATAAATATCTACCTTAGGTAAATAAATTAAGCTCCGGCTGTATATGGGCCTTATCAATAAAATTATATATTATTACATACCTACTTAACTAATAAAATTTAATAGTCATTTGAATAATTCGTAAAATAAGTAGTAAAATACAACAAAATTACTGGTGCAGCAAAAGACGTCAGACAAAAATAACAGACTATACGCAATAGCGTTCAAATAAGATTATTTTTTATGTACTTAACTACTAACACTAGTGTGAAATAAACTTTTTATTTTTCTAATTTTGATATTTCTTCTATACAATTATATAATATAATAATAATAATATAATAATAATATACTATAATAAGTAATATATTAACGACAACTCTCTATAACGCTATAAAATGCACAGTCCCTTCAGTGTCGTTATATAGAGTTTACACTGTATATCCATCCAAACAAGAATTATTTAAATCGCATGATCATTAATAAAAAAAATATTCGTGAACACACATTAAAAGAAGAAATACCTACCTGTATAACATCCTTTCGTTCAATTCTATCTAAATAAAGGCGCCGCGTATAAAGTTTTGTTCCTAGTTCAAAGTTTCACCTAAATATTTTTTTAATAGTAACACTGTAATTTATGTCCCCATCCAACATGTATTTATTATAAATAATAAAAAATTCCAGACAGGTCACACAGCGCCATCTAGTTTCCGTGGTAAGCTACGAGGCTTGTGTTACAGAAACTAGATGGTTGATAAACTACATATTATACTTTTTTTTTTTGTAAATATATACATATTATACATATAAACACCCAGACCGAGACAAATTATACAATGTACAACTTGCCCCCGGTGAGAATCGAACCCACGACCTCCCGAGTTCACGGCAACGTTTGTTACCACTAGACCACGGAGGCGGTATATGTTAAACCTTACAGCTATATTTCCACATAGTTAAAAAATCTTTAAAATTGCCTGCTTCACAGATTTTCGTATTTAATTTCGTTGGCTCCTAGCTTCTACACTATACCGATTTTGTGGTTACCCTTATGTGACGATATATATTTATCATCGTTTATCCATTATTGTCTATTTTGTTTTCGTCCATTCTGTTTTTTTATATGGAGATTTCGCCGTCTCCTTCTAGCTTAGGTATTTTTAACAATAAACGACATTGATAAATTACTGAAGTATTTTACTTCCGTTTAAATTATGAAACTCTCACGCCGGCATAGTAGCAGGTGCTTTTAAGTTTAAACATTACGTACTGCTTAACATTAGATGTCATGACATTTTCGAGTGTTTATACTATAGTCAAAATAATCGTGAAAAGGGTTTTTTTGCAATACCAGTATAGTCTTGAATAACCTAGCACGCGCCATTTATGGTAATAACATGACATCTTGTTTTCTTTAATTATATATTAAACATTCTCTAAATACTACTTAATAACCTTAAAGCTAAATTCTACTGCAAAAATTCCTGCTTACATGATTATGTCTACTATTATGAATTCCTAAATGACAAGGCAATTATATAAAAATTTGGTTAGACATTAATTTTAAATGTATATTATGTAGGTATTTTAGTTAGAAATAAGTTAGACTATTTAGAGTTCTAAGAATCTTTTAAGTTTTTCATTACAGCCCCTAGAACACGGCGTCCTAGACCTCCACTGCTGGCGATGGGCCTTCCAGAACTGGAGAATTTGGCCTACACTCGCCACGCTGGCCAGACGGCTTGGAGAGGAACTTTTAAGTTTTATTATTGTGTATTTAACAAATTAGATGTGAAGGGCACGGGCAATTTTGAAAGAGAAAATATTTTGTATTCGTTTTGAAAAAGAATTTGTTTGACATATTTTTATTTTGTTTATTCTGTTTATTAATAAAATGTACTGACCTAAATTTAATTATATAATGATGACTAAACTTACTGGATAAGAATATATTTAAATAAAAACAATTTTTGCATGCAATGGAATAACGTCTTAAATCGTGGTAGCTAATTTTGTTTACTCTTCCCTTTTTAGATGCTAGAAGCAATTCTATCCTGACAATGTGCGTATAGACACTCGAAATGGATGGATTAAGAGTAAGCCACCAGGGCCTTCGCGCGCATTCCGCCGAAGGCTCTGCTGGCAGGATCACGCAGGCTGGTCTGGCAGCTCGCAGTCCAGAGGGAACAGCAGCCAAGGGCATGGCCATCAAGGGACACGAAGATCTATGGGTAGAAATACAGGCCAACACCTTCAGGAATTGGGTCAATGAAACTTTGAAACCCGAAAATATTAAGGTAAATTATTATATATAAATAACTGTCCATATCATCGTTTAACTTCAATATTCCACAGCTATAAATACATGAATAGGAGCTTTTGAAATTTAAAAAAATTAATGTGTAGGTACTTATAACGCTCAATTGTGATATTTATTTTGTAAATCTGATATAGCTAAGTTTTCTTTGCAGATTCCTTTCATAGTCAGATTAAACATTGACAGGTCAATGGAAAGCTAAGGTCTTTAGACCACGTTGCTGCTTATTCTTCCACTAGAAGTACAATAATTCAAAATAGCTGTACTTGGCTACAACCAGGAAATAAATTTTGACACTTTTGTCCCATATCAAGTGACAAACGACAGATTAAACTAGCTACAACGAACTTTTTTTATACGACCACCTGATTAGTGGCGCGCGTGGCCCATGAAAGTTAGAAACTGGAATCAGACACTCATGACCGATATCGGCATGACGACAATTCAAAGCCAGACCCCGAAACGTGTAGAAACACTACAGTGTTAACCGGCAGACTAGGCAAATTACCACCATCAGTCCGCCTTTCATCTATTTGTTGTTCTCGTTGAAAGTATGTGCCATTTGCAATAATGTCAAATGCCAATTTTAACTTTCAAGGAGAACTAATATTGTAAGCTTGCCATGGTGATATTTATATAAACACTGCTTGAAACAAGACTTACGTAAAAAATAAACCTAATGTTATTATAATAAGAAAACACCAATGTTTTTTAAAATATAGGTAGGTACTTACAAGGTTGGTTGGTGCAAAACCGCAAATTATAATTGTCACTCATAATTGCTAGATTGCGTGGTGACTCCTGCCGTTTTCGTCGAGGTTAAAGTCAACCTTTAAAGCACTGCGGGAATTACATAATTTTAATAATTGGTCTACATACTTGAATCTGTAAGACCGTGGGCGGAGTGACATAATAAACCGATCAGTACCTACTAGTCATGTATATTGAGGGCTTTTAACTATCTTTTTACTAGTTGTTCAGTGTTCAAGTGTGTAGAACACAGTTGTTGGAGCAGGTTTAGTGGATTGTATTGATGAGTGGGTGCGGTGATCTTCAAATTAGATACCTAAATAAGATAAATAATCAGCTAAATAAACAAACAAGGAGCGCAAGCTGGTAAAAAAAGTCACACATATGAGTACATTGGAAGTTATTGTTAGGTTGATGCTATGTGTCTCCAAAGTCGTTGTTATTTTTCACGTTGTCACGGTGTGTCCGGTGGTCGTCTCTTTCTTAGAAGGTCATTGCAGTGGAGGCTCGTGTGTCGGGTCCCGGCCGCATCCCAAAATGGGTGCATCACGCTTAATCATCCAAAATTGATTCATATACCGGGATTGCGCGAACAACAAAGTATCCAAGGTTGATCTCAATATAGTTTTTTTTAAATAAACATACATATTTCATACAGTAGAGGTTTTTTTCTCGCCAAACCGCCTCGCCAGCGCACCGTGGCGAGTGTAGGCCAAAAAAGCTGCTGGTCTTCTGCTAACAGCTTACTTATTAGACCACTTTGCTGCTTAGTATTCTACTAGCAGAAGTAGAATCATTCAAAAGAATTAAATTAATACGTTTCATAAATGCCTGTAATAGGTTTACGTGAATAAAGATATTTTGACTTATGACTTTGAAAAATTCTACAGAAAATTCTGGAATCTTTCTTCTATTATAGGTATTGGATCTGGTGGAAGATCTGCGTGATGGTACAGTGCTATGTGCACTAGTAGAAGCTCTGCAAGGTCGAAGGTTGAAGGGATGGAGTACTCACCCATCCAATCAGCACCACAAACTAGAAAATGTGACCACAGCGTTACAAGCCATCGAAGACGACGGAGTCAAACTTGTCAATATTGGTAAGATACTAAAATTTATATCGCTACTAACTATTTACGCCCTTAATACAAAGACAACGGCGCCGTGTAACGCGTAATAACCGCGATTTATTGACAGATAGAGCGAGATTTTTTAAATTATTTAATGTTTACTTAATGTAAACTAAAGCATAATATTCTAATTATTTTTTTCTTTGGCTGTATCTGTAACATTACTCATTCATATACATCTTAAGTCTTCTTGAGCATTTAAGAATCAAAAAAATATTTATAATGTAAATAAATACATTTAATTTATTTGTGATATTTCTCGAGTTAGGTACGGGCTGGAGACATCGACGAGCTTGCTACTTGTCATGATTGGCCTATAGTAAAGTTGGCTAAATGTAAATCCGCTTATTTATAAGCGCGGTTACAGACCACCCCGAAAGGGAAACGGTCGTGATGAGGATGATACTGTATGATATTAATGTACTTGATAATAAATGGCATTCATAAATATGCCTAATATTGTTATATTGCATTGTAAAAACGATAGCCAATTCTAATTGATAAAAAAAAACACTTGTAGTAATTATAGGTTTATTTGTGTTAGTTTGACGATATTGGGTTTCATACATTTAGTTTGCTTTGCCATTTCCTAGTCTGTTTTAGTTATTCCGTGGTACTACTAGACCACTTAATTGAATTCAAAACATAACGTTTACAACATTTTTTTATCATTTGCAGGAAACGTTGACATAGTCAATGGCAATTTGAAACTTGTTTTGGGTCTGATCTGGTCACTTATTGTACGATATCAAATCGGAAGAAGCAAATTTCCACCAAGGTAAAAACATTTTTTATAAATACAAAAATAAAAAATCTAATTCATTCATAATTACAGCCCCTAGACCTCCACTACTGGAGACGGGCCGTCTGGAAGTTGGCCTACACTCGCCACGCTGGCAAGGATCTGATGTCAATGTTTAATGTCATTTTTTGTTTAACGATTCCACAAGTTGTATTGGAACCGGGACCGACGGCATAACGTGCATTTCGAGGCACGGGATCGGTGGTGTTGTAAAACTATGACAAATGTACGTAAGAAAGGTACATGCCGAGGGGGTTTGACATTGACATTGACCTTTGTAGAATTTTAAGGGTTTACACAACCGACCCACCACCTCATCTATAATGACACACAATAATTGTCGATGTGCAGAACCAGTAGGACATCTCGGACACCATGGGCTTTCTTGTGCTAGAAGTGCCGGCCGCATTCCTCGTCACGCGGCTATCAACGATATCATCCGAAGGGTTCTTATCACTGGAGTACCCGCGATCCCTCTGAGGTTGTGCGAAGCGATGGCAGAGACCAGATATAGATAGATTAAATTATTAGACCCTCAAAAGTTGTTGCCAATAAAAAAAATATGATCTTGATAGATATGGCTTTTGCAAGTTTTGCCAAATCGAAAATCGATTGTACTCTGAAACTTTCTGAAAAAAAACTTTCCAACAGCCTCATCTCACGCCAAACCGAGACAACTTTCTTATTGATACAATTTACGTACTTGGTGATTTCTTGTACACTAGGAAGCAATAAAAATGAGTCACTAAATAGTCATACTTTTTGAAAATTGTTTATAGTAACATAGTATATATGTATATATATTTATAACATTTTATTAGGGGCTTCTAGCCAAATAAAGCATGTCAGCTCCATTATAACTTAACCTAAATCAACAAACAATTATCAATTACCAAATGATAGCATATCTTATTATAAATATAACGTAAGTCTTTTTTCAAGCGATGTTGTTTTTATATAAATATCAACATGGCAAGCTTACAATATTAGTTCTCCTTGAAAGTAAAAATTGGCATTTGACATCATTGCAAATGGCACATATTTTCAACGAGAACAATAAATAGGTGGTAGGCGCATTACGCCTGGTGGTAAATCCACCGTTCGTGCCGATAAATAAAATAAAGTAAATAAATCCACAGGTTTCGGGATCAGGCTCGAATTTCCGTCACTGGGGCATGACACATGGGGCACGGCATAGTGTTAGAGACTGATACAGTCATAAATGTCTGATTCCCGTTCCTAACATTCACGAACCTAACGCGCCACTTGCAATCAGGTGGGCGCAAGATCACAAAATTCATCATCAAATTAAGTGTTTTAGGAAAAAGTAGTTAATTTTGAATAACATAAGGATAGGCCAAATTCTTCAGATATACGAATATGTCCTGGAAGGCCCATCCCCAACAATGGATATCTAGGACGCTGTGTTCTAAGGGCTGTAACGATAATGATTTATTATTGTAGTTAAAAGTATCGTAAAAGTAATCAATACGTTATTTATAAATATAGGCTTCATAAGAGTTTATTAGTGGTTCCTTTTCATTGCTCCCGAGTGTATTTTCGTCGCTATTGAATTATAAATTGCGTTCCATCACGCATTTATTTAATTAAACTTTAGTAAATGAGTTGCCTATTTATTACATTTGAACTCAAATTAAGGCGGCTAATATAAACATGTACCTTGTCGGTAAATAAACGAAAGCATTTTTCTTTACAATGGCTACATTTTGTGACATAAATCTTAACCATGTTTAGTAAAATAGACACTCTTATTTTAAAAAAAATATTCGAGGTAAGATACAAAAATATTTAAATAAAATATATTTAAAACTAATTATAAATAAAACAAATTAAAAATACCTATGAAATAAAAAGCTATTCTACAAAATAAACCAAGGGCTTAACACCTGGAGTCAAAGGATGGTAAAACCTAAAACCCTTTAGTAAAAGACACCCGTTATATGGTGTTGTATTATTAAGTTAATGACATTTAAATATGATTACAAAAACACACACAGTTACCGTTACAATGCCCTAAACATAGATTTAGCATATATCGTAAATATATGATCCCGAAGTTTGATGATAAGAGATTGCCAGTCGTTATTCTATTTATATTTTCTTTATTAGGGTCAATAAAATGCCTTGCACATATTTTTGTTAATTAATAATAATAAGATATATTACGGGTCGACCACGGCCACGGTAAAAAAAATTAAAATGCTGTCAAATGTCACTATTCCACGCGGACAAGTCGCAGTAATAAATAAATAACCAAAAAGTGGTGAAATATATATCTAAGATTACCTGTAGGTATACCCGTTAACAAAGTTTAAAATATAAGATGCAATACCCACCACGTTAGACACTTATTTATATTTAAATGGTTACAGCAAAATAAACATAAGCTAATAAATAATAACAAAATTAAACAAAGAACAAAAGGCTATTGCTTTAATTTAAGCATTGGAGTTAAAGTCATCATATCTTTATTCATGAAAACCTATTACAGCAAAGTCAAAGTATCTTTATTCACGTAAACCTATTACAGGCATTTATGAAACGTCATTAATTTAATTATTTTGAATGATTCTACTCCTGCTAGTAGAAGACTAAGCAGCAAAGTGCTCTAATAAGTAAGCTGTTAGCAGAAGACCAGCAGTTTATCAGATTCCAGTGGCTTGTAAATATGTATTCTGACTGAAAAAGAAACCTGCAAGAAAAACTCAGCTATATCTACAATTTACAAAATAAAACATATACAGAACTACGCCACAACGATCAATTATTAAGAATAAGAATATAATATAAGAATAAGAACGTTTATTGCCACATCAATTAATATAAGAACTAGAGCACAATATTTTAAGATAAGTTTATATGATGTGGCAAGGGTCTTGGCTCAGCTTCACATAATGTGGTGCACTAACTGACGCTGTTTTTATGCCAAAACCCTAGCTCACATACAGGTTTAACTAAATTAACAAGGGGCATCAAGAAAACGACGATAGACACAAAGAAAAAAAACCTGAATATAAAATGTTGTATATAGTATACTATAAATTATACTATTAAAGATAATAATTATATAATAAAATAAATATAAAATTAATGAATTATTAAATCAATAAAGTATAAAATAAATAAATCAACGGCTTCTGGTGGAACTACCGGTCGTAGTGGGAACGAGAGGCCTTAACAGTACGATGTTGTCAAGTAGCAAGCAACTGAATGTCAGGATTAATTCGTAGCCAGGTAGCCAGGTCCCAGGGGAAGAACTCTAGCTAGAACAGTCACTTTAAACTAGGCGCAATTTTCATCTACGGTGTATCTTTACCTCCATTTTCATTTTCTGTACTTGTTCGGTTTCGTTTTTACAACAATCAAATACTTTCTCACTTTGTATATTGTTGTAAGTTTCATAAAAAATAAAATAAAATAAAAACTTGTTCTAAATCGCTACCAATGGGCAAAATGCCAAGGATACTTACTGGCAGCATCATACATTGACCAAGAAATGGTATTATTCGCATACGAATCCACGATAGTGAGTGAAGGTGCAGATGTTGACGAATATGAGGACAATATGAATAATATAATAAATTTTTTGTATACATAATATTGTAAAGGCTGTAAATATTCCCACGAATAAATAAATAAATAAATAATATATATATTAGGTTTTTAATTAAAATTGTAAATACATATATAGTTATAAGTTTATTAGCTTAAATTTGTTCGCTTTTTTATTATTTGATTTCCTATTAGAATTTCAATTTGAATAATACAAGTTGACAAATGCTGTGCTCAACTGTAAAAAGTTTATGAAACTTATCTAGCGGTTAAGTCCGTGGATTTAGGCTCGGAGGTACCGGGTTCGATTCCTGGTCGGGACACAAATATATTTATTATTGTACCTAAATAAATACATTTAATTATTATTTAATTTATTTGTGATATTTCTCGAGTTTGGTACGCTGGAGACATCGACGAGCTTGCCACTTGTCATGATTGGCCTATAGTAAAGTTGGCTAAATGTGAATCCGCTTATTTATAAGCGTGGTTTCTGACCACCCTGAAAGGGAAACGGTCGTGATGATAATTAACTTTTTTTTAAGTTTTTCAAAATTGTGTAATAATAAATAATAATGTTAAGTATATATACTGTTGTTTGAGTCTTAATAAATAAATATAAATGATACAATAAAAAATGATAAACTGGCTAAATTATAATAACTTGCAAATTAACATGTCCAAGAGAGTTTCAACTCCAAACGGCGCAAAACACATCTCCCAAATAAAATGGTATCAATTATATTAAATAGAATCCGATGTTTTTCAGAAAGTTAATGTTATCCTGGCTCCAGTCGGCGTTACCCGAGTGTCGGGTCAACAACCTTACCACAGATTGGAACAGCGGAGTGTTGCTGTCGGCTTTGTTAGACTACTGCAAGCCTGGGATATTTCCGCATTGGAAGGAATTGAGTAAGTTGGGACACAAGCCAAAACACTATTGTCAACCATTATAGCAGCAGGCAAATATATGTGGTCACATGTTGTACTCAGATAATGACGTCATTTAGCCTATGTCTGTCCTTCTAACATCTTCCAAAAGACATTATCCATTTTAGGCTATGTTTTGTACTATTTCCGCTGTTGTACAATAAAAAAAGTGTAAATTTTAGTTTCGATAGTATTGATAAGACTAATGATATTTTGACTATATATTACTGTGCTATTAAGTTATTTATTTATTTATTTGGCCGCCTCCGTGGTCTAGTGGTAACAAACGTTGCCATGAACTCGGGAGGTCGTGGGTTCGATTCCCACCGGGGGCAAGTTGTACATTGTATAATTTGTCTCGGTCTGGGTGTTTATATAACTAATGAAGTAACTGGGATCCTAAATGACAGGTCAAAGACTTAGTTTAGGAGTTAGTGTGTAAATCAATTTGTTAATTGTACTTTTATGAACAATAAAATATTTTGTATTTGTATAATATGTAGTTTATCAACCATCTAGTTTCCGTAACACAAGCCTCGTAGCTTACCACGGAAACTAAATGGCGCTGTGTGACCTTTCTGGAAATATTTATTTATTTATTTGAAGTATAAAATATATAGTTTTCGTATCACTCAAGGCCTAGTAAAAAAATAAAGAATATCAGCAGGCGCTTGACTGATGATAGTAGGTATATGACAGTCAATTATTGTATTATTTATTTAAAACTCTCTGTAGTTATACCAAAAGGTTTTTAAAAGACATAACAACGCGTCTTGTCGTCTTCTCTGGTTTTTTTTTTTCGGTCAAAGAATCAGTATTGCAATTCAGCGGGGAAATACAGCCAGCGTTCTTGCCACCATTCCACGCGGACGGGACTTATATCCTTATCCTTAGTATTAATATAAAAAAAAATTATATTATTAATTATACTCGTATACATTTAATACTAGAGCTGTATTTTAAACATTTTGCACATTTATTTATTTATTTATTTAAAACTTTATTGCACTATGTACAAGGGGCGGGCTTAATGCCGCTAGACATTCTCTGACAGCCAACCTTTGGGACAATGATAACTATAACTTAGATCGATGAGTAGGTGCGAAGACAAAAACAACAAAAAAAAAACAAAAAACAAAAAATAATATATATATACTACATACTAATAGTACTTCCATACATACATATATACATAACTATACTACATACAATATCTACTTATATACGCTGTAGGGAGCTGTTTAAGTAATGTGAGTATACCAATCTTTTGAATATTATTCTGTTGGATGCTTGCCGAACATTGACTGGCAAAGTGTTCCAAAGATTTACTGCAACAACTGCGAAAGAGTCAGACATGAAACCAGAATGATGTGAAGGAATGGAGAGGACAGAGTTGTGTGACGAACGAAGAGACCGATCATGAAGATCATTTATTTATTTATAAACTCTTTATTGCACAAAAAAACTTAAAAGTAATGTACAAGGGCGAACTTAATGCCTTTCGGCATTTTATAACAGCTAACCTTTGGGAGTGTGGTAGAGGATTTGCGGGGTGCATTATTATAAATATACAATTTACATACAATACATAATAATCGTTACATACTACTACTTAAATACATAAATAAATATATATATATATATATATACACAAATACGAAACCAAGCAAGTATGTAGTACTGTTTACACACAATAAAAATAGTATGATAGATATAGGTACTAGGAAGATCTATGTTGTTTGTTTAGAAAGTGAGCGATAAGTAGATTTTTAAATATATTAATAGACGGCGCCCGTCTGATAACCAGAGGAAGTTTGTTCCACTCACGAGCAGCGGAAACTGTAAAAGAATCTGAATATCTGCTGGAAGAACGGGTAGGGATTTTGAGCTGATTGTTATTAGCAGAGCGAAGATGAAGATTATGACTGTCTCCAAGGAACTGGAAACGAGTCTTAAGGTATAAAGGAGTTTGGGGATTGTAAAGAATGCCGTAAAGTGAAGTCAAGAGATGTGCAGATCTGCGGAAGCGGATATTGAGCCACTTTAATTGAATACGATATTGGGATACATGGTCATACTTACGCAAGCCGAACACGAAACGGATGCATAAGTTGAGCAGACGATCGAGTTTATTCAGTAGCTCTTCAGTGACATCAGGATAACACACATCTGCATAGTCAATAATAGGGAGAAGAAGAGAACTAACCAACATAAGCTTTGCCTTAAAGGGAATGAATCATCTAAACTATATAAAATAATAAGTTTTTTCTACTAATAGTATTTTTCATGCAGATCGTCACGAAGCCGTAGAGAACTGCCGTCGAGCGATGAGGCTGGCGCATCGAGAATTTGATGTTCCCATGGTCCTGGAGCCGGAATACCTGGCATCGCCCTGGCTGGATGAGTTGTCTGGCATGACATATTTGTCTTACTTCCTAAAGCCTGGCTCCGCAGGATCTGCTACCACCCTGGACTGGGTTAACTCAAGACTAGACAGACCTATCAACAATTTTACCGTAAGCGTGCTCTATAAAAGTAAAGTATCATCACGACCGTATTCCTTGCGGAGGGGTCAGAAATCACGCTTTTGTAAGCGAATTAACATTTAGCCAACTTAGCTATAGGCCCATCATGACATGACTCGTCATAGCGTACCAGACTCAAGAAAATGTCTGCTTAGTTTAAAAAAATCGTAGTTTCTGACCACCCCAAAAGGGATACAGTCGTGATGGTACTTTACTTTTTACACCCAAGAAAACCGTTTATGTATATTTTATTTATTTATTTTAATTTATTTATTTATTTAACTTTATTGCACGTTATACAAGGGGCGGACTTAATGCCGCTAGACATTATCTGACAGCCAATCCTAGGGACAATGTGGACCATTTCAAATTTAAGGTAGGTGCAAATATTTAATACCAACTTATGGTACATATTATAATAATAATAAATAAGTCTAATAATATATCATATATATATATTTATGTATGGTTTATTTGTTCGCAAAAATGTTAGACGTTAAAACTACTTTCTTATGTTCAAAATTATATTATTAATATTTATTATTATAACTTAATCATTTACTCGTAAAACATATTTACATAATATGATTTTTTTATTCGAAGTAACATTAATATACATTAAAATTAAATTAAAAACTACCTAAATAATAAAAATTAAACTAAACTATAAATATATAATGTCCTCTAGAGACGTCCCGAGTTAAGAATAATTAACTTAATGGATGATCGCACCTAGCATCTATAATGTCTAACTGTTCTTAAAGTTTAGCGGTCAGAGAACTTCTGCCTCACAGTCCTAATGTCTAGTTGGTGTAGCGGTTATCAATATTCATTGACAACAATTCCTAAGCTGATATCAGATATTCTACGTGTTAATGATACGAGTAACACTAAAGATCTTGCAGGCAAATTGCACCAACACAATAGCTAATTGCAACACTATTAACTTCTATGCTACCGCCTACCATATAAAACAGAGACGTACATATAAAAATAAGTGCCAGTATTTTGCAACTTAGTTGTAGGATCATGGAGAAGATGGTAAGGTAGAGAAAGATATAAAGACATGAGAGAGAGATATTATAGTCAAGAAGACTCTGATTCATGGTAACGTAGGTTATCGTACAATGATATGAAGAGGATTAATGAATGTCGACGAAGCGAAAGAGGTATGTCGTGATCGTGTCAAATGGCGCTCAATTGTCTCTGCCTACCCCGCAAGGGATCTGGCGTGAAGATATGTATGTATGTATGATATAGCGATACTTCTAGTTTTACAACTTCCTTCGTAATAATTCATAGAGATTCATCTTGCGGATGTCCGGTCCGTCATGTGAGTGATGTGAGTCAAATGAGGTAAAGGCATTGCAATGAGCTGGTTAGGTCGATGGAAGTGCCTCGCTGCTGACATTAAGACTTGTGCTTCGTATCTAAAAGTAAAGTGTCACCACTACCGTATCCCTTTCGCGGTGGTCAGAAACCACGCTTTTTAAAGAAGCGGTATCACATTTAGCCAACTTTACTATAGGTGCATCATGCGATGTCTCTAGCGTATCAAACTCGAGAAATATTACAAATAAATTAAATAAATTATTGTGTCGCTAGACCACGGAGGCATTCTGTTTAGTATCTAGTAGTTGTGTATATGTCTCTAATGTCAACGGTGTATGTTAATTTATGCTCAATTTGCAGAATGATTGGAACAATGGTCGCATGGGTAATGTGCTGGTCTCGTCGATTGGAAACACTTGGGTTATTTGGTTTAGTGGCTAGTGTATGCATGTCTTATGTAAACGGTATTTATCGGAACGATGATGGTCGCTTGGGTAATAAGCTGGTCTGTTCGATAGAAGGCACTTGGGTTATAAATAAATAATAAATAAATAAATATTTCCAGACAGGTCACACAGCGCCATCTAATTTCAGTGGTAAGCTACGAGGCTTGTGTTACGGTAATTAGATGGTTGATAAACTACATATTATACTTCTTTTTTTTATTTTTTGTAAATATATGTACAATGTACAACTTGCCCCCGGTGGGAATAGAACCCACGACCTCCAGAGTTCACGGCAACGTTAGTTACCACTAGACCACGGAGGCGGTCAATTGGCCAATAATGGACATTTTGCAGAATTATTAGAACGATGGTCGCATAGGTAATTTCTAGTAAACGGTACTTATTGGTCATTAATTGTTGGATTGGATTGGAACGACTGGTGTGAATATAATCAGCTGGTCTGATCGATAGAAGACCCAAGTTACTTGTTCTAGTGGTTGTCGTAAACTTGCATTATGACAGTTAGACGAACGCGCGGGTAATGAGTCTCTATAGAGGTGCCTATTGACATTAAGACTTGTGTTTCTTATATAGTAGTGTATAATATGTTTCTTATATAGTATGTTTCTGATGTAAACGGTGTATATTTATTCGTGGTCAGTTTTCAGATAATTGTCGCGTGAATAATGAGCTGGTCTGGTCATAATCCACCAACCAACTTGTGCAATCGTTAAGAAATTGATGTCTTTCGCTAACCTGTCTTTGCACTTAAACACCAAGTTATTTAATTAATAATATATACGAGTATGTCAGAAATGCCTCTTTTCTCGCGTTTCTGTGATCATAACAGAACAGCTTTCATTGGGTCTGGTTTGACGGTTTGTATCTAGTGGCTGTGTATATGTCTTTGATGTAAACGGTGTTTATGTGGCTGTGTATATGTCTTTGATGTAAACGGTGTTTATGTTCATTAATGGGCAATTTGCAGAGCGATTGGAACGACGGGCGCGTGGGTAATGAGCTGGTCCGGTCGATGGGAGGCGCCGCTCCGCCGGCCGCGAAGTTGCGGAGAGACCCCGCCAGATGGGAGGAAAACAATCAACAAGCGCTCGACGCTGGAAAAAAACTAGGTAATTTCAATTTATACTTTTAATGGTCCCCACAGCTATCAGTATCCAGTATAGGAATCAGAATTTCAACAAATAAAATGTGTACTTTAACGTTTGAATTTTTTTTTGTACAGTAAATGTTATTTATAATATCTACTAATTTACCTAAAATTAATATTAAATTTATTTTTGATATTTCCCAAGTTTGGTACGCTAGAGAGATCGACGATCTTGCCACTTGTCATGATTGGCCTATAGTAAAGTTGGCTTTATGTGAATCCACTTCTTTAAACTACGCGCCCACCTGATGCTTACCATCAGGTGGACGCGGTGTCACATGTCGTGCTCAATATAAAAAAAAAAACTTTACTTTACTTTTGATTAATGACGTGTCACTAATGCCTGTAATATGTTTAATATGTAATAAGTTCGGTTATGTATGGACTATTAAATAATTATGTAATTCCCGCGAAGCATCACTAAATCATAAATGGTATTTCCATTAGTCAATGTAATGTCACTTAAGGACTAATTCGATGCCAGTAATAATAAAATTAAATATTTAGTAACTGCAAAGGCCATAAAGTAAAAAGCATCTTGTCAAGCCGGCATAGTGTTGAGGAGTCTGCTTTAAGTTGCTAATATTCCTAAAAATTTCCCACCCATTGCAATAGCAAGTTGGAACCGGAAATGTTTATTTTTTAAATTCGCAGGCATACCGTAATAACTAAATTAGTTCATTCCCAGTACAATAACAAACTTAATATTTTAGCTTTATTAATTTTATTGTAACAGGAGTCAATCCAGTATTATCAGCTCGTGATATGTCACAAAGCGACGTGGAACATTTGGGCGTCATGGCATGGGCCACCCAATTCCGCAACGTATCACCCAGACCTCCCATACACGACATGCTGAGGGTAGCCCTGGACTCTACTTCTGGAAGAGTTGGGGAACCTGTAAGTTCTTCAATTTAACAACATATAGACTACTAAATATAAGCCTGTAATAGGTTTACGTGAATAAAGTTTTTTGACTTTGACTTTGATATTCTTTAGCTTATCTCTCCTTCCATGCGTCATATTTGCTTTAGGAAAAGTTGAAATTTCACCACTTTCGTTATTTTTAACCAAAGTATTTTATTTCAGACTTACTTGAAAGTGGAAAGCGTTACATCCGAGCTCTCATTGTCGGATGTAAAGGTGTCCATCGTTAATCCATTGGAGCAGGAGTCTCGGCTAAAAGTGGACTCCAGAGGTGCTGGGGAATTTGTACCTGAACATGCCGGGATGCATGAAATTGTTCTCACTGTTGACAATATAAGGTAATTCAAAGGTCACAAGAGAGAAGATGCAGAGCGAGATGACCTTAAAAAAAATCGCTAGTAGAATTAGGATAGCAAGCCTGAAACTAGCTAAGAAGAAACAGACTGAAGATGATTACACTGATGATGATGTGACTAATAAAAGAGACCTGATATTTAAGAGTAGTGAAAAGGCTATAAGTTTAGCTAGCTGGTTTTATACTCCCTCTTTTGTCGGTTTATTTTATAAAGTATTTTTGAATAATAAACAATTTGAATTTGAGCTCCAAAGCACCAGGAAAATAAAGAAAGAGGAAAAAGAAATTGTAAAAATCCTATCTTATCAGCTTACTCTTTTTAGAATTAAATTATCTAAATATATTTTTTCTTTTGTAGAGTGGACGGGCGATATTTCTTCCGTGTTCTTCCACGACTAGTGATGGTGCCTCCACCGGGAATGGCTCCGTGTGCTGTCGGAAGCATCGTAGAAGTACTAGTTAGTGCTACAGGTAAACATTCCATGGTTAATTGCAACATTCTAAATATTACGATATTCTTGCAGGTTCAGAAATCTCATCATAAAAAGGTGGAAAGCTTATTGCTGTCTCAGGCGCTGCTGACTTGTGTACTACGACCAAAACTGCTAATGCTTAATAAGTTGAAATCAACTTCTTTCTATACGTAAAGAAAACTTTGCCTTAATATTTCATATTCATTAAACAACACATGATTACCATGTTTGGCGACATTTCACGACAGCTCAACACGGTAGTTGCGCATCAGGTTTTGGCGAGTGTAGACGTTTGCTGTAACAATGTCAATAATAAAAAATGAGTTGAGATCAACGCTAGTTTGATGATGATTAATCAATTAAATAGATGTTAAGCGTTGTCGATCAATTTGAAGAGAAAAAGAAAGAAAACAGATTTATTTATTGCCACATCAATACACTCTTTTATTTATTTATTATTATTAGGTACACACAACAGAAATGAGTACAAATCATTTTTTATAAATTTCATCAATAAAAATAAAAATACAATACAATACATAAATATTAATTTAGTTTGCTCGCCGTCCACAGCAAATTACTCCTTGCCAAAGGCCAGAAACAATCCACTATAGAGAGCGAACATAAATAGGGTATGATATAATTTTTTTTTTTTTACATAAGATATACTCGAATAATATAATCATATATAATAAGATAATCAGAGATATAATTGCCAATTATTACAAGAACTTGAGATTTGTCGTAACAAACAAGGACGGCTACACAGACACACTAAAATACAATGTGGGCCTGTTCCAAGGCTGCTGCCTATCACCTGTAGCTTTTAATATAATTATCAATATCCTAATCGACAAACTTAAATCTCGTGAGAAGAAGTGGGGATATAGATTCAAACAAAACAACATCTATACGGAATCCGTCTTAGCTTTTGCAGACGACTTGGCGGTGATAACAAGAAATCCCAAGCAATGCCAGGGCTTGCTGAAAATAGTGGATGATTTCTGCTCATGGACAAAGGGAATGAGAACGAAACCATCAAAATGCTTCAGCCTATGTCTGGCTAGGCGAAACACTACATTTACGTCTTATGATCCTGGACTGAGTATAGCAGGGCAGAGAATAGCTCCGGTAAATGAAACCATGCCCTTTAAATTTCTTGGCAGAAGGATAAATTTTCAGGGAAAAACACCATCCCTAGAAGTAGTTGTAAAACAATTCACTGACGACATGAATAGGGTTACTCAACAGCCTATAAGCAATGTCAAAAAAGCTTGGATATATGACAACTACTTAGCATCTCGCCTCACTTGGCCTTTCCTAGTATATGATTTCAACAAAAGCCTACTATCAAGTCTGGACGCGGACGTCATAAGAACATTGAAGTCTTGGCTTGGATTAGCCCAGGGTGCTGACTCCTCAACATTCTTTAGAGGACGGAGAAACTTCGGAATGGATCTAAAAAGACCATCTGAATTATACAAACATCTACGTATAAGCAAATATCAAATTCTAACCAGCTCCCAGGATAATACACCCAAGACCCTCTGGTCTCAGATATGGAACCGAGACTACTATTCTTCAAGAAATTCATGACAGGTGCCCAGACTGACAAAAGAGGCATTGGCTGGAAGAAAAAAGAAAGTGACAAAGAGGTTATAAAATCCTTCCTCAGGAAAGATGAAGAGCATGAATACAGAGTGCACGCGATGACTCTAGAAGTTCAAAATGACTGGCTAACTTTGGGCGATTTTTGCATCCCTCCAGCCCTAAAGTGGCGCACACTAATGTACGATTGGTCTCCGGCGTTGCTAAAGTTCTACCTAAACGCTTTTCAAATGTCCCTCCCGGACCAGAGTAATCTGGTAAGGTGGGGAAAAGCTACGGAAAAGAACTGTACATTGTGTGGTGCTGCCATAGGAACTGCTAGACACACACTTGTAGGGTGCGTTACTCTCCTAGAAAAGGGCTATTACTCACGCCGACATGACAAAGTCCTAGGTGTTATCCGTGAAGCAGTAAGTCTTTCTATTGCAAGAGCCAGAAAGGGACTGACTACAAATAAAACTTTGACCACATTTGTAAAGGAAGGGCAAAGCACGAAAACTAAATGCAAGCCCACCTCGATCCTTGGCGCCGCATCAGACTGGAAAATTCTCATGGATACATTTGAACACCATTATAGGATCCCAGATGAACTAGCTGTATCAGCCTATAGGCCAGACATCTTAGTGTTTTCTCGGAACTTGAAAAAAGTTATCCTTATTGAACTTACCGTTCCGTGGGAATCAAATATTCCAAAAGACCACAACATGAAGTCGAATAAATATTATGATCTCACAGAAGAAATGATCAGGAACGGGTTCAAGACTCAGCTTTACGCAGTGGAAGTTGGTGCAAGAGGAGTTCCAGCAAAATCTTTGCATCACTTACTGAAAGAATTGGGCCTAAGCAGGTCTGCCGTCAATACATTTATGGAACGAGCTTCCAAGACGGCATTAACGGAATCATACAGTATTTGGTTGGGTAGGGAGAGAAGTAGAATGGTGGATGGTGAGCGTATTATCGCGCAATAGAAAAAAAAGGAGGCCTCCTTTTCTTAAACCAGCCAATTGTCGGTCGCAAGCCCGAGACACCATTCTTCTCATCTCTTACCCACACACGATGGACCCGGCACCCGCACGGTGAATCCATGGAATGCTTAGAAATTTGTCTTCCAGGCTACAGGAAACAACAGGCAAACGCAAACCTAAACAGACCGTTCGATGTCTTTAGAAATTCGCACATTGACTAACATCAGTACCAAACTACGTAGCACTACAAACTCAAACCGCTATTCCTGCAGCGATGAACAACCCTAAACACATAATTTCAATTGTTTATTAAAAAATACAAGGCTTTAATAATATCTAGGAGCTCCAAGACGTGAGGACATCGACGTGACGGCCCACTCTCCTCGCGGCCGCAGCGTTCCCCTCGAGCCGCGCCACCCTCCCCCCTCGGCTCCGGGCACCACCGCCTCCAGCGCCACCTTCGAACCTGATGAGGCAGGCACCTGGACCATAGCCATCACTTACAAGGGAGAACACATTCAGGTAACACACCTACATATTGAGGCAAGGAACGGACAAAATGTACTAGCGCCAGTTGCTAATGCGCAGTTGAACCTTGTGACGAAAAGTGACGTATAGAAACCCAAAAAAACAGTTGATTATTTATAATAATTATTTAAATATATTTTAATGAATGGGTACCTATATAAAGCTTATTTGCTTATTAATGAAATAATCTTCAAACATATTTAAATAAAATCTAGTTATAAGATTTACAATATTTTTTAAGCTAATGGATAACCTCGCTTGATGCGATTTTTAACCTTATTTCTGTGTATAGCGTTGAACTAATCTGCTCCTTTTGCAAAATATTTTTTTTCTTGCGAGGTGTCTTAAGGAATTGAGCAACACCTTTTCTCTGGCTTAAAATCACGCATCGTCACTTTTTTCGGACACGTGTCGCGTTGTGGAGAAACCGCTAACATGAGCTCCTCGTAGTCCAGGGCAAACTAGATAGCAAAAGAATGCATGCACTTCTATGTGGAACTGTGGACCGTCCAGTAAAGCTACAATTCGCGAGAAATGGCGACGGCTTGTTAAGTGTGTCACTACCCCCGAGATGACGACTGCGACCACTAACTAATAGATATTTTGGTCCAACGTTATTATATATAAATAGATGGTAGGCGGACTGATGGTGGTAATTTGCCCAGTCTGCCGGGGCGGGGAAGTATCCACCGTTCGTGCCGATTAACCCAGTAAAGTAAATCCATACGTTTCGGGATCAGGCTCAAATTGCCGTCATGCCCAGTCAAGCTGGCATAGTGTTAGAGACTTTGTCATTTATTCATTATTTATTTATTAATAAAACATTACATGGCTTAACAGTAAAGCCCAATTTACCATGCATTAATACATACATATTTTTTTTAAATGGATTGTCAATATACGTATATATTTTTTTAATTTACTATACAAATATTAATATTAATAAACCTTTAAGTTAATAATAGTTACATACAGTATAAAATTAATATAAAAAGAAAGAAAAGACATGAGTGTCTGATTCCAGTTGCTAACTTTCATGGACCTCGAGCGCCACTTACCATGACGTGGGCTCAAGGTCACATATCGTGCCATTATAAAAAATAATTAAAATAATAAATTATGTTTATTTTACAGGGTGGACCATTTACGTGCGAAGTGTTTGACCCAGCCGGTGTTCGTCTCAGTCCTGGAGCTCTGGACGGAGCCGAGCCGTTGAAGCCGCATTCCTTCGAGCTGGACACCAGCGGCTGCGGGGCCAAGGGAGACCTGCAGCTGGACATCGTGCACGACAAGAGATCCGTCATGTGCGCGCTGGAAAAACTGTCCAATACCAAATACAGAGCCACTTTCATGCCCAAAGCTGCGGGAAAACATCGAGTAAGTTGATTATATTATTCATCGGATTATATGCTTTAACAGCTAACTAGATTACTAGTTGAAATTTTGGACACTCTTAGCAGCCGAGAAGTGGTATACGAGGGTGGTCTGAGAAGTTTCCGACCTAACAAAGATACAATACATTTTTTCTAAAAAAATTTTTTTTTTTTCTACATAAATAATAATAATCTCTTTAACCCGTCCAAATAGTACTCGGCATTCTTCTCTGCAAAATAATTGTTCACGAAGATGTTCCTCGTTTGACGAAAATCTCTGTCCTCCGAGCGCAATTTTAGCTGAGGGAACAGAAAGAAGTCCACGTTTTTAAGCGTTTGGCCACTGCTCGATTTCTAGACAAACAGGAGTCATCATTAGGCTAACAATATATGTTTGGCATAATATATATGTATAATTTATGCAACAGTGTAAGTACCTATCTATTAGTATGTAGTGTGTGTAGTATATTAGATATTGTTTAATTTTATATCGGCACTACCCTTAATCTCACACTCTCCCAAAGGTTAGATGTTATAAAATGCCCTTTAGGCATTAATATTCGCCTTTGTACACTTATTTTGTGCAATTAATAATTAAATAATATTAATAATAGTCGAAGTGTGTGGTTGAGTATTTAATATTCATACGTATATCTAGTAGTAACTAAACTCGTACGTGAGGAGATGCTGAGCAGAACGTGAAGGCAATGGTGCATAAAATGTTTGCAACGCGACAGAGGAGCTAGCTTTGACTTATAGAAGTCTGGGCATTGTTAAGAAAATATTATTTCCCTACTGTTATTAAACAGTTTGTTTGATATTGTATACGGCTCTATGCTCCTATGGCTCTAGCACCCAATATGGAAGCAGCCGATATTTAACATAAATTGCTGAAATTATATCTATATTACTGACATTATATTAGCTACATATAAAGTAACCAAATTACTCGACGAAATATGAAGCAGAACGTAAAAGCAATAGTGCATAAAATTTAAAAAAAACGCGTTGTGTACCTAAGTAACATTAAGGACGTTATCTAAATTGTTCTTTAATTTGTTATGTAAGTAAATGTTGTATGTAGTGTATATGTATATATATAGTGTGTAGTATATGTATTTATTTTTACTTATTTTTTACTTAATATTTGAATGTATGTGTATTTGTAGTTCTATGTATTGTTGTATATATAAGAACGATTTAATTTATTTTGTAAATGTTTCATATTGCAAGTTGCACCTACCTTTTAACTTAAATGCTCTGTATTGTCCCAAAAGTTGGCTGCTAGAGAATGCCTAGCGGCATAGTTGTTGTATCAATGAGATGATTAGTGATGACAATATTGACATTGATATTTTTGCTATGAAGCCTTCAACAGTAAGGCGTCTACTTTCTTCTTAATTCTTTAACCCTCCGGCTTCTGTACATTTTTAGGATTTGTTCTTTTTGTTTCTTGTGTTGTTTATATTTTTGCCAGTGTATTAATGTATTTAGTAGCTATAGGCGAAAACTTTTAATTGGCTCATTTTTTAATATATCTATTCATTTATATTGTTATCTAGCTGTAAGTTTTCCTGTAATAAATAAATAAATAAAGCCCGACTCTTGTACATAGTTCAATAAAGTTTTAAATAAATAAGTACTAAATAAATAAATACAGGAATCTAGAATTTGTTTCAAGTCTATGTAGAACCTTAAATGTTACCGATATAAGATCAACTAGTATAAAATCAGTTAGTAGTATTATTATTATGCAAGTATCCTTATATTTTACCATGTATTAAACAGTAAATCTTTTAAGCTTTTAGTTAAGGTCAAAGAGTACTATTATATAAAGGGAAAGTTAAGGTTAAAACCACCGACATAGAGTTACTGGCGTAATTCTAAAGTTCCTAATGTGTGTTGCTCCAATTCAACGCATTGCTGTGACCTTCTACTGTTTATATACGATAATCTCACTGCAAATTGGCAATATTTCAATTTTAAATGACCAGTCAACGATATGTAAGTCAACGTTTGCAAGTATTAAAACTTGCACATGAGTGGCCTGATAGCAATCAAACCTTCCGTGAATACATCCGCACCTCTCATCACTTGCGTCGAGACCAACAACTTAACTTTGTAACACGATTTTTTTTATAAATATCACCATAAATATAAAACTAGCTCCACAATAATATCTCTCTTAATAGCCAGTATCATAGGTCATTCTCAAAAACCTTCGTCAACTTATGAAGACAAGTGGCAAGCTCAAGCTTCCAAACTTAAATTACAAAATAAATAAAATAATATAATATTATTTATTTTTGATTACTCAACCAGAAGTTCAAACTTTTTAGCTGCCCTAATCCGTTATTTAGGATTCGGCTGAGCTAAGGATCATCTATCGAAACCTGGACCCGTGACAAACACTATTATATCAGTTAAAATTATTAAAAAAACTACTTAAATAATAAAAATAAAATATAAATTTAACCTAGTAAAACATTAAACTATAAATGTACCGGATCGCGAGGTTTAGTAGTGGACTGTATATTGGCTTCCCTCGATGTTAGTAGGTGACGTATCCTCACGACCGGTGTAACGACATCATGCGGGGTAGACAGGGGGGTTCGTTGTTAAGATCCCGGACGGCTTCAGGCGGAATAAAACTCCATGCTTCAGGAAGGTCTTCTCAGGTGTCCTCGGGCTTGCAGTTCTTCTTGTTGGCTCGGCGAAATCGGAATGTCGGAACCGCAAGCCCGTCTGTCTTTTATAATACTCACTTGAACTCGATTTTGAGCTTACACGTGTTTGTCGGCTTCCTTTGCCAACACGGTAAGCCCCGCCCCCTATTGGAATAGTCCTATTAGAATGTTTACATTATAACCAATAGGGGACAGAATGCCCGCTCCGACCGAGATGTAAAGTCGATGGAGCGAGCACCAAAATTTCCTGCTGAGATCAAGTGAGCAATAAGACAACCCTCGAAATACTTTATTTATCACAAAAGTCCCTAATACAATGTCTGCATCTGAGCAGGGAGACTTACACAATCATTTTAAGCTGGGCTGACCTGGAATACGTCCTAGACCCTCTCCAGATCAACCCAGGTACACACTGAGGCACCTGGACGGCTTCCAGGCTACCTAGGTCCTCACTAGGATACCTAGGTAGCAGCCGCGATCGACTTTCCTAGACTGGCCATAACAAGTCCGAGATCCTCTCGGGACCAGTCCAGGTTCCGTCCAGGATACCAATACCCATTCTAGGCAGCCTAGGCACTCGCAGAGCTACCTAGCGACCTGAATTTACAATATTCCTGGCCAAGAATACACTCGAGACTCTCTCGTGGCCAACCTGGATACCTTACAATAAAACATCTCGTTTTATTATCACAAATAAGATTAATATTGTTATCGCGAACAAAGCGGACCTTCCAGGTACGGCGACATAGACCAAACGTTATCGCGAACAAAACGCATCCCTTGGGTGCGGCGGTAAAGACCAAACATATTACCGCGAACAAAGCGCTTCCCTTGGGTACGGCGATAAGGACTACAACACATTGTCGCAAACATAGCGCACCCTTTAGGTACGGCGATAATAAGCTAGGCTTGACCGAGATGACGTCATCACACCGTCTCTCGGCCAGGCTAGGGTCAAAAGGTTATTCTTTATTATCACACACAAATAAAAAACACACAGTAGTCATCAAAGTAAACACAAGTAAAAATACACAGTAATCGTCAAATAAACACACGTAAAAATACACTAAGAAAATAGACGATTAATACACAATTATTATTATTTATCCTGGTTACGACCAACGCAAATTCCTAAGCTATCACATAGCTATGTCCGGGCTACGACCACCTCTTTTGTTATTGTCTTATCTTTATCACTAGTAACTTTTATCACTAATTGTTCGTGATTGATAGGCGGCCGTCCCGTACAATAAATAAAAAAATACCTCTAGAGACGTCGCATCCGAGATAATCCCAAATTGACTGGGAAAATTTCCCCTTTGTATAGCGAGCCTATAATACGTTGGCAGAAATAATTGCTTGCCTTCCTGTCTCGAGAACTTGAACTCCTTGGCCAGGCTGAGGTCTCGACCCCAAACGGCGCAAATTCGTAACCTGTACCGAGATTAGCGTATTTGCGCAACTTGAGGTTCTCAGCAGAAACCGAAGCACTTCTTGCGCCTGACGTTGCGCCTGCGCACGGCCCAACAGTCATTCCATCGAGTATCTTGCCATCGCTCCGCCCAATCCAAGAAGGTTCTAGGATTGCGGGTACTCCAGCAGTCACAAGATCTCTTCGAATTAATGTAGTTGAGAGCCTCGTGACGAGGAATGCGACCGGGTCTTCTAGCACAAGAGAGCCCATGGTGTCCGAGATGATCGACTGGTTCTCCACATTGACACTGGTGCGGGTGGACAGTCCGGGCTCCGAGACGAAGGCCCACGGCCATAGTCAGTTGTTTTTTATCAGTCAAATTAAATTCAAAATCAAAACTGTTTATTGTATAGATTGCTTATTCTAATTACAGTTGTATGTACATGTCGATGATGCAATCTGTCCATATTATGGGCATACAATATGCTTATGTCAATAGATATTTATTTACAATATTTATTTGTATATAGTTTATATTTAATATTGTTCTTGTCAATTTATTGGAATGCAATGTTAATGTCAAAATTTGCATGCTTAAATTTATTTTATTGAGTAAAAACAGTTGTCAATAAGAATTTTCTTTAACTCAATAGTAAAACGTTTTATAGGTAACTCTCCTATCTCTCTAGGAATTTCATTATATACTCTAATGCACATTATGTGACAGTTTCTGCTGTAATATTCACTTACACATCTTGGGTAGATTAGTCGGGTATAATCTCTAGATACAAATTTGTTAGTATTATATTTTTTAAAGATATTTGAATGTTTATTGACAAATATTCCTATTTCAAGGTTATACATTGAACCCAATGTTAATGATTTTAGCTTTTTAAAGCTTTACAAAATTTGAAAAATTATATGAAACTCATGTTTTATGAGAAAATTACGTTCTTTTAGTAAATAAGATGTTACGTCATTTGACCTATAAGCCGGTTAATCCATTAAATATTTATGATTCATTAATCAGCTTGTTTGTAATGTTACGTAATTAAACAATATTATTTGTTCGGAGCACAATATCTAATTAGGTACGCATTTAAGGGGCAGTACTTGTTCATTTATATAAAGATTTTTTGATGAAATACATGAACAAATATTATTTATTTATTTTTGTTTTCGCCACACTGCCTAGATGAATATTAACTGAGCTAGTTTTACCCACCTGCGCTATGCGTTCTCACATTACAGTATTCTCAGGATTATCATCCGTAATATTATTTTGGTACGGTGGCTTGATTTATTGATTTTGATCTTGATTAATAACGTTTTCCTTGGTTCGAACCCTGTGAATGAGAAATACTCTTTTCTTACGTAGGTAAATTTGTCATAGATTTCGTGCGTCAGAGCCTCCAAATTTATATGTACGCGTAGGGATAGTGGCTACGGTATGTGGATGCATATTTTGGCCCGTGCGTGTGGTTCGGTTGCTGAATAGAGAATAGAGATAAAGTTGTAGATCCCTTCAGAACTCTCGCCGTAGTATAGCTTGTAGATTTACTCGTATTTTGTGTAGGGTGTCTTCCAGTTCCACAGCGAACGTCGCATCTCCAAGGTCTCTTTCCATAGCCCGTGGACTTAGGTACCGCGCATATGTCGTGCTGTCATTTGCATAGCAACAACTTGTGGATTTGTAAATAAAATGACCGCCTCCGTGGTCTAGTGGTAACAAACGTTGCTGTGAACTCGGGAGGTCGTGGGTTCGATTCCCACCGGGGTCAAGTTGTACATTGTACAATTTGTCTCGGTCTGGGTGTTTATATGTATAATATGTATATATTTACAAAAAAATAAATATAATATGTAGTTTATCAACCATCTAGTTTCCGTAACACAAGCCTCGTAGCTTACCACGGAAACTAGATGGCGCTGTGTGACCTGTCTGGAAATATTTATTTATTTATTATTTATTAAAAATTGACCGTCAACCCGTCTGGGCAGCCGTTGCGAGTGTAAGTCAAAATCTCCAGAAATATCTCTCTGTGTTCTAGGGGCTGTTGTGATAATTTATTTAAATTGTTTTGGTAGATTTTTGTATACATAGTGTTAAGACGTATATTTCAGCAAGTCTTAAAATTGCACCTTTTTATTATACTTAGTACTTATAACATGTGACCTCGCGCTAACATGATGGTAATCAGATTCTTAGCAACTGGAATAAGAACCTAACACTGACACCAGTAGCTCTAGTACGCACAAATTCCGTTATCGAATCGAGTAAAAAAAATATACATCTGGGTTGCATTGCAAGATAGGTATGTCGGTTGTAAAAAAACAATGTGGCCACGATACTGTGTCTTAACTGATATTATTTTTGTAGTACACATCCAATTACGTGTTTGACATATGATGCTTTATATTATTGCAGCTGTACATATACTTCAACGGTTACGACGTCCAAGGTTCTCCGCACATGTTCCGAGTGGGGTCTAAATCGAGGAAGGTACGAGAAAGCAAGAGCCCTACACCTGCTTATGCCAGAATATCTAGTCCAGGTAACTGTCAGATTAAAAAAAAACTCTATTCAATGATTTAAAAAAGCCACTAAAAAGGTAAAAAGTTTGAAAAAATGGTTTTTGTTCCAGTGACTCGATTGCGATCAGAAAGTCCATTGAACTCTTCGCATTTCTACGAATCAAACACAACTAAGCACTCAAACTCCTTCGACAGCGATATCTACAAGTCTCCATTCTCAGACAAGGATAAAGGATACGATGTCACTGACTCGGCTTATTCCACATCCAGAATTAACAAGAAAGAAGTCTTTAATACACGGTAAAAACGGTTGTAACAACCCTAGATAAATCTTTAAAATTTTCACAATAAATTGGTAAAATGTTATCGGAATTTGCGTTCCTTCAAATTAAAAAACTTCTTATCTTTGTGCAGATACGGCTCTGAAAGTCCTAGAAACAGGACTGGCAGTCCTATTACGACCAAGTATTTGGGGAACGGATCGAGACTGGATGTGAATAGGGCTTCGAGTCCCTATAGAGCAACCAGTCCTTTCAGAGCAGCGAGTCCTGTAGGAAGAGCAACAAGCCCTTTGATCAGAAACGACAGTCCTTTGAATAGGACGGCTAGTCCTATAAACAGGTTTGTTTTGTAGATAAAATTATCTCTTAAGTCCACACATCTTTTAGAGCAGCAAGTTCTACTTATTAATGCATTACTGTGTTTATTGTATGTACATATTGGTTTGTATTTTGTTTGAATTTGTATGTATTTATAAATATATTGTTGTTTTGTTTCTATTTCACCTAATTGCTAATTGCACCTATTACTTATCCTGCCTGAATGTAATAAAGGTTTGGCTGTCAGAGAATCCATAGCGGCATTAAATCCGCTTCAGAACATGGTGCAATAAAATTTAAAAAATAAATAATTAAGACCGGTAAGCTATTTGGTTAAAAAAACGACGAAGCCTTTTGAATAGAATGTATAAATAAAATGAAAAATTTATTGATTATGATGTGAATAGGACTTTGAGTCCCTATAGAGCCACCAGTATTTTCAGAGCAGCACCTACAGTGGGAATAGAAACAAGTCCTTTTAAATAGGACGACTGGTCCTATAAACTAGTTAATTATGATGTGAAGAGGACTTCGAGTCCCTATAGAGCCCAGTCCTTTTAGAGCAGTAACTCTTGTGGGAATATAAAAAGCACTTTAATCATAAACGACGCCTCTTGAAATAGGATGACTGGTCCTATTAACACGTTACTTATGATGTGAATAGGACTTTGAGTCCCTATAGAGCCATCAGTCCCTTTAAAACAGCAACTCCTGTGGAAATAGAAACAAGCACTTTAATCAGAAACCACGCCTCTTTAAATAGGATGACTGGTTCTATAAACAGGTTATTTATGATGTGAATAGGACTTCCGAGTCTCTATAGAGCGACCTGCCTGCCGGAAGAGCAAAAAGCCCTTTGGTCATAAACGACAGTCCGTAAAATAGGACGGATAGTCTCATAAACTGGGTTGTAGGGTTGTAAATAGGACTTTAAATCCCCATATAGAGCAACCACTAGCACCTATCTGATAGGAAATTTCGATTTACCAAAATTCGTACTTCAGTAAAACTGAGGACATACAAGTAAAATATTGATTTTCAATGTTAAGTTTGTAGTCACTTCATATTGAAAACACAAGCGTCATCATCACGACCGTTTCCCTTAGGCCAATCATGACAAGTGGCAAGCTCGTCGATGTCTCCAGCGTACCAAACTCGAGAAATATCACAAATAAATTAAATGTATTTATTTACATTAATGAATATTCTGTGTGTCCCGACCAGGAATCGAACACGGTACCTTCGAGTCTAAATCCACGTACTCAACCGCTAGACCACGGATGCCTCTGGTTTATGTTATGGAAAACACCTTTGTTATTTTTTCATATTCATCAGATCTAATCTGTTATTTATAATAATTGCAAAACCTTACGATGGTGATGAAACTACTATAGAACCTCTATCTAGAAGGATCGTATTTTATTTTCACTAAGACATCCTCTGTATTTTTCTGAGAAAGTAGGTTAGGAGTAGAATTGATTGCCCCTCACTTATCCTCCTAATGAAGATTCTATGTCTGCCAGCAGAATATATTAAGTGTAGCAATCAGGATAAACGCACACGTAGCTTGTACAAAATTGTACTATTAATGCCATAAGATCAATATTTAGTAATCCATACTTATATACTAATATAATAATATATACTAATATAATAATAGCTACTGCTAAATATATTAAGTATATCAATTTTATTTAGTTTGTAAGGTGACGGCCATTTTAAAGCCACGAATATTAATTAACATTAATGCTATTAGATTATAAGAAAGAAACAAAGAAAGAAAATATTTATTTATTAAAAACTTTATTGCACAAAGTACAAAGGCGGACTTAATGCCCGTAGACATTTTCTGACAGCCAAACCTTAGGGACAAATCAGAACATTTATAGGTGCAATACATAAAAAATAAATGAGTGAGCTGCTGCGACAAACAGGCACTCAGATCAGCATAGGCTGCAACATTTCTGCTGCAGCGCTGATTTTCACTGAGCGCCATGAATCAAATAAAATTACAATAAAATAAATGTATATTAGGTGCGACAGTTTGCCTAAATTTTTCTTTTAACCATTATCGACACATGTAATAAACTACAATGTAATAACCAAAAAAAAGTAAGAACTGTCAACATTTTAATAACTATACACATACATAAATTATTTATATAATAAATATAATTTTAAAAATAATATTAATACAGTAAAAAACTAAACTATAAGATACATATATACATACCCACACATAGCAACAATACAACAGTACAATATACATAGGATGACACGGCTTTTTTACTGCCATAAAGTTTATATTATAATTTTATTTATTTTCCAACATACAGTAATTATAATTATTAGGTATTTAGAATGTGAGCTGACACGGCCATACGAGTATTTAAGTAGTTTCTAAGATAGTTTTACTTGCTCATGACTGACATACACAAATATGGATTACTACGTTAATTACGTGGATTACTGTTACGGTCAAACCATTATTACCAATGTATTTAGTATATAATATCATATATATATATATATATATATTTATTGTATCGATATTATTAATGCTGACTATACTAACTTATAAAGGTTAAATAGCTTAAGTATTTTAGACAATAAACGTTTTTATTTATATATTTATTATTCTTCATTAAGCATTTCTTTTTTTTTGTAATGTTTTTGTGCTTTTCAGTTTTAATATATTTTAAGTTCATATATTGTATAGGTCTTAAACTCCACTACGTATTATGTTTATATAGCAATACAATAATTAAAGTATTAGAAAAATAAATAAGAAGATTGTAATGATTGTAAATGATTCGCTAATAATGAGTTAATTTTCAGAGTGTGCAGTCCGACCGAACGATATAGTCCTGTGACGACGACTAAAAGAGTGGTGGAGAAACGTTCCAACTACAGCCGGACCTTTAACACTTCGTACGGTGACCAGGACAACTTGGATTTTCCCTCGCTCGACACTGACCGGGCGCGGCGGTTAGGTAGTCCAAGTAAGTTTTTTAAACTTTCTGCACCCGCTTATTGGAGTTCTTAAGTCACTAAAGCGCAGGTTCATCGGTCAATACCTCGGTCGAAATGCGGGTAGCATACATCCGCGCTCTTCTTGCTGCTCACACACTCACAAAATGTTAAAATTGCTTCACATAGAAATAATTAATGATTATGGCTCACATGAATCTGGCCAGCGTGGCGAGTGTAGGCCAAATTCTCCAGAGATATGTTTTGGAAGGTCCATCTCCAACAGGAGAGGTCTAGGACGCTGTCTTCAGGGGCTGTAATGAATGATTCATGGCTAGTTTTTTTTATACTAGCACGACATGTGACCTTGCTCCCACCTTATGGTAAGTGGCGTGTGAGGTCCATGAATGTTATCAACTACAATCAGAGACTCATGACTGACATCAGTCCCTAACACTATGTCAGCACGAACGGTGGCCACTTCCGCGCCCCGGCAGACTTTCTTTATGTTGGGAAAACTTACAGCTACTATACATATATAAAATTAAAGATTAAACACAATTAAGCTTATTACAAGTTTTCGCTTATAAGTAAACACAATTATATAAAATAGGTAACTAAGTAAAATTACTGCAACTAAAATATCAAGTAATAATAGTTATACTGCTATTAGATATGTATGGCACTTTATCCTACCATCCACCTGGCTACGCTAGTGAACGAGTTGTTTGCGTGAGTAGCCAGTCTTATCCCAATTAGTTACTATACTCTTTGGATGATTCAAATAATCCTTAATCAATATTTTGATATACGCTACGTGATTGGTAGCTTGTCGCTTTGGTTATTTCAGCCATTAACGTACCTAGACATACATTACGTGCCTAGACCGCCTCCGTGGTCTAGTGGTAACAAACGTTGCCGTGAAATCGGGAGGTCGTGGGTTTGATTCCTACCGGGGGCAAGTTGTACATTGTATAATTTATCTCGGTCTGGGTGTTTATATGTATAATAATATGTATATATTTAAAAAAAAAGTATAATATGTAGTTTATCAACCATCTAGTATCCGTAACACAAGCCTCGTAGCTTACCACGGAAATTAGATGGCGCTGTGTGACCTGTCTGAAAATATTATTATTATTAAACTTGTCAAAAGATAATCAGCCTTTCTGAAACCGGCCGTAATTATCATTTAGTAAGTCGTGTGTGCGATGGTGGCTCGGTTGTAAGAACGCGTTCCATAAATCCTACAAAGGTTAGTTGAAACCCACCCGTCATGTACCAATGAGAAATACACTTTCTTACGTACATTTTGCATAGATTTACAACACCATCGTTCCCGTGCCTCGGAGAGCACGTTAAGCCGTCGGTCCCGGTTCCACTAATACTATTTACTTGTGGAATTATTAATATTTTTTATTAAAAAATTACATCATATCCTCGCCAAGCCGTTTGGCCAGCGTGGCGAGTGTAGGCCAAATTCTCCAGAGTTGTTCTGGAAGGCCCATCTCTAGCAGTGGAGGTCTAGGACGTTATGTTCTAGCGGCTATAATGAAAGTGTTGTTTTACCATGGCAAGCTTACAATATTTATTTATTTATTCGTGGGAAAATTTACAGCCTTTACAATATTATGAATACAAAAACTATCTAATCTTAAAGCCTTACAAATTTTTAATAATGAAAAACAGCTATAATGAAAAATAATGAAAATAAAAATGGTTTATAAATTTTATTCGAAGTTAATTATAGTACATTAAATTAAAAGCTAGCTTTATTATTTTTATCTTATAAAAATAAGATCCAACAAAATCAGTACAATAACAATGAGATATGAAATAACAATTGCATTTGTATACTGATCCCGTTTTACAACTTAAGAATCATACAATATCGCGCATATTCATAATAGTTTTTATAATTTTAACGGGTCCCCACGCGATTTACCCTAGAGACATATTTCTCCCGACGTCTCAGCCAAGCTGCATTGGCCGTGGTCACGGGTCGACCCTTGAAAGTAAAACATGGCATTTGACATCATTGCAAATGGCACATACTTTTAACGAGAACAACAAATAGATGGTAGGCGGACCACGTCACAATTACCACCATCAGGTAATTTGCCTAGTCTGCCGAAGCGGGCAAGGGTGGATCCCTTCGTTCTGATAAACCCAGTAAAATGTATCCAAACGTTTCGGGATCAGGCTCGAATTGCCGTCATGCCCAGTCAAGCCGGCATAGCGTTAGGAACTGATGTCAGTCATAAGTGTCTGATTGCAGTTTCTAACATTCATGGACCTCGCCACTTACCATCAGATGGGCGCAAGTCGTGCTAGTATAAAAATATATATATACCAATTAGATAAAACAGCATAAAACTACAATACATATCTAAAGTATTTACGTAGCATTATTGTGCCATCATTAAAAACGACACGTATAAATACAATTATAAAAAAAACCGATGTAAGCATAATTTTAATTGGAAGTCGACACATTCATAATTGTAACTCGTTCACTGAATTTAAGTCAGCTATTTTGTTAAATATTATAATTGAATCGCATTTAAAGAAAGTTTGTTGTGTGAACCAACATTCATGTAATCCAATACAAAATAAAACCACACACACACTTAAAAACTATATAAAGAAAAGGCTTATGGAAAGGCAGATAGAAGTCACTGGAACCAAGAAATTATAATTTGATGTGAATTTTATACATGACCCTAAAATATTTGTTGAGTTATATGTAAGTGGTTATCACCCATCCTCTTTCTACTCTTCACTAATGTTAGAAGCGAGCATGCCTCTCATGCATATCACACGGATTATGTAGATGTTAAGGTATGTATATATTTATTACTAATTTATGTATTATATAGTTTAGAATGGTTTATGTATATACCTGGTTTATTATTTATTTACTATTATATAAGCATAGTATATATGTACAAAATTATTATATAAATACATAATAAATTTATTTAACATTAACACCTCCTCTTGTGTCTCAAAGTTGTTTTTCTTGTTGTCCTTTAGGTTAATTGTTTAAAATGTACGTGAGTTAGGGTGTTGGCATAACAACAGCGTTAGTAGTGCATCACGTTACATGTAATGCGCAACTGACTGAAGCTGAGCCAAGACACTTGCCACATCATATTAATTTGAATTTATTATATTTTTTTCTGATTGTAATACTTATTGATGTGACAATAAACGTTTGTTTGTTTGGTTGTTTTGTTTGTAATAAGTATACATACAAAATCAGAATATTGAACATATACGAGTATGTCACCGATCTATTGCGAATTGAGAATAAATGTATATAATGCCTAACTATTGCTCAAGATGTGATCATAAGCTCATATAATATATTTATTGTTTTAATAGGTTCTGGAGATCCTGGAGGGAAGCCGTATAATTCTAGAAGAGATTCTCGGGATGCCATAGAGAAGACACGCCATATGTTAAGTGCCAATAGGTAAGGTAAAACGGAAGAAAATCATCGATATACTAAAACCATGCGGTGATTAACAATTAATAATATTAATGTTTATAAAGTAAAATAAAGTATCATCACGACCGTATCCCTACATTTGTCACAGATTTACAACACCACCGTTCCCCCGTGCCTCGGAGAGCATGTTAAGCCGTCGGTCCCGGTTCCACTAATACCAACTTCTGGAAACGTTAATAAATTGTCATTAAATATTGATCATATCCTCGCCAAGCCGTCTGGTCAGCGTGGCGATTGTAGGTCAAATTCTCCAGATCTATGTTCTGGAAGGCCCATCTCCAGCAGTGGAGGTCTAGGACGTTGTGTTCTAGGGCCTGTAATGATGATATTTTATGTATCTAGCTGTAAGTTGTCCTTAAGCATAAAAATAAAAAGTGGTGAAATGCTGTCAGTGTTCTTGGCACCGCCTGTACAAATAAATAATTAAAGAATATTTTTATTTATAAATTATTGTTTTGTTCTAGTTTGGAATCTCTGAACAACGTGAATGAGAGGCCAAGACAAAACACGCTCGACAGGGAGACGATAAGAAACACGCATCTCAACAAATTCTCGGATATCTCCCGCGATTCCTTCAACCGGCATCTTGACAGATTGGCCGACGATCGTGACTCCGATACATATCGAGTGAGTTCTCTCTTTTTCCAAAGACATACTAAACGAAAAGAACCTCACGCCTATATTAAAGATATACTGAGAAAAATCAAATAGTTCTCTATTTTGTTGTTGGAAAGGAATATCCGTGGTAACTACTACGGCAGGAGGAAGCGGCAGTAATTACTTCTAATATTAAATAGTCTATTTTTTTTTATATACTAGCACGACATGTGACCTTGCGCCCACCTGGTCGTAAGTGGCGCGCATTGTCCATGAATGTTAGCAACTGGAATCAGACACTCGACGACATCAGTCCCTAACACTATGCCGGCTTGACTAGATGCCTTTTCACACTTCGCTTGAAGGACTCCAGGTTATAGGAAAGTGGAAACACAGAGGCTGGAAGAGCCTAATAAAATACTCGTTGTAAAAAAAAATGTAATTGGCTAGAAAACATTTATTATTAAATGTCAGTAAATGAGCCGAGAACGCGACGAACGTGTCAAGTTGTTTTTTTTTTCAAAGACCGAGATTGAAAAATCACCTAACAATACGAGCCTAAAGGTCCACCACAGGTGGTCGCATGCCTGAATCATCGTGAGGCCTCATAAGGAGACCTCAAGGCGCCTACGAACTTAAACCGTCTCTCTTTCAATGTTGGCCCTGTGTGCATTTACAGCTAAGTCTGAGTCGTGGCAACGGAGTAAATGCACTCGTTCGCCACGTATACTGGACGCCCCACTGCTGTGCCTTATATAGACGAATCAGTTGAACCGCCTGCAACCCTTTTCGATTGTCTTCTTACACTATATTAAGAAATATATATTAAGAAAAATCTACTCAAAGTCTGTTTTTGTTTTAGTTAAGTATTGTAGGTACCTACATATTTTAACTACCGTAGCCTATTGTATTTGTATTTTTTTTAAATAAACTTGAAGTATTATTTTATTAAAACAATCTGACGATTAACTAGGCCCAGTAGAATTTAAGAGAATACCCATTAAGTAAAAACTACTAGTCGTCCGAATCAATAAATCATCCGTATTTCTTTTCGCTAACATATTATTTATTTATTAAAAACTTTATTGTTTAATACAAAAGGCGTATGTAATGCCGCTTGGCATTTTCGTACCATCAACCTTTGGAACAAGAAATCGAAGTTTAGGCATGGCAAAATAAAAAAATACAAAAAATAAAATAAAAATAATAAATCACTTATTAGTACCTACTAGTTAAATTAAATATACGATAAACATCATAAAAATAATAATACTTAAACTACATAAATAATTATATTCTTACATACACTACATATACTATATAACTAATTATATATATACACTACGTAAACGGGAAATATATACTTATATACACAATAATATGCGAACTACAATACACTTACTACAACGAATAATTAAAAATATAACATTATACGGGTAATAAATAAATCGAGTAATAATTATTGCAATTTTAAAAAGTAAGATTACCAATCCTGCCAGCACTGCAAAGATCGTTTCGAACCACGGAATAAAAGTGTATTTCTCATTTGGTTCATCAATGCGTACATTTTTCATAGATTTACAACACCTCCGTTCCCGGAGACCACATTAAGCTGTAGGTCCCGGTTCAACTAATACAAACTAGTAGTATGATTAATGAATTTGATTTTGATTATATTAAAACGCCAACGTGGCGAGTGTAGGCCAAATTGTCCAGAAATTTCTGGATGGCCCATCTTCAACAGTAGAGATCTAGGACTCTTTGTCCTAGGAGCTGTGATGATGTTGATGAGTTAGTCATTTGTATTATGGTTCATATTTAGGGCCAACGCTCGGGCGCTTGGAGTTAGTCAAATTGTTATTTCCCTTTTATATATGTCTATGCTTTTAGTAAACATAACAAACCCTCACGAAAATATATTTGAATATCGGCTTCGTCATTCGAAAATAGATACATATCGATATTAATGCTATTCTTGGATAAAGACATACGAGCATAGCCTCTCCTGCGGCGGTAGTTTATTACTGTAAACGAAATCGTTAGGTTGTAAAAATAGTGGAGTCTTTTATTTACTATCAGTTTTAGCGCAAGCTTAACCGAGTTAACGTCAAAATTACAAACTACTTTACGAATATAAACTATGTATTATGTTGACATGACAATGTCCATACGAACATCAAATAATAGCCACTGACATTAACACCGTCCTGTAGTTAAAATTCCTTTTTATGGGGCTTGTATGGTCTACTTTGGACTAATATGTGACTCTATCGATAGAAACAAACATTTACTAAGAAACGATAAGTTTCATATCACGTATTCTTATTAACGGATCACAATCAATACAAGTCACATGTTTTAACAATTTATAAATTGCAAAGTTCTAGATTGCGATCCAAAAGCAACGTACATGACATGCTTATTTGTATATTCGTATATTTCACCTATATAACAATCGTTATATTTTGGTATGTCAGTTAACAAAATTTAAAATAATAGCAATAATGCTATTAACTCTATGCATCGTAGACGAAGGAGCATAGAAACACAATACAGTAGAAGGCATAAGACCACAAAACTATACAACTATTTAAAACATTGATGTATAATTTAAAAGAATTTTCCGTCAAAGGCATGTCAATAAATTCTGACAGGTTATAAAAAGCATTATTTTGGAAAAAGAGTTTTAATTTTGTTTTAAATCCACTTGGTTGTAGTCTAGTTATAATCTCAGGTAGTTTATTGTATAATGTAATTTACAACGGCAAATATTGTGATTACCCTGTCATTTCATTCAAATTATTTCATTTTAGTGAAATATATCAAAAGGAATATATATATATATATATATATATATTTGTAATAGCACGAGATGTGACTTTGCTCGTACCTGGTGATAAGTGCTTATAAATAAGCGGATTCACATTTAGCCAACGTTACTATAGGCCAATCATGACAAGTGGCAAGCTCGTCGATGTCTCCAGCGTACCAAACTCGAGAAATATCACAAATAAATTAAATATTATTTAAATGTATTTATTTACAATAATAATTATTTTTGTGTCCCGACTAGGAATCGAACCCGGTACCTCCGAGTCTAAATCCACGGACTGAACCGCTAGACCACGGAGGCAGTTATAAATATTCATGTCAGTTAATTAAAAAATAAAATACCTATTAGTCCAGAACTCAGTCACATACTATCAACCTGATACCCTCCAATATCTCAGGCTACAGCCTCGTACTGATTCAGGAACGGAAAATCTAAACAGAATGAACGATGTCCTAAAAATTATTCCAATGTACACCGCACTTTGACCACCATCAGCATCTATCTTACATCGTTATTCCTGCAGCAATGATATAACGTTTGCGGTAAACAAAATAGACTACTGCCGCTGTTTATTATATAAGTATGTTATGTAGTATGTTATGAATACTGTATGAATAACCTTTAAGGTAAATGTCACTTGTAAACAAGGCTGTAAATGCTAACACGTATGTGAACATGCTCGTAATAATATATCAAAATAGTTCAAAGGATATTTTGTTGGAATTAGGCCTCGGCCAAACAGAGAGTTGTATTCTATGAATAATATATTACCACGTCACATAGAAGCCACACGGGATGGCAACGGAGCGGATAGGGAGTGAATTTGCTACGGTAAATCGAGAGCGGTGGAACGAAGGCGGTGCGGCGCCATGCAGGACCTTATATTTTAAACTAAACATTAAAAATAAAAGTACTATTTTTTTCGGAATAATATCCGTAGGGGTTAGTAACATAGTGTTTGCTTATTCTATATTAGATCCTGCGGGTCAGGATGTTGCAGTAGACCGCCAACGCTCGTCGTTTCCTTTCCAGATCGAGATCGCCCTGCAAAACTTCGGTAGCCACATGGCAAAATGTATGAGTATTTCAAGCTGATTCTATAAATGTATCATTGAAAGTACCTAATTATATGATGTCAATTTTAATTCGATGTGGGACATACAAAATCCCGCTTGGTTCTATAAATGTACCTGTCAATGTAACTTTAACGGACACTTTCGTGCAACTGAGCCTTAATCTACTGTTTTAACCAATTGGGGCCGCTTTTTGCTTAATAATCGCGTACTTAATCAGCGGAATTTCTAATATCTATCTTTGTCAACAGGAGGTGAATAAACGCGAAGTTCACGAGAGTTCTTCTTCTTACGTGGTGCGTGACTCCTCTTACAGCAGTGTGGAGGACAAGCAACAACAACAGCAGTCTTTTTTATCCAATAGGCCCCCCCGCGACCCTAACGGGGGGGCCACGTCCGAAACTGATGCAGCGCATCATCGTTTCAGGTATTACCTACTCGAAAAAATGCCATGAAATAATTGGTCACTAACTTGTCCAGAATACCTGGTATTCCGGATATGGCAAGATAGACCGAGAATATAAAACCAAAAATTAAAAAAAAAAATTCATCACGAACGTTTCCCTTCCGGGGTGTTTAGAACAGTGGTGGTAATGCTTCTCAAGAAGCTATTTCACATTTAGGCAACTTTACTATAGGGCAATCATGACAAGTGGCAAGCTCGTCGATATCTCTAGCGTACCAAACTCGAAAAATATCACAAATAAATTTAATATTAATTAAATATATTTATTTATATTAATATTTTTTTGTGCCCCGACCAGGAATCAAACCCTGTACCACCGAGTCTAAATTCACGGACTTAACCGCCAGGCCACGGAGGCAGTAGGTAGATTATAAATTAGGATAAAAACAGAATATTCGTTAATCTGATGGGCATTTAACTATCTGTAAACCACATATATTGAAATATACTCATAGATTTTTTGTTAGATTATATTCTGTTGTTCCAGACCAATCAAAAGGGAAAACCTTAAAGGAGCCAAAGATATTATCATAACACCAACTTATAAAGGAGTCGTCGATCAGCCGGTACAGTTTACAGGTAATTAGTCATAAGTTTGATGAAAGAAGATTGTAATTAATGATAAAAATCATAGTTATGCCAAGCCGCCAATCCGAGTCTTGTCCTGTCCACTATCAGTCCTGGATGGTTGTCCAGGAAAAAAAGCTGTCACAAGGCCAGCAGTGCTCTAGCCGACCTGGCCGTGTGACACCAGAACGCCTGCCAGAGTCGCCGCAAGAAACATCGCCATCGCCTTGGCATAAATGTTTCTAAAGCCTTTGTCTGGTTCAAAAAGACAACATTGACGCTGGACAGCCTAATATCAACTCAAATTAAAATGCTATTAGCACCGCGATGTAGCGTTCACTCCGTACAAAGTCACGTGGTAGATGAAGTCGGCACCGTCGACACTGCACGTTTATTTGATTTCATGATTTGTCTATTATTTCCCCTTTACCTCGAAAAAATATCATTTTATATTACTACAAGATTCATTAATATAAAATGATCCTCTCACAGTCCATACCACAATGTCTGAGGGCAAAAGTCTTCAACCAATGCATTCTCCCCGTAATGCCGTATTGTGCAGAAACGTGGACACTGGCAGTGGGTATGGAGACAGCTATGCTTGATATTTCTCTGATGGATAAAATTCGAAACGTATATCAATATCAATTCGTCAGATAACCAAAGTTACTGACATAGCTTTTAAAATTAGCAAGCCGGCCGGACACATCTGCCGAAGAACTGACGACCGATGGAGCAAACTGGTTCTAGAATGAAGACCATGCACAGTGGGACGACCCCCCGTCAGATAGACGGATCACCTAAGGAAGGTGACTAGTGGGGGATTGTTGAAGGTTGCAAAAGACAGCGTGCAGTAGCGAGCTTTAAAGGAGGGCTACATCCAGCACACGGTTGTTTAAATAATAAAAATAGAATTAATAAAAAAAACTCTCACTTTTAGGTCTTGTATGAACCATAGGTAATCAAGTAAATATAGCTGCAACTGACTGCTCTAAAAATAAAGTAAAATGTAATTATTTAACTTGAAAAAATTCATTTATTTACATTCTTTAATACAAATTATAATTTTTTGTATAGTGGACGGATCGTCGGCCGGCCCAGGTCACTTGGAGTTGGAGGTGTCGAACAGCGGAGACAAGCCGGTCGCCAGCTCCGTCCGGCCGCTCGGCAGTCAGCGGTACACTGCTTCCTTCACTCCGCGATCAGCCACGCCGCACATCATCCACGTCACCTTCAACAACGAACATGTCCCTGGTAAGTCATGTTGTCGCTATTTTTTTTTATAGTGAATATAGTATTATACTACTGTGAATCCGCATTAATTTAGAAAATGCGTCAACAGTTTGGAATTGTATGTATGCAGTCTATATTTATTCAATTATATATTTTTAATTATAGATTTATTTATTTATTTTATTTAATACTTTATTGCACAAAGACAAAGGCGGGCTTTAATGCCGCAAGACATTTTATCATAGCCAACCATTGGGATAACTTTAAACACTTTACTGAAAAGTAGGTGCAAAATTAAAGGATAATAAAAAAATATATTTAATAACTAACTAGATGTATAAATATATAATATACTACGTACTAATACATACTTATATACTCGTATAAACCTACATACATACATAATAATATACTAGCTTTATTACGATAGGAAATTCGAATAGACCATTTTTTTAAATAGCGATCTGCTGGTTACCTGCCTGATGCTAAGAGGCAAATTGTTCCACAAATTAGTGGCGACAACGACAAACGAGTTTGAAATGAAACTAGAATTATGCGAAGGGATAGAAAGAAGAGAGTTATGAGAGGAGCGTAAAGATCTATCGTGGAACGAAGAAAGATAGGCAAAATCATCCTTGAGGTATTTAATATTACTAAGGAGGATTATGATTCTGCATGTAGACGCTACCATAGTCTTCCACTTACAAAACGCCGCGAAATTGCCGACCTAAATAGTGTTGCTTCTAAGATAGCCAATAGTAGCATTAATAGTCCGCAGTTGTTACAAAAGTCTTGATATACGGGTACCAGGAACAACGTTGCAACTCAGCACGACCTTTGGCTTACTACCACACACAGACACAAGCTATCGTCGGAACTCATACATCTGGAGCACCTGCAGTCGATTTCATTAGGATTTTGACCTATTTTGTACTGGCTATAAGGAGGCTTGGCGAGTACTGAGTTCAAAGTAATTTAATATGTGACTAGCTTGACTTTTTATTATTATTATTTTGCTGTAACTACACGACTGTCAATTATTGCTTTATTGTTTTGTAATGTTTATAAGTTTTTTTTATATTTTAAAAGAAAAATACGTATAGTTTGTATATATATATATACTCTCAGTTGTTATTTCTGTGGAAAAATATTAGCGGTTTAAGTGTTTATATTTATGCCAACTCAGTATTTTGTAATCATAAGTTTTCCTAATAAAATTAAATACGATGGTGTTGATTAAGAATGTTGGTCTGATGATCATTTTCTGACAACTATTTGGGATTGGGATAGCGTCACTTGAGTGTCAGTGGCTCGCTTAACAAGCTGTATGAATCCTCTAGAACCTGATCACGCATTCTCACGCTCAGTGGATGTACCTCCACGCCGCGACACGTGTCCAAAGGAAATGCGTGATTCTACGATTGAGGAAAGGCGCTGTCTGATTCAAAGTTCCTTCAGTATGGACTTGTTGGTTCTGAACTCTGTCTACGATATGACTAACATTCTCCGTCAACACCACATCTCTAGAGCAATAATCCGCTTCATTTATATTTCGCGGTCCACGTCTCTGCAGTATACAGGAAAATATGGACCACAAGAGCTCGGACCAGCCGACCAGCCGGATGTTAGTAAATTTTGTAATGTGTTCCTCAATATTTTCTTCAGCTTGTCCATAGCAGATTTCGACAATGCCATTTGACGCTTGATTTACTACTCAACCTACCGAACCATCACTGAGGCCGGATAATACTAATTGAGAAGGTTCTCTAGAGCTTATCATTTGCGGGGCATAAATTCGATCATTCTGCTAATTAAAATGTTGCTCGATCTTTTTCTTAGTCCTCCCTTTTTATGTTCCGCGCTTCAAATTCAAATGCTTTTTTTATGTAACATTATTTATGTTCAGACTATGTATAAACTTATGCGTTATTGTATAAAAGCATCAATTATCTCATTGTAAAAGCGCAATTTGCTCGACTATCAAAGTGAAAAAATCGCTTGAAATGTATTTTTCTTAGAAAGTAGTTGTCTAGCAGTTTGCATGGAGCGTGTAATTTTAAGCCATTACCACGGGCATTCTGACGAAACCACCATTAAAAGTAGGGGTTATTGTGTACTCCATCGACAATCGACTATAGAAAACTATTGCTTATTGCTATTGACAGCTTCAATCGATCTATTGCAATTTTAGAAGTAGCAATTTAAATGCTGTTACGTTAGGCGCGACATTGAAATAAAACAAAATTTAAATGAGATATAAGGTATAATAAAGTAAAAATGAAGTTAACATAACAAGAGAAATAAGTTTACAATTACAGAAGGTCGTAAGACAAAACTTAACCCTATCACTCTTTATTCATCCGTTGACCGTGCGTACCTATCCTCGGAGAGCCTGAAGACGGGACCCGGGGAGCGCTGCCGATCCCAAGCGGAAAACGAGGCGTCACGGGATCCTGTTCAGCGGGGTTATCTTCTCAAGCTGTCTAAAGTCCAGACATAGAAAACTTTTACTCGACAAAAACCGCGGCGCTCCCGCACGGTGAATCAATGGAATGCTTACAAATTTGTCTTCTTCTCTATGCCTAAGTAGGTATCGTGGCCACTATCCTAGGCTATACTGCCTCCGTGGTTTAGCTGTTAATACAGTATATTTGAAACGCGGAATATTTGATTTATTTGTGACATTTCCCGTGTCTGGTACTAGAGCATCGACGAGCTTGCTTGTTCATGATTGGCCTATAGCAAACTTGGCTAAATGTGAAAAAATATACTTAACTCTATTCTGGGCTAACATATCAATTTGGACATTCTTAATCCCTATTTTAAAATGTAATATTTACTCAAACGCTTTCACAAGCGACGATTACACATTTTTCGCATGCGACAGATATAAGGCCCGATCTGTCAACGTCGGTCGTGCACTTATTAAATATGAAAAAAAAAACTTACCGTGCTACACTATCCCTGTGTTAAAAAAGCAAGCTATGCTTTGCTTTCCTTTTAAGTCGAACATTGCATATATATTCATATAAACGTCATACGCGACCAACACAATATATTACGAATAATGATAATTTAAACGGTACATATAACTACCATGAAGCTTTCAAGACGTTGTCAAAACAGCTCGTCAACACATCGGGGGACAAGAGGGCTGGGCAATATTTGGGCCAAAGGATCAGCATTGTCATTCAACGTGGCAATGCTGCAAGTATTCTTAGCACTTTGCCCATTGGCAGCGATTTGGACCATTTTTTTTTATTTATAATAATTTTATTTTTTCTTTATTTGAGTTTTTAGTTGTATTTTTAATTAATAATAATAATAATAATTTATTCGATGTAAAAAAAAATATACAGTAACATAAAAATACAGTAATATAAAAAGAGTATACAAATCTAATAATATTATATTTTTAAGCGAAATTTTATAGGCCTTGGGTCGTAGAACAATTTATAGTGAAAATATGATATATATATAATAAAACCCATCCAATAGTAATGTATGTTTTGAAATTTTAGTTTAGTTATTATTTTATTTTATTTTATTTAATCAGTGTACCTAACTTCCTTCGAATAAATTAATATATAAGCTACCATGTGCGATATGATAGTCAACGAGCTACGCAATAGCCCATCAGGTCATCCGGCGCACGCGCATATGAAAGTGTCAACATACTAAAACTTTCGTCATTTCTAATTTACTCCCTTGCTAATACTATTGTTACCTTACAAAGACTTAGGGCCGGTTACTGAATCCTTTCTTATTGGCATTTCTTCGCTTAAATAGCCACGTTGGCATACATATTATTGTAGATATTTAGGTGAACATGTTTTGATGATTATTCGTAGGGACTGACTTAGTTATTTATTATTTTCATGTTCAATATATAATACATACTTACCAATAGGCGCGAAGGCACATGTCTTATTATTATTAAAAAGGAATTCCTTTTTTTATTTAAATAACCAAGGTATAAAGTCAACTAAGTTTTTAACTAATAAAAGTTGTAAAATAAATTATTACCTGCATAGTAAATTTTAGTTTAGAAACATAATTAATATTATTATTCTATTAAATAGTACTTAAATTGTGCAAGTACAAACTTTACATATGTAAATACAACGTTAAAGCAATCATCATCAGATTATTGTGTTGTTGTGTGAATGTAGGCTGTCGGAATCCGTCCGCCATGTTGAATACCGTAGTGACGTCACCGAGGCAGGGCGAGGGCGGCTGCGCCTGCGCACCGTTCGACTGACATTTGTGTTCCGCACGCCAGGTGACGCCGACGCGCCTCCAAAAATGAATCTTCGCCGTGTGTGCTTCCGTATACGAGCTTACAAAATATAACTACACAACAAATCAGCGTAACATACATTTTAAAGTCTCTCTGCTCTTTCTTTACGTCTCTAAGAACAGTTGAGTTTGCAAAATTATTAAGGTCGTGCAGTGTTTTGTTTAAAAGTGTGAATTGTGTGTTGGACGACTTAAAGTGCCCCAGATTGTGTTCGTCTAGGCAGAAGTTTTCTCTTGGAAGCTATTTGGCTGCTAAATCGTTCATTTGCTTGCATACGTTGACTTGGTAAGTTTAGGTGCGAGTTGTGCTCAATTTGTATGTGGGTGCGACACGTCATAACCTTTGCCTTACCTTTTAAGTGCAGAGCGTTGTAGGCAGCAATCAGTAAATGCTAAAGTTATATTCTAAATTTGATTTAGCCAAAAGCCAGTAATTCACCACTTTAGTTAACCAAAACTTAAATAGACGAAGGGTTTAGGGGCCCTTTTATTTAGAGCGTTTCTAAATGCTTCGTAATAGACCTCAGTTTCGGAATAACTTAGTAAACCATATTGTACCACCTATTTTCTGCAGCTAAAGTTAAGTTGAAGATTTCCTACTTGTCGCCACATTTGTATATTTAATAAATGTATCTCCATTAACTCGAGCGTATCGTATAGTAACCAAATAAATTAACACCTGCTACTAACCTACACTGTAAAACCTTATTTTGTGATGACAATAATAATATTTTCTTTCTTTCTATCTATTTATTTTCTTAACAACTGCCTAGCGGTTAAGTCCGTGGATTTAGACTCGGACGTACCGGGTTCGATTCGGGGAACACGAAAATATTTATTAATGTAAATAAATACATTTAATTAATATTTAATTTATTTGTCGAGTTTGGTCGAGGGACATCGACGAGCTTACCACTTATCATGATTGGCCTATAGTAAAGTTAAATGTGAATCCGATTATTTATAAGCGTGGTTTCTGACCACCCCGAAAGGGAAACGGTTGTGATGATACTTTATTTTCTTAAATAATAATACACCTAATTATATATTATTAATGCATTAATATTCTTTAAATCTTTATTAGTCAATTGACGCAATCTCTTTAGATGAATAATTTCCGCAATTGCGTATATTTAAAAAAATATTCTTCCAAAAAAGATGCGGACTTACGAGTTCAAGTCGTAATTCTGACAGAAAAAATGTTTTTAAATTTTGAACTGCAATCTTTAAATCAACAGACAGTAAAATCCTGGACCTAGGACAAAGTTCCAGCCGAGTGCGCAAGGACAAAGCGGATCATGTGCGTTGAACTCTTTTATACATTCCGTACTCACGCGCATCGTGCCTGTCCTGTGACTTGCAACCTGCAGGAATAACACGCAATATAATAAATACTTACATCAATTCTTTATTGCACAGTAAATGATTATGATTGGTGGAATAATGACCAAATATTTAAACAAAAATTTGTCAGTTGAAGTGGCAATGGGCCGGACATGTCTGTCGCAGAACCGATGACCGATGGAGTAAACGAGTTCTGGAGTGGAGACCACGTACAGGAAAACGCAGAGTGGAAAGACCCCCGCCAGGTGGACGGATGACCTGAAAAGGGTCGCTGGTGGGGGCTGGATGAGGGTGGCAAAAGATCGTGTGAAATGGCGAGCCTTGATGAAGGCCTACATCGAGCAGTGGAGAGACATAGGCTGATGATGATGATGATTTGAACAATCGCTTTGATTTGGAACATTATACAAAACGTTTTTTTTTAAATTTGATATCAGCCATACTCAAAGTGTTCTAGAGCCATGCATAACCTCTGTGAGGGTTCTGCCAATTGAAAACGATAGGGATTAGATTGTAGAAGGGTTCTGTTGCCAAAAAAGTTTGAGAACCGCTGCCATAGAGTTTATTACTGCCAATTAGTTTGCGGCTCGATCAATAATAATCATTATTACATGGGTGATTCTTTAAAAGGGCTATTTTCATATTTATGTATAAACAAAATCCTATTTAAATTACCTATTGTTCAAAATAATAATAATTTAATCGTATTTTTTTTCTTTATTTAAAACTTTTCTGCACTTTATACAAAGGGCGGACTTAATGCCGCTAGACATTATCTGACAGCCAACCTTAGGGACAATGTGGACCATTTTAAATGTAAGGTAGGTGCAAACATATAATACAAACTTATGGTATATATTATAACTACACTCGCTACGCTAGCCAGACTGGTTAGCGGGAATCTAATGTCTATTATTAATGACAATTTATTAACGATTATACAAGTTGGTATTTATCTCTGGTGTTATAAATCTATGACTGCAGTAAGTAAAAAAAGTGTATTTCTCATTGGTACATGCCGGGTGGGGGGTTGAACTGAACCTTTGAAGGAATTTAAGGAGAGCGTTCTTACAACCGAGCCATCACCGCTTAATTTTTTAGGATATTAAATCTAAAATAAATGCCTAATTATTAATACATATCGTTTTTTCAAAAGTGTGGTTTCTGACCACCTAGAAAGGTATACGGTCGTTATGATACTTTACTGCAAATAAATATACTGTAAAATATTAAAGTAATTATAATAACAATTGTATACCCAAAATAGCATCTACATACATACAACTCTGTTATTAGAATAAGCAATCTACCTATACAATAAAGATTTTAGAATTTAAATACAATTCCGTCTACTAAAGAATATTATAATGAACAATTGACTGCAGAATTGCCTTGAACATAAATATGGAACGTAAATAGCGGACATCCATGTTTTTTGTGTACAAAATGTTTATCATAGTTGAGCAGACGTTCGATCGCTGTTGCATGACAGACAACAGGCTTTAACAAAAAACTATTGTTAATAAATCAACTAGCCATTATTATTGGCATGCAATTTTAAACCTACCAGCATTATTAGTATAGCAATTGTTGACTTAAGAGAGAGAAATTAAAGATGGGACATAAATCCAAATACACACATCAAAAGTGTCTAGGGATCAACATATATTTTTGCAATAACTTTTCTCCTGATTGATATTCATTAAAATTTTCTTTAAGGATTGATCAAATAAAATGTTTTCGTTTGTCTACAGTAACGATAAACCAAGTCACCTTTGCATTAGTAAAAAAAATTGCCATTTTCCTAATAAAGGGATTTTTGACATTTGAACCACTAACATTAAAGTTCGAAAAAAAGACTGAAATAACAGTTTTTTTTTAATTTTATTGGGTAACTTAAACAATTAATAATCCGTGTTTCTACCGCGAACACTAACAACACAAGAACATCGGTTTGGCATACTCAAAATGAGTTCATCCAAATCACGCTGTGGAATGGCCGCCCATGTTCGTTGCAACAACAAAAAAAGGTCTTCTTGCGACTGGATACCCTCCATATTCGGCAGAGCTCTTCTCTGAAGAATATCCCATGCATGCTCAATCGGGTTCAAGTCTGGCGACTGAGCAGGCCAGGGCAGGACATTGATGTTAGCTGCGGCGAGAGTCTGTCTTACAACTCTTGCGGTGTGCGGTCGTGCATTATCATGCATTAACTGAAATAAGGGACCGATATGCACTTGTAGAGGAACGATGACGTCTGATACAACCGTCTCAGCATAAATTTGAGCGTTGAGGTTGCCTCTGATCCAAATCAACTCAGTTCTTCCGCCGATCGAAATACCCGCCCATACCATGATGGTTCCACCACTATAAGGATGGACTTCCTGGCAGGATTTTAATCGCTGTTGGCGTCCAGGGGTTCTCCAGTGTCGTATACGTCTTGTATCCGGCCTCATACCAAAACGAGACTCATCAGAAAAGCACACGAAACGCCATTGTTCTTCTGTCCAATTTCTGTGTTCAAGAGCCCATTGATATCGAGTCCTACGATTGTGCATTGCTATAGGTGGTACCCGTAGCGGTCTTCGGGAATGAAGGTTCACTTCATGCAAGCGGTTTCTGACTGTTTGGTCGCTAATTAAGTTCCCTGAAGAGCGATGAAGGCTCACGGCTAACATCATGGCGGTTATTGTTGGAGTTCTTCGAGCTGTGATTTGAATGTATCGGTCTTGTCTCCGTGTGGTGCAGCGATACCGTCCTCCATGGCGCTCAGCCACGGTACCAGTGGTTCGGTAACGTGTCCAAAGTCGACTGATAACACTCTGACTTGTATTCAGAGCTAAAGCCACAGTACGTTGCCGGGAACCAGCTTCTATCATTCCCACGGCTCTGATCATTTCTTCCCTGCTTAAATGACGTCGCCGCTCCATAATAACGTTGGTTTTAATCAGTAGTAGGGAAACAGTAGCACTAATAATGTCTTCAATGCGTCTTATGTTTTTATAGGGAAAATATTGACAGCTGATTTTCATCTTTTACTCGAATTTGATTGACAGTTCCTGTTTTAAATTATGAAATGCACCAAAAAGGATCCATATAAATTTATAAAATCATAAATTTATTACAAAGCCACATCTCAATCACAAGAAATCCGCATAAACATGCTTGATCCCTAGACTTTTTTGATGTGTGTAGTATGATAATTAAAGGTAGAACAATCATCTCAGAATGAATTAGTCTATGACAGTGCATTTCCGGTCGTCTATAACGTGCACATTCAATTAATTTTTTGTTGTTTCACCGACAATATACCGACCGACATGCTACAGACATGAAGGGGAAAGTGGGGTAATTAGGAACACCTAACTTTAAATGATCTATTATTATTTTAAAAACGATAAAATAAAATAAATGAGATAATAAAAAACACTGTCGTACCTTTTTACCCGAATGCATGTGGGTTGTTGGGTGGAAATTGAGAACAGGGCTTTATTATCCAAAGCATCGACCTTTTTCTGGTATTGTTATCGTGTTTTATTCACTTGCTTAAAAATATTACATTTGCTCCTTACACCTTTAACTATACGCCAAAGATCTTTAATATCATATTTAGTTATATTTATTCTTTGGTAATTTCGAGGCATATAAAACAATTAAAAATAATGTTATAACATTTTTATATAATTAATAAAGTAATAACTAATAAGGAACGTTCCTATTCACCCTCTTGTCGCCGTTTCAAAATACCTAATGTAAGCAATTTAATCAAAAATGGCCGTGGCACGCAATTTTTATATGCTTCAAACCGTATGGTCTATTAGCAGAAAGTACATCTAAGACGGTAACAAAATATGTTGTTAATTAAAACGAATACAATATCAATAACTACATACGACGAATATTATAATGAAAATACAACATATATTGTCGTGTTCACCGTGTAAAAAAGCGAGCTACCTCTGACCGATGTATTTGCGAGTAAACTAAGTTTGTAGTGCGGGAGGAAGTATCAGATACCTTATTGTTCCCAGTTACCAGCCGTTCTTAATTACCCCACTCCCCCCTAAAACACGACGATTAGATGGCGTAAAAGTACAGTAACAAAAATGTTGTATGAAAATAACAACCATTTGCCGCTCTATTTTATATTTGAACTCTTTGATTTTATTGATCATCATCATTACATACGAGGACTTCCCCTAGGACACAAGTCCTCTGCTACTAGAAATAGGCCTTCTTTAACATATAGAGGTATAATTTGGCCTACACTTGCCACGCTGGCCAGACGGGTTTTTGAGGATCTTCCACAAGATGGTATTAGTGGAACCGGGAACAATGTCTTGACGAGGCACAGGAACGGTGATGATGCAAATCTATGACAGATGTACGTAAGACAAGTGTATTTCTCATTGGTACTTGTTGGGATTCTAACCACGATTTGGATTTTAAGGAAAGCGCTCTTACACCCGGACCACTACCGTGCCGCTTATTAGGAATAAATAATAAAAGAAAAATGGTATGACGTTGGTCCCTTGGGAATGTGGACGTGCTCTGGTGTGGGACGCCACGTGCGTCGACACCCTCGCTGCATCGCAACTCAGGGGGACAGCGCATAAAGCCGCGGCGGTAAATGCGGAGTCCGGCAAGCGGCGCAAGTATGTAAGTATATTAAAAGATTATATATTTGTGCTGTTTTCTGTAGAAACTCTGGGCCCATGGAGTCCAAGCGCAAAAAAGTTTTCAAAAGACATCACACCGCGTCTTGTCGTCTCCTCCGGTGACAAGAGGGCTGGCTCTTTCTTCTCCCAAAGAATCAGTATTGCAATTCAGCGGGGAAATGCAGCCAGCGTTCTCGGCAACATTCCACGTGGACGGGACTTTTATTCCTATGCTTGATATTATGATATGCTGGAAATTGTATACGAGGCGTGCCTTTAACACGCTAGTACAATATAATAATGCATTTAGATGTATTCTAAAGTTGCCCTGGAGGTTTAGTGCGTCTGGTATGTTTGCTGAGAACAGAGTCGACGACTTTTTTGCCATACTCCGCAAGCAGCACGCCTCTTTTGTGGACCGAATGAGACTATCGGATAACGACATAATTAAGGCTATTTTTGACATAAGGTCGTTTGACATTGTTAATTATAAATTTATTTAGATTATAGTTTAGATTAAAATTTGAATTAGAATTATTGTTTAAATGAATTATGGGTTTTTAAATGCCTGAAATAAAATATATTTAATTTAATTAATATTTATTTTATTTTATATTATGTAAATATTTTTTTCGAATAAATATTTCTTGTTTTGCTTTTTAAAGAAAAATATGCTTGGATATTTAAACGTCAATTTATTTGTAATCGATAAGCAACAATGAATCCGCTAAACCGGTCCCATACAAACAGCTGTACTGAACCAGCTGCTTTAAGACTGTTACCTAACCTTATAACCTACATGTCTGTACCAAATATTTACAATAGCAATGAGTCAAATCACGTTAGTGCACAATTTAGTATTTCATTTTAAACATACATATCTTCACGCCAGATCCCTTGCGGGGTAGTCAGAGACAACTGAGCGCTACTTGACACGACCACGACGTACCTCTTTCGCTTCATCGACATTCATTAACCTCTTCATATATACATGACTTTTTGTTACGAAGATTTTTAATGCACCTTCAGCCAGTGTTTTATTTATTTGATCGTAATATTCCAGGGCCTCTTTCACCCACAACTTTCGCATTATATATCTGGTTCGTCAATCTTTCTTCGCTCATTCTTTCAACATGCCCGAACCATTGTAGCATGACGTTCCTTATTTTTAATGCTTTCTTTAAAACCTACCCTTTTCCGTATTTCGACGTTGCATATGCGGCCCGACAAAGTGACGCCGCATATCCGACGTAACGATCTCATTTCTACTGCATTAAACCTACTTTCCTGCGTATTCTGACATATCCACGTCTCGTTTCCATACATCAGTGTTGGTACCAACATGGCGTTCTGTATGGCAAGCCGAGCTTTGTCACTGACATTTCGGCTGCCGATCAGTGACCCCAGGGCACCGTTAACACTATTTCCCGCATTCACTCTTCTTCCAACATCCTTATCGTACTTCCCATCCGCAGTGAAAACACTGCCCAGATATATAATTTAATTTACTTGTTCTAGAGTTTCATCATCAATCTTTATCGTCACGGTTGTCATCCTTGTTCTTTCAAACAGTACAGTAGTACCTTGGTTTTTCTCGCATTGTATACGTTTTTTTAAATTAAATCTTGTCATAAAATTAATATTACGGATACGGATATAAGTCCCGTCCTCGTGAAATGGTGAAAAGAACGCTGCGGGGAAACCGTTAAATTGTAATACTGATTCTTTGGGCGAAGAAAATAATCTTAATAATACCAAACTATATTTTAAAATATAATGTTATACTAACTGCCTCGGTGGTTTAGCGGTTAAGAGCGTAGATTTAGACACCGAGTTAACAGGTTTGATTTCTGGTCTGGACACAATATATTATTTAATTTGTGTTATTCTTGAGTCTGGTACGCTAGAGACATCGACGAGCTTGCCACTTGTCATGATGGATGCCCCTCGTACCTAGTAAAGTTGGCTAAATGTGAAACCGCAAGTTAAGTTATTAGTTTTATTTAAAGTAAATTAATATACACTAAATATAATTAAAAGCTACCTAAATAATAAAATTAAAAATAAACTAAACTATAGGTAAATAAAAAAATGACCAATATAGGTATACTTTTTCCTTCCTTATTTTACAACAGACAACTCTGCTTTATATACCCCTTTATATATATATACAGCTTTATATACCCATTTGTAACATGATACGGAATCAAGTTTAACAAGTTTGCGGTCTATTTCTTATATTGCGAATGCAAATACAATGTTAAAAAGAATTACTATCATTATATATTGTAGTCATAACGTTTTATAAGTACAATGGGGAAATGTAGCACATTTGTTGTTGAAAGAGAAAAACAGCGGAGGTGACTCGGTTGTAAGAACGCTTTCCTTAAAAGCCTACAAAGGTCGGTTCAAACCCCGGCATGTACAAATGAGAAATACAATTTTCTTTATTACATTTGTCATAGATTTACAACACCACCGTTCCCGTGCCTTGAAGAGCACGTTAAGCCGTCGGTCCCGGTTCCACTAATACCAACTTGTGGAATCGTTAATAATTTGTTATTTAAAAAAAAACAGTCTGGCCAGAGCGTGGCGACTGTAGGCAAAATTCTCCAGATATATGTTCTGGAAGGCCCATCTCCAACAATGGAGGTCTAGAACGCTGTGTTCTAGGGTCTGTAATGAATAAATATGATTGTGTCCTGACCAGCAATAGAACCCGGTATCTCCGAGTCCAATTCCACGGAGTTAACCGCTAGGCTATAGAGGCAGTCTCATCAAATTCAAATTATAAATTTTATTAATAAAATTTTAAGTATAGCTTTTTAAATTTTACTATGATTACGAAAATTCTTAAAACTATAATTATAAAATACAGTTATTTGACATAACTTATCAGCGTGTTTATTGGTGAACATAATGACTGATTTATTTTATGTTAGCTCATAAATTAGTTACCCAAATAGCTTACTTTGCATAACACTACACAACCATATCATTAGCTACTTTCTAGTCAGATATTCTTTAGATTAGGTAAATCGTGTGATATATTATCACTAGTGATGCAACGAAGATGAATATTCATATTCGAATAATTGTATTCGTCGAATATCATCACGAATATTAAAAAATATTATAACTGATCGAAACGCAAATTACGGTTTGGCGTGCACCGTCTATCCGGTGTATCCGAACGTGTAAAACCGTCAACTGTCGCCTCAGAAATATTATTTTCGACCGCTAGGAATGTACAAATGGAAAATACAAAAAAGTAAATAAATAAAAATGAAAAATAACTACTCTATATTCGCGAGAGCAATAAAAAATATGTAAACAAACAGCTGTCAAAAATAAAATAGCTAAAAATGACGGATTTCTGATGAAAACACAAAATGCGACAAATAAATTTAAAACATTTCTGTGTATTAAATATAAAATTAATGCAATGATTAAAATATATATTTAAGTTATAAATTAGCTACATCTTAATATCTATTAAACGATGGATATTTATTAAAGTATTTTTAAATGTTTGTAATAAAAAAGTCAATTGCAAAAAGCAATTTAAAAAACAATGCGTTTCAACTTCACATATTATCGTTATTAAAACAGGCTGAGATTATAAAATGCCTCATACTACACATCTAAAGCACGGAAATCGGTTCACTCTATTAGTAATTAAAAGGTAATTTAACTATCTTATATAACATAGTTGTAAAAAACATGGCAACCCAAAATTAATTAAATAAAATATATCTGTGAAATAGGTACATATATTACAAAAACAGTTTGAGAAGAACTTGTTTTCTTGTTTACATTTTTATTTTTGATATCTTGAATAAGGTATAGTATAGTGAAAGCTGTCAGTTACTATTTAAAACGTTCACTAGCCATATAAAACCACATTTCCAGATAATGTCCGCGATAATGCTAGGTGGTAATATAACGATAATTATGATTATCAAATGTTTTTTTGTATTACGAAAGTTGAAAGTAATTTAACTTCGCTTTATGCTGTTATTATAAATACATAGTTGTTTTTGTGTTTTTTGTTAAGCCCACCCACCTGATGGTAAGTGGCGCGCGAGGTCCATGAATGTTAGCAACTGATATCAGACACTCATGCATGAATGACATCAGTCCCTTACACTATACCGGCTTGACTGGGCATGACGGCAATTCGAACCTGATTCCTAAACGTGTGTACACTTTACTGGGTTTATCGGCTTGAACGGTAGATACTTCCCCGGTTCAGCAGACTGGGCAAATTACCCATGTGCCTATAGATATTTGGACAGGTAATATTTATGTTTGTTTCAGTTTGTGGTCTGTGCAAAGTAAGAAATAAGTGAAATGCTGGTGTCTAAAAACAAAAGACATAAAGAAAAAGTAAACAGTACCCAAAGTTTGTTTCTATAACCGCAAAACTTAAATTAGGGTTTTTTATTGTAATTTTTAACGTTTTAAAAGCTCCAGCTTTAGCCGAGCTGATATTAAATTATTTATCTATTTAACAAATGCGCCTCACTTTTGGGTGTCTGCTTTTGAAGCATACAAATTTTCATATACCTTAAGTATTTTTATATTTAATTTACAAACTTAAGCCTTGTATTTATTCAACAAGGCAAGTCGTTCACTGCTTACAAAATATTATGCGATAATAGACTTTCTGCAAGCTGCAGTAATAGTTGTTGACATTGACGGTTTCCGTCTGTCCACCACGTCGCAGCTATCGAAGAGATATCTTCCCATTGGGATGGGACAGGATTCAAGCCTTTAGAATTCGTGTGAGGTCAGAGCACCTAAAAAGTCCTTAAAGTAAAGTATCATCACGACCGCGTATCCCTTCCGGGATGGCTTGAAACCATGTCTTTTTTATTTTAAAGAAACGTATTCACATTTAGTCAACTTTATTATGTGCCTATCATGACAAGTGGCAGGCTCGTCGATGTCTTTACCGCAAATACATTCGTGGATTTGATTTGCCCTCTGCAGCCCCAGCAGGGATTCCTTTATATACCGTGTGCGCTTAGACCTTTGTTACATTATGATACTCGTATAAGACAATACTTCAGTCGAATACTTGTTCGCTACTCGAGATTGACATTACGCTACTGAACATAAAAAAAAACATTATTTTAATTTTACTCAGCTTGTAGGGTGACACGGCCTTTTACAATCACGAATATAAATAATTGTTAATGTTATTTAGGAAATAAGATATCTAAGGAAATATCTAATATACAGGCCCTTTTACAGCCAAGAATTTATATTTATTTGACACGGCCTATTTACAGCCACGATCATAAATTAAGTAGTTATTAAGTTACCTTGCTTATGACGATAATATTGTTATAACACACATAATTCTGGATAATTGATAATTTATAATTCAACGAGGAAATGCGGTGAGCGTTTTAGGTACCTACCCTCCCTGGTGGTAAGCCCTTAGTTTATTTTGTAGAATAGTTTTAATTTCATAGGTATTTATAATTAGTTTTTTAATCTATTTTATTTTAATATTTTTGTATATACTCCGAATTTCATTATTTAGGTAGCTTTTAATTTCTATTTAATGTATATTTTTAATTTACTTCAAATAAAAAATATTTCTCATTCTGGATTATGTGTGTTATATATATTATTACCTGTTACGGTCCAACCATGATTACCTAACTTGTGTTTGTTTATATTTTAGTGCTGACAATATCCAAGTTACTACAATATAACTAAAATAAATAAATGATATAATTTGACTAGGCGCGCCACTTTCTATGTGAACCGAAATTTGACAATGTTTGTTCTCTCTGGGTATGTCAACACTAGTAGCGGGGGCGAGTAGGATACCGGTAGCTATAAGTGTACGATTCACCATACAAAAGTAGGTATCTCAGATATTCCGCGGCGACTCGTTATCGAGACTCGCGTGGATAGTACTAGTCTCTAAGTATTGTAATGAACGAAGGGCCTTGGAAAAATAGACTAGACAATGTTGCAGAATAAAGACTGAAAGCAAATAAACTTGTTTACTCGTAAAAAGAAATATATTTACAACTACATAGTTTAAAAAATAACAACCATTTAAATAATTTGCCGGCCACATTTCTCAGCAACGCGAAGTTTGTCGGGAATCTCACAAACTGAGCTTTCGAATGGTTGTACAGAAAAACTAGTTTTAAAATTACCGCATGACGTGACGTGCATGCATAGCACAGCACTGGTGCTTTAACATTTTATTCTTAACATCTTTAGAAATAATGATAATAAACTTAAATGACACAATAATGGTTGCTGACCAACTTGAAATCGTTATAGATCCTAAATGGTCACTCGAAATGGAAAATCTGAACAAGATTTTTAAATACCTATTCGATGATACATTATAACTAGGACATAAAATTACAGTATTATAGATTATTAGATCTTAAGCCAGAGAAAGATTTTATATTATTTGTACAGTTCATTTCTCCAAAATAGTGGGTCCAGATATATAATTTAATTAACTTGTTCTAGAGTTTCATCATCAATCTTTATCGTCACGGTTGTTATTCGTCTTCTGTCAAACACTAGTACCTTGGTTTTTCTCGCATTCAAAGGGAGTTCTTACCGGCCGAGGATTTAGCACAAGAAATGTCAGAAATCGAGCAAAACCTCTCCCACACACCTTGAACTGACAAACAATGAAGCCACTTAAAATACTTCTTGTCTGCTAACCTCCCAGCCTAGGCCAACCGAAGCTTTGGCACAGAAACCAATCAAATATTTCCTAGAAATATTAAATTTTCTCTCTATTTCTAAAAGAGATGTCGTGAATAGGTGTTAGATGTAAGCCGTTACGGCAATGCACAGCGAGTGAACACTTGTAGGTAGAACCCATTAAGTCTTCGGGGATTATACATTCATAGCGAGAAGAATGAATGGACCACTTTTATAGATTTATACTGGCTTTATATTACTTTTCAATATAGAGGTAACGCAGACGGGTAATTTTTCATTAATTTTCCTTTTTCTACTCCCGGGAACTAAGCTTTCTTTTAATTTTGGTTTTTTATCGCACTATCTGACTACTATAGACAGGTCATTGGAATCTGCTAAAATGATTCATTATTAGAACACATCGTACTAGGCCTCCACTGTTGGAGATGGGCCTTCCAGAACACAATCTGAAGAATTTGGCCTACACTCGCCATGGTGGCCAGAAGGGTTGGCGAGGATATCAGATGTATTTTCTTTTATTTATTATCACAATTTATGAACGATTTCACAAGTTGGTATTGTAAATGTACGTAAGAAAAGTGTATTTCTCATTAGTACATGCCGGGGGGGGGGTTGAACCGACCTTTGTAGGATATTAAAGCGTTCTTACAACCGAGCCACCACCGCGACCGCGTCAAAATGCTTGTCTTCTGCTAACAGCTTGCTCTTTGGACCACTGCTTTGTTCTTCCACTAGCAGGAATAGAATCATTGGACATAATTTTAATAATGCAGTATTACAAATCCCTATTTTATATATATATTATATTAGATATTTTGACTTTGACTTGACTACCCAGCAAAAAATTACTTAGTTTAATGATTAGTTTTATTATTTTATCGACTACAATTGCTTTGTCAGGTGTCCAATTGCATACAAAGGTCGTGACTACTGGCATTGTATGAGAAAGGGCGTCACTGGTTGCACCGGTGCACTACCTGTTTATGCACCTGCTCATTCGAGATGTGGTGCAATATAGAGTACCTGCTGGCAACCGACAACCGACATACCAATACAATGTAGGCCAATGTATTGCCAGTATAGTCTTGCCAGTTATTTTATTGCACATTTTATATATACTTAAAACCATTACAAAGTATAAATAAATAAATTAACCTACTTCACTATAATATTTGTAATATTTAGTATGAAACCTATATTTTTTGAGAAATTATTATATGCTGCGGTAGGTTTCAAATTTTATTTTTAAATGTTATTGTAGTGGTTCTTTAAAGTTTTCACGAGATGTATATACTCGTATACATTTGTTTATGTCTATTTGTCTGTCTTTCACGCCTATATTACTGGAACTATTTTAAAGGAATTTAGCAGAAATATATCTTGGAAACCAGAGACGAAGATACGACGTCACCATTTTCTCGTCCGTCACGTGACGACACGGCATATGTATCTGTCTGCCATGCCGCTTGGATTTTCCGTTACACTTAAACTAATTAACCGATTTTAATCAAATTTAGCAGCCCAAAGACGCAAATCTAGGATCTCATGATATCCAGGCGACACGGCGAAGCCGGGTCAAACAACTATAATTGTTAACTATTTAATTTAAATACTTTAGTTGTTTATATTAATTATACAATGGAAGGTACCACAAATTAAAAATAAAATTATTTACAAAACCATAAATAAAAATATTCACGTATTACTTGATCATGAGGCAGTGTGCCAAGACTGCAGCATTCCCTCGCACAGCTATGCTAATAAAGAAACACCAGCCCTCCTGTCTCATGCAGTATTAACCAGCAGCTTAGACAATTACTTAAAGAACTTCTTATATATAATAAGAACACTTTAGATGATTTACCAGAAAGAAAAAAGATATAATAATAAAGCAACACTGTGCCTATTTATGTAATAGTTACTGATCTGGTAACTCTAGCCGTGAAATACGTTTAGCAGAATAACGTGCTAACAGTACGTTTGTTACGCTATTACGAAAGCATAGGGCTCTTTACTTTCTCTAATATTTATGCATTTTGTTATACAAACAATTTTGTACCTACCTTCTTTCGTAATTAGCATTTTAGCAATAAGGAATTGCGTAATAACCGTAATGAGGTGGTTGTTAAATGTTGAAGAGAGGAATAGATAAAAAATATTTATGATAGCTATGGCAAACTAAGTCAAAGTCAAAATATATTTATTCACGTAAATCTATTAAAGTCATTTGTGACATGTCATAATTTAAATTATTTTGAATGATTCTAATATTTCGCAACCATCAGAATAAGTAACTGTGCAACATATCGGTTTACATTCATCGACATGGTTTCCAAAACGATGTAGTTAAATTGTTATAAATAAATAAATTATAATGTCAGGCCTATATTGAATTAAATGAGAGAGACATTGATTTAATCCGAACGCATTGCTTTCCAAAGTACAACTCGAGAAGTAACAATCAGTAAGTTATGTAGGTCGAATCGTTGCATGCATTTGTTCCGACTACTAAGGTCACTAGCTTGACATTTACAAGGCTGTTTATCCTCAGAGTGCGAGGAAAATATCCACCAATAACCTATTTCCACTCGGTTATAAAATGGCGTCCAATATACCAGCTGACGACAGACCTTCAAAATTTTTCTGATCTTTTTTATCGCCATTTTAAACTTTAATTGTAACAATTATATGTATAAAATGTATATATTTACAAAAAAAAGTATACTATGTAGGTTATCAACCATCTAGTTTCCGTAACACAAGCCTCGTAGCTTACCACGGAAATTAGATGGCGCTGGGTGACCTGTCTGGAAATATTTATTTAAAAAAAAATGCAGATTTTGGTTAGTGTTGACCAATCTTGGTCTCGGTCTAACCGTCTTGGTCTTGTTCTTGCTTTTTTGCAAGACCAAAATCACCGATATGTTAGCAAGACCAATCCTAATCCCAATTTTACAATAATGTTCCTATATATTTAAAATTGCTTTAGTTTGTTCGTTAGTTCTCTAGCCCATACAGCCAAGTCTGACGTAATATATCTTTCTTTCCTATGAGTTAATAAGGTTATCATCAAGTTCCAGATGTTGCAGAATTTGATGCTTTTCTAGGAGTTAACTACCCGCAACTTTATAGCCCAAACACGTCGGGTATAATATGGGATTCAAAGCGCGGGAAAACAGCTAAAAATAAACTGCAACTTGTGCCCCATATTTAAAGTCCAATTTATTGTTTTCCATAAGTATTTACATTGTTGCACATTAATAAATAAAACAACATCACTTTAGACTAACAATATCCTCTGAAAAAAAAAATATAAAACAAAAACTTTAAATGATACTTGATATGTCCGTGAAAAATGGCGCGAAGAACCATTTCTTTTTTTATTGAAACTACTTCGTGTCTGTTTTTTTTAGGGTTCAGGGTAATAATTTCGAACCCTTATAGAGGACGCTGGTGTCTGTATGTTCTCATGATATATCTTTATATGTCAAAGTAGTATTGATGAATAAAACATCACGTAAAGCGTTATATAGTTTACATTTACAACCTACGAGTATGTATACATTTTTTGGATACATGTTGGTCAACAAGATCTATAACCATTCGAAATTTCAAGTAAATCAGACGTTGCGGACAGACACTAGAGTCTTACAAGGTTTCCTTACTACAATTAGAAACAAATATATATTTTCAGTCAGAGCAAGAATCTTGCGAGATTCCTAGACCGAGACTGACAGCAGCGTTTCTGATGCAAGACCAAGACTAATTAGGGAAATACTAATTTTGGTGCAACCCAGCCTTAGTTAATGGTTTGTCAATTTGTAATCGTCGAAATGCGCGTTACCGTTATTTTGCAACCATCTAAAACAATGACAATGTCATTAGGTTCCGTAGCAAATCCATTTAAATAGGTCAAAATTTATACCTAGCTCCTATAGCGTAGTCTAAACAAAGAAAATGCAAGCACAATAGTTTACCTGGAGCGGTATTCTGTTTCTTAAAGTGCAAACATTATACAGTGGACACACGAAGTCGAAGTCAGATGATAGTAATAAAAATTATCAGAAAAATATTTTAATAAAACTTAGTCATGTATTTTTCTAATTATAGTATATTTATTCGAAGTAGGTAATTCGATACAAAAATATTAAAATAAAATTGACTAAAAACTAATTATAAAGAAAACTAAAACTAAAAATACCTATGATATTAAAGCTATTCTACAAAATAAACTAAGGGCTTACCACCAGGGAGGGTACCTAAAACGCTCGCCGCATTTCCTCGTTGAATTATTATGGACATATTCTGTTTTAGGTAGTTATGGCATTTGGGATCGCCACACTCTTGGAAAATTCGTTTACCCAGCTCTTTTATGAATTTGTGGGTATCAAGAGAATATACCCCCATTGTTTCAACCCCAAATGCCACAAAGTTATAATTTTGTTTAATGCTATTGTATTTGATGTGTTTTCTAAATTCGGCTGTATGAGCAGCCGAACCGGCCTTTTTTGATGTAGAGGAAATGTGGCAAGCGGCAAAGGTATCCACACAGGTGGCATCCCAAACAAGACATCTTCCCTCACTCCATGGAACAAGAGACATACCATCCGGCCTTTTACCATCACTACGTGAAAGTCCTGATGGTTCAAGGACGGGCGGGATTTTAGCAGACCACAAACTTCTCTTTATAAACTCATTTAGGGCTTGGTGTCTGGAGAATCTGCCTGCACTCTTTTGACAACTAAGCCCGTGTAGACCCATTTCATCAACTTGAGAACCACACTTGCATATGTGAGGTTGACATATTTTTGAACCAAGGCGTAAAGAAACTGCTATTCTTAAACTGTCCTTATCCAGGAGTGTACCAAGAGGAGCTGATGGGACGGCGTGAAGCCATGCACCAGCTTCCTTCTGGGTAGATGCTAACAGACGGGCACAGTCATAACTATTGTTTGAAATGTCTAGTATTGACTGGTATGATTTATTAATTAAAGGAATGTCCCAAGCGGCCTGGGAACATTTATTATCGGGTACGCTAACGTCAGGAAGTGAATCTGTCCAAAGCTTTCTGGCGTCTACCACACAGTGTAGATCCAAGTCGACGTTTGATTTAAGAATTAAATCGACCAAGACTCTAGAGCTGTGGGCAGAAGCCAGGTAAGCTGGAATGGAAAGATCGGTTAAACGACGGAGACCAAGTCCACCTAATCTGATGGGTAAACATGCCTGAGACCATGATGTATTTGACAAGTTGATATTTAATACTTTTTCAATTGTGGACTTCAGGATGATGTCAAAATTATGAAGTTTGTCAAGAGCGAGCCAAGATGGACAGCATCTCAATAAGTAAATTAGTTTAGGAGCAGCCAAACAATTTTTAATTAAAAAATAATGCTACATGTGGTTGCAAGGATTCACATTTATTCAAAGCCCGTTTATATGTTTCTAATTTTAAATCTAATGTATTAAAAATGGCTTCGGTTGTAACAGGAGCACCAAGTAAATTGAATTTATTTTTGTTGAGAAGGATGATACCGTTGGCAAGATTGTTAAAACGTTGATAATCATTTTCACTGGCCTCATCTAGAAAAAAGACTTCGCATTTTGAAGGATTTAATTTAAGGCCTAAATTGTTTGATAAGAAGATAATTTTAGATAAATCACTGAGTAGATTTTCTATGGAGCCTGCGATAGTACCATCATCGAGATACCAACAATTAAAATCGGAAATTAATTCATTAATCATAGGTTGAATGGTGAGGCTAAAAAGAGCAGGACCTAGTGGATCCCCTTGCTGACAACCACAAGCTGATAATAAAATGTCGCCATTATAAAGAAGGCATGACGCATTGGTGTAACATTGTGAAATGAAACGGGATATAGATGGGATTTTCAAGTATGCTTGTTTTAACATTTCGGATCGCTCAATGGCATTAAAAGCGTTTCGGAAATCTAGCTTAAGGATGGCTTTTTTTTCTAAATGTGGGTTAATTAAGAATTGTCTGGTGGCATGAACCAAAGCTTCGCAACCTCCTTTAACACCAAAACCCATTTGAAAGGGGACGAAATATTCTTTAAGGTCAGATTTAACCGATGAACAAGCGATTTTGGCTGTAATGCGTCTAATGGTATTTCCGACAGCTATAGGTCTAATGCCTCCTTGCTTTTTTTTGAGAGCACAAAGGGAAGCCCCATAAAGTATTCTACATACTTCGTCAGGAACTGAACCTGACATCATGAGGTTAATTAAGTCTGTAAGTGCATTAATAAAACGTGCTCCTGATGCCCCCGTATTTCGGGTTAAAAGGTCTTTAAAATGTTGTGGTCTAAGTCCGTCAGGACCTCCAGCAGAGCCTGAAGGAAAACTGAAAATTGCTTTTATTACCTCATCATTGTTTGTCTGATAATTTGAAACAATATTGGAAGGAAGAGGTGGTAAAATTTTGTCTGAATTTGCGGCGGGATGTTTTTCGGAAAGCTCCTTTAAGGTTTCAGAGTCCGGAGTAGCGTAAACATCATCAGAACATAAAATTCTAACCGCGCCCTTAATATCTCCATCTGCAATTTTAGATTCGATCAATTTATTTACAGAAAAGGTGCTAGGGTTATAATTAGACGTGCATTCATCCGAAGTTTGGCTTTCAATTAAAGAAAGATTTGTTTTAATATTACTTACCACCGAACAACGCTTTTCAGACGGAATATTTAAAACTCTGTAGGCAAAGGTAAGTAATTTTTCCCATGAAATCAAATCATTTTTATTTACACACGCTCTAATTAGTGATGCCAAAGAGTCTGCTACGGCAATTCTGGCACCGCGTGGAATCCTTTTATAAATATTAATATTTTTTTTTAAGTTTGCTAACGATGTTTCAAAACAATTAGCAGATGTATTTTGAGAGGCGACAGGGGATTGGATGGGAGAGAACAATAATCGGTCCTTGTGGACTCTTGTATTATGAATTTTAAGACCTTTGGAGCTCAAAAAAACCCTTGAGCAGATAACACATTCATGGCATTGACGGATGTTGCACAAAGAGTCGTTAGAGAGTTGTGGTTGATCTTGGGATTGACATGTTATACTTAGAGATGAACAAAAATTACAAAACCAAGCTGTATTTGATGTTTGAAACTGGCCAAGCTGATCCAAAGATATGTCAACACACTTTCCATGAAACCATTTCTGACAGATATCGCAAATGATGATGTGATCATTGTTATTGTATTTATTTCCACATATACATGTATTAACACTGGATGACATAATTCATATGAAAAGTTCATATCATAGATAAGAAAAGATGTCCCGCTCGAGCTTACTAAACATACTTAAAAAACTGAAAGAGAAATATAAACTTATATAAACTATAAAATATATATAACTAAAACTAAGGTAAATGTACCATTTTACGGCATAATATGACGTTTTCAATTTTGTGAATATTTTTTATAAAAAGTAGGCACGTGCTAGGAAAAGAAACTATTGTATTCTTTATACTGTTATTATAAGATGGATTTAGAATATTAATTTGCGTCGTAACCTTTTAATTTATAGAATTTATCGTTTTCGAAACCTCGTGTATGCCCCTAATCCCGTGCTAAATTTTGCTACAAACTTATGTCCGGCAATCGTTGTTCGTAATTCCGTGCTATCTCCGAAGCATATGTTTTTATTATCTTGGATTGTGCTTCTGGTGTAGCCAAACAGGTTGATGGCTGAGCTTCCAAAAAAAAACCTGTAACTATCCGTGGATTATAATTCTGATGATCTAGTAGGTATTATTTTCTTGTTCAGGGTGTAGCCAAACCAAATCTTGAAATCAACTGATGGCTGAAGTTTTATATAGATGTTCAAAGAACCGGATCCAATGAGTACATATTTTTAAGTAATTCCATATGAAAATTATGATACTAAATCGAAAAAACACTAATAATTTTAATAAAAATTAAATTGATAAAATTTTTCGCCTTGTTTGACTTTTCTAATTATATTGCCTTTTTTTAAATTCAAGATAATGAACATTGGGACGGTTTTTGAACTCCTGCTACAAATCTTTACTTTATTCCAATTTTATTTTCCTTATGTCATCCTGAATAATGCTTTTGTAACCTGTATCCTTAAATTCTAAGTTCTTAAATGCTCCAGTTTGAAAAAGGTTGTCAAAACTTAAACTAACTGTACTGAAAAAAATGTATACTACGTCAGTTTAGCAAGTAATTTTAAAAGTTGCCGCATTTAATAAAGATTCTAAAGTGGTATATCACTTACTACATTTTATTATAGATTGGGCAAAAAAAGGTTTTTTGACTGCGCGTTTTTGCTTTGTGACACACTGGAGAGCAAACTGGGCCAATTTGAATGATTCTTCGTCAATAGATTCGTCTCAATTACGCGACTGTCACTGAAGATATGACATTTATCAAATTTTGGTTAGGCAACAAACAGACGCCATATTGTTTATTAAAAAAAAAATAAAGTCGACAAACTACATACAGTATATATATAGAGTAGGCTATCATCAAATAGGTATTTTTTAAATGTATTTAAAGAAACCTAGTGTATCCAAAGCGTTCCTTAAGACTGTAACTTTAAGATTCTGGTTATAATCAGGCAATAAGTGATATCCTCTTCCGAACGCTTAAATAGAATCCCGCTGCTGTGTTAACTCGAACCTTACAATGGCTTTCTTTAATTTGACTTATTTCTAAAGGTATAAGTAATTATGGCCATGCTTAACTTTCTTGTAAAGTTTCTCTGTTCTTGCGGCAAATGGAAATAAACCGCTACACTTTTAATTCAATTTCTTTTAACAAAGCGCTTTAATTTAAAACTATTGAAAACGACAATAGCGTTGACTATTATAAAAAATATGAGTTTAAAATCCTTATTTTATCAGAGTACCTAAAATCACATGTCATATTTACAAATTTACAGTAAGTAAACTTAAGAATAGGTACATTTGCCAAGTTTTGGCGGGCAAATATACAGGTGTGTTCTAATCTAATGCATTACATTGAAAAAAAAAAAAACAATATTAAGATCACAAATAGTAAACCATGTCATTTTTTGTAATAGTTAAGAATCCTTTGATACTATAATAATTAACGAAATAATTTGTATTTTAATACAATAAATTCATTATAATAGATTTTAGAGCATTACCTTAAAAACTCTGACTGCCTCCGTGGTCTAGCGGTTAAGTCCGTGGATTTAGACTCAGGGGTACCGGGTTCAATTCCTGGTCGGGACACAATAATATTTATTAATTTAAATTATTAAAACTTTTTTTTTCTTACATTAATATAATTTGTTACATTAATGTAAGTAAACTTTTATTTCGGACTTTACATTTATAAATTAAAAATTAATTGATAAATTAATTTCGAAAGTTAAATAATATTTAATTCATTTGTAATATTTCTCGAGTTTGGTACGCTGGAGACATCGACGAGCTTGCCAATTGTCATGATGGGCCTATAGTAAAGTTGGCTAAATGTGAATCCGCTTCTATCAGATATTTTTTCTCTATCTTTCTGTCTAGAGTATCATCACGGCCGTATGCCTTCCTGGGTAGTTAGCAATGACGCTTTTAAAGAAGCGGATTCACATTTAGCTAACATTACAATAGGCTCATCATGACAAATGACAAGCTCGTTAATGTCTCTAGCATGCAAAATGCATGAGAAATTTCTCAAATAAATTATTGTGTCCAAACCCAATAATCGAACCCGGTACATCCACGTCTCAACCCATGGACTTAACCGCTAAACCACAAAGAAAATCACACAGAGAGATAATGATGATATAGCTAGTAATTCTCTGGTTATATCTTCGTACCTTCTACATTTATGTTTGTGGTCACAAATGCTTGTCCCAGAATGTTAGGAATGTGGTCTGTAAAGTAAACAATGCGTTGTGTGTGTTTATTACAAATTACCTCAATCAAGTCTAATTAATATATATTATACTATCTGACCCGGCGAACTTCGTACCGCCTAACAGTCATTGAATGGTCCAGCTTGATATAAATTTCTGAACACACCCATATATATTTGACAACCAACATTGTTTGGTAGGTGCGAATCCCACAAACTTTTTGTATAGGAAAATGATTTTCTTTTATTTATTTATTTTCTTCAATTTTCCAATTTTATTTATAGTTATTCCGCTATTCGGGACGGAGACAACCAAAAACAAATAAAAAACCGTGAAAATTCAGTCCAGCCGTTCTCGAGTTATAAGTGTTCTAACAAACCCGACTTTGTTTTATATATTACGATTTACTTATTATGCAATCTAATATGTCAGAAACCTTCGCCGATGTTCACACAACATTTCCCAAAGTTTCATCCCGATTCAAGGAAATTTGAAATGCATAGGAAACACACACACAGACATTCATCTTTATATATATAGATTAGACTTCTATTAATTTTAAATGAATGAAATGATAAAACCTTTATTGAACAACTTAAACACAATACACTGGAATGAAACATGAATTTAGCAAATAACAGTACAGCAACAATTATACGAGCCTTTTCATACATGCCCTTTTGTTTCGTGACTCTTTACTGGATCTTCAGCTAGTGTCCACCTACAACTTTCACATTATATATCTGCTTCGTCAATCTTTCATCATTCATCCTTTCAACATGCCCGAACCACCGGATCATGCCTTCTCTTATTTTGGGCCTATAGTTTATTTTATACCTGCCCTTTTCCATATTTCATCGTTACGTATGCGGCCGTACATCCGATGTAACGACCTCATTTCAACTGCATTAACCTCCATTAACATATCATATATCTATATATCATGTATATTCTGACATATCCACGTCTCGCTTCCATACATCAGTGTTGGTACCAACACAACTGACAGCTAATAATAAGTAACCATTATATTTTGGCAATTTAAAGTTGATAAAACAGAATAGGACTATATGGCATTGTGGAATGGTAGATAAAAATGAATAGATAAGATAGATCATTAATAATTACTTAGTAATCTTGCCATTGACCATTAAAACCCAAGACAATGGCGATATAATAGATATGTTTGGAATAAAAAATCACACGACACCAGTATTAATTGCTTGTGCTGCAGCTCACCTTGAAAACGCCGGCTATGCACTGTCAAGTTACCATTGAATTAGTATAAAGAAATGGGCTTTTAATTTTTTTTAGCATTCCGTTGCCGGATCCATCGTATGTGGGTAAGAGGAAAATAAGGCTGGTTTAAAAAAGGAGGCTCTTTCTATTGTGCAATAAGACGCTTACCATGCTGATGCCCAATTCTTTCAGTAAGTGGTACAAAGATTTTACTGGAATTCCTCTCGCAGCAACTTCTTTAAGCTGAGTCTTGAATCTGTACCTTAACATTTCTTCTGTGAGATCATATCAACTTTCGGTTGTGGTCTTTAAGAACATTTGATTCGTATGGAACGGTAAGTCCAATATGAATATTTTTACTAGGTACTATGTACTAGGTAATAAAATAGTATTCGAATAAAATATTTACATTTTTTTTTGGATACGGATATAGTTCCTTTCGCGTGGAATGGTGGCAAGATTTGGTGTAAGAAGGTTGGATGCAGCTGTCGAGGGGTGTTGTCTTACTAATATATACTAAAACTAAACTATACTATTATGTCAAATAATAGATTTTTATTTAATAATTTTAATATCAGTATAATTATAGCAGCTGTAAAGGTTCGTTGTCATTTATTATTTACGAACTAGAATAAAAACTGTATTAACTTATATTATTTCTACCTAGCTTACGTCGTAAACTCTCCACTTTGTCCCTAATGTTGGCTGTCAGAGATAGCCAATGTTGATGGTACTTTTTCTGAAGTAGAATTTAGTAGTTACGTGCCCTACATTTAAATACCTATTGATGCCAATCGATATCCTTGTCAGATAGGCAGAGAGATTTGAGTTACCCGGTGCTAATGTTAATTCAAGACTTACATTGTTCTATGCAAATCTTGGCGTGGAAAACATAATTAAATTCATTCAGTTTAATATCCCAAATCGAACTCCATGTGTCAATTGCATTGTGACTCTATAACTGTGTACTGACGTTCTATATTGAAATAATCAGTTAAACGATTGTGACATTAGTTGTAAATAGCATCCAAAATATATTATTCATTTCATTTTATTACAGACAATAGAACACGGCGTCCTAGACCTCCACTATTGGAGATGAGCCTTCCAGAACATATATCTGGAGAATTTATTAACGATTCCACAAGTTGGTATTAGTGGAACCGGGACCGACGGCTTAATTTGCTCTCCTAGACACGGGAACGGTAGTGTTGTAAATCTACGACAAATGTACTCGTACTTAAAAAAAAAATGATTTCTCATTGATACATGCCGGGGTTAGAACCGACCTTTGTAGGATTTTAACGAAAGCGTTCTTACAACCGAGCCACCACCGCACATAAATTATTATTATCTTATTATTAATAAAACATCGGATTATTTCTACATAAACCTGAAACATCTCTTGAATCCTGAAGACTGGCGAATTCTTGGTCTTGGTCTTGCATCAGAACAGCTGGTCTCGGTCTTCGTCTTATTCTTGCACTACTAATATTGGTCTTGTGCAAGACTCTTGCTCTGACTGAGGGGGTTATAAGCTATCTTCATCGTGGAATCCAGTAATCAATAGATTTCGACGCCGGGAAAAATCGCCCGGTGTCGCCAAGGATATTGTAAGTGTCGTGTGTCGTGATTTCTAAAAACTTTTAAAAGTGATAAGTGGGTAGGTTTACATCTACCGCCCAGTATGTACGAGACTACACCGCATAGCTTCAGTCGACCCGTGACCACGGCCAATGCAACTTGGCTGAAACGTCGGGAGAAATATGTCTCTAAGGTAAATCGCGTAAAGACCCGTTAAAATTATAAAAAACTATTATGAGTGTGCGCGAAAGTTTAAATATATACACACATCAAAAGTGTCTAGGGATCAACATATATTTTTGCAATAACTTTTCTCCTGATTGATATTCATTAAAATTTTCTTTAAGGATTGATCAAATAAAATGTTTTCGTTTGTCTACAGTAACGATAAACCAAGTCACCTTTGCATTAGTAAAAAAAATTGCCATTTTCCTAATAAAGGGATTTTTGACATTTGAACCACTAACATTAAAGTTCGAAAAAAAGACTGAAATAACAGTTTTTTTTTTAATTTTATTGGGTAACTTAAACAATTAATAATCCGTGTTTCTACCGCGAACACTAACAACACAAGAACATCGGTTTGGCATACTCAAAATGAGTTCATCCAAATCACGCTGTGGAATGGCCGCCCATGTTCGTTGCAACAACAAAAAAAGGTCTTCTTGCGACTGGATACCCTCCATATTCGGCAGAGCTCTTCTCTGAAGAATTCAGTACGCTTTGTTTCAAGCGGTGTTATTTTAAGTATAAATATCACCATGGCAAACGTACAATATTAGTTCTCCTTGTGATAAAAAACCCTGGCATTGTATTTAATTGCAAATGGCAGTTTACTCACATTGAGCACAACAAATAGGTGGTAGGCGGACTGATGGTGGTAACTTTCCCAGTCTGTTGAGCGGGGAGGTATCCACCGTTCGAGTTGAAAAGCGTCGTCAAGTGGCTGTTTACAGTTTTTACACTTTTCGGGATCAGACTTGAATTGCCGGCATGCAGGGGGTGTCGACGTAGTGGTGTTGGGGCGAACAGTCGGTTTCTAAGCCTTTGTTTGAGAGAGAAGGGGTGACCCGTCGGTCAGGGAGACCCGGAGAAACGGTTGTCCCGCTGGCCGCCCGCGGTATAGTACAGGGGCCCACCGATGACAACCATCATCGGCTGGCTGCCCTATCATGCTGCGCATAATCCCGGGTGCGCTTGACGTGCCGGTTGGTGACCGGATTGTGGGGTCCCGGCAAGCGTTCCTGGGGGGGTTCGGGGGCCCTTCCGTGCGACGGATCAGCCAATGTCTCTCTTCAAACAGCCCAAGGCAAGGTGGCCTTCAGTTTGCTTCCATGCCTACTGCGTCGACACCGCCTCTCCACACTTCCCTTCTTTTTCTTCCTCTTTTTCTTCATAATTTTTGTTCTATCCCAAACCCACATGATGACGATAAAAAATAAAGGAAAACGTTTTGCAGCGGTGCACACCCCCACCGTTGAGTTTGGCGTTGACTTCACAAACATTCGAGGCCTAAACGCCAACCTCAACGCCGTCCACCACCATCTGGAGACGACTCACCCGGCAATGCTTTTTCTGACGGAGACACAGATACGGAAGCCCGCGGACACATCATACCTGCATTACCCTGGATACTCGCTGGAAGAGTCCTTCCTCGCGAAAGCTGGGGTTTGCTTATATGTCCGCGATGATGTCTGTTGTCGCCGCCTTCGTCACATGGAGGACTCTTCCTTTTCCGTCCTTTGGGTGCATGTGGATCTGGGGCATCAGTCTCGTATCTATGTGTGCCTCTACCGATCCCACCGGGGAGACTATGAGACAACTCAGCTTTTTGAATATCTGAGTCAAGCGACAGATGACGCGCAGGAGCGGTTCCCGACCGCGGAATTGGTGTTTTTGGGAGACTTTAATGCTCACCATGCTCAATGGCTGGGCTCTCCCAAAACTGACCATGCGGGAAAAACCGCTTACGACTTTGCCCTGACATACGGTCTGACTCAACTGGTGACTCAAAACACCAGAGTACCAGATGTAGCCGGACATGCACCTTCCTTGCTGGACCTACTGTTGACGAGCCATGCTACCGGGTATAAGATGTCAGTTTTAGCACCGCTTGGTGGTTCTGACCACTGCCTGGTGGCTACGACAGTGCCACGCGCTCTGCCTCCTCCTCGTAAGGCCGTCGAGCGTATTGTGTGGCACTACTCGTCAGCAGATTGGGATGGATTGCGCGAATACTATGCATCCATCCCATGGAAGCAACGCTGCTTTAAGGACCACGACCCATCCAGGTCTGCAGCTGCAGTTGCTGATGAGATACTACTGGGGATGGAATATTATATTTCTTTCTCTAGGGTCATCAGTAACTGCAGAAGCAGACCCTGGTACAACAGCTACTGCGCCTCGGCAGTTGCATCAAAAAATGCAGCTTACCGAGCGTGGGTAAGGGGTCGATCTCGTTCCGATCCCAACACGAACTCCTTAAAGTCAGCCTATAACAAGGCTTCCAAGGTCTGCAGGAAGGTGTTTGCCAGGGCAGAGTCCCAGCGCATCTCTCAGATTGGCCGCGACTTAGCCGCGCGACCTGCTGGAGGTCGCAGTTTCTGGCAGCTGGCCAAATCTGTAGAGTCAAACTTCTGTCGCTCTTCTTTGCCACCTCTACGATATCCCAATGGATCATTGGCCCATACCGCTAAAGAAAAAGCCGACTACTTGGGCAAACTCTTTGCGGCCAACTCTCGACTCGACGACGGGAATGCGCAGCCCCCCACACTGCCAAATTGCGGCACTTCAATGCGCGAAATACGCATTAGACAGTGTGATGTGCGGGCAGTGCTCCGATCGCTTGATGTTCGTAAGGCTAATGGTCCTGACGGTATCCCAGCTGTCGTTCTCAAGAGGTGTGCTCCTGAGTTGACTCCAGTCCTCACGCGCTTATACCGTCTGTCGTACTCCTCTGGTGTTGTGCCGGACACTTGGAGGGTGGCTAACGTGCAGCCCATTCCGAAGAAGGGAGATCGTTCGGACCCTTCTAACTACCGCCCTATTGCCGTAACCTCAGTTCTGTGCAAAGTGCTAGAACGAATTATCAACGTCCAACTTGTTCGATATCTAGAGGATCACTCCATACTTCATGACCGCCAATATGGCTTCCGTCCTAAGCGGTCAACGGGTGATCTTCTAGCATTCGTCTACCACGTCTGGGGTGAGGCAATGGATAAGTATGGCGAATCTCTGGCGGTCAGTCTGGACATCTCCAAAGCCTTCGATAGGGTATGGCACGAGGCACTACTATCCAAGTTGCCGGCATATGGTCTGCCCCCGCAGCTGGTGGGCTGGATAACCGGCTTCTTACATGAGCGCAGCATTCGGGTCCTTGTGGATGGGAATGCGTCTGGGCTCATGTCAGTGAATGCCGGTGTGCCGCAGGGCTCTGTATTGTCCCCAACACTGTTTCTTCTGCATATCAATGACATGTTGACCCTTGGAAACATTCATTGCTATGCAGATGACAGCACGGTTCATGGGCGATACCTTAGTCCACGAGCTGTGGGAGCCGCCAAAGTAGAGGAGTTGCGCCGTTCCCTGACGACGGAACTGGACGGCACCCTTCGCAAAATTTCTGCGTGGGGTGCCCAAAACCTAGTCCAGTTTAATGCCAGTAAGACTCAGGCATGCGCGTTGACGGTCAAGAAGTCTCCCTACTCTCCTATTCCTACTCTTCAGAACACCGTGCTGGAACTTCAACCCAGCTTTAACATACTCGGAGTCGAAATACGCTCAGATCTAAACCACAGAAACTACATTGAGAGCATTACCAAAACAGCGTCGAAAAAACTTGGGATACTGAACAAGGTGAAGCGGTTTTTCCCGCCTGCTCTAAGACTTATGCTGTATAAAGCTCAGATAAGGTCATGCGTGGAATACTGTTCTCACCTCTGGGATGGCTCCGCTAAGTATCTTACAGATGCTCTCAATGTCCTGCAGAGGCGGGCAATTCGGATAGTGGACGACACCACAGTCTCTAAAACTCTCGAATCACTGCAGCTTCGCCGTGACGTTGCCTCTCTGAGCGTGTTCTACAAGCTATACCACGGCGAGTGTTCTGAGGAGCTCCATAACCTTATCCCTTCTTCTCTATTCCGCAACCGAACTACACGTACAGGCCAAAATATGCATCCACATACCTTACCCACTATTCCTACGCGTACTCATAAATTTGGAGACTCTTACATCTGTCGCACGCTGAAGATGTGGAATTCTCTCCCAGCCAGTGTGTTTCCCCACTCTTATAACCTGGAGTCCTTCAAGCGAAGTGTGAAAAAGCATCTTGTTAGGCCGGCATAGTGGTAGAGACTGATGTCGGTCATAGTGACCGGCGTCAGTTGCTCCCATTCTTGGACCTCGCGTACTGCTTACCATCAGGTGGGCGCGATGTCACATGTCGAGTCCAGTATAAAAAAAAAAAAAAAAAAATCCCATGCATGCTCAATCGGGTTCAAGTCTGGCGACTGAGCAGGCCAGGGCAGGACATTGATGTTAGCTGCGGCGAGAGTCTGTCTTACAACTCTTGCGGTGTGCGGTCGTGCATTATCATGCATTAACTGAAATAAGGGACCGATATGCACTTGTAGAGGAACGATGACGTCTGATACAACCGTCTCAGCATAAATTTGAGCGTTGAGGTTGCCTCTGATCCAAATCAACTCAGTTCTCTTCCGCCGATCGAAATACCCGCCCATACCATGATGGTTCCACCACTATAAGGATGGACTTCCTGGCAGGATTTTAATCGCTGTTGGCGTCCAGGGGTTCTCCAGTGTCGTATACGTCTTGTATCCGGCCTCATACCAAAACGAGACTCATCAGAAAAGCACACGAAACGCCATTGTTCTTCTGTCCAATTTCTGTGTTCAAGAGCCCATTGATATCGAGTCCTACGATTGTGCATTGCTATAGGTGGTACCCGTAGCGGTCTTCGGGAATGAAGGTTCACTTCATGCAAGCGGTTTCTGACTGTTTGGTCGCTAATTAAGTTCCCTGAAGAGCGATGAAGGCTCACGGCTAACATCATGGCGGTTATTGTTGGAGTTCTTCGAGCTGTGATTTGAATGTATCGGTCTTGTCTCCGTGTGGTGCAGCGATACCGTCCTCCATGGCGCTCAGCCACGGTACCAGTGGTTCGGTAACGTGTCCAAAGTCGACTGATAACACTCTGACTTGTATTCAGAGCTAAAGCCACAGTACGTTGCCGGGAACCAGCTTCTATCATTCCCACGGCTCTGATCATTTCTTCCCTGCTTAAATGACGTCGCCGCTCCATAATAACGTTGGTTTTAATCAGTAGTAGGGAAACAGTAGCACTAATAATGTCTTCAATGCGTCTTATGTTTTTATAGGGAAAATATTGACAGCTGATTTTCATCTTTTACTCGAATTTGATTGACAGTTCCTGTTTTAAATTATGAAATGCACCAAAAAGGATCCATATAAATTTATAAAATCATAAATTTATTACAAAGCCACATCTCAATCACAAGAAATCCGCATAAACATGCTTGATCCCTAGACTTTTTTGATGTGTGTATTTGTTTTTAATAGTAGTAAAGAAACATTGTGAGACTTTAGTGTCTGTCTGCAAACTAGTATTTCGGAAACTACTGGTCTGATTTACTTGAAAATTGGAATGGTTATAGATCTTATTGACCAACGTCGATTGACACAGGTTATAACAAAAACTCTGTATATGTACTAAAACGCTTAACACGTTTTATTCATTAATACGAACAACTTTACCAGAGCAACAAAAATCGCCAGAGCCGCAATTGGAACAGCAGTTTAGTTTTGGAGATATTTAAATTCATCTACTATAAGGATTAAATATGTTTACCTCTGAACCCTAAAAAAAACACGAAAATATGTAAATAGTAAAGAAAAAACGTTTTAGCGAGAGTCTTGCGATACTCGAAATCCATTATTTTAAATACGTTAACGTTTGACAGTTGTTGTGGACTACACGTATCGTTCCATACAAATATAAAGGCCACGAGACACTTTAAACGACGCGATAATGTTTATCACGACATGGTTGGAACGCTACTTTAATATGTTCGTACACCTATTGTGTTGTGTCATCGTTTCAGTGTGCTCAGGCCTTTAATTTTAGCTAACAAAAACTTCATTACATGGAACAATGATTTCACAGTGTGAGTCATTTGACATTGTTTGTGTAAACATATTATATGCACCTTATTTGATTACCATTGGCATTTCGCACGTTCTTCATGCCTCATTGTGCCTTTATTATTTGGTTTATGTACTGACAAATTAATACAGATTTATTAGTTTGTGTAAGTATCAGAAATTTACATTATTTTGTATTATTTAGATGAGCATTAATCCATAAACATTGATAAATTTGCAGTCCTATTATGGTGCATACACACACACACACACATACATACGAGTATATTCAGGCCAGTTCCCTGGCGGGGTAGGCAGAAACAATTGAACGCTACTCGTATTTGTCAAGATCACATACCTCTTTCGCTTCTTCGACATCTATCAAATTTTTATACAGATTTTTTTTTAAATGAATATTGTCATGGACAATGGAACAAATAAGAAACTAAAAACATTTTGTATGGAAATATCATTTTTTGCTGATTAACTACTTTCCAAAGCTTGATCTTATAAATGAATAATTACTGTTATTTTATCATAATTTTAGTCGGAAAAATAGCAAAAACATTTGTAAACATTTTTGTCTATTTTATTTATTTATTTTATCTATGATTAACGGCCAGTTGCAGAAAGGCTGCTTATATTTTGACATATTGTTTATCGTTGCCTATGAAACACGTCATTGGCCGAAATAAGTGACATCTAACTACCTATCACGTGGCGTATATCAAAATATTGATTAGACATTATTTTAATTATCCTTTCTGCAACTGGCCGTTAGTTAGTGTAATTAACTACAACTATAAATAGTATGGTGATGTAAGTGTTGATGTAGGTATATTACAGTTTTGTAAGACTTCACTATGCTTCAGCTTATTGCTCTCAAATGGTGAAGAAAATGCATTACAAATCAAATTGAACGTTTTATACTAATTGCTATGTGCAATGCTACACTGCTAAATAGTTAAAATTCAAACGGGGTTTATTGCCTATTCGAATTTTGTAGTAGGTTTACATTTAGTGACGAAATTAGTCTCATTTTATTTTGCTCTTATTATACGGGTATATCACAGTCCCCATTACAAATACACCAATGTTACATTTTTGCATTTCTTAGTTATTGCCTTTCGTAAAGTTTTAAAATGGCTCAATATCCGAATACGTAGGTCTGGTAGGATGAGCGAAGAAAGATTGACGAACCAGATATATAATGCGAAAGTTGTGGATGAAAGAGGCCCTGGCAGACCGAGACTCACATATTTAAATTTAAATTAAAAAAAAATTATTGCCCTAAAAAATATTGTACATAGGCGGGCTTAATGACTAAGCATTTTCTAACAACCAACCTTTTCACAATCAAATAAATAAAACACTGGCTGCAGGCACATTAAAAAGCTTTCGTAACAAAAGGGCATGTATGAAGAGGTTAATGAATGTCGACCAAACGAAAGAAGTATGTTGTGATCGTGTCAAGTGGCGCTCAATTGTCTCTGCCTACCCCGCAAGGGATCTGGCGTAATGATATGTATGTACGTAGGTTTGCTTTCTTTTTTTAGTTTGCATATTTAAATTATTTATTCAAATGATCAAAAAATAAACAAATAGTCATAACCATTTTGTTAACCATAATATTGTTTAATTGGAACTCCAAAACCACAGTACGAAATTATTTTGTTGATGTCAAGACTTTGACAGTCACGTCTACAGAGACTTTATACACACAGGTGTATATAGTCGCTTCCAGGAGGTTTATGCGAACGCTAATTAGCTTCAAAAAATCTCTAGTTTGACTAAGTATAACCTAAGAAACAATAATGAAATCTATATAAGGCAAACCTGGTTGAGAAAAACTAAATTTATAGGCATTCTAATTAGATACACTGTATAAGCTATCAAAATTTGTTAATCAATCCGCGGTAATAACTGCCTATATGGCCTACGTTGATTCCATACTTAGATATGGTGTTATATTCTGGGGAAATTCGACAGACAAATTAAGAGCATTTATAGCCCAAGAACGATGTATGCAATTTTTAAATTAAAACGAATAGATTCATGCCGCCCATACTTTAAAAATCATAATATATTAACGTTTCCATCTCTGTACATTTATGAAAGTGCAATATTTGTAAAAAAATAATTTGAGTTAACTTAAGTTGAGTTTAAATTAAGCAAAAAAGTATCCAAAATGATTTTTTTTTGCAATAATGTTATTAGTATGGTGACACAAATTTACAATAAAGTTCCCTAATCCATCCGTGAAGTCGAAAACATGAGCGTCTTTAAGTCAAAACTTCATAATTTCTATCTAAAAAATACTATTACAGCGTAGCCGACTATCTTTCAGAAACTTGAGAGGATCAGTTAGCATGCCCTCACCCATCACCAACATTGTAAATTTATTTTTTAATGTTGTGTATATTATTATTGTATGTCCAATGGACGGGACATAGCGACCACCATTTGATTTGTACGATTATATGAGCTAATTACAAATTTCCAATGGCAAAATTAACAAATTAACTTAATCTAACTTAACAAGTTCTTACCAAAGTAAAATACGTGATTATTACTTTAAATTCAATTAATAAAATATAATGATAATACTTAACAAACAAATTCCTGAAAATACTTACTTTTGTATTATGAAAACCTGCTGTTATTAATTATAACACGACTATAGAGTGTACTTAATTAACTTAATGCATCATTCATTAATTTGGGGTATACTTATTATAGCAGAAATTCGGAGTCGAGAGTTACGAGTACGTTAAAATTAATTTAACAATTCAACGTTATTACAATCCATTATTGGTATTTTTAATCAAATCAGTATTACGTCAATGCATAAACATAGACTTATGTAAGAACTGGGCCAAATAAAATATTAATTTTCCTAAGCAGGTACTTCATGGCACATTTATGCTGAATAAATAAATTAAATTGAGTGAGAAGACAAATTTCTAAGCATTTTCTGGATTCACCGCACGGGTCGTCTTTCGTGTATGGGTAAGAGATGAGAATGGTGTCCAGGATTTGCGGCCAACAATACGCTTTTTTATTCTTACCATCCACCATTTTACTCTTCTCTCTATCGAACCAAATACTGTATGATTCCGCTAATGCCGTCTTGGAAGCTCTTTCAATAAATGTATGCTTAGGCCTAATTCTTTCAGTAAGTGGTGCAAAGGTTTTGCTGGAAATCCTCTCGCACCAACTTCCACTGCGTAAAGCTGAGTCTTCTTGATCATTTTTTCTGTGAGATCATAATGTTTATTCGACTTCTAATATATCTCCAAAGAGTCCTTAATTTTATTAGATTTATTTATTTATTATTAATTTCATTTTACTACAAAGTTGATAGACTACATTTCTGAAAAGTACACTTATACCTCCGTGGTCTAGCGGTTAAGTCCTTGTATTTAGACTCGGAGGTACCGGGTTCGATTCGTGGTCGGGACACAAAAAAAATATATAATAATATAAATAAATACATTTTATTATTATTTAATTTATTTGTTATATTTCTCGAGTTTGGTACGCTGGAGACATCGACGAGCTTGCCACTTGTCATAATTGGCCTATAGTAAAGTTGGTTAAATGTAAATCTGCTTATTTATAAGCGTGTTTTCTGACCACCTCGAAAGGGAAGCGGTCGTAATGATACTTTACTTTACTTTTTTACACTCATACTTGAAAAATGTTTGTGCGAGCGAGAGAGATGCAGACGCGTTAAAGCTTATTAATATAATAATAAGTAAATAATAAATAAATATCAGTTGCCTCGCGCGCGTTCGAGGTCATGTCGTGAACACAGAGTGTATTAAACAGGTTATGACCAAGGTTTTTGTATAGATGTCAATGATACATTGCTGTTACATTTCATCCGTAAAGATTTTGCGATAGTCGTTTCGCGGGTATACGATGTTAGTCACTTTCTTTCTCTAAGAGGATGTCGTAATCTTAAATGTTTCACGAATTCATGAAAGTGGATAATGTCTTACGGAGTTAAATGGGATCTAGTTTATGAATTCTTCGTCTCGGCGTTTTACGTTTGCTAAATTTATTTCTAAATCATGTCTATTCTTTTTTGTCAATATTTTCTTTCATAAACTACCTCTAATGGTCTAGCAGTTAAATCCGCGGATTGATTACCGGGTTTGAAACCTGGTCGGGACACAGAAAAATATTTAAATTATTTATTTTATTTTTCGAGTTTGGTATGCTAGAGTCATCAACAAGCTTCTCACAATGGGCCTAAAATGGGTTAAATGAAAATCCGCTACTAAATTATTTCTGATCACCAAGGATAAGGTCGTAATGATACTTTACTTTACATTGTAAAAAAGTATCATCACAATCGTTTCCCTTCCGGGGTGGTCTAAAACCACGTTTATAAAAAAGCAGATTCCCATTTAGCCAACTTTACTATAGGCCAATCATGACAAGTGGTAAGGTCGTCGATGTCTCCAGCGTACCAAACTTGGGAAATATCACAATAAATTTAATATTAATTAAATTTATTTGTTTTTATTTATTTAAATTAATAAATATTGTGTTAGAAAATCGATCCCAGTACATCCGAGACAAAATCCATGGAATTAACCGCTAAACCACGGAGGAAGTTAATTTGATTATTATTACGAAAATAATAATCAAAATAGGCTACGTGACTATTTTGTAGATAGTAGCGTGTCCGTGTGCAGCATTGGAATAGGTACCTACTTTATCGTACAATTTACAATACTATACATCAGTATAGATGAACTAGCTGTATCAGCTTATAGGTCAGACATCTTAGTGTTTTCTCGGAAATTGAAAAAAGTTATCCTTATTGAACTTATCGTTCCGTAGGAAACAAATATTCCAAAAGACCACAAGATGAAGTCGAACAAATATTATGACCTCACAGAAAAAATGATTCAACAGGTTCAAGACTCAGCTTTACGCAGTGGAAGTTGGCGAAGAGTAGTTTTAGCACAATATGTGCACCACTCACTAAAAGTATTGGGGCTAAGCAGGTCTGCAGTCAATACAAATATTAAAAGAGCATCCAGGACAGCCTTAATGGAATCATACAGTATTTGGTTGGATAAAGAGAGTAGTAGAATGGTGGATGGTGAGCGTCCTGCGCAATAAATTTAAAATAGGAAGCCTCCTTTTCAAACCAGCCTATTGCGGTCGCAAGCCCGACGCGGTGAATCTATGGAATGCTTAGAAATTTGTCTCAGTACCTAAACCTACATCCGTAAGAGTAAGGCCACGGAGTGCCATTAATAGAACCAGTTGTATTGTACAACTATCCCATTAACAATTTATATGACCACATTTTTTAAAAACGCCCTAATAGGTAGAAGAATTAAGTAGGTAAGTTATTTAAAACCAAACTGGTTTTTAAATCTCCACATTGATTTTGTGAACCTATTTTGGAAATACATAACGGTACTTAAAGGTATATCATACATTAGGGTTGCCAACCGTCTTGTTTTCTCAGGTATATCTTTGTATATGGGGTGCTTAGCAGCAGTCGTTGTATATTGAAATAAATGACCGCCTCCGTGGTCTAGTGGTAACAAACGTTGTCGTGAACTCGGGAGGTCGTGGGTTCGATTCCCACCGGGGGCAAGTTGTACATTGTATAATTTGTCTCGGTCTGGGTGTTTATATGTATAATATGTATATATTTACAAAAAAAAAAAGTATAATATATGTAGTTTATCAACCATCTAGTTTCCGTAACACAAGCCTCGTTGCTTACCACGGAAACTAGATGGCGCTGTGTGACCTGTCTGGAAATATTTATTTATTTATTTATTGAAATAACTTAAACTGTCAGTGTCCGAGTACCTACTCGTAAAGCGCTATTACAATTGCTATTGTCGTTTTAAGGTTTCCACTACAGATATAGTTTCGCATGCGTTTATTTTAATACATAATTTATTAATTTTATTTAATTATTACAACAAAATCTAAATTTAACATTAAAAATAATAATAATAATACATAAAAATATTTAAAATCTTTATGCACAAAGCACAAATGCGGACTTAATGCCAGTAGACATTCTCTGACAGCCAAACCTTAGGACAAATATGAACAAATATAGGTGCAATGAAAGTGAAAGTAACAATAATATAACTATAGGATAATTTAAAAATATTATATAACTATTTATATACCTTTATATATATTATAATATCAATACACAATAATAAATGCAAATATTTACACAAAAAACTTACTTTTTTAAACTTTACAGCCACGATCTTATTTTAAGTAGTTTCTAAGTTAGTTAGTTTTACTTGCTTGTAGCAATAATGTTGTGTATAGCATACATAAATATGGATTATTATTACCACTTTGATTAGTACATTTGTTTTAAGAGAACCAATGGAAATAAATTATTTTGATTTGATTTTTATTTGATTTGATTGACTACCTTGGTTTAGAGCTATCTATAAAATTTAAGTATATTAAAGATAATAAAAAAATAAAACTGACTTGTGTACAGCTAAAATCGGCAAAACTCAGTGACAGTAAATAACAGAATCCACCATTTGAAGAATAAGTAATGAAACACTACCATTCCCGTGCCTCGGAGAGAACGTTAAGCCGCCGGTCCCGGTTCCACTAATGAACTTACGGAACGGCCAGCTGTGGCAAAAGTAGGCCAAATTCTCCAGATATACGAGTAAGTTCTGGAAAGCCCATCTCCAACAGTGGATATCTAGGTCTATGGATAGGACAGCCTCCGTAGTCTAGCAGCTAATTCCGTGGATTTAGACGCAGAGGAACCGGGTTCGATTCCTGGTCGGGACACAAAAAAATAGTTATATTTCTCGAGTTTAGTACGCTAAAGACATCGAGGCTTGCCACTTGTCATGATGGGCCTATAGTAAAGATGGCCAAATGTGAATCCTTTACTTTTTTATAGATAGGAATATGGACTAGGATAATGAGTATTAATTTTGGTTACGTGATTTATATAACGTGAAAGGTATTCGTGAATTTGATTAAAATGCAGAAGCAAAGTCGTAAAGTAGGCGAAATTTACATAGTTATGTATGTATTTTAAACATAATTGTAGCCACTTATGTAAAATGACACTCGTTACAATTGACTTGCATGTAATGACCGAGTACTTAAATTGTTACGAAATGCATGGGTATTTTTAAGCTGTGAAATTTTATCGCATAATCTTAATACATCACGCACCATAGCCCCTAGAATGCAGAGTCCTGGACCTCCACAGTTGGAGATGGGTATTTCAGAAAATTATGGAGATTATTTTCAGACGGGTTGCTGAGAGTCTGATGTCATTTTTAAATGACAATTTACCTATTTCTTATGGGTACATGCCAGGATTCGAACCTTTTTTAGGATTTTATTTTTTATATTTAAGGAAAGCGTTCTTACAACTGAGTCACCACCGCTCTGTAGCCACTTATTCTTCTTTCTCCAGAGCGCGTATTGGTTGTTATTTTCATATAAAATGTTTGCTACATGTTTTTACGCCATTTCATCCCTTGTTGAAAAAAAACTTCCGTATCATGCAGATCGGCATATAGTGAAAATACAAAATCAATTTAAGAGTGCACGTCGAACTCGACCATAACCGGCAATTTACTGTCATGAATATATATGACGATTTTCCTAGCTTTAATTCTCACAGCGGTTTCGTCTTGTATCCGATATTTCATTCATTAAAGCCCCTAGAACACAGCGTCCTAGACTTCTACTGTTGGAAATGGGCCTTCCAGAACATACTTGTATATATAAGATATATAGATTTGGACTACACTTGCCCCACTGGCCATAACAGTAAAATTTAGTTTTATTGCAAATATTAATGTTTTTTTTTGTTTTTAATTATGTTTTGTTTAATTTCCTTTGACACTGCATTAACCTGCAGTTCTGTTCCTTGCCTTATAGCACTCTCCAGGCAGGACAAATTTGTTGTACTTGTGTTTGTAACCTTAGATTTAGCCGAATTCCAGTGGGAATGTATGGCGGTACCTAAAGAATAAAGAACGGTTGGCGAGCACTGTATCTTTTAATTGTTGTGCACATTTGATGCTCTTTATTCTATTTATTTATTGGTTAAGGAAAACTTACCTCTAACTATAAAAAAATATCATGTTTTCTTTCAATAACCCTATTGAAAAAACATAATATAATTAAGCTTAGATTTAAGTAGCAATCAATTATTTACTGTATTCAATGCCCAGTAAAACGTATTCATTCAAAGCACAGTAATTCTACACGTAGCTTGCGAAATATATTTTACATTCATCAGGTAATATCTAATGTATAACATGTTTTACACAAATGCATACAATTTTATATTATACGATAAAATGTTTGGGATTTACTGTGAAATATTAATTAGCCTATTAGTATTTATATCACAGAGAAGTTTTTGGCCTTAAACCAGAAGGTTTTCTGTGCTTTTGTGGATTTGGAAAAGGCTTTTGATAGAGTTGTAAGAAAGAAGCTTTGGGACATATTGCCGGAGTATGGAGTGAATGACAAACTGCTACAAGCTATACAGTCCCTGTACAAGGGCTGCAAAGCTTGTGTGCGGGTGGAGGGAGGTATGTCGCCTTGCTTTGAATCCCAAATGGGCGTCAAACAGGGTTGTGTGCTTTCTCCTAGATTATTCACTCTATATCTCGACAAATGCCTAAAAAGAGTGAGAGAGAGTGACTGTGGGATAAAGATGAGTGATCTAGTGGTGAACTGCCTGCTTTATGCAGATGATGCTGTTCTTATGGCATCGTCCGAACAACAACTGCAATCACTAGTCACAAGAATGAAGGAGGGATGTGCAGAAAAAGGACTCCGTTTGAATGCGAGAAAAACCAAGGTACTAGTGTTTGAAAGAAGAAGGATGACAACCGTGACGATAAAGATTGATGATGAAACTCTAGAACAAATAAATGAAATTATATATCTGGGCAGTGTTTTCACTGCGGATGGGAAGTACGATAGGGACGTTGAAAGAAGAGTGAACGCGGGAAATAGTGTTAACGGTGCCCTGGGGTCACTGATCGGCAGTCGAAATGTCAGTGACAAAGCTCGGCTCGCCATACACAATGCCATGTTGGTACCAACACTGATGTATGGAAGCGAGACGTGGATACGTCAGAATACGCATGAGAGTAGGGTTAATGCAGTAGAAATGCGGTCGTTGCGGCGGATATGTGGCGTCACTTTGGCGGACCGCATACGTAACGTCGAAATACGGAAAAGGGTTGGTATGAAGGAAAGCATAGGGACAAAAATAAGGAAAGGCATGCTACGATGGTTCGGGCATGTTGAAAGGATGAGCGATGAAAGATTGACGAACCAGATATATAATGCGAAAGTTGTGGGTAAAAGAGGCCCTGGCAGACCGAGACTCACATATCACGATCAAATAAATAAAACACTGACTGAAGGTGCATTAAAAAGTCTTCGTAACCAAAGGGCATGTATGAAGAGGTTAATGAATGTCGACGAAGCGAAAGAAGTATGTCGTGATCGTGTCAAATGGCGCTCAATTGTCTCTGCCTACCCCGCAAGGGATCTGGCGTGAAGATATGTATGTAGTATTTATATATTTAGTACCGAATAATTGCCAACCATAGAACTTGTTACGAATTATATTTTAGCTAAATTTTGCATTTATTTTATAAGTTATATAGCAAAGTATTATCACGACCGTAACTTCTTGTAGTATGGTCAGAAACTTGTCACATTTTTTTCGTATGGTTGACCTGGAATCGAAAATGGTACCTCCGCGTCTATAGATATTTTAAATCTAGTGGAACAAATTAAAACTAATAAATAATAATAGGCCCTTTATGCCAACTTGCAAGCTCGCCGATGACTCGAGAAATTTCACATATTAATTATTGTGGAATCGATCCCAGTACTCAAGACTTAACCGCTAGACCAAGGAGGTGGTGAACTGAATTTATTTTAAAAAAATACTTTGATGTTTTTAGATTTTTTGCAAAGTAAATCAAGGTTGGTATTTGTTGTTTTTATATTATTTTCGCCTCCGTGGCCTAGCGGTTAAGTCCGTGGATTTAGACTCGGAGGTAACGGGTTCGATTCCTGGTCGGGACACAAAAATGTAAATAAAAATAAACATTTAATTAATATTTAATTTATTTGTGATATTTCTCGAGTTTGGTACGCTGGAGACATCGACGAGCTTGCCACTTGTCATGATTGGCGTATAGTAAAGTTAGCTAAATGTGAATCCGCTTATTTATAAGCGTGGTTTCTGACCACCCCGAAAGGGAAACCGTCGTGATGATACTTTACTTTTACTCTTTCTATATTATTTTCGATATAATTTCCTCTTATAACAACAAAAGTAATAAGTACTATTAAAAAAAACAATAGTTCACCACTAGACTATATTACCAGTAAATTAAACGGAACTGAAAAGTACAGCACAAATGAATCAATTAACAGCGCTCCTTCATTTGAAGAGCCGTTTGAAGAGCCGTTAGAAAAGCCGTGTTCTGCTCCGTGTACATCCTCGGTTACGCTTTTCAAATCCAATGCTTGTTTAACACGACCATTAAGTAATTTACCTCGTTAACCACAGGTAATGTACGCTGTTATTCACTGTGACATGTAGTGTTGTAGAATGTTGCTTGCTTCATTGACTTATGTTAAAATGACTGGTGTAAGAATTCATTTATTTAAACCTGTTTGCATTATGTAGATAGCAGACCTTATGCCGCTAGACATTTTTACTCGGTCAAACTTAGGGACATTACAAACATAAATACCTTTAATTAATATTTAATTTATTTGTAATATTTATCGAGTTTGGTACGCTGGAGACATCGACAAGCTTGCCACTTGTCATGATTGGCCTATAGTAAAGTTGGCTAAATGTGAATCCGCTTATTTATAAGCGTGTTTTCTGATCACCCCGAAAGGGACACGGTCGTAATGATACTTTACTTTTACTTTACATCAAATAACTGAAATATATTTTATTTGTTTGATTGACCAATCTTTAGTAGGTTTGAGTTCCTGATCGTTAAATGTTCCTCATAGATAGGTATAACGGGCTGTACAAGTATGTAGGGAGGCTCGGCCGGCGTGTCGAGTCACGGAGTCACGAATGCTTGACCGGTGATTAAAAATTCTACGATAATACGTGTAAATCATGCATAAATTATCCCAACTCCCAATTAATAAGACAAGGCCAAACAATCGCTTGAACTTTAAATGACTAAATATAATATAAGAAAAGATGTCTGAATTAGAATTTATAAATTTGAATTCAAGTTAACGTTAAGCGACATCAAAACCATTGTGAATGTAGCAAAATTAGTTGTCATTTAGTTGATAGGTATCCTTAATAGAATATGGAAAACGGAGAATGTTTCATGTTATTAATTATTCGGGATAATTTAATGAGACACGGCCTAAAATCAAATGGTGACCTCATAATAACTTTGTTCAATCACTGCGGAATATCATAATATAGACGTACTATTATTTTAGACATAGTATTTAAGGACTGACTGTTGCAGCGAGGAACATAATAATTATAATATACTATATTGTTTTAAATAAAATTTACAATATACATTTGGAACAGTTAAATTGATCAATGCTTTGATCATGTAAGAGTGGATACTGCCTGAGTATAACAATTTAATTGAAATGACAAATAGGATTAATTAATTAATGTCAAGGTAAGAAATTAATGTTGTTCATTCAATCTTCTAGAAAATCTTGCACAGAGTAGTAGCATTTGGCAATTAGCATTTTCGTTAGTGTTTTTTTAAATCGTTTAGTTTTGTCTTGTCAAAAATCTCCTTTGAATTCATTCGATTCTTGAAATATATACGATATATTTGGGATTCCATAATTAAGATGCATACTCGAATATCTTTAAACTTACGATTTTTGACTTCCATCGTTTTTATTAAAGCAATGCGAGGGTATGTTTCTCCAATTCTTGGGGCTTCGTACAAAAAAAAACGATAGAACAGTCCGTATATAAAAGTGTATGGCTATAATTAAATATGTAACATAATATGAAAATTCAATTATTCATCTAATTCGCGCAGAGTTTAATTAAATTTAACTTCAATGTAGATAGGTTATATTAATATTTTACGGTAGCTCATAACGTGTTTTAATCGTCAACATTATTATATTGAATACTATATTATTATAGGTAAAATCGTAAAGGTGTCTGAGTCACCAGTAAAATGATATGGACATTAAATCTTTGCCGCAATGCGTTGGTATCTTACGGCACTAGGGGCTCAATTTCATTTGCCGTTTGGGCCTCGGGGTGCTGGAGATTTTCTGTTTACGCATGCAATAGGGACTGCGGTTCAGTTTTCATTATTTCATCAGCATTAGCCAGTTCTTTTCACTAATAAATTTCATTAGTTTTTAGCCCACTTTTAATGAATATACACACGATACTCATTCTGTAATAACGAACGAGTTGTCGACATTATACATTGAGCTTTTACCGCTGGTTTTTGAAAGGATCGTTAATTTAACATTTTGTCTTAAAGCTAACTACCTACCAATCAATGTGTAAACTACGACATTCTAAGATTACGGCCAGGAGGGAAACTCTCGAAACTCGAATGCGTTTGTCAAAAACACTATTTCCGGCTCAGCTCACGGCATTCGAGATTTGTCCCTCTCCTAAACCTATTATTTATATTACTCGTATGTATATGTATGAATTAATATTGTTTGTTTTAGGGTCTCCGTGGACTGTAGAGGTGATGGCGGGGCCTGCGGGCGGCGGCGAGCCCACGCGGCTGATACCGGCGCGCGTGCCTGCGGTATTCGAGGTGGCCACCGCTCCCGGGGATGACAGTTTCACTAAAGATGAGGTAAATATGACTCATAGTTTATTTGTTCCTTGCAAAAAATACAGCTCATTACAGAAATAAATACATATACCTTATAAGTAATACATTTGCTATATATGCTTTCATCATTAATTCGTCATGATCGTAGAACAGTGACGGATCTGCTATATTTAAAATTTTCATGGCGGCCATTCAACTGTCATTTCGACTGTTTTTTTGTCACTTTTTAAGTCTCATAATAAGTGCAAACCTTCTAGATTTCATTTTGGAACCCTTTCTAATATTTGCACTATAAATTACAGACCACAAACAATATAAAACTATATATAAATATATATGCAAAATTGTGGCTATTTTTTAAATCCGACACTGTTCTACGATCATGACGAATTATTAAATATACAATTATAAATATGTGGTTAATGTGGTGGGTATTGCATGATCTAATGTATCTTATTATTGTTAAATGTTAAAACCTGTGCAATTCTGTTTGACCTTAATAAAGAAAAATAAAAAATCAAAAATCATCATCGTCGTCACAGCCCCTAGAACACTAGACTAGAACTCCACTGTTGGAGATGAGCCTTCCACAAATTTCTGGAGAATTTGGCCCACACTCACCACGCTGGCCAGACGGCTTGGCGAGGGAAATCGACATTTTCCATCATTCGATTCCGGTAATCAGGAGATTGTTGATTGCGGATTTCTTCGACAAACCACCGTAATCGCTTATAAATTTTAGTTAAGATTATTTATTGTACATATATATGTAATAATATTTTTTATTGTTTCATTATTTTTTATATCTGTTATATTAAGGTTACTACTTTCTTCGTATTATTTTTGTGTACTTGTTATTTTCTTTTATTTTAGTCATACTATTACTATCAGTGGACCTATAATTGACAACCTAAATCTAATATATATTATGTAATGTGTATTTATGTGTTGTTGGTCTTCCCAAAAGTTTATAAATAAATGTTTAGTAAAACGTGTAGTAACTTTTTTAACTACTAACATGACCGCCTCCGTGGTCTAGTGGTAATAAACGTTGCCGTGAACTCGGGAGGTCGTGGGTTCGATTCCCACCGGGGGCAAGTTGTACATTGTATAATTTGTCTCGGTCTGGGTGTTTATATGTATAATATGTATATATTTACAAAAAAAAAAGTATAATATGTAGTTTATCAACCATCTAGTTTCCGTAACACAAGCCTCGTTGTTTACCACGGAAATTAGATGGCGCTGTGTGACCTGTCTGGAAATATTTATTATATATATATTTTTTTTTATTTATATTTATTTTAGTAAAGCAGTAATTTCTGGGCTTTTTAAAACTTATAAATTAGTTTAATAAACTAGGTACATTTATGGATGCTTAGATAAATACTGATCATCGTCAACCCATAACATCCCAATGCTCAGAAAAGCTCTCTTCTAGAGATGAAAGAAGTCTTGTAAAATCCACTATGCTGCAGCTGGCTGGATGATAAATTTAACATTAATCATGACTCCTTAATCTTTAATTTGTTAATCTCTGCTAACTAGGTGGGCGTATCAGTGACCGCTCCATCCAGACGACCTGTGACTGCGCGCGTTGTTGACGTGGCAGAGCGTCAGGGCGTTTACCGCATCGAGTTCACGCCAGATGAAGTCGGCACGCATTTGATTGATGTAAGTTTTCTTTTTAGACTTGCCGTACACTACAATATCATGGACAAAATCTACGACATATTCAAACAATCTCCTAAACTCGCGCGTATAATTCTTGTTTTTCCTTTATTTATTTTAGACCCTAATTACCTACCTATATTAGGAATATGATAGTCAAAATGTTTTTCTTTATTTTTCGAGTGACAAAGTAAGACTAGTACTATTTTATTAATACGTTTGATAGAAAAGCTGAAATAAAACGCAGCTTATATAAGCACACATTGTTGTTATGCATCTTTGCTACTTAGGTAACCATTGTTATTAATTTCATCAACATTTAAAACAGCAGTCCTCGACGCTATAATAATGCAATAAATTACTAAAATTGAATTTACTTATTAAAGATAGAGGTAGTTAAATGTAAAACTATTTCTAGTCTGTTTATGGATTTTAAAAACCTTAATTTGGAGTATTTAAGTATCTGGTGTGCGGTTAGCCTAATTCCTTAATTCCTCTTTGGTGCGTCGTCGCCATCTCGCGGGATGTCAAATGGAAGATTGATATGGGTCCGCCGAGGAAGATCAGAGATCACAGGGGATCCGCCAAATTGAAATTACAACTCAACACTTATGACATTGAAGATTATCGTTTGGAGATATTGTGTTTTCTTCTTTGATCCTAATTTTTATAAATATTTGCGCTTATAATCGTAAGATACTTACTTCTTTTAACCTACCAAGTTTTTTTTATACTATACTATACCAAAGCACAACATTCATCTTGAATGCGGATTTAAGCTAAATAGTATTCACAGTTTTTATATAAATTATTTTACGATTACAATTTAAGTAACAAAAAACCTTTTTTTTACATAGTTTAGGCGTGTAAAGTATCATCACTACTATTGGGGTAGTCAGAAAAGAAGCGGATTCACATTTAGCTAACTTTACTACAGGCCAATCATGATAAGTGGCAAGCTCGTCGATGTCTGTAGCTTACCAAACTCGAGAAATATCACAAATATTAATTATATTTAGTTATTTGAATTATTGAAAAAGATTGGGTCTCGACCAGGTACCTCGGAGTCTTAATTTAATCCACGGACTTAACCGTTAGACCACGGAGGCAGGCGTGTAAATAGTTCAAAATATCATCATGACAGCTCTAGTACTAAATGACGATAAGAAAACTACATATTTCATTTTCTATATAACTGAATTGCACATTACAAAAGTATCTAAATTACTATTTACATTAGTTATCGTTGTACAAATTGGATGATGTCATTTAAATACTTGTATACAAACCGTATGTTCGACTTGTTCATGTTCTTTTGGCTTTGAAAGTTGTTCGACTTGGCGTTTGTTTTTGAACCATAGATTTCATATATAATTCAATAAATAAAAAGCTAGCTTTGCTTTATATGCTTTCAAGTCAAACATAATGTGAGGATCCTCCTCTTTATTTACATTGCTCTTGGCTACTTTTAACTATGATAATTATAATTTTACGATTGTACAGGAAAGCATAGGGATCTAAAGTGAATACTGTAGCAAATGCCTAAATAAGAAAGAAATTATAGACAAAATATATTTTGAAAAAAAAACCAAGAGAAATAACAGAAATAATGTAGACATTAGTAATCTGGACAGCAATAAGCATAAATCAGCAATAATAAAATCCACAAAAAGTAAGAATTTTCGGTAAGAATTTTAATACCTATTTTAATAAGATATAATTGTATATTGTTTTAGGTAACTATTGCTGGAGATAAACTAGCAGCTGGTCCTCTGGTGGCCAAGGTTTATGACGCCGGTCTCATTCGAGTGACCGATCTCGGGAATGCTGTAGTCGGCCAACAAAGTCAATTCAGAGGTAAGTGGTCATTATTATCACAGTGCCTAGATCACATTCAATAACATATTTTTAAATAATTTGCCCTAATTTCGCCACGAGTTTGGGGAAGAGAATGCTCGATACTATTCAAATTACTATGATAAGAATAAATCTGACGGCTCCAAGTGTTTCAATGTGCATCAGCATTTTGGAAATCTGAATAGGAACTATGTACATAATACAGCATTTGTCAATAAAAATAATAAATTTTAAACGAAATATTTCATTTTCAGTGGACGCTAGCGCTGCCGGTGAAGGACAACTAGAAATTTCAATTAATGAAGGTGAAGTTCCAAATCACGTTCAGGTTTGTTGCGCTTATTTTTAGATACAAATTATTTTTGATCATAATGCATGAGTACTTATTGGTTGTGATGGTACAACTCTGCTGTTTAACCCAGTTGAGGCTCATTATGTTTATTAGAAAGTACATATACGAGACAATAATGTTCAAAAACAAGCTAATTAAATAAGTGAGAATATTAATTATTATAAATCAATAAATAAATATGCTTATCTGTGTTTGTTCTAGAACATGTTTCTAAAATGTTCTGTGCCTGTATTTAATAAAGTACTCATATTTTGGAATTTGGTCATGGATTTTGGGGGCTAGTCTTATTTGTTCGGTATTTTGAATAATGTAACCAAAGACCATACGGAATCTACAAATAATGTTTTTATTTGTTAGGTGGTAGGCGGTGGACGATGCCTAGTGTTCTGGCGACCTGAAGCACCCACACCTCATAGAGTAGATATCAAATTTAATGGCGAGCCGGTACCGTCGTCTCCGTTCGTATTTCACGTGGCTCCAGCACAACGAGTCACAATAGATACGTCACAAGTTGGTATGTAATCATTTGTACTGCTACTTACTTAAAGAAATTTCAATGATCCTAGGTAGGTATAGTTAGGTATTATCTACCGTTCACCAATAGATCTGGAAATATTTTCCTTAAGTAAGTTTTGAAGAGTGGATCCTCTAAAAAATACAGAGTAGTGTTAGTGAATGCCGCTAAATTGAATTACTTATAGAACTATTTTATTATAACCTATAAAGTTATTATAGTAGATTTAAATGTGTTAAACAATATTAAAGAATATTATATTTAAGCTTTAAGATTATATTTTACTGCCTTACATTCATTATACAACAAAATAAAATTTTGTTATAAGCTAGCTTTATAAACATTTTGACAGATGACTTTGAAAGCTATCAGCTGTTTGTTTTTTTTTTTGTTTTGTTTTTGTTAGCATTAAAACGTTATTTGTATATGAAAATTCCTAATTTCAGAGCTAATACCGATTGGAGAATTGGCGTCATGTTCTGTAAGGGTCGAAGGGTCAGGAGATGGGGAACTAACTGTAACAATTCGCGGGCCAAGAGGCGATGTCCCTGTCAGGATGACCGGCGACGCGGTGTCTGGCTTAATTGCAAACTTTACCCCTAGGAATGTTGGCCCACACACACTTACTGCACATTATAATAATCAACCTGTACCCGTAAGTATTTATTACAATTTATATATTGTCATTTTAGCTTGCGTCCATCGCATTGCAAAATAATAAAGTTATTATGTTTACTTGCCCAGTCAGAAGCAAGGAGAAAGAGAGACTGTAATTAATTACAATTGTTCTAAGCTATGATGAGGAAAATATTTTTTTAATTGTAAACCTTACCATAGAGCTGTAAAGGTGCTCCAAATAATTTAAACCCAATTGATATACATTATATCCACTGATTCAATCTTTTCTTATGTTTTCAGGGCACACCATTTGTGTGTAAAGCATATGATGGCAAACTTGTCAGTGTGACAGGAGGGGTGTCAGCTAGAGTAGGGGTACCCGTACAACTGGCTGTGGATGCAGCTCAGGCTGGAGAAGGAAACCTGGAGATCACAGTGGCCGCACGAGGACTAAATATACCTACACAAGTTCATCCCCAGGTTAGTTTAAGTAACACAACCATTAAAACACCTTAGTCCTAGACCTTCACTACTGAACATAGGCCTTGTAAAACAATAATATGTCTAAAGAATTTGCTCTACTTTGCAATGCAGAAGGAATAGATACCTTTTATAAATGTAAACACATGCTTTTCCTAAAAAAGGTATAGTTGTTTCATAATATCTCATCAACTTTTTTGACAAAATCTTTACATGCCCTAGAACACAGCGTCTTAGACCTCCACTGTTGGAGATGGGCCTTCCAGAACATATATCTGGAAGGCAGGCAGGAAAAGACATCTTTTATAAATGACACCATCTAATTAGTGTTGTATATAATAACAATACTTATATTATTAATATTGATTAATAGGGGAGCAGCGCATTGCTTATATGCCTATATCAAGCACTGGTATAAAGTTCATAAAATAGTCAGTTGTCACCATAGTCTATATCTATTGTCACTAGCCACTTGTCCAGTTTGTTTTTAAATGTGTTTACAGTTGGGGACTTCAATATGTCTTCTGATATTATGTTCCACATATTCACAACTCTGTTATTAATAGTGATATTTTATATAATACATTAGTTTCCTAAATTCTATTAAAAATGATTGAGTCAAATTTACTTGCGCAGTATTGTTCGCTAAGCAACAATATGATAAATTGATTATGCTATTACAGATCGTTCCATATTATTATTTTTTCAGGGAAATGCCAGATTTACAGTTTCCTTCACACCCACAGAAGCATGCGATCACATTGTTAATGTATCATTTAATAAGGTAAACCATTCACATTTATCATATATAACTTTAGGTTAGACGGTCTGTGAAATTAAACATGAGTCCTTATATTCAGGATTAAATGCTTTCTATCTGAAAAATGCTATTACAGTGTAGCATGTGTAGCGACACATTGTAGGAACCGAGAGACGCATGACCATATAGGTAATGTTCAGTGCATTGCTATGATTCACTTTTAAATTGAGTCATGCGCCTCCAGGTCTCCTCAGTCATCTTGTAGTAACATTATCGATAGGACACAGTAAAATATCATCACTGTTTCCCTTCCGGGGTGGTCAGAAACCACACTTATAAAGAAGTGGATTCACATTTAGCCAACTTTACTATAGGCCACTCATGACAAGTGGTAAGTTCGTTGACGTCTCTAGCGTACTAAACTCGAGATGTATCACAAATAAATTAAATTTATAAGTTTTTATTGTGTCCCAATCAGGAAACAAACCCGGTACGATCGAGTTCTTCCGTGTTTTTATTTTTTATTTGAAAGCACATTATATGGTTACAAGAACATTATACATAAACATTAAAGAATGGTAATAGACCTAAAGTTTCAACAATTTATATAATGTACATACTCGTACATTAAAACAAAAAAATATAATATTAACAAGTGGTAGAACAAAGCAAAATACATATATAAGAAGAAAAAAATAGAAACAAAAATAACTTAAAGTAATTTGCTAATTGCACTTCTAAAGCGACTCATCGACCAAGCTTGAATAGTGTTATAATGTTACAACAATAATAAAATTTATTGAGTTAATAAATAATGTAATTTTTATTATTATTGTATGTTGTATTAAATACGACATGTGAGTATGTTGACATTAAAGTGTTCTTATAGAAAAATAATAACTAGACAATATTGAAGTGTTAATATACAATAAATAACATTACAGTATATATTTTAATAAGAACTAATATGTAATAACGGTGGATGGGAAGATGAAATCAAGCGTCAAATGGCAGTTACATTATCTTCCATGGACAAGCTGAAGAAAGGATCATCCCCTACATGAGTGCACTAGGAAAGCTGTGGTCCGAAATGAGTGGCAACGGCTTGTTAAGCGTGCCACTAGCTCAAATGGCGACCACGACCACTCTGCCAAGGGAGGATAGCGACTAACAAGAAGATCTATTTTAAAACTTATGATCCAGATCCTGATATAGGTCACGGTCATGGTCAGATAATGAAGTCATTTAGCCAGGGTTCCAAGTAACAATTCTGCCAAATTTGATCAATTCAGTAATATAGTTGTGAAAGCACAATATATATTTGAAAATATTCTATATGTAAGGAATAATTTAAAGTTATTTAAAAAAAATGGAGACATGCAGTCTCGCAAATTAAGAAATGCTGACAAGCTTTATATTCCTAAATTTAGGCTTCAAAAAACAAATAAAAGTTTTGTGATTAATAGTATTAGACTATATAATAAATTACCAAAACCTGTAACAGAATTAGGGGAAACAAAATTTAAGAGTAGTATTAAGAAAATTCTAATTGCAAAAGCATATTATAAAATTAATGATTTTATTAATGACAAAGATGTGTGGAATATTGCCGCTCTGCAAAGATTAGAGAATTAGTTAATAGCACATTAGGTTCTTTTTTAATAATCTGTTTTTATTTTTGATTTATAAATATTTTGAATGTAACAATTAGTTACTAATACATTATTGACTAATTAGTAAATACTGTTTATTGTGATACAGTAATATTTTTTATTACCTTATTATTATAATATAATTATTTTTTATGTAACATTTAGTTACTATTTTGTATTTATTATTTTATTAACTAATATATAAGTTTGTTAACGGAATTGCACGGCAGCATTTGGGTACTTAGGAAGTAATTGTTATGTTTAGCTTGTGTGTGTCTCGAAGGTCATTCTTAGTGTTCAGGTTCTCATGGTGTGGCGTGTCCGGTGGTCGCCCCTTCCTTAGAAGGTCATTGCAGTGGTGGCACGTGTGTCGGGTCCCGGTCCGCACCCTAAGGGCCTGGTTGAGCGGGGGGATGGCTGGCACATGCGTTATGTCCGTGATCGGGTGCTGCTGTGGGGGCCTGGGACCTCTGCCGAACACGTTCAATTTATTGTTCTTAAATTAACAGAGGTTTTTGCGTTTTATTGACTTTCGGGTTGCACATAGGCATGTAGTCTACCTTAATTCTGACTTGCCTGGTGGGTTACTGCTGTACCAGGTATTGTTTTCTCATAGGTACTGATAACTAAATTTAAAAGGTTATTAATTGATCGTTGTGGTGCAGTTCTGTATATGTTTTATTTTGTAAATCTGATATAGCTGAGTTTTCCTTGCAGATTCCTTTCTCAGTCAGATTAAACATTAACAGGTCACTGGAATTTGCTAAGCTGCTGGTCTTCTGCTAACAGCTTACTTATTGGACCACTTTGCTGCTTAGTCTTCTACTAGCAGGAGTAGAATCATTCAAAATAATTACATTAATGACGATTCATAAATGCCTGTAATAGGTTTACGTGAATAAAGATATTTTGACTTGACTTGACTTGACTTAAAGCAGGACAAACATTGTCGTACATACATACAGTTATACAGAACTTCTTTTAGTTATAATATTTGTATGAATATTTATTTTCTTCTTTAAGATGCGGGTGCCAGGTTGTCCCTTAGTCATAGAGGTAACTGAAGGCAGCGGAGTGGGCGCGCGCGTCACTCTGCCGGGACCGGCTCCATTACATCGGCCCACTGCACTCACTCTGCACCACTCCACCGCCACGCTAGACCAGATCGAGGTCAATGTCGAAGGTAGGTACTCCTATGCTTTCAAATCAAACACGCGTAGAGTTGTTTGTTCATTGTCTAATGAGATTATGTTCCAAAATTTAAAATTATTTTAGGGACATATGAGTATTCATCCCAAGAAAGAGATAAACTTAAATTAATAGTATCTGTAGGCGGATGGCACGGGAGGAGGGTGGATCGTGCCGGTGTATCTTTTTTATGTACAGTGGACCAAGAAAGTGGTCTATCAATTTTGACAAAGCTTTTTTTATAATTAAACATTGCTAAGGTTGAGTATTAGAAATATTGTACTGTTTTCAGGGGAAAATTAACCTTGTTGTTAGAGACTTCTTTTTGGTCGATTGTACATACTTAATCAGGTTAGATTTTTTGAGGCGGGACAGTAAGGGCAGGTACTATAATTGTTATAGTTACATAAATCACCTTGTATTGTCAAATTATGTTGTCTAGAATATTCATGAATATATTTTGCTTAGCAAATATCTATTTTTTTTATTAAATTTTCTTTCCTTGCAGGTCCTTATAGATATGTCTGTAGGTAGAAAATGACAATAAATTAGATGAAACTTCTATGAACATACAAATAAAGTTCAAATTATTGAAGTACATTAAATTTAAAGTATAGAAAAGACAATTTAATCCACGCTTTGCAATACTAATAATGTTCATTGATATTTTTTTTTATAATATACACTTTCAGGTTATAAGTTATTTAACACCAGCGACGGTTTTTTTTTTATAACATTCACATTTTTAAACAGCTCATCTGCTTTGCCCTAACTCTTAACTACTTCAACAAATAACTTAGGCAATATTATCTTAGTTAGCATGTATTTAAAAAAAAAAACGATAGTTTATTGCACCCTTTTAAAGTATAAAGTTAGTGATTGACTGTAACATTGAAATGTAATGTAACATGTTACCAATGTAAGGCTTAACACGGATTATTAATATTTCATCCATTATGTCTTGCGAATTTAGTATGAGTTTTACAGAATAAAACATATGCAAAATAATCGGTTGGACCTGTCAAAATATGGTTAAATGTCTTTTGCATTTCTCTCGCTTGCACAATCCAATTTATAAATGATTTTCCAAGTCTTGAGTGTACTTTTGATAATTGTAACTTTTTAGAAAATAATATTTAGACATTTTTGTAAAAAAAATAAAGAAAGATATGTTATAAATGATTTAGCAAATTTTCTATGTCTAAAATAAGATATATGAAAGTTAAATTATATTAAAAATTATCATAATTTTAATTCCTAGAAAGTTAATGGACTACATGGAATTGATATATCTTTGGAACTATTAGATTGTGCGAGCGAGAAGGATCCAAAAACGTTAAACCATCTTACGATTACTTTAACAGACGATTCTTAATATAACGCTCATTGCGAATGTTACATTACATTAAAATGTTTTTATTTTTGTTGTTGGTCGCTACTTTAAAATCTAACACCTCAGTAATCAATTGTGCAATTTAAGTTTAAAAAAAACAAAATAGGTATATCTTTATAGGTTTAAGTTAGGGTTACATTAGGGCTAACTTTAAAGAGTTATGCTGGGATTTCTTTAGGGGTAATTCAGGGGTTACTTTAGAAGTATTTCTGGGGTTAGGGTAGTAGTGAGATTAGGGGTTAGGGCGTGGCGATGAGCTGACTGATGGGCGGTGGCAGGTCCGAACGGCGCGTCCGTCCCGGCCACCGTGTCGGCGACCGGCGTCGGCGTATTCAGAGCCGAGTTCGTACCGCGCGCGGTCGGCGAACACAGGCTCAATGTGCTAGTCGATTCCGTGCCTATACCGGCTAGCCCTTTTCATTTGAAGGTAGGTAAAATACCATAAAAATATTTATTAAATTAGGGTCACCAACAGAGTACACATCAAATCTAATTATATTAATTAAAATACGCAGTTAAAAAAAACATAATCGAATGGTACCCCAGTAATAGGTGACCCCAACATAATAATAAATAATAAATATTTCCAGACAGGTCACATAGCGCCATTTAATTTCCGTGGTAAGCTACGAGCCTTGAGTTACGGTAACTAGATGGTTGATAAACTACATATTATACATATAAACACCCAGACCGAGACAAATTATACAATGTACAACTTGTCCCCGGTGGGCATCGAACCCACGACCTCCCGAGGTCACGGCAACGTTTGTTACCACTAGACCACGGAGGCGGTCAAACTACATTTACTTATGATAGGTACATTATAAAGTTAAAAAAAGGTATTTAAAAATAAATTGAGAACAAAAGAAAACTATAATAGTAAAAATGTTGAAAAACAGTGGTTGGAGCCCGGCATGTACCGATATTTTTTAAAAGAAAATTTCCAGAATTTGTAAGTGTTGTTCTGGCTTTTAAACGATTAATGATGAATTGCCAAACCTTACTGAACAGAAATGTCAACACAGTTTGACATTCTCAACTGTCAAACCATATTATATAATATACCATCATCACGACCGTTTCCCTTTCGGGGTGGGTTATAAATAAACGGATTCACATTTAGCTAACTTTACTATAGGCCAATCATGACAAGTGGCAAGCTCGTCGATTTCTGCAGCGTACCAAACTCGAGAAATGTCACAAATAAATTAAATAATAACTAAATGTATTTATTTAACTGCCTCCGGGGTCTAGCGGTTAAGTCCGTGGACTTAGACTCGGAGGTACCGGGTTCGATTCCTGGTCGGGACACAAAAATATTTATTAATGTAAATAAATACATTTAATTAATATTTAATTTATTTGTGATATTTCTCGAGTTTGGTACGCTGGAGACATCGACGAGCTTGCCACTTGTCATGATTGGCCGGCAGTAAAGTTGGCTAAATGTGAATCCGCTTATTTATAAGCGTGGTTTCTGACCACCCCGAAAGGGAAACGGTCGTGATGATACTTTACTTCTTTTACTTTTGTATTTATTTACATGAATAAATATTTTTGTGTGTGTGGTCCGGAGACCAGGAACCTTTGAGTCTAAATCCACGGACTTAACCTCTAGACCACGGAGGCAGTCGTGAATTGATTGAATTAATGAATGTACACTAAATTTAGTACGCGGTAGGGGTACCGTCTTTGACAATTGCTTGTTCAAAGTTTCTACCCCGGCGCTGGTTATAGTGTAAGGTTGGCAGATAAATATATAAAGTTTAAGATTTTAAGGTACTATTTTGAATTTAATTTGTGTAATTTGCCTTCTAATTTGTATAATAATTATTATAATTTGCATGTTGTGTGTGCTGTTTGGATTTCAGTCTAGTCCATGTATAAATTAACTGAGCCCAAATTTGCAACCGACTGGAATCTGTTTGCATACCTTATAATAAATAATAATTAATGTACAATCATTTTTAGGTATACGACGTCACTGCTATTAGAGTGAAGGATGTTGCACATGGGACTGTTGGCAAACCTGTTACTTTTTTAGGTAAGATATTTATCACTGGAGTATCATCATAACAACCGTTTCCTGCTTATAAATAAGCGGATTCACATTTACCCAATTTTACTATAGGCCAACCATGACAAGTGGCAAGCTCGTCGATGTCTCCAGCGTACCAAACTCGAGAAATATCACAAATAAATTAAATGTATTTATTTACATTAATAAATATTTTTGTATCCCGACCAGAAATCGAACCCGGTACCTCCGAGTCTAAATCCACGAACTTTACCGCTAGAGTACGGAGGCAGTATGGAGAAGAAGCAGCGATTAAACACTAAAATGTATCAGCATTATGACTGAATATTGTTTTTTTTAGGAATGTGAAACTAATATTGCTATTTCTCCGTTACTATTTATTGGATTTTCCAAATGTTAAATACGTCCTGTAATACACAAATTAGAGCATGATTTAGCCAAGTATTGTTATTTTTTTTTTTTTCCAGACAGGTCACACAGCGCCATCTAATTTCCGTGGTAAGCCACGAGGCTTGTGTTACGGAAACTAGATGGTTGATAAACTACATATTATACTTTTTTTTGTAAATATATACATATTATACATATAAACACCCAGACCGAGACAAATTATACAATGTACAACTTGCCCCCGGTGGGAATCGAACCCACGACCTCTCGAGTTCACGGCAACGTTTGTTACCACTAGACCACGGAGGCGGTCAATTTGAAAGTAAATGAAATTAAGTTATTATGTTAAAGGTGTTAATTGATACTCCGGCTAGTCTTACCCGACTCTACGTTAGTTACTGTTTATGTTCAGTGGAAACAATGGCCGCCGGCCCGGGTAACCTGGAGGTGACCGTGAACGGCGGTCGCGTGCCCACCGCGGCGGCCGCGCAGGGGGCACACACGTATGCCATCAGCTTCACCCCGCGCGACCCCAGGCCGCACACCGTGGAGTTGCGGTTCAATGGAGACCACGTGCCAGGTATGCCAGATTCGTATCATCATCACAACCCTTAGAACACAATTTCCCAGGAATTCAGCCTATTCTTTCCAAATCATCACATCCCCCAGAACACGAGGTCAGCAAACCAGAACGCTCACCGTCTCTTTCTCCCTTTGCGAGTTTAATATACTTTGTTAAAGCCAGTTCTATGACCCATCGGTGGGGAGAGTCGCACCTCAGCCTCGGTCGGCGGCGGACGTCAACAATTTGTGTTTCGGTGACATCACACTGTGTGTGCTCAATTTTCGGTGCTGCAGCAGTGTCTGCTGAAAAGCCACGCGAGTGTATTTATCGATCGGAAATTGGATTATTACTTTTATGTGAAAAGAGTTTTAGCATCAGAAGAGCTGGTATTCTTCTGGAATCCTGGGGTCGACTCCACTGAGACGTTGTCAGCTGCTGCTGGAAGAGGTAAGTGCTTCTGCCCCTTTCTTTGGACTTCACGGAGCTGGCTCGTCATCAAACCCCCCCAAACAATATACAGTCCACTCATCTACCACGGGTGAGGGAGTTGAAAATTTCCCCCACACATACTTATTGTACAAGACAGCATATTCCGTTATGCAATCGTCCTAATCTATGCTCTTTAATCCTCAGGTAGTCCATTTGTATGCCACGTGTCGGCCCCCGCTCGTGTGATAGGAGCTGGGTCCGGGGAATCCCCCGACAAGGTGTCGGTGGGAGACGCGTATACCTTCAGTGTGGATGCCCCCACTTCACCCCATGTTGAAGTCCTGGGGCCAGCCAGAAGACCCGTCTCAGTTCAGGTGAAATTCCAATAATAATAATTTAGATTAATGGCTCTTCCACTCAATTATTCCTTCCAGCTGTCAAACGGACGCCTCGGCACGTAATTTTCCTGACACATGAATATTCATAATATGAAAGAGACAGACTTATGGATGTTAAAAGTGCTAGAGCGTGTAGTAATTCTGACCAAATTAACATTTAGAATACAGAAACGCAATCTTTAATGTTGCCAGAAAAAAAACTTATTTTACCGGAAATATTTAATATGGTAACATTTGCCTTTCTAGGTTTGGAAAGTTTCCAACTAAGAATACCGATTTCTAGGATCTCTTGAGGGAACGGGTGTTAGTTATCAATGTTGAGTCACTTCATGTTGTCGGTCAGTCACTATCAAAGTCAAAATATATTTAATCACATAAACCTAATATTTTTGAGATTAATTATTTGTGAGACGTCATTATTAAAATGTTTAAATGTTTATTCTGACTGAGAAAGAAATCTGCAAGGAAAATACAGAATTACACAACAACAACAAAAATATATATCTTTCATCTTAAGATTAATCTATGAGAACTGCTTCTTTCTCTTGTTCTTGGCTTAACAAGATTAGACGGAGTCCTTCCTTGCAATGTTGCCAGCTGTAAAGCTCGGCCAAAGCAGACGTTCGCCTATTTTATTTAATGTTGTCTTTCACCAGGTATCAGCTGAAGAGACAGGTGGAGAGAATGAAGCAAGCAAACGATATACTATATCGTTTGTACCAGTGGATGTGGGAGATCATAGTATTGAGGTAATATATTTGTTAATAATGAAAAAAAATATATATTCATTGTGAAATGATTTAGACAAAGATACTATGTTTGCGTCTAAAAAATTACGTAAGCGCCAAATCAAACAATCGCTTGTTTGTTCATGTTATTGAATAAGTAGAAAAAAGTTAATATCATTTAAATATAAAATTAGGTTATCTATTTAAAAAAAAACAACACCATTAAAGTTGGCAAAGCACTGGGTCTCCATAGCTCAGTGTCTCTCCACTGCTGGATATAGGCCTCCTCCAAGGCTCGCCATTTTACACGATCTTCTGCCACCCTCAACCTTTCTCAGGTCATCCGTCATACGTCCCACTTTTCGTCTTTCTGTACGTGGTCTCCATTGCAGGACCCGTTTACTCCATCGTTCATCACTTCTGCGACAGTCGAGTCCACCCCATTGCCACTTCAACTTGCTATTTTTTTAAAGCCATGTCGGTAACTTTGGTTCTTTGACGGATGTCAACGTTTCTGACTTTATCCTTCAGAAAAACCTCAAGCATAGCTCTCTCCATAACTCGCTGAGCGACCTTCAACTTATGCATCAGACCCGCCGTCAGTGTCCACGTCTCAGCTCCATACATTACTGGAAGAACGCACTGGTTGAGAACTTTTGTCTTCAAACACTGTGATATCTTCGATAGGAAGATGTATCGTAACTTCCCGAATGCTGCCCATCCTAGCTGATGAAGTTGGCTATTCCTAATTGGATTGTCTGTCCAAGGTAGACGTATTTTTGTACAACTTAGATAGTGGCGTTTCCCACGTAAATTGGTCTCGGTATGACGTGGCCGTTATTTAAACAATATAAGGGGATAAATATAACAAATCAATAACTGGCATCTAAAATATAAAATCACCAGGTGAGAGCTGGAAGTATGGGCAGCCACGTCGAAGGCAGTCCGTTTCTTGTGAAGGCCTACAGTGCTGCCAGAGTGGCCGTCACCGACATAGCTCCAGGGGTCGTCGGCAGGCCTATCTCCTTCACTATTAACGCTTCACATGCAGGTAAATTTATTATTTTATTATACCTTTAGATTAAAATAAATATTTTAATTGCTTGTCATATTTTTTTAACCACATATTTTAGATGATAAATCCTTAATGCCAAATATCCCACTTTTGATATCTCCCAAATTAGTGTCGAAAGATGATTACATTGCAAAAGGAATTATTAAATGAACTTTGGTTATAAAATAATAAGCAATATTTAAAAATAACGTAAGTACGCGTACTATTTAAATAAATAAATTAAAATTCTAACTTTAGACCATCAGAAATTAAAACCTGTTGAATTGAAAATATTTTCAAACAGAAATAACTAAAAATTTGCTCAGAGGTTAACATAATCATACTGAAACTAGAAATTACACTCGCATCCACACTGTCACAACTGCACATACATTTTACACACAATCTTAGCACACAGGAGAACAGGTTAGGTTAGGTTTATTTTTATTTTAGCTGACCCGGCGAACTTCGTACCGCCTGACATGATTGTACCCTCGGACGGTATGCCCCACAAATCAGTGCTGATGCCACCTATCAAACAACAGTAGTACTATGTCAGAAACCTTCCCACAACATATTCCCAAAGTTTCATCCATGAATGTGCATTCTTGTTTTCAGGTGCTGGAAATTTGGAAATAATAGTTGCTGTAAATGGACGTAATGTACCAAATTATGTGCAGAGTGAGGGCAATGCTCGGTTCAAGGTAATTTCGTCTAAAAATAGATATATTAATAATAATAATAATACTAATATTTATTTGCCTAATTATTATGGTCTAGCGGTTAAGTCCATGGATTTATACTCGGAGGTACCAGGTTCGATTCCTGATCGGGACACAATTCATAACAACCCCTAGAACACAGCGGCCTAGACCTTCACTGCTGGAGATGGGTCTTCCAGAACTGAAGAATTTGGCCTACACTCGTCACGCTGGCCAGACGGCTTGGCGAGGATATGATATCAATTGTTTATGACAATTTATTAACGATTCCACAAGTTGGCATTAGTGGAACCGGGACCGACGGCTTAACGTGCTCTCCTTACGGGAACGGTGGTGTTGTAAATCTATGACTGCAGTACGTAAGAAAATTGTATTTCTCATTGGTACATGCCGGGTGGGTTTGAACCGACCTTTGTAGGATTTAAGGTACGCGTTCTACAATAAATAATCATTGTTATTCTCTCGCTAAAGGTAAACTTCAAGCCAGTAGAAGCAGCTCCCCACACACTGTCAGTCCGGTTCAATGGTCACGCGGTCCCCGGCTCGCCCTTCTCGTGCCAGGTGTCCGCTCCGGCCGCAGCCGTGGATGCCAGGGCCACAGGACCGGGACTCGTCTCCACGGCCAGGGGAGAGCTGGCCGACATACAACTTACTGGCTTTCAAGGTAAAGGAAAAACAGCATACAATAAAAAATCGATCATAATAATAAACTCGATTTTAGGAGCATTCAAATAAAGGTTTTTATAATATGCATAGCCCACGAATACAAATGCATTAAATTAGAAAACTACCTTCGTGGTCTGGCGATTAAGTCAGTAAATATAGACGCGGAGGTACCGAGATCGATTTCTGGTCGGTACACAATAATATTTAATAATTTAAATTATTATCATTTGTGATATTTCTCGAGTTTGGTACGATAGAGACATCGACACATGCCACTTGTCATGATTGGCCTATAGTAAAGTTTGCTAAACGTGAATCCGCATATTTATAAGCGTGGTTTCTGACTACCCCGAAAGGGAAACGGTTGTGATGAAACTTTACTTTTTTTATAGTTATACACTTGCTATATTATCTTAAAACTATACTAAATAAATGAGGCGCGGTGGTGGTGTGAACCGAGACTCGGTTGTAAGAAATAATGTGTGGTCTAAAGTCACGGACTTAACCGCTAGACCACGGAGGCAATTAATAACTACATAAATGTATAACTAGAACTATAAAAGTAACAACACAAAAATACTTTGTTCATTTCCAGGTGGAGAGCCAACAGTCCACGTATCGGGGCCTGGAGGCACCACGATTCGGACCCGGGTCACGCCACTCGGCGAGGGGCGGTACTCCGCCAACTACACTCCCGAGGCGGTCGGCCGGCATAGTGTGCAGGTCACATGCGGGACGCGACAGGTGCAGGGATCTCCCTTCACCTGCAACGTGTATGATGTGCAAAGGGTCAGGGTTACCGGACTTGGGCCTGGAGGTAAGGCACTAAATCGTATTTTCAATAAAAAAAATAAAAATAAAAGTCAATCAGTTTGTTAAATTCATGATATGCAACAGTAAAACAAAATCTATCTTTACCTAGGTGAACTAAACGACATTGATAAAAATGTTCGCCTTCTTAAAGGTTTTACTGGAGCACACAGATTAAACCTAAATAGAAGATGGAGTGAAAGACTTCTGTACAATCCTTTATCATCATTACAGCCCTTACAGCACAGCGTCCTAGACCTTCACTAAGAAGGGCCTATCCAGATCTAGAGATTTTGACCTACACTCGCCACGCTGTGCTGATGAATTGGCGAGGGTCTGATGTCGATTTTTAAAGATCATTTTTGGTAACGATTTCACAAGCTGTTAATAGTAGAACTGCTTAATTTATGCCAAATATTGGTTAGAAAAATGTTTTTCTCGATATTTTTTTTTAATAATAATATTATTGCAGAACTAAGACTATATCTTTCTAGGTCTAGGTCTTTCCGTCGGCAGTCAACGCCCAGACACCCTTTAATATACTCGTATATTATTACTTTTCATTTCAAAATAAAAGAAACAAATTAGCAAAATGTACAAAAATTAAAAAAATAAAAATGTGTGCTTGAGATCCTCTTTTTGTGTATGATGCCACCACCGCTCCCATACAATCCTTACTTACAGGTTAAGAAAACTCATTGACAGCATAAACCATTATTCCACATGTTAGGATATAGGGTGTTGTACATTAAGTGTTCAGGAGTGGAATTGAATACTTGTGCCGTATCTACAATCTACACTAAAGTAACAGTGTAGGTTCGCTCATTTGCCTCGCTTTTTCCTTGCCACATTTGGTGTGCGATCCACTTGCTATAGTTAAGTACCTATTCAGCGCCCATGACGCAGCGTATGCGTAATCAAAAAACATGCTGTGACGGCCCATGACGCGAATACGCGTCAATAAGTTTCGTTACTTATACATACTTAAAACTTATGTCTAATTTATTATTACACTATATAACGCAAAGTGGCAGTTTTTTTGAAATCCGATCTCATTTGAATATGAAAAAAAATTTTTACGAAATAATGAATATATCTTATTCTCCAGTGGTTGAAAACCATTTTTTTACTATTTTCAATAACGGATCTAATTTTGCATAATATATCCACTCAGCCTATCATAGACGGGAATGCCTTTTTCCTATCCCCGGCGCCCGACGACGCATACGCTGCGTCACCAGACAAACTGCTTAAACGACAGTACACGGCGGATAGTTGCTGAACTTGGGCAGTGAATGGGTTAATGACTAAAAACACGAGGCTAAACGAACCTGAGTGAATACGACTTTCTGGAGGCGATTTAATTCTAAACATAAGGTACTATTCGCAGAGCTGGAAGGTACATTGGAAGGGTTAAGCTTGGACGAAGGAGTGGATGAAGAAAAAGGAGTGGAAGTTGGCAGGCCTGTGACATTCAGTGTGGACGCGGCCGGCGCGGGGGAAGGTACTCTCGAGCTCGTCGTCTCTACTCCTACCAGCACAGTCAAGGCCGAGGTATGTTCAATGAGCGACAATTTTTAAAATGGTACCACCACACGAACTAGGGATGATAACATTCACAATTTTCCGGCACCATCAGGAAAGTATCCACTGAGATCGATAGACAACAGGGTCTATATTGAGAACTAGGTGTGCCCTTGATTTCAATTTTAAACACATACATCAAAATAAGCTATTTACAGTACTTTACTGCAATAAGCTTATTTAAGTACATTTTTATGCACGGCATATGCATATTTTCTTTGTTTCATTTATTATAAAATTCCTAATATATCGAAGGTGGTAGCTGTGGCCCGGGGTTTATATGACGTGACGTTTGTTCCCGTGTCTCGGGAACCACATCGTGTGTCAGTAACCTTTAACGAGCAGCCCGTACCGGGAAGTCCTTTCGTGTGCCGAGTCAGCGAACCTCATACTTATGTGCAAGTTGGTAAGTAATCATTTATTATTGCTGAACCATCATCGTCAACCTTTATCACATCAAACTTTATTACATCACACTATTGACCAATCATCGTCAATCTTTATTACATTACACTGCTGAACAATCATCGTCAACCTTTATTACATCACACTGCCGACCAATCACGTCAACCTTTTTACATCACACTATTGACCAATCATCGTCAACCTTTATCACATCACACTGCCGAGCAATCATCGTCAACCTTTTTTACATCACACTATTGACCAATCATCTTCAACTTCTATTACATCACACTGCTGAACAATCATGATCAACCTTTATCACATCACACTGCCGAACAATCATCGTCAAACTTTTTTAGATCACACTATTGACCAATCGTCGTCAACCTTTATTACATCACACTATTGACCAATCATCGTCAACCTTTATTACATTACACTGCTGATCAATCATCGCCAATATATATTTATTTGTTGGAAACATGGTAACAAACATTATTAGGTCTTATTAACATTAAAAGGGTCACATATGTATGTATATTTGTTTTACTGTACTGTATATTTCTATGTAAAATATACATGTATCAAAAGCTGACCAAAAACTAAGCAAATTCACAAAATTATTTTTTTTTACAGGTTCATTAGCATCAATCGAAGTAGACGACAGTCTTCCAGATCTGGAAGTAATATCTCCCAATGGCTCCAGGATATCTGAGGCCCGTTTTGAAGACACTGGTGTACTGAGTTTCCCCACCAACCGAGTGGGGAGGTACTTGGTGAAGTGCTCGAGAGGACCGGTCGCAGAAGTAGAGGTTCTGGATGCTTCAGCTGTCAAAGTGTTGTCCATAGGAGATGCAGTAGCTCATCGACCAGCTATACTAACAGGTTAGATTTGTAAATAATTATATTTTGTACTGCTGCTACTCCACTGACAGTTTCATTTCATAGTCTGGAACTGGAGATTTTATTTAAGCAATAATTTGGCTAAGACATCTCATAGGAACGTATTTATTCCAGGTGCTATTATAGAGTTATGTAACTGGAAGCAACTGACGACTCATAGCATTCCTATTACTATGGTCGCTTGAAGATAATAAGCTGTAAACTATAGTGCTAAATATTAATTTTACGATGAGGGTAGTACAAAAGAAATATGTTGCCAGCGTAAAAAATATATTGCGGCCAAGTGATGCTCTACTTTTCATGATCCTTTAAGAGAAAAAAACCACATGTTATACGTTTGCGCCAAAAATAATATATCTATTTTTATAATAATAATAATATTGCATAAGAACAACAGTTTTAAGATACAGTTTTTTAGTCGTACAAAGGCTAGTACGTATTACAGTAGACTTGATAACACCACACCTAACTACTTGTGTTATGGAAGTTAGCTATTATTATTATTATTCTAGGTTATAAATTACAAAATTAAATAGTAATGTGAGCAGTTAATAAAATAATTAAAATAAATGTTATATGTACACTAAATTATGATACCAACATAAGAAGTACATATATATGTAGTTAGACAACGAGACTAAGATACTATAATACTATTGAATGCCGGACAGAAGCATCTTAGTCTGGTCGTAATCAAGATTTTGTAACCAGCTTATTCTTTGGATTCTATACTAAAAACGAATGTTTTCCTTAGTTGGAACAACAAACGGTGGTGCTGGTCGGTTGTCAGCCAAAGTGACTTGCGCTGGTCAGTCTGTTCCCCACTCCGTCCGCCGTCGTGGTGGGGGGCGCTGCGAACTGGTGTGGCATCCCGCCAGGGCAGCTCCTCATCGCATCACTTTACTATGGAGCGGAACTCCTATCGCCAAGGAACCTCTCGTTATAGATGTGCAGGCTTCACATCATGGGCAAGAGGTATGTTATATGTATCAAATTTTGTTGTAAAAAACAAAATTAAGTGCGCGGACGCATTCCAAATGATGACTGGCATATGGTGAAGCTGCGCAGTTTAGATTTGACATTTATTCATGTGTGAAAAGGATGTGTGTGAAAAATCTCTCACCATCCCAAAGGTTAGTTGTCAGAGAATGCCTAACAGGCATTAAACTCGCCTATGTACCTAATTTTAAGTGTTGGTGCAATAAAGAATTTAAAAAAAAAAAAAGGCAAACGACCGACGTAGCACTGTTAAAAATGTAATTTTTTAATCTTGAGCTTTTTTAATGCTTTACATCCGCATTAATAAAATCTATATATTTAAATGATTAACCTCCAGTTTCTTTTATAATGCTCTCCAGGCAGGACAATTTATGTCATGTACCTCCTCCTCCTCTTTGCGTCGTTTTCCTCAGTGCTGAGGGTCGTGACCCCCTCCACGGATCACTTTGTCTCGGACGATGCTGCGCCATCCGGGTCTGCACACGTTAGGTATGGTTTGAATCTGGTCAGACCAACGTATCGGGCTTCGGCCACGGGGCCTCTTGCCTTCGATTTTACCCGCGATCACCAGCTTTTCCAGATTGGCCGAACTTTTTCGTGCTATATGACCAAAATACTCAAGGACTCGCTGCAGGCAGATAGAAGAGAGCCTGGTAGTGTGGTCATGTACCTATCTATAATGATAAATGTTTATAATAATCTAAAATTATAAACTGCGACTTAACCGACTTTCGGAAAGAATGTATGGTGTTAAATAAAAGTAGAAAATGGAACGCTGTTAACATCAAATGTTGGTTTGTTTCGTTAATGGAACTGTTAGTTATAATAATGTTAGCATTATAAACGGGGTAGATCTATAAATAAAATTGACTGTTTATCCTTTAGGTAGCTGCATCTGGCCTAGGTTTATACCAGGCCCAAGTGGGGAAAGTGGCGTCATTTAGTATCGATACTTTGGGCAGACCTGCGCGGGAGTTTGATGTCGTAGTGTCCGGTCCCGGGTCCAGAGCCTTACCGGTCCGGTGTTACCAGACTAAGTCCGGATTGTTGCAAGCAGAATTTACCATCACAGATGTTGGTCAAAGCACTATTGGTAAGTTTATCTTGTTATGGATTTTCAAATAAATAAGTACTCGTAGCATTCGGATGTTCGCGAGTATGAATTTATATCCCCTAAACAACGGAAGTAACCGCGCCGTGCAGCCAATGGGCGTGAATATTGTCTGCATTTTTTGTATACAACGACGAATAGGGTCAATTCAATTCAATTTATTTATTCTGCAAGTAGGCATAAGACAATAAATATATGCTATTTAGTGCTTTTACATATCAAAAAATCAATTATTATAATTTAATTTTTATTAAATAAAATTAAGAAAAAGCACTCTTGTCATCAAAGTACTCACTAAATGGTATTATAAAAAAAGTGGATTTGAATTTAGCCAACATGTTTATTTTTATTTTGTATTAGCATTATAAGAGAGTTTTCAAAAATATTTTACTATTAATTTATTTCTTTGGTGTAATAATATTGATATTTTATTTCAGAGGTACTCCATCTGTCAAAGCCGATATCTGGCAGTCCGTACACTTGCGAAAGTTTCGACTCCAATAAAGTCATTATTTCTGGTCTGCCAGCTGGAAATATTATTGCACAAACGCCTATATCTTTTACTGGTTTGTATTTTTTGGACTATCGTTAACTAACTGTTAAGAATGTTTAGTTATTTCATTTGCATTATCATATCATTACAGCCCCTAAAACACACAGCCTAGAATTCTACTGTTAGAAATGGACCTTCCAGAACATATTTCTGAGGAAACTGGCCTACATATGCTGATCAGTCAGGTTGGCAAGGGTCTGATGTAAACTTTAACAACTCTCTGAAGCACATTTTTGTTTAGATACAAAAATTCTGAAATTATACATTTATTTATTCGAAAAGTATATTTACAAAATATAAAATTAAATTAATATTAATACTTCGGATAGGGATATAAGTTCCGTCCGCGTGGAATGGTGGCATGAACGCTGGCTGCATTTCCCCGCTGAATTGCAATACTGATTCTCTAGGCGAAGAAAGAGCCAGCCCTCTTGTCACCGGAGGAGACGCAAATAAAATGTGATAATTGATCGTTTATTACATAGGTATATACAAAATGGATTCTAATTGTTAAATTGATGTACTAGTATACAGTTGAATATATAATAATCAAATTGTATTCAGTGTTCTATAATTAAAACTTTTATATAAACCTAGTTAACATTTTGACTCTAGTACACTGCTAGACTAGACTCTAGTAGAAGTTTACATTATATTGTTGATTTTTTATATAATAATTCTCACCACACTAGGTATTGATAAGCCTGGCTCAAGGGATCATGTTTTCAATTACCGGAATGGTTACCTTATGAAATAAGCTTCTAGTCATGCATGTATTCTTTAATTAAATTGCTGTGAGATACCATAATACAATAAAAATAAATAACATATCGATATTTTGTTATTCAATAGTTGATACAAAGGATGCTGGGGCAGGTGAACTAGAAGTTTTGTGTGAGGCTATGAACGATCGGCGCGTGCGCATTCCTGTAGACCTTAAGGAAGATGGACACACACATCGGGTTAGGTTAAGGCCTTCTCTTCCTGCACATTACAGAATTTACATCAATTATGGAGGTAAGAAACAACATCTATCTATACATATAAAATCATTTCTGTATGTTTCCTATGGACTTCAAAACGGTTGGACTGATTTTCATGAAATTTTCTATTAACTCAGCAGGATCACCCCTGATAGCATTCGGGATTTTATTTTCTTTCTGCAGCGTTAATGCTTAATCAAAATATGTATTTGTCCAGGAGCCTCTGTTCCTGGCAGTCCCCTGTCCATCGGGGTGCTAAGTGCGAGCAGCAGCACCAGCTCCAGGTGCTCTGGAACCGGTCTCACCGCAGCACATGTCGGGAAGGAAGCCGCCTTCACCATCCACTGTGCCGACGACAACCCTCCCACCGTACAGGTAACTGAATCTCTTTACTGCTAGATCAGACTTAACTGAAGCTCACCATCGATTTACCCTCATCAAACCTCCTCCAGCAGAAACCTTCTTTAGGGCATTTCTATAGGAAATTGTCTTGATCTGCGACGTGGTCTCTCACTAGTCTACTTCATTGCTCATAGATTCTAAGATACATGTCCAGCACCTTCAGCTTGCAAATTTTAATAGCAATATCTGCAGGCCCCTCTTTCCGATTAAGTACTCTGGGCGTGCTGTATTTCAAACCGTTTGGAAATCCGATACCAGTTTTTTTTTTTTCCACATTCATGAGTCAAATTTGGAATTTGGCAACGAAATTTGGTCTGTTGTAAGGCACGTTAATTATTAATGCACTTATTAATGCCTTCGTCATTGCATAGCCTTTTACCTCTAATGCATTCCAATAGTTTAAAGAGTCATTCCTTTCGGATTAGGTAGGCAAATGAGCTACTTGTCATGGTCGCCACATACGTCCACCACTTCGTTTACATTTAAACTTTTTATACATACCCTCTTATTGCTCACTCTTGACTCCTGACCTTCTGCCAGTGTAATTAACAAAAAATTTATGACCTTTATTGTTTTAAAGGTTGAAAGACTAACGGATAGCAGAGAGGAGCTCGCGGACAGTCTCCTGGAGTGCCGAGTGTCGGGCGGAGTGGCTCGGGAGTGGCTCTGCGCCTACCTGCCACTCGCTGTGGGAAACTACGAAGTCAGGATATCTACCAACACAGGACCTCTCCCTGGAAGTCCCTTCTCTGTCAAGGTAACAACTAAGGGACATCAGACAGGAGCTCGCGGACAGTCTCCTGGAGTGCCGAGTGTCGGGCGGAGTGGCTCGGGAGTGGCTCTGCGCCTACCTGCCACTCGCTGTGGGAAACTACGAAGTCAGGATATCTACCAACACAGGACCTCTCCCTGGAAGTCCCTTCTCTGTCAAGGTAACAACTAAGGGACATCAGACAGGAGCTCGCGGGCAGTCTCCTGGATCGTCAAGTGGGGCTGCCTCTCGCTGTGGGATTCTACCAAGTCATGATATTTACCAACACAGGATCTCTCCCTGGAATTCCCTTTTCTGTCAAACTAACAACTAACTAATATATAGCAGAGCTACTACATATGTGGCAAATAACTTAAATGGAAAATCCTTAGTCGGTACCCCACAGTTGAGGATCATGACTTTTGTCGCAGTCGCAGTTCAACCACCAGCCATTTCTATTGGATGTGGCTTTGGCAAAGGATGATGAACACACTATATTAGATTTTGATAATTTAAGGGTTGTGTTAACAATACTGAATATCTGTCGTTTAGTACTTATTATGAGACAGCTCTATATTTCCAGCTGACGGTATGACACTCTGTACAGCTAGATTTTTTATTCCAGGTTATAGATACATCAGCAATAGTTCCCGTGGGTGGATGGGGATCTGATGCTTCTGGTCGAGTCAGAGCACCTTCCAAACTAGTTCTAGACACTAGTAACGCTGGACCAGGAACTTTAGAATGCTTACTAGCTGGCAGACATCAACGTAAGTATTTTCATTAATCAGTAATTTTATTTAAACATATTGTCAGTATTTCAGCAACAAAAAACTCAGCAATAGCAGAACACAATAAATAGTGACACCATCTTGGGATTAAGCTGCACGAGCCGAATGTACTTTCCACCAATCGTCACTATTACTCTAAGTACGTGAAGCAATTGAAATATATAAACACAACAAATTCAGTCACAATAAATCGTTTGATATAGCTGATACTGTGACGGCTGAGTGTCGTGATTTCTATTTTTTTAAGGTGACAAGTGGGTAGGTTTACATCTACCTGCACAGCTCCAGTTGATCCGTAGCCACGATCAATGCAAGATGACCGAAACGTCGGACCCGTCTCCTCTATTCCTCGTCGGTTCTACGATACACGTCGAAGCCAGTGCCGCTTCAGCTTCCTTAATTCGAATTCAATCTTCATATATCTTCTTTAATTGCTATACCCTATCGGAGGTCGGCTATCATTATGGAAATTTTGATTTTGTTCGCTGCTGTCCGGAACTAGGATCGGAAGGATCCCTAACCACTCCCTGATGTTTCTGAGCCAGAATGTGTCTTCTCTTCGGTCTGCTTTGACGAGTTGCAGTAAGCGATACTTATTTCGTATAATAATATATGTCCTAAAATAAAATAAATGTCGAATTCTGTGCATCAGGTTAATAACTCCTACAGATTGGAGATCGACCTTAAATAACTGAAAGGGAGTGACAGTTAGTCTCCAAGTTAGTGCTTCATTAAATTAAACATTACATATTAACTGTGAGATGGTTCAAAACTCTTGACACACACAGGACTCTTTACTGTCTAATTGAGACATAAACATTGAATCCATTGTTTCTGGACAGACAGTCAACAATACTTCTACTGGCAATATCGTATCTTGTGATCTAAATAGAATAATAAAGATAATTGTACTATTTATTTATTTAGGTGTAGAAACGGTATCAGGTCGAGCTGTAGTGACCTTGGCTGCGGTAGAGGGAACCAGTGGAGAGCAAGAGTTGGAGCTGACGTATAACGGAGCTCTGGTGCCGGGCGCTCCGAGGCGGGGATTGGTCGCTTCCGGAAATACTGCAGACCGCGTCACGCTAGCCGGACGCGGATTGGCTCACGCCGCGCCTCATACTCCAGCGGTATTCACCATTGGTCAGTTAAATTACTATATTTTTTAGTTTAAGTTACTAGACATTTTATTACGGTGCGAAGAATATATATTTCAATATTCTTCCACCGAACGTAATCAACGTCCATATTGTCTGAAGTTAATTTAAGGAATCCGGTTCGAAGGACCATGGTCGCATGGTTCATTTATGATTATTAAAATTGTTTTATAAGGAAAATACTTATGTATCCAACTATGCACGATACAACAAATAAATGAGATTGGGTTGGAATTTCTAAAAGTGACGTTTAAGTGTGGGTAAAATTTTGAGCACAGGATTGAGTAAATTACATTCTTTATCAAAAATTTTAGCAAGTGTGGGATGTGCGATAAAAAATAAAATTCAAGGCAGGTCCTTATCTAATAATATCATATGTAGATACATGTCGGTTAAAACACATTAAGAAAAAATATATGACAACATATTTTTATTTTATTTAGATAAAATCTATGACAAGTAAAAGCTACTTGCTTTACTCCTACTGAAACTGTGGAGTACAAAAATAGCCAAGTACAAATAATTATTAATGCTTCGCGGGTAAAACTTATTAGCTTATTAATTATCTTTATTATTAATTTATGGTACTTAATTATTTTTATTTTTTAACCAACGATATAATATTATTAAGAGAAAAGATTTGTTTGTGTGTAAAAAGTAAAGTATTCCTCGACCGACCGTTTCCCTTCCTTGGTGGTCAAAAACCACGCTTATAATAAAGCGGATTCAATTTAGCCAACTTTACTATAGGCCAATCATGACAAGTGGCAAGCTCGTCGATGTCTCCAGCGTAGAAATATTACAAATAAATTAAATAATAATTAAATGTATTTAAATTATTAAATATTATTGTGCCCCGACCAGGAATTGAACCCGGTTCCTCCGATTCAAAATCCACGGACTTAACCGCTAGACTTTGGAGGCAGTTCCGTTTTGTTCCTATGAAAATTACAATAATGTAACCTTGGGTTCCATCTAAAATAAATAGTAAATTAAGAAATTTTGTGCAATCTTCAGACGGCAGTGCGGCAGGTCCGGGAGCTCCTGAGGCATCCCTATCCTCTCCAGAAGGTGACGTCATTCCGGTCACCCTAACCACTGCTGGACCTGGACTGTGGAGGGCCAGTTACACTGCGAAACGACCTGGAGACCATCAGCTCAGGGTCACTTGGGCTTCTAGACTTGTTAAAGGTAAGTCACAAGACATCGTCTACAAGCTCAAACCGTTGAATGAGAGAGCTTTTTTTTTTTTAAATACCTACCTACTCTTATGACTGCCTCCGTAGTCTAGCAGTTAAGTCTAAGTTTAGACGCGGACTGGCCTCGAATCCTGGTCAGGACACAATCATTTATTTCTCGAGTTTGGTACGCTAGACATCGACGAGCTTGCCACTTGTCATAATAACAATAATAAATTCTTTATTGACCGCCTCCGTGGTCTAGTGGTAACAAACGTTACCGTGAACTCGGGAGGTCGTGGGTTCGATTCCCACCGGGGGCAAGTTGTACATTGTATAATTTATCTCGTTCTGGGTGTTTATATGTATATATTTACAAAAAAAAAAAGTATAATATGTAGTTTATCAACCATCTAGTTTCCGTAACACAAGCCTCATAGCTTACCACGGAAACTAGATGGCGCTGTGTGACCTGTCTGGAAATATTTATTATTTATTTATTGTACAGAACCAAAAATAGTGTGGGTACAAAGGCCAGCTTAATGTTATAAATGCATTTTCTACCAACTAACCTTTGTGAATGGGGAGCCATTATATATGAGCCTATAGTTAAAGTTGGCTAAATGTGAGTCCGCTTCTTTAAAAAAAGCGTGGATTATGACCATCCCGAAAAGGATACGGTTGTGATGATACATTACTTTTCTTACACCCATGACCTTAGGTAGACCTGCCGCTTCCATCCTGCATTATAATGCATGTATACTTGCGGCATTTACAAAGTTGATGAGAGTTTCTGGTCTAACAGTTTTAAGGTAAATCGCAAGCAATTCAAGTCTGGGTACTGCTGTTATAGAATATACAGTTTTGCTAACCTGCTGGTTGCTGGCTTTACTAGTTAGGCTTCCACTAGCAGGAGTAGAATAATTTAAATAATGACGTGTCACAAATGCCTGTAATAGGTTTATGTAAAGATATATTGACTTTGATTTTACACAATTGGAGTTTTCCAAAACATATTTCTGACGAATTTTGCCTTCTGTCACCACGCTCTAGGTTGTCTATGTAAATGTTCGTATTAATTCCACATGTTGGTATTAATGGAACCGGAACTAAACTTAACGCGCTCTCGTGGGAAAGGTGGGGGGACGTACAAAAAGTTTTCTTGTGTTAAATTATATAAAATAAAAACACACAAACATTTTAAGGAAATTTATTTGTTTCTATCATTATTCTTAGTCACATATCAATTTAAGAGAGAGAAGACTATTTTTTTAATATTACATAGATTCACCGTGCGGATGCCGGGTCCATCGTGTGCGGGTAAGAGATAAGATGAATGGTGTCTCGGGCTTGCGACTAACAATAGGCTGGTTTACAAAGGAGTCCTCACATCACGCTTACCGTCCACCACTTTGCTCCTCTCCCTATCCAACCAAATACTGTATGATTCCGTTAATGCCGTCTTGGAAGCTCTTTCCATAAATGTATGTCCTGGAGACCTGCTTAGGCCAAATTCTTTCAGTAAGTGATGCAAAGATTTTGCTGGAATTCCTCTCGCACCAACTTCCACTGCGTAAAGCTGAGTCTTAAACCCGTTCCTGATCATTTCTTCTTTATGTATATTTGTTCGATTATTTTATGGTCTGCATATAAAATCACCTTGTAGATATAGATCTGATAGATAACCCTACGAAACACTATGATTCTTTTAATAACATGTAATATTCCAGGTTGTCCCTTAACGGTGCACGTGTCTGCGGGTTCTGAGAATGGCGACGCGTCCCGAGTGGTGTGTTCTGGAGCCGGACTGCAGGCCGGCATGGTGGGCAGGGAGATCCGCTCCTGGATAGACACGCGGCGAGCCGGACCGGGGGAACTCACCGCGCACTGTACCGGACCCAACAAGGTACGTCTAGCAATCCGGCTCGAAGGACCAAAAACTGTTATATCTCAGAAAGTAACTTAGTAATTAGAACATGACAAATTTACATCCATAGATTATACTATATATAAATTTTCATGCACGTAAAGCTTTCTAGGATCTATAATTTATATAATTTAAGACATATTTTCGCCTTAGTATACTTAAATTTGGACAGAGGAAAATTGCAATAATTTTCCTTTATTTTACTATAACAAATCTATCTTTAAAATGTCCGTGATTTTATTTTCTCAGTAGCTGATAGATAAAAAGTTTTAAAAGTTAACTCAGATTGAAAATACTTTTAAAATGTAGAAGAGTGCGAGTGAGAGGGGTGCGAAGTGTAACAACCAACTTATATTTTTTTTCCACTATCTATTATTTAAGTAATCAATGAAAATTATTAAAATTAAATGACATGTTGTTTTACTTTTATTAATTTTATAAAATGTTATAAGTTATTTTTTGTTAGTATTGTGTAGTTATTTAAGGTAGTTATGGCGTTTGGCGCTTTAAAAAAATACAGCAATATAATTCATCCATAACTTGTACATATGTAAAAAAATATATGTATGATTATGTAAATAAATAAGTGAAAAACAAAATGCCAGACATGAATGAATTAAACCAATTGATTGAATTAATGAATGAATGATAATTATTTTATATTCAAACCACAGACAAGGATTTAGTTCTAACTGGCAACTACTAGGTGGCGCCACTCTCTATATGAATCCAAATTAGACAAATATATAAATAAATGGGGTGTATCAGGCAAAGCTTTTTGTAGATGTCGCTAGCGGCACTGGTACCTTGTTTACACCTATGACGGATATTTTTTTAAATGATTTTGTTTTTTTTTATTTTTATAGCAGAAAAAAGAAATTTTAACTTAACGTTACCCGAATTAGGAAAGCAAACACCGTATTTAAAATGAAAAAAGGTTTAATTAATAGAACGGCAATTTTCAGATCGCAATATTTTTGATTTCGCTTGTAAATTTCGATCTGTACACTTAAAAGCTGCTTACTTCGGCCAGAAATCCAGAAAATAATAAATTTCCTAATAAAAATACAAGTTTTCTATGCAACTGACAGTTCTATTAGGTACTATCTATGATGCGCCATCTATCGTGATAATAAGTTAGTGATACACCCCATTGCCATCATCTGTTTCAACCTTACTGCCAATTAACTAAAATACATGATATTTTGTAGGTGGCATATTGCGAACTGTATGAGCACGGAGACGGCACGTTCACTCTGAATGTGAAGCCGCAGGAGGCCGGACGTCACGTGCTGAGCGTGCAGTTCGCAGGAGACCACGTGCCAGGATCACCCTTCGTACTCAAAGTTGCTGGAGCACCTGACCCTTCCAAGGTAAGTCTTTCATTATCAGCTTGTGTTTCTCCATAGGATAACACCTCCATCTTTCTTTTCAGATTATCTCTCCAGTCTCATCCAAAGAATCCATCGCCATGAGGGTTCTGATGTCATTTTTATTAACAGTTCTCCAAGTTGGTTTTAATGGAAGCGGATAACGTCATAAGAACTGTAGTTTTTTTCTGGTTAATTCTTGTTAAGGAAAGCGTACTTACAACCGAACAACTGTCACATCAGCTTGCTTAATTTGAGAGTTCGGAACGGTTCTCTGATGGATACCAACGTATCGAATAGCATAGATCACTGAGTGAACTTGAATTTGATTGTCTATGACTTTTGTCGTAAAACATTGTTTGCCAAAGTAGATAGGACCAATGCATACTCCACGTATCTAACTTCTCAGGGCTGGTAGCGACCACTGGGATCGACGAACCCACTTTGGGTAATGGCTGGTCAACCTGCCCTTACAGGAAGAAGAGGGATCACCTTGAAAATTAGCGCTGTGATCAAGTGTTGCTTTAAGTTTCTTGATTGCTTTAAATTGACAAATCCTTCTTTCCTGCCAAGCCATCTGGCCAGCGTGGCGAGTGTAGGCCAAATTCTCCAGATATATGTTCTGGAAGGCCCATCTCCAGCAGTGAGGTCTAGGACACTGTGTTCCAGGGGCTGTACTGATACTTGACAAATTATTTAGACTTATACTGCCTCCTTGGTCTAGCGGTTAATTCCGTGGATTTAGACTCGGAGGTACCGCGTTCGATTCCTGGTCGAGACACAAAAATATTTAATAATGTAAATAAAACGCTGGAAACATCGACGAGCTTGGCCACTTGTCATGATTGGCCTATAGTAAAGTAGGCTAAATGTGAATCCGCTTATTTATAAGCGTGGTTTCTGACCACCTAGAAAGGGAAACGGTCGTGATGATACTTTTTTTTAGGTGAAAGTTTATGGTCCTGGAGTGGAGCCGGGCGTCCTGGCGACGTTCCAGTCCCGGTTCCTGTGTGACACGCGCGGGGCCGGGGCCGGGCAACTCACGGTCAGGGTGCGCGGACCCAAGGGGGCCTTCCGAGTGGAGATGCAAAGGGAGAACCAGAAGGACAGGACCATACTCTGCAAGGTACGAGAGGACACAATGGCTTTACGCAGTGGAAGTGCGAGAGGAGTTCCAGCAAAATCCTTGAATCATACAGTATTTGGTTGGGTAGGAAGAGGAGTAGAATGGTGGATAGTGAGCGACTTGTTACTTGTACTTGCAATAAAATACAAAAAAGGAGGCCTTCTTTGAAAACCATTGTCGGTCGCAAGCCCGAGACAACATTCTTCTCATCTCTGTCCCACACACGATGGACCCGGCACCAGCACGGTCCATGGAATGCTTGGAAATTTGTCTTTTCTATAATGTCAAAGTCTAAAATTTATAAATTATATTTTTCAAATGTACTTTGAAAGGTCTTAGATTAGACCGCCTCCGTGGTCTAGTGGTAACAAACGTTGCCGTGAACTCGATTGTCGTGGGTTCGATTCCCACCGGGGGCAAGTTGTACATTGTATAATTTGTCTCGGTCTGGGTGTTTATATGTATAATATGTATATATTTGTGTGACCTGTCTGGAAATATTTATTATTATTTATTTATTATAACTTATATGTTATTCTATTTATAGAAATAATCAACTTTTTCTAAGAAACCATAAGTCAGAAATGACACAAAAAAAATGGCCTCTCCATACAAACTGTTAATTCTAAAATAGCCAATTTGTATGGAAATGCCAAAAAAACAAAGTCATTTCTGATATATGGTTTCTTGGAAAAAGTTATTTCTAAGTTGTAAATATATATATAAAACAACATGCAGAAACTAAATATAATAAAAATTTGAAACGTCTTTTTATCTTACATAATTATTATAATATTAAAACTTCCTTCTGTAAACGTTTCTATAAATTTCTAGGCCCTCTATTGTATAATAAAAACAATAAAATATGTAATATATATCATCTTAATAAAACTGATTGCAAAAGGGTGGTGTTCAGCTGGTTACAAACATTAAATTATAATGATCTGGAAAATCTTTTGTGTGTAGTTGAATAATAATGTGTATTTTGGAATGAGTAAATAGACAAAGTTTTATTGTAATAATAGTATATTGGCAAATATATTAGGTCTGTATAAAAGCATTTATGTTCAAATTCATGGAAGACACTGACTCCTGAAACACACACAAATAGTTCGGGAGTCAGAGGATGCTAAAATTGTATACAAAGCATTGATCAATTTAACTGTTCCAAATGTATATTGTATAGTTTTTTTAAAACAATAAAGTTTATTATTATTATTATTATTATATATATATCAATAGAAACACATAACATAAAGTCTAACTTCAGACCATAAAAAGTAACCCAGTATAATTATTATACATAAATATAATCTATAGGTGGTGGCAGACTGATGGTGGTAATTTCCCCGGTCTGCCGGGGCGGTAAAGTATCCATCGTTCGTGCCGATAAACCCAGTAAAGTGTATCAACACATTACGGGATCATGCTCGAATTGCCGTCATGCCCAGTCAAGTCGGTAGTGTTAGGAACTGATGTCAGTCATGAGTGTCTAGTTCCAGTTGCTAACATTCATGGACTTCGCGCGCAGCTTAACAACAGGAGGGCGCAAGGGCACATGTCGTGCTTGTATAAAAAATATAAAAAATATCAGCAAAGATTGGTCGTCACAAAGCTTTGAAGTGTTTTTTTTTTACATATACTATTTAAGCTCGATGAATGTTGTTTAGATCACATGTTAATTTCTTATACACTATATTATTGTTTTTCTCCAGTTTTCCCCGACGGAGCCCGGGGATTACCGGGTGGAAGTAAGGTGGGCGGGCCGACACGTTCCCGGCTCCCCTTTCCCCGTCATGATCTTCGACACCCAGGAGGAACTCAGGAGATATCTTCAGGCACAAGCCACTTAGCAATAAAACTTAAGACTAAAACAAGAACAATAAATAAAGTTATTGGCTCGGTCAATGACCAGAAAAAATACAGCTACATATGAAAAAAATATCTTAAAAGGACAGTGGGCAAAAGTAATCCAAGAGCCGCCACGATTTTAATATATTTATTTATTCATTACAGGATAATTATTAGTCGTTACTAATAAAATCATAAAGAAAATAATTTAATTTTACATATTAGGCACAAATGTACTAAAAAAAAATTAAAGCCCAAATAAAGTATTTGTAAAAATTTAACAAATATAACACCAAAACAGATTATTAAACTTCATCCGTAGTCTAGCGGTTAAATCCGTACGGGTTCGATTACTGGGTGGGACACAATAATTTATTTGTTTTGGTACGCTAGGGACATCGACGAGCTTGCCAGCGTCATGATGGGCCGGCAGTAAAGTTGGTTAAATGAGAATCTGCTTATTTAAAAAAGCGTGGTTTCTGACCACATCGGTAGGGATACGGTCGTGATGTCACTACTACAGGTTATTAAACGAGTGCTTGTACATAATTAAAACGCTAAGGCATATAAAGATTTGGTTAAGTAGCTGCGAGCAATCGATGGTTTCACTTCATAAATCAAGCTCTGAACGTTATCTGACCTTTAAAAGAAAGAGTATAATGTAATATTCAAACTTGCAATAAAAAGGCAATAAATTATAATAAAGCTTTAAAAAATATATATATTTTTTTTTTCTACCATATTTTATTAAGAAATAATTTGAATAATATATAAAAAATAAATTTAACAACTGATTATCAACAACTTACAGCTCCTAGTTATTTCAAGTCACCGGGTTGGATATTGATGCACTACAGCATATTTGCATATCGTGACTATTCTCTTACTTAAGCGCAAACATTATATAATGGATTCCGTTAACTATATATATATATCACGCTATTAAAGTTGATATTTGCACGGCCAATGTCAAGGTCGAGCGCTTATAAGAGTTAAGAATAGAATAATATTTTGTAATTATGACGCAACCTCTGACGAAAATAACGAAATCTAATAACGTTTGCGACTAAGTAACAGAATAGGGCTAGCTCCCAAACTAATTTGCCCACCATCGTTTGAGAAAATATTTTTATAACATTTATATAAACTAATACTGTACTGATGTTAGTATGTTTAAGCGAGGAAATTGTGCGAGGATAATATCTACCAATAATATTACTTCATCATACAACTTGAAGTGATACTGTTAGTGGAGAATATCCTCGCGCACCGCTTTTTTCTCCGTATAGGTCTGGTGGAAAGGCAACCATGTAAAATATGTTTTAACCTTAGAATAATAACAACCGGAAAAGTGAAGTGCGCGGACGATTGAGGCAAGTTTTACTGAGCCGTAACGGCTCGGTTACTGAGCAACCCGTTTCAGTGTAAAGGTCAAATCATCGTGATAACAGCTTTCGGGAATTATTTGATTATGACGGTTTTTGTCACAGATTTTTTTTAGTATCGGCATGGTGTTAGAGACTGATGTCAGCCATGAGTGTCTGATTTCAGTTGGATTGTTGGATTCATGGACCTCGCGCGCTACTTACTACCAGGTGGGAGCAAGGTCACATGTCGTGTTAGTTTAAAAAAAAAAAAACATTTTTCGAGCGTGGTGGGGATCGGTTTTAAAACGCTTACCTTAAATAAAACCTAAGTAGGTCGGTACGTACCCCGGCATATACCAATGAGATATTTTTTTTTCTTACATTTGTCATTTATTTACAAGCCCACCGTTCCCGTGCCTCGGAGAGCACGTTAAGCCCTTTCCATTAATACCAACTTGTGGAATCGTTAATTTTCATTAGAAAAGTGACACCAGTATGCCTAGTGTGACAGTGAAGTTTCGTCAACGCAACTATAGTAATAGAGTTTTTTTACTGAATTTTCGATGTTCATTGCCTGTTATTATAGCCAAACTTGCAATAACACGCAATGTAGAATAAAAAAACGTAACTACAGCAGTTACGTTTTCCGAAACTTGCATTTTACACTAAGGACACAGATCCTCGCCAACTCGTCTGGCCAGCGTGGCGGGTGTAGGCCAAATTATCCAGAATTCTCTGGAAGGCCCATCTCCAATAGTACAGTTCTAGGACTTTGTGTTCAATGGGCTGTGATGATGACAGTTTTTTTGGATGGAACTATCGTTCTATGGGTTATTATTCTAGGGTTATTATCATTACAAAACATTCCAATCGTATCGAATCATAAAAGACAAATCATATTGTTGTAAAATAAATAACAGCAAAAGAGTTATATTTTTATATAGTATTAAACGAAAATATGTAGTAGGTAGGTACTTAATCAAATATACCTAATTGAAACAAAATTATTATGACATAATTAAAAATAATATTTATTTAAAATATGTTTAGTTTTTAAGTCATAACTTAACCATTATTATTAAATTGACTAACGAAATATCATTCCATTTTCAATTATTATATAGTTGGTAACATTGCTTCAGTCAGGTATCATTTTTATGTTTTGGTTCTTAACTAATTTGTTAATAAATCGTCCTTTTATTACGTTTATTGTTTTATTTTACACACTTTTTCCCACCCAAGAAAACCTATATAAATTATAATTTATTATTGCTCCGGTGCAGCACTATAACGCGTGTGATGGGGTGTATCAGGCAATGCTTTTTTATAGATGTCGCCAGCGGCAATGGTACCTTGTTTACACCTATGTCGGATATTTTATTAAATGTTTTTCTAGTTTTTTTTTATATAACAGAAATACGAATTTTAACTTAACGTTACCTACCTTAATATACGAATTAGGAAAGCGAACACCGTCTTTAAAAAGAAAAAAGGTTTAATTAATAGAACGGCAGTTTTGAGATCACCATATAGATTTCGCTTGGAAATACTTCGGTAATATATTCAGAAAATATTAAAAATACAAGTTTTCTATGCAACTGACATTTCTATTAGGTACCATCTATCATGCGCCATCTATCGTGATAAAAAGTTAGTGATACCCCATTGTCAAAAGAGCAAATATTATTTTTAGGGTTCAGGTGTCATTGGTAGAACCTCTATTTGAAATAAAAAGGTCACTCTTTTTAAAAGATAAAATTCATCCAAAAAATATAACACTATTGCATGATGAATAATGCCGCGTCTGAAAATCGCGATATAAAATTTTATTACAGAATAAAATAAAAAATATGTAGCTCTTTATTGTTATTCTAGATTGTAATCTAAACATATTTGCTCTTTAATACATTTTACGCAATATAAGAGTGTCGCGGTGGTGGCTCGGTTGTAAGAAAGCGTTCCTTAAATCCTACAAAGGCTGGTTCAAACCCACCTGGCATGTACCAATGATAAATACACTTTTTCTTACGTACATTTGTCATAGATTTACAAAAACCACCGTTCCCGTGCCTCGGAGAGCACGTTAAGCCGTCGGTCCCGGTTCCACTAATACTAACTTGTGGAATCGTTAATAAATTGTCATTAAAAATTGACATTATATCCTCGCCAAGCTGTCTGGCCAGCGTGGCGAGTGTAGGCCAAATTCTCTAGATTCTCCAGCAGTGGAGGTCTGGGACGCTGTGTTCTAGGGGCTGTAATGATGAAAATGATGAAGAGCGGCAATATTTAGGATATTTAAATTTTGTTTATGTCATAATTAGGCCAAGGTCAAGGGCTACTATTACTAAAAGAATGAACCGAAGAAAGGACTAAATTTTAAATGTTTTTTAAACCCTTTTATTATGTCGACAATAATGGGACGGAAATAAAATTCAAACGTCTTAAAAAGAGACTTTAATTAATATTAACATATTATAAATAATATTATTGGAAGTTCAATAAAAAATACTAAATATTTCCCGCGTTAACCTGTCACATTTTCGTTTAAAAAGAAAACTAGTGTTGCCAGTGTATTAATTAAATCTGTATTCGCACTACACTCATAAAATAACAATGCGTTATTTCGTAATGATTACTTAGAAGATTAAAAAGAATCACTTCAATTTATAGTACTAGGAAGAAAAAATAGACCTATGGCGGCACCACAGAACTATAAAAAATAATGAATATTCGTATTAACTAAATGACTATTTAAATGAAAAAATCTATTTCTCGGATTTCGATTAAAATAATTTAAATAAGGAACAAGTTCCGCAGCCGTTTATTAGCCCTTCTTATATTTTTTGATGTAAAGACGTCGAAAATAGTTCAGATTATTTATTTGGCCTCTGCCCCTGTCAGCAGAAACCCACTACTTTTATTTATATTACTGTTCCACTAAATTTAAGTGTCGGCTATGGTATAATAACAGAGGTTGTTGGAACGTGCTTCCAACACCATTTTCTGAACCATAGACCCTTTTGTCATTATATCTTTGTTTTATTTTTTAACTATATTTTACATTTTTTTAACTATTTTTGTGACAAATAAAAACTGATTTTATTTTATTTATTTTTACATCACTGTTATAACCAAGGAACATAATAATAACCTTGTATAACATAAATACATATATTTAGATACCTATATACAAAATAAAAATTAATATTAATACTAAGGATAGGGATATGTCCCGTCCGCGTGGAATGGTGGCAAGAACGCTGGCTGTATTTCCCCGCTGAATTGCAATACTGATTCTTTGGGAGACGACAAGACGCGGTGTTATGTGGATTGTGTTCTAAATTATAAATATGGCAGATAAATAAAATTCTAGGGCATGCTAAAGGAACTGAAGTGTTGTTATGACTTTGGAAGTGATGGTCATTTGTGTACGTAATGCGTCCAGATCATTACCCAACTTGTGGTTGATAGTGGAAAGATACAGTTCTTCTATCAGCATAGGAAGAACGCGGGTTGGAGGCGGTCAGTTGTGTGCGTAATGCGTCCAGACTCTGCCACAGTTGCTGCATTTGACCGAATATTATAACCTCAAGACGATGGATAGAATTGTGGAGTTCTTCTGCAAAAAAACGATTAATCAATAAGATGTGTTGAAGCGACAACAAAGCTCGACTCGCCATATAAATACAATGCCATGATGGTACCAAAACTTATTATATAACACTAGTTTAGTTAGACGTAGTTTGCTAGTTTCCGCATAAATCCTTTTTGTTTCAATCTTATATCTAGTAAAGAATCATCACGAACGTATTCCTTGCGGGGGGTTTAGAAACCACTTTTTTTTAAGAAGCGTAATAACTTTACTATGTGGCAAACTTGATAAATATCACAAATAAATTATCGTGTCCCCCCACCCGGAATCGAACTCGGTTTCTGGAGAATTTGGCCTATACACTAGCCATCCTGGTTGGCGAACTGTCTGATGTCAATTTTAATGACAATTTAATAACGATTTCAGAAGTTGGTATTAGTGGAATCGGTACCAACGGCTTAACGTGCTCTCCAAGGCACGGGAACGGTGTGTATGTATGACAATTGTACGTAAGAAAAGTGTATTTCTTATTGGTATTTGCTAAGCTGCTGGTCTTCTGCTAACAACTTACTTATTGGACCACTTTGCTGCTTAGTCTTCTACTAGCAGGAGTAGAATCATTCAAAATAATTAAATTAATGACGTTTCATAAATGCCTGTAATAGGTTTATGTGAATAAAGATATTTTGACTTTGACTTTGGTACATGGGTGGGCTTTAAACTACCTTTGTGGGATTTTAAGGGAAGCGTTCTTACAACCGAGCCACCACCGCTTTAGTACGGAGGCAGTAATATGACGTAAAGTTTATCAAAATACGTTCAGTATTAATAAAAAATAGGCACTGTTATTTTTTCTCACTTGAAGTGACGACTCCATGTAGCCTTCTGGTAATTGTAGCATTGGCCGTGGCGTTGACTTCTAGAGTACGCACTGAGCACATCGCTCGCGCTTCTTCTCTCGGTCCGGCACCGTGGTAGGTAGCGTTCCGGACCTCCAAATAAGGCTTGTGAGAAGATTGATCTTTTAACAGAGTGTAGTGGGGGCCTTTTACTGCAACAAAGAGGTTAAATTCTTTAGGAAAACTCAATAACTCTAAATTTTTCTTACTTTACATAGGGGGACTAATCTCTGATGGACCGTCTCGAGAGGACATTTATTTATTTGTAGGTAGTTTTTTTTATTATTTGGTGTACTGTTGTTCGCCGCATCGTCCTAAAACCAGTTGCATCGAGAACCGTTTCCGCAACTAAGTTCTCTCGAAAGCGGTTGCGTTTCCATAAAATTCGACTACGGCCCTCCACTAGTACTGACGTCATAATTTATGGCTACTAGTAGATACTGCTTGGAGCGCGCTTTTATTTGTAATCGAAACGCTACTAGAACACAATTAAAACCAAAATTCAGTTATATAAGCGTGTTTTAAAGTATGTATTATATGACGACAATATTTTCAGAGATGAATAACAGACTCGGTTAAATACCGTTTGACAGATGACACTCAGCTTACATTCTGCTAAAAGTAACATCTTACAACCCTTACATATGTACATATATTATTAGTCATTTAATCGGCAACAACATAAGTCACTCGAATTTTACTTTAATTTAAATTAGATATTTATTTAATTTATTTATTTAAGGAGTAGAAAACAATATTAGGCCTAAAAACATATTATTACAGTGATCAATATTTATAAAATACAACCTAATACCTTAAGGATCACCCACTTAGATTTGAAACATTGCAAAATGTTCCTATTTTTGTATAAAATAAAGAGTTTTGAGTTGATAATATTTTATCATTATCTTCATCATCGTCAGCCTGTATCTCTCCACTGCTGGATATAGGCCTTCCCCAAGATTCGCCTCTTAACGCGATCTTTCGCTACCCTCATCCAACCCCCACCAGCGACCTTCTTTAGGTCATCTGTCCATCTGTGGTGGGGGGTCGTCCCACTCTGCGTCTTCCTGTGGTCTCCACTCTAGAACCCGGTTGCCCCATCGTTCGTCGGTTCTGCGGCAGGTGTATCCAGCCCATTGCCACTTCAGGGTGCTAATTTTAAAAGCTATGTCAGTAACTTTCGTTCTCTGACGAATATCAACGTTTCGAATTCTCTCCATTAGAGATATACCAAGCATAGCTCTTTCCATGGCTCGCTGAGCGACCTTGAATTTATGGACCAGACCCACTGTTAGTGTCCACGTCTCTGCTCCGTACGATATTACCGAGGACGCACTGGGTTAAAGACAAATCTTTAAACATTGTGGTATAGACGATGAAAGGATGTGCCGGAGTTTCCCGAATGCCGCCCATCCCAGCTGAATGCGTCTGTCGGCTCCTTTGCTGAAGTTGGCTGCTCCTAATTGGATAGTCTGCCAGGGTAGACTTCGAAAGTAGCGTTTCCCACGCAGATTGGCCACGGCTTGACATGATCATTTACATCTCAGAGCCGACACTTTCGTCTTGTCCAAGTTCATTCCGAGACCAACCCGCTGGGAAGCTACGTTTAAGCCGTTCAACATTCCGCTCAGATCCTTGAGTGAACTGGCCATAATGAATTCTCCATTGATGTTATGCCGCAGTAATTCCAGTCTAGCATTTTACAAAACATCTTCCTACGCATTTGTGAACAGATAGACTTCGAGGATATGACATCCCCCTGTCGCACGCCTCTGCGCTGTTGGATAGGCTTTGTATGCTGACCCTTTAATGATAGTATTTATTTATTTTTTCCAATAATCACAAAGTCATAATTATTTAATGGCTTGTTTATGACCTCATTAATCATTTCTTTTAGAAAAATGGCACGTTAATACGTAAAGGTTCGCTATCCCTGGGTAAGACAATGCCTCATTACAGCAGCTATGATCCTTGGTGTATTTATTTTATAATTGTGTATGTCTTAGTTTGTAATACGACAATGCCCTTTTACAGTAGCTATAATTTTAAGATTATAATTATGTATATTTGGGTTATAATGTGCTGCTCCAAATACAAGCTATTTCCCAGAAAATAAGCTTTTCGTTATATTAATTAATTTTTTGAAATGTAAAAGCGCAGAATACATTATATTTATTGTCCTATGCCTACTTACAAAATAAATAAATTGAAATTGGTTGAGTGAAGGATCCGCTAAGAAAACATCTTAGCTTGAGTTGCACCAAAATGAATTCTCTGTTAATCCAAGAATTAAAGTTAAAATTGGTGCAACTTAGAATACGGGTGTTAGTCAAGTGTGCTATGCCTGCAGCATATCTAGCAAGTGTCAGTTTGTTAATATAAAACTCACGAATGATTTATGAGTCGTTAATTGAGTGGTTAACAGTTAGCGGCAACATTGACGTGACGAACCGAAATAGGTCAATGATCAAAGTCGGCACAGTAATTGGCAATAAACTAACAATTCGCAAATAAACACTATTTGACTAAGTACTAAAAAAAATATCATCACGACCTCAGAATCATATTGCATAGAAAGCTAGTTTCATACAAAAGAACTGTAAATTTTGAGGCTTATAATAGTTAAGAAAAAAAACTGATTCCGTTTGTCCGTGCAGTTTGTATGTAGTTCGGGGTTCGGGTCAGATTTAATCAGACCTTGTATTTCGTTGCGCTACTTACTTACCCATCACTCATCATCATTAATATTATTAACTGACATATTGTTTAATTATTATTTATTTCAATGTTTCTATGATCTTGCTTATTCGTCTACTTTCCTAATTGTAAAAGAGATTGCCCAAAACCAGGCCCCAACTTTTTTGCAGCTTGCCTCAACAAAATACAATTGAATGATCAACAATTAATTGTGTTTTTTTTAAATTTAATTACAACATCTCTTTTACCCCAGCATTAAAATATTAATTAATTAAATAGTCAATTGATCAAGATTTAGTATGAAATAGTTACAAAACACTATTTATACGATTAGGTTCTTTATTGTGATCAGGTACTTTATTACAGATAAAACACTGAATTTCAAATTGGCGGAATAAAAACTATATAATTATAAAGGTAAAAAAAGATTTTGTCAATGGTCGTTATGCTAGGGTAAAAGAAATAAAACTAATTACAGATTATGAAATCACAATATATTAACTATGAAATATAACAAATATCATCATTTCTCTGAGAAAAATGGGCATTCTCATTTTTTATTTTCTTTGTATTTTTTTTATAAGTGTAATTAGTTTATACTTTGAACTTATTATTATTGTCTTTTGACAGCTTGCATGCTTGTCATTTGCTGTTAGTGCAAGAATGTATATTTTTAAATAAATAAATAATCAACTGTTGATTTTGTTAGCGTATTTTATTTCATGTACTAGACTCTTCACCTGCGGCGTGAAACTATATGTCAGTGAATGTACCTCTAATAAATAAATGTACTTACAATAATTATTGTGGATCGGAGCCGATGTAACAACTACACCCATCAGGACAAAAAGTGCCAACACCGGAACATCGAAAGTCGCCAGCATTTTCAGGACATTCAATCAGCCGTTTTTAATCATATCCAGAGATGTATCAAAAAAACTGCTACCAGGATCAATATTCTATGACAAGAAATTTTATCATAAAATATATATAAAGTATATGTCTAAAGTAAAAAGTTAATCTCTAGCGGGGTGGTCACAAACCACGCTTACACTTAGCCAACGTAACTATGAGAAGTGACAATCTCCGCGTGGATGTCTCTAGTATACATACCCATAGAACAATCATCATAAGTATACCAGACTCGACAAATGTCACAAATAAATTAAATATTTTTATTTCCTCAACCATTAGCTCTAGCATGCACAATACCCGAATTAAAAAAAATGTAAATTCGAGCTACAAGCTTTTAGTTTCGTTACGTCGCACGTCGTGTTATGTCTGAAGTCTCTACTTCATATATGTTCTTGATTCAATAACGGACTTTGTAGACTTGCTAGAGCTACAGCAATCAAACACAGTGGCGGTACTAGATTCGAATTTTGGTCGGGACAAATTATTTAACTTATTAGTGATATTTCTCGTGTATAATACGCTAGAGATATGTCCGATATGCTGACAACCCCGTAAGAGATCGTGATTATTAATAAATAAATATATATATTTGAAATAATGTTGCTAAGTACTTATACCTTAAAATATATTTTTTTAAACTAAATAATAAACATTTCAATACATATAACTTTTTTAAAAGTTGAAATATGACGCACCGACCTGTATGTTTACACTACATGTAGTATGTCAATACATGCGTGTGCCACTGTGAGAAATTTCGCGGGAACTGAAATTCGTCTGTAGCCGAGGTGTTAAGTGAGCCTGACTCAATCGCAGATATTAGGTACAGGCAGCGCAAAAAAAACTTATTACCAAAAAATTATATCGTAGAATTTGAACCCGGCTACAAAAAGTATAAAGATGTTTTTAATTTGTAAATGTTTTCATGCAATGTCTGTACGCTATTACATTGCAGTTCCGTAACATACGAGTACAAAGAAATACACTTTAGGACACAGCTTGTAAGCATTTTGGCACTATTTTGTCTAATTAAATTAATATACATTTTAAAAGCTATCTAAATAATAAACTAAATGATAAATAAAACATGTCGTCTGGAGACGTCCTATCTGAGATAGTCCCAAGGAGACTGGCAACATTTCCCATCTGTATAGCGAGACTAATACGTTGGCAGAAATAATTGCCAGCCTTCCTGTCTCTAGACTTTTCCGTCACCCGCTTTGACAATCCCTGTTTTGTCTAATATTTCAAATTTTATTTGACTCAATCATAGATTAATGTTGAATTCTCGTTGTCCCGAACTCGAAGGTATGTCACGGTTTGGTACGTATATCTATGGGCACAGTCATATAAATGAAATTTTACTTTTGGTACTGGGAACAAAACGGTAGTAGGCCCAAATTTGTTCTGAAAGGCCCAGAATCAGCCTAGTATATGGGGTGACTTCGTATTTGTAATGGTCTTAGACTAATATGTTATTTTATTGATAGAAGCAAAAAACTTTTCCTAAGAAACCATATGTCGGAAAATAAAAATAAAAAATGTCCTCTTCATACATACAGTTAATTTTATAATAGAAAATTTGTATGGAGAAGCCAGAAAAAATATTTGTACTACTACTTACCTTTAAATTAAAAAAAATCCTCTAGTGACGCCTTATCAGAGATAGTCCCAAGAAGGCTGGCAACATTAATTCGGGTAATACGTTGGCAGAAATAATAGCAACTTTACTTATAGTAAAGTTGCCCATCATGATAAGTGGCAAGCTCGTCGATGCTTAGCGTAACAAACTAGACAAATATCACAAATTAAATATATATTTTTTGTGTCCCGACCAGGAATCGAACCCGGTGCCTCCGAGTCAAAATCCACGGACTTAAACGGTAGACAACGGAGACAGTAATAAATAATTAAAATAAAAAAAGGGTCCTTCGCGCCATTTTACGCGGACATGTCAAACAATAAGTTTTGGAAATTAATTTACTGTGGATATTGTTAGTCAAAAGTGGTGTTGTTTTGTTTAATAATGTACTACTATGTGAATATATATGGATAACGATAAATTGGACTTTAAAAATGGGGCACAAGTTATAGTTTGTTTTATGCGGTTTTCCAGCGCTGTGTACTCTCATATTTTGCCTGACTATAATGATGTTTTTGAATAATGCCGCGAGTGGCTACAAGAAAAAAAACAAATTCTGCAACATCTGTGATTTGATGATAACCTAATTAACTTATAAAAAATAAATATATATTAGGTACGTCAGACTTGGCTGTATGATCTAGACTCTTTGCCTTCCCTATCACCTCATTCGGGAAAAGAGAACCCACACAAAAAAGCGACGCACAGAAGAAATGACCAGCTTTTGTTGCCACCATACCGCATACACGATTTTATTTATTTTTTTGATAAACTACATAACATTTAAACAACTACAGTTAATACCATTAACAAAGCCATTAGGTTTAGTTTGTTTGGATAGGGTGTAGTTCATGGACGAATAAACAGAGGGCGCTAACTATAGAAAACAGACGTAGACATATTTTTAGACTCAACCTGGGTTGCACCAAAATGAATTAGTTTTATTTTAAAGCTCAGCTGGTACAATCGACGCCATTTTGATTTTTAATCGTTACAATTAAGAGCCTTCGTTTTGGTACAACCCAGCCTTACAGAGACTCCATTTTGGTGCAACTCAGCCTAAGGCTTTATTTTAGGTAATTGATTTTATTCACAGAAGAATGAAAAAATAAAAATCATTACGCTAAATCTATAATGAAGCATATGTGCTTACGTTTATTTTATTGATTTATATCGTAGTAATTACTAGCTTTTTCAAGTTCAGTAACTCTTGTTTCAAGCGGTGTTATTTTATATAAATACCACCATAGCAAGCTTACAATATTAGTTCTTCGTAAAAATAAAAAATAGCATTTGACATAATTTTAAATGGCACATACTTTCAACGAGATGAACAAATAGGTTGATGCGGACTGATGGTGGTAAATTTTTTGCAGTCTGCAGCGGGGCGGTATCCACCGTTCGTCGATAAGCCCAGTAAGTGTATCCACACGTTTCGGGATTAGGCTTGAATTGCCGTCATGCCCAGTCAAGCCGGCATAGTGTTAGGGACTGATGTCAGTGATGAGTGTCTGATTACAGTTTCTAACATTCATGGACCTCGCGCTCTACTTACCATGAGGTGGGCGTAATGTCACATGTCATGCTCGAATTTGGAAAAAAAACCCCATCGTTTTTTATATCGTTTGGTTACACTTAGCAAATAAATTTAATCTTAAAAACTAAATCGTAAAGGTGAGTTAAGACCAAACGAATGCTCAATCTCGTATATCCTCATTATTAAATTATATTTGTGTAAGAGGCGCGGTGATGGCTCGGTTGTAAGAACGCGTACCTTAAATCCTACAAAGGTCGGTTCAAACCCACCCGGCATGTACCAATGAGAAATACACTTTTCTTACGTACATTTGTCATAGATTTACAACACCACCGTTCCCGTGCCTCGGAGAGCACGTTAACCCGTCGGTCCCGGTTCCACTAATGCCAACTTGTGGAATCGTTAATAAATTGTCATAAAAAATTGACATCATATCCTCGCCAAGCCGTCTGGCCAGCGTGGCGAGTGTAGGCCAAATTCTCCAGTTCTGGAAGGCCCATCTCCAGCAGTGGAGGTCTAGGACGCTGCGTTCTAGGGGCTGTAATGAAGATCCCTTGATCCGTTGAGGAAACTGAATATTAAATAAATAAATAATAAAATAAATAAATATTTCCAGACAGGTCACACAGTGCCATCTAGTTTCCGTGGTTAGCTACGAGGCTTGTGTTACGGAAACTAGATGGTAGATAAACTACATATTATACTTTTTTTTTGTAAATATTATACATATAAACACCCAGACCGAGACAAATTATACAATGTACAACTTGCCCCCGGTGGGAATCGAACCCACGACCTCCCGAGTTCACGGCAACGTTTGTTACCACTAGACCACGGAGGCGGTCAAATGATTGTGAAAATTTATGATATCAACATAAAAAGGTGCAGGCTTCAATAAATATGGTATTTAATGAGCCATAATGTCAATGACATTAGAGGAGTGGATGTAAAGACATTAGAGGAGTGGATGTAAAGACATTGGACTTGTCGTCCCGAATTGGGTACGCGATTAGACGTGCTCCCGTCACGCTCCATTTTCAATCCAACGGCACTGACCTATTTCAGTTTCCAAACAATTCTGCAGCCGAATTGCTTTTTTCTTTCGCCGCAGACGTTATAATAGAGGAAGATCCTATTATGAAACATAAGACGTTTGAAGTTAGTTGTCATATTGGTATATACTTAAATTTTTGCTTTTGCTTGTTACATATTATTGTTCTATTATATTTATGTTTGTTTATTATTATATTCTTAAGATTTATCCTGGTATTTCTTCCATTCCTCTACCTCACCACCAAGATTGCACCGCCACAGATCCTTTGCCTAGCGGTCAACTTAAGGCCATAGATTTAAACTGCGCTAAGTTCGATTCCTAAACCCTAATACTGGCGCTCCTCCATAGAAAAATGTCAGTTTCATTCGAACAAATCGAGGTGATATGCGTGTCAAGTACAAAAATTGCCCCCCAAGTCGAGAACATAAAAATATATTTTATTTTGTGACATTTCTCGAGTCTGGAACGCTAGAGACATCGACCAGCTTGTCATGTCCTATAGTAAAGTTGGCTAAATTTAAATCCGCTTCTATAAAGTGTGGTTTCAGACCACCCCAGAAGAGTGATGATACTTTATCTTAAAGCTAAAATTTCTTCTTCATTTATTATGACTATTTGTGCCATAATAAAATAAAATAAATAAATAAATTAAATATATAATATATTGTTGTAATTTTCATTCATTTCTCACAGCGTCCTAGACTTCCAGAAGATGGGCCTTCCAGAAATCTGGAGTTTTTGGCCTACACTCGCTACGCTCTGGCTGGGTTGAGGGTCTGATGTCAATTTATTTTTAATGACAACTTATTAATGACTTCATAGTGGAACGGTCGTGATGATACTTTACCTATCGGAAACTGTCAGTGTCGAACGCTATTAGAGTTCATATTCGCACAGACTCTGTCAGTGTCAAATTGCAGTTGTTATTTACGCTCAGTTGCATAAAGGCTGATTATCTTTTGACATTTTAACGTATGCTGAAGCGTATCATTGACTAAAACAAAATGACAAGCTAACTATATTTACGTGGCGCAAACTATTGATCATAGATTATTTTAATCATCCTTTCTACAACCGGCCGTTAGTATTTTTGAAGTAAGCACGGCTAAACTCATGCTACAACTGACAATACATAACGGAATCCAATATTTTGACAATTTAACGTATTTAAATTTAGCGCTTAAATTATATGACTGCCGCCGCTGGACAACAATTGGTCTAGACTAGGCCTCATTTGTTACAAAGTCATTGTCCTTATTAAATGTCTAAAGTATGTTTTATTTTAACCCATCTTTAGAAGAAGGTACTCGTAGATGGGAGTGGAATTCGCTTATACTCGTAGCATACTTAAGGTAAAAATTCAGGATGAAGCGAGGCTAATAGGTTGGCAGAAATACTTGCAAGCCTTTCCAAATTTCTCCAACAGGACAACGCTTGGCTGAGGGTCCCCATATATAGATAAGTTTTCCAAACGGCTGTCGGAGAAATCTGGAGACAGGAAAGCTTGCAAGTATTTCTGCAAACGTATTAGCCTAGCTATACAAGGGGAAAATGTTGCCAGCCTTCTTCGGACTATCTCTGATGGAATGTCTAGAATATACTGTCTCCGTGGTCTAGCGGTTACGTCCGTCGATTTAGACTCGGAGATACCGGGTTCGATTCGTGGTCGAGACACAATAATATTAATTGATTTAAATAAATAAATCAATTAATATTTAATTTATTTGTGATATTCCTCGAGTTTGGTACGCTAGAGACATCGACGATCTTGCCACTTGTCAGAGTAAAGTTGGCTAAATAAATGTGTACCCGCTTCTTTAACACCCCGAAAGAATATACTGTCTCGTATATAATATAATATAATATATATATAGTCTAATATATAATATAATATACTCGTGATGATGATACTTTTACGTCAAGTTAATCCATTAAATTGGAACGATTTATTTTATTATTGGACCGTCCTTGTCTATTGCTGAAATGCCGCATAATATATTTTTATTACATGATTCCTACTGTAATAAAAAATCAAAACATCTGCCTCGCCTTTTAAGATTATGAAATGGACTGTTTACAGCGGCTAATGTCGCATAAATCTTATTCAATGATTGGATGATGCAAACGCCTTGATCAATAAAATTACAGACAGATAGTGCGTCGTCCAGGCGTGGGAACTTTCCCTGTTTTTTCCACCCGGATTTCATCAGCGCGTAACCACCCGCCGGATCTAGAAAGTGGTCTTTCGTCGGGGGGCCGAATGATGTTCTGGCAATTCTTGAAGTGGCCATTGTCGGCACGATAGAACATGCTCTTCAATAGCTTCTGTTTTAGCTTATAGTGTGACAATGCCTATTTACAGAAGCTTTAATTTGAAGCATTATTTTCTTTTATTATAAAACATTTATTTTATTTTATTGTTTCTCTTCCTAAAAAGTTATTACATACTGCTGCAGATACACCAATATGTACCTACTATAAATCGATCTTGTCCGTGTTGGTCTTGGGCAGAAGGCTTTGTAGAACTCAAAACGAACTTTACGAAATCTCTACCACATTTGCATTTTAATAAAGCCTCCGCCTAAATAGAAGAATGACGTCACAATCGCTATCTTCTATGACTAAGCACACAATTCATGGGAACAACCTATGAACATTGATTAATATATAACTGTCCCAGGCATTAAAAATACAATATCTTTGGTCGAATAATGACCTTTGTTTACAGTTGTGAAAAGTAAAGTATCATTACGATTGTGGTGTGGTCAGAAACCACGCTTGTGTTTAAGAAAACAAGCAAGCTCAAATAGTCGATATCTGAAATAAGTATAATATTGTGTTCGACCAGTAATCAAACCAAGCACCCGCCGTTTAAATTTACGTCCTTAGCCGCTAGACCATGCTAATTTAGGTAATCAGTTGCCTAAAAAAAAAAAAAAAATTAATTAAAAAAAACTAATTTTTATTATTACCTACTTTAGCAGACAATGTATATAAGGATCAAATAATTATGACTTATGATATACTACATTATTAAATGAATAAATATTAATATACAAAATTTTATGATTATTAGTGCATATCATAATATTTTGTTAGTGTATTTTTTTGCATAAAAAGTGGCAACGTAACTTTTTCATAACTGTGATAAAACACAGCCGTGGAGAGACAAGATGATAATAATGATGAAATATCAGCCACATCTCACCAAATCATAAGCGTGCTTTGTTGATCTCTGCTTAGCACCAGCGCATTAGTTAGCTAATTGAGTTTATATATGAATTTATAGTGAATGCCTCGGTTCGTACATCTATGTCAATGTATACAACATACATGGGCCACTCCATTTGTGGCCACAACTGTGAGTATAATTGGCCAAAATAGGTATGGACCTTTTTCATTCAACTATATGTTCATTGTCGTTGCTCTATTATCACACATATGGAAATGAAATATAGGCCGAGCACGGTTAAGTGCGGAAATTTAACGGCGATATTCCGCTTAGTATGTAAGACAACATTTTCGAGTATTTTCGTGAAGACTTTAATTTTATAGATTTTCTTTTAAAAGTAAACATCTTGAGGATATTATATATGCTGCTTTCTTTACCACCATATGCGAGGAAATTTAAATAGGTTGTGTGCGAGATAATTATCCACCAATAATATAATTTGACGATGTGATTATGCAGCGGAAAAGCAGCCATATCCAAAAGGTTTATTTTTCCATTATTTTAAAACTGCATTTGTTTAATGTGCAACCCCATCATCATCATCAGCGACTGATGTTAGTTGCCCTATCTTGGGCATCACGTATATATAAAAAAAAATGTGATATAAATTCGAATTTGATAAAAAAATATATTTAAAAAATTAAGTATAAAATTAAATATATTATTGATGTCCGCTAAGAAACGTTTATACCTTAAAAGATAAATTTTATTTTATTCGCTCCTTTCCCTTCAAATCAAATCGTTTATGATATGAATCGTTCTGCTCATAACTCTGTCATTGGCGTTGATATACTTCAGAAAATCAAATTTAGAGACATTGCATTCAAAATTCGACGACCGATGGGGCAAACAGGCTCTATAGTGGAGAGAACGACGACGACAGGACGACGCCAGATGGACGGATGACCTAAAAAAGATCGCTGGCGGGGATTGGATGAGGGTCGCAAAAGACCCCGTGCAGTGGCGAGCCTTGAGGCAGGACTATATCAAGCAGTACAGTGACACATGCTGATGATTATGACTGAAAACATTGTCCCAAGTGCAATGACATATCGTCAAAAAAGCAACCGATATTATCTTATTTATTTATTAATAAAACTTAATTGCGCTATATACAAAGGCGGACTTAATGCCGGCATTCTCTGATAACCAAGGGGAATTTAGATAGTAAATGATTTTTTTGTATACATTATATTGTAAAGGCTGTAAATTATACCACGAATAAATTAATAAATATAGATTCATCAACTGAGTATTTTTTTAACAGTATTAATACATACATAATAATATTACATACTAAAAGATATTGAAATACGTAATATAATATAATCGTATAAATAAAATTATGACGCTATATTTTAGCTACGCGCTACAATAACACGATAAACTATGCTTACCACTACGGCCATAATATTTAATTGTGCCAAGGCTATGTCAATAAATTTACTTTATTAAATAAAAGTTAAGCTCAATGAAAATCGTATCAATCAATAAATGATAGGTCAGGAAGTAGGCATAATACTATTTAATTAATTGCATACAAATATAAATTTAAAATGCTACGAGCCAGTTAAAAGGAGTATGGAAGGATCGAAATATTACCCTATTGACCAAAAACAAGACTATAATCTGCAGTTTAATACTCTCCATATATCTTTATTGCGCTGAAACCTGGACTCTCAAAGCCGGTAATTAATGCCTTTGAGGTGTGGTGCTGTGGTGATCCAGGGGACAGCGCGAAGAATCAATGTGTCAATACACAAGGAGCTCAAAATCTATAATAGGTTTTCCATCATTATGGTTATGGCCCAGTTGAAAATCACATACTGCATGTTCTCGATTCAATAACGTGCGTGCTAGAGCTACGTACGAATTTATGAAAGTAAACGTAACGTAACGGAGTTTATGCGTGCTAGAGCTACTGCTCATGTCATGCCCAGTCAAGCCGGGGACTAAAGTCAGTCATGAGTGTCAACGACATTCATGGACCTCGCGCGCCACTAATACGCAACTAGTGGGTGAGAGGTTAAAAAAAAACTGCATAATTATTCATCAACCTGGCTGGCGAGAATGTGCCAAATTCTCCAGAAATTCAGAATACCTATTATTTTAGGTAGGTACCTCCAGCGAACCAAACACAATGTGTACGATAATTTCAAAGATAACTATTGTTTAGCAAACTTATCAGATAGATAAACTCATTATTTCAAATTAAAACGGTGATTGATCATCATTATTGAAAATCACAGCTGATTATAATTAAGATATTGATTTTGTAATCACCAAAATTATTTATTGTAGTAAACTGCAACGGTGTTATACATATACAGTTCTGTAATAATATTTATTTAAGTGAGTAAAATTATATATATATACATATCATTAAAATTTTGTAAGCAGTACTACACTTAAAAGCAATTAAAACCGTATCAACTGCTCACCAGTGGAACAAGCTTCCACTGACTATCAGACAAGCTCCTTTAATTCGCATCTTAAATTATAATTTAAAAAAAAATACCTAATACTTTATTTTTAAACAAGCAGAACAATATATTTTAACTTTAAATATGTATGTATATCTAGTATATGTTAATAAGTATATGTTGATAATAATTATGTAGTAAAAAAGTTTTTAAAAGACATAACACCGCGTCTTGTCGTCTCCTCCGGTGACAAGAGCCCTTTTCTTCGTCCAAAGAATCAGTATTGCACCACCATTCCAAGCGGACGCGACTTATCCCTATCCGTAGTATTAATATTATTTTAATTTTATATTTAGTATATATTCTTTTAAATACACTCACGGCGACAGAACATAGCACATTAACTCAGGAGACATGTCTGTAACGGACACCTGATCGAGCGATGGGTTCCCCTACTCCTTTTCCCCACCACAACGCAATTCCTGTTAATTTTGAGTCCCCCGTCGTATATGTAGTTTATTGGTTAGAATTGCACGCCTCATATTTATACTGTCTCACTCTCCCAAAGGTTAACTGTTAGAAAAAGCCGAAATAGCTTTAAGTTCGCCTTTGTACATACCTACTTATAATAAAATCATTAGAAAACAGATGGCTTGAGTACTAGTTCAAATATGAATGTAAAAAATCACTTTTTTAAATCAACATAGTGGTAGGAATTGATGTCAGATCTGTTTCATCAATTTTTGGACTTGCTTAACATCAGGTGGGACCGTTGTATTGGATATAAAAATAAAAATAATATTAAATATATAACAAATAAATATATAGCTTGCAGAAATATGAGTGATTTTAATTTAACAAATTATACCTTATGTAATTGTCAAAAGAGCAAATATTTTAGAATCTCTATTTGAAATAAAAAAGTTATTTTTTTAAGATAAACGATATTATCAAAGTAACAAAACTCATGGTGAATAAGGCCGCGTTTGACAATCGCGATATGCAGGCTGGGGAGTGTTATTATTAATTGAGCCGAGAACCACATCCAAGAGACAAAATAGAGAGAGAAAGAATTACGTGTCAAAGTTCGCGCGACCGTCGACCTTTCGCTATCTACTTGATTAGGCTCTGTATGAGTGGCTATATTTAGGATAACTTCTCTGCACCGTAACTTAAGATTTTATTACTGAATAACTTAAATAAAAAATACTTAAGTTCTTTATTTTAATTCTAGATTATAATATAAAAAGATTTGCTCTTTAATAAATTCCCCGCAGTATATAAGTATCACAACTTTTTAAAAATAAATGTTTTTTTTAACAGCATAACGTTATTGTTTTTTCACATAGTTTTTTCATATATATACTTTTAAATCGCTCTCTCTGCTAGTTTGGATAGCATAATGTTTAACCAATGCCTACATATTTACTTTTAATATTTTATGACGTCGTAAGTTCTATAAAGTCGTGATTTCTTAATTTAAGTTTACATATTTACATAATTCATACATAACAAAATAAAACTTCACTGTTGTATATGACAAGTTTGACAGAGCATAAGCAAGCATAGCATCAAACTCAATGCTCGGTTAAGTATCTAATGTTTTATTTTTGTGACCCGATTACATTGCTTTTTAATGTAGAATTTGGTAGTTACATTGTAATTGCAATAATGTTCATTTTTTTATAATATCATTTGTGTAATTACGAGACAATGACAACGTTTATTTTTACCGTAACATTGTGTAGAAACAGAATATGTATATTGTGCAGTTTGTCAATTTTGCCAATTATAATGTTTAATTCGAATGAAAAATTGTATTTGTAAATCTACAAACATATTTTAAAACTTAGTTAAGCATTTCTTTATTAACTTTTGGCACAGTTACAAAGATGGTAAATAAATATTGTTCTAAAAAAGACGACCATTCAAAGGTATGTATTTATATAGTAGATATAATTAGAAAAGCATTAAAATTATAACATAAAAAGACGCAGAGATACCGGGTTCGATTTCTGGTCGAGATACAATAACTTATTTCTGGTATTTCTCGAGCTTGCAACTTGTCATGATTATATATTTTTATTAATTAGATTACTAGTTCAACAACCAATCCCATTTAGCCAACAACTAGTAAACTACTAGTAGTTTTTGGCTAAATGGGATTGGGAATATGATTACATTTATTTATTATTAGGTGTGTAAACAGATTCCAGTCGGTTGCAAATTTGGGTTCAGTTAATTTATAGGTACAAGGACTAGGCTGGAACCCAACATGCAAATTATAATAATTATTATACAAATTAGAAGACAAATTACACAAATTAAATTCGAACATAATCAAAATTCAATAATATTAATTAAATAATTCCTTACACAAATACAAATATATTTTTTAACAAATATACATGCATACCATAGGTACAGGTAACATAACAATGATTTAACAAAAGATTAAAGTCAATATGAGTCAAAAAGGGCAGAGGAGATCTGTGGTAATGGACTTCTAATACGCTGCAAAACCACTGTCAAAAACATCAATGTCAGGCCGCAAGCTAACCACGCTATTGTAGGTGCGACACATTCTACCAGTAATTGAACCTGGTATCTAAACCCACAGACTTAAATTAATAACTTGTTAACGAAGGCAGTCATTTTATTTCATTATTTATGCCTCGGTATTTAGCCATGATTCTTTATTAAAAAAATGTTTAAATTTATGTAAAATTGTGTGTGCTTGTTTTGAAATGAAATTAAATGAAATGAAATATTTATTTGCAAGAACTATGGTAAAAACAATATTAGGTTTTTTACCATTAAAAGAGTCACATATTTCGCCATAAGCATGCAAAAATTTACAACAACTGTTATAGAAGTAAAGTGACTAAAGAACTCAGCGTTGCTTCTTTAGTGACTTAACTTCACAAAAACCTTTGTGTTGCTTAAAATACATATAGTTAGAATATCTTTTCATATATCCAAGTTTAATTTTTGCTTATTCGCACCAAATGATGTACCAAGACAAACTTTTTGTTCCTTGTGAGTGGTGTTCATAGAATCTGGGTCACTTATTGTTAAATCAACTGTATGTGTCCCAAATGTTAAATAAGAAATAAATAAATAAATCTAGAAATGTAATTAACTTTATCGTTACTAGGATGAAAGTGTTTTGGATTGTGGCCGCGTGTGCATTTGTCGTCGCTGCCACTCCTGCGCAGAAGATAAACTTTGAACTCTTGAAAACAAACAATGGTAATTATTTCAAAACTACAAAAAATATAAATCGATACTAAAAAGGTACGTAAATGTATAATGAGGTAGGCTGTCTTGGCATCAGTCGCGGAAAAGGTACCTATGTGGAAGGCTGTCTTGGCATCAGTCGCGGAAAAGGTACCTATGTGGAAGGCTGTCTTGGCATCAGTAGCGGAAAAGGTACCTATGTGGAAGGCTGTCTTGGCATCAGTCGCGGAAAAGGTACCTATGTGGAAGGCTGTCTTGGCATCAGTCGCGGAAAAGGTACCTATGTGGAAGGCTGTCTTGGCATCAGTCGCGGAAAAGGTACCTATGCGGAAGGCTGTCTTGGCATCAGTCGCGGAAAAGGTACCTATGGGGAAGGCTGTCTTGGCATCAGTCGCGGAAAAGACTGCCAGGCAACTGAAGACTTTATTTTAAAAGCCACCCTTGTTAAAATGTATTATTTTTTGAATGTATCCTTTTCATTTTTATATAGATAATTAATAATTTATCATCATCAGCCTGTGTCTCTCCACTGCTGGATATAGGCCTCCCCCAAGCGACTCGCCACTTCACACGATCTTCTGCCACCCTCATCCATCCCCCACCACTCTGCGTTGCCACTTCGGCTTGCTAATTTCGAAAGCTATGTCAGTTACTTCGGTTCTCTCACGGCTGTCAACGTTTCTGACTGTATCCCTTATTAGAGAAATCCCGAGAATAGCTCTGAGCGACCTTGAACTTGTGGTCCAGACCTTCCTTCAGTGTTCAATTAATGTGTGTAATTATTAATTATAGCCGAAAGCGCTAGCAGGCGCTGGCAAGCAGCGCAATATACCCTGTGTTTGACTTGACGCTTTAAGCGCTTTTTTCACTTTTTTCACTTTGAAAATCGTTAGACTTGGCGCTGCTTTATGGTTTTCATAAATTTTTAGCAAAATTCGGTAAAAAAGGGTTGAACGCTTTGATTTCAAGTCGAACACAGCAATATATTATGCGATCTTGCCACCATAACTCGCGGACACGATTTTCATTAATATTAGGATTTATAAATACCTAACTTATTGTTATTTTAAATTTTATTTATAGTACCTAATAATTTAGTTTTTAAAACGTTTAGTAACTATATATATACGAGTATATATATAACATCGATTTTCTTCAAAATAAAAGAATATACTCGTATATACATACAGTATAGCACATATTTTACCAAATTAAGATATTTAATAATTATAGAATACTGTAACCTGTAAAATACTGTAAAGTGATAGACAACCTTTTTGGTCGACTGTACGTACCTACCCAATAATATTAGTTTTTTTTTTAGAAAACCAGCTATCAGAAAGCCAGCGTTCAATCCTGATCAACATTCTGATCCGCCAGCTATTCGAGCTGATCCGCAGAATCATCACGGGCGGCTCCAACATCTTCGGCATTCCTCCCCTGGACCCGCTCATCATTGAGCATGCCAAAATCAATGTTCCTGCTGGACTCATCAAGTATGGTTTTAGCTTATTTTCGCCGTGTCAATTAAATATAAATTCGTGGCTATAAAAAATAATAATATATAATTCGTGGCCGTGTCACCTTATAATGTAAATAATAATAATATGTCAATTAAACATAACTATATTCGTGGCTGTAAAAAATAATAATATATAATTCGTGGCCGTGTCACCTTATAATGTAAATAATAATAATATGTCAATTAAACATAACTATATTCGTGGCTGTAAAAAAATATATGTATTATTTGGGTACCAAATCCACATTTATCAAACTTTTAATTTTCAGCTTCGACATGGAGATTATTAAAGGTGTGGCTAAAGGTGTCGGGGATTTCGTAGTCCACAGGAGTCATTTGGACCTCCGCGAACTGTCATTTGATATCGACATTTCTGTTCCCGCTCTTCATATTAAAGCTGGTAAGTTATCAACAACCATATATCAAAAGTAATTTTTTTTTTATTTTTAAAATAACCAAATTGTATGTATGAAAATTCGTGTCATTTCCGACATATGGTTTCTTAGTCAAAGTTGATTGTTTCTATCAATTCATACAAAGTCACCCCGTATATGGTGTGCTATAGGCTGTATAGGCATTCTTAGTATTAATTCAAAAGACGAATCGAAACGGTGAAGCTTTAAAAAAAATCTATAAAGTATTTGGCGCCATTTTGCACGGACATGTCAAGTGCAAGTTTTTGTTTTGTAAATTAGTTTACTGTGGATATTGTTAGTCTAAAGTGGTGTTGTTTTGTTTAATAATGTGATACAATGTGCACAATTATGAAAAACAATAAAATATAGATGTAGATAATACTTTAAATATGGGGTTTTCCCGCGCTGTGAACTCCCATATTATGAATACATATTATATACCCGACGTGTTTGGGTCATAATGCCAAGGAAATCATCAAATTCCAGATATTGCAGAATTATATAACTCCTAAAAATAGTAAACTCATAGATATGGGCTAGACGCTTTGCCTTCCCTATCATCTCATTCATCATCCATCAGGAGAAGTGAATACAACAACAAAAAATCTATAGCCGATTGGACAGTTTAGCAATTATAGGATTTCAATTGCTCTCGTTTTTAACTCTAGCATGCTGTTTTAATGGGCTTAAAAGTCCCGGGCAGCTTTTAGTGAACCATCTAAGTGGAGATTTAAGTTAGGTAAGAATTGAATTACACCAAATTGACTTTAAGATCGCTATACTCGTAAATAATTTTCTCGACTAAGTACGGCAACAGTTACCGGCCGCAATCCTATAATAATAACACATAGAACGATTTTTCTTACAAAAAAAATACATCTATGATGCATGATTGTACAGCATATCTTTTATTTTTCCGATTAATGTCACTAAAACAGTAACATTTATTATTATTATTTATATCCCGAGAGCTGTTAGCACGATACTATGATATTGAGCTTGACACGGGTTGTTGAGTAACTGAGCCGTTATGGCTCAGTAAAACTTGGCTCACTTATCGTGCACGTACTTCGTGTCTAGGTGTTATTTGCTAAGGATTTAATAATAAGTATGATACGGTAAAGCCGGTATGATAGTGGGTAACGTGCCAAGTCACGTGTCGTATCAAAATATATACTTTTACTAAATGCTCAATTAGTAGGTACATTGGATCGATCTTTAAATTGTACCTAAATCGTTTAATTAGGAGTTCAAAGCAAATAAGACTGAGAAAAAATATATTTCCATCCCACTCACTTACACAACAAACAAATATTTTCAAAAATGTCCGAGTCTGAGTGGTGATTTTAAGAAACTTAGACCAGTTGCAGTAAGATTAAAACAATCTAAGGAAAAAAATCGTACGTCTTGTGATTGGTACGAGTAGTTAACTTGTCACTTTGGGTATATTAGCCAATGACGTGCCTCATAGGCATACGTCAAACATGTCGAAAGATATCAGACTTCCTGCAACCGACCGGTAGTCTATTAACTTTCTAGGAAATATAATTACGGACATTTTGGACATATTTTCATTTTTATATACCTAATTTTAGACAGAGAATAATACATCAATGTGTATAGATCCTCATATCCTCATCATTAAAAACTTTCCCGCAAAACCAATCAAAGTCATGTAGCTGCACCAACAGTCGAGAGAGCCTAATATTAATATCTAATGAAACTAGTCTTTTTGTTATTATTCTGATAGAATTTCCGATAAATATCGCATGTGACATTATCTATGCTTTGCGTGAGAATAGGCCCCCAAAGTTTGTAGGCACGTGGCAAGCGGCACGTTTTTTTACAGCCCCTAGAACACAGCGTCCTAGACCTCCACTGTTGGAGATGGGCCTTTCAGAACATATATCTGGAGAATTTGGCCTACACTTGCCACGCTGGCCAGACGGCTTGGATAATATGATTCCAATTTTTAATGACAATTTATTAACGATTCCACAAGTTGGTAATAGTGGAACCGCGACCGACGGCTTAACGTGCTCTCCGAGGCGTGTACGTAAGGAAAATTGTATTTCTCATTTGTACATGCCGGGTGGGTTTGAATCGACCTTTGCGCATTGTCTTGTGTGTCTTAAGTATATGGAATGACTTAAAACATAATTAAGAAGGGAACTGTCATTTACACGTAAGTTTGTGTAAATGACAGTTCCATGAGGAGTTATCAATTTTGCGTTTTACTAAGCAATAAAGAATAATTAAGTAGAGTTTAAATACTGTTTTCTGTACTATAAAAAAACACATTCTATAATTTAAAACAATAATATATGTACTGATGTGTATTTTTAACTAAATATAAATCTTTTTTTTTTATAAAAAAACCGGACTTTCATACTCGTAAATCTTAAGTAAAATATAAACTGAGTAAAACCTAAGTACCTATTGCGAAAATTGTTTGGGAAACTAGAAAATTAAGCTAGGAAATAATTAAGTAGAGCTTCGCGAAACCGGCACTATAACAAATAGCTATATGATTAATTAACTCCAAAGTGTATCTAAGTTTATTCAACAGTGAGTTATAGACTACATTTTTTAAAAGTACATTTGTCTTTTTTTATATGTTAGATTGAGCGAGCGAGAGGGATGCAAACCCCTCTTAAATATGTATCATATTTATTTTATCATCAACATATTTTTTTGCAGAGCAATACAGATTGGAAGGCGATCTTTACATGGCGATTCCTTTCTTCGGAGAAGGTGAAGCAGAGTAGGTAAAATTCTGATATCGAGAAAAAAGTATAGGTAACAAACTTAAGTAACAAAAACTTTAATTTCCTTGTATTTTGCAGTTTGGAAGTGCAAAACTTCAGGTTGCGGGCCAAATTATTTTTGAAACAATCTGAGGATGGCCAATCTATTTTGATCGATCGCATCGAACATCCTGGTTTCAACGTTAATGCATTAAAGGTATGTACATTTACCAAGTCGATTATGTAGGATGTACTCGTAGTTGTTTGCGCCTTTACTAAAATACATTTAAAAAAAAACATTTATAGTGGAATTCTATTTTCCAAAATGGTCAGAGTTACGCAAATCAGAATCAACCCAGAAATGTAATTTTAAGAAAAAGAAGTTGTAAGAGAATCTGGGAAAAAAATCTAGATAACTAGAGGAGACAGTATTTTGTATGAAAATATAATTATTCTATGTGATTTTTTATAGCATGACTCGTAGGTATAAAAGATGCTGCACGATTGATTGATTCTGGTTAGGACAACTGACTTTTTGTGTTATAGTGATGGTTCTGTTTTGCGACCTTTTGCCCATTTTTGAAATTGAAATGTACTTCTAACCCACTGCACCGATTTGTCCGCGATGATGGCGAGACCTGATGGATGACGCTGATCTCCTGGGAGCGGGGACGGGCCTTAGTGTGGGATGCCACTTGTGTCCACACTTTGTCTTTATCACACCTTAGGTAAAACATTTTTAAAAAACATCACCCTCGTCTAATTGTCTGCTCTGGTGATAAGAGGGCTGGTTCTTTCCTCGCCCAGAGAATCAGCATAGCGATTCAGCGAGGAAATGCGACCAGCGTTCTTGCCACCATGACGCGCGAAATACGATTTATATTTAAATTAGGTTTTGTAAGTAGGTTTTTTTTTATTATATATATAATATAATATATATATATATATATAATATAGAATAAATGGTAAATAACTTCTACTTCCGCTTATATTTTTTTTAATTTGGTAAATAGATGAAGCTCAGTCATTCAGCCCAGCTGTTTATGCCAATCATTTTACGATAAAAAATTTTTTTCATCGGAAATCACAGGTCGAAGCGGATTCATATTTAGCTAATTTTACTATAATCGAAGACAAGTGTTGTCGTCGATGTCTCGAAGAATCTCGATGTAAAACTCCACAAGAAATATCACAAATGAATTAGGTACCGTGTCCCGACTAGGAATCGAAGCCTACCGCGTCTAAATCTGCTGTTAATCGCTAGACCACGGAGGTAATCAAACTCAATTATGATATATTAATTAATATAATAGTATTTTTAAATAAAAAAAAGCGGTTATAGCGCCAAGTCGAACATGACACTAGGTAAGAAAGAGATAGACTTAAATGAATGGTACCTGTAGGCGGACGGGGTGGTCGCGCGGGGGGAGAGTTTTCTTTTTTATGTACTATAAATATTTATTATTAGGCTTCGAGAGTAATTGTCTCCGCCAACAAACTGTGGTTACAGTTTGGCGGGCTATTTAATAAGTTATATGTATTGGAAAGTAAATAAATGATTGAAATATTATTATTATTATATATTTTGGTATGTTCGACTTGAAAGCAAAGCAAAGCGTTTAACGTCGGATTTACCGAATTTCGCTTAAAATTTATTAAAACCATAGAGCACGATTATCAAAGCGAAATAAAGTGAAAAAAGCGCTTAAAGCATCTAGTCAAATACAGGGTTTATCAATCGACTCGTATGGCAAATGCATGTAAATGCAGCATATTACATTTTTATAAAGTTTAATTAACCTCTCCTGAATATAATTGTGTAAATACGACATTACATTATTTTCCCTTCGATCAGCTAAATTTGTAAATAGACGATCAGAAACTCAGTAAAATATCCTATAAATTTTATTTCAGTCTGACTTCACTGGCATCATTGGAGGCGGTGACATTGATGTGGTAGCCAACGCCATTATCGAGGAAGTAGTGCTGTCCTATATGAACAGGCTTAACAGAGCTATTGCCTTCGTTTTCAGCGAGGCCTTGATCCTGGTTATAAACCCTATTCTGGACCAACTGGATTCCTGGCGATACATAGATATGCTTCTGTAAATCTTAAAATTATAACCATGATACTTATACCAATATATCAAAATACATATATTATATTTATTACATACATGTTTTTTCTTTACCTTTCTATGGCCAAAATTAATCATAACTTTAGAAAAGTTAAGAGACATTAAATATAAAACAAAACGGGGCAAGAAGTCAAAACGTACAAGAATTAAAGCTAGGACTAGTTTAATAATTACTCGCTCTCTAAAACTGCACTAAAATATTCAAATTGCAATAAACATTACTAATAATTCAAAAATACATGTTTTCTTTACTTTAGTCAGTTTTCAGCAGTTCAGTTTTCATCGAATTATAAGCGAGGCAGGCCGTGGGCGTCATTTAAACAATGAACTTTCCACTCGTGACCGAATGACTTCTGCTATGTTCGACTAAAAAGCCAATAAAGCAAACCTACATTTTTTGACAAAATTTTGTATGAAAACCATAGAGAAACGCCAAGTCGAACGACTTTTAAAGCGAAATAAAGCGCTTAAAGCGACAAGCTCTTACTATATAATCTGTGGCGACAAGTCAAAAAAAAAGGTTCATGGTAAATGAGTGTAAATGCGGCATATATATATTTATTAAAGTTTATTAACGTCCCTTGGATATGGTTGCAATGGATATTAGGGCCATGTTCCAAAATTTCACCATCTGTGATTTCACCTAATAACATTTACTGATAGATAAGATAAAGTAACACTTATGCTTTTAAAGAGAGATGGAGCGAGTGGTATATTTTAAAGAATAAATACTTTCTATAGACACGGCACTTTAGGTCTACGCCTTAAAATAAAACATAATTTTTGTTATTGGCAACACCGTAATATTGCGAATGAAAGAAAGAAAAGTGAACCGAGAGGAGGAGGAAGTGTTCTTCTTTTATGTGACTTGTGATTTTGTGTTTGTGCGAAATAAACTGTAGACTGTTTTTGTGTTATATATTTTTGGTGCAAAGTTCCCAAAAACACGTACTGCTTGGTAGTAATATGAGTAATGTTACCAACCAAAATGGAACAGGTCTAGAGCAGCAGGTCGGTACCTCATGTTCTTGTTGTTTCGCTTCGTATCGATTTTTTACTATCCCTAATGATTATTTCATGATGCGACTAGATAATATGACAATTTGTTCAAAAGATTAGGGTTTCATTCATAAAAATATCTCACATACAACCCGGGTACATAACTCAGCAATTCTTTCCATGCTGTACGTGTCTCGGTCAAACAACATGGCGACCCTATTATATTTTCTTTATAATTTTTCCATTCTTGATAGTGTTAGAAATGGTTTGTATCAAATTGCATGACGGCCGTAATTTTCCAATACCGCTATGACGAGGTCATTGTCACGTTTGGGTTGCGTGTCATGGCACTGACCAATATTTCGCAATATAATTTGGACACTATTAAATAAACTTTTAGCTGCATTTTTACTATTACAAGAATAATTTTGGGCATAGTTTATATTTAGCTTTGACCTATATTAATATTTAGGCCATCCATAGCTTTTATGATAACATTAGTAACCTCTACCATTAGTTTTGAATGCAAAGTGTGTTGAACCCACTTTCTAGGCCTCTGCCAGTGGTATTTGCACTATAATTACCTAAACTATCTTATCTCGCTCTACTATTTAATATTTATCATGTCTTAACCTATTAACAGGATCAACAAAGTAGAACACAATAAATAAACACTACCAATATAGTTTCATTGCATGTTAAAAATACAAAGTGAAAAAATTGATTCCACTGCCTTTGAAAGGATTAAATATCCTCCCTTATTTTCTATACATCTTTAAATTTATTTATTTCAATACTTAAAAACCTAGTACATAGGCGAGCTATAAAGCCATAAGGCATTCTTCACCAGTTAACCTTGGGTATCACAAAAGGTGATTGGCAGGATGAAGAAAAATATTTTTAAAACTTACATTACTAAAATAAATATAATTACGCATTTATAGTACCCGGACCAGACTTGACTTATCATTTTTAATTTAGGCCTGGTTCAGATTATTAATTATTTATCCTGTCAGATAAATAATTCCATAAAAGATGCAGTCCCTTAAATGTTGCTAGTGTTCACAATGTATGAGTATATGTTACAAATAAAATCTGAAGTGTGGTTACGTCTAGTTCTAGCTCTAGGCTGGAACAGTTGGTTAAACTTAGGTTGCTATAACTAGATTATATGATGATAATATGCCTAGTTTTAACCACTTGGAATTGGCTATATCTAATCATATACAAAAAGCTAGACTTAGATTTAGTCAAATGCAACCGGCAATGCTTAGGCCTTGATCATTTACCTGAGGTAGTTTGTTCCACTCTTAAGCAGCGGAAATTGTAAAAGAATCTGAATATCTTGATTAATAGTCAGATCTAAGCTTGTGCTTCTAAGTGTCAAAAATTACAGTTGTTATATAGACTGCATTCCGTTTATAAAAATTACCAGTCACACTACCACAAAATGCCAACATTTATAATGCAAAATGTTCCTTTACCAAGAAAACTGTCATTTGAAGTGTTAACATTAAAAAATGACACTTAACAATACAACTCGTTTATTAGCACAATAAGAATATTGATTTATTATGGTGAACCCTGTTTCCTGCATGAGTTAAGCTGTATAATAGGAGACAGTGTCTCCAATAATGAACATACACCAATTTAGAAGAAAAATATTTTTTTAAAAGTTACAAATTTAGTATGTGAAGTACAGTATGTGAGTGTGGGTGCAATGTCTGTATATGGATGTGTGTGTGTATATAGGGGAGGGAGTGGGGAAGGGAGGAGAGAAAAATTATGGGAATATTTAATCTTAACTGCAGTTTGGTTGTTATATATTTTTACTTGTCAATTACAAAAAATAACCAAAATCATTCATAAAAAATCATCATTGTTTGTCAAAGTTAAAGGAGCTAAAAAAAGTAACACAGCTTAAATGAAACGGTTGGTTTACAATGTTAGCATGCAATGTTAGCTCGGCTTATAACTGGGCATATAGAAAAATCTGTCACTCTTAACATTTAGAAGCACAAGCTATAAGCTATGAACAAATAAAATACCTACGCCCTTCTGCTACTAGCCAGAATTTGCTGTAATCACAATTCAGATTTTAGCTGTAACATATAACAAAAAAGTTAAGTGTTCATTATTTTATTCATACTTTCGGAAAATCAGAACTAAAAAAATTTAAATATTAAAACTACATAAAATATCAAACAAAAGTCCCTATCATAACTTTTAATGTTTGCAATAAATCGCTAAAATATAAGTATGAATTGCTAAAAGATTTTTATTAATTTAACTGCTTATCATAACAGTATAATTGCTGCAGTATGACAACTGAGAAAATGCATTAACTGAGTTTTAAGTGATATTGATGTGATTTTCTATGTAATTTCAAGTCAATTAAACAGGTGTTAAAAAATCATAAACAATAATTATTATTAACTGTTATCCTTTCAGGAATGCATTCTCTCAATGGCCAGTAAAGCCTGTTATAAAACCACTTACAAATGTATTCATAAAGATTTTGCTAAACCTTCTCTCTGTTTTTGGTTTCAGTTTGCTGGTCTGGACTTGCAGGCCGAGGTCCCCAAGAGTACTGGCCGTTACATTCCTCCCCATCAGCGTAGGCAATTGCAAGCCAACGCAAACCAAGGTACGAATGATCCTCTCTGCCTACATAATTCTTGGCATCTCATGTCAGCATCAAATACAAACTCGTGGGCACTCTGGCATTCTAGTGCTTGTGGTATACTAGAGTTATCAATGAGCTTGCCATTTGTCATAATGTGCCTATAATAAGTTATCTAAATCACAGAAAAATGATCAGTATTTAGAACTTTAGTTTGAAATGTGCTTCCAAGATGGCATTACTAAAATCATCAATCATCAATCATCATCAGTCACGACTCTAGGCGCCTCTTTTCTCGCACACAATTTACCCAGCCCAATAATTTTATGCTGAACCTAGACGTCGCCGCGTCGGTGCCAGTACCTGCATGCTATGCAATTGTAGCATTATCTCATGTCCTCGTGCAGTATATATCAGATGCACACTGCTGTCTAAACCCTATCCACTTCTGTACTGATTATCATTATTATTTCTGTAGGTACATAACAAAAGAACCTGGAACTTATCCTGTCATTGTCTTAAGGAATATCATACCGATATCAGGCTGGTCCCGCACGCTTTTTAAATTTAAAAATGTAAATAGAAGAAAAAGAAAGAACAAAATAATGTGGATTCATCTGCACCTCCTGCACTAGACAAATTTCTAAGCATTCCTTGGATTGTGCTGGTGCCGGGTTCACCTTGTGTAGGATAGAGAGATGAGAAGAATGGTGTGGTGGTTTGCGACTGACAAAGCTGGTTTACAATAGATGCCTCCTTTGTCCTGGTATACACATATCATTTAAAATATATTTTATTTGTACAGGGGAAGAACCTAAGCCTCCTCCAAGTTTGGACGTCCGTCAGAGCGAGTCTCGGGACATCCGCCAGCAATTTGGTGGCAACAACACCCGCAGCTACGAGCGGGGGGGACGCAGGGACGAGCGGGACTACGACAGGGGTGGATACGACTCCAGATACCCACGTAGGGAACGCGGTAAAAACCCTATATCTACAATAATATCAATAAATAAAAACACCAGCTTTATTGCAATACTGCACCATGAATTTAGAGATAAATTTGACTATACAGTAATCATGGATCATCATGGCGCATGGATCGTCCAAATTTTTTGGGATATTGATGGGGTCATTTGCTGACCAAGTCTTGGTCTTGCGGTATTAATTAATGTCTAATAAATGTATTAATTGTGGTATTAAACTTGCGCAGAAGTTCTGCAAGATTGCTTTGACTGAAAATATATATTTCTAATTGTAGTAAAAATCCTTTTAAGATTTTAGTGTCTTTCCGTAAAACAACTTTATCGAAAACTACTGGTCTGATTTACTTGAAATTTGGAATGGATATGCTAGTCCTCGTAGTGACCGACATGTATACAAAAAACGTCTATATATAAAGCTTTAAAAAATGTTTTATTCATCAATACGAACAACTTTGTCAGAGCAAAAAAAAATCGGCAGGGCCACATCAGAACAGTAGGTAGTTTTGGAGATATTTTATGGGGACATACACACATCAGACTCATCTGTAAGGGTTCGATATATTTTCCTCTGAATCCTAAAAAAGACAGACACGACGCAGATTTTTTTAAGCATAATTTGAAAAAAAAAAATGTCTTAGCATAATTCTTGCGTGACTCTTGCGCGAGACATTGGTCTACCACAACTAGGGTTAGTCTATTGTCTACATATTAGTGACCTGCATACTAAGACCAAGATTGGGCAACACTATTTGCTACCTTTTCAATCTAAATTAACCTAAAAAGTTACAGATTGCTATAAAATAAATACCTACTTGAACAAAAGACAGATCATGTGGTCACGGGTCGACTGGAGCAATTTACCCGAAACGTCGGGAGCAATATGTCTTTAGACCCGTTAAAATTATAAAAACTATTATGAATGTGTGCGAAAGTTTAAAACTATATTCAACCTTATTCCATGTGCGCAAAGTGCTCATTGGTCCGGTTAACTATTTGTATTTTTATTCTTAATATAAAATTGCGGGAATTTGGGTAATTTAGGAAAATTAAATAACATAAAGGTCGGTGGTAGCTCGGTTTTATGAACTTTTTTCATAAAAATCCTACAAAGGTTGGTTCAAACCCCCCGCATGCATGTACTCTTTTTACTTCAAATACATAGATTTACAAAACCACCGTTCTTGTGCCTCAGTGAGCATGATAAGTCATTGGTCCCGGTTCCACTGATACAAACTTGTGCAATTGATAATAAATTGTCATTATAAATTGCCATCAAACATGCGCCAACCCACCTGGCCAGCGCGTGGCGAGTGTAGTCCAATGTCTCCAATTATCTGGAAAGCCCATGTCCAACCGTGGAGGTCTAAGACTCCGTGTTCTAGGGACTGATGATGAAGTGACATAAAATCTCCATAAATGTGACTCTTAGGACCCCACCAATATCCCAAAGATTTTCAGTCCATACGCCGATTACCTTGTATAGCCAGCAGGGAATATTAACTTTTTTATGCTAAAGCAGAACCAGATATGTAAAAAAAACGTTATATATAACATCCACATAATGTTATTTCATCAACGCATTTTAACTTATGAACATATAGCAACGGTTCAGAACCAATAATGTCTATCTAACATTTTTAGCGAAATCAACTTGATTATGCCGTTGGGTTCAAAATTCAATTTAGCTTGGTATGTAAAAGGCACCTAAATTAATTGTTTATTGTTATCTGAAATATCATTTTATGGAAATATCATCTAATTCAGATATGATTTTTAAACCCAACGCATAAATAAGATGATTTTGCAAAAAAAAAAAAAGAATAGAATAGAATAAAAACGTTTATTGCCACATCAATTAATACAAGATCTAGAGCACAATATTTTAAGATAAGTTTATATGATGTGGCAAGGGTCTTGGCTCAGCTTCACATAATGTGGTGCACTAACTGACGCTGTTTTTATGCCAAAACCCTAGCTCACGTACAGGTTTAACTAAATTAACAAGGGGCATCAAGAAAACGACGAAAAAAAAACCTGAATATAAAATGTTGTATATAAAATACTTTAAATTATACTATTAAAGATAATAATTATATAATAAAATAAATATAAAATAGTCAGTACATAAATCATACAATACATAAAAAAAAAACTACTTATAAATACTTAAATACAAACAAGGTTCGTGTGATAGCCATGCTCAGTGCTAACCTTAACTGTATAAAAAAAACATAATAAATGAAATTAAAATTTAAATAAGATAAACATTATTGGTTCTTAACCTATTAAAGGTTCATTAGGATTCTTAGAGTAACATATATGTTTTTGTCATAGTGTTATTATGTTACAGTTTCGATGCAATTATATTTTTTTGCTTTAGCAGCACCAAACTAAAAGCGACAATCGTCCGCGGCAGCAAGTCGCGGCATTTGCTGGTCACAATTCGTCCAATCACTATCGGCAGTCGCTTTTAAACTTAAATTACACAGCTTTATTTTAATGCACCTGCAATTTAGAGCTAAATACTTAACGGGCAACGGGTCTAGTACAGGAGGATACGACGTCATACGGGTGTATGCATGAACTTCACCGTCATATTTCACCAGTTGCTTAGATCAACCTATTGTCATAACCACACATTTGTTTGTGTTACTGTTATTTATTTTATTTTTAGACTCCATTCCCAAATCCTATCTATATCTTCCTGTAATAAATTGACGCAATAGTTGTCCTTTATGGGCATAAATAATTTTAAATCAGTGGCAAACATAAGTTTTTTGAAGGGTTAACGCTTGAGGGGAACTCACGCTCGCACAATCCAATATTTTCAAAGGTTTTTCAAGTGTGATTGTACTCGTACTTTTGAGAAAAGTAGGTAGTCTTAACTTTCTAGGAAATAAAATTACGTATAATTTGGGCATATTTTCACTTCCATACGAGTATAACCAATTTTGACAAAGAAAAATAGCAAAAACATTTATAACGACTCTCCACTATTTTACTAAAACAAATCTATGATATCTCTAAAATATCCGTCTTAGAAAGTTGATAGACAACATCTTGACTATATACGAGTATACACTCAGACTTAAAATATTTAATAAATGTTGAATTGTGCGAGCGAGAGGGACGCAAAGCGTTAAACCCTCCTAACAACTAATATCAAATCGTTAATAACGATCAAAAATTTTAACGGTCCTAAATTACCGCCCTGGCTTGCTCCCGACATTGTTTTGTATTCGCGCGATGTTTCGCCCTCGCACTGTACAAATTGCCTTCTATTACTCAAATAGCTGGAAAACAATCGTAGTAATTTAAGTGTGAATTATACAAGTAATAAATCATTGTATACTGTATCGAACGCTTTCCAAAAATCAAAATATGCGACATCAACCTGCGTCCGATGTTCTCTTTTGACACTATAAAGAAAAAATATTTGCTTTAGAATTTGTGTAACAATGGGGTTTAATTAATATATCCTTAACAAATCTACCATAGTATAGTGTACAACTTTTATGAAAATATATTTAATATAAATCTATCAGAAAAGCATAATAAAAATCAAAAATAGTAAATAATAAAATTTAAAAACTATTGATGAGAACTATTCTTATTAACCGTTTTTACAACTATCTTACTTTAAAATAACAAATGTTTATATAGTTTTTGGATCATTTTTGATTCTCTTTTCCAAGTTTAGCCTATATACATACTTACTCATTTCTTGAACTTCTGATATTTTTTTAATATTTCCAAATTTATACTCAAAAAATATTTTTTTACACTAAGCCTTTGTAATTTGTTTTTTTTTGTCTATTGAATTCTTACGTGTGTCATACATGTGCCTAGAAAAACAATTAAAATGTTGTTAATGGCCTAAAATTGTTAAATTGTAAATTTATAATTACTTAATTTATTTAAGTTAAAACGCTGTTGGATTCTCAATAAATAAATAAAATAAGCAAATGGCTTATAGATAGTTCTCAACAAATATTGTTGCTTTAAGTCAGTAATGCTTATTAGTGCTTAATCGGTTATGGTATATATTATAATTTACATGTAAACTAATGAAATAGACACACAAATAATGGTTTCTTTTGTACTCTCTGGTCCTAAGACGAGGATACTAACGCAGGTCGCGACGCTCCGCCGAATGGCGAGTCGGAGAGGTGGAGCGGAAACGGCCGGGAGTTCAGCGAGCCGCCCGCTCCCAGGAATGACCGCTGGAAGGAGCCCGAGCGCGAAGAACGCTCTTCACGCTGGCCGTCCGATGATGTGCGACGCACTTCCAACCGCAGAGATGAAGGGAGCAGCGTAAGTATTCTTTAATCAAAAGCATCCAATGTTTGTTAATTTTGAATTTCGTTGCACATGGGCAAGCATTCTTAATTCTGTCCTGCCTGGTAGGGTACCGCTGTACCAGGTATTGTAATCTCATAGGTACTTAGCTAAATTTAAAAGGTAATTAATTGAGCGTTGTGATGTAATGTTCTTTATGTTTAATTTTGTCTCAATAGACCACTTTGCTGCTTAGTCTTCCACTAGTAGAATCGTTCAAAATAATTTATTTAATGACGTTTCTTAAATGCATGTGGGTTTGCGCAAATAAAGATATTTTGGACTTTGACTTTGAAGACGGTTGAATGCATTTGCATTCTTCTCGCTTCCGGAATTAGACAATTTAAAGGTTTTTGAAGTATGAATGACCATTTTGAGAAAAGTCGTCTATTTACTTTCTATGAAATAAAATTACCGACATTTTAGATATATACTAATCTAGATTTGTTTTATTTAAATAGAGGAAATCGTTATAATTTTTGCTATATTTCTCTAAAATTAAGTATATATATGTTATATACTTATAGGCTTATTATAATCTTTATGAGTACAAGATTCAATAAATTTCTTTTTTTCTTATTATTGTTAGATATTGTTGACGTATTAATTTGTAACCTGCGGGGTGAGGCGGAGTGCACAATCGTCCGAAAACGTAACGTCTAAGGTCGCTTACGTCTGTCAGATATGTCAAAAAAATGGGTATTTAGCTTTTGACATTTCTGACAGACGTAATCGATCTAAGACAATACGATTGTGCAGTGCACTCCGCCTCACCCCGCTCACCCCGCAGAAGGGAAATGTTTGTATTTATATTTTGTTTTATTTTTTGGTTTGTCATCAATCATAACTTAAAAAATGTTTAATATTTATATACCTAAGCGATGGTCGACTTTCGTAGCTCACAACCACCTGTTAGAATCTAAATGAATGTACCAAATATTAAAAAAAAAGATTGATTTTGATTTTAATAATTGTTTGTTTAGCTAGTCTGTCGCCATGAATATTTGGGTATACGTGAGCTCTAAATGCCCGTTCCAAAAATAATGGTTAAAATAATCTATGATCAACATTTTGATATACGTCACGTGATCGTAATCATTGGACAAGCTAATTAATATCACATAACCCAGTTTAAGGTACTTAATTTGTTGCAATGTAGTAGACATTTTCAGTTACCTTGAAAGATCGTTGTTTATGAAACATGACATCATACCCACTTCTTTATCTTTTAATCTGTTGATGATTTTTTTGGTTTCATGACCAAAATATGTAAAAATATTCAGGTTGTCGGTATCCGGGTTTTTAAACAAATAGTAAATCACCTTCGTTCCTTCAATTTTTTTTTAAAACCTCGTTTATTGCAGATTATGACCCTGGGGTTTTTTCGCTGACCACTATATAACAGCTAGTAACCAATATATAATTTGTTTTTAGAATGACTGGACGGTGCCGTTACCTCGCGACGAGCGGCAGGAGTTGGAGCTGTTTGGCACTGGGAACACGGGGATCAACTTCTCCAAGTACGAGGATATCCCTGTTGAGGCCAGCGGGGACAACGTGCCGGACTTCATCACTACTGTATGTATATCTAGAAAATAAAACCTTACACACCGAGCAGAAACTATCAATATGCTAAATCTAACTTCCAGAAGATTTTTCTTAGGAATTTAGCATATTCTTGATTAAGACAGGTTGGCAAGAGTCTGATGTATGAGCTCGAGATCTGGAGAAGAGACATATGTTCTATAGGGCTGATAACGGACATTTCAAGCATCTCCAGAATATGTCTCCATCTTCATCTTCTTCCCCAACGGGAGACCACTTCCTAGAGAGGTGCTCCTGGAGGAGAGCTGAAATTGTCGAACCTAGACCACCTGGGTTCGTGAGCCACGCGGGCGCTGTTACATCAGTAACGGCGCCCAGCACCGAAAGTGCATGAATTACCAGCGGGTCGTTGCCCACTGAGATCCTCCCGGGGAAAATGAGGGAATGTCTCCATCCCCAACCCAGGCCCATTAGCCATCCGGACCTGAACGACCCCAATCTTATTGGTCTTTCGTTATATTAGGATATTTATTGTATCAACTTGAATTCTGGACAGCAAACCTGCTTAGGGCAATAATTTGGCTGGAATTCCTCTTGTATCAACTTGAATTCTCATTAAAGCAAATAGAACACAGCGTCCTAGACCAATCTTCAATTGGGATGGGCCTTCATCCATCATCCATAACATTTTTGTATCATGGGTTGCATAGCAATTTTTATTGACAATTTATTAACAATTCCAATAGTGAGTATTAGTGAAACCGGGACCGACGGCTTAACGTGCCTTTCGAGGTACGGGGGAGGTGGTTTTGTAAATCTATGACAAATGTACATAAGAAAAGTGTATTTTTCATTGGTAAAGTTGGTTTTATTTCAATTACTAGCATTTTTTGAGTTAAGTCTGCAATGACTACACTGCTGGCATCGCTGTCTCTCTTCAGCTTAGGTAGTTCTCGGCTTTCAAGCTTTGTCGACATTGCAGCCATTGTTGTCCGCACTATAAAGTTGTCTATGAATGGCAGCTATGCTTCCCGGGACAGTAACGTACTATTCTTTAAGTTTGTAATAATATAAGCACTAATATTTCAGTTTGAGGACGTTAACCTGACGGAAATCACCCGTACGAATATAAGCCTGGCGCGGTACGACAAGCCGACGCCCGTGCAGAAGTACGCCATCCCCATCGTGCTGGGGCATCGTGACGTCATGGCGTGCGCGCAGACCGGCTCCGGGAAGACTGCGGCCTTCCTCGTGCCCATACTCAACCAGATCTACGAGGCGGGGCCCATCAAGCACATGGGGTCTGTACTAGTCTCTAACCTTCCCATCTTGGGTGCCGATTCTCATCATCACTCACTAGTTCAGTGTCAGGGCTGTTCAGCCAGTGATCACCACAAAAAAAATTTTTAAACATCAACCCCTAACCCTAAACCTGTTTAATTTTAAAGCATTAACCTGGTTGTTAATTATTTTATCTGTCTTTACAGACCATACAACCGCCGCAAGCAATATCCTCTGGGCCTGGTGCTGGCGCCGACCAGAGAATTAGCTACACAGATCTATGACGAAGCCAGAAAGTTTGCTTATCGCTCCAGAGTGCGACCTTGTGTGGTGTAAGTATTATTTAAATGTAGGAAGAAGACTTTTTTATCATAATAAAAAGTAATAAAGAAAAAAAAAATTCGGACGTTTATGCAACTTATATCATATAGACAAATTATTTATCATCACAGCCCGTACTACACAGAGTTCTAGACCGTGGAGGTTAGTGATGGGACTTGTTGACTTGATGTAGAGCCCTGTCCCCAGGGCTTGCCATGCACACAGTCTTTTCACACCCTCATCCAACTCCCAACAGCGACCTTGATGGGGGTTATCCCACTCTGAGTTGCCCCATCGTTCCTCAGTTTAGCGGCAAATTTGTTCAGCCCGTTACCACTTTAGCTTGCTAATTTTGAAAGCTATGACAGTTTAAGTGGGTTTGGACCAAACTAAGGAAAATCTAGAGCCGAAAGAAGAGCGTCAATTGTTTTAATTTGGTGTGAACAACTCGTTTATCATTTATTTATCAAAAGAAACAATTGACATGGAAACAACAAGCACTAGAATTTTTGCACATGGCTTGGCGAGTATATGATTTCAATTTTTTATGACAATTTATTAACAATTCCATAACTTGGTATTAGTGGAACCGGGATCGACGGCTTAACGTGCTCTCCGAGGAACGGGAACGGTGGTGTAAATCTATGATTGCAGTACGTAAGAAAAGTGTATTTCTCATTGGTACATGCTGGGTTTGAACCGACCTTTCTAGGATTTAAGGTTCGCGTTCTTACAACCGAGCCACCACCGCGCGAACGAGTATTCTAAGAATATTTGATAGAATCTTCGGCAGGAAAGTTAGAATAACTAAATAATGCTATACTCGTATATTGCTAATGATATCTGATTCACAAAAATAATTTAATAAAAAGCAGATAGAATGAGCATAATTCTCTGACGAATATCAACAATGCTTCGAATTGTATCCACAGAGGATAGTATATCTCTCTTGCATACTGAGTGACCTGAAGTTGTGGACCAAATTAAATATCTTAATGTCCTCCTCCTTTTAACTGACGATGTTTTGTTTTTTAATATAGATACGGTGGTTCACCGATCCACGAACAGTTCCGCGAATTGGAACGAGGTTGCCATCTGTTGGTGGCCACCCCGGGGAGACTGGTGGACATGTTGGCTCGGGGCCGGGTAGCCCTGGACCACTGCAGGCATCTCGTACTCGATGAGGCGGACAGAATGTTGGACATGGGCTTCGAGCCTCAGGTTGAATACTAATAACTATAACATTCATTAGTTTATTTTACTTTTGACAGATCTTGATGGTAAGCGGCCCATGATTGTTGACGATGAGTCCCTAACACTATCCTGATTTTGTGATAATTTTATGCTAAAACAATGATTTGTTTTTAAATTGCTATTGGAATTTCGTGTCTATGTTCGAAAATATAGCAGTTGGCAAAAACACCCTTTAGGTGACCGTGTGGTTACTTATCATCACCAGATGATGATGACATATAGCCAATATTCCAGCAACAACACTTACTAAAAGAATTGGGCCTAAGCAGGTCTGCTGGAGATACATTTATGGAACGAGATTCCAAGGCGGCATTAAAGGAATTATACTGTATTTGTTTGGGACAGGAGTAGAATGGTGGATGGTGAAGTCTTGTTGCGCAATAAAATAAAAAAGGAGGCCTCCTTTGTCACCCAGTCTATTGTCGGTCGCACGACGGACCCGGCACCCGCACGGTAAATATTTATTATTCACTCATATGGTTTTCCTTTCCTGTCCAGATCCGTAAGATTGTGGAATGCCACACAATGCCCAAGACGGGCGAGAGACAAACTCTCATGTTCTCGGCCACATTCCCCAAGCAGATCCAGGTGTTGGCCCAGGATTTCCTCAGCAACTACGTGTTCTTGGCCGTAGGACGAGTGGGATCCACATCAGAGAATATTACACAAAAGGTCAGTAAAGTCAATTTATTTAAAATAACAAAACATAATGGAGTAATTACGATTTTCCCAAGCAGCAGGCAAGCATTTTAAAGTTCTTTTTAACAATTCGTTTTCTTAGTTGCTGCACTCTTGGCAGAGTGGTCTTGGTCGTCACTCTCAATGGTATGCCTAACGAGCCGTCGCCACTCCTCTCAAACTGCAGCCTTCCTAGAGCACTTATGTAGGGGGTGATCCATTGTTGCTTTAGGTCAGTCCATCTCATCGGAGACCTACCACGCATTCTCTTGCCACCGACTTTTCCCTGAACTACCAGGCACTCAATGGATGCATGTATCTTCACGCCGGGACACGTGTCCATAGAAAGTGAAAATGCGTGATTGTACTGAGCTTCCAGTAGTCCAGTTTCCATGGGATGCCTGGCTTCCTACATTGTTATGGCCGGTTCCCAAATTCACACCGGACGCAGTACGGCGCCGGTTGCTAAGCGGAACATTGACACTTAATAATCTTAGATTGTACCTTCATTTATTTATTTATTTATTTCCATGAAAATGTACATTACAGATTCTAGGTCTAAACAATACACATTTCATAACAAAATTCAAACACAAGTATAAGTGACTAATGTGCGAATTAATATGGCTCCAAGTACTTTAGGACAATGTTTTTACTTTCCACATCCGTTGATGCCTTTCTTGGGATAGTAGTTCAGTGGATTCCCTTTGTGTTCTGCACCAGAACTTTCGGGACCTATTGTGACCCCAAGGCTCTCTGTAGCCTCTTCCAACCGGTTGCTCGATGAGATATGGTTACACCGCCATGGCTCGGTCGCCAGAGCCTCGTCCGTTGTCCAGCAGGGAGCACCACGTGCAGGTGAGGTTGACAGTTGGGCCGGTTAAGATGTTGGTACCGTTCTCCCCTTACTCTCCCAATTTGAACAATTATAAGAGTGTTAAAAGATGCTTTTATTTTTTTTAAAGGGATTTTATTCAGTCTGTACCCACGACTTAGACTTAGCTGTTAAGGCACGCAGGGTCAACAGTGAAAGAGAGACGGTTTATAGGGTTTTAGTCCGTAGGCGCCTTGGGGTCTCCTTATGAGGCCTCACGGTGAGTCGGGCATGTGACCTCCCGCGGTGGCCCTTCAGGCTGGGGTCGTATCGTCAGGCGATTTTGCGAAACAAAATATTTTATAACACCCTTAGTGTTATAGTAAAATAAAAAAACTACTGAAACACTAGTATTTTATAATTATTATTATTGATTAATAGTCTCGCAGCGCATTGCTGATATGCCTATATCAAGCACTAATGTAAAGTTTATAAAGTTGACCATTATCACTATATTCTAAATAGATTGTTTCACATATTTACAACTCTGTTATTCATGAAGTTATATCCCACATTTGTATAACCTAATTTCATCAACTTCCAACCCTAGGTAAAATATAATTTTGTACACAGGTGGTGTGGGTAGAAGAGTCACAAAAGCGTTCCTTCCTGTTGGACTTGCTGAACGCTTCGAGTCTCCTGCGACGCTCCGAACCTGGAGACGAGCAACTCACACTGGTCTTTGTCGAAACTAAGAAAGGTAAAAAGCATGTGATAATAATAAACGTAAAGTATCATCACGACCGTTTCCCTTTCGCGGTGGTCAGAAACCACGCTTATAAATAAGCGGATTCATATTTAGCCAGCTTTACTATAGGCCAATCATGACAAGTGGCAAGGTCGTCGATGTCTCCAGCTGCAGCGTACCAAACTCGAGAAATATCACAAATAAATTTAATATTAATTAAATGTATTTATTTACATTAATAAATATTTTTGTGTCCCGACCAGGAATCGAACCCGGTACCTCCGAGTCTAAATCCACGGACTTAACCGCTAGACCACAGAGGCAGTTAATAATAAATGTAATTACATGTGACAATTTACATCCCTGTACCTACCATGTTTCTGACAAATAAATTATTTCATTTCATTTCTTAATGCCGTAAATGCATTTTCAACCAACTAACAACAAAATAGATAGTTTAAAATATTTATTACTATATAAAACATAAATTAATTTAAATTACAATAAATCCATACATCTTGAGGTCCAAACAACTATCGCACAGCAGGTAATTGCAATTGTGTTCTAGCTGTAATTGTTTATTCCCAGGCGCTGACCAATTGGAAGAGTTTTTGGATTGTGAGGGATACCCGGTGACATCAATCCATGGGGACCGCACTCAGCGGGAAAGAGAGGATGCTCTCCGCAGGTTCCGGACTGGAACCACACCTATACTCGTAGCCACTGCCGTAGCCGCCAGAGGTATAATTTATTTATTTATACTACTGTATGTTTATGAAGAAGAGATGACAAATTTCTAAGCATTCCATGGATTCACCGTGCGGGTGCCGGGTCCATCGTGTGTGGGTAGGAGATGAGAAGAATGGTGTCTCGGGCTTGCGACCGACAATAGGCTGGTTTAAGAAAAGGAGGCCTCCTTTTTTTATTGCGCGATCATGATGATATTATTTATATGACATATATTTTGTACGTTTATGTATTTTTGAGTGCTATCAATGATGGAAATTATTTCTGCCAACATATTAGCCTCGTTATACAAAGAGGAAATGTTGCCAGTATCCTTGGGATGTCTCTAGAGGATAAATTTTATTTATACTTTAGTTTATATTTAATTTTATTTATATTATTTAAGTAGCCTTTGATTTATATTTTTAATAAATCAGATTTACCAGTGGCAGTTTACAATATTTACTATTAAGTGACGTCACTCACGCTGACTAATGTTTTGAGGTAACATTCCAATATTCACTAGGTACTTTAGGAAGATTAAAAATAAAAGCTTTAATTTATAGAATGTCTAAGAAGAAAAAATAAAGACGAAAAACCTCAAATTTAATTTTATATATATATTTATAAATAAGCGGATTCACATTTAGCCAACTTTACTATAGGCCAATCATGACAAGTGGCAAGCTCGTCGATGTCTCCAAACTTGAGAAATATCACAAATAAATTAAATAATAAATATTATTGTGTCCCGACCAGGAATCGAACCCGGTACTTTCGAGTCTAAATCTACGGACTTAAGCGCTAGACCACGGAGGAAGTCCAATTTAATTACTATTTAAATTAAGATATCTTTATTTCTTTTAAAATAATTTAAAAAGGAACATATTCCGCAGTTGTTCCAGAGCCCAATATATATTTTTTAATGTGTAGACTTTACAAATTAGTTCAGGTAAATTCATGTATGTACGTGCGCTCGCGATTGTTCTTTACATAATTATAGCATTAAAAATGTCAAACGTGAATCACTAAAATCCCTGACTGACATGGTCAAGTCGAGAGATTAGGAAAGGTGCCAGATTTTAATTGTAGTGCAATTTGGCATTTAGCCCAATTACATAAAGAATGGAATAACGTAGAGGATTATAATATATGACAAATATATTAGCTGCGCTCAGTTCCAGTACTGTTCATTCAAATACCTAACTTTAGTCTTTTTTTTAAATATATATACTAGCACGACTTGTGACCTTGCGCCCACCTGATAGTAAGTGGGGAGCGACATCCATGAATTTTAGCAACTGGAATCAGACACTCATGACTAACATCAGTGTGCTTAGTGTAAAATGCAAGTTTCGGAAAACGTAACTGCTGCAGTTACGTTTTTTTATTTTACATTGCGTGTTATTGCAAGTTTGGCTATAATAACAGGCAATGAACATCGAAAATTCTGTAAAAAAAACTCTACTACTATAGTTGCGTTTACGAAACTTCACTGTCATACTAGGCATACTGTACCTAACATTATTCCGGCTTGATTGGACATCACGGCAATTCGAGCCTGATCCCGAAATGTGTGGATACACTTTACTGGGTCTATCGGCACGAACGGTGGATACTTCCCCGACTCAGCAGACTGGACAAATTACCACGATCAGTCTGCCTACCACCTATAAAATATAGTCAGAGAAAAATAGCCAAAACACTTATAATGATTCAGATTAGCTCTATTTTATTGTCTATCTATGAAGAAGAAGACACATTTCTTTATTATGCATTCCACGCTTATAAATAAGCGGATTTACATTTAGCCAACTTTACTATAGGCCAATCATGACAAGTGGCAAGCTCGTCGATGTCTCCAGCGTACCAAACTCGAGAAATATCACAAATAAATTAAATATTAATTGAATGTATTTATTTTCATTTTTTTTAAATTAATACCTTTGAAATTTACATTAATGAATCCTTTAACTGAGTCCAAACCAAATCGTACATCATTCAACATTGTTATACGAGGGGCGTTCAAAATATTCTCGGTATTGATACGTTACAACCTCTTTTATATATATATTTGTTACTGGCCGCTAAGATTCATCCATTGACATTAAAAAAAAGTAAAATTGGAACCGAGATGTTCTTTTGTTTTTCTGCAATTGCCGAACAAACATGAACACCATGAGCGAATTAACAATTTTAACGAAATTAGAGCACCGATCCGTCATAAAATTCTTGACAAAACAGGGTAAAAATCAAAAAACCATAAAAGAGGAAATGGATTGTGTTTACCGTGAGTCTGCTCCTTCTTTATCTACTATTCAAAAATGGTCAAGCGAATTTAAGCGTGGAAGGGAGAGTATTGAAGATGACCCTAGACCTGGCCGGCCTGTAGTGGCTACCTCACAAGAAAATATTGATAAAGTGGAAAAACTTATATTGGAAGACGGCCGAGTGAAGGTAAAATCTATAGTTCAAGTAACCAATCTCTCTATTGGTACCGTACATGACATTATACATGACCATCTTAATATGTCAAAAGTAAGTGCAAGATGGGTTCCGCGAATGCTGACGCTTCTTCAAAAGGATATGCGTGTGGCTTGCTGTTCAGATTTTATCGACCTGTGTGGTGAAAATCCCGATGAGGTGCTGCAAAAAATAGTTACTGGAGATGAAACCTGGGTTCATCATTATGACCCAGAGAGCAAACAGGAGTCCATGCAGTGGCACATTAAGGGTTCAGCTCATCCCAAGAAGTTCAAGGTAATCCCGTCAGCTGGCAAGGTCATGGCCACAATATTTTGGGATTGTGAAGGAGTTTTGCTTATCGATTATAAAGAAAAAGGTGTAAATATCACAGGGCAGTACTACGCTAACGTTATACGTCAATTAAGAGATGCGATCAAAGAAAAGAGGCGAGGAAAGTTAACCAAAGGTGTTCTGCTTCTGCATGACAACGCCCCTGTCCATACTGCTCATATTGCCAAGGCAGCTATTGTTGAATGTGGGTTTGAAACTGTTACTCATCCACCCTATAGTCCGGACGTAGCCCCAAGCGACTTCTTTTTGTTTCCCAATCTTAAAAAGGATCTGCGTGGAAATAAATTTTCTGACGATGAAGCGTTGAAGACGGCCGTGGAGGAGCATTTTTACACCAAAGATAAAAAATATTTTTATGAGGGATTAAAAAAAATAATTGATCGATCTTATAAGTGTATGAACATAGGGGGGGAGTATATTGAAAAATAAAAATATCAAACTTTTCGTACTTGTTTGTTTTTATCCACATACCGAGAATATTTTGAACGCCCCTCGTATATTGTATATTCAATCTAGCTCCAGCTGCGCCCAAATCAAAGCGCTCTGGATCGTCGGAACCAGCTATTAATGCTCCGTGTATTAAAATCTTGTAATATTATTTTCCAGGGTTGGATATCCCTCATGTGCGTCACGTGATCAACTTTGACTTACCCTCCGACGTGGAGGAGTATGTCCACCGGATCGGTCGTACTGGGCGGATGGGGAACCTGGGAGTCGCCACCTCCTTCTTCAACGACTCCAACCGCTCCCTCGCCAGGGACCTCGTGGAGTTACTGGTGGAGGCCAAGCAGGACGTGCCCAAGTAAGTTAGATGTATTGTCTATTTTTTTTCCCAATGTCTTTCCACTTCTTCATCTTTTACTCAATTTCTCTTCCGGCTTAGTAGTGTGTTATTCTGTAATTAGAGTAGTTTACTTCTGTAAAAAAGGTCTTTTTAGTTTTATCTTCTATAATCTTAATTTATCATAGTAGTATTTAAAAAGAGAGTCGCTCTCGCCATTTCGCATAGAATATTAAGTTCTAGTTTTTTGTTTTGTAAATTTATAAAAAATACAATGAGATTAATTATAATTGAAATTAGACAATAAAAATTGGGCACAAGTTGCAGTTTATATCCACGAAAAGCAACAAATTCTGCAACACTTGGTGGTATGGCGGTTTAGCGGTTATGGGTAAAATAGGATACTGGTTCGTGGCCTTCGATAACTTTAGCAGTGGGAAAATCTGGGCGCATCACAAGAAGACAAAGCCACTCCTAACTCAAGAAAATTCACTTACTTGAGCTGGCGAAGATGTGTAACTCTAAATGTCGTTCATGTGCCTTCCGGTCGGCTGTGACGATTCAGGTTCGGGGTGATGATAATAAGCTGGTGCGGCTGGGTGGTAGTGGACACGGGCTAGGAAGAACCACCGTCAGACATTCGCGAACGGTCGTCCGACTCAATGATGGCACTATGCCGGCTATCAACACAGTGGGGTTCAAAATGAACCCTCTGTCGACTGTAGCGACGACATGCTCACGTTAGCCTGTAAACGAATTCTCTCAAAACTTTAGTGATCCTCAACTCGGTTATGGACAATTATTATGAATAAATTACGTGTTTACGGACTGATAAAAAAAATGACTAAAAAAACCATAACCATTATACATTAATTAGTTTGGCTATCCAGAAGGATGGAATAGAGAAGATAGGCTATCGGAAGATACAAGTGTTCGTACCTTCATATTTGCATTATTTTTACATTACGCAAAACCACTGCGTCATTGCTTAACAGAGTGAGGACAAGCTCACAGTATCCTGAAGATGATATCTGAAAGATATGGTTCGCCGTGCGCTTCGTGCGGCTGCTGGTCTGGCGGGAGTGAGGTGCATCCTGTCAGCCTGGTGGGGGGCGGAGTGGTTACTGCACGGTCATATTGTTTTAATATTATCATATTTTATTTTTACTTTTATTTTCATTTTTATATTAACATTAGTTGTAAGGATTTTGTAACTAACAGGTGAGCCTGGTTGCTTTGAATAAACGTATATTGACTGGATCAATGTTATTACCCAATATCTAGTTTAGTATTTTTATTTTTATTGCAATTTTTATGTTTTATGTTTAAGTTAGTTATAGTTTATTATTATTATTATTTTCTTTTCTTAATATCTGTTTAAATTTAAATTCATTATACATAACTTTCAAGTAAATAGTGGAACCTATGTTGGCTGAGGCAATTTTATTCTGTTTTTTTTAATGATCTGGGAATATAGCTGTAAGGTTTATCATATAATAAATAAATAAGTATATTATTATTATTAATTTAATTATTATTTCCAGTTGGCTGACAAGTACTGCTGCTGATGGCCGTCTCGGTGGAGGAGGGAGACGAGCTGGAGGAAGTCGGTCTGGAGGAGGCGGTGGAGGAGGCGGAGGAGGTCGGTTCGGAGGAAGCGGCGGAGGAGGAGGGGGCAGCAGCTTCGGGGCCCGGGACTTCCGGACACAGTCTCGGTCAGGGAGCAGGGGAGGCATGGGAGGTCAGTATTGTAACTATTGTAGAGTAAATACATTACACAGATCAATAGAATTTAAAAAATGGTGTCGAGATTTCGTTAGTGGTTTTGCGTTAATATCCACTGAGTATCGTGCTCAGTTCGCTGTCGCAGGAATCTTAAATACCTCTAGGACAAATCTCTCCGATCTTCTCACAACTCACTTCTTTCCGTCGCAGGAATCTTAAATACCTCTAGGACAAATCTCTCCGATCTTCTCACAACTCACTTCTTTCCGTTCCTTCTCATCATTCCGCATTTGTTTTGAATTTCTTTGCGGTTGTTGCTACAAATGTGTGGAACCACCTACCTGTTAACATAGGCAGGCATTTAAATTCAAAATTCATAAAAACATCTTAACCTAATATTTTACAACAGTAATAAATTAATATTAACATTTTTATATATTATGATATAGGCTTCGTGATAATGTCTTACTGAGCCTCAGCATGCAATGTAGGTATGACTTGATGTCAGCACCATATATGAGTACATTAAAGGGTACTTATGTCAAAGAATTTATGTAATGTCAAAACTTAAATCTAAATAGCTATACAATGTCAATATTTCATTTTAGTTTTTTATTTAGGAATTCATTTATGGAATATAAACAAAACTCGCACAACCAGACGTAAATTGCTTTTTAAATTTAATTGTAGGCAATTCTTGAAATGTAGTAGGTATTTTATTGTACAATTTTATTGCCATATTGTACGTGTTGTTATCAAAAACTCTGCATCATCATTTAAAAAACTTGTCTACTCACATTTTCTAAATAGCTCCAAACAAAATTTGTAAGTTGTATGTTTATTATTGTGTAAGTATTGGTATATTTATAAGTAGATAATATATAAGTAAGTTTATTATCTAAGTACAATGTAGCGACACTGCAGGGACAGCTGGAAGCTAACTGCCTCCATGGTCTAACGGTTAAGTCTGTGAATTTTGACTCGGAGGTACCGGGTTCGATTCCTGGTTGGGACACAATAATATTTAATAATTTAAATTTAATTAATATATAATTTATTTGTGATATTTCTCAAGTTAGGTACGCTGGAGACATCGACGAGCTTGCCACTTGTCATGATTGGCATATAGTAAAATTGGCTAAATGTGAATCCGCTTCTTTATAAGAGTGGTCTCTGATCACCCCGAAAGGGAAACGGAATTAATTAAATGCATTTATAAATATTTTTGTGTCCCGACCAGGAATCGAACCCGGTACCCGGTATAATATAATATTATATTAAATTAAAAATACAAATAGAAATTAAGTTTTCCCAAACAATCCATAAAAGAGATATTTTAGTGTGTTCCACCAGGAATCGAACTCAGCCCCTCCCTTGGTTAAATCTACAGTTTGGATTAAATTAATATTATTTATTATTTGCGCAGGTGGTTTTGGCGGGTACGGCGGCGGGGGCGGCTCGTATGGCGGGAACTATGGCGGCTCGTACGGAGGGGGCGGCGGGGGCTCGGGGGGAGGGGGCACCGACTGGTGGGGGGACAACTCCTAGGCCCGACACCCCCGCGTCGTCTCATAGTCTCGCAGCCGCTACCTATCACATACTAAATACGAACTCACTTAAAACATTATTTTTATCATTCTAATGTTTGTAAACATTTTACGTTTTTGGATAATCGCGTGTTCCCATCGGATCGGGACAGACTTTGACGTTTGAGCTTTGCATCCTTCTCGCTCTCACATTCTAACAATTTCAAAGATTATCACTCCCGTATTCCTCCACTCAATTATTCCTTCCAGCTGCCAAACGGAGGAACGTCACTACGTTTGAGGAATAGAACTGTCAAAGTTAAGGTATATCGTAACGTACCTTGAAACCTCTTGCTTGTATTTCTATTAATAATTAATTGAATTGCCTCCGTGGTCTAGCGGTTAAGTCCGTGGATTTAGACTCGGAGGTACCGGGATCGATTCCTGGTCGGGACACAATAATATTTATTATATATAACATATTGATGTAATTAACCCTGGCACCGGCCTCGGCCTATCGGGGTCGTTACCGCTCACCGTCACTCTTATGGAACATCGTCTTGTTTGAGTCGCAAGTAAAGATTTTTTGTAAATATGTACTTTTTAAACTAATAAATAAATAAAAAATTAATTAAATTTAAATTATTAAAAGTTAATTAATATTTATTTAATTCATTTGTGATATTTCTCGAGTTTGGTACGCTTGCCACTTGTCATGATTGGCCTATAGTCAAGTTGGCTAAATGTGAATCCGCTTCTATATAAGCGTGGTGTCTGACCACCCCGGAAGGGAAACGGTCGTGATGATGATGAATTACTTATTTTAGTTACACATTTTTAAACAAAACAAATTTGAATTTTCGTGACACATGAATTTTCATAATATAAAAGAGAGCCTTATGAATGTCTTAAAGTGCTAGAGTGAGAAGTAATTCTGGCAAATTTACTATTTGTCAATGTTGCCAGAAACAAAACTTATCTTAACCAAAATATTTAAAATGGTATCATTTATCCCTTATGAGGTTTAGATAGTTTGCAACTAAGAATACAGATTTCAAGTATCCCTTGACAGCTGGAAGGAATGGTTGAGTGGAGGAGTCAGTGTAGGTCTGCGTTGCATCAAAATAAAGTCTCAGTGCATTTGACGCCATTTATAACTTTAATCGTTACAATTACGGATACATTGGTGCAATCCAGCCTTGATCAACTTTCTAGTAAATAATAATACATTTTTTTTTGGTATTTATTAGTCATAGTTTTGTTTTTAGTAAAATAGAGATTTTTTTTACGTTTTTTCTATTGTGTAACTCCATGTAACGTCACTCGATTTAACGACAAACTCCCTAAAGCGTCGAAGTCAATTGGCTTTGGTTGGTTTAGCTTGTTATTCAATTCAGATTTTTCTTCTCTCCATTTACCGACAACTCTCTATAACGCCATAAAATGCACAGTCCCTTCAGTGTCGTTATATAGAGTTTACACTGTATGTCTTAAAAGTTCTGTATTTTTATTTCCTAGTAAGTCAATTACTACATTTCTTAAAAGTACTCTCAACCATGAAAAATCTTTTAAAATATTACAATTGTCGAGCAAGATGGATGATGATGAAAGCCAGATAACCCCTTTTAAGTCACTTTTCCGAAGAAACCAGATTTCGGAAACGCCAAAACATATTTGCTTCCCTATAGAAAATGTCAATTTTAAAATAGCCAATTTGTATGGAAAAGCTAAACATAGTTGTTATTTCAAACATGGTTTATTAGGAAAAGTTTTTTGTTTCTATCAATAGAATCACATTTAGTCTAACGTAAGACCATACACCCCCCATATAAGTACAGTTCCATACAAATATCTGTCGTCACGAAATGGTGGGAACACGCGTTCTCTTACACATGTTTAATTTACGGCCAAACAGAATATTCTATCTATGAGTTTGTTTATTGAATAACAAAAATTGACGCTTTGAACAGAACTGTCAATTTGATATGTTCAAAAGGATAGATAATAAAGTATTGGGGTTGATCGTTAGTAAATAAAATTATCTATCTCATTCATTCATTACAGCCCCTAGACCACAGCGTTCTAGATATCCGCTGCTGGAGATGGGCCTTCCAGAACTGGAGAATTTGACCTACACTCGCCACGCTGGCCAAACGGCTTGGCGAGGATATGATGTCAATTATTTATGACAATTTATTAACGATTCCACAAGTTGGCATTGGTGGAACCGGGACCGACGGCTTAACGTACTCTCCGAGGCACGGTGGTGTTGTAAATCTATGACTGCAGTACGTAAGAAAAGTGTATTTCTCATTGGTACATGCCGGGTGGGTTTAAACCGACCTTTGTAGGATTTAAGGTACGCGTTCTTACAACCGAGCCACCATCGCGCCTATCTATATAATTATTTAATTATCATTTGTCGTTATGATCTTAACAACTCTTCATAAACTTAGCGCTAAATCAAAGTTAGTTATTAAACTTGTCCTCTGTCATATTGACATGGAACAAAAGTGACAAAATAGATTAGTTTCCTGGTTTAGACCGAGGAAAGTTCAGCGAATAGATGTTTGTGTGTAACTCTGTTAGGCGCCGAACACACTGTCCCAGCGGTCCGCGATCTAGTTGCGTAGACAGCGATCGGTCTACCTTCACTCGTTCTTTTAACTTAAAACCAATGTCACTGTCACTCGATCGTACTTCATCGTCAGAAGATGAAATTTTACTGTCAATCGAACTGATTAAAATTCATAATTAAATTTCTGAAAAATTATTGGATGGATCCATTTTGCCAATCGCTTATCTACACACGATGGACCCGGCACCCGCACGGTGGATCCATATAATGCTTAAAAATTTGTCTTCTCTTCTATAAAAAAAAAGCTATTCCTAGTAATTATACAATTATTAAAGTTTAATAAAGTCAATTGTTATAAGAAATCGGATTAAGAATTATTTATTTATCAATCAAGCTGTCAAAAGTTTAATAAACGAATGGAAATGGTATACGAGGTAATAGCTTATATCTCTACTGTGTGCCAGTATGTTTGTTTTTGACATATTTACAATAAAATAAAAAATCAAATCAACTATAATTCTTTATATTATCTACTCAATTATATCGCCAACGGCCAAACACAATATCTAACTTATCTTAGTTTTTCTTGACATTCGTTCCATAGAACAAACGGCAAATCTAATTCTCCAGCAGCCCTATTCTGTTACAACTACCAATCACATGGCGTATATCAAAATATTTATTTATTTAAATCTTTATTGCACTAAGACAAAGGCGGGCTTATAATGCCGCTAGCCATTCTATCCTAGCCATTGGGACAACTTGAGCACTGCTGAAAGGTAGGTGCAAAATTGTATTAAATTCTACGGTTTAATACCTGTATACACTATATATGTATATATCAATGATAACAACATACAAAATTCTACTAAATAAATTATAGTAACATAATAAATACTTGAAATATCTTGAGCAAAGTCAAAGAGATATGATATTGAGTTTGGTCATAAATTAATTTAACATAATAACGATTGCACCATTTATTAGCTAGTATTTGTACCATAAATGTATGATATAAAAACAAATACAGTAAATATAAGGCGGCTGCGAGTCCCCATATATTTTCCTTAAGAGGGTTTAATGGTTTTGCACCTCTCTCGCTCGCACACTCCTATACCTTAAAAGTTTTTCCAAACCGAGTTTACGAAAAATGTAGTGTGTTAATTTTCCAAGGAATAAAGTTATGACGGCCATACACACTACGGTCCACTAGAGAGGTCTGGGAATAGACCTGTGCAGTTTTTTGAACCTGCGCAAGATCAAAAATCAATTATTTCGCGTGACACCATACAGTGTACTGAAGACCGCTGCGGTACACTGGAACGTACCCATACACGCTATCGACGTCTAGTTGACCTGCACAGGTAACCTCTGGTAGACCAAAGCGTGTATGGATTATATTACGGTCATTAGAGATATATTAATCATATACAGTGTAAACTCTATATAACGACACTGAAGGGACTGTGCATTTTATGGTGTCGTAGAGAGTTGTCGTTAAATGGAGAGAAGAAAAATTAGAATTAAAAGACAAGCTTAACTAAAGCCAATTGATTTCGACGCTTTAGGGAGTTTGTCGTTAAATCGAGTGACGTTACATGGAGTTTACACTGTATTTGTTCAAATAGTCAGTAATTTTATTTCTTAGACTACTTTTTTCAAAAGTACCCACATACACACATCAAAAGTGTCTAGGGATCAACATATATTTTTGCAATAACTTTTCTCCTGATTGATATTCATTAAAATTTTCTTTAAGGATTGATCAAATAAAATGTTTTCGTTTGTCTACAGTAACGATAAACCAAGTCACCTTTGCATTAGTAAAAAAAATTGCCATTTTCCTAATAAAGAGATTTTTGACATTTGAACCACTAACATTAAAGTTCGAAAAAAAGACTGAAATAACAGTTTTTTTTTTAATTTTATTGGGTAACTTAAACAATTAATAATCCGTGTTTCTACCGCGAACACTAACAACACAAGAACATCGGTTTGGCATACTCAAAATGAGTTCATCCAAATCACGCTGTGGAATGGCCGCCCATGTTCGTTGCAACAACAAAAAAAGGTCTTCTTGCGACTGGATACCCTCCATATTCGGCAGAGCTCTTCTCTGAAGAATATCCCATGCATGCTCAATCGGGTTCAAGTCTGGCGACTGAGCAGGCCAGGGCAGGACATTGATGTTAGCTGCGGCGAGAGTCTGTCTTACAACTCTTGCGGTGTGCGGTCGTGCATTATCATGCATTAACTGAAATAAGGGACCGATATGCACTTGTAGAGGAACGATGACGTCTGATACAACCGTCTCAGCATAAATTTGAGCGTTGAGGTTGCCTCTGATCCAAATCAACTCAGTTCTTCCGCCGATCGAAATACCCGCCCATACCATGATGGTTCCACCACTATAAGGATGGACTTCCTGGCAGGATTTTAATCGCTGTTGGCGTCCAGGGGTTCTCCAGTGTCGTATACGTCTTGTATCCGGCCTCATACCAAAACGAGACTCATCAGAAAAGCACACGAAACGCCATTGTTCTTCTGTGCAATTTCTGTGTTCAAGAGCCCATTGATATCGAGTCCTACGATTGTGCATTGCTATAGGTGGTACCCGTAGCGGTCTTCGGGAATGAAGGTTCACTTCATGCAAGCGGTTTCTGACTGTTTGGTCGCTAATTAAGTTCCCTGAAGAGCGATGAAGGCTCACGGCTAACATCATGGCGGTTATTGTTGGAGTTCTTCGAGCTGTGATTTGAATGTATCGGTCTTGTCTCCGTGTGGTGCAGCGATACCGTCCTCCATGGCGCTCAGCCACGGTACCAGTGGTTCGGTAACGTGTCCAAAGTCGACTGATAACACTCTGACTTGTATTCAGAGCTAAAGCCACAGTACGTTGCCGGGAACCAGCTTCTATCATTCCCACGGCTCTGATCATTTCTTCCCTGCTTAAATGACGTCGCCGCTCCATAATAACGTTGGTTTTAATCAGTAGTAGGGAAACAGTAGCACTAATAATGTCTTCAATGCGTCTTATGTTTTTATAGGGAAAATATTGACAGCTGATTTTCATCTTTTACTCGAATTTGATTGACAGTTCCTGTTTTAAATTATGAAATGCACCAAAAAGGATCCATATAAATTTATAAAATCATAAATTTATTACAAAGCCACATCTCAATCACAAGAAATCCGCATAAACATGCTTGATCCCTAGACTTTTTTGATGTGTGTATTTCCAAAATATTTGATATTTGCAAAATCTTTGAAAATATTTGATAGTGCGAGCGAGAAGAAAGCACAAGCGTTAAACGATCTTAAATAATGATTTTTGCAGCTTTCAGTCAAAAGTGTTCTGAAAATTCTTCACATATTACATAGTTCATTATTCAATTGTCGGTAGTGGGAATAGTCAGTGGCCTAGTGTGGATAGTTAGTTTTTTGAACATGCAAATTTTATTACAATTGCTCTGTGGTCTAGCGGTTAAGTCCGTGGATTTAGACTCGGGCGTACTAGGTTCGATTCCTGGTCGGGACACAATAACATTTATTAATTTAAATATATTTAATTATTATTTAATTAATTTTCGCGGTAGTGGCTCAGTTGTAAGAACGCGTTCCTTAAATTCTACAAAGGTCGGTTTAAACCCCCCCGGCATGTACCAATGAGAAATACACTTTTCTTACGTACTGCAGTCATAGATTTACAACAACACCGTTCCCGGCCTCGGTCCTGGTTCCACTAATACCAACTTGTGGAGTCATTAATAAATTGTTATTAAAAATTGGCATCATATCCTCGCCAAGCCATCTGGCCAGCGTGGCGAGTGTAGGCCAAATTCTCCAGATATATGTTCTGGAAGGCCCATCTCCAGCAGTGGAGGTCTAGGAAGCTGTGATCCTAGATCATGGCTGTAATTAATGTAATATTTTTTTTTACATTTCTCGAGTTTGGTACGCTAGAGACTTCGACGAGCTTGCCTCTTGACATTATAGGCATATATAAAAAAATTGCTAAATGTGAATCCGCTTCTCTAGAAAGCGCACTTCGAAAGGGATACGGTCGTGATGATAGTTTTTTTTTATATAATTATTTTCTCTGACAATTGAAAATTAACTTGTTAATAGACAAGTATAAGAAATTTCAGAGCACTTTTTACAGTTTTCTTAACTTGTCTACACCTAGTGCAATGTAGTGCCTACTGGAATATGTGTCCTTACGTCAAAAGAAATATAGTATTCAATGGACGTCTTTATCATATCTTTTTTTGGACAATAAAATGACAAAAGGGATTTTTGTACGTTCGTAGTGTGAAAAGGTTGAAGAAAATGGTGGTAGACTTCCTAGTTCTTAAAACTAAAAGGAAATCGAACAAACCAGTATGCGCTACTCTTAATAAGACGGTTGGTTGACGCTTCACATCCGTCTCGCTCGCACATCCTAACATCATCAGAGATTTTTCAAATCTTAAGTTTTATTATAAAACAACATTCTTCTCATCTCTTACCCACACACGATGGACCCGGCACCTGCACGGTGAATCCATGGAATGCTTAGAAATTTGTCTTCTTATTTATTTTGGAATACTTACAGCTAAAATACTAATATTACCATAAAGCCGTGAATAAGAATTTACAGATTAATGTAAAACTTTAAAAAAACTATTGTCGGTCGCAAGCCCGACTTCTCATCTCTCGCGATGGACCCGGCACCCGAATCGTGAATCCATGGAATGCCTAAAAAATTGTCTTCAAAGATTTATTTTGAATAAAAATGAAATAAAAATCGTTATAAGTTATATTTTTTTTTGTGTCTAAAATTAAGCGGTTAAGTCCGTGGATTACGATTAGATACGTGGAGGTTCCAGATTCGATTACATTTTTTTTTGTTTTACCTATTTGTGATAATTCTCAAGTTTGGTACGCTGGAGACATAGACGAGCTTGCCATTTGTCATTTAGTGTAAGACTTGAAAAATGATTATGTTGGTGTGTGCGAGCGAGAGGGATGCAAACAACCTTCTGAAATATAATTATGTGATTATGTCCAAATTTATCGATGAGCAATCATCATCTTAATTTGTATAATACGTTTACTTAATATTTTATATTTATTATAAAATTAAAAGATATTAGATATACCTTGGTTCTAGGTGTAGAATTATTTTCCAAACTACATACAAACCAAAACTCTTGTATATTACGGAAGCAATAGGAATCGCTTAAGATTCGTGTGTCTGTGCAATTATGGGACTAACTGACATTTCAGTTGTCAACCCGATATATTTATTTTTTGTTATTGACATACAAACACATTGCAATAATCATAAATGTCTACTTGCTCCGATTCAAAACATTTTGCTTAGCTTACCATTAAGTCATTTTTTTTTTCTATACGGAAATGACAAAAAACTCTAATTTGTATGGAGAAGCTAAGAAAAAATGTCATTTCCGACATACTATGATTTCTTAGGTAAAGTTGTTCTATTGTTTCTATCAATAGGATCAAATATTAGTAATTTTTTTACCAACACATAATTAACTGCCTCCGTCGTAAATAAATACATTTATTTAAATAATATTTCATTTATTTGTGATATTTCTTGAATTTGGTACGCTGGAGACATCGACGAGCTTGCCACTTGTCATGATTGGCCTATAGTGAAGTTGGAATGGTTTTTGACCACCCCGAAAGGGAACGGTCGTGATCATACTTTACTCTTTTGTTATTTTTACGGTTTTCCCGCGCTGTGAGCTTCCATATTATACCCGACGTGTTTGGGCTATAATGCCGCGAGTGACTCCAAGAAAAGCATCAAATTCCGCAGCATCAGGAATTTGATGATATCCTCATTAATTCATACGAAAGAAAGATATATTACGTCAGACTTGGCTGTATGGGCTAGATCCTTTGCCTTCCCTATCGTTTCATTTATCATCCATTGGGAGAAGAGAAATATAAAAATATGTTGGGAATTTGGAGGTTGGAGATTTATTATTATTGCAGTGTTTTTTTTATTTTAAATAACATAGTTTTCACTGTGGGAATGTTGATGAATGTTTAATGTGATACTTGTGCACAGCTCTCGGCGTGTGGAGGGCTTAACATAGTTGGTATTATTTATGACGGCAAACTTGAGGACTTCTCAGCACTAAGAGCTGCCAGACTGCTCGCCACTATCCTCCCTTACAAATATTCGAAAGAAACATATTGATATTTTGTTGTGTTAAATAGCAAACGATAGAACAATCTGGAACAAAACAACACATATCTTATTTTTAACTAAATCATAAAATTTAACTAATAATTGTGTGCCAAGAATACTGCCATTTTGATGCTGCACAGCATTGTTTTTTTCGAACAAATTTATTTTCGACTTATTATTTGGGGGGATATTTGGACATGTTTCCAAGTTTCTACCTTAGGGGAGGATATCTGGAATAAGCGTGGTCGTATAGCTTCACGTCGACTCGTCTCTAGAGTTTATTATCTAAGTAATGTAATGTTAGACTAATAGAGTTTAAGGGTAGCGGGTTCGACGACTTTCTTACGAACTTTGGTCAAGGAAATCCCGGTTTGACTAAAAGTTTATGATTTTCTTATTACCGTCTTCTATACACTTTTGTGTTCACCTTAATTACTCTTAATATAAAAAATATATATTTATTACATCTGTACTAATATTATTAATGTGAAAGAAGCTTTGTATATGTATATGTTTGTCTCGCATTCACGCCAATATTACTGAACCGATACTGATTAAATTTGGCAGAATCGTTCTCTGAGACGGACATAGGCTATATCAAATTTGGCAGAGATGATTCTTGGAACCCAATGACGGACATAGGGTATATGAAGTCATCTTAAGACTGCGACATGTGATCCCACGGCTGACCACTATATTATATGGGTCAACGCTGGTGTCATATACACGTTTAAACTAAAGTTTGTATGGAAAAAAAGTCGAATTCCTTGCTCTTAAATGCATTATATTTTAATTTACCGAATTCGGACTGAAATTTCCTTGTGGCTAAATGTTGGAACAGTGAGGCGTGGGATGAATCTCAAGTGGGCCGCTCGAGACAACATGCAGCTTATCTATCAGAGATATACGAGAATAATATCCACTAACTCTCGTAGATAAGCTGCCTTAGCGCGGATTAGTAGACCTTGCTAAAACAAGGCGTAGGCAAAAGTCTTCCTTCAAAACATTTAACTAATATCTATGAAGCGCTCTTTATCCAAGTCATTAGTAGAATATTTTTAAAAAAAAGTTATATTTTTTTCATTGTTTTTTCCAAGTAATGATTGGATTGGAACAAGTCCAAACTTATGATTTCACTATTGGAACAAGTCGAAATTTTAACGTAAATATTGATTTAAAAAAACTTTTCATTTGACCGATATTTTATCGCACTTTTATATAATCTCAATGTACAAGCACGCTTCATAGTTTCCATTCTAATAGTCAAAAAAATAATTTTAATGACTTATTCCTTAACTTAGAAACGTCTATTAATCCGGCGCTTAGGCTGGCACTTATAGCCGATGCTTAGCAAGTTCTTAGCACAAAATTACTTGGACTGTCTAGAATTAATATAGTGATTAATATGCTAGGCCTGCCAAAACGACTTTACTAATACTGAAATATTGTAATAGTTTGGCTAAGTACTTGCTAAGCAATGACTGTAAATCCCAGCTTTACTGTGAGACTACCAGAACCAGAAGGGGCCAAAAAAAGAAAATTAAATTCGTCATTTACAAACACAGAGTTAGTAAGTAGTATATTATTAGTATATTGATATTATGGTATATATTTATTATTTTTATGATTGATATTTAAAATGAATGTTCATAATCCTTTAAGTATTATATTTTTTACTTATAACATCATATATTATTTATATTTCTTCTTTATTGGTAGTTTTATTCGAGCGTTAATATTTAATCCACTGGCTGACTTAATTTGAATTTTAATCATTGTTTTTATAAATTGTGACAGTTGATAGTCTAAAGTTAACAAGCCTTCCTTAAAATTTAAGTCTTCCGTAAAGTTGAGAAAATAGTGAATTACAAACCAAATAATTTGTCCCATTTCATACAAAACATAAATTAGCTAAGTCCCTTCTGGTTCTGGCTATGTTGCACAAACTCTGCACTAGCGTGTTGCAAATGCACTTAAGTCTCGGTAGCATGGGTTACGCTTACATAGTCCAATTTTCTAGCGACTTTTTTTATAATTTTCCAAAGCACAATTGGTTAAACACATAAAAAAATACAGCTGACTTAAAGTAGATCTAATATCTGTATTTCATAACTGCCACTGTGGTCTTGCGGTTAAGTACCGTACCAGTTTCGATTCCTGGCACAATAATTTATTTGTGATCTCAAGTTTGGTACAATACTATAATAATAACAAAAGTTTCAGTTCGTTTCCTAAACACTCTGCAAGGTCATGATGGTACTTTATTACTGAAAATAAAGCAAAGTGTAAGGAATAATGTCAGCTGCTCCAATTCCTGGACAATACAAATTATAATAAAAAAATAGAGAGGTCCTTCGCGCCATTTTGCGCTGACATGTCAAGTGCAAGTTTTTGTTTTGTAAATTAATTTACTGTGGATATTGTTAGTCAAAAGTAATGTTGTTTTGTTTAGTAATGTGCTACAATGTAAATAATTATGAAAAACTATAAATTGGACTTTGAATACACGGGCACGAATCGCAGTTTATTTTTGTGATTTTCCCGCGCTGTGAACTCCCATATTATACCCGACGTGTTTGGGCTATAATGCCGCGAGTAACCCCAAGAAGCATTCAATTTGCATCATCTGGAATTTGGTGATAACCTCATTAACTCATTCAAAGATATATTACGTCAGACTTGGCTGTATGGGTTAGACCCTTTGCCTTTGCCGAACACAAATAAACAATAAAAAAAAACAATATTTGACAGTTGTAAACTTGACCCATGCTATAGACACTTAACTTTTCGATCGCCTAATAACTCCGTGAGATATTAGTTTATAAAAAAGCGATTTTATGTGGTAATAATATTTATCTCACGTGAAAGTAGATAATTTAGATAATACTTATTCGATGTAACCCAGTATTTGAACTATCTTCGTGCAGTCTGACAAGGATATTCAACGTGAAAAACCGGCAGAATAAAGAACATACGACCAAATCGCACTGGTGCGACTTAAACTATAAAAAAATCAGGTGTCCTTTATAAAACAACACATTTAAATATAATTTACTCAAGCTATAAAATATTGCATAGCGATATATCGTCGGTTAAAAGGTTTTTTTTAAGGTAATAGTCATTAGGTATAATAATGGACTAATGGAGATTAATAAACTATTCATTTTTACCTAAAGCAAAGCTGTCGTAATTAATAATAATATTTTAAAAAAAACCTTATTATTTATACCGTGCGACTTTGTGTAGTCTTACGTTAAAACTAATTATTCTATTGCTAGAAACAAACAACTCTTTCCAAAAAACTATGAGTATATGTCGGATATAATAAAAAATATTGTCTTCTCCAAACAAACTGTTAATTTTAAAATAGGCAATTTGTATGGTGAAGCCTAAAGTATATGTTATTTCCGACATGGTTTCTTAGGATATATTGTTTCTTTCTATCGATAGAATCACTTAGTCTAACGCAAGACCATACAAAGTCACCCAGTATACACTAGCCAACATATCGTGGGTACAAAACATAGGTGTATTTTTTCCACAAGCACATTATTTACGTAATAATTTGTCATAGATTTCCTACGAATAGAAACAAAAAAAAAATGACAAAATGTCATTTTATTAGTTTTACCTTTAAACTAATAAAATTAATAGATAGACCCTAATTGAAATAAAAATGTAGCAACGAAACTAATCTAAATTGTATAGGTATGTATTAGTTTGTAAGTCGCACCTGATTGGTCAATTTTTTTACCTTCACTTGATTCGTCAATTCGACTTTATTCCAATGTTGGTACGTGGCCAGCTATATTATCGATGTTTCACTTAAACTATTCAACCTTGAAATTTAAAGTATATGACATATATGAGTTTTAGCAAATAGAACGCAAACTTTGGTGTCCGAGGTTTTTTAATTTAACTTAATTTTCCTTCCAAAGATCTTAGGTAGTGTTTCTTTTATTGTATAGTGTCATATTGCTCTTTGGAAATTGGCTTCTAAATTTTTTTTTAACATATTGTGATATTGGAATAATTGTGCGTAATCGATTACCTTAAAAAAGAAATTCATTCCCGCCATTTTTAACACAAAAGTCAATTGCATTTTTTTCGTTTTGTAAATTTTTTTTGTTACGTATATTGTTAGTTAAAAGTGATGTTGTTTTGTTTAACAGTGTGCTTCAATGTGAATAATTATGAAATACAATAAATTGGAAGCTATATATGGGGCAGATTTTTTGCGGATTTTCCCCGCTGTAAACTCAATATACACCCGCGACGCGTTTAGGCGATAATGGCGCGAGTTACTCCAAAAAAGCAACATCTGGAATTCAATGATTAACTCATAATAATGCAATAATATATTACGACAGACATGGCTGTATGGGCTAGATCCCTTTGTCTTCCCTATCGTTTCATTCATAACTTACAATTTTACGGTTGTATGATAAAGTATATTCAAACTACAATAATATACATATTCTTTAATTAGCTGGCGAAAGAAATATCCTTGCTAGGCTGCAGTCGCGGAACGAGTTTTGAGCGCTCAGTTAAAGTGGTGGGGTTGATATGGCATGTATCTAGGGCGCGCGAGACGATACGCTATCACCCCACCACTTTCGCTCAGCGCTCCAAGCTTGTTGCGCGAATGTACTTCGTTACCTAAATCATGATCACTTACACACTGAAAATTTTGAAGCATTTACGCACCTTATTCGGCAATTGTAGTACGTATTAAATATCATTGAAATAGTAGAATATTAGAAATTGTGGTACCTTCCGGCAATAATTTATGTGAGTAAATTGGTGTCCGCGGGCGACCTGCGAATTTTAACAACTGTATCGACGTGCTCGTCATTTTTGAATGTGAATTTGTCAATAAAAACAGAAATAAAATTAATGTTGTTTACTTTATTACCCTTAGGTCCTAACTCTTCCCCAATTACCTTTTACATTCTTTAGGTACATACAGAACGATCTGTAGGAAAAACAATTATTAATTGAATTTTACTTAAAAATTCTTATGTCTGACAAATATTTACATTACTACTCGCTTAATTGGAGTGCAATAAGCTTTATATGTTATATGGGCGTGCCAATTTACCTACCTTAAGAAACACGCAGTCGTAAAATTTTGATCATCATATTCTTTTTGACATTGACAAGAACAATATTAAATGTTAGCTATATATAAATAGATAGTCTAAATAAATATCTATTAACATAAGCATATTGTATGGCAGATTGCATCATCATGACATGATCCCTATGACATCCCAAAGAGTTAAACATAACATGCTAAAACACCTTGCCCACAATTTATAAGTGTTTTTTGCAATTTGCAATGGTTTTGTCAACGAGATCAAATGTCTTAGTTTAGTTCTATCACCAAGAATCATAATTTGGTCCTAAGTTTAAAAGTAAAGTATCATCACGACCGTTTCCCTTTCTGGGTGGTCAGAAACCACGCTTATAAAGAAGCGGATTCACATTTAGCGAACTTTACTAAAGGCCAGTCATGACAAGTGGCAAGCTCGTCGATGTCTAGCGTACCAAACTCGAGAGATATCACAAATAAATCAAATTTATTTATTTAAATTAATAATATTATTGTGCCCCGACCAGGAATCGAACCCGGTACCTCCGGGTCTAAATCCGACCACAGAGGCAGTCCTAAGTTTAGCTATTTTTATTAAAGTTTGTTTAAAAAACATTCTACAATTATCTATTTGGTGTGTGATTGTACAGCAAACATCAAGCCTAAACACGTAATTTAATCATAATATTTTTATCCGACTTGGGGATCATCAAATCCCAAGCGTTGAAGGATTTGATACTTTTCATGGAGTAATTCGCGTCCATATAGCCCAAACACGCCGGGTCATATAGGAGTTCACAGCGCGGGAAAACAGCAAAAAATAATACATTATTTACAAATATTTACATTGTAGCAGATTATTAAACGAACTATTTACTTTTGACTAACAATATCCACAGTAAATTTTATTTAGTAAAACAATAGACTTAGATTTGATGTTCGTACAAAAGGCGGGAATTCACATTAATTAGTTTAGCTTATATAATTTAAATACTTTTTGTTAGGTACAAATAAAATAAAATAATTTATTCAGTAAATAGGCAAGTTTTTTAGCACTTTTACAAGTAGTTTTATTACAATGCCATGCTGGTACCAACACTTTCCGTATTTCTATATTGAAATAAAAAACTTTTCAAAAAGTAGAAATTACGTTAGTAACATAACATCAGCAATAAAAACTAAATCACCGATATTCAGTGGAGTTGGTGGATCAACAGATTTTCGGGGTATTAAACACGGTAAATATTCTTTAACCCATCTGGCAAAAAATGAAGACATACAAATTTATGTATGGAAGCGAAACGTGGATATGTCAGAATACGCATGAGAGAGTTAATGCAGTAGAAATGAGGTCGTTGCGTCGGATATGCGGCGTCACTTTGACGCACCGCATACGTAATGACGAAATACGAAAAAGGGTAGGTATGAAAGAAAGCATAGGGACAAAAATAAGGAAAGGCATGCTACGATGGTTCGGACATGTTGAAAGAATGAGTAAAGAGAGAACCAGGTACCTACCTATATAATGCGAAAGTTGTGGGTAAAAGAGGCTCTGGCAGACCGAGATTCATATATCACGATCAAATAAATAAAACACTGGCCGAAGGAGCATAAAAAAGCCTATGTAACAAAAGGTCATGTATAAATAGGTTGATAAATGTCGACAATACGTTGTGATCGTGTTTGGCCTTCAATAGTCTCGCAAGGAATCTGTCGTGAGGTATGTATGTATGTATAATTTTATATAATAGATTAGTAATTAATATAATAATATATATAATTAATAGATATCTATACATTATATCTAAGTACTAGTGATCAAAACAGAAACATAATATCAGCTGAACAACTCGATAATAGGTATCGGATAAATTACTGGTCAGGAACACTAGAAACCTCCTGGGAAAATCATAATTCAATAAATAGAATATCTACATATAATTATGATAATAAATAGTAGCTGTAAATTGATACACATGTCACCTAAATATATAATTAACTGTATAATTCTAAAACCATAGCCTGTTCTTGCAGAAACCAAGTGCAAATACTTAGCTATGGGTAAGACATCGGTCCAGCACACCCCGCGCACACTCCACTGGCCCGCATTAATCGACCTCGGCCACTCCATTAAAGGCCAATTAATAAACATTCCCACTTACATAAAATTATTAACGTCCAACAGAGCAGCGGGACCATAAACTGATCGAAATCATCTCGCAGCGATAATAAATTAATTGGTTTATTATGTCACAAGCGGGCACCATATCGACAAATGGACACAAAATTAAGACATCCCGCTATCTCCTTTATTAGACACGTATTGACTAACATGTTGAGCACTGGGCATTTTATATAACTTAAAATGGTTTGGTCTTTATGCGTGTGTGTGTGTTATCCGTCCAATGAGTCACGTACAAAGGCAGAGTTTCCGTAATAATAATAATAATAGTTTATTTCAATAAAACCTAATACAAGTTGGCTCTTATGATAAGTTACAATTTATTGTGTGTTACAAACATATAGAAGTGGTCTTGTGTTTCAGGCAGCAGTGCTCAAACTCAGGTGCAAAACACCCGATTTCTGGAATAAAGGAGTCATTATTTTAATAATTGTACCATAATATTTACCTAATAGTACCTATTCTGGTACATCGACAAACTAATAAAATTAATAATATATACATAGAAGTAATATAAATATAATAATATTAAAAATAAATATAAAATTATATATAATTGAAACTAACTCTGGTGATCATTTTAAAACTTCTAGCAGGTTTTCTGTTTCATAATAATTTTGGAGTTGTAACCAATTTGTGAGAGTATTTTTACATTCTTTTTTATTAAGCGGATGTAAATTAACTATTGTAATGTAACTATTAAAGTTAAAAATAGCGTCGATTATACCAGCTGACGTTTGAAATTGAAAATAAAACTTGGACATTCGACGCCATTTTTAACTTTAATCGTTACACTTACAGATACTTCATTTTAGTGCAACCCAGCCTAAGTAGGCATCAGTAGATTGATTTTAATTGAATGATTTCAATCGAGTAGGTTACACCACTGGTTGATAGGACAGTATTACCCAGTGTTTAACTTGTCGCTTTTTTTTAACTTTATTTCGTTTTTAAAATTGTTTGACTTAGCGTCTATAGTTTTCATACATTTTAAGGAAATTCAGTAAAAAATGCGTTGAATGCTTTGCTTTCAAGTCAAACATAGCATTAGTCTTTCCGTGTTCGACTACTGTTTTTTTTAATGTTTATATTGTTAAACTTTCGCGCACATTCATAATAGATTTTTATAATTTTAACGGGTCTTTACGCGATTTACCTTAGAGACATAACGTCGGGAGAAATATGTCTCTAAGGTAAATCGCGTAAAGACCCGTTAAAATTATAAAAAAGTTTATATTGTTATTCTCAAATAAGTACTATTTCGGCTTGACATATTCAATGGTTTAATTCTCCCTTATCACCATCATAGCCCCTAGAACAGAGTCCTAGACGTTCATTGTTGTATCCATTATATTATTTCTAAATTATTTTTATTACTAGGTACCAAGATATTTATCTAGGAAAATTTTAATGATCTAAATTTATGATTGTTTAGTATCTAGGTATTTGTTATAAGTAGGTAACATAATGAGTTTTTTTTTTGTTAAGCTGCTGGTCTTCTGCTAACAGCTTACTTATTGGACCACTTTGCTGCTTAGTCTTCCACTAGCAGGAGTAAATACATTTAAAATAATTAAATTATTGACGTTTCATAATTGCCTGTAGGTAATAGGTTTACGTGAATAAAGATATTTTGACTTTGCCTTATTTTGGAATAAATCGATAGGCGTGAGTTACTAATATAAACGTTGGCCTTATAAATTGAGCAAAAATTAAAAATGACCGGTCCCTATGTAAATCAATGACAACTAAACAACTTTTTTTGGATGACAATCTCGAAAAGATAAAAATTTGGATAAAGCCTATCACGAAATCAAAATGGCCGCGCGCGCCTTAATTTTTTACTTCCAAACGTGGGCATTATGCTAATGAGACCGAAAAACAAACATAGTTACAAGCCAAATGTGTAACATGCTATATAAATAAATTAAATAATAAAGAGAATCGTTAAAATGGAAGAAATGTCCGTAATTTATCCACGAGTCACCTTTTAGGAATTCCGTGGATGCCTGCGCGGCGGGGGACAGCGCTCTAGACGATTTCCAAATAAAAAGGCGCCACAAAAAGACGCATTCAATAATCCGTTGGCCATTACGGGACGTAATCGTCGAGATAAATTAATAATAATGAAATTTGGAATGGATGCAAAGAAACAATGACGAGCGTTGTATCTTGACGAGCCTCGGCCTGGCGCTTCGGACTATCGGAGACTCTATCTCCGATCGTGCTCATCAACTTTACATTTTATTAGTTACTCATTCTTCTTAAGTACATTACAACTAGCATCATATAAAAGTCTCAGCAATCCTCAATTCACCGTGCGGTTGCAAGGTCCATTGTCGAAGCTAGGGTGTATGGAGAGAGAAAACAAATTTCTAAGCATTCCATGGTTGCACCGTGCGTGTACCGGATCCATCGTGTGTGGGTAAGATATGAGAAGAATGGTGTCTCGGGCTTGCGACCGACAATGGCTGGTTTAAAAAGGAGGCCTCGATTTTTATTTATTAATGACCATTACCTACCTAATACATACTCGTACGTACCAGTATAAATATTAATGACAATTTATTAACGATTCCACAAGTTGGTGTTACCTACTCGTAGTTAAATAAATAAATATTTCCAGACAGGTCACACAGCGCCATCTAGTTTCCGTGGTAAGCTACGAGGCTTGTGTTACGGAAACTAGATGGTTGATAAACTACATATTATACTTTTTTTTTTTCGTAAATATATACATATTATACATATAAACACCCAGACCGAGACAAATTATACAATGTACAACTTGCCCCCGGTGGGAATCGAACCCTTCCTTCCTTGCGTCGTGTTTCCTCATTGATGAGGGTCGTGACCTCCCGATGAATTGGTGTGCGTCTTGATGATAGCACGCCACCCGTTCCTGTCTTCGGCGGCATGCACAGCATCATGGACGCTAGTGTTGGTGGTGGAGCGGATTTGGTCGGACCAGCTTACCGGACTACGGCCTCTCGGTCTCTTTCCTTCCACCTTCCACCAAAAAGTTTCTCCAGGTTATCCCTTCCTTTTCTGGCAATGTGTCCGAAGTACTAGAGTATTCGACGAAGGCATATGGATAGCCTAGTCGATATGTCTAGTTGGTTAAGAATCGAACCCACGACCTCCTGAGTTCACGGCAACGTTTGTTACCACTAGACCACGGAGTTGAACCGGGACCTACGATTTAACAGGAACGGTTGTTTATCTATAATAAATATAGGTACGTAAGAAAAGTATTTCTTATTGGTACATACCGGGGTTTCGAACCGCGACCTTTTTTGATTTTAAGGAAAGCGTTCTTATAACTCAACCACAACGGCTCGGCTATTTAACCATTCATTACAGCCTCTAGAACGCAGCGTCCCAGACCTTCACTGCTGGAGATGGGCCTTCCAGAACTGGAGAATTTCGCCTACACTCGCCACGCTGGCCAGACGGCCTGGCGAGGATATGATGTAATTTTTTATTGATAATTTATTAACGATTCCACAAGTGGAACCGGGACCGATGGCTTAACGAGCACGGGAACGGTGGTGTTGTAAATCTATGACTGCAGTACGTAAGAAAAGTGTATTTCTCATTGGTACATGCCGGGGGGGTTGAACCGACCTTTGTAGGATTTAAGGTACGCGTTCCTATAACCGCGCCACTACCGCGCCATTTAACCATAATATAATAAAATAACTGGAGTTACTGGTCTTTCACTGGGTTGTAACGACACCTATTTGCAAGCTAAAATCACGTTAATTTTTACATTTGAAAAGCAACGATTTTTGGGCTATTAGTTAAATATCGTAGCTAATTATTATTTACTCGCAATTCCAGCAACAAATACAATTATATATTTTCAAATAAATTTGACCGTAACGTCATTTTTTGGCTTCATCTACCATAAATACTGTTTGCATTGTTAAATGTAGTGATTTATTGTTATATTGGCGATTGTATTTCCGTCACGGTGGGCTCTTCTGTTACACCGGACAATTATTCCACACAAAATATGTTTCCTAAACAAGATGTTGGGCTGGTCATTGTACAGAAACACATTGTTATTTGGGTGACATCGAACAAGACAAAGCATGATGAATTACCTCCAGCATGACTAATTTGACAGACAGATTTGTGAGACTTGTTAATTGAGCACGCGCACAATAAGATCTTGGAGTATTTATAATTATTGACTCATGTTGACCCGGGCAAGCAATTTCAATTACTAACGACTGCCTCTAGTTGTCTATCGTGTACCGGACCGTATATAAGGCTGCGTTTCCAGTAGGCAAACTGTTCGCCGCCGACTTAGTTATCGGCGTATCGGTTTAGTACGCCCTTCTATACCTATACATAATGGTTTTGGTTCGCCCCAAATTTTCGGTCACTCAGCTCTTAAGCTGAGTTGCAATAAAACTAGATCTCTGTAAATGTTACGTTTTAAGTTACAAATTGATCGAATGTATAAGTTTTATTTTGAAGGTTTAGCTGCTACAAACGACGCCATTTTTAACTTAATTCGTTACAATTACATAGACTTCGTTCTCGTACAATCCCGTCCTAAAGGCGTTGAGTTACCGGCCTAAGGGCGATGCCACACGATGTGTCGTTTTGCGACGAACGGTAACGGAACACGTGCGCATCGGAAAAAGGGCTAGAAAGATAAACCGGGAGTAGTGCTGCGATTTGTTTGTAATTTATATCAAAAAAATAGTGAAAAGGATGTTCTATGAATGTTAGCAACAGGAAATGACTGACATCATTCCCTCTATAACACTATGCCGGCTTGACTAGATTTCTTTTCACACTGCAAAAAAAGTGAAAAGAAGTTATAGGACAAAACACTGACTGGAAGAGCATTCCACATCTTTATCAAGCGACAGATGTATGAGTTCTAAAATTTATACGTACGCGCATAGGGAAAGTGACTACGGTATATGGGTGCATATTCTGACCTGTGCGTGTCTTTCGGTTGCGGAATGGAGAGGAAGGGATTAGGTTATAGAGCTCTTAAGAACTCACCATAGTATAGCCTGAGCAAACAAGACTTACGATAGAACGCTAGAGACATTGTCATGATGGGCCCATAGTAATGTTGGTTTTTAAAAATCGTTCTTCTTCAGTTGTGTTATAGAGAGATTGGAAGGCAAATGTGGTTTTTGCCTATAATAGGTAGGGTCCTTCCTTAGTGGCACTTTATACAGAAATTTGTATCGAATCGCGGTCATTGAAGTAAATGTATTAGTGATAACTAAGAAAGAATTCAGTTACCGTCCCTAAGTACTGTAACTAGTACATGTAGGTAGTAATACTTATAAAAATACTCTCTCTGTCGACCTCTCAGTCCGAGCTCCCGGATGTCCCGGTTCCTCTTTTTTTCTCAAAACAAAACCCTCCACATTGTAATTATCATGACAATTCTATTCTCAGTTAAAAAAATAAAAAATACTCCGTAACCTACATTTAGGTACCAGTTACATTACCTACTTATAAATAAAATAAATAAACAATTACTAGTAGGTTTCAGTCCAAACCAGCCTGTTGTATCGAATGTCCGGGTTATATTAAGTCATTTCGCATAATAGGTAAGTTACCATTTTTGGGCTGGTTTTTAGTTTCTCTTTATAAATAAACAATGTTTTGTTGTCTGTGTGTTACAGAGAGCTTATTGTCATCAAATTTTAATACAAATACTTGTTTTAGCATCGTATTTTATTTATTTTACATTTTAAAACAAACGAATAGCTGAAAAGGAGAAATATTTGTATAAATGAATAGATAGGACATAGCTTTCTTATTAATATTGTTATTATTATTAATGGGTTAGTACGACTGGGAGACCCCGTGGGCGGAGCCCGATACACTGAGCAGACCAGATCCGCAACACAAGTCCACGAGGCCCTACACGCCACCGTGAGCAGACCCTGATGGCGCAGCATCGTCCGGGACTAAGTGATCCGAGGAGGGAGTCACGACCCTCACCATTGAGGCAAACGACGCAAGGAGGAGTACGACTAGGATATCAAGATGAATTAACCTGTATAATATTCCCACGCGCTAGATAGATTTTTGCAAAACAATACTTTACAAAAATATATATTTATTTCCAGAATGTAGAAAAATAAGTGATATTTTTTTTACAATAATTGTTCCTATATAGTATTTAAACAGCGTATTCAGCATTTTTTATATACTATCAAGACATGTGACCTGATGGTAAGTGGCGCGCGAGGTCCATTAATCCAACTAAACTCTGTCACTCATGACTGACATCAGTCCCTAATATTATGTCGGCCTGACTGAGCATGATGGCAATTCACGTGTGGATTCATTTGACTGGGTTTATCAGCTCGGCACGAACGGTGGTTACTTCCCCGCCCCGGTAGACTGGGAAAATTACAACCATCAGTCCGTCTATTTGAAAAGTTGTGCTGACTGCGCTGATTACTTGAAGCATCCTCCGATGGTGAGGCCTTATAACACTCTAGTATTTTAACCTCAAGCCAGAACTGAACTTAAACATAACTGCTATATCAAGATTTGTCAAGAATAATATGTACCTATAACGATCCGCTTTCAAAATTAAGACTAAGCTATAATTTTACATTATATACAGATGAATTCAGTAGCTTGTATAATAAGTGTTGACATTTAAATTGATTGAAATGATTAAAACTACATTAAAGTAAAAAATAAAATAAATATAAACTAAACCTAATAAAAAATAAACTATAAGTAAAAAATGTCCTCTAGAGACGACCCTTCAGTGATAGTCCCAAGAAGACTGGCAACATTTCCCTTCTGTATAGCGAGGCTAATACGTTGGCAGAAATAATTACCAGCTTTCCTGTTTCCATACTTTTCCGTTAGCCGCTTGGACAACTCCTTGGCCAGGCGCTTGGCTGAGTATCCCCATCGTAATAAATAAAGCTAGCTTAGCTATAATTATAAATTTGCATTTTTTTATTTATTATTTTCCATTATTTTTTATTATTGGGTTTCGTTTCTCATTGTCATTGTTTTTTAATTATTTATACTTTTAATTTAATTGGATTTTAATTTTTATTATCCGTTAAGTACCTTTATTATCGATGAACGGTTTTTCGCTCCATTTTCACGCATATGTCAAATCCAAGTTTTTTGTTTTGTTAATTAGTTTACTGTGGATATTGTTAGTCAAAAGTGGTGTTATTTTGTTTAATAAAGTGCTACAATGTGAATAACGATAAATTGGACTTTAAATTGCCTTCGTGGTCTAGCGGTTAAGTCTAGAGTTTGGTACGCTGGAGACATCGACGAGCTTGCCACTTGTCATGATTGGCCTATAGTAAAGTTGGCTAAATGTGAATCTGCTTATAAGCGTGGTTTCTGACCACCCCGGAAGGGAAACGGTCGTGATGATACTTTACTTTTTGGACTTTATATACCTATGTGGCACAAGTTTTTTCGGTTTTCCCGCGCTGTGAACTCCCATGTTTTATCCTACGTGTTTGGGATATAATGACGCAATCCTAGAAAATAATCAAATTTTGCAACATCTGGAATTTGATCTCATTAGCTCATAAAAAATAAAGATATATTACGTCAGTCTTGGCTGTATGGGTATATACCCTTTGCCTTCCCTATCACCTCATTTATCATCGGGAGTAGAGAACACAAACTATAAAAAATGGTGGTGAGTGTACCAGCCAGTATGTTTTGGAAGGCCCATCTCTAGCAGTTGAGTTCTGGGCTCTATAATGATATAATGAAGACATTGAAAAAAGTTAGATAGGCAAATGCAAAAGTTGTAGATAAAAGTTTGTTAATATTTATTTTATGATTTCATGCCTTATATATAGGTATAAAAGGCATCTGCAATGGCCTTATAAGCATTTAGGTAAAAAAACAAATTGAATTGATTTATTAATGAAACATATACAATACCTACTCACAATCGAAATTCCTACGTTTGCGTGACAACCTTCATTGATTGGCGAATTTTTTCCATGTTCGGTTCGCCACGCACGTCACTTGACGCGTGCTTAATGATGCATGCAAGACTGAAAAAATAACTAGAAGTGTTAAATCCTGATCGCTGGCTCCCGGCCTGTCTTTTGTTTGATGGATCCTGAAGACGGGGCAAGGAGCCAACCGGTATTACGGTATGACAATTATAGCTTGGACAATCATCTAAGAATTAATTAGTCTATGACAGAAGTTACGGTCGTTTTCGACGACAAAATGCTGCATACTAACGAAGTGTTAAACAGTTCTTCTTCGAACTTCGGTTCTAAGCATTCCATAGATTCACCGTGCGAGTGTCGGATTCATCGTGTGTGGGAAAGAGAAATGAAAAAAATGGACCAACCATAGGCTGGTTTACAAAGGAGGATTTCTTCATTATTTAATTGTGCCACAATACGCTTACCATCCACCATTCCACTCAAATAACCCAACCAAATACTGTATGATTCTGTTAATGTCGTCTTGGAAGCTCAAACATTTATACCTACGATTCTACCTAGTAGAAACATTTATACGATTTACCAAAACATATGTATTCCAAAATGTCTGTAATTTTATTCCCTAGTAAGTTGTGGACTACATTACTCAAGGTACCTACACTCAGACTTCAAAAATCTTAAAAAATATTAGATAGTGCGAGCGAGAGACAAAAAAAGAGTGGGTTTTGACCACTGGTTGTGGTTAGGATGCAAAAAACGAAAGACGCACCGTAATATTTCTTGATTGATAAAAAATCGGCAATACAGATTAGTATAAAGTAAAGTATCATCACGACCGTTTTCCTTTCGGGGTGGTCAGAAACTACATTTATATAGAAGCGGATGCATCATCATTTAGCCAACTTTACTATAGGCAAGTGGCAAACTCGTCGAATTCTCCAGCGTACCAAACTCGCGAAATATCACAAATAAATTAAATTTAAATTAATAAATATTATTGTGTCCCGATCAGGAATCGAACCCGGTACCTCCGAGTCTAAATCCACGGACTTAACCGCTAGACACGGAGGCAGTTAATACAGATTAGAATGTTTTTTTGTCGAGTCGATTGTAATCTTAGGTCTATGGTATTGCAGGCTCAGCATGGGGCTAGTAGGTCCAACAGCACGGGTACTCGCGCCTCTAGACTCCTTTGTGATTGCGGTCTCGAGAGTTACGCCTGCTGAGCATGTCATATAGACATTAGCATTTATCGTGCCACGTGCCCACTTGATATCATATCAATGACTTGATATGGACCGAAATCTGCCAAAATGCTGTCAACTTGGTGGCCTATAAGCCTAGATAAAATAGAGAATCAATGGGTACATCTATTTATATATATATACTAGCTGTTTTACCCGGCTTTGCCCGTGTGAACGGCCATACGAAATTAATTTCGTTGCGCATTATTTGGATTTTGCTATATCATTTAATTTGCATGGTGTAAAGAGAAAAATAATCTTCATGAAATACTTATATAAAATGATAATAGATTTCCATTTACCGCTTTATTTATAATTGCCCATTTTCAAAAGTATTATAATGGATACAGAAAAGTTCTTCTTAGTCGACACTCTTGGCAGAGTGGTCGTGGTCGCCATTGGAGTGCCAGTGGCACGCTTAACAAGCCGTCGCCACTTCTCTCGGACCCCGGCTTTCCTAGTGCATTCATGTAGGTGTTGATCCATTGCAACCTTTACCTGATCGGTCCATCTCAACAGAGACCTACCACGCATCCTCTTGCCATTCCCTGGACTACCAAGCGCTCGATGGATGTTTCTCCACACCGTCACACGTGTCCGAAGAAAGTGAGAATGCGTAGGTAATTGTACAGTCGAGGAAAGGCGCTGTCTGATCCCCAGTTCCTCCAGTATGGATTTGATTGTTCGGAACTCCGTCCATGATATGCCCAGCATTCTCCGCCAACACCACATCTCGAAGACACAAGAAGAAGAAAAGTACTTGAAGGCATATATGAGGATATATCCTTAAGATGTCTATAACACATTCGCCGGCGACGATTGTCCCGTAGACCTATATAAGATACACAATTCCACTATACATTTTTGTTTTTCCGACACCTCCAACAATAATGTATACAAAAGCTTAACAAATTAGACACTAAAACCTACCTCGAGAACCACTTTACATTGGGTAAAACAGCATGAAAATCGGTGAAGTGGTTTTTGAGTTTATCGTGAACAGACAGACGCGACGGAAGACTTTGTTTTATAATATATAGTGATAGTGATATAATATCAATAAAAGTAAAGCATAATCACGACCGTATCCAACTTTACAATAAGTCAACTTTACTATATAAACCCATAATAACAAGTTGAATGTCTTTAGGGTACAAAATTCGAGAAATATCACAAATAAATTATTCTGACCAGAATCGAACCCGTACTTCTAAATCCACGGACTTAACCGCTAGAACCGGAGATGATAATAAAAAAACCTAAATAATTTTTAAATACCTATTGGATGATACCCCACCACACTTAACTAAACTACTCGTAGTTCATCGACTTTCATTTTATTATTTTTCACAATATAAATAAATATTTTCAGACAATCACACAGCGCCATTTAATTTCCGTGGTAAGCTGCGAGGCTTGTGTTACGGAAACTAGATGGTTGATAAACTACATATTATACTTTTTTTTTTTAAATATATACATATTATACATATAAACACCCAGACCGAGACAAATTATACAATGTACAACTTGCCCCCGGTGGGAATCGAACCCACGACCTCCCGAGTTCACGGCAACGTTTGTTACCACTAGACCACGGAGGCGGTCAAATATGGCGTCTGGTTGTCGCCTTACTGAATTTCTATTACTATCATGTCTTTAGTAAAAAACAAAAAAACTCGCAAGATTAAATCGAATCGATTAACGTGAGAATCATCCAAATCGGCTCATGTGTTTAGGCTCCAGAGTGCCGCAAAGGAACAAACATACAACCCCTCTTTGCCACGTTACTTCAAATTTGCAATATTTGAATGTTTAATAATTATATTCGCAACGAGAAGTACCCACTTGTGGACTTCCAGAAATTAGCTTTCTTTATAAGCTTCATTGCTTGAAAAGGTCAGTCACACGTCGCGCCCCGACCCAGTGAGAAGTCTATGATCTACCGTGATCCCGCTCTTCTGGAAGACGCGCCATTGTGTTCTCCGCGGACAGCTGTTCTAACGAAAGATCGTATAATCGTGAAGTGATTGAGTTTGGCGAATATCCTGGCCAGGATAGGTGATAGTGAAGCTGTGAAAACGTGGCATACTTTCCTTATATAAGTGACCCATCCTATTCTGTTTCCGATATCGTACCTCTGTGTCCGGATTGCTCGTTACTAGCCGTTTTGCTATTATAAAAAAATCAAATACAGTCCATCTTTGAAGGCCTTTGTTCGCGTTTGGTCCGGGCCTTTGGCATAAGCATAGTTAGCTGGAAGGTTCTGGATCACGCGCGAACAGATCCTTTACCATAATACGTGTCATTTTAAGGTAAGAATAGCAATTATTACAACAATGTTGTGAAGTGAGTAATAATTTAAATAATAACGATGTAGTCGTTTATGGGCGGACCTCATGAATGGGAGGTTCCGCGCCCCGCCTTGTTCCGCCCATTTTCGATGTACACGCGGACGCATATTATATACCTATTGGCACATACGTGTACATAACATATGTAAGTACTTTATGTATGTAGACGTTATAATTAAGTTAAATTACCTAAGGTATGTCCGTAGTGGGAGTTGTGGTGGTCCGGTTGTAAGAACGCTTCCTGAATTTCAAAAAGGTCGCGATTTGAACTTGGGTATGTCAATGAGAACGTACATGTCAATGAGAAATAGTAATTCATCACAGCTCCTCCTAAAAAAGAGTACTAGAAATCCATTGTTGGAGATGGGCCTACAAAACATACTTCTACACTCGCCACTGGCCAGACGGGTTGGCGGAAGTCTGATGTCAATTTTAATAACGTTTTTACAAGTTGGTAGGTATAGTGGAGCTTACGTACGTTTGTCATGGATTTACAACACCGTATCTGTGCCTCAGAAAGCATAGATTTGACGTCGGTCGCGGTTTAACAAGTATTATATATCATTCGATCCTTACCAACCTGGCAAGCGTGACGAGTGAAGGCCTAATTCTTCAGAAATGTTTTAAAAGGCTCTGAAACCATTTGCAGTTTGTTAAGCTTATTTCTAGATCGAAAATGAAACGAAGATTAGGCATATAATGTGCAAAAACAATAAATAAAAATATGCAATTTGGAAGGCGCAGCGACAATATTTCTCTTTTCTTCTGTCTTTCTTACGCGCGCCGCGGCGCACTACTAAAAAAATCGATTAACTGACGATTACTTCAAATGGCCTTTTTTTCGGTTTCAAAACCAAGGACCATAATACCTACAAGGACAAAACTAACATAATAACGCCTGTGCTCATTGATTTTTTAGGTATTTTAGTTTTTGTGCAATAAAGCATTTTTATTATTATTATAATCCAGCGAACATTATATAGCTGTCTACACATATATTACGTAGGTACTCGTACTTTAGTTAGGTACATAAATATATCTTACTTGTTATTTGTAAATAGGGTACAGACAGGTCGGCTAACAAATGGGGGCCTCTAGGTTATAAATTGTCGAGGTGCGATATTTATGATTGCAATTATGGATCCCTTTGTGAACAGGTAAAGCAGTGGGAAAATAAGGACTGCCATTTTCGTATTATACTTAAGATTAACGCAATTTTGTTTTTGTATTTTTAATCTCATCTATTTATTCTGTCGCAAGTGCTGCTGAATAGGTATGTACCCTATACCTACCCTTATAATAACAAAGGCCAATAATAATAATAAAGGATCTGTGGTGTAAAAGGAATTAGAAGAATTGTCGAAAAAAGGAAACTTATTTGAAAGTTAAAAATCATTATCCGAAAAACAAAACACAACGCACTGCAACCTTACTGAAAATCGCAATATCCATCGTGGTGAATACTTGGGTACCTAAAGAGTGTTATTAATAATTGATCTCACCCACAGCCAAGAGACGAAATTAGAGAGAGAAAGAATTACGTAAGTCAACGTTCACGCCATCGCGGCATCGTCGACCGCTCGCTACCTACTTGATTAGGCTCTGTATGAGTAGCGATATTTTTAGGATAACTTCTCTGCACCGTAACTTAAAAAAATATTACCCTGTACTTAAAATAAAAAATACGTAATTCTTTATTTTTATTCTAGATTATAATATTAAAATAATTGCTCTTTAACAAATTCCACGCAGTATAATTATTGTAACACTTTGATGTAAGTACCTATATAGGTATAGATTAAGCATTAATTTTGAAACAAGAATTTTAAGCACGAGAGTAACAACTACCTACCTGTAATAGGTACAGTAGGTACCTGTCACTCTGCTCGTATTTTGGGCTAATTTCACATTATAAAAATTTAAGTTAATAAAAATATAATATCGTATTTCGATCGACCTGACCATGGCGGAGTGCTTTCGTCTCTAAAATATATTATTCTGTCCCGACCGAGAATCGAACCTGGAACCTCCGCGATAAAATCCACGTACTATGGTTGCCCAATCTTAATTTTGGCCTTAGTTCAAAACCACAGATTTGGTTGCAAGACCCATACCAAGGCTTACCCTAGTCTTGCGAGACTCTTACGCAAGACCAAGACTAAGATTGGGAGTGCAAGACCAAGACCGAGACCAAGGCTGGCTAACTCTTGGTCTTGCTTTGGACAATACTACTAACCACTGGACCACGGAAGCAGTCTAAGTCAAGTAGACTGGTCCAGTAACTGTATAAGTTAAGTCAGATACCGTGGTCTAGCGGTTAAGGCTGTAGATTTAAAGGGAACGCAGGCTAGCTGTTAGATGCAATATGTTGGCGCGCAGGTTTGCTCGTTGTGCGGGGAAGGTAAAAGTCACTCTCTTTAGAGCCTTTTGCCAAACCTTCTATACATGCAGCCTGTGGGTCAATTGTACGCAGAAATACAGCGCCCTTCGGGTCCAGTACAATAACGCGTTCAGGGTGCTGATGTGGCTGCCCGTCGTTGCAGTGCCTCTGGGATGCCAGCGGAAGCGCGGGTGGACGGATTCCATGCTATTATGAGGAAGCGCTGTGCCTCAATCCTCGCCCGCGTGAGGGGCAGCCCTAGCAGCATCCTGGCCGTGTGGGCTGATAGGTGGGACTCTACGTTCATATGACACTGGATACGCCTACATGTCAGCAGGTGACCTGGGCCCCAGAAAAAGGAAAAAAAATATAATTTATAATTTTGTAAGTATTATAATTTTGTATTTTTACTAACACTAGATATTATAAGATTCTTTGAAAATTGTTAATATTACATATGGAATTTATTCTGAAATAATTAATGCACTCACTGTTATACTTACACAAACATGTATGCACCATAATTAAAAATAATAATAATAAGTGTAGGAGTAATTATAACATTATATTATTATATCTGTTTAACTGAAATTTAGGATTTAGTTTTTATTTTCTTCAAATTTTATGCTTAATTAAATTTTATGACTTATGAATTTTACTTCTTTTATTTTGTATCACTTGTCACAGTTTTTAATATTATATGTGGAATCCTGTTAGTGGCCTAAAATTGTTAATTTGTAAGTACTTAATTTTTAAAAATTATTATTACAGCCCCTAGAACACAGCGTCCTAGACCTCCACTGGTGGAGATGGGCCTTCCAGAACATATATCTGGAGAATTTGGCCTACACTCGCCACGCTGGCCAGACGGCTTGGCGAGGAGTACTTAATTTATTAAAGTTGAAACGCTGTTGGATTCTCAATAAATAAATAAATTATTAAACGCGGAGATACTGTGTTCGATTCCTGGTTGAGAACGCAATACCTATTTGTGACATTTTACGAGTGTGGTAAGCTAAAGACATCGACGTGCTTGCCACATGTCATGTGCCTATAGTAAAGTTAGCTAAATGTGAACAAATTCGTGGTTTCTGACAACCCAAGGGATACGGTCGTGATTATACTTTTTTACTTCTAGTAGCTAAGTTTAAGCAAGCTAGCGTTATCGACCCTAATAGTGTAAGTAGTCAGGAGTAATGGTTATTCCGAGTCGTTAGAAATACATTGTAGCGTTTAAGTATTCCTCCAACATACTTTTAATGTTCTTTCCAACAATAAATCTTCAATTAATTGGCCATTTTGTCACGATTATTGTTGGCCAACGCCTCGACAACATCGCATTCAGTTTCCATATAAATTATCTTAAAACACAGCCTTTATATTACGGAATCTATTAAATATTTTAACCTTCCCATGTTCGGCCTGGTAGGCGCCCGGGGCTGCTTCAAGCATACCGCTGCCAATATATGGAATTCCTCGCCAAGCCGTCTGGCCAGCGTGGCGAGTGTAGGCCAAATTCTCCAGTTCTGGAAGGCCCATCTCCAGCAGTGGAGGTCTAGGACGCTGTGTTCTACGGGCTGTAATGAATGAAAAAAAGTATTACTGTTCCGCTAAATTTAAGTGTCGGCTATGGTATAATAATAGAGGTTCTTGGAACCTGCTTCCAAGCACCAATTTCTGAACTATAGACCCTTTTGTCATATATTATTGTTTTTTTTTTTTAACTTATATACTCGTATATATTTTTATTAACCTTTATTTTTGTTACAAATAAAAACTGATTGTATTTTATTTATTATAATTAAATTAAATATTAGATAGTAGCTTTACAATAGGCCATCATGACAAGCTCGTCGATGTCTCTAGTTAAATAAATGGTTAAAAGAACAATGTTTTTATAGTATCCAAGAATTTTTACAAGTGTTGACAAATATAATTTTAGTTGTAATTGACATGTACTATTATTTGCATACCATTATGGTAGGATACAGCTGAACTGTAAAATTGTATTATCCTATATCTACCTGTATTCTGTGCAATAAACGATTTTGAATTTGAAAAAAAAATTGAAAAATCTAGCGTACCAAACTCGAGAAATATCACAAATAAATTATTGTGTCCCGACCAGGAATCGATCCCGGTACCTCCGAGTCTAAATTCACGGACCTAACCGCTAAACCACCGAGGCAGACCGACTTTCTGTAGTAATGATGAAATACGCAAAAAGGTAGGTATGCAAGAAAGCTAGTGTTGCCCAAAGCAAGACCAACACTAAGCCAGTCTTGAGCAAGACTTCTGCAAGACTCTTACTCTGACTCAATATATATATTATTTTCCAATAGTACTAAGGAAATCTCTCTCCGCAAACTACTACAAGTATCTCGACAACTACTGCTCTGATTTACTTGATTAACTTTAGACATTTATTTAGTTACTACTAAAAAAACAAAAATTATTTGCAAACGAGCTCTCCCAAGTTCCAAATACTTAAACGTTATTTAATTTTTTCTTAGGAAAAAAAATAATTAAAATTTTACGGACACTTTATTGAAAACAAAAACCTAACCCATAAAAAGAAAATTAAATTAGCAGAATTATATAATTATAGTCTTGCGAGACTCTTGCAACCATATTAGTAGTCTTGTTCTGCTTTTTTAAGACCAAGACCAAGATTGGGCAACACTAAAGCATAGGGACAAAAGTAAGAAAAGGCATTCTCGGTGTGTCGAAAGGATGAGCGAAGAGAAATTGACGAACCAGACAACATAATACGAAAGTTGTGGGTAAAAGAGGCTATGGCAGACCAAGAATCACATATTACGATCAAATAAATAAAACAATAGCTGAAGGTGCATTAAAAAGCCATCGAAACAAAAGGGCATGTATGAAGAGGTTGATGAATGTTGAAGAAGCGAAAGAGGACATCGTGATCGGGACAAGTGGAGCTCAATTGTCTCTGCCTACCCTGCAAGGGATTTGGCTTGAAGATATGTATGTATGTATCTCTAGAAAAAATTAATTCCAGATTTTCACAATGTTTATATATTGTGAAAGGAAGGAATATGTTGTATTGGAACGTATTGAGAGATGCTGAGATTGGAACGCATCTCGGGGGTCGGGGGGAACAAGATGGTTGACAGGAGTGAGAGGAGTTAGGGAAGTTTGTAAACGTGAATAATATTAAAGATACGTGATTTCAAGAAGGTCGTTTTATTACATGGTGGCAGCGGTTGGATATATGGATATGGATACGAAATCGCAAGTTGTGAAAGTGCAGCCGGCGGTCCAAGCGCCGAGCGTGTTTGATTTTAATAAACCTGAAACGTGGGTCACATGGAAGAAAAGGTTTCTCAGGTATATGGAAATATCGGGCAATGATAAAAAAGAGGATCATGAAAAAGTTAATTTACTTCTCTATATAATGGGCGAGGGTTCTGAACAATTAATGTTGCAATTTGGTAACGATACAGGTTATACGGAGCTATTGGTAAAGTTGGAAAATTATTTTTACCCTAAAAAAAATGTCATTTACGAACGATACAAGTTTAATAGTAGGTGTCAGAAGGGCGATGAAACGGTAGATCAGTTCGTAACAAATTTGTACAGCCTAGCGGAAAGCTGCGAGTTTGACTATCTGAAAGAGGAATTAATTAGAGATAGAATTGTGGTTGGCTTAAAAGATAAAAAATGCAGCGAGAGACTGCAGTTAAAGGCGGATTTGAAGTTGCCAGAGGCAATTAATATTGCACGACAATCAGAAATACAGCAACAGGAGTCAAAAATGTTTATGGAGCCACAGCAGGAAGTATATGAGTTGAATAAAGTGAATTTCAAACCTGTTTCCAACAGGGGTCAAGAATTTGGAAACAATACATGTTTTAGATGTGGTCGTAAGGGTCACTATGCAAGAACATGCAGGGTGAGGCTCCCATTTAAGAAGATGTTTAACGCCGGAGAAGGCTCATCACATATGAATCTGGTGGAATCTGGGCATCAGCAGGTACATAATAACTACATAGTGACTATTAATATATATAAAGACAATATATTTAGGTGTATTTATTTATTTATTTATTTATTGGTTTTACAAAATCACAGCATTAAATTAATACATATTTGACGATAGGATTTTGTTATACATTAGCCAAAATGATTTTTATTTTATAGACAGCCCTTAGATTAAATTTGAGCCGAACCCAACATAAAATTAAATTAAATTGAATACAATTTAGTCAAATCATAAATTAAATTAAAGCTAAACATAATACAGTAATATTAAATTAAATCAAAATTATTATCAAAACTAAAACAAAAAGTCAGTAGCGAGTGGAACTAAATCTATATCGTAGGTAAACAAGCAAAAACAATAGCAATAATAGTAAATAATCATCTAACTAATAACGTTATAGACAGCAAGAGAGTTTGTGGATACAAATAGGCATGCAAGTAAGTACAAATCGAGTATTTTTAGTAGTAATATTTGACCAATCGACCGACATAAAAGGTTTAGTAATACATAAAGATAATAATAGATATATATGTATATATATATAATGTAAATAGTATATGTGCAATAGTATATATAGTCATGTGTGTTGGGGTCAGTAGTGTACCTAAGAATGTAGTGTGTATATGTTGTGTGATTTGAAACAAATTTATTTTGTAGGTAGACCAAGCTGTATTAGTTTTTTAAATTTAGGTTTAGAATTGTTAAATAAATCAAAATCAGCAAATATTTTATTGTACTGTTTACGGAGACGAAGGCAGATGGAGTTGGATGCATAGTTTGAACTGACACGGGGAACATGAAACAGAGAGGTGTATCTACTGCGTCTACCGGGAACCCAGAGCTGCAAGGTGGCTGACAACAGTTCAGGACAGTCAATCTTGTTATTGCAGATATCAAATAGGAACAGGGAATCAAGCACCAGTCTTCGGTCGTCCAGTGTAAGAAGTTTATGGTGTTTTACTGCGTCGTTGTAGTCATTGCTGTCATATTTGGTACGAAAGTTAAGGTATTTGATAAATTTACGTTGAATGCGCTCGATGGACTGTTTATAGGAGATATATTGTGGAGACCAAATTGGACTACAGTATTCCAAGAGGCTTCGAACGTATGCGTAGTACAAAATCTTAATACAGTGGACGTCCGAAAATGGGCGGCAGATGCGGATTACAAATCCAAGACTCTTGTATGCTCTGTCAACAATGGATTCAATATGTTGGGAGAATGTGAGTTTTGAGTCAAGGATGACACCAAGATCGCGCACTGTTTCCACCTGGACAATTGGGTTGCCACAGAGACGGTAGGTGTGTAATATTGGCTGTTTTTTTCTAGTAAAAGTGACGTGGTTACACTTGCCGCTATTGACACTGATTCTGTTGGCCCTGTAGTAAAGTTCCAATCTAGATAAGTCCTCTTGGAGCAATATACAATCACTTTCAGACCTGACCTTCATATATACTTTTTTGTCATCCGCGAAGAGGAGGAATTTTGCGTGATGAAAGCAGGTGTGGATGTCGTAGAGGAATGCCACATACAACAAGGGTCCCAGCAAGGATCCCTGTGGAACTCCAGAAGGTATATGGACAAATTGAGAGCGATACCCGCCAACAGCGACAGCCTGGCTCCTATTGGTGATATACGATTTAACCCATCTATGCAGGTCTCCCCTGATACCCAGGTCGAACAACTTGTTGAGCAGGATGGCGTGATCCACACGGTCAAAGGCCTTTTCGAAATCCGTGTAGATCACGTCAACCTGACAGCGCTCATCCATGGATAGAAGTACATCGTTGGTAAATATAGCAAGATTAGTGGTTGTGGAACGCCCTTGAAGAAAGCCATGCTGCTGAAGAGGCAGTTTTCCGGAAAGGAAGGGATACAGCTCTCTGAGCACAATCTTTTCCATTACCTTACCGAGCACATTGAGGATGGAGATCGGCCTATAATGTTCAACGTCTAGTTTGGAACCCTTTTTATGTATAGGAATTATATGAGCGAGTTTCCAAGTGCTCGGAAAGACACCCTCGCGGAATGAGCGGTTGAACAAGATGGATAAAGGGCCAGATAGAACGCCTGCAGTCTCGACAAAGAACACCGGGGGTATAGAATCGCAGCCCGCACCCTTAGCTGTATCTAGCTTATGCAGAAGTTTGTAAATGTGGGATTTTGAAATGCGGATAGAATGTAGGCTGTCGGCGCCCGAAGTTAAGGATGTATTTGGGACGGGTGCAGAGCCTGCCGGGTGGATAAACATTCGCTCAAAATAACTATTAAAGGCTGAGCAGATATCACTGGAGTTGCTGAGTGTGCTACTATCATATCGCATTGTCTTAGGATAATTAGATGTATTCTTGCGTTTAGACTTCACATACGACCACAGTAGCTTAGGATTAGACTTTATGTTACTTTGAGCGTGATCAATGAATTTCCTATAACATGTTTTTTGAAGTTCCTTCTGTCTTCGACGTAACAATGCGAACGCATCATAATCCAGGGGGTTGCCATGTTTTTTCCAGTGTGAGTGGTGGCGCGATTTTTCTTTGATAACTTTGATAAGTACACTGCTATACCATGTGGGATACCGACCAGAATTGATGGTGGTTTTCTTTGGAACATGACTGTCGATAACCTCATAGAGATTTTTATAGAGAAAGGAGATTGCATCGTCCACTGTGCCCGCATTAAGAGATGGTGGCCAGTTAACATTTTGTAGGTCGTTTCTGATTGCATCATAATCACCCTTGTTAAATAGATGGAATGTACGTTTTAGTCTTTGGAGGGGTGCGATAACTATGTCAGTAGCGTCAATTTCGAGAGCAGGGTGGTGTCTATCTTCAGAGATCAATGGGGCCTCACATTTGCATAAGTTTAATGAAAAATTACTAAAAATTAGGTCGAGGGTATTACCACTGGTGTTAACAATGGTATTATGTTGACTAAGCCCAAGAAAGTAGCATTGATTAACAAGCGTGGCACCAGCTACCTGCAGGTCAACAGGACCTCTTCTAAGATAGGTAGCGCCATCGCACTTCCAGACGATTGAGGACAAGTTGAAGTCGCCAGCCAAGAGAAAATAGTCGTCTTTGTATGAGTCAAATATGTTTGAAATCATCTTCTCTAATGCAAGCACTCGGTCCGGCAGCTTGCGGTCAGGTGGCATGTATACGACTGCTATATGTAGGTCATGTTCAGAGCGCAGCGATGCGGCGGGCACTGTGAGCCACAGACACTCGACATCATGGCACTGCCACTCGGGGCGCGCGCGGACTCCGAGCCGCGGCTCGCACAACGCCAGCACTCCGCCGCCCACCGTCGCCGATTCGCGGTCTCGCCGCAGCACATCATATCTGGCACAGTCGGTCAGTTCGGTGTCCAAGATGCCATCACACAGCCATGTCTCCGTCAACAAGATTAAATTGAAACTAGATAGGATAGTATTGTTAAATAGTGTGTTAGTTTTTGTTCTCAGTCCATTTACATTTTGGTAAAAAATGTTGAGGTTTTTCATGAAATAGTTAGTGCTATAATAGTCGTTATGTTAATTGGGACTGATAAGAACAAATGTTTTTATGATTAACTGTAGTGTAGGTATATTTAGTTTGTTTGGGTGAAATGTATGGCAGGTTTATTTGTGAAATTATGTATAAAAGTGGAACTAATGTTGGTGTGGCTACTTGTTGTGGTGTAGGAATGTGTGTGCTTTCTATGTGTAATATATGTGATTTAAATTAAAAGTTCAAAACAATGTGTATTAAGTATTGTCAACAACAGTATCTTAATTTATTTTATTAGTTTTTTATTTAATTTTATAGATTCTAAGAGTTGTATTAATTGGTTAATATAGGTTTAGACAGATAATGATTGTTTAGAATCACCGTTTTTAATAGACCAGAATAAGTATACTAATAGATATAACCAAGACAGAACTCAACAATTACTTAGGACAGTGTAGGGTTAATAAATAAATATATAAGAAATACACTAAATAAATTTATATAATTATTTATCTGTTTAAATTTATATACATAAATAATTGAAATAATAATTATAATAATAATGTAATTTTTTTATTCACAGTTTCTTTAGGTCAGCATTACATGCAATAAGTATTGGGGGAGAATTGTCGTTTTTCCTGAGGTAAATTCGACAATTTTTTGTCCACGTATACTTGTATCCACACTCCCTCGCTTTAATCTTACAGTTTCTAAGTAGGGACTTATTACTAAGAGTCAAATGTTCGTTAATATAGATATTCCGCACTTCGCCAGCTAGTCCAATATCCCTGGTGGTGGTGCTGCGGCACTTCCGCACAGCTGAAAGCAGAATGTCCTTGGTATGTCGGTTCCTGAGGCGGAGCACGATGTTGCGGGGGCGGTCCGGTGTGTCACGACGGGGGCTAACTCGGTGGGCAAACTCCACTTGATCAGGGGATAGATTAACACCAGAGTGCTTGGCTATCCTCGTTATAATGTCGAGTGGTGATTCAGTGTTGGTTTCTGGGACACCCACTACTTCAAGGTTCTGGAGTCGGGACCACTGCTCCTGCTTGGCATAATCACGTTCCAGGGTAGTAATGCGAGATTCAGTCTCGCGTTGATTTTTTATTAATTTATTGTTTTCACCTTCGAGGATTTTTATTTTGTCCCTGAGGTTCTTATTGTCAGCCAGCGCACTTGTTAGGGTTTGTTTCAGACTTTCAATGTTTTGTATGATGGGGGTCAAGGCTTCAGCAATAGCAGTGTGGAGCAGACTCGGCAGGATTTGTTGTAGAATAAGGGGTATTTCTGAAGATAAGGTGCATTGCAGGTCTTCCCTAATTGTAGACACTACTGGTGCGGCACTGGATGTAGCTTGACTCCGATGTCGCCTTGTGGTAACAAAGGAGCACGGCGCGGTTTCTTCTAATTTGGGTGTTGGCACAGTTGGACGAATTGGAGTGTTGGTGTTGTCTCCTTTAGGTAGTTTTGCAAGGCATTCTGGGCATTTCCATCTACTCTGAGATTTGTAAGTCTCGGGCTCAACGCTAACACAAGCTAGGTGGAATGATTGCTCGCAGTTTTTGTGTGTGCATAGAGCTTTTTCATGTGACTTACTTATCGTTCTATTGCAGGCAGCACAAACTGTCATTGTACTGTACGTATGTAGTTCCTAAAGCCTCAATAACGGTGTGTGATGATGAGATATCACTAAGTCAGGCCAAGTAAGTTTGTAGGTTATGCTGGGAAAAGACAGTTCCACAATTGTGATAGTGTGGGGTGGTAGTCTTTTGGGTTGAATTTTTCCGCGAGTATATACGACGAAATCACTAAGTTCAAGACCAGAATTAGATCGATTCACTTTACTTGGTGTACACTTTGACAGTAGGCGTGCGCTAAACTTTGCGTTGCACTTTTCACTTTATTTGAAGGTTTTTAGACAGACTTTCACTAGTTCACTGTCGCGTATTATGGTAAGGCTGCTTGTTTTCGAGATTTCAGACCATAATAATAGTTATTTTACAATTTAAATCCAATTTAAAATCAGGAGCACAAAATTTTTTTTTCTTTTAAATTGGATTTCCTTATTGATACAGGAGCAGATTTAGTTGCGGTGCCAGAATGGTGTGTCAAGGAAGAGACAGAACTACAGCCTAATTTTGTGTGTGTTAATGGACCGGATGGAAGGAAGTTAGATGTTAAGGGATGTTTAGATTTAAAATTACAATATAAGAATAATGATTATATAGGAAAAGTTTATGTTATTAGGAATTTAAGTCAGCCTATCCTGGGTAAACCTGCATTACAGTCTATGAAGGTTGTACAAATTAATGCTGTTTATGAAACTGTTAGATTAAGTGAAACAATTAAGAAGGATTATGTCTTAAAAAAATATCCTTCTTTATTCACTGATTTGGGAGTTTTTGAAGATGTTTTTCATATTACTTTAGTTCAAGATCCACAGCCTTTTATTCAATCTGTGCCAAGAGTTATTCCGATACCATTATATGATAAGGTAAAACAAGAATTAGATAGATTGGTTAAACTAGGGATCATAAAACAAGTAGAAGAGCCGACACAGTTTGTTTCTCCCATAGTTGTTGTTCTGAAAGATGATGGCAATGTTCGAATATGTGGTGACTATACACGGGTCAATAAAAATATATTCCAGGCAAGAGTTTGGTTGTTGCTGATGCTCTGTCAAGAAATCCTTTGAAAGATTTTGATGTTTCAAAAGAGTTTTATTTGGAAAGTTCTATGCAATTAAAGCAAATAAACAGTGTTAGTTTGTACAATGACAGCATTCTACAACAAATATACAATCAGCAAAAGGAATGTTCTTTGTGTGAAATTTTAAAAAAAATTACAATAGACGGTTGGCCAAATAAAAATAAAGTACCTAAAAATGTTAGACTTTATTATCAGTATAGATTTAATTTTACTGTACAGGGAGATTATTTGTTGTATGGCAATAGATTTGTTATACCTAAATCTATGCAGCTCATGATTTTGGGTTTTATTCACCAAGGTCATTTGGGTATTACTAGATGTAGGGCTCGAGCTAAGGGCAGTGTGTGGTGGCTTGGGCTCTCAATTGATATAAAAAACTTAGTGGAAAATTGTTCCCAGTGTATTGAGGAAAGAACTAATAATAGGGAGCCAATGATTTCTGAAGAAATACCCAAACGACCGTGGCAAAAGTTAGCTTTGGATTTGTTTAAATTAAATGATTGTTGGTATTTGGTCATTGTAGATTATTACTCAAGATTTATAGAATTATTTAAGCTAAAAGATTTAACAGAAAACAGTATAATTGTCTGTTGTAAGGAAGTATTTTCTAGGCATGGTATACCAGAAATTGTAAGAACTGATTGTGGTACACAGTTTAAGAGTAATTTCCTACAGTTTGCCAAACAGTACAATTTTGTACATATTACAAGCAGTCCATATTATCCACAAAGTAATGGATGTGCAGAGTCAGCTGTAAAGATAGCTAAACAATTATTAAAGAAAAATGAAGATGTTCATTTGGCATTGTTATCTTATAGGAATACACCTTTAGAGTCTGGATATAGCCCAAGCCAACTATTATTTAACAGAAAATTAAGGGAGCTATTACCAATATTTAGCAAAACATCTAAATGGCAAAAATCTAAACTTCCATTTAAAAAAATATGTAAAGCTAGAAAACTTAGAATTGAGAAATATTACAATAAAAGACATAATGTAAGAAAATTAAGACAACTAAATGTGGGAGAAAGGGTTTGGATTATTGACTTAAGAATTTATGGTAATGTGATTGGTAGATCTACAGAACCTAGATCATATATTTTACAAACAGAAAGAGGTAAATTTAGGAGAAATAGATTCCATTTGATTCCAGCTTCTTTTAGGAATGAAGTGGAACAGTCAATGGTTACCAATGCTCCAAATGTAGAAATAGTTCTTGAAACTGATGAGCATAAACAAAATGCAACTAATAATGTAGGTCAATCTTTACCTGTACCTATAGCTGTTTCTAAAAGGCAAACTAGGCCACCTGTTTGGCACAGGGATTATAATATGGATATTTAAGTTCTAATTAGATTAATTATTATAAGAAAGAAAAAGGGGAGGATGTTGTATTGGAACGTATTGAGAGATGCTGAGATTGGAACGCATCTCGGGGGTCGGGGGGAACAAGATGGTTGACAGGAGTGAGAGGAGTTAGGGAAGTTTGTAAACGTGAATAATATTAAAGATACGTGATTTCAAGAAGGTCGTTTTATTACAGAATACATAGTCATTTGTTAGACTTGAATAGTTATTGTGTTTTAATTTAGTTATAACTTTATTAAAATGTTACGTAGGGTTCCTTCTTGTATTGTGTTAAACTGGTCCACACAAAAGGTTAGTAAAGATAAAAATAAGTAAATGATTGAGGTGTAATGGGTTAAAACATGTTTTTTTATTTTTTTTAATCAGTTTTATTCGTATGATCACGCAATCTTATAAATTTTGGGCCTCGATAAATCTTTAGTGATTTGCTACATCCTGCAGACTATTTTTATAAAAAAATATATTTTAATTCTGCTTTATTTAAAAGCTATTTCGTTCTTAGCAAAAACCAAGAATTAACAATTGATAGATCCGTATTAAGCCTCTAGATTTAGACGCGGAGCTACCGGGTTCGATCCCTGATCGGGACACAATAATTTATTTGTGATATTTCTCGAATTTGGTACACTAAAGACATCGACGAGCTTGCCACTTGTCATGATAAAAAAATATATTAAATAGATACAAAAGATAACAGACACACTAATTAATTTAAAATAATTAATATTGTTAATGAACATGTAAATTATGTAAATGAAGCCGGTGTAATAATATTTTGAATCTAATTCAGAATACAACTGACAATATCTAGTAAAATATAATATTTAGGTAATTGTTTTGTTTCTAACTGAACTTTTGGGCGGGAAATTATTAAATAAATTAACTCTGACATTCATAGATTTTATGTAAATACAAAATGGTGGCTATAAACAGCGCGGGCGCAGTAGGGGACGACATATTTCAAACTTGGTGCATATATGTTATGAATTTAATAACAGTCAGGTGTTTTTGGGTGTTAACGTTTTGTGGTTGCTTTCAGTACCTACACGAGCTTTATGCAACCAAAATAGCTTAACCAATTCTAATTTACATATTTATCAAAATTGTTAAATATAAAGGAAAGTATCATCACGACCGTATCGTCAGTAGCGTCTCTCTCGGTCAGCTTTAAAGTATCATCACGACCGTATCGTCAGTAGCATCTCTCTCGGTCAGCTTTAAAGTATCATCACGACCGTATCGTCAGTAGCGTCTCTCTCGGTCAGCTTTAAAGTATCATCACGACCGTATCGTCAGTAGCATCTCTCTCGGTCAGCTTTAAAGTATCATCACGACCGTATCGTCAGTAGCGTCTCTCTCGGTCAGCTTTAAAGTATCATCACGACCGTATCGTCAGTAGCGTCTCTCTCGGTCAGCTTTAAAGTATCATCACGACCGTATCGTCAGTAGCATCTCTCTCGGTCAGCTTTAAAGTATCATCACGACCGTATCGTCAGTAGCGTCTCTCTCGGTCAGCTTTAAAGTATCATCACGACCGTATCGTCAGTAGCATCTCTCTCGGTCAGCTTTAAAGTATCATCACGACCGTATCGTCAGTAGCGTCTCTCTCGGTCAGCTTTAAAGTATCATCACGACCGTATCGTCAGTAGCGTCTCTCTCGGTCAGCTTTAAAGTATCATCACGACCGTATCGTCAGTAGCATCTCTCTCGGTCAGCTTTAAAGTATCATCACGACCGTATCGTCAGTAGCGTCTCTCTCGGTCAGCTTTAAAGTATCATCACGACCGTATCGTCAGTAGCGTCTCTCTCGGTCAGCTTTAAAGTATCATCACGACCGTATCGTCAGTAGCGTCTCTCTCGGTCAGCTTTAAAGTATCATCACGACCGTATCGTCAGTAGCGTCTCTCTCGGTCAGCTTTAAAGTATCATCACGACCGTATCGTCAGTAGCGTCTCTCTCGGTCAGCTTTAAAGTATCATCACGACCGTATCGTCAGTAGCGTCTCTCTCGGTCAGCTTTAAAGTATCATCACGACCGTATCGTCAGTAGCGTCTCTCTCGGTCAGCTTTAAAGTATCATCACGACCGTAACGTCAGTAGCGTCTCTCTCGGTCAGCTTTAAAGTATCATCACGACCGTATCGTCAGTAGCGTCTCTCTCGGTCACCTTTAAAAGGGTGGTTTCTGCCCACCCCGGAAGGTATACGGTCGCGATCAAACTTTTTTAAAATGACAACATCAAAAAATAATAATTTAGGGTTTCTGGCCTTGTACATGATTGACTGCCTCTGTGGTCTAGCGGTTAACTCCGTGGATTTAGACTCAGAGGTACCGGGTTCGATTTCTGGTCGGGACACAAAAATATTTATTAATGTAAATAAATGCAATAATTTAATATATTTGTGATATTTCTCGAGTTTGGTACGCTGGAGACATCGACGAGCTTGCCACTTGTCATGATTGGCCTATGGTAAAGTTGGCTAAATGTGAATCCGCTATATATATAAGCGTGGTTTCTGACTACCCCGAAAGGGAAACGGTCGTGATGATACTTTACTTTTACATGATTACACTTTTAACGTAGTATGTTAGGTAATAAAATATGATTATTTAATACAAATAGACAAAAGGGCTTTGAAATGGCATAAGTCTATAGGAATTGAAAGTTTTTAACGGTGCATTTGGCCAGGTTAAATTAACATGACGGGTGTTTGAAGAAACCCTGCTGGCAAGATGGCGGGACTCCGCGTCCTGCTGGGGCCAAACAAAAGGGCCATGTCGACGGTGGCCCCAAAAACTCATTTGTCCCGACAATTATAGGTTATTTATTTAATAATAACCTCAGCTCTAAATGCTTTAGTTTGCAAATTCAATGCTATTCGGTTGTTTGGTTCATATAAAAAAATAAAAATAAAACGTTAGAATTGGCTAAAGAATATATCTGCAAGTACGTATATGTATTTATGTTATTATTTTCTGTTTATTTTTGTCGATGTAAAAAATATATATAATATATATTGACTTGTATTTCAATTCAAAATTAATATAAAAACTAAATACTTACATATATCTTGATTATAATCTTTACATGTCATCGAATCCAGGAGAAGATGAACCCAATGTTCCGAGGACTCCGGCGACGTTACCTTGTTGGATGGCAACACTGATCCTCTGAATAAGATATTCGCTACTCAAATATGTATTTATTATAATATAACAATTTATGATATGGTAGAAAGAATAACAAAATATACATAATCATCACGACGATATCTCTTCCAAGCTTTTTTTACATTTAGCCAACTTTACTATAGGCCCATCAGATAAGTAGCAAGCTCATCGATGTCTCTAGCGTAGCAAAATCGAGAAATATCACAAATAAATTATTGTGTCCCGACCAGGAATGAACCCGGTACCTCCGAGTCTAAATCCACGGACTTAACCGCTAGACCACGGAGGCAGTTTCAGTAAAATAGGAAAATCGTTATACGAATATAAATTGTATTTTTTTTCTGTATTTTCCTAGAAAGATAAACATTTCTGAAAGTACACTCAGCTGGAATAAATCTTTTAAAATGTTGTACGTATTGTGCGAGCGAGATGGATGAAACAGCGTTAAACCCTGTTAATGATTGAATATTTTCTATGATATAAAATGTCGGTTACTCCGCACGTGGCACGGCATGCGCACTTGAGTCTTCAGTCAGCAGGACTGCGATCTCCAAGTGGTACTTCACAATCACATCCAGGTGATCCTGCAGTGTCGAACCGGGGACCTATTTAGCGTGCACACGTGACGTCACGACAATAAAACTCCATCCAAGTCAATGGGCAAGGGTTGAAATGATTCTTTAAATTCTTTTGTAGTCAAAGAGATCGTTGAACTAAACATATGGAATTTGGAGTTGATTTTTAAAGGGTTTAGTACATTACAAAAGTACATTAGTACTTTCATAGTTTTTTTAGTTTTCTTGGAACATATTAGTTTTATTACATATTTATTATATGTAAGTACATTTATATCAATAAGTACTACCTACTTCCGAAAATCTTTGCTAACCAACTTTGAATCCTTATAGATCCTAAATGATAATTTGCGATGAAGAATGATACGATATACGATACCTTAACATAATTTATAAATACCTATTCAAAAATTCCTTAACATAGTTAGGATTTTTTTTTTCACAATATAGCGCCTGGTTATCGCCTTACTGAATTTTGAATAATATCATGTCTTTAGTGACACTCGCATGATTAACACGAATCGATTGAGGTGAGAATCATTATAATCAGCCCATGCGTTTGTACTTCATAGTGGTACAAAAGATCAAACATACATACAAACATATGCTGATAAACACATAACCCTTTGAGACGCGCAGTCGGGTCTGGTCAAGAGAAATTAATATGATGTAACTTGCTCTATGTTCGATAGGAAGATATGAAGTAACTTCCCGAATGCTGCCCAGCCTAGCTAAGTTTGAAGATATTTTTTTTTAACCAGTGTGTTCTTCCAGTAATGTTGTATGAAGCAGAGACGTGGACACAGACAGTGGGTCTGATCTGAGTTTTCTTGCGCAGCAAGTCTGAATTATTGTACAGCGGGGAATGCTGCAAGGATCAACAAATCATGGGTGAATGTTTTTATGTATTGTTTAGTTTTCTGCCTTCGTGGTCTAGCAGTCAGCTCCGTGGATTTAGACTCAGAGGTACGATTCCTAGTCGGGACAATTAATATTTATTCATTTAACGGAAGGGAAACGGGCGTGATGATACTTTTCTTTTTATATTAGTTTTAATATAGGTCCGAGATATAGATTTAATATCCGAGATAGTCCATAGGAGACTGGCAACATCACTGGCCTCTGTAAAGCGAGGCTAATACGTTAGCAGAAATAATTGCCAGCCTTCCTGTCTCCGGACCTTTTCGTCAGCCGCTTTCACAACTCCTTAAGACCCTTAAAGCCTTACTTAAAAAGTCAAAATATCTTTATTCACGTAAACCTATTACAGGCATTTATGAAACGTCATTAATTAAATTATTTTGAATGATTCTACTCCTGCTAGTGGAAGACTAAGCAGCAAAATGGTCTAAAGAGCAGAAGACCAGCAGCTTAGCAGATTCGATTAAACTTATATTTAATATTATAGTAGGTACGAGTTATAACAAATAACTACGTATAAATTATTTGTTCAAGAGTAAAAATCGGTTACAAATTGCTGGTTAAGATCCGCGAACCCTCTGAAAGAACAAAGCGTCTTCGTTCTATTGATGACGTCATCAATGGAACTTCGTGAGAAGAATTAACCGTCCTCCATTGAGTTTAGTAAATAGTTGAAGTCAAAAAGTCAGGGGAAAATGAACACATAACATATTGTTTGATTTTGTGCGCAACAATAAGCGAAATGCTGGAATAATTATAGGTCTTAACAATGGCACCACAGTCGACGAGCTGAACACAAATTCCTTCACATTAGCCCTCTGTTCGCTGTTTTGTATGGAAGAATGTAGTTGTCGCATTGACTTATGAATTACGTGGCGGGCCTTTAAAGCTAAAATCTTGGCGAGATGGTTTGGGACCGACAATAAATTAGTCAGTCACAATCACAAAGTATGAAAGAGTCTTGCGAGACTCTTGCGCAAGACCAAGAATAGGAGTGCAAGACCAGGACCAAGAGGGAGACCAGCTGTTCTTTGGGTAACAATAAACCACACGCACAGGCCAAAATATGCATCCACATACCATAGAGTCTATCTAGACACTATCCCTACGCGTACTCATAAATTTGAAGACTCTTACATCTGACTCACGCTGAAGATGTGGGCTCTCCTAGCCGACGTGTGAAAAAACATATTGTTAGGCCGGCATAATGATAGAGATTGCTGTCGGTTATTAGTGGCTAGCGCCACCACCAGGTAAACAATATAAAAAAAAACAAAGTAAGAACTAGTAGGTATGAGCAAAAAAAAAATTTTGTTTAGAGGTGGAGACAACGTCGCGTCGGTTCACTCGGCCACCACGACCTCTCCTGCAACAAGGGCACATGTCGCAATCCATGGCACGTTAGCCTAATCATTTGTCAGGTTGTGTGTAAGGGGCTCGCCAGCTCCAAAACCCAGTGGCATGGCCAGCGTCAATGGCAAGGGGACAGACGGAATGACGCTGGTACTATGGAGGATGGGTCTGACAATAAATGTGGAATGCTACCTGTATGGACAACCTGGAGCCTTCCCAACTGTCCTCGGCGTCTATGGATCCAGTCGCTTATGCATTAGAACCTCAAACACCGGAAATACACCCAGCTTATTGGGAGATGTGTTTTTGCGCCGTTTGGAGTTGAAACTCTCGGGCCGTGGGGACCAATTGGACAGGAAATTTTCAAGGCGTTGTCAAAACAGCTCGTTAACACCCTTAGGATACAAGAGCTGGGAATTATTTGGGCCATTCATTATTATATTATGTTATTGCCATTCAACGTGGTAATGCTACCAGTATATCCTTGGCATTTTGCGCGTTTGTAGTGCTTTGCAGCAAGTTTTTTATTTATATATTTTTTGTTTTAGTATTTAGTTTGCTATTTATTCTATTTTTTATTATTATTTAGTTTGTAATTTAGATTATTAAACTATATTTTTAAAAAAATCTAGAGACGTCCTCTCAGTTCCAAGGAGGCTGGCAACATTTCTTGAAATAAATAATTGCCAGCCTACCTGTCTCCAACCAGACCTTTCCGTCAATGTTTAACAAAAAAAATACAAGTATAATTTCTTGAGACAATTTTGACAAATTTGAAAAAAACGTAAAAAAGAAACGTGGCTATGTTGTCCAAAGTACGATTAAAAATTGTCCAAAACAGTTGCATTGAAAGCCGAGATTTAACATGTAAGTCATTGAATTTGAGTAAGAAAGTTAAAGCATCGCAGGGGTTCGTGCACTTCCGTTTGGTTTCGGATTTCTCGGCCGGTGATTTCTTTTGTATTGTGGATGGTACGTGCGCACACTCAGACCTTTAGCTCCATTTTTGATATTTTTATTGTTTTTTTTTTACATACGACAACGCACGATAAGTGTCAATACTATTTCCTAATAGTAGCACGAGTTGTTGTCGCAACATGTACTTTTTTAGTAAGTTAGAGTTACGTTTATTAATTGTCTTTTTTTTACTTGATTTGTTATTTTCAACATACCTGTAGATGGCGCTACATATTAAGCAAATATATAAATTATAAACAAAAATAAAATGGCAATATATACGAGTAACTACTAAAAAGATAAAAAATACTAAAAACTAATTAAAAATAAAATAAAAAGTAATAAAAAAAATACGTAGAAAATCTAATTTAAATCGCTTCCGTAAATAGTGATTTATGCTATGCTGATTCTCTTATCGATGAAATATACCTCTTGTTAACGGAGCAGACAATTAGACAAGGCTTGATGTTTTTCTACAGATTATAATTGCCACTTGCAAGCTCGTCGATGTCTCTAGGGTATAAGAGCACAAATAAATATTATAAATTATTGTCTCTCGACCGGAAATCGAACCCGGTACCTCCGCGTTAAAATCCACAGACTTAACCGCTAGGCCACGGAGACAGTTACCTAAATTGTTATCTTAAAACTTCGAAATAATCAAAGATCAAATTAATCTGCAAGCCGTGTAACCGTCATTTTGTGACCCTATTCTCTCTCTCTAATAACAGTGTTTTCGGCAATAATAGAGCTTAGTTAGGGGGTCAACAAATGAACTGCCGAGTCTCTGTTCATACGATATCTGTGGGAAAACATAAAACAATAACGTCTTTCAAGTGAATTGTATTAAAACCGAAATAACATGATGTATGACGAGAATAATTATTATTGACACGGCCTCCACGATCTAAATTTATAGATTTAGATTGACATAATGAATTTACTTATTAGTTGTAAGATGACACGGCCTCTTTACAGCAATTAAATTATTTTGAATGATTCTACTCCTCTAGTGGAAAACTCAGCAGCAAAGTGGTCCAAAGAGTAAGCTGTTAGCAGAAGACCAGCAGCTTAGCATATTTCAGTGGCCTGTTAATATTTAATCTGACTGAGAAAGGATTTTGCAGGGAAAACTCAGCTATATCAGATTTACAAAATAAAACATATACAGAATTACACAACAATACAATTCCGTTAACAAACTTATTATACCTTAGTTCATAAAATATTTTTTATGCAATTGTTCTTTGTACAATTCCTACTTGTGATATCTCGAGTGTGATTCGCTAAAGACATCGACGAGCTTGCCATTCGTCATGATGGGTCAAAGTAAATAATTCGGTCGTAATGATGCTTACTTTTCTTGAAATATTTTAATTAATGCCTCCATGTCTTCAATTCCTGGTCGGGACACAATAATATTTATTAATTTAATTAATATTTAATTTATTTGTGACATTTCTCGAGTTTGGTACGCTGGAGACATCGACAAGCTTGCCACTTGTCATGATTGGCCAATAGTAAAGTTGGCTAAATGCGAATCAGCTTCTTTATAAGCGTGGTTTCTGACCACCCCTAAGGGTCGTTTACTTTACTTACTTTTTTATAAACTGAATTAGTTACAACATTTTAGTTACCAACAGAATATTTTTTATCAGCAAGGAATCGAATCTGAACGAACCACGAACTTAAGACTAACCGCTAGAGCACGAAGGCAGTTAAGGTTAGGATTTGTTACAAATGAAATTGTTTAGTGTCACCATCGGTAATCGAATTCGATACCTACTTTATCGTCAACATCGTAACCGTGTCGCTGTTTTACCGATAAGTTAGAAAGCTTCAAGTTTTTTATTTAATTACTGCTTTCACAAATAATTTGAAAGTAATATTATGGTCGGCGCTGGCCGGCACAGTGGGGTTGCACTTTTAATTAAACCCTAAATTATTGTTCACCTTCATTAATTCTCTGCTCCCGGTCCCGACGCACTAATGACTTTAATTTTTTTTGTATCATGGTCTTTAGTAATAAAATAAACCTTTAAGGTTTGGGCACACTAGGTTAGCATATAAATTTTATTCGTTTATTTTCTGTAATTAGGCATAGGACAAAGAAAAATCTGCCCTAAACCTTCACTATTAGAGATGGGTCTTTCAAAACGTATATTTGGAGAATTAGGCCTACACTCGCCACGCTGGCCAGACGAGTTGGCGAGGATCTGAAGTCATTTTTTATTATTATTAGTTAAACCGGGACCGACGGCTTAACGTGCTCTCCTAAAGAAAGAAAGAAAGAAATATTTATTTGCTTTAGAATTTGTGTAACAATGGTGTTTACAAAATATTATCTCAACAAATTCTACCATAGTATGGTGTACAAATTAATGTACTCAGCACGGGAACGGTGATGTTGTAGATCTATGACAAATGTACGTAAGAAAAGTGTATTTCTCATTGGTGCATGCTGGGGAGTTGAACCGAGCTTTGTGTTTTTTTTTGGAAAAACATGCATATTTATTTATTTATTTATTTTATAATCTAGAATAAAAATAAAAAACTTAGTTTTTCTTTATTTTTATTAGTAATAAATCTTAAATTACGGTGCAGAGAAGTTTTCCTAAAAATACAAATCCACTCATACAGAGCCTAATCAAGTAGGTAGCAAAAAGTCGACGACCGCGCGAACGTTGTCTGACGTCATTGCTTCTCTCTCCATTGCGTCTCACGGCTGTAAGCGACATCAAATAATTCTCGTAATAACACTTGTTCATAGGATAATGATAATTATCTTTTTAAAAAATATACCTTTTTTATTTCAAAAAGTTTTTACAATTACACGTGGTATAACTGTGAATACAATAAAACCCAAATCGCCATACAAGATGAAATATCCTTTACAATAAGTACATACATACATACATATCTTCACGCCAAATCCCTTGCGGGGTAGGCAGAGACAATTGAGCGCCACTTGACACGATCACGACATATCTCTTTCGCTTCTTCGACATTCATCAACCTCTTCATACATGCCCTTTTATTTTGATGGCTTTTTAATGCACCTTCAGCTATTGTTTTATTTATTTGATCGTGATAGGTAAGTCTTGGTCTGCCAGGGCCTCTTTTACCCACAACTTTCGCATTATATATCTGGTTCGTCAATCTCTCTTCACTCATTCTTTCAACATGTCCGAACCATCGGAGCATACCTTTCCTTATTTTTGTCCCTATGCTTTCTTTAATACCTACCCTTTTGCGTATTTCGTCATTACGTATGCGGTCCGTCAAAGTGACGCCGCATATCCGACGCAACGACCTCATTTCTACTGCATTAACTCTACTCTCATGCGTATTCTGACATATACACGTCTCGCTTCCATACATATAATACAATAAGTACTCGTATATTATAATATTAAGCAATATAATTTTACAGCGGTTTACCATGACACCATGTTTAAACCTTTTATTACACGTACATAGTACATAAAGTGTGCTGATAATGAACAATTGAGGCAGAGTTGAGTCGAAGTCTCCGTGGTCTCCACACTCGAGAGTCGGGGCGGGCGACGAGGCGCGGGCGCTTGAGTAGCGCGCTGCATCTGGGTATTCTTTAGCATGGCAGTGTGATAACCTAATGTAATCGACGCAGAGTCAAAGCCGAGGCTCGACCATATTGTCATGTATAGTTTAGACGTATTGGAGTGAGCATCTCCACTCAACACGATGACCACGTCTAAACGGCGGCCGCCCATTAGCCTCGACTTCACAGTGAGCGACTTGTTTTAGTAGGCCCGATGTATTAATTGATTTGATTTTATCCATAAATGACAGCACACTGCTTGTATGATGTACGTAAGCGTAACAATAGTATAAGAGATTTAAAATACTTAGTAATTGACTCAGTTGCACCTTAATCTCTACCTATACGATCTGTAGCTGTAGCACGCAAAATCTCTATTAAGTTTCATTTTAGATGTTAAATGTTCAGATATCGCTGTCAACTTGTGTTTCGTTACGTCGCATCTGATTTCGCTGTCTGAAATTGTACATGTTCTCGATCGATAACAGAGAAGATACCGGTGTACCCAAGCCTTAAATTTTACGGTATATTATGATAAAACAAATATAACTATTATCTTAGTTTAATTAATTTGTAACAGGTGAAATTACACAATTAATTTGTTGGTGATGGGATGAGTTACAATAGCAAATGTGTTCTATGGCCAAAAAATTTGATAGTTTTGACAGTTACAACGGTACCGTTAACTAAGCTTTTAAAATTATCTATTTCTATTCGGATCTTTAGGTATTCTTTTAGTTTACTTCATACTAGCACGATATGTGACCTTGCCCCCACCTGATGGTAAGTGGCGGGCAAGGTCCATGAATGTTAGCACCTGGAATCAGACACCATTCCCTAACACTATGCCGGCTTGACTGGGTAAGACGACAATTAGAGCCTGATCCCGGAACGTGTGGACTTTACTGGGATTATCGGCACAAACGGTGGATACTTCTCCGTCGCGGCAGACTGGGCTAATTACCACAATCAGTCCGCCTACAACCTATTTTTTGTTCTCGTTAAAAGTATGCCAATATCAACTCCCGATTACCATACTTCCGCTTCTTTTTTTTTCATTTCATTTCATTTCAGCACCTCGAACGGGGTTACATTTTTCATGACTCTATTTTGAGCGTAAATTCTAAAATTTATCAGTTAACCGATGATTTATTTAAAATTAAAATTATTATTTTCGACATGGTTGACATTGTAACTCTTGGATACAGTCATATATATTATTTAATTTAGGTACGGTATTTGTAATATTATTAATTAAAAATAAAGTCGATTCATAATATAAATTATAGGTGGACGGAAAGGTAAACAATCTTGCAAAATATTCTTTAACATTGTTGCTTTAAATAATCACTTATGTCTTAATCTAAGAATTTATAAATAAACTCGTGGCTGTAAAAGGGCCGTGTCAACTTATTATCTAAATAACAATATTTTTTATTTATTTATTTAAAAACTTTATTGTAAATCTATACAAAAGGCAAACGTAATGCCGCAAGACATTCTCTTCACGTTAACCTTTGGGACATTGGGACATTTAAATATAAGTACGGTGCAAATAGAGAAATAAAATATTAAAATTAACATACATAGACAACTATAATATATACATATATATAATATATACACATACATACTAATACTACATAAATATAATTATATATTAATACATAAATACCTTAATGTTAATAATAACTACCTACAATAGATTAAAGTCAGTAGAAAGTTAAGCTAGGGACTTGTAAAAATGACTGTACACTCTTTTCTTGAATATTGGTCTGCTAGGTGCTTGTCTGACTTCAACAGATAGGTTGTTTCACAGAGATGAAGATGACACAAGAAAAGATTTGGAAACAAAATTTGTGTGATGGTATAATATAAATATTAACTAATAAAAATAAAAAATCGGATGGTGGCTGTAAAGAGGCCGTGTCATCTTACAACTAATATATAAATTCATAATGTCAAATAATCTAAATCTATAAATTTAGATTGTGACTGTAAGAAGGCCGTCTCAACTTACTTTCTAAATAATGATTACCTTAAACATCCATTTCCTCAGTGTAGGTCTTTAATAATTTTAGAATTTTGTAAGTAATTTTAGTCATAGAGTGTAACTTGTGTTTGTGTTTTAACAATTTATGCACGAACGGTGTTATTTTCATAAAATCTTTAATAACGTGCCTACGCTGGGAGAGTTTGGAAAACTAACATACGACACAAGAGGCAATATTTCATCGAATTTTCCTTTATTATTCATTTATTTATTAAGGGGCTTTGCTATAAATTGCGTTAAGTGGGGGCGGTTGGAGCCATGCAGGGCTCCACGGGGAGGCCTATAACGCTCCAGGAAAAACTCGCTCGACTCATAAGTGCCTTTCTCGATGAAACTATAGCCATGTAGCGTTCATACAGAATTAAAGACAACGTCATGCTTCATACGTGACGTCAGTCCCTACCACTGTCACACTTTTATACCAAATCGAAGTCACTATACCTGCTGACGGCTGACCTTCAAAATAAAACTGATACATTCGACTCTATTGTAAACTTGAATCACAGAGACTTTATTTGGTGCAACTCTAAAGAGTGCATTTTTTTATATATTTCTTTATACTAGCATGACATGTGACCTTGCACCTACCTGATGGTGATTGGCGCAAGGTCTATTATTATTATATGTGAAATAGGGTGGGACTACTCGTCACCAAGTCACTGCGACCAGTAGTGATCTATTGTGACCTCCTTAGACTATAGTTCTTTCGCTAGCCCTACGGCTTCAAAGAACTTTAGTATGGGCTTAGGGGCGAGGCGTCGCACCTCCTTGGGGCTTAAATTGTGAGCACCCAAGATGGTGCTTCGCTTGTGATGCAGGGCATAACAATCGCAAAGGAGATGGACTGGTGTCTCAGACACTCGCGACATTAGTTTCTTAAAGTTCGGTAACCACTGGTTTCTTTGTTTACATCTTGTTTCTGGCTCTGATAAATGCCGTATAGCGTATTTTATTATTTATAAAGTGGATTTCATTCGGATAACTGATCGGTGAAGCTCTTCTACGGATCTTATACAAATATTAATGTTTATAAAAACAGATGTAAACAATCAATAGATAGTTTTCTTCCTGTTTTTGAAATGTGACCCTAGTAATTAGATAAAGTTTAGGCGATAATGACCACGTGTGGTGGGCGGGCGGGGGCGGGCCCGGTGTGAACGCGCCCTTAATTAATTAACAGCGGAACAAACGCACGATAATGCGTTAACCTTCAAAAACTGTTGCCGTGGGAAATATATATGGGCAATAAAATTATATTCAGTTGGTTTTTATAACATAAAAAGGGCGACGCACGATCGATCGTTAAAAGCTCGACGTGTCTATTAAATGTCTTCTCTAAATTTTATAGACGAAAACTATAATAAAAAATATATATATATAATCTACAATGTCTACGTCTAGGAGCTCAAACACTTAAATAAACGCTGCAACGTCGCCGGGGCATTCGGCCACCACGGCCCTTTCTGCAGCAAGAGCCCGGGTCGCATCGCAAGGCACGCCAGCCTCCATGACGTCATTCGTCGGGTCCTTCTGTCTGTGGGCTCGCCAGCAATCTTAGAACCCAGCACACGGTTGCCAAGAGGCTGGTTACAGTAAAACGATGTTTAATGAGGATGGGAATGCACTTTATTTTTATTGTTTTATTGTGTCAAAAATAGGGAAACTGCCTTCTGGAGCCCAGAATTTCTTTTCCAGAAGGCAGTGCTCACTAACTAAAATTATTTTATTATGATCCAATAAATGTTATATTATTTTATTTTTTATTTTAGTGGCATGGCCCGCGACGATGGCAAGGGGCCTGATGGAATGACGTTAGTACCATGGAGGATACGTTTTCCTTTAGTGTGGGATGCCACCTGTTTCACACCTGTCCTTGACATCAAAGAACCCAGGCGCTGCTGCATTACAAGCAGATAACCTCAAACAGCTGAAATACACCCAGCTTTTATTGGAAGAGTTGTTTGCGCCGAGTTGAAAATTTTCAAGGTGTTGTCAAAACAGCTCGTCAACACATCGGGATACAAGTGAGCCGGGATATATTTGGGCCAAAGGATCGGCATTGTCATTCAACTGCTGCCAGTATCCTTGGCACTTTTCCAAATTGGTAGTGATTTGGAACAATTTTTTTTATATATATTTTTTTGTTACTTTTTTGTTTTAGTTTTAAGTAGTTTATATATTAAATTACAATAAAGAAAAACTTAATTAATAAAATGACTAAAAATAAAGTATGTACAATGTTTTTATAACGGACAAGTATAACATTATTTCTCTAATTCTTATGAAGGATAAAACCACATACAGATTTATAACTAAAAGGGAAATGGTCGGGGTGGTCAGAAACCACGCTTATGAATAAGCGGATTCACATTTAGCCAACTTTACTATAGGCCAATCATGACAAGTGGCAAGCTAGTCGATGTCTCCAGCGTACCAAACTCGAGAAATATCACAAATAAATTCAATATTAATAAAATGAATTTTTATTTACATTAATAAATATTTTTGTGTCCCGACCAGGAATCGAACCCGGTACCTCCGAGTCTAAATCCACGGTACTTAACCGCTAGACTACGGAGGCAGTGATGATACTTTTCTTTTCTAAAATAAGCCTAAAAAAAACAAATGCTGCTAAAAATCCCTATTTCACGTGAACGAGGTCGCGCGCACAGCTAGTACTAAATAAAGGAAAAACATGACGCGCACAATACCTTCATTTGCTAAAGATAACATCTTTATTCACATTAATTTATTATCTAGTTAAGTGTAATTGCGAGAAATAAGAGAAATCATGTTATTATTAACCCCCCTTTTCGTCAATAGGCTTGATTACGGAGATCTTGATAAACAACCCCTAACCCTTAACAATACAATATCATTACAACTGATAACGTTACTATTCTCACAACAATTTAAAGGGATCATCACAAATGGAATACCATGCGGGGTGGTCAGAAACCACGCTTTCTTAGGATTTTAGCAGCGTCATGAGTACCGACGTAACCGTAGACTTTCCCAATCGGCTAGGTTAGTATTTTTTTTTTTATATTTATAATAAGAATAGGCAGATGGAAAACTGATAATTGTTTATTTAGGTTAAGTTACGATGGGGCTGACATGCTCAATTTGGGTAAAAGCCCCTAATAAAATATGAATAAAAAAAATAAAAAAAACCATAGACTTAGGATCGTCGTCTACGAGTATATCTATGGACTTACACCCGTATTCTAAGACATTTCCTCAAAAGCTAGTCCACTCAAAATTGCCTTTAAAATAGCGTCGAATGTACAAGCTTACGGCTTACCTTCAAAATATAACTGGTACAAATGGCTTTATTTTTAACTTTAATCGTAATAATTATAGACCTTATTTTCGTTTGACAGTTGGAAGGAAATGTTAAGTGGAGTTTACAGGTTGACAGAAGTATCATCACGACCGTAACGTAGTTTCGCAGTGGTCACTAACCTCGCTATTGAAGAAGTGGGTTCACAATTAGCCTTTACTATAACTTTGCTACAAACCCATTATGAAGTGGCAAGCTCGTCGTTGTCACTAGCGTACCTAACTCGTGAAATATCACATATAAAAATATAATTTTATTCGTGGGTCGAAATGCACGGACTTAACTGTTAGACCACAGAGGCAGACCAGGGTAAGAAACCAAACAGTATGAGAATCATAGCTAAACCTCGGCTCGGTATTGACGGTAATTCATTCTGAATTAGTCATTGCCAATAATAGTCATGTTTAACGTGCACTTTTAAATTGATTATTTCGTTGTTTTACGCACAATATGCCGACTTGCGAGCTACGGAAGTGTAAAACACGTGATAGGCCGGACTATAGCATTTTTTCTTTTTTTCTTTGTTTTACACTAATAAACTTTGCGCCCACCTGGTGGTAAGTGGCACACGAAGTCCATGATTGTTAGCAACGGAATCACTAACTAGTCCTAACACTATGCCGGCTTCACTTGACATGACGGAAATTCGAGCCTGATCCCAAAACGTGTGGATACACTTTAATGGGTTTATCGGCACAAACGGTGGATACTTCCCCGCTCCGGCAGACTGGACAACTTACCACCTTCAGTCTGCCTACCACCTATAAATCGTGTTGATACTTTTTTACTTTTTTTTGTTATATATTTAATGTCTCTGCCTAAAAAGTATATATTAAAGACATTCGAAGTAATATACAACCAGTATAAAATAATTACAATATAAAAGCTACCTAAATAATAAAATTAAAAATAAACTAAACTATAAAATAAAAAATGTCCTCTAGAGACGTCCGAGATAGTCTCAAGGAGACTGGCAACATTTCCCCTCTGTATAGCGAAGCTAATACGTTGGCAGAAATAATTGCCAGCCTTCCTGTCTCCAGACCTTTCTGTCAGCCGCTTTGACAAATCCCAGATGGTTCTAAGATTGCGGGTACACGAGCAGTGACAAGAGCCCTTCGGATGATGTCGTTGAGAGCCGCGTGACGAGGAATGCGGCCAGCACTTCTAGCACAAGAAAGCCCGTGATGTCCGAGATGATCGACTGGTTCTCTGCATCGACACTGGTATTTATTTATTAATATTGTTATTTTAATTATGTCATTTAGGTTACTTTGATAACATACATAAGTTTTTTATATTTTTTATTTAGTTTTTAAGTGACAACGCCCTTTTACAGCTGCTTATCTTAAATAATGTAATATTTATTAATATATTTTGTGACATTTACTGACATCTAATTTAATAACGTAGGTTTAAGTAGTATAGTAACTGACAACGCTCTTTTACAGCAGCATCTACGAGTATATTTAGGGAGTGTATAATTTACATAGTTTTAATTTGGTAATGACGACGGCTGTTCTTTGCACTCATGGTCGATCTTTTGCTATCCTTCCATGATATGTAAACTGTTAATTGTATAACTGACAAAACCAAGTGTACGTCATGTATCTTATGGTGAATAAATGAATTGAATTGAATTAACATCACAACAACTCGTGCCGGCATAAGTACTTACACTCAAGTACTTACAAATGAAATTAATCTCTCGAAAATGTTAGAGTTCAACTTTTTAAACGATTGCTCTATTTGAAAATAGAAGCAATTTGTCGCGTCGTATTCGTGTCGTAGCGGTGCCTTTGACGGTGTTTTTGTGGGCGGCATCCCGGCGATTGGCCGCGGTGGAGGTAGTTGAATTACCCGCCATTGTGACCACGGAACGGCAACGAAACTAAAACTCATTCGACTGTAGCAATGTACCTAGTTTTAAAACAGTATTGAAGGTAATATTCAAGTTTAGGTCGGCACTAAGTAACTCCTTGGGTCATGTTTTCTTATTAGTGAGGGTCGTCAAAATCCGAAAAATTGGTGTGCGTCTTGATGACACGCGTTCCCGTCTTCAACATCATGCACAGCATCATGGACGCTAGTGTTGGTGGTGGAGCGAATTTAGTCGGACCGGTCATAATAGTAATTTAAATTAAATAAATAAAATATTAATAATACTAAGGATAGGGATATAAGTCCCGTCCGCGTGGAATGGTGGCAAGAACGCTGCGCTGGCTGAATTTCCCCGCTAAATCGCAAAATCAGTATTGTGTGAAGAAAGAGCCAGCCCTCTTGTCACCGGATTATATACCTATAAACATAACTGTGTAGTAATATAGTAATATAACATAATATGTAGCGAGGCTGATACGTTGGCAGAAATAATAAATAAGTGAAATAGGTTTTCTTATTAATTATTTAATATTGTAATTTGTTTATACTGTTTGTATATTACTTAAAATAAATAAATTGTTATTTTTTTTTTTTTCAAATAGATAAGACTATAAAAACTTCATCGGATACATGAAAAAAACTTCCTTTGATAGAAATGGAGCGGAATAGTAGAATCGTGTACGTTTGAGTCCGTTTCGAATCAACCAACACTTCTTTCTATCATTTGCTTTTTGCCGTGGCATGTGGCCTCAGTGAGCCGATACCGTCGACGTAATTTTATTGGTCCAGCCTAACAGCAAAGTAACTCAAAACGTAAGAAGTACAAAACTTTGGGATCAAATATTAATTATTATGGAGAATAATTCTACACGTAATAGTTAATTTGAAATTAGACTAAAATCATTTTCTAACAGCTAACATTTGAGACAAGTGAGTAGCGATTGTAAGGTGCATGACCGCTAAATGTTTGAGATAAAGAGATAAATATAAAAAAAATATGTGACTAAAATAGTTGTCTTAATTTGTCCATAGGACCCTCATAAGACATAAATCAATCAATTATCAATCGCACATCATGTTATGCGACAGTAAAAGTCACTTGTCAGATACGTATTTTAATGGCTTCACACTAGCCATATGAAGGACACGATCGAACTGAAGTATTTTTTTGTCATTCTTCGCAAGGCGACTGACTGTACACAATGAACATTGATGAAGCATTTGTAGTGACGTATTGTTTTAGACGCGTTCTTCCAGTAATGTATACGGAGCAGAGACGTGGACATTGACAGTGGGTCTGATGCATAAGTTCAAGGTCGCTCAGCGAGACTCTAAAGAATAAAGTCCAAAACGTTGACATCCGTCAAATAACCAAAGTTACCGACATAGTTTTCAAAATTAGCAAGTTAAAGTAAAAGCAATAGGCTGGGCACGTCTGACGCAGAATCGATGAACGATGGAGTAAACGGGACCTGCAGTAGAGACCACGTACTGAAGACACCGTTCACACACATATCCACCGTTCATGCCGATAAACCTAGTAAAGTGTATCCACACGTTTCAAGATCAGGCTCGAATTGCTGTCATACCCAGTCAAGTCGGCATAGTGTTAAATACTAGTTAGTGATTCCAGTTGCTAACATTCATGGACTTCGTGTGCCACTTACCATCAGGTGGGCGCAAGGTCACATGTCGAACTAGTAAAAAAAAAATATTACAGTTACAGTTACGTTCATGACATTAAAAATGTATAAGTGTATTGATGCGCTTAATGCGCAGAAGTTTAGAGTTTTGTGACATGAAATAGTTGGTCTCATTATTGTTTCGTCCTTAGATCACGAGTATGTGGAACTTCATCCCTGTGGAACAACCTTCCTGTTGAAGTCAGACAAGCACCCAGCAGACCAATATTCAAGAAAAGAGTGTACAGTAATTTTTATAAGTCATTAGCTTAACTTTTAACTGACTTTAATCCATTGTAGGTAGTTATTATTAACATTAAGGTATTTATGTATTATTATATAATTTTATTGTATTATATTTATGTAGTATTAGTATGTATGTGTATATATTATATATATGTATATATATATTATAGTTGTCTATGTATGTTAATTTTTAATATTATTTATGTTTCATTTTATTATTTTATTTCTCTATTTGCACCGTCATCATCATCATCATCATCAGCCTGTATCTCTCCACTGCTGGATGTAGGCCTCCCCTAAGGCTCGCCACTTAACGCGATCTTTCGCTACCCTCATCCAACCCCCACCAGCGACCTTCTTTAGGTCATCTGTCCATCTGGCGGGGGGTCGTCCCACTCTGCGTCTTCCCGTACGTGGTCTCCACTCTAGAACCCGTTTGCCCCATCGATCGTCGGTTCTGCGGCAGATGTGTCCGGCCCATTGCCACTTCAGCTTGCTAATTTTAAAAGCTATGTCTGTAACTTTCGTTCTCTGACGAATATCAACGTTTCGAATTCTATCCACCAGAGATACACCAAGCATAGCTCTCTCCATGGCTCGCTGAGCGACCTTGAATTTATGGACCAGACCCATTGTTAGTGTCCACGTCTCTGCTCCGTACGACATTACCGGGAGGACGCACTGGTTAAAGACCTTAGTCTTTAAACATTGTGGTATAGACGATGAGAGGATGTGCCGGAGTTTCCCGAATGCCGCCCATCCTAGCTGAATGCGTCTGTCGGCTTCTTTGCTGAAGTTGGCTGCTCCTAATTGGATAGTCTGCCCGAGGTATACGTAATTTTGCACAACTTCGAGAGTGTCGTTTCCTATGCAGATTGGCCTCGGCTTGACATGATCATTGAACATGACTTTCGTCTTGTCTAAGTTCATTTCGAGACCAACCCGCTGGGATGCTACGTTTAAGCCGTTCAGCATTCCGCTAAGATCCTTGAGTGAACTGGCCATAATGACTATGTCATCCGCAAATCGGAGGTGTGAGATGAATTCTCCATTGATGTTTATGCCGCAGTAATTTGCACCGTACTCATATTTAAATGTCCCAATGTCCCAAAGGTTAACGTGAAGAGAATGTCTTGCGGCATTACGTTCGCCTTTTGTATAGATTTACAATAAAGTTTTTAAATAAAAATAAATAAATAAATATGTACCAACCCAAACATTACGTCTATGACCGATAGCTTATTATTAATTATCTATCTCGTTTAATACCGACGTGGTCGAATCGATCGTCTTGATTAAAATATCTACATAATAGGCCGGCATAATGGATGGTACGAGAGTGGATGTCGGCAACAATTAAACAACTGGCGCGGCACAACTTTAGCGGTTTGTCTTCTGTAACAATATCGCTTGTACCATAGAGTAATTGGTTTTCAATTAAAATAATGTTGCATAAATATATATCATATAACTACCTCCGTGGTCTGGTTCCTGGTTCGATTCCTGGTCGGGACACAATAAAATTTATTAATTTAAATAAATAAATAAAATTAATAAGTACTTCATTTAATTGTGATTATTCTCGAGTTTGGTACTCTAGAGACATCGACGTGCTTGCCATTTGTCATAATTACTATAGCGTAAAGTTGGCTAAATGATATTCGCTAATTAAAAAAAAAAGCGTGGTTTGGCGGAAGAAAGGCGGTCGTGGTGATAATTTTAAAGTACTATAGGTTAGTTAGCCGATGTTAGGTCAAATCTCGTGTTCGATGTTTAAGTGTATTGCTTCATTACCTACTGTATAATTGGACGTAGTTACGCAAAAATTATCCAATCAACATTATATAAATTTTAAGTAATTATAGGCCATTAAAGTTGGAATTTATATTAGTCCATCAATGTCCAGCAGCTATAATGTTAAGCGCTATTCTGTATTTATAATTTTGTTATTTTATTATTTAGATAAATAAGTAGATAAATGTTTTTTTTTTGTTTGTTTTAATAATAATAATAATAATTATAATAATGATAATACTATTATTTAAAGTTTGTTTATTTATATTGTATTTGTTTGACGAAATGTTAATTATATTTATAGTATAGAATTATTGTATGACTATTGTGGGCAGATTGTTTAAAATTTAGGTAATGTACATCACCTCTTTATAGCAATGTAAACAATCTTGACAATAAAGAATTTTGAATTCGAGTTTTTGAGAATTTTCTCTTTCCAAATGATGGTTATCATGTACTGCTCCAGATTCACCAATATGTACTATAAAATTATATCGCTTTATATCAATATTGTAAAAATTGACGTGTAAAAGTGCAGAATACGTATCTTTTTGTCCTATGCCTACTTGCAAAATAAAAGAATTGAATTGAATTGAATAAATATATCGATGGATTAGTCTAAAAAGGATTGCCCGATACCAGGCCCCAACTTTATTTTAACTTAAAATAACAGATTTAATTATAACATCTCTTTTACCCCAGCATTAAAATATAATTTAATTGAATTGTTTAAGATTTTTTATATAATTTAATTAAATAGTCAACTGGTTGAGATATATATTTTTTTTGTTTCTCTTTTCCCGATGGATGATGAATGAGATGATAGGGAAGGCAAAGGGTCTAGCCCATACAGCCAAGTCTGACGTAATATATCTTTCTTTTTCATGAGTTAATGAGGTCATCATCAAATTCCAAAATTAAAATTCATAATTAAATTTGTGGAAAATAGTGGATTGGATCCTTTTTGCGTAACTGCCTCCAATTATTCATGACCTCAGCAGGGTGGTCTCAGCGCCGTTGTTTTTATAAATTAGCTCAAGTGCAGAAAGTTGTGTGTCAGTTATAAATTGCTACAAAACAAGACGCATTAAATTAATTGAACTTAGTTAGTATGTTACATGTATTAAATGGCTTCCTCAGAACGCTTCTCAGAACTCTGTATAGGGAATACAGTTTATTGTTAAACTCATGTTAATGTGAAGTAACTACTTACGTACTTTATTGTTCGCAATATAAATATTAAATATAAATAAATATTTCCAGACAGGTCACACAGCGCCATCTAATTTCCGTGGTAAGCTACGAGGCATTATACAATGTACAACTTGCCCCCGATGAGAATCGAACCCACGACCTCCCGAGTTCACGGCAACGTTTGTTACCACTAGACCACGGAGGCGGTCAAATAATATTTTGAACTTAAAACTTAAATCAAAATACTTATTTATAAGACATGGTTAGTAACATGGTCTTCCTAAATCAGATTAGGACTTAGATAAGATTTAAGAAAAAAAATATATATAGGTATAATGTTATTTTACTATATAGTCTATCCATCAGTTTTAAACTCGACGATGTCTCTAGCTTAGCAGTCTTGAGAAATATCACAAATAAAAGAGATTGCCCAAAACCAGGCCCATTTTTTTTGCAGCGTGCGTCAACTAATATTTTGTAGTATTCAATAATCATAATTATTTTCTGTGTTTTTTTTAAACTTAATATAAACATTTGTATTACCCCAGCATTAAAATATAATTTAATTAAATAGTCAATTGGTTAAGCTTTATGAATTGATGATTGTTGTTTGTTCTCTTCTCCCGATATGGATGATGAATGAGGTGATAGGGAAGGCAAAGGGTCTAGCCCATACAGCCAAGTCTGACGTAATAGATCTTTCTTATTCATGAATTAATGAGGTCATCATCAAATTCCAGATGCTGCAGAATTTTATGCTTTTCTTGGAGTCCCTCGCGGCACCATAGCTCAAACACGTCGTTTAAAATATGGGAGTTGAGAGCGCGGGAAAACCGCAAAAAATAAACTGCAATTTGTGCCCCATATTTAAGTTTATTTTAAAAAAAAGTTATCAAATACGAGTTCCACCGTGGCACCAACGCTGCAGAAACAGCTCCAAGGATTAATGATGTGTATGGCGCAGTTACTGTAAAAGAAAACTCATCTTTTCAGGTCTTCTTTAACCAAAATGTGTTGAGTCGATCTATAAGATATATTGAGTGCCTCTGCCATTTCGATGATTGAAGACTCGTATGACACCAAAACACTTCTGCAATATTTTCAACGATTCAAACACAAAATTACAGCAAAGTCGTGGTTAATATTTTTTTTCCATAGTAAAAAACGCCACACAACTTTTCGTCTCATAAACAAATAGCTGCCAAACACACACCAATTGACATATGGCGCTCAAAGTTCACACGAACATTAACAAAGGTTCTACCAATCTAGAAAAATAAAACTTATTCTGTTTGCAATTTAAATGTACCAGTCCGGGTCAAATTTAATCAGACCTTGTATATATTGTGTGCTAGACTACAAGGCAGATGATCAATATTTCTCGTATTATTGACTTGGATAACGTTATCAAAAAACCAGTGTAATATCTGTAGCTCAATTCGTATCTAAAAACGGCATTCAATTACAATTTCAAAACACAACTAATGTTAAAGAGTAAATCCATTTTAAAACAGGGTCGTCATTAAATTATAGCTTATTTGTCGTTTACAAATGTAGAGCAGAGGTCCCCCTGTGGCGCAGTCCTCGATGCGCAGGCGCACGCCACAAAACACCCCCCCACCAACTAATTAAAACAGCCCTAAAACTGAGATCTATAGAATTGGCTTATACTTTGTTTAGCCTATCTTCGTAAAGTTCTATCCACTATCGGCTGCTATAATAATAATAACAGATATAGTATAAATAATAGCGTAGGTTCAAAGGCGAGATTAATGCTATAAATTTAAGTTCCTAGGTTTATTTTAAGTACAATTTTAACTGACCCTTTGAGCAAAATATTCTCTACTTAACGTATTGTATTTATTTCTTTTAAACGTAAAAATCATCTCAACCGTATCCCTTTCGCGATGGTAAAAAATCACATGCTTTTTTTAAGTAAAGAAGCGGGTTTACATCAAACAAATTTACTATAGGCTTATCATGACAAGTAGCAAGCTCGTCGATATCTCTAGCGTACCAAACTCGAGAAATGTCACAAGTTTACTAAATGTGAATCTGCTTATTTAAAAAGCGAGGTTTCTGACCACCTTGATGATTATCCCTTATAAGATCGTAATATGATGATACAAAATTGGAGAATGTGAAATGTACACATATACGTACATGATATACGCATTTGTATTTATATATTATTAGTTATGCATTTATTTGTATGCTTATTTAAGTTAAACGACAATTTAAATTAAAACACCCAGTGACATATTTATTGCTATTAGTTACCCATAGTTATTTCTTTCTTTAACTTTACATCCCACAAGTTATTTTGTTCTCCAAAAGTTTTGCTGTTTGAGAAAACTTCATTTTATTTTAGATGTTTATTGTGCAATAAAGATATTTTTACTTTATTTATTTATAAACATTATTAAATAAAATAATCAACAAACAATGAAATTATCGTAGATAGTTATATACAAATTACACTTCAAATCAAATTAAAAGCAATTCTCACTACTTTTTTTGGGATGTTGGAGAAATGTATTAGTTCCCTTTATTGATCTCACCCTTAGAATAAAGAAAAACATAGGATGGAACTCCATGACTATTGATATCACACGATCGACACAATTGAATACGATTAAGTTTTTTGCTCGATCAATCGATACGAATTCGATTCGGATTGTCTATTCGAATCCTACCTGTGATCGATCCTAGAACTTAAAACCCACAGGTGCATGTGAAATCATTTGCCAACTCATGTTCTATAACATGTGCTCAGGGTAATTAATGTCTTTGTTACTTAATTTCGTTAATTAAATTGATTTATTAATAATTAAAAATATTTATTAATGTAAATAAATACATTTAATTAATATTAAATTTATTTGTGATATTTCTCGAGTTTGGTACGCTGGAGACATCGACGAGCTTACCACTTGTCATGATTGGCCTAGAGTAAAGTTGGCTAAATGTGGATCTGCTTATTTATAAGCGTGGTTTCTGACCACCCCGAAAGGGAAACGGTCGTCATGATACTAATAATTAAAACTACTTAAAAGTAAAATAAAAATAAATATAAACTTAAACTAATAAAAAATAAACTATAATTAAAAATCCTCGCCAACTCGTCTGGCCAGCGTGGCGAGTGTAGGCCAAATTCTCCAGATATATGTTCTGAAAGGCCCATCTCCAACAGTGGAGGTCTAGGACGTTGTGTTCTAGGGGCTGTGATGAAGTAAAAAATGTCCTCTAGAGACGACCCTTCAGTGATAGTCCCAAGAAGACTGGCAACATTTCCCCTCTGTATAGCTAAGCTGATACGTTGACAGAAATAATTGCCAGCTTTCATGTCTCCAGACTTTTTCGTTAGCCGTTTGGACAACTCCTTGGCTGAGCTTTGTTACTTATATTTGGCAAAACTAAAATACTAAATAGACATCTTCATAAATGTCTGCCTAAAAATCATAAGATACTTTGTGGGCTAGCGATGTAGACCGTTAACGTTAACGCGGAAGTACCGGGTTCAATTCCTTATCAGGCTGCAGGTCATATTTAGTTCATTTGTGATTTTTCTCGAGTTTGGTACCCAAGAAACATCGAGGAGCTTGCCACTTGTGATGGGCCTTATAGTAATGTTGGCTAAATGTGATTCCACTTCTTTAAAAAAGCGTAATTTTTTACTATCCTGGAAGTGATGATGTTAATGATTTTTGTTACCACTAGAAAACCTAAAATAGAAATTATTATTTATTCAAAACATTTTTACGAAATATAAAATAAAATTTATATAACGGATAAGTCTCGTTCTGTGTGGGATGGTGGCTGCATTTTTCCGCTGAATTGCAATACTAATTCTTTGGTTGAGAAAGACCCTTTATTTATTATTTTATTCTATAAATTATATAATAATAATATACTAAAAAAAAAGTAAATAAATAAAATAAATAATAAATTAATTGATAAATAGTTACTATAAATGTAGAGATGTCCATAAAGTTGAAATCTTACAAAAGTTTATGAAAGCATCTAAAAGCGGTGCGTGATGGCGTGCTTCAGTGAGCACGATTTTTCACAGAAAATGATTTAAAACGGTCTAATGGTTCGATGATTGTCGCTTTGACAATATTTTATGATTTCAAAAGGTCAACAAACTGACATAGCTTCAATTTGAATCGATTTCTACAATCATCTAGGTACTGATCCGAAATCTTATCTGAAGTAAAAAGAAACAGTTTTGTGAAAGAACTAAAAGAAATATCTAGATCATGGAATCAATTACCTACGCATTTAATCGGCAATCCGTTATTTGATATTTTTGACAGCTCTATAATCTATTTATTGCGCATTGTGGATTCAGATCTCCATCTTTCTGTAAAGCACGCCAACCCGCCAAGGCCGCTGTGCTGGCTGCATATGTGTACTGCCAGAGTCTGGCGCGCATCCAGAAAGGGCTCTCGCTGGATGAAAATTTGATCGTGCATGTCCAGCAAGCTAATAATTATAATCGACTAATTATTTTAGTAACTATTGGTGTCTTTTTTAGGGTTCATAGGTAAAAATATCGAAACCTTCCGATGTGGCACTGACGACTTTCTTTTTTGCTACTCACAGAGTTTTGGTTACAACCTCTGTATACATTTTTGGATACATTTTCGTTAATCTATAACAAATTACAAGTAAATCAAACCAGTAGTTCTCGAGATATTAGTTTGCGAACAGACACTAAGTCTCACAAGGTTTCCTTACTACAAAAAGAAACAAATACTCGAATATATTTTCAGTCAGAGCAAGAGTGCTCTTGTGCAAGATCAAAACCAAGATTCGGAGTGCAAGAACAAGACCAAGACCAGCTGTTCTCATGCAAGACCAAGACCAAGATTCGGAGTGCAAGAACAAGACCAAGACCAGCTGTTCTCATGCAAGACCAAGACCAAGACTTGGCTAATCTTGGTCTTGGTTTTGCTTTGGGCAACACTAATCATTACTAGCAAAACTTTGTCACGCGTGCTACTAGGTAGCGAATGCTCATAATAGCTAGCTTTCGCAATAGTTATGAGCATGTCTATATGTAGCTTAAAAAATTAGACTAAGGCCGCAAAAATGAATAGAGCTATTAGTTATTATCTGCTTAAGCAAGAGTTCACTGCAGAATTTCGAGTTTTAAAGTGCTAATATCATCACTGTTTTTTGCGCTCAGCTTAAATTAATTTAATAATATTAAGCATTGTTCTATGAACATAAAAGAAACGTTTATAGAGGCAGGCGCGCCATCTGGCGGCCCTCCGTAATAACTTCGGTGTCCCGCCGAGACATTGTACTGCAGTAATTTGTAGCTACCATCGCTCTTAACAAACAACCAAATAAATAATATTCTTATTTATTTTAATGAAATACCTTTCCACAATGTTGCAGAGGGCTCCGTTTGTCACCTGGACGAGTACATGTGTTTTTACTCTTTTAACTGGATTACGTGAATAACGTGTTGCGCAATAAAATGAGGAGTCATCTTTAAACCAACCTATGTCAGTGGCTCGCAGTCAGCAGGTTGTAAGAACGCTTTCCATAAAATCATACAAAGGTCGGTTCAAACTCCCCTGGCATGTATGAGAAATAAAGTTTTCTTACGTACATTTGTCATAGATTTATAACATCACCGTTCCCGTGCCTCGGAGAGCACGTTAAGCCGTCGGTCCCGTTTTCTCTAATACCTTGTAGAATCGTTAATAAATTGCCATTGTAAATTGACATCAGATCCTTGCCATCCCGTCTGGCCAGCGTGGCGAGTTAAGGCCAAATTCTCTAGATATATGTTCTGGAAGGCCCATCTCCAACAGTGGAGGTCTAGGACGATGTGTTCTAGGGGATGTAAAGAATGAAAAAAATGTCAGCTGCAAGCCCTACACACTTAAATGTGTCTTCTTTATCTCGTAGGTAATTCCTTGATCATCATCATCTTAATCCCTAGAACACAGTGTCGTAGACTTCTACTGTTGGAGATGGGCCTTCCAAAACATATGTTTATCTGGAGAATTTGGCCGACACTTGCCACGATGGCCAGACGGGTTGACGAGGGTCTGATTTCAATTATAATTACAATATATCAACGATTCCACAAGTTGGTATTTAGTGGAACCAGGACCGATGGCTTAACGTGCTCTCGGAGGCACGTAGGAACTGTGGTGTTGGTAATCTACGAGAAATGTATTGAAGATAATTATTTCATATTGGTACATATCGATATTCAAACTGCGAAACTTATTGGATTGGAAATCTTTCTTACATGCGAACCACCACCACTCTTAATTTCTAGATACTTACATTAAAATATATAGTAATAAACATTAACATTAACAGGTCATGGGAGCATGTTGTCCCCCCTTTGGACATCCCTACGTTTGGTCAGGTCTAGTGCGTCTTGCATTTTCAAAACTTGAAAGAAGTACTTGTAATGTAAGACATGAATCGACTACGACAATTTGAAGACAAAAACTTAGCTCATAAAATTCAACAAGTGAACCGACGGCAAAATTCATCAATGCAATACACCTTATAAGCAAAATGACAAAAAGCATCCGTGAGAACAGCAAGCCCACTCCCAAACTAAAAAATACGTTACCTAATTCATTCTTATTTTATTTTAAGGATCAAATTTTTATCAATTGTTTATTTAGCCCCGATTTCGAACTTGACGCTTCGATTTCTTTAAATCTTTGTCGTGGTTATAAATAAAAATTGCAGCTTTTGCAAAGTCGTATACTGAGATATTTAATTCGGTACCTAAATTTATTTTTAAATATTGGTTAAATATACATAAAATAAATCTGGTATATTGTTGTTCTTGGAGAAGTCATAGATTTTTTTTTTGTTTATACCATTCAACAGAGAAAGTTATATGTAGTAAATATTTCTTGTTTAATCGTTCAGAAATTGACATTGACCCTCGCAAATCCGTCTGGCCGCAGAATAGTGTTGCCCCCCAATCCTTATCTTGGTCTTGCTATCTTAGTCTTGTTTTTGCTATTTTGCAAGACCAATAGCAACACCGCCGATATGTTAGCAAGACCAAGACTAACCCTAGTCTTAGTATTGGTGTTGCGCAAGAGTCTCGCAAGACTTTTAATAATAATATTAAAAAATAAAAATCGTTTATTGATCCATCTGTGGGTACTTTAAACGTATCACTCCATGTCCTACTTGTAAATATCAAAGTGGTGTCATCAGCGTAGGTAAATATTTTACATGAGTCTATCTTCAGTTTGCACAGGTCATTAATATAATATATTAAGAAGAGCAGAGGTCCCAGTACGCACCTTGTGGCACGCCGTACGGTACACCCTCATAGTCACTAATATTTTTGACTAGTTTAACAGCCTGCATTCTTTTCTCTAGATAACTTTGAAACCACTGATGTGGGAGACCTCTGATACCGACTGCTTGTTCAGTCATTTTTCCTAATTTTGTTAATTATGGTCTTATTCTTTATTTGCTTATTTTTTTTTCGATTGGTAACTGTTTCGTGTCTGTCTTTTTTTTCTTGGTCAGAGGTAAGAATGTCGAAGCCTTATGACTTGAAATGTCTCCAAAACTACCTTTTTATACATTTTTCGATAGATGTTAGTCAACAAGATCTATAACCATTCCAAATAAATCTAACCAGTAGTTCTCGAAATACTAGTTTGCGGACGTACACTAAAGTCTCATGAGGTTATCGTACTACAATAAAAATAAAAATATTATCAGCCAGACCAATAATTGCAAGAGTCTTGAGAGACTCTTGTGCAATACCAAGATTAGGAGTGCAAGAACAAAATCAAGAACGAGGCATGGTCTTGCTTTGGGCTACACTACCACAGAGAAGGCTATATTCTCCAGAAGTATATTTAGGTGTCGCGGTGGTGATTTGGTTGTAAGAACGCGTTCCTTAAATCCTACAAAGGTCGGTTCAAACCCCCCCGACATGTATGTTCAATGAGAAATACACTTTTCTTACGTACATTTGTAATAGATTTACAAAACCACCGTTCCCGTGCCTCGGAGAGCACGTTAAGCCGTAGGTCCCGGTTCCACTAATACTAACTTGTGGAATCGTTAATAAATTGTCATTAAAAATTGACATCATATCCTCGCCAAGCCGTCTGGCCAGCGTGGCGAGTGTAGGCCAAATTCTCCAGATATATGTTCTGGAAGGCCCATCTCCAGCAGTGGAGATCTGTGTTCTAGGGGCTGCAATGATGATGAATGATGTTTAGGTAGGCACGAGTCCGACCTTCACTGCTGAAAATGGTTCCAGCTGTGTTATAAGGGCTGTGTAACATATTTATATAATCGCATATGTACCATTAAAATTAGCAAGATCTTAATAGTTATGTGGAGCCTTAAAAAACAATTTTGTATTTTTAAATTGTGTCGTTTCAATTGGGTTCAAGAGTGAGCCTTATCCTCTGTGAGATTTTATTAAATTAATCGGAGAGTTCGTGCGGAGACAAATGAACGTAGGAATGAAGCTTGGAACCGTCATCCGCCCCGCAGCCAATGGGCGCGCGGTTGGTGGGGATACCACGCACACCACGGCCGCTGCAAACACACGGAACACCACTTTTTACTAAAATAATTAGCGTGCGTTGTGCTGGAGATACTCTTAAGAAAATTAAACTGCATATATAAATAAATTTATTTATTGCATATAAAATAAAAATTATGTACTCCTGCCTATGAGCATAATACGAGTACCATGAAGGTATTCTCTACCAGCTATCCCTTAAATGAGTGATGTATTTCTATGATGGGTCTTTAATTTTTATTTATTATTTATTTTTAACGAGATTTATTAAGAAAATGTAAATAAATTAAAGAATTGTGAACACCTAATTAAATACCTAAAAATGTAAATACTTTATCTAATTATAATATATATTACATAAATAACGTATATGCACTTACTTATTCTTACAACATTTCAAAAAGCTTTACATGCGTCTTATTTAGCAAATTATAACCTATTTTAGCATTTTTTTAACCAAATAAATACACCGCGTCTAATATTTTTATTATAAATATAATCATAGAGTTCTACCTCCACTGCTGGAGATAGGCCTTCCAGAACAAATTTTGAATAATTTGGACTTCACTCGCCATGATGTATCGACGGGTTGGCGGGGGATTTAGAAGGTTACAATATTTAGTACAGGAATAACTCTCACGTTTATTTTAAGTTTCGAAAGGGTTCGTTCCATTCTAACGCATATGCGCATACAATTAATTTAACACAGTATAGGATTGGAATGTCTTATTAATTACTTCAATTATATTTGGCGCACGGCATTGCTGAGAAAAGTATGCCCAGAATTTTAATTGGATGGTTTTTTTTTGTGATTATTAGCTTTGTAGGTAAATACCTAATGAGCAAGTAAAAAAAAGTACCTACATATACCTACTCGAGTCCACTTTTACATAACGTAAGTAATTATTCACATTAGGTTTTAATAGTTTTGTTTTTCAGATAACAATACTAATTAATAATAATGAAATAGTTATTTATTTAGTTATTACCCGTGGCTCTGTGGTCTAGCAGATAAGTCTGTCGAACAAAAACGTTTTTGAAAAAGAAATAAATGGAAGTATTGTAAAGATAATAGACTGGTTAAACTCAAATAATCTTATTATTAATCTTGACAAGACGAAAATAATGTATTTTCAACAAAGAAAACAATTAATAAATAATATAGACATAAATTATTTAGGTAAACATATTGACGAAATAAAAACGATAAAATTTCTCGGGTTACAAATTGATAATGATCTATCCTGGAGATCACAAACAGATGTAGTATGTAAAAAACTAAACCAATATTCATATGCCTTACACATGCTGTCTAAGGTTGTCAACCAAAAGGTGCTGCTTTCATCATACCATGGTTATGTCTCATCTACATTACGGTACGGAATTATTTTCTGGGGTAACTGTACTGATCGGGAAATAATATTTAAAGCACAAAAAAAGTGTATACGAGCAATCTGCAAAATAGTAGTACGGACAGTTGCAAGCCATATTTCAAATCATTAAAATTATTGACGTTCCCTAGTCTGTACATCTATGAATCAGTTTTATTCGTAAAAACGAATCCTGGACTATACCAAAACCGTCTCTGAAGTAAACGTCATCAAAATATAATATACCCATTAGTTAGCAAGAAAGCTTTGTTACATAAAAGTGCTTTAATCATGACGGCAAAAATATATAATAAAATACCGTAGAGACGAGCTAGAGTTAGGAGACATGAAGAGAAGACTTAAATATATACTAATTGACAAGACATACTCGTACTACACAATCAATGACTTTTTTACAGACAAAAATATAATTACATGACATTTTGCTTAACTTTTAATTTATTAATATTAAATTTTAGACATGAATAATATTGTCATTTATATTTTTTTATTGTATCTCAATTTTTGTTCACGTGTCTGTATTAAAATTTAAATGCTATCCACAATTACTAATATTTGTACGCCCTATGGGCAGAGCACTGGTGCACCTTTATAACCTAAATCTGTTGTTTATAATATTAACCTGTGTCTAAACAAATAAATGATTTTGAATTTGAATTTGAATTTGATTTATCTCGGAGGTACCGGGTTTGATTCCTGGTCGGAATACAATAATTTGTTTAATTTATTTGTGATATTTCTCGAGTTTGGTACGCTAGAGACATCGACGTGCTTGCCACTTGTCATGATGGCCTATAGTAAAGTTGCTAGTTCCTAATATTTGCAAACGAGCTCTCCAAGTTCAAGCGCTATTTTAGTTCTTTCGGAATAAGAAAATACAGACCGACGCAATTACAATTTGTTTTAGCAAAATTAGGAAAAACATATCTTAGCAAGAGGGTCGCGAGACTCTTGCGCAAGCCATGACCAAGACTAGGGTAAGTCTTGGAATGTCTTGTAACTATATCAGTGGTCTTGGTCTTGATCTTGCAAAAAAGCAAAAAAAAAGATTGGGCAACACATCTCATGGCGTTTAGATAATGCTATACTCTCTAAAAGAGACCATAATTCATAATTTTAGAGGTGGTACGCGGACTGATGGTGGTAATTTGCCCAGTCTGCCGTTCGTGCCGATAAACCCAGTAAAGTGTAGGTATCCACACGTTTCGGGATCAGGCTCGAATTGTATCTTAAAAGAAAACTACATCAGTGGTTGTTTTTGTTGCAGTAGTTGTTGTGACAGTGATTGTTGTTGTTGCAGTGGTTGTTGTTATTGCAATATGTCGAAGACCTACCAAAAGTCATAACCTTATTGTCGTCATGCCCAGTCAAGCCGGCATAGTATTAGGAACTGATGTCAGTCATGAATGTCTGATTCCAGTTGCTAACATTTATGGACCTCGCGCGCCACTTAACATCAGGTGGGCGCAAGGTCACATGTAGTGCTAGTATAAAAAAAAAACAAGTCGATTAAGACAGGGACTAGATGACGGCCAGTCTTCTGCTCTGATTAAATCAGAAACGTTACTTTTAAACGCTTGTGATTTGACCTTTATGACCTGGTGCTGAGTCTTGCTGAAACGACTATTCTTGGTTATATATATTGATACTGTTATGACGCTTAGCCACCTTCTCAAGCATCGTATCTTGGTATATCTGTGCCGATGCTTAGATATATCACAAACATATGGTTCAGACACTCCTTGATGGCTAACACCATACTAAACTACTACTGAGGCCGGATAATGTTCACGCTGTACCCTACTGACTGATTGAGAAGCTTCGCTGGATCATTCAGCTTATTACTCGTAATATGTTGATCAATTGTAGGTACGTAAATATTTTCTCGTCACTACATTTTTATTTTCTGTGATATTTCTTTTCGCTACTGCCTAAGAAGTTGTTTTGCTACCGGTGTGAAGTTAGCAGCCAAATCTCAGCAGCCGATTTAAAAATAGAACCAAGAAGATTTTTTTTAAGTGGCGCGCAATATTCATGAAATGGAATCAGATAGTCATGACTGACATCAGTCCCCAACACTATGCCGGCTTGACTGGGAATGACGACAATAAGATTATGACTTTTGGTAGGTCTTCGACATGATGCAACAACAACAACCACTGCAACAACAACCACCACTGCAACAACAACACCAACCACTGCAACACCAACTACTGCACCAACGACAACCACTGCAGCAACAACAACCACTGATGTAGTTTTCTTTTACATAAAATTTAATTTATTTTTTTAAATTTAATTTTTAATTTAATTTAATTTCATTAATTTTATTATAGAGATACGGATAAAGAAATGTTGCTTGATTTTTGAATATTTTGTATTAACATACAGGTGACACAAAGTCTTCACTGGGATAGTTTAAAGGATTACTTTGTTTGGGGCTTAAGAACCCGGCTGCAGGTTAACATCAAAATAGCTTAAGATTTTAAATTAAAAACAAAATACTTTCCAGGGAGCAAAATAATAAATCACAATAAATTTAGGTAATATATCTTGAGAGAGAGGCTGGAGAAAATGGTCGGAGCCGGGCTCACAACGCGGACCCAGCGTGACGCGCATTAAATTAAAAGCGACGACATGTGTTTTTCTTCCCACAGGAAAATACATTAGCCGAAACATTTCCCGAGATCCTCCATCCCTCTCGCACTCGTAAAAATCGAACATTGAGTGAACGAGACAAAAAGCACTGCGCCCTCGAAAGCTAACGGCGAGCTTTCAACGTAAATCTGATAAAACGAACACATTACGACACCAATACAATGAAATTTACTTGTTAATGTCGTTGTTCGTTTTCAAAACTATGTTTCATCTCTTTTCAATTGTTAAAAATCGTTTGTGCAAGAGCAGGATGGGTATAGTTTGTGGGTTAGTTTGCTGGGGCTTGGTTTATTGGATGAAAAAGTTTACGACGTCCCGCCCTGGGCCGGCGTTAGCGCCTTCCAGTGTTGTTGTAAGGAACTGGCGGGAGGCCGCAGTCATGCTGAGAGTGTCGGCCGAGGACACATGTCGCGAAGCTTTCCACCAAGCCCACAAAAAAACGTGCCGTGAAATATATTATGAACAAACTATATCTAATTATAGTTTATGATAACTAATAACTGTGATTACTAACTAAAACTAACGAAATAGTTATCGATTAACTATTCCTAATATTGTTACACTGTGTTGTGTTGCCTTAGATTAGTTAAGACTGGTGCCGATCGATATTTTTATTGTGTTTAAATCATATTATATTTATACCCAAATACTATATTTATTATTGGATTATAAGGACTTCAAGATTTATTGGTAAGTTAAAATTATCCTACACGTAGGTATGTAAGTATTTCTTACTTAAAAACTTTATTGCACAAAGTACAAAGGATGACTTAATGTCCGTAGACATTCACTGACAGCCAAACCTTAGGGACAAATTTGATAAATATAGATGCAATAAAAGTGATAGTGACAATAATATAATTCATAATGTACCTATATGCATATACAAAACAATTGCCGAGTGAGTTTAGCTTCTCCTTAAAAAAATATATATTTACTTTGCTTTGGGCTCAATAAAAGATAAGGAAAAAAATAAAAATAATTTTGTATTATAATTTTGTATTTTTACTAACACTAGATACTTATTATGAGATTTCTTTAAAAGTTACTAACACATAAGGAATTTATTCTGAAATAAAGTTTTATTATTATTATTAATTAGAAAAAACCCAAAGGATAAAGTAAAAAAAAAAGTAAAGTATTATCACGACCGTATCCCTAGCGGAGTGGTCAGAAACCATTTAGCCAACTTCTCTCTTTAGCTCATCATGACAAGTGGCAGGCTCGTCGATGTCTCTATCGTAAATAAATTATTGGGTCCCATACAGGAATCGGACCCGGTACCTCCGCGTCTAAATCTACGGTCTTAACCGCTAGACCACGGAGACAATTGAAAGTTGGTAGATTTTTACACAAACATTTTCTCAAATATTTTGTTGGTACTCTGTTTATTTTCCCTTTAGAATTATATTAATTTAAGGTGGTACGAAATACATAGAGTCATCTGGTACCTACTCGTTAAAGTATCCAAACTAATGTTTTTGCTGCGAAATTTACCTACAATAAGACTATTATTACATTTGTAAAAGATAAATAAATAATTATTTCCAGACAGGTCACACAGCGCCATCTAATTTCCGTGGTAAGCTACGAGGCTTGTGTTACGGAAACTAGATGGTTGATAAACTACATATTATACTTGTTTTTTTTTTGCAAACATATACATAATATACATATAAACACCCAGACCGAGACAAATTATACAATGTACAACTTGCCCCCGGTGAGAATCGAACCCACGACCTCCCGAGTTCACGGCAATGTTTGTTACCACTAGACCACGGAGGCGGTCATTAATGACAAATCAGGATGAAAATTAATTTTTAATTAAATTCTTTATTGCGTGAAAAAAAAAATACAAAGGTGAAGATTATTGCCTACAAAGCATTTTCTAACATCTAGCCTTTGGAAGAGTATAAGACGTATAAAATAATAAAATATAGTAAGAAATAATACATACATACAATACATACATACTAAGAAATTGTTTGTAATAATATTTTAAATTGGCTACAACGAATAATTTTGTCATCAGCCTATGTCTGTTCACTACTGGCTATTTTTTGGCTTCTCCAAAGCTATTTCAAACGATCATCCGCTACCTTCATCCAGCCCTTACCAGCGACCTTCATCTGGTCATCCGCCCATTTTGCTTGTCCACTCCAGAACCCTACTTCAACGGACATCGGTTCTGCTACATTCGGCCCATTGCCACTTCAGCTTACAAATTTTGAAGGCTATGCCGGTTTGCCGAATGTCCAGGTTTTGGACTTTATTCATCAAAGAAATATTGGACATAGTTTTCTTCATAGCTCGCTGTCAGTGTCCATGTCTTTACTCCGTACAATAATACTGGAAGAAAGCGTTTATTTATTATTTATATTACTTTATTTATTAAATAGTTATATATTTTATTTTATTATAAATATATATATAACTGCCTCCGTGGTCTACCGGTTATGTCCGTGGATTAGACTTAAAGTTTCCGGGTTCGATTTCTGGTCAGGACACAAAAATATTTAATAAAATATAAAATATTTTATTTATTTGTGATATTTCTCGAGTTTGGTACGCTGGAGACATCGACGAGCTTGCCACTTGTCATGATTGGCGTATAGTAAAGTTGGCTAAATGTGAATCCGCTTATTTATGAGCGTGGTTTCTGACCACCCCCATAAAGGTCGTTATGATACTTTACTTTTTTTTTTAAATCGATATAGTTTTTTTCGGCATCGATGCGGGTTGTATGCCAGATTAAAGTCGTTATCGTTGGTAACTGTGTTGGTTTAATAAAGGAAACCATTCATCTTATTTATTTATTTATTTTTATTTATTTATTGGTTTTACAAAATCACAGCATTAAATGATATTCTAACAAGATTTTAAATAGGTTATAGATGTGCAAAATGTTTGTCTATTGTATATAGTACTTAATATAACAATGGTCAGAGTTTTCAACAAATAGTAGGTACAAATAATAACTGTCGGTGTGATATACCTACTTTTATCGGTCAAGCGCCTACTGATATTCTTTATTTTTTTACTAGGCCTTGATTAATACGAAATCTACATATGTATTTTATTTTCCAAATAACTAAATTGCACCGTAATATGTAAAAATAAAAGTGTCAAAATAAGTATTTACAATTGTTTTATCGTTGTGCTGGGTAGAAGTAGATAGTACAAAAATAGCGAGAAATTAGATTTAATTAATTTGCCATTTATTCTACATATATTAAATAAATAATATTTATTCGTGCGTTCAGAAATTTATATTTAGCTTATTAAAAAAAAAAAAAAAAAAAAAACTAAACTAAAATCAAAAAGAATTACTTACAAAACCTAATTTAAATATAAATCGTATCCGCGCGGCATGGTGGCAAGAACGCTGGCTGCATTTCCTCGCTGAATCGCTATGCTGATTCTCTGGGCACGGAAAGAACCAGGCCTCTTGTCACCAGAGCAGACAATTAGACGAGGGGTGATGTTTTTATTTAATTTAATGTTCATAATAAATTAAACAAAATATGGTAGGTATTTGGTTCGCTGATGACATCGACCATTCGTTTGAGTTCATTCGTTCTTTATTGGATTCGATGCCATCAAGATGATTAGATGTTTATCCTAGTGTGCAGAAAGTCCACTGGGTAAATTCTATAAGCGCATTTTAACAACTTTACTGTAAAATGTGGTAAAAACTCTAATCTTATTACCACCAAACAAGTTTATCCTATTGTTAGAAATCCGTATTTTTTTCTTCTTCAAACAAAAGTCGCAGAACCGTTAAAGTTGAAGAGTTTTACTGTACATCTAATGAGATTAAGGTATGATTGTTTAAAAACCATAGACATAGACAAACAATGCGAGTAATTCTCGTCGACCGCTTTGGCCCTAAATTGAGAAAAACACCTTGACTATAAAATATCGTATCGCGTAACAATCAATATTCATGAAAAAATACCTGCATTATAAAAATACTAGTTGTTTAACCCGGCTACGCTTGTGTAATAGAGAAGTCGGCAAAAACACACTTAAGGGTCATATAGGTATGTCCTATGCCCATCCCTGGGTATCGATAAACATATTTACCAAATAAATATGTACTAAATATCCGTGGAATGACATGTCGTACCTTAATCTCATCCTCGCCAAGCCGTCTGGCCAGCGTGGCGAGTGTAGGCCAAATTCTCCAAATACATGTTCTGGAAGGCCCATCTTCAACAGTGGAGGTCTAGGACGCTGTGTTCTAGGGGCTGTAATGATGATGATAATGATGACATGTCGTAGTTATATATTGACGTCATATCATGCCCATCTAAGGATTTCAAGAAACAATTCTAACAAAATTAAATATATTCGGTGTGAAAGCGAGACAAAACTCGTACATACATAAATACAGACTGATAGATGACAGTTCTTTGGGTATTTGTTTTATATTGTAAATCTATACGAGCAGCTAGTTGTAGATTTCTTTCTCAGTCAGAAAAAACATTATCAGGTCACTGGAATCTGCTAACTGTGAACTCTTTGTATCACTTCGCTGCTTAGTCTTCCACTACACAAGTAGAATCATTTAAAATAATTTAATAAATAATAAGGTTTAGTTTACTTATAGTTATTAAATTTGGTTATTTTTATTTAGGTATTTTTTCGAATAAATATTTCAAATATTTTAAATAATTTTGTGTTATAAGTAGGTTAAAGTGAATAAAGATATCTTGACTTTGACCTGGACTTTGGCCCTAAGGTTTCCGTAAGAATAAGTGGTACTGTAAATACGTTATTTGTATACACGTCTATGTCTAAATATTTTATGATGGCAGATGTAAAGTAGGTAATCCTATTTGTGCGGAGTTCTGTCAACCCGTTGCTTTGTGACTTCTCCGCAGGACGCCGTGAGGTCTGCTTAAAAACCAGGAACCAGGTATACTCATCCGTCTCTTCGCTTTATTATTATGTTGTCGTCATCGATTTTTTTTTTGTCAAATAGATTAAATCAGATAGAGCTGGCATTGCTTGTTATTTTAATACAAAATGTTTGTTACATATTTTTGTATGCCATCTACTTTGGTCTTCTCTTGTTTTACACTTGGCGTGAAAGAACAAAATCAATTCGAAAGTGCACTTCGAACACTACTTACCATAACTGGCAATGCACTATCATATACTATTTCATTCTGAGACACATTTTTGTCATACTCTCTTGCTGTTATACCAATAGGTATTTAAAAGGCTGGGGCAGCTCCCGTCTAGTTTTCTGTTTTTTTATTTATTTATGTTCTTGTTTTTTTTTATTTGTATTATTTTAATTTTATTTTTAATGAATTTTGTTTTATTATAATTTTATAACTTTTATTTATATTACTGTTCCACTAAATTTAAATGTAGGCTATGGTATAATAACAGAGGTTGTTGGAACGTGCTTCCAACACCATTTTCTGAACCATAGACCCTTTTGTCATAATATCTTTGTTTTATTTTTTAACTACATTTTACATTTTTGTGACAAATAAAAACTGTTTTTTAAGTATTTTGGTCTACTTATATGTAATTAATTATGAATATTGCACTTTATTTAAAAGAGTGTACAAAGGCGAATTTACAGCTTTATCTGCCAGCTAACCTTTGGGAGTATAATTTTGAACATAAAAGTTATTTGGTTATAGATTTAATTTCCATAATTTCAAATACATTCTCGTATATTGTTTATTCTTTATTTTGTCATCGCACATTCCCACCGGAATTTGGTTAGGTCTATGATTAAGTACATAATTTTATTAGGTACAAGTGTTATGTTATATAATTTACTTACTACATATATCTATCGTGCCTGGAAAGTGTTATATTCAAGCAAAGAACAAAACGTAACAGTAATAAATATAAACTTAAGAAATAGTTGATAATATAAAATTAATTTATTTAGATAATTATTTTATTTTATTTATTTATTTATTTAAAATCTTTATTGTAATTTACAATCGGCGAACATAATGCCGTAAGGCATTCTCTGACCGTTGACCGTGGGGACAAATGAGATTTCTTTGTTAGATCGAGGATAGTGAAAATTATATTTATAAATTATTTTTATTCCAATAAATATCATAAAAGTAAGCAATTCCTATATAAACATACATATACTTAAATACTATATACATAACATTAATACATACACATATACATAACATATAGATAACATTAATACATAAACATATTATAAATACTATATATAAAAATAACTACTGGTTTTTTTTACTTATTGTGGTGTTCATGTATTCGATTGTCCTGACGTCTCGATATGATTATATTAGTAACCTGTGGTTGCTTACGAACGATGCACCGGCTAGTGAGTCTGTGGTAATTAGAAGATTAATTAATTATATAATCCAATAGTGGGTATATTCTTATATCTATATTCGTGTGTGATCGGAGACTCCACACTTATATTATTAAATTAAATAGATAAAAGTCGCGCGTTGAAAGATGAGTACGACAACACATTGACAAATTACTTATGTGTGATATGTGCATAGACTGATTGTTCTAATAAAGCCGTCGCGATAACTAGATTCGTCTCCCTCTAGCTCGCATGGCATTATTGACAAGAAAGAAATAGCAATAACGGTTGTTTGCTGTTATCACTTTAAATAATTAGAAGTAGATTTGACACTCTATACTAACTAAATAAAATAACACTATGTACCTATAGTGTACATACCTACTCTTAAAGAAAATCACAATATCTTAATTTTCTTGAATACTGTGTACCTACAAAATTATATTGTGGTCTTATATCTACATTTCCGATGCATTCTACCTCTAGCAGCTTAAAAATAAGATATATATATATATATAACAAATAATTTACCTACCTAACAGTATGTATATATATACACATATATATATATATATATATGTGTATATATATATCAATAAGGTAGGTATTAGTTTTATTAATTTAATAGTATTAACTGTTAGGTAGGTAAATTATTTGTTTATAGGTATAATGTATTATATCTATTGCTAGTCCAATTTTAAATTTATACTCAATGGTAATTATAAGCAGGTCGTCTCATTTAATTAAAATCACATTTACTATGTTAATTATGTATCCATTGTTGATTTTGTTGGAGAACTAATAAATGACAACGTAATTTGTGTTCATAGTATCAAATTCATTTATGTCTATAGCTATTTGACATAAATTGAAAATTTAAAGTTTTTAAGTTGTTTTGTTATTGTCTCTGTTATATATATATATATATATTGTTCTACCTATTCTTAATATTATTATTTTTTGATTTAATATATGTACATAATATAAATTGTTACTCTAGGTCTAGTACTATGCTTAAATGTTTATGTATATCTATATATTGCTCTTGCGACCGTTTGCTTTCAAATAAATATGACATATTACAATTAAAATATTGTGTTGTGGCAATAAAATAAACTTAATTACATAATTTGATTACAAAAATAATTATTAGAGAATTTTACTAATGAAAATAACTAAAAATATCTACTTTTTAATTCCTTAAATGATTATTTTATGATGGCGTCACCAGTTATAGTAATTTTAATTAAAACATAAGTTCAAATCTGTAAAGCATAAACTCAAACTAAAGGGACGTTTTTTTTTCATTCATAAAACAATTTTAATAAACCACTGACCCTCGATCATAAAAAGACTGGAGCCGTATCAAATAAACTAAAATTAAATAACACAAGAATACAATCGAATTTTTGTCTCAGGCGTATAAAAATGTCCTATAAATTTACCCACAGTTTAATTTAATGTCCAAAAGTACCTGCCTTAGTTTTTTTTTTATAAATGTTCGGCAGCGGTTATGGTCGCACGAATGCATCTTATTATTTTTAGATATGATTTTGTATTTTTCTCGGTCGATTAAAAAAGGTAACGGCTGCAGTATTTGATCTTTTTTAAAGAACATCGTTTTTATGTTAAGCCTCAAACTTGGTGATGATAAAATTATGCAATCACAAATTTTATTTACTGGAACGGCTGTTGTTGTCTTAAATAAAATCTTATTAGACGCTACGAACAATGAAACTCCCTATACCTTGTTTTTTTAGTTTAGATAACAACTGCTGTCCAGTTAAGTCCGTGGATTTAGACTCGGAGTTACCGGATTTGAATCCTGGTCGGGACACAATAATTTATTTAATGTATTTGTGATATTTCTTGAGTTTGGTACGCTAGACATCATTTGTATATGTATAAGAATCTTGTAAAATACGAGTATTTATTTTAATTAATTTTTTTCAGGAACTGAAACTTGAACTGTATCGTGATGAAATGATATACAATTTGAAAAGCAAAAGATATAGTTGACATCAGACCCCAGAATATTAGTGAGGCCGAGTGTCCGCAGCGTGGATGGTGGCGGGGGAGTGGGGCTATGCGCCGGCGGCGGCCGCGCCTGCCATGAACGCCTTCCTCGAGACCAATCATGCGCACCTCGCCTCCTACGGCCTCAAGATGTCCCCACAGCAGCCGTGCGGCGTGGGCTCCCCGCACCGACCCGCTGCGCCGCACTACCAGCCCTATCCGCTGCACTCCTACCAGCACGGATACCTTCGGGACTACGGTGGAGAGCTGTTCCCGCAGCCGCCGCCCGAGCAGAGCTGGGACTGGCGCGGCGAGTACCAAGCGCCGCTGGGCCCGCACCCGCACGCGCACGCACCTCACGCCTTCCTGCGGTACGTGCGGGCCCCGCCGCGCCGTGACATGCGCTGCCAGTGGCTGGACCCCGAACAGCCGCCGCCGCGTAAGCTGTGCAGCAAACTATTCTCCAGCATGCACGAGATCGTGACGCACCTCACAGTGGAGCACGTGGGCGGCCCGGAATGCACCACGCACGCGTGCTTCTGGCAGGGGTGCTCGAGGAACGGACGGCCGTTCAAGGCGAAGTATAAGTTAGTGAACCACATACGTGTGCACACCGGAGAGAAACCTTTTCCCTGCCCCTTCCCCGGATGCGGGAAAGTGTTCGCCAGATCAGAAAACCTCAAGATACACAAAAGAACGCATACAGGTGAGTCTTTTATTCCAATACTTATTCTTAGCCCTATTTAGCAAATACGTAAACGGTTCAAGTTCGGCTAAAAATATCACAATAAAAGGACCAGCAATTATCATAAATAAGTAAGTATTACGTTATGGTTTAACAAAAGTCAAGATCAACATTCTACATCCGGTATTACTGGAACAGTAAGATGTCCGAACATTTGGCCCACAGCGTGCTGATCTGCGGAAACATTTCGCCTCTCATTACCCGCCGCCCCCTGCGGTCGCCACCAGACGCCGTCACTGACGCCTACAATTGCGATATATTCATCAGCCCGTAGCCAATAACTCACAACAGTACAATGACACGAAAACACAACAAATAGAACTGTCAAAGAGGATCGTTGTAATCCGATCTGGGCACAAACAACGGAGCCACCGGGCGACTCATACGAATATAATGTCTGTCGACTTGTGAAGTCCACTTCCCGGTAAGGATAAAAACCGAGGCCCTATTCCGTCCTGCGACACCATTTCTCAATCTATTACAAAAGTTTAAAGATACATTGGACTGGGTAATGGTAGACACAAAATATATCATAAATTAAAACGTGTTCGTCTCTGTCGCTCGTAGTGTTGTCTTGCTCGCACTCGTCACAGCATTCGGCGTAACGTATTGATACTTCACGTTAAAATATCGGCTTTTATAGGAATCGTGTGTCGAGGAATTCGTATGGCCCTCGGACGACCAGATGTTTTTATTTTTCTTGTTCTTCAACGTTTAGTGTTCGAAGAAACTTTTGTCCTCGACTCTATTCTATCTCATAAATTCTATACTTTTGTGTGACTCTGAAGAATTGTTTTATGGCCAGTTGTAAATGTTAGAAATCGTGCCCTTTAGGAAGCTATTTCTGTATTGTGTTCTTAATTAGGTAGGCTATTGCGAAATTTAAATACATTGGTTGGAGAACAATACCTATTTTGGATTGCATAAAACAAAACACATTGATTTCAAGGATTAATAGAAACTGAATCTGAAGTTGTTATTACCATATTTTAATAAACGGATTAAATTCTTGATTTCTGTACTGTTCATGGGGCTCAGTGAAAATCAGCGCTGCAGCAGAAATGTTGCAGCCTATGCTGACCTGAGTGCCTGTTTGTCGCGGCAGCTCACTCATTTATTTTTTCTGTATTTATCTTGCCTATTTTTTGTTTATTTGTTGGTAATTTTATATATATTTTTTTACGTTTTGATTATTGTATTAGCTGTTGTGTGCAAATAAATATTTTCTTTCTTTCTTTCTTTCTTTCAAATAAGAAACAATGTTTTCCGATTTACCTACCTACAATAATACCTTACGTAGTGTTCAAATAAAAATATTATTAATGTTACATTTATAATAGACTGATTTAATTAGAAGGGATTGCAAAAAAAAAACTATTAAAAGTACGTGAATATCTGTCTGGCCATCAAGTCTATGGATTTCGACTCGGAGGTAATAACCGGGTTCGATTCCTGGTGTTATTTTTTAGGTAATTAAAATTAATAAATTTAATTAATATTTAATTTATTTGTGATATTCTCGAGTTTCAGCGTACCTACGCTGGAGACATCGATGAGCTTGCCATTTGTCATGATTGGCCTATAGTAAAATTGGCTAAATGTGAACGGTCGTGACGGCGATTATACTATAAAACTAGAAAAATATATAAATAAAAACTTGGGCATAGTGCTAAGGTTACGGTCAGCAATGCCGCGTTGAATGCTGAAACTTTGGTCCAAATATTGACCAGCCGTCTTTCCTCCTGAGGTATTGACAAGATGTTTTGATAACACCTTGAAAAGATTTAATAGTGCAATATTAGTATTAAATAAGATTAACTCTTTGACCCAACTTTACCTAGTTAATATAGTTGTTGACGAACAAACCCCTAGATAGCCGTATGGTTAAGTAGTTTAGGCATGAAGGCAAAAAATATAGTGTTAAATGACGTCAAGTCTGTCTCATAGTTCCAAGAAACAATTCTGCCAAAATTCTTGGATTGCAGCATTGCCCGAAACCTGTTGTTCCCACCTACCGACGCACAATAAATGATTGTAATATGTAGGTATGTATCTAATAATAATAATAATATAATTCTTTATTGCACACAAAATATAATATAATGTACATAGGCGAGCATAATACCGTATGGTATTCTCTACCAGCTAACCTTTGGGAGAGTGAGAAATTATTATAATGGGTGCAGAGTACGAAATAAAAAACAATAATAATAGTAAAAGTCAATCATAAATATACCATAGTAAGTATAAATAACATACCAATATATAAATATGTCATACGATATAATAAGTACTTAAATTAAATAGAAGTAAAGTAAAGTATCATCACGACCGTTTCCCTATCGGGGTGGTCAGAAACCACGCTTATACATAAGCGGATTCACATTTAGCCAACTTTACTATAGGCCAATCATGACAAGTGGCAAGCTCGTCGATGTCTCCAGCGTACCAAACTCGAGAAATATCACAAATAAATTAAATAATCATTAAATGTCTTTATTTACATTAATAAATATTTTTGTGTCCCGACCAGGAATCGAACCCGGTACCTCCGAGTCTAAGTCCACGAACTTAACCGCTAGACCACGGAGGCAGTTAAATTAAATAAATACTAATATAATAATTATCTATGTCAAGATGTGGAAATTAGATGTCATTTTGTTTTTTGAGAAAGTACAATTAATAAATGTTTGAATATATTTAAAGTCTATCTTAAATAAATAAATATACTAATCTGAATAACTGTCAGCCTGTACCTTAATTCGGTAATAGAGTCATTAATATGTTTTTAAATCATCGTACTACTTAATATAGCTGTGCCGGATCGCGAGGTTTAGTAGTGGACTGTATATTGGCTTCCCTCGATGTTAGTAGGTGACGTATCCTCACGACCGGTGTAACGACATCATGCGGGGTAGACAGGGGGGTTCGTTGTTAAGATCCCGGACGGCTTCAGGCGGAATAAAACTCCATGCTTCAGGAAGGTCTTCTCAGGTGTCCTCGGGCTTGCAGTTCTTCTTGTTGGCTCGGCGAAATCGGAATGTCGGAACCGCAAGCCCGTCTGTCTTTTATAATACTCACTTGACCTCGATTTTGAGCTTACACGTGTTTGTCGGCTTCCTTTGCCAACACGGTAAGCCCCGCCCCCTATTGGAATAGTCCTATTAGAATGTTTACATTATAACCAATAGGGGACAGAATGCCCGCTCCGACCGAGATGTAAAGTCGATGGAGCGAGCACCAAAATTTCCCGCTGAGATCAAGTGAGCAATAAGACAACCCTCGAAATACTTTATTTATCATAAAAGTCCCTAATACAATGTCTGCATCTGAGCAGGGGGACTTACACAATCATTTTAAGCTGGGCTGACCTGGAATACGTCCTAGACCCTCTCCAGATCAGCCCAGGTACACACTGAGGCACCTGGACGGCTTCCAGGCTACCTAGGTCCTCACTAGGATACCTAGGCAGCAGCCGCGATCGACTTTCCTAGACTGGCCATAACAAGTCCGAGATCCTCTCGGGACCAGTCCAGGTTCCGTCCAGGATACCAATACCCTTCTAGGCAGCCTAGGCACTCGCAGAGCTACCTAGCGACCTGAATTTACAATATTCCAGGCTGGCCAAGAATACACTCGAGACTCTCTCGTGGCCAACCTGGATACCCTACAATAAAACATCTCGTTTTATTATCACAAATAAGATTAATATTGTTATCGCGAACAAAACGTACCTTCCAGGTACGGCGACATAGACCAAACGTTATCGCGAACAAAACGCATCCCTTGGGTGCGGCGGTAAAGACCAAACATATTACCGCGAACAAAGCGCTTCCCTTGGGTACGGCGATAAGGACTACAACACATTGTCGCAAACATAGCGCACCCTTTAGGTACGGCGATAATAAGCTAGGCTTGACCGAGATGACGTCATCACACCGTCTCTCGGCCAGGCTAGGGTCAAAAGGTTATTCTTTATTATCACACACAAATAAAAAACACACAGTAGTCATCAAATAAACACACGTAAAAATACACTAAGAAAATACACGATTAATACACAATTATTATCATTTCCTGGTTACGACCAACGCAAATTCCTAAGCTATCACATAGCTATGTCCGGGCTACGACCACCTCTTTTGTTATTGTCTTATCTTTATCACTAGTAACTTTTATCACTAATTGTTCGTGATTGATAGGCGGCCGTCCCGTACATCCTCCCGCCGCACATCGCCGTCCGTCCTGGAGGGCCGATGTGTTAACTGCTGGAAGGGTCGGCCGGCTCCGCGCTTGCAATGATGACGAGTTTCTTCGTCGGTCGCCGCAGGAGTCCTCCCGCCGTCTTCACGTCGACGGCTCGCACGATGCCGTCAGCTCCCGGGAAACACCTCTCCACGATCCCACGTGGCCACGAGTTGCGGGGAAGGTTGCCGTCCGCTATCAGGACGACGTCTCGCAGCTGGATTGGAACCCCTTTTCCGTGGGGCTCCCGCCGGTGTTGCAGCTCGGGCAGGTACTCCCGGACCCATCTCTTCCAGAAGTGGTCGGCAAGTCGCTGGGCGGTGCGCCAGCTGGCACGGCCGATGAGCTCGCCGTCGTCAAACCTCCCTGGCAGAGGTACGCGGGCCGGTCCACTCAGTAGGAAGTGGTTCGGAGTCAGCGACTCCTCGTCTTCTGAGTTCACAGATACGTGCGTGAGGGGGCGGCTGTTAACGGTGTACTCCGCCTCGGCCAGCAGAGTAGTCAGCACCTCCTCCGATGGATGCCGCTCGTGTAGTGTAGTGGCAAGGGCCGTCTTCACCGACCTCACCAAACGTTCCCAGGCGCCGCCCATGAATGGGGCACCTGGGGGAATGAAGCGCCATCTTATGGCGCGGAAATTCGCCTCTCGCTGTGTGGCCTTCTCCGCAGCGTCCCTCAGCTCCTTCTCGGCGCCCCGGAGATTTGTCCCGTTGTCCGACCACATCTCGGTCGGGCAGCCTCGGCGCGCAACCATGCGCCGCAAGGCCATCACGGCGGAGTCCGTGCTCAGCGAACCCGCGAGCTCCAGATGGACCGCCCTAGTGGTAAGGCAGGTAAAGAGGGCGACGTACTTCTTCTGGGTCCCTCTCCCAAAAGTCACGCTGATTGGACCAAAGTAGTCCACTCCGCAGAAGGTGAAGGGTCGACGGTGGTGGCCCAGGCGACATTCGGGATGATCTCCCGTGGGCGGCGTCGGCGGCTTCGTCCTCCTGATCCTGCAGAGTAGACACCTGCTAATGATAGACCGAGCAGTCGGCCGGAGATGCAGAATCCAGTAGCGTTGTCTGCACTCATTGATGACCGCTTCGGTGCTGGCGTGGTGTAGATCCCGATGGACGCGCTCGATGATGAGACGAGCGACGTGATCCCGACCGTCGAGAACTGGTGGACTCTTCATTTCGGGGGGCACCTCGGTTACAGCCCCTATCCTCGGCCGAAGTCTGATGAGCCCGTCGACGATCACCACCGCCAGTGGATGCAGCCTGCTGGTCTTCAGAATGTCCCGTCCTGCTGCCAAGTCCTTCAGCTCCATGGTGAAGGTCTTCTCCTGGCTATCCCTCAGCAGCAGGAACTCAGCTCTCTCTAAGTATTCAATGTCAATTAATTTATACTTATCTTGCGGAGTTTCTTTTTTCACTATACGCGCAGAGTTATTCGTTTTAGACGGCCAATTTTTATCCGTATCATTACGGCGGTTTCGCTTATAGTGTGTTATCACTTTTTGGCGTCTACACAGTCCGACGAATTGTAACACTCTCGCGGTGGCTCGGAGAAGTCGCAACCAACTGGAAAATCGCGCACTATCCGGTAGGCATGTCGACATTTCTCTTTTCGATACGGTGTTCACTCTTTCCTCACCGGTGTCAACGATTTCCATTATGTTCTCCGAAGGCCACGTCGATCTCTCTTGTTTGAGAAACTCCGGTCCATGAAACCATCTGTGATGTCCGGCGAAACCGCGCGGGACATCTCTCGTCGCGTCGTCGGCGACGTTCAGTTTCGTCGAAATCCATCTCCACTCTTCAATCCTGCTACCCTCTTCGACAGCTGCAAGTCGGTGTGCGACGAAGGGTCGATAATTTCGAGCGCCTTGTCGGATCCATGACAATACCGTGCGGCTGTCTGACCAGAAAATCTTCTCAGCTGCCACTGCATGTTCTTCTAACGTGGTGGTCGCCATCTTGGTGCCCAGCACCGCTGCTTGTAGCTCAAGCCTCGGGATGGAGGTCAGCTTGAGGGGGGCGACCCGAGCCTTGGCCAATACGAGTGTCGTATCGACATGGCCATCGGGCGACTCGGCCCGCCAGTAGAGCGCTGCGGCGTAGGCTGCTTCGCTGGCGTCCACGAAGATGTGGAGCTGAAGGTTTCTCGCGTCGCTGTAGCCAATATACCTTCGTGGGATTGATAAATTCTTGAGTGCTTTGAGATGGGTCATCCACTCGGCCCATTGTGCAGAGAGGTCGGGATCCAAGGCGGCGTCCCATCCAGTGCCGCGCTTCCAGACTTCTTGCAACAGCTGTTTGGCTCGGATCGTGATCGGCGAAACGAATCCGAGCGGGTCAAACAGGGACATCACTATACGGAGGGCCTGGCGCTTCGTAGGGGCCTCGCTCTGCATTACAGACGTCGGGACCCTGGCCATGTCCAAGTTGAACGCCAGGCTGTCATCGGTGGGTCTCCATATCAACCCCAGCACCTTCTCACTACTCGAACCGTCGGTGATGTCGACGGCTCGATGCTGGGCGGCTCCGGGCTCCATCCTCTTCAGTACGCCCGGGTCGTTGGAGGCCCATCGCCTCAGAGTGAAGCCTCCTCGCAGGTGTATCTTCTTCACATCCCTAGATACACGGATGGCTTCCTCGCTCGTTTTGAAGCTCTTTATGTAGTCGTCCATATAGTGATTTTCTTTTATCGCGGCGACTGCCTCTGGATGCGTATCGACGAACTCGGCGGCATTGCGATTCGTAATATAAATCGCGGTCGTTGGCGAATTTGTAGCTCCGAAGATTAGTGACGTCATTCTGTATTCTTCGGGCGCGGAGTCGTCTCTTCGGTCGCCTCTCCAGAGGTAACGTATTGCGTCGCGGTCTTCTGGCCGTATCTTCACTTGCATGAACATTTCCTGGATGTCAGCAGAAACAGCGATCCGGTGTTCTCTGAACTTCATCAAAATTCCAGGAAGTGACTGCAGCAGGTCGGGGCCGGTGAGCAGGTTCTCGTTGAGCGACGTACCTCCCCACCTCGCTGCAGCATCATGTACGATACGGAGCTTGTCTGGTTTCAGGGCGTTCACTACCGCGAAGTGTGGCAGATACCAGGTTCTTCCCGGTGTCGACGCAACAGGCGCCGGCTCCGCGTAGTGTTTCTCGATGAGAGATGCCATTTCCTTGTTATACTTTTCCTTGAGTGGCGCGTTCTTGTCTATTTTATTTTCAATGTTTCTTAACCTTCGTCGAGCACACTCGTAATTATTGGGGAGTGTGACGTTTTCTTTGTTCCAGGTTAAGGGAACTTCGAAGTGTCCGTCTTCTCTTCGGATTGCGCCCTCTTCAAGGATCTTCATGGCCCTCTGTTCTGGACCTCTCGTTGGCTGTCTCGGCGCTACGGTGAGCGACTCCAACTCAAAGTACCTGGCCATCTCTTGATGCATCTCACCATCGGCCCTCACGTGGTGGTTGTAGTGGACCCTTTGTCCCAGAGTGCGCGTGTGGGCGCCGTGCAGCACCCAACCCAACTCGGTGAGAGAAGCGACCGGTTGGGAACGCTTCCCACGACGTACCTGTGACGCTAGGAGAAGTTGCCAATTATCTTGGCCGATCAGCAGTCTCGGCTTGGTCTTCTCGTACACTAGTTGATCCCTGATGTCACTAAGGTGTCCGCACTCTTCGATGTCCCTGCCCGCTACCACCTGCGGGGACAGGTCCAGGTTGCTCATTGTCCTCGCTGTAGCCGTGGTCGACCCCGTCCTTCCATCGAGTCGCACTCTAACTCGCCGGGATGTCTTGGATAGCCTACTCTGTGAGGCTATGCCCTCAATGGCTAGGGGCTCCTCGGGCCCTCTAGCTCCAATCTCCCGGGCGAGCTCTTCATCGATGAGTGTCACAGTAGAGCCATCGTCCAACAATGCTGCAGTCCGCACCTCTCCCGCCGGTCCCGAGACAGTGAGTGGCACTATCTTCAAAAATACCTGGGATCGGCATAGGTTCCAGACTGAGGCCACCGTGTCTGTTCTCGGGGCGGCCTCTTCTCGGTGTAGCAGCTTATGATGACTCTCGCGGCAGTCGTTGATTCCGCACGACTGCCGTTCACATCGATGGTATCGATGGTAGGGGTTGAGGCAGCGAAAACATACCCGTTTCGCTGTTGCCGTAGCCCACCGCTCCTCAATCCCCATTTTCCTGAACTGTTGGCACGACGCCAGCTCGTGCCCCTGTCTGCACAGGCAGCAGTTCCTCTTCTTTGGGGGCGGTGTAGCATCCTGCGGCTCCTCCACTATCGCGACCGCGGTGTTCGCTCTTTGAGCCCTCTTGAGCGAAGGTTTCTGAAATCTCTTCTCTTCGTGTCTTGCATCGACTCTTCTGTTGTTGGGCCAGCCAATATTCTTACCTCCCATTTGTAGACCTACGAGCGCCTCATCGATGGGCATCGTCTCGGCGTATACTGCGGCTTCTCGCTTCATAAATGCTGCAACCAGGCTCACATTCTCGGGAGCTCTGGAGATCAGGTAGAACTGTGTCCATCGGTGAAACTGCGTTGTGGATAGTTTCGAAAGTACCTGATCTGTCAGCCTCGGGTGGTGTAGGTACCTTAAGCATTTGAGCGCCGTCGCCGCCGCGATGATGTTGTTGAGGCGGCTTGAAAACTGGACGATGTCCCGCGGTTTGTCAGAGATGTTCGGGAGGTCGAGTAGCTTCATCTCGTACACACGGCCGACTAACTTCGGTCGGGCAAAGCTGGTCTCGAGTCCCTCGATGATCTTGTCCGCTGAGCAGTTGGAGTACAGGAGCGCTTCTGAGTCTTCCCGTGCTCGTCCTGTGAGGCTGCTTCTAAGCCGTGACACGTTCTCCATGTTCGAGAAGTATGGTGCGGTGTCCCGGTATGATGTCACGAACACCATCCATTCCAGAGGGTTGCCGCTGAACTGCGGGAGTTCTGGAATCCTGGAGAACGGCATCTGGTGCCATGGCGGCTGCCTACCTTGCTCAAATTGCCCCTTCCGCTCCGGCTGGTTGTCTTCTGGGAGCCATTGGATGGCCTGGGAACCCTGCTGTCCGAAGGAGACCCTTCCCTGGGGAGGGGCCGTCGGCAGAGTTCGGTTGCATTGCTCACCTGGGAATGCGCTGGAATACCTTTCCAGATGAGGGCCCCTCTCCAGGGACGTGGAAGCTTCTCCTGGCTGAGAAGCGATGCGGTGCTCCCTGGGCGCCGCACTGGAAAACCTCTCCAGATGAGGGTCCCTCTCCAGGGACGTGGAAGCTTCTCCTGGCTGAGAAGCGATGCGATGCTCCCTGGGCATCGCGCTGGAAAACCTCTCCAGATGAGGGTCCCTCTCCAAGGACGTGGAGGCTTCTCCTGGCTGAGAAGCGATGCGGTGCTCCCTGGGCACCGCGCTGGAAAACCTCTCCAGATGAGGGCCCCTCTCCAGGGGCGTGGAGGCTTCTCCTGGCTGAGAAGCGATGCGATGCTCCCTGGGCATCGCGCTGGAAAACCTCTCCAGATGAGGGCCCCTCTCCAGGGACGTGGCGGCTCTCGGTCCAGGAGCAGGGCCCGCTTCGGCGTTCCGCGCGGAGCGGGCAGGACAGAGACCGACGGACTCGTGGATCGGCAGTGGCTCCTCGGGATGTGGCTGCGTGGTCCTCGCTGAATGCTGTAGACTCCGGTCTACCCATTCTTCCACGTTCACAGATGTCTCGTCGCTGGAGCTTCCGCTGTCGATCCTCCTACGTTGCTTGCTTAAGAAATCTTCGAGTTCCGCTTCTTTCTTCATTATCTGAAGTTCTCTTCTTAATTTGGCTTCCCGGTCTTGGGCGCGCGTAGTCTTCACAGACACGACGGAGGCGCGCGAAGACGCGCGGGAAGCTCGCTTTGAAGGGACCCCCACGATGGTCCCCATGGTCGACGTCCTCAGCGTACCCGACATGGACGCCTCGGTCGAACCATGGGACCAGGCGGGGTCCGTCACTCGGGATTCACCCGATGTCGATGGCGTTGATTCCGATGTCCGGGGCCCGGATCCGAAGGCAGCCTCCGCAGTTGACTGGGCGGAGGGTTCTTCGGCCGGCACTGTCTTCCCCGTGAGCGACCGCGTAACTGGCATCCTCTTCCTGGTCTTCTATCTTCCTTCCTGAAGATGGAGTGTTCCGACGATTCCCCTGAAACCGTCCTCTAGTCTTGATCCGGTTCCGAAGGTCCAAACGATGTGCCGGATCGCGAGGTTTAGTAGTGGACTGTATATTGGCTTCCCTCGATGTTAGTAGGTGACGTATCCTCACGACCGGTGTAACGACATCATGCGGGGTAGACAGGGGGGTTCGTTGTCAAGATCCCGGACGGCTTCAGGCGGAATAAAACTCCATGCTTCAGGAAGGTCTTCTCAGGTGTCCTCGGGCTTGCAGTTCTTCTTGTTGGCTCGGCGAAATCGGAATGTCGGAACCGCAAGCCCGTCTGTCTTTTATAATACTCACTTGACCTCGATTTTGAGCTTACACGTGTTTGTCGGCTTCCTTTGCCAACACGGTAAGCCCCGCCCCCTATTGGAATAGTCCTATTAGAATGTTTACATTATAACCAATAGGGGACAGAATGCCCGCTCCGACCGAGATGTAAAGTCGATGGAGCGAGCACCAAAATTTCCCGCTGAGATCAAGTGAGCAATAAGACAACCCTCGAAATACTTTATTTATCATAAAAGTCCCTAATACAATGTCTGCATCTGAGCAGGGGGACTTACACAATCATTTTAAGCTGGGCTGACCTGGAATACGTCCTAGACCCTCTCCAGATCAGCCCAGGTACACACTGAGGCACCTGGACGGCTTCCAGGCTACCTAGGTCCTCACTAGGATACCTAGGCAGCAGCCGCGATCGACTTTCCTAGACTGGCCATAACAAGTCCGAGATCCTCTCGGGACCAGTCCAGGTTCCGTCCAGGATACCAATACCCTTCTAGGCAGCCTAGGCACTCGCAGAGCTACCTAGCGACCTGAATTTACAATATTCCAGGCTGGCCAAGAATACACTCGAGACTCTCTCGTGGCCAACCTGGATACCCTACAATAAAACATCTCGTTTTATTATCACAAATAAGATTAATATTGTTATCGCGAACAAAACGTACCTTCCAGGTACGGCGACATAGACCAAACGTTATCGCGAACAAAACGCATCCCTTGGGTGCGGCGGTAAAGACCAAACATATTACCGCGAACAAAGCGCTTCCCTTGGGTACGGCGATAAGGACTACAACACATTGTCGCAAACATAGCGCACCCTTTAGGTACGGCGATAATAAGCTAGGCTTGACCGAGATGACGTCATCACACCGTCTCTCGGCCAGGCTAGGGTCAAAAGGTTATTCTTTATTATCACACACAAATAAAAAACACACAGTAGTCATCAAATAAACACACGTAAAAATACACTAAGAAAATACACGATTAATACACAATTATTATCATTTCCTGGTTACGACCAACGCAAATTCCTAAGCTATCACATAGCTATGTCCGGGCTACGACCACCTCTTTTGTTATTGTCTTATCTTTATCACTAGTAACTTTTATCACTAATTGTTCGTGATTGATAGGCGGCCGTCCCGTACAATAGCATATCTTTATTAAAACCGCAATACAACCCCTCGGGGAACGCTTGGCGGCCGAAGCGTCAACGCCGCCGGCAATTCACACATTTGTGCTTACTTAGCGCTCAATTTTACATACACTTTTATAATGCCATTTAGACTAAGATCGATAAAGCGCGCTTATTAGTCTAAGAGCGAACTTCATCGAACGCTTATACTAAAATAACACTTTTTATTAAATATTACACTAGCTGATAGTCTCTTATAAGGATCAAATATTATTATGTAAGGACAGTGATGGCTCGGTTGTTTGACCTTTAATCCAAAAGGTCGCGGTTCGAACCCCGGCTTGTACCAATGAGAAATGCACAATTTTTACGTACATTTGTCATAGTTTACTTAACAGAATCATACAGTATTTGGTTGGGTAGGGAGAGGAGTAGAATGGTGGATGGTGAGCGTATTATCGCGGAATAAAATAAAAAAGGGAGGCCTCCTTTTCTTAAACCAGCCTATTGTCGGTCGCAAGTCCGAGACACCATTCTTCTCATCTCTTACCCACACACGATGGACTCGGCACCCGCACGGTAAATCCATGGAATGCTTAGAAATTTGTCTTCTTCTCTTCCACTGTTCCGTTGCAATAATACCAAATTGTCCTCGCCAACCCGTTTGGCCATTAAGCGTGGCAAGTGTAGGCTAAATTCTCCAGATGAATATGTTTTGCAAGGCCCATCTCCAACAGTGGACGTCTAGGACTCCGTGTTATACAAGGGCTGTAAAAAAATAAAATTTTAAAGTTCAATCTGTAGAAATCAAAAATTTCCGGTCCTATTACCGGCTAGATTAAAAAAATATGTAGTATATGTGATGCTGTTTTAATCTTTATCAAAATCAGCCTTAGACTCCGTAAAGCATTTTTTGATATACTCGTAGTTAAAAAAATAGCCACTCCCACTTAAAAAATCACACTGTATATGGAATTTATTCTGAAAAAAAAAATTATTATTATTATTATAGCCTTGAACATATTTCGTTTACCAACTTTTTACAGACTGTGCGAAGCAAATAAGGGTTACTTGTGTTTCAGCTTATGTATGAATGTTCCTTTGTGGAGACCAAACGCGTTAACCGATTTAGATGATTCTCACGACAATCGATTCGTCTTCATCACGCGAGTGTCACTAAAGATATGACATTATTTGTTAGTATTTCCCTCATTAGAGCGGTGGTGAGTCAATTGTAAGATAAAATATTTTAAAAGTTCGCGGTTCGAACCTCGGCCATCGGCATGTAGCAATGAGAAATATACTTTTCTTACGTAGGTACTTTTGTCATAGATTTACAACACCGCTCGGAGAGCACGTTAAGCCGTCGAAACTGGTTTGCACTAATATCACAACTTGTGGAATCGTTAATAAATTGTCATTAGATCCTCGCCAACCCGTCTAGCCAGCGTGGCGAGTGTAGGCCAAGTTCTCCAGATATATGTTCTGGAAGGCCTATCTACCACAGTGGAGGTTTAGGACTCTGTGTTCTAGGAGCTGTGATGATAAAGATTTCCCTTCATATAAATTTTAATTAATTCGGATACCTACTCGATCAGCGAAGGTCGCTCTTAGACATATCTTGTACTACCTTCATATATACTTTGCTTAGAGTTTACCTATAAAATTAGCCGAATGCTTGCCCTGAACATGCCCAGTTTTTACGATAGTCGCTTGACTTCACTTAAGTGTTTGCGTTATTCATACAAAATGTATGTACCTACTAAACAGAGCCACTTAAGTGGGTAATGAATTACCAGCCTTCGCTTTATAACTTTCAGATTGAAGATTTACTTAAAAAAACTTATAGATACAGTAAAACTAGTACTAGGGTAATGTTTTTTAGGATAGTCGCTTGACTTCACTTAAGTGTTTGCGTTACTCATACAAAATGTATGTACCTACTAAACAGAGCCACTTAAGTGGGTAATGAATTACCAGCCTTCGCTTTATAACTTTCAGATTGAAGATTTACTTAAAAAAACTTATAGATACAGTAAAACTAGTACTAGGGTAATGTTTTTTACGATAGTCGCTTGACTTCACTTAAGTGTTTGCGTTACTCATACAAAATGTATGTACCTACTAAACAGAGCCACTTAAGTGGGTAATGAATTACCAGCCTTCGCTTTATAACTTTCAGATTGAAGATTTACTTAAAAAAACTTATAGATACAGTAAAACTAGTACCCTACTCTAATGTTTTTTTTTAAACTTAAACAAAGAGTGTCAGCGTCCTGGCCATAAACAGGGGCATACTCAACAATGCAATAATGATGATATGATTTCGTTTGTGGAGACAACCCTCGACTATCAAATGCAGAGCTTTGCACATAGGGCTGCCATTCATCCCGATTCCATTTCAGTTTGAAAAGCTAGGTAGTAGCGTAGTATTAAAAAGCTTCCTGTCCATTTCGTATTTTTTATTTATCATGACTAGATATTCTAAATTATAGTCAAAATCAAAATATCTTTATTCACGTAAACCTATTACAGGCATTTATTACACGTCATTATTTAAATGATTTTGAATAATTCTACTCCAGCAGTGGACCAGCAGCTTAGCAGATTCCAATGACCTGTTGAAGTTTAATCTAAATAAGAAAGTAATCTGCAAGGAAAACTCAGCTATATCAGATTTACAAAATAAAACAAATACAGAATTACACAACAACAATAAATAAATAAATACCTTTCTCATTACCCTATTCGTCAGTCTCTAAATTAGCTATATTTTATAATAATATACAATATTTGTTGTAACAGTTTAACTTAAAGCTATAGGCATTAGATAGGTAACATACCTACTTATTAATAAAAAAAATACGGTAAAATTACTATGTTTTACTTTCATTCTGATACTATTTAAAGGCTAAAACTACTAAATTACTTGTCATTTTTTTCATTTAAAGTAAAATTATATCAAATAAATAAAATATTTTTTTAATCGAATCATTCTTTATTGACCAGCTGATGTTTCAAAATATATATTTTTTTAAGCAAGTAAAGGGTTCTTAGGCAATATTTGAAGCTATAAGTAGTTCATTTTTGAGGTAGTCTTGGGTTATTGATTTGTCTGGTGGCAGCCCTAAGCACAGAGCTAATATGCCGTATAAAATGACGTTTTCATAATATTTTGCAAACAATAAAGGGTGCCCTACTCGCCGCCCCTGCGGTGCTGCTGGGGGCCGCGTGTCGAGTGCACTGCTTACTAAACATATGCACTGGCCATGTCGGCGGAAAAACACACAAGAAAAGACAATAAATAATGATTGAAAATTTAGATAAAGACACATTTTTTTAAGGAAAAACAAAGCTCGTTTATGGAAAAGTGTTGAAAGGGTTTCATCGTGCAGCCCCAAGAGTCCTGACCTCCACTGTTGGAGATGAACCTTCCAGATTTTTCTGGAGAAATTGGTCTACACTCGCCACGCTGCCGCTGGCCAGGCGGGTTGGCTAAAATACGATAATGAAAATTATTAATATGATTTTATTAATTATTAATTTATTTATTTAAATTCTTTAATGCACTTAAAAATAGTACAGAGGCGAGCTATAATGCCAGTAGGCATTCTTTACCAGCTAACCTTGGGGATCGAGTAAGGTGATATGAAAAAAAATTTTTTTTTTAATGATACAGTTAATAAGTTACTTAACTAATTTTAATATACTACACATTATACCTAAACACATAAACATACATAAACCATACATACAATTATACATACAAGTACAACATATACATTATAACTTAAATAAATACACGGTTATATAAATAGTGTTTTATTCTGTTTCTCCAGGAACGATGTGGTTATTAAACGTTTAAAGACGCTGACAGACGGTGCACGTCTAATAATTACGTTAATCATTACAGCCTCTAGGACAAGTGTACTAAGAATCCCTTGGTCCCGGTTCCACTAATACCAACTTCGGAAACGTTACTAAAAAAAAACCAGCGTGGCGAGTGTAGGCCAAATTCTCCAAAAAAATCTGGGAGGCCCATCTCCAACATAGGAATACTAGGACTTAGTGGCTGTGATTATTAATAAAGTCATATTAATAATAGAAGACAAATTTCTAAGCTTTCCATGGATTCACCGTGCGGGTGCCGTATCCATCGTGGGTAAGTGAGATAAGCTGCTGGTCTTCTGCTAACAGCTTACTTATTGGACCACTTTGCTGCTTAGTCTTCTACTAGCAGGAGTAGAATCATTCAAAATAATTAAATTAATGACGTTTCATAAATGCCTGTAATAGGTTTACTTGAATAAAGATATTTTGACTTTGACTTTGATTCCAACCAACTATAGGCTGCCTCCACCTATTATACGAGTATAAAAATATATTTAAGTAAAAGCAAGAAGATTTTCACAGACTTACAAAAAACCCTTTTTGAAAAATCTGTTAACAGTTTTTCTCCAGATCCTAATACGGCAATGCATAAATTAATTATCTTTTGAATCGGTCATCCATTTTATTACAGTATAGTTACCCTTATAATGGTGGGTGAGTGTGTGCGTGTGTGTGCAAGCCATCTGCCTGGGATTGATAAATTGTATAAAAAGTATTACACATGTGCATGTGTGAAGAAGGGATGCAACGAGGTGCTCTCCACTGGTTCTTAAACTATTTAATAATAGATATTGTTCAATTTATATTTCGACAATAGTTATTACAAAAGAATATTGTTAATATTAAATTAAAAGTTGATTAAATTCACAATAAATAAAGATATACATTTATTTTATGGGTCCCGGTGGTGGCTCGGCTGTAAGAACACTTTCCTTAAATCCTACAAATGTCGGTTCAAACCCCCCCGGCATGTACTAATGAGAAATACACTTTTCTTACGTACTGCCGTCATAGATTTACAACAGCACCGTTCCGTGCCTCGGAGAGCACGTTAAGCCGTCGGTCCTGGTTCAATAATATCAACTTGTGGAATTGTTATTAAATTGTCATTAAAAATTTACTTTCTACACATTTATAATATTAACGTTTATATAGTATATTGTGCCAATAATAATATTTTATAAATCTGCCTCCGTTGTCTAGCGGTTAAGTCCGTGTATTTAGACTCGGAGGTACCGGTTTCGATTTCTGGTCAGAACACAATAATTTATTCAATTTATTTGTGATATTTCACAAGGACATAGACGAGCTTGCCACTTGTCATAATGGGCCTATAGTAAAGTTGACTAAAGTGAGTCCGCTTTTTTAAAAAGCGTGGTTTCTAAACACCCCGAAATCTCTTTACGGTCGTGATGATACTAAAAAAACAATATTATTTTTTAATAAAAAAATGTAAGTATCTAAGTAAAGTTTGAGAACGCAAAAGAAGGTTGCTTTTATAAAAACAAATGATTATCTCCTGGGCGTGGCCAGCTCGTCACCCGTCCGCACCACGTCTCAATGGTAACAGACACGCACACAGGCAGACAACACCCCAACATATAGGACAATGCAGGATCATACATTGTGCACAATGGCAATAACGACTGTGTCAGCTTAAGCGTTTTATATGACGTGATAAAAGTTATCCTGTCGCATCTTTATTTTGATTTTTATAAATAAAAAAAAAACGTGTTTAGAAAAAAAGTCGGATATGCTAACGACAAAACTAGTGTAGATATTTAATAAAAAACAACAACATAAGACTTTCGACTGTTGGAGATGGGCTTTCAAAAATATTTGGTGAAATTAGCGTACACTCGTGACCCAGGCCAGACGAAGGTCTGATGTCAATTTATTAATGATTCCACAAGTTCGTAAGAGTTGGTTTTAGACCGACACGGCTTCACGTGTCTTCGAAACGCGGTAACGGTGGTGTTGTAAATCTGTGACAAATGTACGTAAGAAAAATGAATTTCTCAGTGGTACATACCAGGGTTCGAACCGATCTTTTTAGGATTTTAAGGTTAATTACTGGCCTTTTATCTAACACCCGAAAGTTAGATGTTAAAAAATTAACTATGCAATAGGATTTAAAGTTTTATTTCAATAAAGAATTTTACAGTATTTAAATAACATTAATTAAAGCTAACTAACATATGCCTATAAATATTAATTAACTAAAACATTCCGACGCGACGCGATTTAATTAAATCACACAGGTACTAGGTTCTACTTATATAAACTTAATTCTGAACAAAATTCCTTACCAAGAATCAAAACCAAGGGGAACCAAATAGGGATGTGCAATTAAAATCATAAACATGCTTATAAGTATTAATACAACTTGCATAAGTATTAATTAGCCATAAAAACTTAATACTTAACATTTTATTTAAATAACACTTCTCTAAGGTAAATTCTTAACAAAATTCCTCTCTCATTGGAAAATAAATTAGTCTTGAGTAATTTATATTATAAATGTAAGTAATTCCAAGTGCGGAGGTGGCATGGAACATTTTCGGGAGGCCTCAGCGCTGTCGTGCGACCGCTAGCATTCCTACATACGAAACTAAACGTGGAAATTGTTTTTGTACAACAAGAATTTTGCAAAACGTCAAAGAAAAATGGCGCGAACAGGCCTCCGGAGCGCGCGCAAAAAGCACCTCGCTCGTAAACCGCACGCAGCCGCGGTTTTGCAGACTCGATTAATTTCACAGACTTTTGCGCAGACGAACTGAATAAATAGAGGCACTGTCGCATAACTAAACGGGTCGGCTCGCAGGCAATTAGTTAATGAACTGGCCGTAGTTATAAATAAGGCAGCTCGATGATTTATTACGGGAGAGATGCGGACGTCTAGCGATAGCCAAATGACTAATTATGCGAAAGGCACTTTTTACCCAATATGGTTGTCGAAAGGGTAGTAGTGGGACGGTTGTAAAAACGCTTTCCAATCCAAAAAGGTTCGCGGTTCGAATCTCGGCATGTACCAATGAAAAATACTTTTCTTACGTACATTTTTAATACTAGCACTACATGTGACCTTGCTCCCACCTGATAACAAGCGGCGCGCAGGGTCCATGAATGTTAGCAACTGGGATCAGACACTTATGACTGACATTAGTCCCCGGCTATATATATGCCGGCTTGACTAGATGCTTTTACACACTTCGCTTGAAGGAAAAAAAAAGAAAAAGTAAAGTATCATTACGACCGTTTCCCTTACGGGGTGGTCAGAAACCACGCTTATAAATAAGCGGATTCACATTTAGCCAACTTTACTATTGGCCAATCATGACAAGTGGCAAACTCGTCGATCTCTCCAGCGTACCAAACTCGAGAAATGTCACAAATAAATTAAATATTAATTAAATGTATTTATTTACTTTAATAAATATTTTTGTGTTCCGACCAGGAATCGAACTCGGTACCTCCGAGTCTAAACCCACGGACTTAACCGCTAGACCACGGTACATGTACGTTTATATTTAGGTCAATTAATATTGTATTAAAAATAATTAATAAATAATTAAAACAATGTAATGTAACAATACAAAAGAGCCCAACCAAATTGTAACAAATGATTTGATTTTAACTTACTAATATGTGGAATCGTAATAAATTGACATAGGGGACAAACCAACGAGTTTGGCCTAAGTTCTCTATATAAATAAATAAATAATAAATAAACAAATATTTCCAGACAGGTCACACAGCGCCATCTAATTTCCGTGGTAAGCTACGGGCTGGTGTTACGGAAACTACATGGTTGATAAACTACATATTATATATATATATTTTTGTAAATATATACATATTATACATATAAACACCCAGAACAAGACAAATTATACAATGTAGAACTTGCCTCCGGTGGGAATCGAACCCACGACCTCCCGAGTTCACGGCAACATTTGTTACCACTAGACCACGGAGGCGGTCTATAATTCTAGAAGGCCATCTCCAGCAGAGTTTTTGCGTTCTAGCAGCTATAATGAATGGTTGTCAAGCTCCATGTATGAATATGAATCTAGAAAAATTATAAATTCTATCTGCGAAGTAAATGCATTTAATCATCACATTACGTACCACCCACGAAGATTATTTGATTCGTAATGAAACGACTTGTCGACAGTCCGGCGTAAAATTACCTTTGATTCATTTATATTAAAGATAAGGCATTCGTGAGATTGCAAATTGTTCGCGACTTTTGAGTTTGAATTTGGCAATAGGTCAGATATTTAATTTGTTTGCGTGCTCAATAGAGATCTCTATCTAAAACCACATCAAAGGCTTTAAGATTAGATACCTGATTCAAAGAATTGTCTTGACCCTACTTATATCATGTTCAAATATTTTCCTAATTTCCGGTATCTATGATTGTAGACGAATTTGATAAAAGCTTATAGGTCAGAAACCACGCTTATACAGAAGCGGATTCATGATTAGCCAACTTTGCTATATGCCCATCATGACAAATAGCAAGCTCGTCGATGTCTCTAGCGTACCAGACTCGAGAAATATCATAAATAAATTATTGTGTTTGACCTGGAATCGAACACGGTACCTACGCGTCGAAGGGCCGGTGACTAAATCCTTCCTTAGTGACATTTGGTCACTTAAATATAACAGCTTACCTTTGGGAGTGTGGCAGAGGGCTGCAGGTGCATTAAGATAAATACAATTACTTAGGAATAATTAAATACTATTACATAAATACTTACATATATCATAATTAAAATAATATATATAATAAACATACATATATATTATGTACGAATATATAAACGCAACTAATAGATAGGTATTATATTCATTTACGATAAAATATTAAGAAAATAAATAAATATTATAATGCATAGGTACTTGTAGTTATCATGATAGCATAAGTATACATATTTACATAAAATATATTTTCTGTATAATTCTTTAAGCTAGCTGTATAAAAAGCATTAGTTACTCGATGTCTCGTGTTGTCGATGTCTTGAGTGATTTTAATAAATTCTAATATATCATGTTAAGCTACAAACTCTATTTCACGCATAAAATATTGTTGTTACCTTTATCTAAGATTGCGTAAGTAACATTACGGAATCCAAGCAACCTGTTGAACCATGTGACCACGTGTCGTAGGTAACATAAATATGGTCACTGGGTAACAATGATCTTGCAAACCATGGATACCGCATTGACTACAAAATAAAAAAAAGTAGGTACTATACCTATATATTTTAAATTAAATCGTTACGATCTTTTCAGAATTGGAATCAGCATAATTTGACCTTTTGCCGCTTGCAATTTTTACAATATACTTACATACTTATTTATCTAAGTCAAATATTCATGCAAAATGTACAAATAATTTAAAAAAAATGTCACGGAATTGATTATTGAATCCTGCATTACAATAAACTGTCTCCGTGGTCTTGCGGTTAAGTCCGTGGATTTAGACTACCAGTTTTAGTTATTAGGGTACCAGGTTCGATTCCTGGTCGGGACAAATAAAATTATTTAATTTATTTGTGATATTTCTCGAGTTTGGTACGCTAGAAACATTGACGAACATGCCACTTATTATGATAGGCCTATAGTAAAGTTGATCAGCTTCATTTTAAATAAAGCGTGGTTTCTGACTACCCTAGAAGGGATACGGTCGTGATGATATTTTACTTCTATTACAGTAATAATGGGTTCTGGAGCCAAAACAACACAGTAGGTACATTTTATTCATTGATAGGGTTAACCAAGGGTCATAAACATTTGTTATTCTTGATTCTAATAAAATTAAAAACTACAATTAAATTACATTAATAGTATTGGTCTTGGAGTCAAAGCAAACACAATAATAATATTTACAAAATATAAACTTAAATCTGTACCGAGGTTGGCGTATTTGCGCAGCTCTTGTACTTTTTTGCAATACACATTTCTTATTCTACATATATTCTAATAAATTAAATATTTTTGAAAAAATACCCACGTGTGATCCGATCAAAGATAGTTACACTTATTTTTATTCGCTCGCAAATGCTACATCTAAATAATTTGAAGATCATTGGTGGTAAACAATGCCCTGCAGCGCCGGGATGCGCCCGCGCAGGCTGCGTTAGCGCTGCCTACACCATTGTCGCCTCAACTATTTTATGACTATTACATCTTTTGACATTTTATTATCTATGCTCATACTTTATAACGACAGGGTATTTTTGTCTGCCTGAACGTTCTTGAAAAATATATGGCCCAATAATTTAACTATAAATACGTTCGAGGAAGTCTCTCGTACTATTTTATGTCTATTAGTTATATTTTACCTATGATAAATACTTCTGCTATTTGTATTGTATTTACGAGTATTACCTATCTATTCCGATACAATGTTTCATTCAGTAAATTTAAGGTAAGTCTTATTTCAAGCGGTGATATTTCTATGTAAATATAGATATATATATTAGTTCTCCTTGAAAGTAAAAATTTACATTTGACATCATTGCAAATGGCACGTACTTTCAACGAGGACAACAAATTGGTGGTAGGCGGACTGATGGTGGTAATTTGCCAATTTGCCTAGTCTGTCGGGGCTGGGAAGTATCCGTTCATGCTGATAAACTATATTTACACCTTTCGGGATCAGGCTCGAATTACCGCCAGCCCAGTCAAGCCGACATAGTGTTAGGGACTGATGTCAGTCATGAGTGTCTGATTCCAGTTGCTAACATTATTGGACCTTGCGCGCCACTTACCTTTAGGTGGACGCAAGGTTACATAAATTGAAAAAAATATTGACTCATTCCCTACCTCAAAAATTAAATTGAGTTCTTATGCGATACGCATAGCCTCTCTCTTCGTTATTCTTTCAATAAAAACCCCAAAATCTCCTCCCACTCTTCTAACAAATATTCTGATTCTTTTACTGTGTCTACAACCCGCCGTGAAACGGTAGCTGGCTATTAGACGGGCACCAACTTGTTTCTTGATAAGCAGGAGCACACAGTATACTACACCTCTCTCTCTCTGGCTCGAATTACCGTCATTAGACTGATGTCAGTCATAATTGTCCGATTCCAGTTGCTAACAACGTATTAGCCTCGCTATACAGAGGGGAAATGTTGCCAGTCTCCTTGGGACTATCTCGGATGGGACGTTTATTTTTAATTTTATTATTTAGGTAGCTTTTAATTTATATTTAATGTATTTTAATTAACTTCGAATAAATGTAAAGTTACTAACATTCATGGACTTTGCGCGCCACTTACCATTAGGTGGACGCAAGGCTACATGTCGTACTACATTTAAAAAAAGAATGCTAGAGACATCATTAAACTTGCCACCTAACATGAAGGGCCTATAGTAAAGTTGGCTAAATTGGAATTTAAAAGTATGTTAGCTGATCATCCCGCAAGAGATTATGGTCTCGATGACATGCCCGGTCAGAGTTTAGTCAGTTATAATTAATATATTGAGGTTTGGTGCGTTTTTTCAATGTTGCCAAGTTTAAAAATGAAAATTCTAACTTCACAGCGTGAACGTAAGGTTACCCATTTAAGTGTTAATGTCTTGTAAAAACAAAACGGAGATGTTTTGGATAGGAATGCTTAGATTTTACTTAAGAGGCGGTAGCAATCTTTAATTATTCCTGAGACTTTTTATTTTTATTTTTTTTATTTTAAATTCTTTATTGCACCAACACTTAAAATTAGGTACATAGGCGAGTTTAATAACTGTTAGGCACTCTCTGACAACTAACCTTTGGGATGGTGAGAGATTATGGGCAGGTTGCAACAATCTAATAATATTAGTCTAATTTATAAATACACTACATACCAAGCAATTACATAAACTACATGCAAGTATAGCAACATATACATACACAAATAAACATATTGCGTGCCAAATATTCAATGTGTACTGGATGCAGTGTGCTCCTGCTTACTGCTTATCAAGAAACAAGTTAGTGACTAATTGTTTAAAAACATTGACAGATGTCTAATGGCCAGTGGTAGTTTGTTCCACTGGCGGGCTGCATACACAGTGAAGGAATCTGAATATCTACTAACTTTTATAACTTACGAAAAACATTAGTTTTGTCAATTTTGTCCCATGCAAGAAACAGAATTGGTATTTAGAAAGTCACACACTTATTTCAATAAATGTCCTATAGGTAACTTACCTTCGCTGTTACATCTAACTAAATTTATCTAGGATAAATATAAGGTTTTATCACTTTTGTACCATGCAAGAAACAGAACATATATTTAGATAGTAACTTGTTTAAATAAATGTCCTATAGGTAACTTATCTTTTCTTTTACATTTCTTACGTTTAAGTTTCATAACATTTTATGGATTTAGAGATAGACTGCCTCTGTAGTCTAGCAGTTAAGTCTGTAGATTTAGTAGCGAAGGTACCGGGTTCCATTCCTGGTCGGGACACAATAATTTATTTAAAGTATTTGTGATATTTTTCGATTGTTTTGTATGCTAGAGCTCAATATGAATCCACTTCAAAAAGAAGCGTGGTTTCTGACCACCCTGCAAGGGATAGCATATAGCTTTTTACTTACTTTTTATGCATTTACTAAGATTTACTTTATTTTTTAAGATTACCCAAAAACTTAATTTCGTTTCAATATTAATGCCTTTTATTTAGGAACTATGCTACCTGCCCTTAAGAAACGAAAGATCACATATTTGCAACTGTAAAATGCGTTGATCGAAGATGCTGTTGGGCCCTGATCCATCATTCAGTGGTTTTTTTGGCCGACACCTTGCGTTATCAATATGTATGACCGGCTGTTTGAAGTTGCCGACATTTGCGACATATCCTACCGCTTTACGAGATTGTACGCATCTGTTACAAAAACTTGGCCCAACGCAATTGCCGTTTTAACAAGCTTCTTACAGACAATTAGAAATAATGGGATTTTTAAGTACAAGAAATAAAAAAGTTTAGGAGGGTTTTGCGCTTTTCCATCTCTCTCGCTTGCACAAACCAACATTTTCAAGTTTGTGTGTACTTTTGACTACATAGTCTATCAACTTTTTAAGATATAAAATTACAGAAGCTTTAGACCGCTTTAGACCGCCTCCGTGGTCTAGTGGTAACAAACGTTGCCGTGAACTCGGGAGGTCGTGGGTTCGATTCCCACCGGGGGCAAGTTGTACATTGTATAATTTGTCTCGGCCTGGGTGTTTATATGTATAATATGTATATATTTATATTATTTAATATTGTAATTTGTTTATAATGATTGTATATTTTTGAATTGCTTCTAAAACAAATCTATAATTGTCTTTGTTTATTTTTCTCATAAAATACATATGTAGGTGCATTAAAAATATCAACAGTTACAATATGGTACAAAATTTATTAAAAAACTAATTATAAATAAAACTAAAACTAAAATTAAAAATACCTATGAAATTAAAGCTTCACAAAATAAACTAAGGGCTTACCACCAGGGAGGGACCTAAAACGCTCAATTTACAAAAAAAAAAAGTATAATATGTAGTTTATCAACCATCTAGTTTCCGTAACACAAGCCTCGTAGCTTACCACGGAAACTAGATGGCGCTGTGTGACCTGTCTGGAACTATTTATTATTTATTATATTTTCAGTTCCATATACCATTTGTTATATATGTATATATTTAAGTATTGTTTTTTGTTAATTTACAATAAAGACATTTCAAACTCTACATATTGTTTCGCCTTTATCGTTAAGTATATAATTCAACAAACCAGTGGTCTGCTTTGTCTTCAACAAACCTTAGCCAACCCCCATCGGCGACAATCTTTGACTCATCTGTCGAGGGGTTGTCACACATTACGTCTACCCGTACCTGGTCTCCACTCTAGAACCTATCTACTCTGTTGTGTTACAAGTAGATGTCTCGATATGACACATGGTCATAGCGATTGACATTTATCAGGTTTTCAGAAAAAAAAAATGTAAAGTTTGTGTTTTTTAAAATATTTCAGGTTTTATTTCACCAGATCATTACATCCCCCAGAACATGAGGTTCTAGACCTCCACTACTAGAGATTGTCCTTTTAGAACATATGTATATCTGGAGAATTTTAGCCTACAGAAGACGGGTTAGCAACGATCTGATGACAATTTATTAACGATTCTACAAGTTGATATTATTTGAACCGGGACTAACGTGCTCCACACGGGAACGGTGTGTTGTGACAAATCTATGTAAACAAATAGTATTTCTCATTAGTATTCCACTAGCAGGAGTAGAATCATTCAATATAATTTAATTAATGACGTGTTACAAATGCCTGTTTACATGAATAAAGATATTTTGACGGGTCAGAACTGCGACCATTTGAAAAGGAAACGTACGCTCTTATAATTTTACAACATGCCTACTTTTTTTTTATGGCAATCGTTCACTTATGCTAGCGTCACGTCGGTGTAATAACGAAAAAAAAAAACAATTAAATAAATGTCTGTGGAAAATAAGATGGAATATATTTACAGGAAAAGAAACAATTTTAGATAGATACAAAATAAAATCAAAACGATCGTATAATGGACAAACGAAAAAAATATGATTGAGGTCTCCATTCTCCAGACCACATTCACATACAAACAAATCTTTAATTCTTGATTTATTAAGAACTACTGGTGAGCAACAAAAAAAATATCTTAAACGACAAAGTATGTATGTAATTAATTTACTAAGACGAAATTTAAAAAGCATGGTTTGAATGGAATTACAGGTTGAATCCTAGAATACCAACATACCATACTTAGTTATCGTAAAGTAATTCAATGTTATTTTTGTCAAAGAATCTTATAAACAATTCGATAGGTAGGCAGTTTGTGATACAGTGGCAACACCGACACGCTTCGAGACAATATAAACGTGCTATCAGATTACCATCGATATGTTCAACGACACTTTTTCGATGATCCACACAAAAAATATGTCGCCCGCTTCCAATGGAATTGATTAGGTGTTTCTGTGTTTCAACTTAGTTTAGGAATTTGTTACCTTAGCTACGTAGTTCAGTAGCTATTTAAGAATTTACAAGCAAAAAAGATCATGCCAAATAGTATTGTCATGGTTTGGAGCTCCGTAGTGATTTTAAATACCTATATTAACTATAAAATAAGTAAAATCATTTAGTTACTTTTTTTTTATATTGTTACTTACGTTTGTTATAATTTATTATTATTTTTTTCACAATACAATCTTCTTCTTCTTACGGTGCCATCTCCTATCGGAGGTCGGCTATCATTAAGGCGATTTTGATTTTGTTGGCCGCTGTCCGGAACAAGGAATACAATACAATATGAATTACAAATACTGCCTCCGAGGTCTAGCGTCTAAGTCTGTGGATTTAGACTCGAAGGTACTGGGTTCAATTCCTAGTCGGGACACAATAATTTATTTGTGATATTTATCGAGTATGGTATCCTAGAGACATCGACGAGCTTGCCACTTGTCCACATTGAAAGAGATTTAAACATACATCAAAAAGAAAAGTATCCATTTTGGCATATTGCCATGTCTAATCATTATTAATAATATTCCAACCAAGTGTGAAAAAGCATCTTAATAATAATAATAATAATAATAACGTTTATTTCCCAGATTGATTTTACACAGTTAAATACAATCCAATCAATACAACTAATAGAAAAAAGGTAAAAACTAAAAACTAAGTATATATTTGTAAAATAAAATTAAAATAAATAAAATCAAAATCAAGCATCCATACTGGGAGTATGATAGTCTCTCCATAGTTGGTGCAGTGGACTACCCGGCCAGTCACGTACAGCTGACACTATTTTGTTGCTCGAGTTAAATACGTGTGATCTGACGCCCGCTGTTCTCTGTCGCATTAGTTCGGCCCAGCCCGGAGTGCGTCCTGTGCAGAACATCTCGCTAGCACTGCACCAGCATATAGCTAATAGGCCGGCATAATGGTAGGGTCTGATGGCGGTCGTCAGTTGCTCCTAAATATATATATATATATTTATGTATTTAAGTAATAGTATTGTATGTAATTGTATATCTATAATAATGCACCCTGCAATCCTCTACCACACACCCAAACGTTAGATGTTAAAATGCCGAATGACCCTGATGGGTCGTCTCTAGAGAATATTTTTTATTTGGTTTAGTTTATATTTAATTATTTTTTTACTTAAGTAGTTTTTATTATTCAATTTTAGGTTTTATATTTATAAAGTCAATGTAAATATTTTTGATGAAATAAATATTACTCAAAAGGACTCATAAATACCTACCGACCCTCAACCCTGTTCCTCCACGACCAGCATAACTTATATGATTTTAAATCGCTTAAATCTTAGTCCTCGTTTTAATAAACATATTAAAAGTATAACAAGTAAGGAATGCCCGAAACCACGTTTGGAATGTTGGGCTCGTCTCACGGGCGAAGAAAAAACGAACAAATATAAACAAAAAAACAAAAACAAGCTATTAATTTTCGTTAGAAATATTGGTTTGTCCCAAAAATGCGCCCGGAGGCTGAAATGCGATCCTCGGTGGGCGTCAAATGGACATCCTCCTTTACTTAGATTTGACTCAAATTATTTATGGTAATTTTCCTTTTTTTCACAAATGTCCTGGCAGCAATTATGAACTCTGGTTTGACAAGTGACTACATCCTTGCATTTTAGTAAACATGATTAAAAAGTCTAGCATTACTAAATATGTACATCTGACAATACGGTATTCACGCAAGTAAAGATATACTTATATATATTTTTACAAAATTTCAAATCAAGAATTCATAAAAGAGTCAGACATTACTTTAGTGAATTACTTTATTGAGATCGATTTATTATTACTACACATCTTCACGCCAAATCCCTTGCGGGGTAGGCAGAGAAATTGAGCGCCACTTGTCACGATCACAACATACCTCTTTCGCTTCTTCGACATTCATCAACCTCTTCATACATGGATTTTTAATGTACCTTTAGCTATTGTTTTATTTATTAGATCGTGATAGTTAAGTCTTGGTCTGCCAGGGCTTCTTTTACCCACAACTTTCGCATTATATATCTGGTTCGTCAATCTCTCTTCGCTCATCCTTTTAACATGCCCGAACCATCGGTGCATGCCTTACTTATGACTTACTATTACTACCTACTTAAATATATATATATATATATATATATATATCAAAATCCTTCTGTTCTTTTCATGAGGCAGTGCTATTACCATTTTATTGCCTGTAGAATCTAGACACCCAACTCAGTTCCAGGTCAAAGAGTATAAACTAATTGAGAAACGAGTGGTATCTCACGCAAAGAACTCGTTCACCCGAACACTAGGGTAGCCAGGTAGATGGTAGGATACTTAAAGTGCCATACATACCTATTATAGCTTCTATATAAATAGTATTATATCCAAAATTTTCGAGCCCGCAACCAATTATCTGCTCGCTAAATTAAAACATATTGTGTATTTTGTTACTAGTTTACCATACGATACATAGTCACGTAGTAAAAGTTACACAATACATTTAAATTATAATTTTTTACTAATGTTGTATAGTTCGCTTGTTGACAACAATAGCCGACATGTTGAATGAATTGAACGAATTGATTGAATTCATGAATGAAAGAACGAACATTTAATTAGAAGAAAAACAGCGCTGAGACTCTTCGAGCGTCGCAGCTTAATGCTGACTTGCAGCCCTATTCTGTTACTTAAGCGCAAACGTTATATAATGGAATCCGTTAACTGTATATATATCACGCTATTAAATTTTATATTTCCACGGACGCTGTCAAGGTCGAGCGCTTTTGAGAATCGAATAATATTTTGTAATTATGACGCAAGCTCTGACGTAAATAATTAAATCCACTAATAAGGTTTGCGCCTAAGTAAAGCTGATTCCCTATTTGTCACATGGAGACATTTTCGCGCCTACTGTGCCTATTAAATAAATGGTAAATAAATAATAAATACAGTAGGTACTTATTAAACCTATTAGTACCTATTTATGTAATAACGCTAACAGAAAGACAACACAGCCAAACGAAATATGTTTAATAACGTAGAATTATTCAAGTGGGCGTGAATAGCTATTGTCTTAACTCGTGGAATATCAAAAAATGCTAAAAAGGAGTCTCACGGCCGATTTTAAAGAAGAATTAAACTGCACCATAAAATGATAAAAAAAATATATACGCTAGCCAGGATTGGGATTGACAAAAGGATTCGATTCCTGCAGTTTCCTTAACTTTGGCGTTTGACATTACTTCTTAAAATTTGACCCTTATAAGTGACTTTATTACGTAGTATGTTTATTACATACTTCATCAGGCAACCAATCACTGTTGATTTTGTTAGCGTATGTCTATAAAAAAAAGTGGATTTCATTCGTATAACCGATCGGTGAAGGTCGTTCTTACTATATATCTAATACATAAACCTTTAGTCATAATCATGCGTAAAATCACATTAAATTTAAACAAGGCATGTCCATATTAAGCCTAACGTCAGTCTATATTGAATAAATTCCGAACGCCGCATAATCCCACGAGATGTGATTTAGAACCGAACAATTAATAAATATGTCCTTGTAGGTCCTTTGGGAGACAAATATAGTTAACTAGCTGCCTAACTCGACTTTACTTGTAGGTATATGTTTTCATTTAGGTAAATTGCCGCGCAGCGATGTTAAAGTTATGCGTCTATCACTTTGCTCCTATGGACATCTCTACCAAATTTTATTTAATTTGCTCTGTCCAGCGGACCTATTCTGTTACTTTCAGTAGTGGATTTCGTTATTTACGTCAGAGATTGCGTCATAATTAGAAAATATTATTCAATTCTCAAAGTTACTGATATAGCCTTCAAAATTAGTAAGCTGAAGTGGCAATGGGCCGGACATGTCTGTCGTAGAACCGATGAACGATGGAGTAGACGAGTTCTAGAGTGGAGACCACGTACGGGAGGACGCAGAGTGGGTCGACCCCCCGCTAGATGGACGGATGACCTGAGGAAGGTCGCTGGTGGGGGTTGGATGAGGGTGGCAGGAGATCATGTGAAGTGGCGAGCCTTGGGGGAGGCCTATATCCAGCAGTGGAGAGACACAGGCTGATGATAATGATGATGATGATAATTCAATTCTCAACTCTATAAGCGCTCGACCTTGACAGCGGCCATGCAAATATAAACTTTAATAACGTGATATATATATATATACATAGTTAACGGATTCCATTATATAACGTTTACGACTAAGTAACAGAATAAGGCTGCAGTTCTTATTTATTTATATAGTACACACAGCAGTACATATATTAACACACACATAACATAATATAATTATAACTTATCTAATATATAAAAATAAACTGCCTCCGTGGTCTAGCGGTTAAGTCCGTGGATTTAGACTCGGGGGTACCGGGTTCGATTCCTGGTCGGGACACAAAAATATTTATTTATATAAATAAATACATTTAATTAATATTTAATTTATTTGTGATATTTCTCGAGTTTGGTACGCTGGAGACATCGACGAGCTTGCCACTTGTCATGATTGGCCGGCAGTAAAGTCGGCTAAAAGTGAATCCGCTTCTTTATAAGCGTGGTTTCTGACCACCCCGAAAGGGAAACGGTCGTGATGACACTTTACTTTTATCTAATATATGTATGTATGTACCAATTAGGTGTCCCAGCATTAAACAATATAAAGAAATACATATTTTTTTTACTAATAGAATTGAACTTTGAAAAAAAAAACTATATCTTTTTTACCTTAGAAACAAAAACAAAACACTTGTTACATAAATTATAAGTCACTCATCAATATATTGGTTGGACATCTGCGAGCACATCTTCTAAGTTAAATTGTTACACTTTTGGTCATCATTGCAGCGTTAGACGCACGCTTTACAAAAGGAGTCGCCACTCCTCACGCACTACAGCCTTATTTCACATTTATAATATTAGTATGGATATGGATATTTTTTCGTGTAATCGTTTAATTAATGACTGTATTCGTTTTAAAATGAATATGTTTCTTAGATAAGAACTCTACTCTAGTTTTTTTTTAATCAGCTGCTTCTTTATGGTTTAGAATGACTTGCATTTTATTGTTGAATAAAATTGTATTAATAAATAATACAATAACTTAAAGGTCAAAAAATAGCGCCAATCGTCCGTCCGTCGTTTCATCACGATTTCTGTCGACACTGTATCGTCGATGTCACAACGACAAAACCGTGATTACTATGTTTTGTGTCGTCGGATTTTATCGTTGGACGACTATCGTGTTCTTATTTATCAGACAGTTTATCGTCAAAGTCGTTGACTACAAATAATCGTATCGTCCTGAATGTGTACAGCTCCATACAAATATACAAGCCTCACTCAGGGGAGGTCACTACCTAGGGCGGCGCTCTTGTAGAAGAACTAAAGTAGACAAATCTAGGAGACTAGATTCGTGAGCCACATGGACGGTGTTGTAGTAGGAACATCGCCCAGCACCTAAAGGTGCGTTAAATCACCGGCGGGTAGTCAGCCGTCGAGATCCTGCTGCGGAAGACGGGAGATTATCGCATCCCCAACCCAGACCCATTGAACATCCGGGCCTGGATGACTCCGCTGTCTGTCTAAACAAAACGCAAAATAAATATTATTAAATCTAACCTACATAATACTTATTATTCCCGCTCTTTTTAGGTAGACTAAGTAGAAGGCCAAAAATCTGTTTCTATTATGTATGTTTATATTTTATTTACCTCTCCAACACGTATGGCCAGAGCGTAGCGATCTCCAATAGGCCTTCCAAAAAATAGGTCTAGGACTCTGTGCTTGTAGTCCCTAGGACTGTGATGATGATAATGATATTTTATTTCTATTTCCCAATTTAATAATTTAACAATTAAATACTTAATCGCGAAAAATATGCGGAGCGCTCAGACAGCGGGGTGATCTGGGAGGATACTATCAAAAATATTTCTATCAAAATCAAAATATTTATTTCCTTAGGTTATCTTGTAACAACTTGGATATTGTCAGCACTAAAATAATATAAAACAAAACATAAGTTAGGTAATCATGGTTGGACCGTAACAGGTAAATAATCCAGATTTATGTGTGTTATAATAGCATTATTGTCATAAGCAGGGTAATTGTAACTTAATAACTACTTAATATAAGATCGTGGCTGTAAATAGGCCGTGTCAACTAAATATAAATTCGTGGCTGTAAATAGGCCGTGTCAACTAAATATAAATTCGTGGCTGTAAAAGCTTACAATCTAACATAATATTAAATATCAAATCTTAATACTAGTTCGTGGCTGTATACGGGCCTTGTATCACACGCTATTGTGCTTTATCCTCTTACTCTCACTCACACGCTGTATCTGAGCAGTAGCGTAGCGACGATTGTCAGTCTATCAAGACGACACGATAATCTGCAGTTACGTTATAGTGAAAACGCGCCCATACTCGTCAGTCCTTTGCATCTTTTGAGCATTCCCAGAATTCAAGGTTTTGATCTGTCTGAATTTTTTACAGACTATTCCTAGACCCAACGTCTGGACCACGAGTACACATATCGTGTTCAGAATTATAAAAAAACAGCAACCACTAACGCTCATAACTCCTGCATATCTGTAATATTATTTACACCAAAAGTAACATTCGAATAAGTTATATTCATACAGCTAAAAAGTTTAAAAGAAACCATTCTTGAACGTAACTTTTTTGCTTCTGCATTGACTTATATGTAAGATTCGGTACATTTATGGAACGAGGTTTCAAGACGGTGTTATTAGATTCGAGATATCAAGCAAAGTTGGTCCTTTAATCAAAAAAGTTTATTTACTTATTACAAATTCGGAGTACATGCAAAATACTTAAATATTTAACAAGGAACTCGTTAATGGAATTTTTATTAAAGAAGATTGCTGACAATTAAAAGTGAGCATGCAATAGATATTATATAATGTATAAAAATTATTTCACTTGCCTGCCAGTCCAATCTATTAAATTAAACAAAAATTTATAAGATACACATATATAATAATCAAACGAATACATAATAACACCTACATAAGAATACCTAAATAATAGTTAATAAAATTATATTTAAAAAATATATATTTTGTATTTACATTCCAATACATATAACTTATTAAATAGTCCACCAAACTGAAATCACAGTTTGTTGGCGGAGACAATTACTCTCAAAGTTTAACATTAAATAATATATACTTATAGTAGGAGTAGACAAATTTCTAAGCATAATTAAAATGAACAACAACTGCCGATTGTAAGGTTGTACCAATAAGAAATAATTTTATTAAAACTGTATATTTTAACAAATACACACACTCGTGACGTCATACCCTTACAGCAAAATTCGTAGTATGCATAACTTGCCTTAAACACAAATTCTCCAGAAATCCATTCTGGAAAGTCCATTACTAGTACTAGTCTAGGGCCTTACAGATAAGACTATAATCGCATTTCGGCATGTAAAGCTACGTTTCATGCCTGCTGGCCGATTGGTGTTTGCTTACGACAGTTGCTCTCATGCTTCGACCTCGCATTACGCTTCCCTTTACCTCACATGACGTGCACAGTATAAAAAAACATAAATCAATTAAAAAAGTTATTCTTCTTCTTCTTAGTCGCTACACTCTTGGCAGAATGGTCGTGGTCGTCACTTGAGTGTCAGTGGCACCCCTAACAAGCCGTCGCCACTCGTCTCGAACTGCAGCCTTCCTAGAGCACTCATGTAGGGGGTGATCCATTGCTGCTTTAACCTGGTCAGCCCATGTCATCGGAGACGCATCCTCTTGCCATCGACTTTTCCCTGAACTACAAGGCGCTCAATGGATGTATCTACACGCTGCGACACGTGTCCAAAGAAAGATAGAATGCGTGATTGTACGATTAAGGAAAGGCGCTGTCCTATCTCCAGTTCCTCCAGGATGGATTTGTTGGCTCGGAACTCCGTCCACGATATGCCTAACATTCAAAAAAAGTTATTAGACGTTTAAGTTGCATTGAAAGCCCAGTTTATATTTATAAGTCAAAGTTTGTCAGTCTGTCTTCCGAGCTGATACAACCGTGATAAGTTTATCTGGAATCTACATGGGCCCGAGTTCGTCTGAAAGGCGCCTCGAATCGTCTCAAATTTAATAACAAAATTGGGTGTCCGTAATAAATAATAATAGATTATCAAAAACCCCAACCAAACATGTGATAATTGGTAAACGTTTTTAGTATTCGTGTTAATTGCTTTTTAATTGGATTAAAATATTGCTTTGAAAGATGTAAAACTAACCTTTTACACGTTAAAAGGGGTTTAAAACAAAAAAACGCTTGAACAATCCAATATTTTCAAAGCTCTTTTAATTCTGAAACTACAAAGTACAATTTCAGCAATGTAGAGTATCAAATTACTAGGAAATAAAATTACGGACATTTTAGAGATATATATATATATTATATTAATATGTACAATGTTGGATGGTGAGCGAATTATCGCGCAATAAAATAAAAAAGGGAGGCCTCCTTTTCTTAAACCAGATGGACCCGGCACCCTCACGGTTGATCTATGGAATGCTTAGAAATTTGTCTTCTTTCTCTCTCTCATATATTTGTTTTAGTAAAATAGAGGAAAATCGTTATAAATGTTGCTAATATGAAAGTGAAAATATGTCCATCCGTAATTTTATTTATTAGATGGTTGATAGACTGCATTTCTCAAAAAATATATAATTCCATTTAAAATATAATCGTATATATACCATATGGAAAAAATATGTTAGTTGGATAGAGAAATAAATAAATGAAAAAAAAGGAGAATTATTTATTGGACATGTGATATTTTACTATAGGAAGAAAACCAGATGAAACAACTAGTTACATTAAATTAGTTAATAAATATAAGTACTGGCTATATACTCGTATTTATTAAATAAAAATGCGGATAAGAAAATAATGAATTATTTAAACAATTGTTATTATTATATTTTGCCTCCGGGGTCCAGCGAATAAGTCCGTGGATTTGGAAGCGGAGGTACCGGGTTCGATTCCTGTTCGGTACACAATATTTTTATTTATTGTGGTATTTAACAAGTTTGGTACGAGCTTATTTTATTATTGTTATTAAATAATTAAAAAAAAAAATTAAGTGAATTTTGGTCCAAATATAATGATAATAATAAATATTTCCAGACAGGTCACACAGCGCCATCTAGTTTCCGTGGTGGCTTGTGTTACGGAAACTAGATGGTTGATAAACTACATATTATACTTTTTTTTTTGTAAATATATACATATTATACATATAAACACCCAGACCGAGACAAATTATACAATGTACAACTTGCCCCCGGTGGGTATCGAACCCACGACCTCCGGAGTTCACGGCAACGTTTGTTACCACTAGACCACGGAGGATATAGATGGGTTGAAAATAAAATATCCATTTTTGTTCAGTAGTAACTTATAAAACAATTTAAAAATATTAATATAGGTATCTATTTGTAGATATGCGAAGTTATTTTTTACCGATGCGATGAGACGAGCGTGTATTTTTTGTAGCTGTCAAAAAGGCTTGCGATTGTCATGTGGCCGGTCGGACCGATTCTGACAGGTTTCCCACGCAACAAATTCCGATAATAAATATCATAGTGAATGTTTCTCTAACAATGACGTCACTATGCGTGTTAGTAACTATTCTTAGAAATACAGTTCCGTCTTAGCTGAGCCCAAATCAAGTTGTACTAAAGCTCATTAAATACGGATATTTTCTTACTAAGAAATACATATAGAGAAAAAGTTTGAAAACAAAGAAAATAATAATAAAAACTATACTAAAAATAATAATGATAAAAAAGTTTATTAAACTAAATAAATTAGGGCTACAGGTAATGTTGGTGGTAATACTACATACATACATATCTTCACGCCAAATCCCTTGCGGGGTAGGCAGAGACAATTGAGCGCCACTTGTTACGATCACGACATACCTCTTTCGCTTCTTCGACATTCATCCTGTCCTGCAGAGGCGAGCTGTACGAATTGTGGACGATGCCACTACATCTGGAACTCTCGAATCCCTGCAGCTTCGCCGAGATGTGGCTTCTCTGAGCGTGTTCTACCGGCTATACTATGGTGAGTGCTCCGAAGAACTCTATAACCTAATCCCTCCCTCTCCATTCCGCAACCGAACCACACGCACAGGTCAGAATATGCACCCACATACCGTAGTCACCATCCCTTCGCGTACATATAAATTTGGGGACTCATACATCTGTCGTACGATAAAGATGTGGAATGCTCTTCCAGCCTCTGTGTTTCCACTTTCCTATAATTTGGAGTCCTTCAAGCGAAGTGTGAAAAAGCATCTAGTCAAGCCGGCATAGTGTTAGGGACTGATGGCAGTTACGAGTATCTGACTTCAGTTGCTAACATTCATGGACCTTGCGCGCCACTTACCATCAGGTGGGCCCAAGGTCACATGTCGTGCTAGTATAAAAAAAAAAAAAAAAAAAAAAAAAAAAAAAAAAATCAACCTTCTCATACATGCCCGTTTGTTTCGATGGCTTTTAAATTTGCTTCAGCTATTGTTTTACTTATTTGATCGTGATATGTAGGTCTTGGTCTGCCAGGGCCTCTTTTACCCACGGCTTTCGCATTATATATCTGGTTCGTCAATCTCTCTTCACTCATCCTTTCAACATGTCCGAATCATCGGAGCATGCCTTTCCTTATTTTTGTCACTATGCTTTCTTTAATGGTAATACTGATAGTGTTTTATTCCATTAAATTTAACATGTCTTTATATTTTAGATGCATAGCGATTTGTTTAGAAAGATTAGAGATGTCAGCGCTAGAAGTAGCTGAAACCCCTATAATAATAATAAAAACATATTTATTTTAGAATTAATTCTAAAATGCCTCCGTGGTCGAGCGGTTAAGTCGTTGGATTAAGATACCGGGTTCGATTACTGGTCGGGACACAATAATATTTAATAATGTAAATAAATACATTTAATTAATATTTATATCATTTATGATATTTCTCGAGTTTGGTACGCTGGAGACATCGACAAGCTTGCCACTTGTCATGATTGGCCTATAGTAAAGTTGGCTAAATGTGAATCCGCTTAAGCGTGGTTTCTGACCACCCCGAAAGGGAAATGGTCGTGATGATACTTTACTTTTTGACTTTTTACATTTTTTTTTAAATCTACACTGTATTATACTAAATTCATATTTAAAGTTAATATAACTAGTTGTTTCATCTGGTTTTCTTCATCAGATCACATGATCAAATGTCCAATGAATATTTGTTAATTATTTATTCGTCTAAATCTACGAACTTAACAATGAACCCCTGTAATTAGTCAGGTAGTATTTTAGGATAGTCTTATAAACATTTAATATCATTATTATTTAACAAGGAAGTGCGGCGAACGTTTAGGTATCATCCCTAAGTTAGTAGTTTCGTTCGTTTAGTACCTTAGTTTATTTTGTAGAATAGTTTTAATTCCATAGGTATTTTAAGTTTAGTTTTATTTATAATTAGTTTTTAATTTATTATTTTGTATCATACCTATTTATTAATGGATGTTATTACATCTTACACTGCAGTTATTTTCAAAAATATACGCACAGTTTAGTCAAAGGTAAAAGATAATTAAAATAACACCAATATTTATGTCTTTTTTTATCTTGGCAATGATGCCGGTTAGGGTCTGTCAAAACGCTGACGTATGGATTGACGCGCGTTCCCGTGTCAGGTGGTTTTTTGACGTTTTGGTTTAGGCGGCGCAGGTGTGTGGCGTATTGTTTAGAACACCCTGTAGGTAGATAACAATGGAGATAAACAAGTGCTTATTAGCTTGGGAATTGTTGGAGATGATAGAAAAGTATTACATATTATATTTGATTGATTCACCTTCTTTTTTACTGTGACGGCCAATTTTATATTTGTGTGATTAGTGAACGGAAGGTGCTGATCACATTTGTGCCAACTTCGGTGTGTTATTTAATTAACTTTTGGAATACAAACATATATAATAATTAGAAGCCGTCTGGCCAGCGTGGCGAGTGTAGGCTAAATTCTCCAGATATGTGTTCTGGAAGGCCCATCTCCAGCAGTGGAGCTCTAGGACGCTGTGTTCTGGGGGCTGTAATGAATTATTTACGATAATATACATAATGGGAAATGCAGCCAGCGTTCTTGCCACCATTCCACGCGGACGGTACTTATATCCCTATCCTTAATATTAATTTTATTTTATATGTTGTAAATATTTTTTCGAATAAATGTATTGTATATGAGTAAAATATATATATATATAGTATATATCATCATCATCTCGACCGTTTTCTTCCGGTACCTCCTAGTCTAAATTCACGGACTTATATATATATATATATATATATATATATATATATATATATATATATATATATATATATATATATATATATATATATATATATATATATATATATAATATATGTCTATATATATGTAATTAAAAATAATTATATTAAATATAAACGGAACCTAATAAAAAATAAAATAAAAATAAAAAATGTTCTCTAGACACTGGCAACATTTCCCCTCTGTATAGCGATGCTAATACGTCTGCCCAAATAATTGCCAGCTTCCCTGTCTCCAGAACAGACAGCCGTTTGGACAACTCCTTGGTATGGTAAACTTAACTGGAATGGTAAAAAATATAAAATATATGCGAGTATAATATGTCAGTGTTTCTTATTGGAACAAAAGCTAGATTTAAAGACTTCACTTAAGTCAACTTGTTTTTTTATTTTTTTTTACTTATTAAGGGACATGGTACAGAATACATAAGTCCTAAACAATTGACTTGTTATATCAGGTTTGAGGAGTGACTTTATGTTAGTATCTAAGCCTTGGTTGCAACAAAATTAAGGCTGTAAATGTAACGATAAAAGTTAAAAAATACTTTAATAATAGGTTAATATTTTTTGTTTGTTTTTTCCAAACATTACTACCTATAAAAGACCGGACATCTTCTGTTCGTACCATAAACGTTTTTGTCACACTCAGCAGATGACTATCGGAGCAAGATGGATGCATCCGCTACGAGCAAAATCTCTATATTTAATACCTACTTCGATATCTTTTGCACAGTGTGTTCACATAGGAACTGCGAGTACTTCACTTCACAATGCTTCAAAGTCAAAAGACTTTTATTCTCGTAAACCAAAAAGGTCGCGGTTCTAACCCCGGCTTGTACCGATGAGAAATGCACTTTTCTGGTTGGTTACACTAATTATTTTTATAATTATAATTGAAATCAGAGTCATGCCAACCTATCTGGCTTGGCAAGTGTACGCCAAATTCTCCATAAATATGTTTTGGAAGGCCCAACTCTGATGAGGCTGTGATGATAATGACATCTATTCAGAAACATTTTGCTAAACCAGAGCAAGAAGTAGACATACATTTTTGAAGGAAAGAAGTTGTATTATAAATATATTTTATAAGTAATAATTATATTTGAACGAAAATATAGTCATTGGAGTGTCTCTCTTGAGTTATTATAATAAAGACCCCATGACACGTTTGGCACTGAATCATTTTCTGCGCACGCTTTATTTAGGACTTCGGACATAAAAGGAAGAGGGCTTGGGACAATCAACTTGTCTGAATTTCCAAAAGCTGGCATGACTCCTTTCCACTGGCGACGATAAGCGTTAAGCTAGTTGAGCCAATTACGTTTTTTTTTTGCTATTCTGACTAGTGTTGCCCAATCTTGTTCTTGGTCTTGCTTTTTTGCGAGACCAAAACCCAAGAAGAAGACCACCGATATGTTAGAGTCTCGCAAGACTCTTGCTTAGACATTTTTTTCCTAATTTCGCTAAAAATCATAGTCATATTTTTTCACTTATTATATATATTTAATTGGTAACTGTTTTGTGTCTGTCTTTTTTAGGGTTCAGAAAGTAAAGTATCTTCACGACCGTTTCCCTTTCGGGGTGGTCAGAAACCACGCTTATAAATAAGCGGATTCACATTTAGCCAACTTTACTATAGGCCAATCATGACAAGTGGCAAGCTCGTCGATGTCTCCAGCGCGTACCAAACTCGAGAAATATCACAAATAAATTAAATATAAAATAATTAGGGTTCAAAAGTAAACATATCGAACTCTTACCTACCTACAGTGTTTAGGTTACAACCTCTGTATACATTTTTGTAAACAATAGTTATTATTTAAATTTCAAGTAAATCATACCAGTAGTTTTCGAGATACTAGTTTGCAGACAGACACTAAACTCTTACAAGGTTTCCTTATTATAATTAGAAACAAAAATGTATTTTCTGTCAGAGCAAGAGTCTTGCGAGACCAAGACCAAGATTAGGGGTACAAGAACAAGGCAAAGACCAAGACCAGCTATTTTCATGCAAGACCAAGACCAAGATTGGTTTGATCTTGATTTGGGTAACACTAATTCTGACAGCTTGAAGCGATCTCATGCGCCTTGCTCTCTTAGTCTTCCACTAGCAGTAAATAACTACATATACGAGTATAATTAATATCAAAAACGCCTGTAAAAAAAAATACTTTGGAAATACATTTTGATAATTTCGTCACTTCTTTTCTGTTTTTTAATAGCTTTTGCCGCTGCTAAAAACTAGTAATAAGATTTGTTGTTGGCAATGAGGCTATTAAATGTAATCCTACTATTATGTAAGTAGTATTAACTTAGTGATTGACCTACGCGAGAGTTGCATATTTTTTGTTTATTTACACGGGTTGAATTCTTTAGCAATAAAATATTGTTGTAGTTCGCGTTCTCGTCGCCGCCAGTGAGAAAAGACCTAATAGGCCATGGGAATCAGACAAACAACTTGTCCGAATTTCCAAAAGCAGCCTTCTAAACTGCGCCTGCACATGTTGTACCTTTAATTTGTTTTGGTTGGAGAAACACTCGCCCGCTACGTCGTCATTTAATCTATATTTATCGGATAAATATGACTCTGCAGTTTGTGGCCGGTGTTGTTATACATTAACTATTATATTTTTATTGGGACGCTTTTGTATGAGTTGGCAGATATTTATCGGGAATCGAAACATTATTCGGTCCGCTCATAATCGCTCGCATAAAGCACCTTGTCATACGGTCGTTGGGCGCCGAATGCTCGCCCGCACCCCGCATAATTAGGGACACGAAAAAGTATCGATACTTTTTTGATATCGAATACTTTTCTTAGCGAACCGATACTTTTGTACTCGATACTTTGTATTCGATATTGCGCTTTATATAAAATTCGAGCATGCATAGGTTGTCACGAACCGCTTGGTGCAAGTATGGACTATTACATACCTGCTTTATCCTTTTTATCTCATGCTCTAAATTGGCTCGTTTACAACCGATGTGAGGGCAAGCTCGTAATAAATAATATCTTGCTAAATACAAAAAAGATTGGATAACTTTCTGGGAGGAGGAGAACCTATAGCCATCGCCATACCTATGAGTATAAGGATGCATACTCGTACTAGACTACGTTACGTGAGACTAATATGTGTTTCTATTGATAGAAACAATCAACTTTTCATGAGAAACCATATGTCGGAAATATAATTTTTTTTGACTTATTCATACAAATTTAATTTTAAAATAGCCAATTTGTATGAAGAAGCCAAAAAATATACATAGTTGTTTGTTTCTATCAATAGAAACACATATTAGTCCAACGTAAGAGCATACAAAGTAACACAATAATAACAATTATTTCAAAAATGACAAAATTGTCGGTATAAGCCTATTTAATACAAAACGTAGTATAGTAAACGTGCCGCTTGCCTCGTACCAGCATTGAAGGCGCAGTACGAATCGACCAATCAGATGAAGGTGCGGTAGGAATCAATCAATCAGGTGTGTCTACGAACTAATAGAGTTACCAATGCAATTTAGATTAGTTTCGTGGAAACGTTTATATGTCAGTGAGGGCGTATCTATATCGATGCCTTTAGAGACTATTAGGGATACGGAACAAGATGTCGATAATTTTATGTTCGATACTTTTAATCCGAGTACTGTATCGATAGTTTTGATTCGATATCGTGTCCCTACGCATAATCTTTTTGTGCGACTCGACTGAGGGCCCGTTTTCTCCGAGAAGCGGAAAAAATGAAGATATTAATATATCCTTCTAATTCGAATACGTTCCGTATAAAGGGAACATCATAAATCATTACACGAAGCACACAAAGGTTTTAAATAGCCGAGAGAAATTTCACAATTCTGGGAAGTTTTGCCGTCGTCAATCAAAACTATTGTTGTGACATTCTCGAGTAGGTATTTTTATACGCACGTGAATATCTATTACCTATTGCAATTTTTGCATTTTTTGCTTATTATTATTATTGTCATTTTTTTTGTCTATTCTCTTGTCTATTAATGTATTCTGTAAAGATGGAACAAGAAGGCAAACGGTATGAGAATTAAAGCTAGGACAAACGTCTCAGTATGAATTAGTCTATGACAGTGCATTGCGGGTTATAGTAGTGTTCGACGTTCACTTCTAAATTAGACGTGGATCCACATAAAGTTAATGTTGAAACTTAGTCCAACATTTAATACATTTAGAATATGTCAAAAAAAATATTTTTATCTGGATATTTTTTAAAATTAAAGATATTATCCTAATAACTTGATTGACAGCTGACAGCTGCTACAATAATTAGTAATAATTAGTATTATTTAGTTAAGTTAATTGACATATTTTTAATCATTTATTTATTAGGTACTTATAAGTTATTGACAAAGCCTCTTTACAGCTGCAATAAATCTAATTATTTAAGTGTTTTTTGTAAATGTTTAAACCTCCAGTTCTGTTATTTGTCATGTACCTATCTATAGTGATAAATGTATAAAAAAAATATATATATTGAAAATTACAAGTATGACTTAACCGAATTCCGGTAGGAATGTATGGTGTTAAAACTAAACTAAACTAAACAATAATTATTTTAATTTCTGAAAAATTGTGGATTGGATACTTTTTGCGTAACTGTGTGTGTTTTACTCACAATATGACGACATGCATGCTACGGAAGTATAAAACATATTCTTCCTCAACAAGAGAAGAAGAATAAATTAGGCTCCTCCACTCAATTATTCCTTCCAGCTTTAAAACAGAGGGACGTCTCGGCACGTCACTGCGCTCAGGGAATACAACTGTCAAACTCAAGGTACATCGCAACGTACCTTGAAACCGAGGAGTTCTTCGCGCCATTTTGCGTGGACATGTCAAGTGCAAGTTTTTGTTTTGTAAATTAATTTACTGTGGATATTATTGTTCAAAAGTGGTGTTGTTTGTTTTGTTTAATAATGTACCTACTACAGTGAGAATGAAAAACTTTAAATATGGGGCACAAGTTGCAGTTAATTTTTTGCGGTTTTTGTCGCGCTTTAAACTCCCATATTTTACCCGACGTGTTTGAGCTATAATGCCGCGAGTGACTCCAAAAAAAGCATCAAATTCTGTTACATCTGGAATTTGATGATAACCTCATTAACTCTTAAAGAAGAAAGATATATTACGTCAGACTTGGCTGTATGAGCTAGACCTTTTGCCTTCCCTATCACCTCATTTGTCATCCATCGGAAGAAGTGAACACAACAAATTAGAAAGAAAGAAAGAAAGAAAAATATTTATTTGCACACAACAGCTAATACAATAATAAAAACGTAAAAATATATATATAAAATTACCAACAAATAAACAAAAAATAGACAAGATAAATACATAAAAAATAAATGAGTGAGCTGCTGCGACAAACAGGCACTCAGGTCAGCATAGGCTGCAACATTTGTGCTGCAGCGCTGATTTTCACTGAGCCCCATGAATCAAATAAAATTACAATAAAATAAATTTATACTAGGTGCGACAGTTTGCCTAAATTACAACTAAGGGAATCCGTTTGATAGCTAGACTTCCATGGTTAAAAATAAGACTTAAGACATATTTCTAAAGCATTTCGCCTATACTATTATATATATATATATATTATGTGTATCAAGGTTTAAAACAACATACCTAAAGAAATTAGACAGTTACCAAACAAACTGTGTATTATAAAATTGAAAAAATGGTTAATAGAAAAATGTTATTATAATATCAATGAATTCTTTACTATTACAAAAAATGACTTGGTTTACTATTTGTGATCTTAGTATTGTTTATCTTTTCTTAAATGTAATATTATTGTATGTAGTTGACGATGACTCGATCGCCTGTATTATTATGGTCAGAGGGTTGTCTTGTCTGATCAACTCTGTCAGCAATCTGCCAGTCACTCTCCTCTCATTAGCTGCGTGTCCACCAACATTGAATTAACCAACCCAATCAGTCTAATAGACTATGAAACAATGTAATATAGGTAATAGATTTTTATTCTAAAAAGCAACAATAATAAAAGTATAACCACGACCGTAATATTTTAAGAGCTTGTTTATATTTAGCCAAATTTACAATAGGCCCCCGTTATGATGTACAAATCATGGTATTGTGTCCATTGCACCTGATCGAACATTAAATTCTGTAACTCTTAGGACTTATGAATTATGAACCAAGGCTTTAAAAAAATAACCTAACAATAACGAAACTTATTTAATTAGCTTATTATAGGTTAGTGATAATTTAATCTTTGACCTCGACGAGGCCAATTATTAAAAAAACAACACGCGCCCGCGACCGTAAATTAATTGATTGTTTTTTTTTTGCAAAGCCGAGTTACGCGGCATCTATTAGGTTTGTTTATCTGAGGTTAAAAAGCTCATGAAATTTGATAGTAGCAGTATTTTTTCTGTAAATTCACCTCTACAATTTGGGTGCAAAGGCCGAAAATTTCTCTGGTTTCAACTTACCTAACGGCTGTCTAATTTAAAAAACGATTAAGTATATTGTAAAACAAAATGGCTAAAGACTTTTATTATATCGTTCATTATTATCGCACTAGTTCTAGGGGACTAGAACAAAGAGTTCTAAACTATATTTCTGGACAATTCTCGCGAGGGATTCATTTTTATGTAGGTACAAGGTATAAGTCAATTTACAAGCCGTTTCGCTGAACTATCTTTTGCCTAAACCAGGTCATGAAAACAAATGTTTTATCACTTTTGTTCATATCATAGTGACAAATGCACTGTAAAAATGTATATTTCTTGTAATTAATGAAAACTCATCGGTTAACTTATTTTTTTACATATACTAGCACGACATGTGACCTTGCCCCTATCTGATGGTAAGTGGCGCGCAAGGTTCATGAATGTTAGCAACTGGAATTAGACACTCATGACTGAAATCAGTCCCTAAAACTATGCCGGCTTGACTAGATGCTTTGGAAACACTTTAGTGGTTTAAGTGTTTATATTTATGTTTACTTATATTTTTGTAACTACAATGTAATGTAAATATTTATAGTATTGCTAAAACAATAAAATAAAATAAATTGCGGGGGTAAGGATTCCGTAATAAATCTTCGTCTCAATGCATAAGTAATTAATTATGGAATGGCAAATATGTATTTATTTATTTTATTTATTTTAAATACTTTATTGCATTAAGATTGTACATAGTCATTTTCTGTATCCAGATTCGGTATACATGTATTGCTGTTATTTCCACTATATGTCACGTAACTTTAACGCTGGTTTAAAAAAGGGAATCCTTTTTTAAACCAGCCCATTATCGGTCGCAAGCTCGAGACACCATTCTTCTCATCTCTTACCCAAACACGATGGACCCGGCACCGTGAATCCATGGAATGCTTAAAAATTTGTCCTCTCTCTCTTAGCTTATAGTCACCAATTTAATTCTACTGTTTTGTATTAGCTGTAAGTTACCCTAATAAAATAATATAAATAAAATATATTTTGTAAATAATTAAAATAAAAAAGTAACTCCTATATCATTTAATTATTTGCAGATAGTAGATTTTGAAATTGTACAGCTCAGCTACTGGCTATTTCCAAATCGCTTGTTTTCACAGCAAAGCACACTAAGTAGAGAAACATGATCACACACCATTAAAAGTGGCATACAAGTTAGTTAATGTGGCTAATTTTGGATCATAATTATTCAACAACACGATATCAAAATAAACTAGTTTAAAAATAATAATTATTATTCGATTCCTGGTCGGGACACAAAAGTATTTATTAATGTAAATAAATACATTTAATTAATATTTAATTTATTTGTGATATTTCTCGAGTTTGGTACGCTGGCTGGAGACATCGACGAGCTTGCCACTTGTCATGATTGGCCTATAGTAAAGTTGGCTAAATGGAATCCGCTTATTTATAAGCGTGGTTTCTGACCACCCTGAAAGGGAAACGGTTGACATTAAAATTACTTTTAGTAATTATTTTTTTTATGGCTGTTCTTGAAATAGAGTCTTTTGAAATAGTTTACAGAACATATTTTGGAGAATTTGGCCTACATTGCTGGCCAGAAGGTTTGGCGAGGGTCCGACATCACTTTTTAATGATAATTTAACAACGATTCCATAAGTTGGTGGGTATTAGTGGAACCGGAACCGGCCGCTGATGATTAGAATGAAAGGAAAGTGTTTCTTGTTAGTACATGCCGGGGTTCAAACCGTGAACGTTAAAATTCAAATAAATGATTTGAATTGGAACTCTTTCAGCCACCACCGCTCTAAATGACATTTATTATGATGTTACACTCATAACCGAATCATATTTAAAAAACAATATTTCTTAAAATTTAAGTCGTCGAAATATGTATGTGTTTTGTGTGACCCAGGCGTTTGAGATAAGCATCTGACCCTGGCATCCGACCCTGGAATGCCATGCATCCACGATGTGCATTCCAAGAAACGGTTTTTTTACACTCGTTGTGATGTTCACCTTTTTGCGTGTAATGTAGTTGCAGAGACGGCTTAAAGTTTTTTTCTTATAATTTAGTTGCACCATACATAAAAAACCAGCCGCAGACACGACGGGTTGGTGCTGTGCTCCTAAATCCAAAGGTCGACTAGAAACAATGTGTCTTTGGCTTTGACATATATATATATATTATTTATTTAAAAACTTAATTGCAATGTACAAAAGCGGACTTATGCCGCATTTCTGAAAGTCAAACCTTTTGGATAACTAGAAAGTATAGATGGTAGGTGCAATAATTAATTAAGTTATTCCTAAAAGTATTAATACATACATACTAATACATATACAAATACAAAATACGCGTGACGTTGCGTCAAAATAGGGGGGGCCTATAATGACCTAACGTCATCAAAAAGGAATGTAGATTTTAAAAAAATATATTAAACTCTAGACAATTAAGAAATTGATGAAAATAACTAATAAGTTCTCAAGGTATGGGTTCGATATTAAGCCTAGCGAGGATAGTTCACATTCTCTCTCTTGAGCCTATAGGTACATAAGCAATGCCCTACTTATGGTGGCCCTGGAACTAGTGGCTCCTGTGGCCGCAGGTCAAGTGTTCTGTGGGGCCGGCATAGCGGGAAGCTGCACCGCAGCCGCCGGACTCGCGCACGGGGTCCTCAGCCCCTAACTCCGTTCTTCATCAAAATGGGCCCTCAGCCCCTAGCCTCGTTCCCCTACCGGGGACGATGCACTGATCACAATTATAATTATAATTTACTTTTAATTTAATTTATTTAACTTTTGACATACCTATATAAAAAAAATATAAATACAAAATAAAAATCCTCTGAAAAAAACCAAATGGTGTAAAATCAAATGAATCACTAAATAATTCAAAACACAAATACAAAAGCCTAAATTTGAAATTCCTAGCCAAACGCCAGATATTTAAGATCTAAGTGGCCAGTTCGACAAAACGTCAATTTCATATGCAAAGACCTAAAATTTATATTTAAAAGCAACCACCGAATCAAACATCAATTTTTCTCAGTGTATAATGTAACAATAAAAAATGTCCAAAAGCAAATCCAGTAAGCTTAAGTTTCAGTAGCTTTATTTAACAAATACTTATCTCCAAACAATGGTATCTTAAGTGTTTACCTTGTCACAGCTGTAAGCTTGACTTAAAGTTTGGTCCACCACAACCGGCGCGTGCGGTAACGCATTCCAAATACTAACATCTATAATGCGTATTTACTCTTTGCCTAGCATAGGTACATGTCTGTGTTTCCATATACTCGTAGGTTGTTTCACGGACAATTAACCGACTTTCATGTCAAAGTCAAAGTCAAATCATTTATTACAATTTGGCCTTCACGGGCTCTTTTGTATTGCAACATTACATTGTTATAATTAATTAAATAAATTATATTAAATTTATTACAATACAATTGAATTGACCTAAATATAAACATACACCAACAGTAAAAGGTGTCCAAAATATATTATTAATATACATTTGCACATCTACCAGGCATTTTTGTCACTAATAAAATAATTTATCTTATAATAGGCCTTGCCTATAAGTCGACGTTTGACATGAATTTTTAGTTTATCTAAACACAAGCTAGTTAGTTCCTTTGGGAGTGTGTTATAAAAACGAACACCAAGTCCCAAAAAAGACTTACTAGTTTTACTGAGGCGTAGGTAAGGCAAAGCTAATTGCAACGATTAAACTAAATAAAATGCTATTAATTAAAGTACACATTCTAAAAGTTGTTCCGCTACTCAAATTTAAATGGCGCTATTATAGATGCACACAATGATAGCCCTAAAACACTATATACCTATACTATAATATTCATAGCGTCTGACGTTGGCTCCAATAATTGTTCAGTTCCTTTAGTCGATCATAGATGGCGCTATTATATTTGCACACAATTATAATCTTAAAAACAAGAGCCCTAATGTTGACATTAGCTTATTGGTTGCTCAGTAAAATAGTTTTTTTTAAAGTATTATCTATAAAAGTTTGAAGTTTGGCTAATGGACGTTATGTGTCGTTTTATAGAAATATATTGTACAAAAATATGCTGTATTCCGTGTATATTTAAAGGTTATAACTAAGCTACCTGATGAGCTGAATTTTTTATCTGAAATGTCATTTAGAGGAAAACTAAAAACTATTATTGTCACATTGCTTTTATACGACAAACGAATACTGTTTCTTTTTTTTAGCATTTTTAACGCCCCTCCCCCCACCCCCCTCTCCCACATCTAAAATCATATGTATTTTTAGTACCTACAATGAATCTAAAAATAATTAGAATATTATCTTTAAATACAGGTATAAAGTATAATCAAGAAAATTAAAGACCATGATAAAAATGTCTAGACAGAAAAGTTGCAGGTTGTTTGGTTGTTTGACAAAAAATAAATACACGTGATATTTTACTATTTGTTGTCTTGTGATATTTTGTGATTTTGGCTCTAAATACATAATTATATCATGTTATTTATATTTTATTGATCTTTTTGTTTTAGATTTTTTGTTTCTATGATATTTTTTTGTAAACACCATTGTTACACAAATTCTAAAGCAAATTAATTTATTTTTCTTTCTTTCATTCTTGACCTCCTTGAACCCATCTTAACCGAACAAAGCCAAAACTCGGTTTATAGATGTGAGCCTCTCGTAGGGTTTGTCGCCGGTTTTTTTTTGTGTGAGATGAGACGACCGATTAGTAATTGGATGGGCGACACATGTCCCGAACTCTTTTATCTTGTTAAACTCATTAGCAGATCGGGACTGCCTTGACTGCCTTTTTTATTACATCAAATATAAATAAATAAGGCAATCCAAACGTTTTTGTTTTGCAATTTAAATGTAGCTCGCATAAATTTAAAGATTTACAAATTTTTGTTTGAAAATAAAAAGTAGGTATCATGACTGTAATCCAGCGGTTTTTGAACTTTTTGGCGACGGAGACCTTTTGGAAATCAATATTTGACAATAGTCTGGTTCATGTGTCATCATCACAGCTGCAGATGGAATTTTCCAGAGCATATTTGTGGAGAATTTGGCTTACACTTGGCGAGGATTTGATGCCAATTTTAATGACATTTTGTTAATTAATTAAGTTGGTACCTAATAATTAATTGGTAATGGTACCTACATCTTATTTTAGATATAAATTTAGTTTAAGTTATTTAGATATGTATTTAAAAAATATATATATAAAATAAAAAACCCGCCTGCGTAAAAAAATAATAACCGCTTAAATAAAATAATTATATTATATAGCGACTTTAACAATCGGAACCCATTGATAGAAAGTTCGTCGATTTTTTTTTTATACTAATACGACTTCTTTTCCACAATATGGTGTCAGGTTGTCGCCTAACTGAAATTGAATTAAAGTCATATCTTCAGTGACACTCGCGAGATTAAGAAGAATCATCAAAATTGGCCCTCTCATTTGGTATCCAGTGTGTCATACAGGAACGAACATACATCTATACATAGGCTGTTAAACCCCTCTTTGCGTCAGTTTGCTGTCGGTTATTAATTATTTATAATTGGTTATAGTAATTAGTATTCATAATTATAATTTATACAAATGACGGCTTAGCTCTCCAAGGCACGACAACAGTCATGGTGTTGGAAAATCTAAGCTAAATGTACGCAAGAAAAGTTTATTTCGTGTATGTACGTGCCAGGATTCAACTGCGATCTTTTTTTGAAACAATCGATTAAAAAAGACAGCTAATCGATGTCCCAACTTAAGCAACCTGTCACTTTCCATGTCTCTGCTTAGTATACGACACTAGTTGAAGGCTTTTGTCTTCAAACATTGTGGTATGGACAGCTGTCAAACGGAGGGACACGCCTCGGCCCAGAAATAGAACTGTCAAACTCAAGGTATATCGCGACGTACCTACCTTGAAACCTTGAAGAGTATTTGAGTTATTTTCAGCTAATAATAATATGGCTAATATTACTTAAACTTGTATTTCGCCTTATTAATTAGTTGAAGTACTTATTTTAAACAAAACAAATTGTAAAACTAATTCAAATCGGATTTCGTTCCAAATTTTAAATAATTTACGTGACATATGATTTTTTTTATATAATATAGACAGACTTATGGATGTCAGAAATGCTAGAATGCGTAGAAATACTGACAATACGAGCCAATCGACATATTGCTAGAAAAAAAAACTTATCTTACCGGAAATATTTAAAATGGCAACATTTATGCTTTACGATGTTTAGAGTTTATCTTAGTTTGGCAGCTGGAAGGAATGGTTGAGTCTTAAATTTATCCAAAGACTTTATTTTTATCGCTCGCACCGACTATATAGAACTTGATGGTGTGCTCAGGAAGCGGGTTGTGGATAAATCTTACCTCAAGACCTGTCCTTAGAAATAGTCATTAATCCAAGCCACAATAACAGCCAAAATCTTCAGAAGTTGTCCCAGTATTTGCAAGTGTTTTTTTATTTTATTATTTCTTATTTTTATCAGGGTTTTAAAGTGTATTGTAAGATAGAAAGGCAATATCAATCACTCCATTCTGAATGAGGACGTGTGATCCATTCATGGAATAGTATTCGACATAGTTACCAAAATGGGTAGCCAAGTTGTCAAGTCGACACACGGAAATGGGCACACGTGTGATCAGGTTGGTTATTGTCTTCATTTTTATTTGTTGTTGGATACACTGTTATTATTAAACAAAAAAAGAACACTCAATAACAACTAGCAGGTTTAAGACGCATACACGAAATTCGAATCAGGTATAAACAATGGCCAAAAGTTAATCGTTACCTAATGGTTTAAATTATAAAAAATATAAAATATTATACGAATTTAGTAAACCTTTAATTACATAGAAAATAGTATTATATAAAATTAAGGAAGTGCACCAATGCCCAACAAATAGACTAATAGATAATCTTATTATAATCATTTCATCTTATTTTTTTTAAGTTGACACGGCCCTGTTACATCCGTGTATTTATATTTAGTTGACACGGTCTCTTTACAGCCACGATCTTATATTAAGTAGTTATTAAATTACAATTTACTTGCTTATGGCAATAATGTATAATAACACACATAAATCTGGATTAGTTACTACTAGTGTATTTTATTGTATTAGTACTTATTTTATTTTATAAGTGCTGACATTATCCAAGTTATTACAAGTTTACCAAAATAAATAAATTATTTGATTTTATTTCGAACATAATTTTATATTATACAATTAAGTATTGATAAAACGTATATCTCCTTAACTGCACTTTGTAAAGAAATTGATAAAATTTCAAAGTGTGCCCAGTGTACCCAGATTTGCGCATTGACCGTGTAATGTTGTGGTCAGGGAATGAAATATTCAGTCATATTTAGATTTTGCGATCATTACTGCCAAATTTAATCAAAATCAGTCCAGTAATATGGGCGTGAAAGTCGGACAAAGGAACAAAGCTTCGTTCATATTTATAATACGTGGTTTTCCACCACTGAACACACGTGTGACAAGATCCATGTGTTCAGTTGACGACATACCCGTATTTGACACAGTAACCAAAATCGCGGCCTACCCAGTAAAGAGCCCTATTATTGCCGCGTTAACAGACACTTGAGATTAGCATCTGCTTCAGAAAGGTCTTCGGCTCTCGAACACAATACGCGGGATTACAACCCAAGAGCTTTATTTGTAAACATGACAAAGAATAGAACCATTGTCCGCGTGTTTGTATGGAAGTGGTTACAACCGACAACTACCTAATAGTAATAATATATTTTATTGAATGTTATAGGCTCACGATCCGATGAACTTGAGAAGAAATTGTCGATGATCAATAAGCCGAGGTTGAGAATGTGGTAAACAGCAAAAAATCACGAGAAGCTTACTCGTATAAATATGTTACACTGCTTATTTTTTTTTATTTATTTAAAATCTTAATTGCACTATGTACAAAGGCGGACTTAATGCCGCTAGGCATTCTCTGACAGCCAAACCTTTAGGACATTAGGACAGTTTTCATGGTAAGTAGGTGCAATAATAGATATAAAATAACAATTTATAAAACAAATACCTACATAAAAATAATACTTACTATTACATATACAAATACCTAAATAGGTTATACAATATACAATATATACAATAATACATACAAAATAAAACTACTCAAAGTAGACGTCGCGTCGTCGCTCGTTGTGAAACTGTGAAGAGAGTGGCAATACAATAGAAGTAAAAAAAATAGTTTAAGTTAAAGATAATATTTGTACACCCCATTCTTGAATATAGCACGACATGGAGATCTGTTGCTTTTCCTTAGAATATTTCGAAAGCACCAGAATTAGGCCCCTGTATCTTAAACGAAAAATATTTGCGTTTTTTTTTTGCAAGTTTGCAAAAAAGCTAAATGTCTAGTGGTCTAATTTGTCGAGTTATCAATAAACTATTAAATTGATACGCCAAGTTCACAATGCACCAGATATAATGCCACGGTTTAATGTATGAAATGCATTCCCCAACGCTTCGACCTTACGTTAAAACTCTATTCTGATCAACTCAAAGTTCTATTTAGCTTGTCATCAATAAGCAAATACCCAGCTTTGTTACAACAATGTGACAAAGTCTTCTTATAAATATGATTTATGATCTTGTTAAGTATCCCGTGCAATTGTTGAGAAAATTTATTAGTACTCATAAACTATAAACAAGGACCAAATCTGGTTATTTATGACGTGATTGGACATTTGCTACGTATTGGTTTTTTATGAAGCTCCGCAGAATGGACGCTCCAACGAGCTACTGGGAACCTTAAAGGATTATTCTTCTGCAATATTGTGTGAAATGATATCTCAACTTCTCTAATCATGGAGTTATATCTTAATTAAATTCTTTTCACTTTTTGATACAATTATTTGAATTTTAAGACATTTTTAGTGACAGTAATATTAATTATTTAATCGAGAACATGAAGTATGAAATTTCAGAAAGCGCTGCGAAATTCTTTATATTGATCACGACTTGTTACATCGCGCTCACCTGGTGGTAAGCGTACCGCGAGGTCCAAGATGGGAGCAAATAACGCCACTGAAGTCCGACATATCATAGGAACTTACCTAACTAAAATGTTTTTTTTTATACTCAATATTTTTCTATTTTGTCAAAATAATGTAAAAAATCAAAATTGTCTTAGTTTTGTGCCGGGCCCATCGTATGAGTAGAAGAATGGTGTCTCGGAATTTCAAGCAAAAAAGGAAGCCACATTTTATTGCGCAATAAGACGCTTACCATCCATCATTCTGCTATTCAACCAATTATTGTATAATTCCGCTAATGTGGTGTTGAAAGCTCGTTAACATCCACAGTGTAAAGCTACTGCTACTTTTAGAAAGAAAGAAAGAAAATATTTATTTGTACACAACTGCTAATACAATAATAAAAGACGAAAAAAAAAATATATAAAATTACCAACAAATAAAAAAAATAGACAAGATAAATGCATAAAATAAGTGAGTGAGCTGCCGCGACAAACAGGCACTCAGGTCAGCATAGGCTGCAACATTTCTACTGCAGCGCTGTTTTCACTGAGCCCCATGAATCCTACAATTAAATAAGATTTTACGATTGTAAAGAAAGCTTCAAGGATCCAATTAATTGTTTAGATATTAATTCACAAATTTTTAACCCTTATTCTCTTTGTTTCAGGTGAAAAGCCGTTCAAATGTGAATACGCTGGTTGCGACAGAAGATTCGCTAACTCGTCAGATAGGAAGAAACATTCTCACGTGCACACATCTGACAAGCCTTACAACTGCCGCGTACACGGTTGTGACAAATCTTACACGCATCCGTCTTCGCTTAGGAAGCACATGAAGGTTCATGGAGCTGCTGGTGATGCTTCTCCTCGTTATGACAGCGATGGAGACGACTCCTCTTCAGCTGGAAGCGTCAGTGTTACAGCTGGCGCTGCAAGTCCTGCAGCTCCTTTACATCCACCTCCAATCCATCCACCTCACCACGCATCAATAGCAGATAAACTAGAAAGTCTAAACGACAAATACCTCAATCCGCATGAACAGAAACCTTATCCACCACCCTTGCCTCCACCTCATCACCATCAGCCGCATATAACTAATATTGGAGGCAATGGTATGATGGAGAATAAGATCGGGTTTGGTGGTCATTGGTCGCAATTTCAGCAGCCGGCGCCGGCCGTGCCTCCTGGGGTGCCGGAGTGGTGGTGTCCCACGCAGGAGTCCTACCATCACCACCATTTGGTGCACCATTCCGGAGCCGCGGCCGCTTACTGACCTCATCGCGCTTAGGGAACTATTCATTCGACGCTCATTTGACACACTTGAGGACTATTCTTTTAGAATTTAGTTAGTTTTTTTTTTCATATTCTACGACCTTGCGAATAGGTACAAAATAGCTTACAACGACTTGAAGACATTATAAGCTCTGGCAATTCTAGTCTGATCCCAAAAAAAAAACATTATAGGTTTGTCGACCACTATCGGCGGATATAACTCCGGATCCCATAGACTATCGTTTGACAAATTATACAGTAGTTTCTTTAGAGTAATTGTTATTTTTTCTAAATAGTGGATTTACTGTTAGTTTTATTGTAATTACGAATTTAGCCGAGCATAGCCGATAACAACTTTATTACTCGACCAAGCCAACTAGACGCTCAGGTGAAATACGGCCTCCCCGCCTTCATATACTACCTTAGGTACCATACCGCGATGGTACAGTTCGCAGGCTCCACTACTACTACTATCTAATCATTTCTGTACCTACTGATGTTGATATTCTTATATTAACTCGGAAAATTATTAGGAATTAAAAAAACTTAAGTTTATGATGATAATGTGATGCGAATAAAGCACATGTTGATTTTCGTATATAGTAAAAGTCAAGTATCGTCACGGCCGTATCCTTTGTGAGGTAGTTAGAAACCACACTTTTATTTATAGAAGCGGATTCATTTAGCCAACTTGACTATAGGCCCATAATGACAAGTGGCAAGCTCCTCGATATCTCTAGCGTAATTACCAAACTCGAAAATAAGCACACATAAATTATTGTGTCCCGACCAAGAATCGAACTCGGTACCTCTACTTTTAAATCCACGGACCACGGAGGCAGTTATTTTCGTATATCTTATTGTATTTTTTATTATCCATAAGTTTTTTTTTTAACTATTCGTACCTGAATGACAGGCGTCTAGTTGGCTTGGTCGATTACCATTAACAATTCTTTCGTTAAGTGATTCCTTTAATAGGTATAACGTTTGTGCTTTAAATAACAGAATTTGGCTACAGATAGTGGTAACTTTCTGAGCACTTATCAGAATTCAGTGTCCAAAGTACCGCGCAGAATGAATAGTTCGCCAAAGCGCTTATATTAGTTTTTATTTTAGTTTTAACTAATAATATGGTTTATTTTAGTACCTCCCATTACGACTTTCATTCAATATATTCATAATTAATAGTACCTACCTACATATTTAATGTTTGACCCAGACAGATAAAATATTAGGACAGGCGTTTAACTAAAATAAATAATTTAACTAATTATTAAATAAGAAATACAAGTTTAAATAATATTTAGCCACGAATAACGAAGTACCTTGTAATTGACAGTTATATTCCTCGAGCGTTGTGACATGGCGTCCCTCCGTTTGACAGCTGGAAGGAATAATTGAGTGGAGGTTGAGGAAACGTCTAAGAATACGGATGTTAGACTTAAAATATTGGAGTGTGCGAGCGAAAGACAAAGTTTAAATTGTATCTTTTCAAAAAAAGGTGTTGGTGCAACAATTGACAATTCAATGTATCATACAAACAATGCAGTATCGTGCAGTAAAGAGTTTAGTTAATGGTTGGACTTCTTCAACATTATTTTGAGATTAAAAAAAAAACAAAAATCAAGATTGTGTTTTAGTATTTATATATTGAAAAAAAAAACATCCTGTCAGAATTATTACTCGCTCTACCACTTTTGAAAGCCATAAGTCTCTTTCTTGAGATAAATATTTATCTGTCAGAAAGAATATTTATAATTTTGAAACGCAATTTTAATAGACCAATACTTATGTTCTTGAGATAAAATTATTTATTCGAAGTTAATAAAATTAAAAATACATTAAATATAAATTAAAAACTACCTAAATAATAAAATTAAAAATAAACTAACCTATAAATAAAAAAATTATGTTCTTAAATAGCTATCAGAACATATACAATATATGTATATTATGTTTAGTCGCAAAATATAAATTTTAACTTTTTCAAATTTCATTTTATATTATCATTATTTTTTACTTACATTATACTGACTACTAAAGTAAAGTAAAGTATCATCACGACCGTTTCCCTTTCGGGGTGGTCAGAAACCACGCTTATAAATAAGCGGATTCACATTTAGCCAACTTTACTATGGGCCAATCATGACAAGTGGCAAGCTCGTCGATGTCTCCAGCGTACCAAACTCGAGAGATATCACAAATAAATTAAATATTAATTAAATGTATTTATTTACATTAATACATATTTTTGTGTCCCGACCAGGAATCGAACCCGGTACCTCCCGAGTCTAAGTCCACGGACCTAACCGCTAGACCACTACTAGAGGCAGTAACTAAGTTGCAACAAAATTGTTACGATTACATATCTGCAATAATGTTGTACCAGTTTTATTTTGAAGGTCAGCAGTCAGCTGGTACAATTAACACCATTTTTAACTTTAATCGTTACAAGTATTTATAATAAATTTCATGATTGATTGACTTTACAAAAAAGATAATAATATTTTATTTTCATTTAAATAATGGTCCTAATAATGTGAGAAAAGTTTGTATTCAAACCACAAAAAAAAGTATTAATAATTGTTTAGGTTTTTTTATTTGTTATTATTTATTGGATTTATATTTGTTTAAATTCACAACAATGGTGGCAATGAGGAGCCTTAAATAAGAGCGTTGTGAACAATGAGCGCGTCCAATAGTTTATGGCGCCTTGTATATTTGTGAGCAGCCTCAGGGAGATGTCTTTACCCTAAACTAAGCGTTCCTATATACAGGGTCAACCCTTTAAGTGATCTCACTCTATATTTTCTAAAGTAAAGAAAACCAACCAAACCACACGAACACGCAAAACTATTTATTTAAATACTTTATTGCACAAAACTTAAATTAGTGTACGTACATAGGCGAGGTTAATGCCGGCATTTTATAATCTAAATTTTATAATAAATCTTTGGGAAAGTGGGAAATCATGGGCAGGGTGTAAATAAATATATTACAAGATTGGCCTATAGTAAAGTTGGCTAAATGTGAATCCGTGGACCACCCCGAAAGGGAAACGGTCGTGACTTTACTTTCAAAGGTTCTAAGTAAATCAATATACATTAAATATTAATTAAACCTCAATAATAAAATTAAATCTAAACTAAAATTAAAAATGTCCTTTAGATACGTCCCATCCGAGATAGTCCCAAAAAAACTAGCAACATTTCCCCGCTGAATAGCGAGGCTAATACGGTGCCAAGATTCTTAAATTTATCAATAGATATGAGCCAACTACATATACTACGAGTACACACTATAAATATATAATTTATTACACACTACATACACTAAATACTGTAGCCACTAACCCTACGCGTACATATAATAAGATGTGTTCAGCTCTCCCAGCCAGTGTGTTTTCCTATCCCTATAACATGGAGTCCTTTAGGCGAAGCATGAAAAAACATCTATGATAGGCATAATAGTACGAATTTGTCGACAGAAGCTGGCGTCAGTTGATCCCATGCTTCAATCTCGCGGACTATCAGATGGGCGTGATGTCACTGTTTAAATCGGCAATAATAAGTTTTTCTATATCTTGATTTTTTATATATTATATTAGCTTACGCCCACCTAATGGCAAATGGAATCAGACACTCATAACTGACATCAGTCCCTAATACCATGCCGGCTTAATGCTTGTCACACTTCGCTTGAAGGACTCCAGGTTATAGAAAAGTTGAAACACAGACACTGGAAGAGCGATCTTTATTGTGCGATTGATGTATGGGTCCCCAAATTCATGGGATGGTGACTACGGTATGTGGGTGCATATTCTGACTTGTGCGTGTGGTTCGGTTGCGAAATGGAGAGAAAGAGATTAGGTTATAGAGCTCTTACGAGCACACTCAGAGAAGCTATATCTCGGCAAAGCTACGCATTCGAGAGTTCCAGAGGTTATTGAGAACATCTGTGGGGTACTTAGCGGAACCATCCCAAAGGTGAGAACAGTATTCCACGCATGATTAGATGCTTTGTACAGCAACAGTCTGATTGAATATATACAGTACCTTGTTTAGTTTAAAAAATATGGAGTGAGATTTGATGTTTCCACCCTGTATACTTTTTTTTATTTTGTAAACTTATTCTCTTTGTCTCTTTTGACTTTTGTCAACTTCCTCGTAGACCATGATTTATGATATTGACCGTTCGAAATTGTGAGCTATATTTTTCTTTTACAACATTTTATTCTTACAAAAAAATTACATTGTTATGGTTTTTTGTTTTACGGTCGAATGGGAGGGAGGGTTTTAATTCCAACAATATAAAAAACATAATTATGTATATCGTTGCATCGGAACGCCAAAGTACTTAATTACAATTTACAACGTGTTTTAATAAGTCCAACATAACCACGTATTTTTTGTGATAATTGCATAAAAACAGCTGACCAAATTTTAACTTCATTAACCATACAAACCATTTAATATTTAGGTGATTCAATCCTTGTTTTTATCATCTATTTATCTCGCTGTTACTAAGATTAATCTTTAATTATTTAAAAAACAAGTGTTCTAGAATCCGGTTTTATCTTGCGTATTTATTCAACACCATACTTGAGTCAATTTTGTTGTTTTATGTGTTCTCTTCTTCCGATGGATGATGAACGAGGTGATAGGGAAGGCAAATGGTCTAGCCTATACAGCCAAGTCTGACGTAATATATCTTTCTTTTAATTAGTTTATATAATGCGATATTTATAAGGGTGCGATGTCACATTTTGTTCTAAGAATAAAAAAAAAACATTTTTTTACATTTTAATTAGAACAAAAATGCTTTTAAGAACTTGAAATTTGGTCAGCTGTTTGTTACAGCTTATCTCTCATTTTTCATAATAATAATAAAAGGATTAATTGGTACCTCTACTTACCTACCTAGAATTTTATTCTTTGATATGTACTACAGACCCAATTATTACAGTAAGTGGTGCAATTCTTTTAATAAAATCCGACTCGAACTAACTTCCATTGCTTATAATCCGTTCCTCAATTGATATTTGGTACTGATTACCTACTTATTAAAACACGTAGTTTATTATAGGTTGTAAAGTTTGTTTTTTTGTAAAAAGTATTATTTAAGTAATTTAGTAATAAGGAAAATGCCAAGTGATAATAGAATTTAAGAACGACTTTTTATTGTAAAAAATAACTCTTAATGTTGCTATTACTGCTAATAGATTTATTTATATAATATTGTATAAAATAAATATAGTACTATTTTTTCACTGACAGCCAACTTAGCTTACGAATTATAATGTAATTTTGACTTATATGTAAGGACTGGACATTGAAATCATTTTTAATGGTAAAAACTATAACTTCAAATTCAAAGCAACTAAAATTTCTCGACTGTATCAAGGTGGGTTTAGACGAAGCGAACTCAACGCTAGAGCTAGAAAAGCGTCGAATGTTAATTTTTAGTTTAAACCAATTTACATAAGATGAAGCACTATTCTAGGAAGTGGTCTCGCTTTGGGGGCCTGTGGGACAAACAAGACACGCCCTCAGCAACTCTTCATACGCTCGTTTGCATCAAGCGAGCAATTATTCCTATAACATTCCATTAGAACGATTATTTCCAGTAGAACAACGAAAGAATATCTGTTTACACTAAAATAAAATTTAGGCTCGCGGTTTTTCTGACGTACATTTGTGATAGATTTACAATACCACTGTTCCCGTGGTTCGGAGAGCACGTTAAGCCGTCGCTCTCGATTCCACTAATGCCAAGTTGTGAAATCGTTAATAAATTGTTCTTATACCCTCCCCAACACGTCTCACATGACTTTTGTAGGCCAAATTCTTATGATTTATGTACGTTCTGGAAGGTCTATCTCCAGCAGTGGAGTTGCAATGATGTTGATAGTAAAAATTAGGTCCACACTGCACTTGGATCGCGCCGATCGGAGTGTACTGCATCGTCCGGTGTGGAAACAGTTATTTATATTCGATTCCATTCGTAAATTTAGCTCTGTTCAAGTAGGAGCAAGGTATTTATGCTAGAAGAAAAAAAAAGTTTTGATGCCCAGTTCCATTTAAGTCAAAAAATGTGAAGCATTGTGTAACCCCCAGTTTCCGAAAGGATGTTTAAAATAATACCTACATGTTTAACATTTGTGTTATACGCTACGTGATTGGTAGTTAGCTTGTCACTTTCTTATTTTAGCCAATCGCGTGCCTCATAAGCAAATGTTAAACGTCTGTTAAGTTGATCGTCCTTTCGAAAATTGTAAGTGTCTTATCGACTGAAAGAGCATGTTATAAAAATAAGTTATTATAAGAAGAAATTGTTGAATGTATTTTTACTGCTGTGTAAATAGCCAAAAAGGAAATTAAATGACATATTTCAATTAAAACCTCATCTTTTATTATAACAGTATTTTTTATTAAACCTCTATATTGATTACATGTGTGCTCTGGCCTTAAACGAGGGCTAGCCAAGACAAGAAATTAGGACTTTCTTATAAAAAGAGCAGACCAAATATTCCAAAAGACTACAACATAAAGTCGAACAAATATTATAATCTCACAGCCTGTCATTGCCTGGTGGGTTACTGCTGTAATCTCATAGGTACTGATAACTAAATTTAAAAGGTTATTAATTGATCGTTGTGGTGCAGTTCTGTATATGTTTTATTATGTAAATCTGATATAGCTGAGTTTTGTCAGTCAGATTAAACATTAACAGATCACTGGAATCTGCTAAGCTGCTGGTCTTCTGCTAACAGCTTACTTATTGGACCACTTTGCTGCTTAGTCTTCTACTAGCAGAAGTAGAATCATTCAAAAGAATTAAATTAATGACGTTTTATGAATGCCTGTAATAGGTTTACGTCAATAAAGATATTTTGTTTGACAGAAGAAAAAAAAAGTAACGGACTCCAGACGCAGTGAAAGTTGGTGTGAAGGAATCCCAGCAAAATCTTTGCATCACTTACATGTTGAATGAATGAATGAGAATTAAATTTAGTACCACCTACCATCTACTAGGCGGCGGCACTTTCTACTTGAACCGAAATTTGTCAATTGCTTGTTCTAAGTTTCCACCCCCTGGTTAAACCTTCTTATTCGATCCATTGCGTCTTGTTGGCAAATTCTAAGAAAGCCTAACTGATGTGCAACACGCAATGGAACAGTCCAAGCTCCACTTATTAGTCTACTTTATAGACCACTGTTTAGGACAGCGTTCGGAAAAAACTAAGAAAGCATAATCCTAATTGCACAATGTTTTAAACGATACGTTTCATGTTTAATTCAATGTAACTTTTTGTACGAAGACAAGGGGTCTACTCTGAACTTACTTACCTTTCCAATCTTTGTAACAGTAACCGGACTTAGTAAAGTATTTAGTAGGTATCTTGATATTTGATTAGAAACCACGCTATTAAAAAATCACATCTAGCCAACTTTACTATAGGCCCATCATTTTAATCAATATCGTCTCGGCTATTAGTCCGTGGATTTAGACGGGGAGGTACCGGGTTCGATTTACGGATGGGACACAAAAATTGAATTTATTTATTTGTGACATTTCTCGAGTTTGGTACGCTAGAGATATCGACGAGCTTGCCACTTGTCATGATGAGTAAGGATGTCTAAATGTAAATCCGTTCATTTAAAAGCGTGATTTCTGACCACCCTGAAAGGGATACGATGTGATGATACTTTACTTTACTACAGAGTTCAAGGATTTGTAATTTCGGAGTAGGGACTCTGGATTCGTAAACAACGATCCCCTGTGGTACCTAAATAAGAAGGACCAAAAGATTGATCACTTGAAGCACGAATCTAAAATGGAAATCCAATTCTTGCGATGATTCCGATCGGATTCCGATTAAAAAACGTCGTTGCCGTGCCGTGACGATGGCGACGAGAATGACATCTATAAACCGTGCTTGGAGTTTGTCTTCGTAAATATAGACCGGGTTCGATTTCTGGTCTAGAACATTAAAATATAATATGTATATTTACTTAATGGATTTGTGACGTACCAGTACCAACAATCCCTGTATTTAAGGGATACATTCTTAAATCGTAATGAAGTTTAAATTGCCGGTCCTTTATTTCATTTAAGTAATGTCTGCCTCTTTCATTCTTTCTTAATTTGACATTTAGTAAAAAGAGACAAATAATACACACTCTTACTACTCGACCGCTTCCTGTTTACGTTTACGTTACTGATTGTAGGTTTTTTTTTCTTTTTTGAAATAACTGCAACTTGTGCCCCATATTTAAAGTCCAATTTATCGTTTTCCATAATTATTTACATTGCAGCACATTATCAAACAAAAGAACACCACTTTTGACCAACAATATCCACAGTAAATTAATTTACAAAACAACAACTTGCACTTGAAATCTCTGCGCAAAATGGCGCGAAGGACTCCCAGGGTTTTTTTTCTGTTCTCCCGATGGACGATTTTCAAGATGATAGAGGAAGCCACTAAGGAAGTGGATTAACCAAACGATATGAACGCTTTATAAATCTTATCCTAAAAGACCACAACAAAACGGACAATCATATTCCGAAAGGGAATTGAATTTATCATTGCGAAGGAGCGAGAGGAGCGTATGATAAATGGGCTTGAGTGCGCAAGGGTTTTACAGGAAGGAAAGAGACGCACGCATCGACTTTACCGTCTTGAGATATGATTTATCGTTTCTCAACAGGGATTGGCCGATCCAGTACTTGTAAGATTTATAGATCCTTACGGTGCATGCGCGGTAGGAGCGTTTTCTTATTATAAATCTCACTCCTGCGCATGCGGTCAGGATTGCCTCTTTTGCTGTCCAGTAGAGAAATTAAAAATTGTGTTAACTTATTGCTGATACACGCCGACGCATTTGGTCGTGCTCGATAATTGTTCCAAGTACATACACATTTTTTTTCTCAAAAATAAACTATTGTTAAAATAAAAGAAAAATGATGAACAGTAGTTAATAGTTAGTTAAACACTCGTCGCAACATGTCCAATACGAACGTTTAAGGGGTCGAATGGATCGTTTGCTTGCTTAAACATTAGACAATTTAAAATTATGGAAGGTCCATCTCCAGCAGTGGGAGGTCTGGGACGCTGTGTTCTAGGGGCTGTAATGATAAAAATGATGAACCCATAGTTCTATTTAGAAACGACAAGTGCAACAAGATGCCGCCAGGCTCGGTTGTAAGAATGCTTTCCTTAAAATCATAAAAAGGTGGGTTCGAGCCCCGGCATGTCCGAGTACCAATCAGAAACATTTTACTGCCATGAGAGCACTTAAGCTGTTAGTCCTGGTTCCAATTCTACCAACTTCTTATTGGGAAACCCATAACAAATGAAACGCGTCATTTCTATTATCTCGTAAGTCTGTAAGTTAAACCATCTATTTTGCTCCAATTCCGGCTCTAAAACATTTTTTTTTTCATCTTTTCACCTCTGTAACATCCCTAGTTTAAAGTTCCGAGCGCTTACAGTCATGTGTAAACGCGCGTAGTTCCGCGAACGATAACGTCCAAATTGATACCTGTTGACGCTACGCGTTAGATTGTAAAAATTTTTTTTTTTATATATATATTAATAATAGGGTATTCACTATTATACAGGGTGACCAGGAAATTAGTGGCTATGGTTTTAAGGGGTGATGGTATGGGATCGATCCAGTTGATATTACTATGAAACCTACTGTCCTAAAGTTAACCCTATCCAAGATATTCCTACTTTAAAAAAAATACAAAAAAAATCTACTCTAAATCTCTAAAATAAATAGCTGTAATTCCTAAAAAAATGATTTTTTTGGTCAATTTGTTTTTGTTTTCCAACAAAGATATTCTAATTCAGTAATAGTCAAATCATCGTAGTTGTTGATATCTTACGCGAAAATCTTTAAACAAAAATGAAAAAATTAATGTTTTTTTTTTAAAGTAGGAATATCTTGGAAAGGGTTAACTTTAAGACAGTAGGTCTCATAGTAATATCGACTGGAATTGTCCCATACTATCACCCCTTAAAGCCATAGGCACTAATTTTCTGGTCACCCTGTATATGCATTTTTTAGATAAATTATTTTAACAAGATTAGGTATATACAATTTAAGTATTATTATGCTTAAACGTTTAGGTATTCAAAATATCATGACAGCTGTACTACAAATGTATATAGTATAACAAAAATTAGCTGTCAGTAATATTTTCATATGTCAAGGGCCCGCTGACATTCCAAATTTTTTACTAGCTCTTGATTTTTACGAAAACTATGTACATATGTATTTTATTTTCCGAATAACTTAATTGCCAGTAAAAGACAACATTAGTCTTATCGCCTTAACTGACTCCGTGGTCTAGCGGTTAAGTCCGTGAATTTAATCTCGGCGGTACTGGGTTCGATTCCTGGTAGGGATATATATTTATTAACTTAAAGTAATATTTCCCGAGTTTGGTAAAGTAGAGACATCGACGAGCTTGCCACTTGTCATGGTTGTCCTATAGTAAAGTTGGCTAAATGTGAATCTGCTTCTTTATAAGCGTGGTTTCTGACCACCCCGGAAGGGAAACGGTCGTGATGATACTTTTCGATACTAGTCTTATACATAATAGTATCGAAACTACTATTTATTTATTTTTTACGATTGTACTCAGCAGAAGTAGTACAAAATATAACCCAAAATGGATGATGTATTTTATGTTTTTAAATAAACATTGTATTTATTTTCACCTAAACATTAATATAGAGTGCCTCGACTTACCTCACGTTCTAAAGACTTGTTCATTTCCTCCTTTAGCGGAACTAATTATGCAAAAAAAACCTTTTTCAGACGAGCAGTAAAACTATATAATGATTGCTTGGTTGAGGTTGACATATGTGCTTGCTCTAAGTCAGTGTATAGGAGCAGAATCCGTGAGCTAATTAGTGTTAAGTATTCGATAGAATAGACTTAAATGTGATTTTTACTTTCTTTTATGGTTTAACTGTATTTTGTAAATGTAATAAGATTTCATAGTTTTGGTACTCCAGGTCTATTTATATGTATATTGTTTATTATATAAATTGTATTGTGACTGTTAGTTACCATAATAAAATAAAATAAATAAAAATAAAGTATTTTAAAGTTGTCCACAGCCACCAACGGTGGAGCTGCATCTTTGGCGACGCGACGTTCGGCGTCGAGAAAGCGACCCCTAAGATAAGATCTGGAGCCTGGCAGTGACACCTGGCCCCGCCCTCTTCAACCCCCGGTCCCGTGATTCTTTTTGTTTGGGGGAGAGCGTTCTAATCGGTTAGGTATTCTCCGGTAATCGTTAGGGGCTGAGGGCTTCACGCTTTTATTTGATATGCTTATAAAATGTTATTAGTTTTGTTAGTTCTGTTAATTTTTCACTACTAATTATATATTAAATTACAATTAAAAAATGTAGTCTAAACATTATTTAACATACTAGGGGAATAAAATTACGGACATTTATCAGCCTATATAGGCCAGTCGCGGTGGTGGCTCGGTTGTAAGACCGCGTTCCTTGAATCCTACAATTTAAACCCACCCGGCATGTACCAATGAGAAATACCCACAATTTTCTTACGTACATTTGTCGTAGATTAACAACACCACCGTCCCCGTGCCTCGGAGAGCACGTTAAGCCGTCGGTCCCGGTTCGACTAAAACCAACTTGTCGAATCGTTAATAAATTGTCATTAAAAATTGACTTTAGATCCTCGCCAACCCGTCTGGCCAGCGTGGCGAGTGTAGGCCAAATTCTCCAGATATATATTCTGGAAGGCCTATCTCCAGCAGTGGAGGTCTAGGACGCTGTGTTCTAGGGGCTGTAATGATAGGCCACTCATCTTAGTGTTTACTTAAGTGTGTTTATTCTTATTGAAATAACAGTTCCGTGGGAATCAAATATTACAAAAGATCACAACATGAAGACGATATTATGCTCTCACAGAAGAAATGATCAGGAACGGGTTTAAAACTCAGATTTACGCAGAGAAAGTTGGTCGAGACGAGTTCCATAATCATAATCTTTATAAGCATAATCTTTGCACCACTTACTAAAAGAATTGGGTCTAAACAGCTCTGCAGGAGATACATTTATGGAAAAAGTTTCCAAGCCGGCATTAACGGAATCATACGGTATTTGGTTGGGTAGGGAGAGGAGCAGAATGGTGGATGGTGAGCGTCTTATTGCGCAATACAATAAAAAAGGAGGTCTCCTTTTGTAAGCCAGCCTGTGGTCGGACGCAAGACCGAGACACCATTCTTCTCATCTCTCTTGCCTACACACGATGGACACTAGCACGATGAATCCACGGATTTTTTAAAAATAAAAATTTGTTAAATCTTTAAAATGTTTTGAATATTTTTCACTGTCTAAAATTAGGTGAAAAAATGTCTAAAATGACCGTAATTTCATTACCTAAAGATTTAATACCTATAGACTACATTTGTCAAAAGTACGCACTGACACTTCAATAATGTTTTAAAAAAATGTTTTGTGCGAGCGAAAGAGATGCAAGAGCCCTCTTTATAGTATTAATATAGTACTGATTTAGTGCCTAGGTATACCTACTAATATGTAATTAATATAACTGAAAAAAAGAGTTGAGGATGTCTTTTTCTCATTCTTTTTTTCATTTTGATAATGATCTATAGGTATATATTTATTGAGCTGATAAAACATTTAAAATATAAATGACTAAAGTTATAAATAAAAAACCCACGGATTGATCATTTCATCATCAGACTAAATTAAAATTGTATAAATGAATTTTCAAATATATCGCAAACTGACTTGTTATAACGTTCAGATGTGAATTGCAAATTGGCGGAAAGGTGCAAAAAAGAATGTTTGGTAAAATACAATAGAGTGGGTTATTCTAATGGAGATCCCGGGCGGTCTTTTTTAGAATCGCCCATCCCTGGCCTGTACGAGCAAAATCTTTATTTATTAGTATGAGTAGACTTTAACGATTTATGTGACCACTTCTTATTATTTGTGTAGTCTTTCTGCTTTTGAATTTGTTAATTACTGCGGATTTTTTAAATATTAGAGACTGCATCCGAAGTCCAACAGGACTTTAACAATGGGTGAAACGGCCTGCCACGCCGTCAATCAGGCGAAGGCGGCCCGAGCCATGTTACGTCCTGTTATGAATCCCAGCTTGCCGCTCAGGTTGAAAGTCCGGATCTACAAGATGTTCATCCACTCCTGTCTCACCTATGCTGCGCCAGCCTGGCACCACCTTCTGGCCAAGACCAATAGGAACAAGATCCAAAGTCAGCAAAACATATCACTCAGAGTGGTCTTGATCCGTTCCCATCTTACCTATGCTGCGTCAGCCTGTCACCACCCGTGGTTCGTACGCAATTCCGTCATATTTCGAGACCTGGAGATGCCTACTATTGAGGAGTTTGTCGTCGGCCTGACTAGACGTATGTTCTATCGGGCCGACAACGGACACTTCAAGCATCTCCAGAATTATCGCTCTGTCTTGCGTTCGGCCCCCCAACGGGAGACCACTTCCTAGAGAGGTGCTCTTGAAGAAGAGTTAAAGTTGTCAAACCTAGACAAAGGTGCATGAATGGGTGGTTACCCGCTGAGATCCTGATGGAGAAAATATCCCCATCCCCAACCCAGGCCCATGAGCCATCCGGGCCTGGACGACTCCACTGTCTATCTGTAAATCTAGCGGTTAAGTCCGCGGAGGTTCGGGACACAACAATTTATTTATGTTATGTTTACTAAACTCGATAAATAGATGCTAGATTGATTGATTTTTAAATAAAAAATATATCTGTATGCCCTTAAGGGTAAAGTATAGCTGAACGAGCAAACTACTGAATACCTATTGTAATATGTATGTACCTATACTTAAGGATGAATAAATGATTTGATTTGATTTGATTTGATTTGATTTGATAGACATTGACGAGCTTGCCACTTGCCATGATGGGCCACAATGTGAAACTAATATTGCTATTTCCCTGTTATCATTTATTGGTTTCGCAAAATGTTAAACACGTTTTATAATACACACATTTGTGCACAATTTAGCCAAGTTTCGTTAAATAATTTAAATAAAGTAATTACGGTATTTTCTTAAAGGTGTTAATTGTTACTCCGGCTAATCTTGCCGGCCTTTACGCTACTCATCGGGTGTGCCCAGGCTGTTAATATCATCTGTTACAACAGATATATCTTATGTCAGTTGCTAAAAAACTACAGGTGTTTTTTTTTAAATAGATGTGAGCGTGGCACCTGACAGTGTCACCACATGAGTCCGTAATCGTATCGCTAGGAGGCCGTCAAAACACTTGTTCCGATATACGCAAGACAATGCGTTCCCGCCGATATCTCGCTTCCGGACCATCTCATTTGAATTCCAAACACGATTGAGATGTCGTCGTTTTTGGCATAGACATAAATCAAGGACTATACTAACAAAAAAAAAAACCACCGATGAATTAAATGATATATAAACTAGGCTATCCAACAATGTGTCTTGGTAGGATACTCCAATACTTCGGACACATTGCCAGAAAGGGAAGAGACAACCTACAAAAATTCTTTGTTACTGGCTAATTGAAAGCAAAGAGACCGAGAGGCCGAAGCCCGGTACGGTGATATGACCAAATCTGCTCCACCACCAACACTAGCGTCCATGATGCTGTGCATGCTGCTGAAGATAGGAACGGGTGTCGCAGTATCATCAAGACTCACACCAATTCATCGGAAGGTCACGACCCTCAGTAATGAGGAAACACGACGCAAGGAGGAGGATATAAACGTAACTGTTTATTTTGTTATACATTTATGGAACGAGCTTTCAAGACGACATTAAAGGAATCATACAGTATTTGGTTGGGTAGGGAGAGGAGCAGAATGGTGGATGGTGAGCATCTTGTTGGGAATCCTTTGTAAACCAGCCTATGGTCGGTCGCAAACCTGAGACACCATTCTTCTCATCTCTCTTTTCCACACACGATGGACGCGGCACCCGCACAGTGAATAAATAAATAAAAATCCTTTATTGCACAAACACTAAAATAACTTAAAATTTATATGCACAGGCGAGCTTTATGCCTTGAGGCATTATCCACCAGCTAACCTTTGGGAGTTTTGAAAACATATGACAGGCAGAGTGCCAAGTAAATATTAAATCCATTCTATGCTTAGAAATTTGTCTTCTTTTTCCTATTAGAACTATTCCTATGCATAGGTCTATAAAATACATAATTTATCTTGTATAGGATTTAGGCTTAATTGTATTCATAGTTATACTCGCATATGCTTTTGGAATAAATTATTTTAACAAGAATACAATTTAAGTAGACAAAGCCAAAAAAAAAATATAGGTGTGCAAAATATTTAAAATATAATCATGAAATCTTTATTATAAAAGGACTTAATTGATAAGAAAAGTAAAAAAAAGGATCATCACGACCGTTTCCCTTTCGGGGTAGTCAGAAACCACGCTTATAAATAAGCGGATTTACATTTAGCCAACTTTACTATAGGCCAATCATGACAAGTGGCAAGCTCGTCGATGTCTCCAGCGTACCACTCGAGAAATATCACAAATAAATTAAATATTAAATTAATACATTTATTTACATTAGTAAATATTTTTGTGTCCCGACCAGGAATCGAACCCGGTACCTCCGAGTCTAAATCCACGGACTTACCTGCTAGACCACGGAGGCAGCCAAAGACGAAAATATTCTTAATTTTATATGTGTGATTTACTATTTACAGCTTTCGGTAAAAATAAAAAATACCTACTTGGTTGGGGCTATACTTAATTTCTTATATACGTCTATGCTTTAAAACATAAATTAGGCAAATGCATTGTGGTGAAAGGTGATACACAATCGTAACTGATATGGGACAACATTAGCAAGTGTAAACAAAGTATCTTCACGACTACAACAAAGGAACCGAGGTAAACATAATTAAATATTTAAATTCAAATTCAAATTATTTATTTTCATTTGGTTCACAGGTAACACTCGGATATTGTCAGTTTTTACAAATAAAATACAATATTATTTAAATTAAATAAAAATTAAATTATGGATTAAATTATGGATGGACCGAAATAAGTAAGTGACATTGGTGCCATAAACAAGTACTGCAGCTTAACCTAAATTTGTGGCTTTATAAAGGTCGTGTTAACTTATTAAACTAACTAGTAAACTTAATAAAAAAAATAAAAAAAATACAATAACAATTTCGTGGCTGTATAGAGGCCGTGTCAACTTATAATCTAAAATAATTATAATATAATGTCTAATTATAATATAATGTCTAATTATAATAAAATCAAATTAACTTAAATTAAATTAAATTAATTTCGTGGCTGTACAGTGGCCGAGTCAAATTAAAATTAAATTCATAATAATATAAATGTCATAATATTATTTATAATAATAATAAGAACTTAATTCGTGGCTGTAAGGAAGCTGTGTCAATTAACATACTGAATAAATAATAATATTAGTAATAAAAATAAAATTAAAATAATTTAAAATCGTGGCTGTAGAAGGGCCGTGTCAGCTTATGATCTAATTTTATTTATGACTGAGTATATATAGCTTTTCTATGCTATGGTATCCAGCAATGCCTCCTTAAGGTCATAGTAACTCTTTTTAATTAAGATATCTTTAATTTTACTTTTGAATCTTATAAATTGTAAACTTTTGATTTCTGTTGGTAATTTATTATAGAGTTTAATACCATTGCATAGAAAACTTTTTGATGATTTAGTCAGTCGAGTTCTGGGGCATTTAATGTATTCCTTATATCTTGTATTGCGTCCATGTATATCAGAATATGTAACAAAACTGTTTTCATTCTTCTTAATGTGTATTAAACATTCTAACATATAGATACCGGTCATGGTAATAATATTTAGTTTCTTAAAGGATTCTCTACACGTATCTCTTGGTTTCATATTAAGTATATGTCTAACAGCGCGTTTCTGTAAAATAAAAATTCGTTTAGCGTCTGCAGCTGTACCCCATACTAGAACTCCGTAGCGAGCAAGACTTTCGAAGTAAGCATAGTATACAGCTACAGCTGCTTTTAGGCCACAAAACTCTCTGACTTTCTTTATCGCAAAGCAAGCAGCACTCAGTTTCTTAGCCAAAGTATCAATGTGAAATTTCCATGTTAATTTACTATCAACTTTTACACCTAAAAAGGTTTGATCTGAAACAAAATCTATGGATGATTCCTTGGCTATTAGATCGTTGAGGCCGCTTTTGTCATTTGTACCAAGAGCAAAGTTTATAAAATTGGTTTTGGACAAATTTAGGAGTAAGTTATTACACTCAAACCATTGAGATATATTTTTAATTGTTCCTCTGACTCTTTCCATTACGAAATCTCGATTTTTACAACTTATTACTAATGAAATGTCATCAGCGAACATTACATTTCGTATGTCTTTCTCTAAACAAGAGTTAATATCATTAATGTAAATAAGGAAAAGCAATGGTCCCAAAATTGAGCCCTGAGGAACGCCATATTTAACGTGTTGTTGGCTTGATTTCGTTTTATTAACATCAACAATTTGTTGCCTTGTTGTCAAATATGAAGAAAAAATAGATAACTCTTTGCCCCTGATACCGTAGTGCTCAAGCTTAGCAAGAAGAATGTCATGATGCACACAATCAAACGCTTTGGATAAATCACAAAACATCCCGAGTGTATAGTTTTTCTTTTCTAATGATTGGAGTATGATGGTAACCATGCTACTTAGAGCATCAACAGTTGACCTTTCTTTTCGAAAACCAAATTGATTGGAATATAAAAGTTTATTATCGGTAACATGCTTAAGTAATCTTGTATATATTAGCTTCTCATATATTTTGCTAAGTACTGGTAGGATTAAGACTGGCCTATAATTTTGTGCATCATGGCGGTCTCCCTTTTTGTAAAGCGGGATGACTCTGGCTATTTTTAGAATATCTGGAAATGTTCCCCCATCAAAGCTAGTGTTTATTAAATTTGTAAGTGGTCCTGCAAGTGAACCGGACAAATACTTTAGTAACACAGGTGATAGATTCCATAAATCCTGTGACTTTTTTGGTTTTAATGATTTAATTATATTAATAATTTCATTTTCTGTTGTTTCTTCAAAGGTTGCAGCGTCAATTACTCTAGGGGTCCACATACTTACAAATCCCAATGCTTTACTAACATTTATTGTAAGTTTAGCTGTGGCTTTTTTTGCAATATTTGTGAAGAAGGTATTAAACTCATCCGCAATTTTGCTATTTTCCGTGATTCTTACTTGATTTTCTGAATTTAGCTCAAATGTCGTCTTTGGAAAATGATTTGCCCGTTTCTTCTTTAATTATTTGCCACGACGTTTTTATTTTATTTTGTGATTTTTCTGTTCTATTACAAAGATTAATCTGTTTAGCCTTAATACAAACTCTTTTGAAAATCTTACTATATCTTCTAGTGTAGTCCCTAATTTGATCATTGTTAAAATATTGTAAACAATCATAAAAGAGTGTTTATAGTTTATTCGAGCTTTATGTAATGTTCCACCATTGACCTCCTGTCAGCCTCTCTTTAGGAAGCTAAAATTGTTAACTGTTCCTTGTATTTGTCCGAATGCTACATGATTGTTAGGAGTTATTCTATCTATTAAAGACATGTTATTTTAATACCAGGTATCCCAGTAAGTAAGTAGGCTAGTTCCACTAGTTACTAAAAGCAGAAGCTTCCATTAAATTATTTAATAAAATACCACTGGTTATTAGCGAACTACCTACGAAATTATTTAAAATAAGGGTCAACTTACTAGTCCAGAAATTAGATTTAAAAAAAAAATTGGTTGATTTTGAAAACAAAAAGTCATGCTGTATTATTGCACCAGCTGATAGTGTCGCGTATAAGGGTCAAATTCTGGTAAGTGAACGGCAAACTAAAGGAAGTGTTCATTTTAAAGAAAATATGTTTAATGTTTTAAAGCCCTCACTAATAAATTGTTCGAAATGATAGCCATTATGTTCATACATAGCTGAATTCGACGTCCCAACGTTTGTACTGCATTTCTCATAACATTATTTATTCCGATTGGAGTATTCTTCACAGGTTGTTTTAAGTCATCAACCTTATCATATGTTAATTTGTAAATTTCGTTTTTTACGTACCTCCAGAGAAAATGATCTAAGAGAATGAGATCCGGCTACCTCGCAGGCCACGGCATAGGACTATGTGTTGAGATAAGATTTTCACCAAACTGATCAATTAACGACGCTTTTACTATGTGGCTATTGGGGCTCCATCTTGTTGAATGAATAATTGGTGAGTCTGAGCTGAGCCAAAGGTAAAATATCCAGTTCTTCGAATAGTTCTTTTAAAAATTAGACATATTTTATTGCGGTTAACGTTTCGTCATAAAATTCAAAATAAAATATTCTCTCTTTTAAAATACCGTTGATTTAGACTCGGAGGTACCGGGTTCGATTCCTGGACAGGACACAAAAATATTTATTAATATAAATAAATACATTTAATATATTTCTCGAGTTTGGTACGCTGGAGATATCGACGAGCTTGCTACTGAGCTGGCTTAATGTGAATTCGCTTATTTATAAGCGTGGTTTCTGAGCACCCCGAAAGGGAAACGGTCGTGATGATACCATTTAAAATACCGCAACAATTATTAAATGAAAAACTTACCTGGCTATCGGTTATCCGTAAAGGTTATACGTGACCAATAATGTAAATTTTTACGGTTACACATTCCATTGTCGAAGAAATTTGTTTTATCAGAAAATATTATATTAGATAAGAAATGTCTTTCATTGTCTATTTTCTGCTTTAACCAGTTGCAAAACTAAAGTCGTCTTAAATTATCTCCTTGATATAATTTTTGCACTATTGCCAACTTTACATAGACCAATAAATATAGACAAGTGCAGGCAAGCAAAAAACGGGGCCGCTGTAGTCAGCCGCGAGCCTTAACCGCAACAAGTACGCGGAGATCACAGTAAATCATCACTTCATCCCATTTGTCCAAACGATGGGTCCGTGGTCCGAGGCTGCTCTGGCGTTCTCTCATGAGCTTGGGGAAAAACTCCGCTTGGTTGGGAAAGCAGCAAGTATCCTTGGCACTCTACGCTCATCGTACATTTTTTGTTTTTTGTTTTATATGTAGTGTTGTTTATTTTTTTTTTCGTTTATTTTATGTTAGGTTATCTAGAATTGAATAAATAAAAGTTTTATATAAATATGATTGTGTCTGAGTGAATAAAAAATAGTATTGTGTGTGTGTGTGTCTAAATATAAGGACTTAACCGCTAGACCACGTAAGCAGTTTTTTGTATAATTGTACTTTTTGAAACTAATAAACAATTAATTAAAAATAAATAACATTTTAATGTCATCATTATCATCAGTCTATGTATTTCCACTGCTGGAAGTAGGCCTCCCCCAAGACTCGCCATTTCACACGATCTTTTGCCACCCTCATCCAGCCCCCACCAGCGACCTTTTATAGGTCATCCGTCCACCTGGCGGGGGGTCTTCCCACTCTGCGTTTTCCTGTGAGTGGTCTCCACTCCAGAACTCGTTTACTCCATCGGTCATCGGTTCTGCGACAGATGTGTCCGGCCCATTGCCACTTCAACTTACTAATTTTACGCTTGTACCAGTAAATTTAACTGTTTCGGTTAAAGAAACAATACTGCAGTCCTATTCTGTTACTTAAGCGCAAACGTTATATAATAGTATCCGTTAACTATATATATATATATATATATATACGCTATTAAAGTTGATATTTGCACGGCCGCTGTCAAGGTCGAGCGCTTATAGAGTTGAGAATTGAATTATATATTGTAATTATGACGCAACCTCTGACGAAAATAACGTTTGCGACTAAGTAACAGTATAGGGTTACTGGTCATTATGTTACATACGTAACATAATGACGTATTCAGCTAGGATGGGCGGCATTCGGGAAGCTGCGCCACATCTTCCTATCAAACATACCCCAGTCTTTGAAGACGAGAGTTTTCAACCAGTGCGTTCTTCCAGTGCTGTCGTACGGAGCAGAAACGTGGACACTAACAGTGGGTCTGGTCCACAAATTTAAGGTCGCTCAGCGGGCTATGGAGTGAGCTATGCTCGGTATTTCTCTGATGGATAAAGTCCGTAACGAGGAAATCCGTCGGAGAACCAAAGTTACTGATATAGCCTTCAAAATTAGTAAGCTGAAGTGGCAATGGGCTGGACATGTCTGTCGTAGAACCGATGAACGATGGAGTAGACGAGTTCTAGAGTGGAGACCACGTACGGGAGGACGCAGAGTGGGTCGACCCCCCGCTAGATGGACGGATGACCTGAGGAAGGTCGCTGGTGGGGGTTGGATGAGGGTGGCAGGAGATCGTGTGAAGTGGCGAGCCTTGGGGGAGGCCTATATCCAGCAGTGGAGAGACACAGGCTGATGATGATGATGATGATGTTACATAAAAACTACAGTCGTATGTAAAAATTGTTTCGTAAACCTACACATTTTTCAAATGAATTTTCCTATTGACACGGCAAATAACTTTTACAGGCATAGACATATAATACTGACTAGTCCAAGTTTTTCAACTCGTCCATTTTATTGGTCTAATTTAGTTAGGCAGTTTTACAATTTATTAGTAGGTAGCTCTAAACTCATGCAATTCCTAACGACTCACATCATCATAACTGTATGTATTTTATATGTATTTATATGAACTTGTGTTATTATATATTTATATATTAGTGTATAGGTATTTAGCTTTAGTGCTAGTAATAGTTTAAGATTTTTTATTATTTATTATTAATCCCGATTTTAAATTAGTGATTTAATGCACTCACAATCATTGCTCACTATCCCAAAGGTCGAAAATGTCACAAGACATTAAGTTTAAGTTTAAGCTTTTAAATGTGTTTTTCTTTATTGTGCAATAAAAAAATATCTATCTATCTATAACTTACAATAAATCTTCAAATATTATTTGACAGCAATAATGTTTAAGAAATAAGTAAGAATGAGTAAGAAGTACTTTGCATACGTGCGTAGCGTTTTGGAGTATGCGAGTAGTATATGGTGTCCGCAAGATGTCATTTACAAGGAGCGTATCGAACGTATACAATCCATCTTTATAAGGCACCTAAATTTTAGAACAAAGGTGTTTCCTGGTGACTATCATAAGTCATGCATTAAGCATCGCCTGCTTCCTCTTGACATTCGACGTCAGGTGTTGGATATGCTGTTTCTGCATGACCTAATTAACGGTAGACTCGATAGTGACCTGGTTGGCCACCTGTCACTGAAGGCCCAACCGCGCCGCACCAGGGCCGCCGCACAGAGTCTGTTACTTGTTCCGTCGTCCCGTACTAACTATGGTCAGAACTCGGTGATGCTTCGTTTAGCTCGGCTGTTTAATGATGAATATGCAGAAATGGATTTATTTCGTGGCAATAAAGCCTCCTTCAAAAATGCCGTGCTTAAATATTCTATTGGTAAATTTAGTAACCAAAATACCTAAAATTATATTATTTTTATCTCACTAAATTTATTGTTTGCCCATTCACTCTTCATGAACATCATACGCACCCACCCACACACACAAATCTCACATATACCACTTTTCACACTTTTCATTTATTTCTACTGTTTTAGTTTTGATTTATACTTTATTATATACTATGGACAGATTTATTTTTTTTAACTCTATTTAACTTGTGTATCTTTTAGTTTATAAGTATCTTACTTTTATATCCGAGCTGTTTTCTTTTTATAATTGTGTTAATTTATGTACTTTGTTTACATCTGAAAATCTGTTTTGGCCTTTTACCTGTTTAACTTTATTTGCTTAATTTTAATGTATTAGCTGTAAGATTTTCTTTCAAAATAAATAAATAATAAAACAGATTAAATTGGTAGGCTCATATCAACGGGGAAGAGAAAAAAAGCTTAGTAATTTGTCTTGACCGAAACGTCGGGATAAATATATTTCTAAGGTTAATCGCGTAAAGGAAGACTCGTTAACTTATAAAAAACTATCCACTTGTCATTATGGATCTATAGTAGAGTTGGCTAAATGTGAATGCGCTTCTTTATAAGCACGGTTTCTGACCACCCTGAAAGAGATACGGTCGTGATAATACCTGCGAAAGTTTAAAAAACTATGCGCAAGTACACAAGTCAATTAAAAAAAAAAAAGGCTTATAGCAAAGCGGCTTCTAAGAATTATGTATAACTAGCGGTAGAATGCGTCAAAAAATTATCTATAAGACCACAATATTATTTTTTGTACATAATAAATAAAGCATTAATTATGCTTAATGCTTAATGCTGTAAGTATGTACAAAGGCGAACTTAAAGCCATTTCGGCTTTTTCTACCAGCTAACCTTTGGGAGAGTGAGACGGTATAATATGTGGGGTGCAATTTTAGCCTTATTTAAAATTTGAATAAACTACATAAATTGTATGTATACATAGACTACTTAAATACTTATTAACATATAGTAGATATATATGAATATAATATAATATTAGTAACAAGAAATTTTCAAATTAGTACTGTTCTGCTTGTTTAAAAAGAAAGATTTAAGTTGTTTTTTTAAGATGTGAATTGAAGGGGCTTGTCTGATGGTCAGTGAAAGCTTGTTCCACTGACGAGCAACCGATACAGTAAATGAATCTGTATATCTGCTGGAAGTGTGGGATGGGATTATTGAAAAGTGAATGGCATTATTGGTGACAATATGATTTTCCCTATGAAGTATGTAACAGTACATTTTCACGAAGTATAAATGAAGAAGTTACGTACTTATGATAGCTTTAAATATATATTCGAAGTAATATACAAGTATTAACAGTATACTGCTTCCATGGTATAGCGGTTAAGTCCGTGGATTTAGACCTGGAGGTACCGGGTTCGATTCCTGGTCGGGAAACAATAATATTTATTAATTGAAATAAATAATATTAATATTTTTGATGAGGGTAGCGAAAGATCGCGTTAAGTGGCGAGCCTTAGGGGAGGCCTACATCCAGCAGTGGAGAGATACAGGCTGATGATGATGATGATGATGAATATTTAATTTATTTGTGATGTTTCCCGAGTTTGGTACGCTAGAGACATCGACGAGCTTACCATTTGTCATGATGGGCCTCTAGTAAAGTTGGCTAAATGTAAACAGCTCCTTATAAAATTGCGTGGTTATTGTGGATTATATATGTCTATGCTGACAAATCTTTATATTTTGTTCATATGAGAGGGAGGGTGGGTCCGGTCCCCCGCGGCGTGCTGATGATGAGTTATGGGCCCTGAGACCGGAACCCGGAAGTCACCCCTCCGACCCACGTCGCTTCGCCTCGCTTCCGGGACCGATTGAGGGCTAAACTTTAGCATACTACTAGTTTATGGGTTACTACAACTTGTTTTATGCCACGACATGTGACTTCGATCCTAATTGATAGTAATATCCGTATTCTTAGTCTGGATTGTACCAAAACGGGTGACCTTCAAAATAAAACTGATACATTCTACGCCTTTTTTAACTTTACTCTGAACATTTACTGAGACTTAATTTTGGTACAACTTAGCCTTAGAATTTTCCTTAGCGGCTCCACATCTCAACCTAACCTTTCAGCTGTCAAATGCTTCCTTCAAGGGATCATCGAAATCGTTATTCTTATTTGTAAATTCTAGATATTTATTTTTTAAATGAAATTAAATTAAATAATTTATTTGTCAGAAACATGGTAGGTAAAGGGATGTACATTATTATATGTAATTATATCACATGCTTCGCTATTTCTAGCATTTTTTTTTTAATTACAGCCCCTAGAACACAGCGTCCTAGACCTCCACTGCTGGAGATGGGCCTTCCAGAACATATATTTGGAGAACTTTAGCCTACGCTCGCCACGCTGGCGAGACGGCTTGGCGGACAAATGATGTCAATTTTTAATGACAATTTATTAACGATTCCACAAGTTGGTATTAGTGGAACCGGGACCGACGGCTTAGCGTGTTCTCCGAGGCACGGGAACGGTGGTGTTGTTAATCTATGACAAATGTACATAAGAAAAGTGCATTTCTCATTGGTACATGTGGGGTGGGTTTTAACCGACCTTTGTAGGATTCAAGGAACGCGTATTTACAACCGAGCCACCACCGCGCATATTTATATTTCTAGCATACAAATATTTATTTAGTCACATGACTTTGTCGAGCTTAGTGTCTAGGTATTGTTTTGTCGAATAAAAACATTTATTAACCAGCATTTGTTTGACTCTTAATTTGAACAGTTTTAGTGGCAGCTCCCTTATAGTAACTGTAACCTTATTAAATATCTTTGTTGTCATTGAATAACAATTTCGGCTATATTGAGGACTTTTATGCGCTAGAATAATTATTCTACTAGGATAACGCGTTTTAAAATTGCAATTATCCCCAAAGAATTTTAAAAAGTTTCGGTTTTTTTTTTTACAAATAAACAGCATTCAAGTATGTAGATAGAAGGAACAGTTAGTAATTTTAGTTTTATAAATAAAGGACGATAGGAAGTCATAGGAGGTGTATTACAAATAGCACTAATGCATTGTTTTTGTCCAATAAAGACATTAAAATAATAATAATAAAATCATTTATTATATAATCATTCATTTATTCATAAAAACATTCACTTCCATACATAGAAAATTTAATAAACAGTGCAGAACAAAACATTAAAACAAAGTTGATCGCTCTGGGCCGGCGTCTATAATGAAACTGAATCAGCCCTATTCTGTTACTTAAGCGCAAACGTTATATAATGGAATCCATTAACTATTATATACAAGTATATAATGATATTAAAGTTCATATTTACACGGACGCCCTCAAGGTCGAGCGCTTATAGAGTTGAGAATTGAATAATATTTATGTAATTATGACGCAACCTCAGACGAAAATAACGAAATGCACTAATAACGTTTGCGACTAACTAACAGAATAGGGCTGCAGGTCACTCAGCCATTTCTTAACACATTTTAAAACATAGAACATAAACACTTTTTAAGAAAAAAACCACATATTTTACCAGAATACACAACACAAATAAATGTTAACAAAGATCATAATTTTAACTTACTGAGAGAAGTGAGGGTGATGCAAAAAATAATTTAGGACTACAGCGATGCATGGAGTAGGTCTTCTATCATTGAGTATTTAAAAAATTTAACAAACAAAAGTACTGTAACCAACCAATACATTTTGGAATAGGTTGACCAAATATACTTAGGTATTATTGTTGCAATATGTTATTACCAGTTGTTGACACAGAACAACAAATCAAATCAAATATATTTATTGTGATATAAGTACATATTTTTATAACATGCTAAATAACTTTGTACGATAGAGTGAAGTAAGTAATGTGCTTACACTTCACGAGGTGCCCCCGTACTGAAGTTGAGCATGATTACCATATCCTTACTAACATACATATAATATAAATAAATATAAAATAAATTTTCTTATTAAATTATGATATCTCTTACCACAAAACGATTATACAACATGCTAATACCACCTTTAAATAAATCCATTTAGACTATCATTGGAATTATTTTGGATATTTTTTTTTGTGATATTTCTGATTTCGCCAATCCCAGGCCATTTATCCATTACTTCAGACGTGTTCTACCGCTGTGTTTAACCAGGCTTGCCAGTTATTTGAGGTGGTACCTGGTTAAACAGTCTAGGGCCGAGCCAGTAATAGAAGCGTGATCCAAATGTAGTATTAGTCCTATCAAAGAGTAAAACCTTATTTTTCGACGCACGAGTACGCTCATGTGATGCACAGCTTTACAAACTAGGATGAACATAGTAATACAAAGCCAGCCTGAACATATACTGTTTTTGAATGTTCAAATATAGTGTTTCAATAGAATATATAATATAGATAGTCTAGCGCATACATTCTTATCTTTTATTTGTTACCGAACGTTCCCACCGGAATTATGTTAGGTCCATAATTACATAAATTTCTACAATACACATTATAATTTAATTAACTGTATCGTGGCTGGAGAGTGTTATATTAGAAGCGAAGAACAGAACTGGTACCTTTTGAAGATACATAAAATAATAATATTTAAACATAAAATATATATAAATGTGAGGAAGACAAAATTAACATGGCATAATTATAGATGTGTAAATGGTGTCGAAATATCGATGGGTTTATTATTTTATATTTTCTTAGTTTTTTGTTTTTATGATAGTATAAGTAAGGATGGATATTTTTTTTCTTGCTAAATGGCTCCTGGAGGAGAGCTGTAGTAATCGAACCTAGACCTAGTCGTTTAACCTTCCTTAGGTTTGCTATTCCAGTAACAGCGCCCAGCACATTGTTCACGAATCATCTGTGGGTGGTTCCATCCGTGCCTGTACGAGTACACTGTCTATTTATTATCAATTCGATAACGAAGACAGAGAAAAGACTTAAGCTTAAGTTGCAAATAAAACGCCATTAACTATACAGAGACTAAATTTTGGTCCAACTCAGGCTAAATAATTTATGTAAGTGTGACATTATATTCATAACTTAGTTTTACTTAAAAAAGAAAAATATTAAACAGTCATGTTGATACAACCATACCTACTTATTAAAACATGTTTTCTTTCCAAAACATTAAACACTTTTCATTGCATGTTTCTATAGTGAACTTCACGGCTATTTGGCTCAGACAGCACTGATTACGCTGGCAACACCCAGGTTTTATTTTTTCCGACATTTCCAGTGTGCTCAGCCTGAAAATGTGTGCGTTAAAATAGGCACGGCGCCAACAACGTATCAGCATTAAGTTTTATTACTCCCTATGTTAAAATTAAATAGGGCGTTATATTTTATTTCGTTACAACCAGAGACATTAAATATACCTATAACAAGACAGGGCAAGAAACCAAACGTTATGAGAATCAAAGCTAGACCAATCGGTATAGAATGAATTAGGGTCATTGTTGGTTATGGTCGTGTTCGACACGCACCTTCAAATTGATTAAGTATATATATATTAGTATATATAGTATTTTGTTGTTTCACGGACAATATCACGGACAACTGTCTCCGTGGTCTAGCGGTTAAGTCCGTGGATTTAGACTAGGAGGTACCGGGCTCGATTCCTGGTCGGGACACAAAAAAATATTTATTAATGTAAATAAATACATTTAATTAATATTTAATTTATTTGTGATATTTCTCGAGTTTGGTACGCTGGAGACATCGACGAGCTTGCCACTTGTCATGATTGGCCTATAGTAAAGTTGGCTAAATGTGAATCCGCTTATTTATAAGCGTGGTTTCTGACCACCCCGAAAGGGAAACGGTCGTGATGATACTTTACTTTTTTTTTATTATGAAACGTTCCGATACTCGATTATAGATTAGAGATAGACACAATTATACCCTAAAAACACTAATCATAAAGTTGACATTGGCTCCAATTATTGTTTAGTTGACCATTAGATAAATGTGGCGTTCGACTTGAAAGCAAAGCAAATCAAAGCGCGCTTTTTTAAATGAATGTTGCATAAATCGAATGAAAACGCTAGTCGAACGACTGTCAAAGCAAAATAAAGTAAAAAAAGCACTTACAGCGACAAGTCGAACAAGGGAAAACAGTTCCTCTATCATAGATTGCTATATTATTGTTGTACACAATTATAGTCTTAAAAGCACTGAACATAAGGTTGGCATTAGCTCCATTCATATTATTTATGAAAGTTTTGCTAGTGGACGTTAAAAATATTGAAACAAAAAAAATTTTATATAACAATATGCACTATCTTATATTTGACTTCATCGATTTTATAATTGTTTTTATTTTTACACGGAAACATTTTGAAATCTATTTAGCTTCGTTTACCAAATTATATCTCTCTCCTGTCCCATTTAACGTTTCTGAAGCTCTGTTGATGATTTAAAAATGAGATTTAATCAAAGTGATCACAATCGTTATAATCCGATGTTATCCGACATTTAAATAATGCAATAACTTTGGCCACATTTTTTCGTCCGGGACAATTAAATGTGGCAGAGTAATCCAGACGCACGTGGCCGACGCGTGGCCCTACTGTACAAAATATGGTTACTGTATTATTTATGAATATTGTTTCGTACAAACAGTAAAAAGATTGCCAACACGTGGAGGGATGATCGCCCACAACCCTGTGTATGACAGGCTTAACAATATCTAGTCTAAACAGTACCTCTAAAAATAACTTTTTAAAAAATATTTAATATAAAGTTATATTGATGTATTAAATACTGTCATCATCATCATCACGACCGTTTCCCTTCCGGGGTAGTCAGAAATTACGCTTATAAAGAAGCGGATTCACATTTAGTCAACTTTACTATAGGCCAATCGTGACAAGTGGCAAGCTCGTCGATGTCTCTAGCGTACCAAACTCGGGAATATCACAACGAACTTACCCCTAGGGATTTTATAAATAAAAACAATAAATTATTGAATGAGTAGATGTGCTAGTACGATGGTATAAATAAATAATTAGGTCCACATCAATAGTTAAAAGATCTGATTATAATAATATCATTATAATTATTATTATTTTCCACTTTTGCTTCTAGTTATGCGTCGAGGTTTGTTTAACAAAAACTGTAAACCTAATTATTTATTTATTTATTTAAAACTTTTTGCACTATGTACAGAGGCGGATCAATGCCGCTAGCCATTCTTACTCGGTCAACCTTAGGGACATTACGAACATTGTATGTGGAAGGTAGGTGCAAATATTAAAACAGGAATAGAAATAATAAAAATTCTACTAAATCTAATACTAATATAAAACATAAATAACTATAAATATATATAATAATAGTAAATGCAAATAAATAATAATACATAAATATTACTTACAGTTGTTAGGAACTATTCAAGAAGTGTGTGAAAAGAAGTGAGAAGTGATTCTTTTAAATAGCATTCTGTTGGGCGCTTGTCGGATATCTATGGGCAGGTTGTTCCACAGATTTGAGGCAACAACTGCAAAGGAGTCGGATATAAAACTAGAGCAGTGAGATGGTATAGCAAGTACAGCGTTACATATCTTATGTCCTTATATAATTTGAACTGTGACTTACCGTAGTTTCTGGTTTAGTAGTTTCGTAGTATGAAATAGAATCATTTGGAAACAAAGAATACTTCGAGTTGATTAATCGTTTTTCCGTACAAAATGTTTTTTTTTTTTGCGATTTCTGAAGTTTGTAGTACCTACTCACACCTCAGTCGGTCCAGTAGAAACTTTAAATCCTTGTAAGAAACAGGATCGATTGGCATCAAAAAAAGATTATATGTAAAATTACTATTTTCTTGCTGACTGTACATTATTTTCCAAAATCCTTAAATGCAGTTCAGATTATATCAAAAAGTTATTGATGTTCTCCTAGGAACGTTTTTTAAGCAAAAGTGTAATCAATAAATAAATACCTTTGTGCGGTGGTGACTCGGTTGTAAGAACGCGTTCTTTAAATCCCACATAGGTCGGTTCAAACCCACCCGGCATGTACCAACGAGAAATACACTTTTCTTACGTACATTTGTCATAGATTTACAACACCACCGTTCCCATGTCACTGAGAGCACGTTAAGCCGCCGGTACCGGTTCCAATAATACCAACTTGTGGAATCGTTAATACTGTTGTCATAAAAAATTGACATCATACCCTCGCCAAGCCGTCTGGCCAGCGTGGCGAGTGTAGGCCAAATTCTCCAGATATATGTTCTGGAAGGCCCACCTCCAGCAGGGGAGGTCTAGGACGCTGTGTTCTAGAAGATGTAATGAAAAAAAAAATGAAAGACAATGTGGTAAAAAAATAAAATTGGCCATGGTGACTTTTATTACGCGAGCACTATAAAACTTCCAAAATATGAAAGTTAACTGTACTTACACACCCTCTCATTGTTGCAAATAGTAGACAACGCTGACTTTGATAGACCGGGCATTCAAAACAAACAATGTTTAATTCTGGCGCTTTCGACTTGACTGTCGGTTTGAAATATTCAAATGAAAAGCGACAGTTCTCTATTCGAGCAAATCGAGCGGACATATATGTAAGGCGAAACGGGGACCAACTCGAGATTCATATACTATGTGAAATTTATTAAAGAGCAAATATTTTTATATTATAATCTAGAATAAAAATAAATAACTACGTATTTTTTATTTTAATTATTCCTTAATAAAATCTAAAGTTACGGTGCAGACAAGTTTTCCTAAATATATCGCCACTCATACCGATCCGAAGTAGGTAGCAAAAGGTCGACGATCGCGCTAACGTAAACTTACGTAATTGTTAATTTTGTCTCTCGGCTGTGAGTGAGATCAATTAATAATAACACTTTCTTAACACCTTGTAAATATTTATTACGATGGATATCGCGATTGTCAGACGCGGCCTCAATCACCATGCAGTAGTATTTTGTTTTTCGGAAAATGACTTTTCAAATAAATGTGATACTAATAACACCTGAAGCCTAAAAAAATATTTGCTATTTTGACAATTACACGCTGTATAATATTACCTAACTAAACAGCTGAGTGCAGCGGCATATGCCGTTAGAGAGGTGAGTCGTGTGACAGATGTCGATACTGCTAGGCTAGTTTATTTTAGCTATTTCCATAGTATTATGTCTTATGGAATTTTACTGTAAGGACATGCTGCTGACACGGACTCTCTTGGAAAAAAGCAAGACCAAGACCAAGACTGAGCAACGCTATTACTAACACAATGAGTATTTATGGGTTATTCTGTATTTAAAAAAATATATTATACAACTGGACAACCAACATACTGGCCAACAGACAGGAAAAAAGTGCCTGACCTAGTTGACATCCTTGTGATTAAAGGAATCAATGACCAGCAACTGTTGTGTGAAACTTGCCTTGAGTTGTCATCGGATCATTCGCCAATATTAGCCACATTAAATAAAAATGTTATTAAATCTGAAAAACCATGTCGATTACATAACAACAAAACAAACTGGGAATATTTTAGGCAATTAGTAGCTCCATTGCTTGAAAACAATATACCTAAGTTGACAGTTGAAAACCTAACCTATGATACGCGTACTACTTACAACCATTATTAAAGGGATTCCAATATATAACCTATGCATTAAGTAACAAAATTTGGCTACTGGTCCTTATATGAAAGTCAACAGTGCAAATATTTATTCATTGAAAGTCCCGGAAGCCGCGACACTCGTCGACACGCGCCTTGTTTCCAAGGCCAAACGATATGAGGGTAGATGGTAAAAAGTTGGCTTCGGAAATGTGGGCACGTGCCAGTCGAGCCGTGAACCTCGAGCAGGACGGACGTGCCTCTTATTATAATTGTGCGATGAAGATGCCATTCGCACTTATCATAAATTATTACTACAATTAAGGGTAGCACACACGAATTTATAATATGATTCGGTTTTCTCACTATATGTAATCAATAATGTTCCATCCAAACTGTATATGACAATGATAATAAAATGTTTATTTAAAGAATCAAAATACAAATAGATAAATAAATAAAACCGGCAAGCGGCGCAAGTATGTAAGTATATTAAAGGATTACATTGTTGCACCGTTTGCTGTAGAAACTCTGGGCTCATGGAGTTGAAGCGTCATATAGTTTTTAAAAGACAACACACTTGCGAACTCCAGTTTGCCGCTCAGGCTGAAGGTGCGGATCTACAAGATGTTCATCCGTTCCCGACTTACTTATGCTGCGCCAGCTTGGCATCACCTTCTGGCCAAAACCAACAGGGACAAGATCCAGAGTCAGTAGAACATATCGCTCAGGGTGGTATCCAGAGCGCCGTGGTTCGTGCGAAATTCTGTAATCGCGAAAGATCTGGAGATGCCTACTATTGAGGCATTTGTTGTCGGCCTAGCTAATCGTATGTTTTACCGGGCTGACAACGGATCCTACAAGCATCTTCAGTAGGGAGGCGCTCTTGGAGAAGTAGGAGACTAGATTCTAGATTCTAAATCTAGGAGACTAGATTCGTGGCCACAAGGGCGGTGTTGCAGTAGGAACAGCGCCCAGCACCAAAGGTGCGTTGAATCACCGGCGGGTAGTTAGCCGCCGAGATTCTGCCGGGGAAAACGGGAGATCATCCCATCCCCAACCCAGGCCCATTGAACATCCGGGCCTGGATGACTCCGCTGTCTGTCTGTGTGTCTCCTCCGATGACGGCTCTTTCTTCGCCTTTAAGAATTAGTATTGCAATTCAGCGGGGAAATGCAGCCAGCGTTCTTGCACACGGACGGGACTTGAACTATATATATCCGTAGTATTAATTTAATTAAATATTTTGTAAATATTTTTTCTTATAAATTATCTTTGTAAAAGAATAATTAATTTTCTCTTCTGTTCTTCCTATATTGACATGGAACAAAAGTGACAGAAGACATTTTTATTTAGAAAACCATCTCTGAAAAGCGGTCTGATTGGTTTACCGTTTAGCCAAGTTTATTTACTGAGAACATTTAGGTATGTAAATCTTGTTTCAATCGGTGTTATTTTTATAATCACCATTGCAAGGTTACAATATTAGTTCTCCTTAAAAGTAAAAATGACATCATTGCAAATGCCAATTTTTTAAGAGAACAATAAATAGGTTGTCGGCGGACTGATGGTGGTGGTAATTTACCCAGTCTGCCGGGGCAGGTAACTATCTACCGTTCGTGCTGATAAACCCAGTAAAGGGTTTCTGGATCAGGCTCGAATTACCTTCATGCCCAGTTAAACCGGCATAGTGTTAGGGACTGGTGGCAGTCATGAGTGTCTGAATCCAGTTGGTAACATTCATGGACCTTCAGGTGGGAGCAAGGTCACATATTGTGCTAGTATTTGAAAAAAACATATTAAATCTTGTCTAAGCAAGATTCATCATTCATCATAACAGGTCCTAGAACACAGAGTCCTAGACGCTGGCTAGACGGGTTGGCTAGGATTAGATCTCTATTTCAATAGATCTTTATCAATAAACAAAAAAAACATTTAAATGTACATAGGCGAACTTAATGTCTAGTGACATTTTCTACCAGCTAACCTTTGGGATAGTGAGCAATGATTGTGGGTGCATTAAATCGCTAATTTATATATATATATAAAATACATACAACATTATACCAAGTTAGAGAGGTTATGTTTATTTTTTTTATATTGTGGGTATCACCCACAAATTCGTAAACGAGCTGAGTAAACGAATTAGTCAAGAGTGTGGCGACCCCAAATGGCATAACTACCTAAAACATTATATTTCAATTATCATTCAACGAGGAAATGCGGCGAGTGTTTTAGGTACCCTTCCAGGTGGTAAGCCCCTAGTTTATTTTGTAGGATAGTTTTATTTATAATTAGTTTATAATCTATTTTACTTTAATATTAATAATTACTCTTGGTTGGAATAAATTCTGATAATATTTTTTTAACGATTCCACAAGTTGGTAGATATTAATGGGACCGGGCCGAGGCACGGAAACTGGTGTAAATCTATGACAACATAAATAAAGTGTATTTTTCATGGTAGGGGTTCAACTTACCGACTAAATACAACTATGTAGGTATTTAATAAAAAACAGAAAAAAATATCACCACGAATTAATCCCTAGAAGAGTGGTGAGAAGTAACTACTATAGGCCCATCATGACAAGTGGCAAGCTTATCGATGTTTCTAGCGCACCTTAAAATTAAACATTTTGTCTTCTCGAGCAGGAATCGAAGCCGAACCTCTGTCCGCAGTCTAATAAACAAACTATCACAAATTAAAAAAAACTTTTAAAATATTTATTTATCAACATCAATAAACAAATAAAGGAAAAAAAGAAAAAAAGCCAATTAAAAATTTCGACGAGGATGGGATTCGAACCCACGCGTGCAGAGCACATTGGATTAGCAGTCCAACGCCTTAACCACTCGGCCACCTCGTCATGTCGGCGCATCTCGAAATATGCGTACTCATCTCCAGGAGGCATTTAGGACCTTTTTGATAGACGTTATAATAATTTATTGTAGGTATTTTATCAGATGAACTTTGTATGAACTCTTTACATTGACCTTGTTATTTCGGTGTTACGATTTTATACCTATATAGATACTTTATATATTAGTATACGGTAATGTACAGTTATTTAATAATAACTATAATTATAATATGTATTTGATATTAAAATTATTATTAATTATTATTATTTAACATAAGACAATTTATTTGATAATGACAACGCCCCTTTACAGCTGCATCCAACCTTAGTTTATATAGCCACTATACGAGTATATAGCAGACTGTTCCTTGCTTGCTCGTATCCGGCTATGTTTCTGTATCATTGTATTAATTACATTATATATTGCACCTATATGTGCAAGACGTAAAAGAGAGGATACGCAATAGGCCCCATCGAACCTAACATCATATCGAGAACAGATAATATAATTTAGCCAGAACACAAGCCAAGCGATTGATAAGGATTAATCATCGCGCGCGTTGGGTCGGGTAAATTTAAAAATCGAACGTCTTGGCTGCGCGGACGCACGCAATGATTAATGATCTATGTATTATAATGATCTATACGCCTCATTAATCCTGCTTGGTCCCGTCGCCCGTCTCAAAGTTTAGCAGATTTTGTAAATATACATATTTTTTAATAGTTGAGTGGCAATAATACGTTTGCTGTAGAGACTAGGACCATGGAGTTCAAAAACATTTTTTTTAAAACACAAGAGGCGTTTGATAGTTTGCTCCGGTGATAAGACGGCCGGTTCATTCCTCGCTCAGTTCTTGCCATCATACCGTGCGGATACAACTTCTCGAGAGATTTAAAAAAGTTTTGTTATTGTTAGTTGCTTTAATTTATCCACCACTGCAGCTTCGGGGACAGAACATCGAGTGGACTCCGACTGTCAAATACCTGGGCTGTATCATTAACAGGACGTTAACAATGGGTGAAATGGCCTGCCATTCCATCAATCAGGCGAAGGATCTATAAGATGTTTATCCGTTCTCGTCTTACTTATGCTGGAATTAATATTAATGGAATGGGATGGGATGGGATGGGATGGGATGGGATGGGATGGAACGGAACGGAATGGAACGGAATGGAACGGAATGGAACGGAATGGAACGGAATGGAACGGAATGGAACGGAATGGAACGGAATGGAACGGAATGGAACGGAATGGAACGGAATGGAACGGAATGGAACGGAATGGAACGGAATGGAACGGAATGGAACGGAATGGAACGGAATGGAACGGAATGGAACGGAATGGAACGGAATGGAACGGAATGGAACGGAATGGAACGGAATGGAACGGAATGGAACGGAATGGAACGGAATGGAACGGAATGGAACGGAATGGAACGGAATGGAGCGGAATGGAACGGAATGGAACGGAATGGAATGGAACGGAACGGAATGGAACGGAATGGAATGGAATGGAATGAAATGGAATGAAAAGAAATGAAATGAAATTAACAATATATTTCACCTGCAACAATCTACCTTAAGAGGAGTACAAATATAAATTTAAGTCCTAATACTAATTAACAATTATTCTAAAACTACAGCTAAAACAAACAATTAATTTACATACATTAATTTATTTATTTATTTTATTTAAAACTTTATTGCACTATGTACAAGGGGCGGGCTTAATGCCGCTAGACATTCTCTGACAGCCAACCTTTGGGACAATGATAACTATAACTTAGATCGATGAGTAGGTGCGAAGACGTATTTAAGATTAAATAATAATTAAGTATTAAATAATAACTATATCTATTAATAATATATATATACTACATACTAATAGTACTTATTAATCTTATATAGATATGGAGATACCTACTATTGAGGAATTTGTCGTCGGCCTGACTAGACGTATGTTCTTTCGGCCGACAACGGACACTTCAAGCATCTCTGGAACATCGCACCGTCTCGCTCACGGCCGCCTAACAGGAGACCACACGGGAGAAGTGCTCTTGGAGGAGAGCTAAAGTTGTCGAACCCAAACCCCCTGGGTTCGTGAGCCACACGGGCAATGTTACTCTAGTAACGACGCCCTGCTCCAACTGTGTATTGAGTTGCCGGCGTGTGGTTGCCCGCTGAGATCCTGCCGGGGAAAACGGGGGAATATCCCCTTCCAGAGTCCAGATGTTCACTCATATTTTTGTTTTGCTTTTATATATTTTTAGATAGTAGTATAAAATTTAATAATTTTTGTCTTCAATTTAATCATTTTGTGTTGTTTTTCTTAAATATTTTTTTTGTTTATTTTAATCAATTAATAAAATTATTGTCTACATGAATTTAAATTGAATATCAGTGTTAGGTTTACTATTAATAGGTTGCATTCATTTTATGCTTATGTATAATGTTATTTGTTAATTTTAAGAATGTAACCAGTTTGTAAAATATATTTTTTTAAATTTTTTCAAATCCCCAACCCAGGCCCATTCATCATCCGGGCCTGGGACGACCCCGATTGTTGTTGTTGTTGCTTTAATTTATTTCTTTAATGTTTATTTTTTATATTGTATAACTTAAAAAATATACATACTTATGTAATTTTAAATAAGCGTGACATTTATAAATTCACTTACGAGTGACAACAGGCAACTACATACGAGTAAATCAATAAAATATACCTACAGAGTGATTTTTGTCCTATCCGGATATTTATTTATTTAAACTTAATTGCACAAAGTACAAAGGCGGACCTAATGCCGCTAGACATTCTATGACGGTCAAACCTTCGGGACAACGAGAATAAGTACATAAGGTAGGTGCAATACTAAATAAACTTGAAGAGTTTTATTGCAGATAACATATACATGCTTATTAATAATTACATACATACATATAACCTACATAATTAAAATTCTACAAAGGTCGGTTCAAACCCACCCGGCATGTACCAATGAGAAATACACTTTTCTTACGTACATTTGTCATAGATTTACATAACCACCGTTCCCGTGCCTCGGAGAGCACGTTAAGCCGTCGGTCCCGGTTCCACTAATACTAACTTGTGGAATCGTTAATAAATTATCATTAAAAATTGACATCATATCCTCGCCAAGCCGTCTGGCCAGCGTGGCGAGGATAGGCCAAATTCTCCAGTTATATGTTCTGGAAGGCCCATCTCCAGCAGTGGAGGTCTAGGACGCTGTGTTTAAGGAGCTGTAATGATGAAAAAATGTCCTCTAGAGACGACCCTTCAGGGACAGTTCCAAGGAGGTTGGCAACATTGCTCCTCTATTTAGCGAGGCTAATACGTTGGCAGAAATAATTGCCAGCTTTCCTGTCTCCAGATTTTTCTGGTAGCCAATTATTTATCTTTTGTAAATCTGATATAGTTTTTATTTGCAGATTTATTTCTCAGTTAAATTAAACATTAACTGCAATATACTATATAAGCTGCTGGTTTTCTGCTTTGAACCGCTTTGCTGCTCAATCTTCCACTAGATAAAGTAGAAACATTCAAAATAATGTAAATAATGACGTGTCACAAATGCTTCTAGGTAGGTTTATGTGAGTAAAATATTTTTACTTTCAATTTGATATGCCTCAACCATTACAACTACAGCGGTAAACCATTTTGTATATCTGCCCTATATAAGTTGGTCCGAAGAGCAGAGCAAACGAATAATATGATGCTAGACGGTTCTCTCTGCTCATACCTACTTAAAATAATATTAATGATGGCTATCAAATAAAAAAAAAACATAATTTTCAAAATTCCTACTAAAGTACAGAGTCACACTGTCCAGCCAGATCGTGGTTCCAAGGCGCCAGTCACGAGTTATTTCGTCTCCCGAATATGACAAATAACATTAAAAATGAAACTACACGAATACCAACATAAAATAAAAATGTCAAAAATTTAAATTAAGGATTAAAATATTTAAATTTAGTGCGGCTGCGTCCCGCTCCGACCCAATGCCAACTTGGACGGGAACAACTTAGAAGCTAACGTTCTATGGAGTTGGCTTTTTACGCGGCAGACTTTCAGGATCCTCTATGGTAACTTATCCCAAACTTTTGATGCCTCCTACTTCATGATCCACTAACAACCTAAAAAGTTCAGTAGGTACCTATTCCAGTGTGTTTAATACAATACAACAGTACAATATAACATATGATTGCCTGATAGTTTCACATTTATTTAAGCATAGGTATTTAGTATCATCATCACGACCGTTTCCCTTCCGTGATGCGCTTCTTTATAAACGTGGTTTTTGACCACCGACGTTTATAAAGAAGCGGATTCACATTTAGCCAACTACTATAGGCCAATCATCACAAGTGGCAAGCTCGTCGATGTCTCTAACGTACCAAACTCGAGAATTTCACAAATAAATTAAATTTATTTATTTAACTTACTTAATAAATATTATGTGACCCGACCAGGAATCGAGCCCACGGTTTTACCGCTAGACCACTGAGTCAGTTTTAGGTTTTTATTATAGAATGATTTAACGATAATACATAAAAACTTTATTTATCTATTTTTGGTGCTATACGTGCCCTACAACCGTTATACTTGTTGGTCAGAAAATGCGAAACGCAGAAATCGGATTTATAATACTTAAGATTTTGTTCACGCAGAGTGGGTCGACTTCCACCAGTTGGACATATGATCTAAAAAGTTGGCTGGTCGGGGTTGGAAGGGCGTCGTGACGAACCGTGGGGGAGTCTCATTAATCTAACAGTGGAGAGATACGTGCTGATGATGATTAAGATACTGAAAACAAACATCATTCGTTTAAACAAAATATATGTATTACATACTTATGTATTTATTTCCTTTTTATCGGACGTCTGTCAATATCGATCAGAAAATTGTATTTAAACATTTCACAAATTTAGACATTCGCATCATAAAAGTGGATGCAAAGTTTGTGATAATGCATTAGAAATTTTGGTCACAAGCCCAAAGCACTGAACTCCCAATTGCAGTAAATAGATGAATTGCTAAGTATTGTCAACTTACCACCATATCCTCGCCCGATAATCCACCTTAAGAAATTAGAATGTAAACTGTTTATTTAATCAAGAAATATTTACTTAGATATGTTGATGTCTATGATAGCAATCGTTAACTTCAAGAGATAATAATATTTAGGAACATGCAATAGTTAAAAATAATAAAAAAATAACAAAATTATATCAAATTAATATATATAAAATATAAATTAAAAGCTACCCAAATAATAAAATTAAAATATAAATAAAAAATGTCCTCTAGAGACGTGTCTCCCAAGGAGACTGGCAACATTTCCCCTCTTATATATAGTATAGCGAGGCTAATACTTTGACAGAAATAATTGCCAGCCTTCCTGTCTCCAGACCTTTCTGTCAGCCGCTTTGACAACTCCTTGGCCAAGCGCCTTGCTAACGGTCCCCATAGGCACATCGTCTCGACCCCAAACGGCGCAAATTCGTAACCGGTACCAAGGTTGGCGTATTTGCGCAATTTGAGGTTCTCCGCAGAAAACGCAGCTCTCCCCGCGCCTGACGAGGTCGCCTGGATGTGGGATGGAGCTAATGTTCAAATTATATCTAAATATAAAAAAAGTAAAAATCATGCATAATAACTACTTATTAAAGAATGGAACGATGATTTGAATATTTTTATATATCACCATAGGGACCTATCAGAACACTTGGTTACGTCTTATTTACATTTATTACAAAACAATGAAAAAAAAGAAAGAAACAATACTATTAAACAATATAATAGTTAAATACCTGGCCAGATAGTAATGACATCATAAAGCCAATCGATAAAGTTAAATTAAGGTTTTGCTGTATTGGCTGTAAATGGGTCTTGTCAGTTCCATTGACTTTAAACATGATTTCGAACTCTTATACAATTTTCAGTGGCCTAATCAATGGGAATAAAAAAAATAAATATGGGAATAATATATTTTTAATTATTGTAGTAAAATAAAACCTTTTCCAGTTTAAGTTAGCCCGCTCGAATACTATAAATTAATGGCGTATACTGCGCCAGAGAATTTTAAATATTTGAAAGCATTATACAGTTTAGAAAAAAAAAACAAAATCTTCTCGACAAAGTAATATATTATGTAAAATAAATAATACAATCATAAAGTGGTTATGAATGTAGTGTTTATAAAATGTAATCATAGTTTTATGGTCCATATTTTGTCGAACGATGGTCCATTCACATCACTGATCCCACTCGTCCTAAACAAACATACCAATTTATATTAATTAGTTGTATCTACAATCCAAAAAAAATGCTTAAATTAACATAATTATACTAGCTGTTTGACCCGGCCTTGCTCGTAGTGTAGTCGGCATTGATTTGTCAGGTTGTCGTGGGTTCAAATGTCGTACTTAAATGATGACGTCACACAGCCCAAGTCGGTCAATTGATCCTCTTCACGGTAGAACTAAATTATGCTTTTTAGGCCGCGTTCGTTTTATAGCATTTCCAACATTTCTTAAAAAAAACGAGCGTTTAGGCTAATTTTTGACAAGTATGACAAGTAACAAATAATAACAAATCAATGGGAAAATGCAGCCAGCGTTCTTGCCACCATTCCACGCGGACGGGACTTATATCCCTATCCTTAATATTAATTTTATTTTATATGTTGTAAATATTTTTTCGAATAAATGTATATTTTTTACAAATCAATTGACAATGTATTATGGTCTTTGAATTTATTACATAAAATCGTTTAAAATACATTTAAAACAAATATAATATAAACTATAAAGTATACAACAATTTAAACAAACCATTTCTTATGTTAAATGACATATGTCAAAAAGTAACATCAATAACCCTCCTTTCAACACGGTACTGACATACGAAATTAGCATCAAATATTAGAATTTTCATTAAACGAACGACTTGTGCTAAAAAAGTGCTATTTTCATGCTAACATTTCTTAAAACGAACGCGGCCATAGTTAAAATGTATTGTTATTTATTTTCATTTTAGTAAAGTTTATCATTAAAACCCCTAGAACACAGCGTCTAGACCTCTACCGTGTAAGCTAGAACCTAGACATATAACTGGAGAATTTGGTCTACACTCGCCACTCTGGCCAGACGGTTGGCGAAGGTCTGATATCAATTCATTAACAATTCCGCAAGTTAATATTAGTAGAACTAGTGTTTCGCAAACCAAGACCAAAACAAGCCAAGTCTTGGTCTTGGTCTTGCACTCCTAATCTTGGTCTATTGGTCTTACGCAAGACTCTTGCAGAACAATTCAAAATACATATTTGTTTTTAATTGTTGTCAGGAAACCTTGAAAGACTTTAGTGTATGTCCGCAATCTACTATCTCTAAACTACTGGTTTGATTTACTTTAAATTTGCCTTGGTTACAGATCTTGCTGTCCAATGTGTACCAGGACTCTAAAAATGACAGACACGACGCAGTTACAATTAAAAAAAGTGTAATCTCAAAAAAAAAATTTTTAAGCAAAATTAGGAAAAAATATTTGATCAAGAGTCTCGCAAGACTAGGGTTAGTCTCTTGCTAACATATCGGTGGTCTTGCTTTTTTGCAAGATTGGGCAACACTATGTAGTACAGGGACTGACGGCTTAACGTGGCCTCCGTGGCACGGAAACGCTGGTGTTAGTAATCTGTGACGAATGTGCATAAGAAAATTACTTATCATTGGTACTTTCCTTCGACTTATGCTTTATAAAGCACAAATAAGGTCATGTGTGGAATACTGTTCTCACCTCAGGGATGGTTCCGCTAATTACCTTACAGATGCTCTTAATGTCCTACAGAGGCGGGCTATTCGAATAGTGGACTCTCGAATCGCTGCAGCTTCGCCGAGATGTGGCCTCCCTGAGCGTGTTCTACAAGCTATACTACGGTGAATGTTCTGAAGAGCTCCACAACCTTATCTCTTCTTCTCTATTCCGCAACCAAACCACTCGCACAGGCCAAAATATGCATCCACATACCTTAGCCTAGTGGCGTTTCTATGTACGCGAGATGTGGAATGCTCTCCCAGCCAGTGTGTTTCCCCATTCCTATAACCTGGAGTCCTTCAAACAAAGTGTGAAAAAGCATCTTTATAGGCCGGCATAGTGGTATGGACTGATGTCGGTTGTCTGAGGCTGGCGTCAGTTGCTCCCATTCTTGGACCTCGCGTACCGCTTACCATCAGGTGGGCGCGGTGTCACATGTCGTGCTTCGTATAAAAAAAAATATATATGCTAGATTCGAGTAATAATGAGACTGCAAGACCAAGACACATTATCTTATTTTAACGAATATAAATGTTGTTAAATGTTTATAAAAACGCCGCGAAATAGGGTGACTTTAAAAATAGTGGAAAGTAAAAATAACTACTTTAGTTCGGCTTTGATCGGCAAAACTCGGGATAAAAGCTGTCACTTTTATGCTATGTTCGACTTGACAGCTAAGCAAAGAATTCAACACTTTTTTTTATAGAATTTTGCTTAAAATGTATGAAACCCATAGAGCATAGAGCAAAGCCAAGTAGAACGATTTACAAGGCTAAATAAAGTAAAAAAATACGTTTAAGCGACAAGTCAAACTCAGGGTTAAAATTACAGAATCCTCTATTTTGACAATCTAATGTTTGCGCTTAAGTAATGGAATATAACTGCTGACTTTAAAATAACTAAATTAAAACGAAAATATTGTTTAAAATTAATCAGCCGTATAGCATATTTCCGAGTGCTAAATGAAAGCGAAACGTTGTCGCTGACAGGTAGTAATTCTCTGCCTACCCCTCTGCCGGCCTGATGGTACTGACAGGCGACCTCCACGCCATAATAGGACATTGTACCTACCCTAATAACCTGCCCACCCTTGCGACAAACCCTCATGGAAATATCAACGAAAATGTAATTAATTTTCGTATGAAACTTGCATTTTTGTTTAGTGAAAGTTATAAATAAATATATTATAAAACCGTTTGAGCATTCTACGTACAAGCATTTATGTATTATTTTAGATTTGAAGTTGCATTTGTTTGATAGTTATACGTACGGTATTAATTATTAAGTTTGTTTATAGATATTTTGATGTAACTATGCTCACAACTTGGCGCGGTGGTGGCTCGGTTGTAAGAACGCGTTCCTTATATCCTACAAAGGTCGGTTCAAACCCACCCGGCATGTACCAATGATATACCACTTTTCTTACGTACTGCAGTCATAGATTTACAACACCACCGTTCCCGTGCCTCGGAGAGCACGTTAAGCTGTCGGTCCCGGTTCCACCAATACCAACTTGTGGAATCATTAATAAATTGTCATAAAAAATTGGCATCATATCCTCGCTAAACCGTCTGGCCAGCGTGGCGAGTGTAGGCCAAATTCTCCAGATATATGTTCTGGATGGCCCATCTCCAGCAGTGGGGGTCTAGGACGCTGTGTTCTGGGGGCTGTAATGATGAAATGTTTTTATTCGACAAAAAATTACCTAGACACTAAGCTCACAAAGTCATGTGACTTAATAAATAGCGAAGCATGTGATATAATTACATATAATAATTTACATCCCTGTACCTACCATGTTTCTGACAAATAAATTATTTAATTTTAATAAAGTATCGTAACCTCTTTTATTATCAAGTAGTACAAAAATAGCCTAAAATGGACATAAGCTATATAAAGTCGTCACCTGACTACGACATGTGACGGATCTATCCTACCCTTTTTTTTTTACTGAATTTCGCTTTAAAGTGAATAAAAATGCTAGTCGAACCCCTTGCAAAGAATCTGTCATTCTCAGGGTTCCAAGAAATAAAATGATAATTGATATCATCTATTTCGGGCTACTTTTGTACTACTTGTTAAGACTAACGTTATTTTTACTTAATTAATCCTTATTTTATTTATATATAATATTAAGTTACGTTACGTATTATCATTTACTACACATTATATATGTACATTAGTTTAAGTTTTTAAGGTAACCTGGCTTAATTCCTAACTTTTAATATTATAATCTATATAATGAAATCCACTTTGAAAAAATTGGCATTTGACATCATTGCAAATGGCACATACTTTCAACGAGAACAACAAATAGGTGGTAGGCGGACTTTCTTTACCCAGTCTGCCGGGGCGGGAAAGTATCAACCGTGCGTGCCGATAAACCCAGTAAAGTGTATCCACACGTTTCGGTATCAGGTTCAAATTAGCGTCATGCTCAGTCAAGCAAGTGTTAGGATCAGTCCCTAACATAAGTCAGTCATGAGTCTGATCCCAGTTACTAACATTCATAGACCTCGCGCGCCACTTACCATCAGGTGGGCACAAATTCAAATGTCGTGTTACTATAAAAATAAAAAAAGTTAAATTGGTTAAATGTGGATTCGCTTCTTCAAAAATGTGGTTTTTGACTGCCTCATTAAATATTATTAGTGTAATGTTGTTTGTTGTTCCCAAATCATTGAATGAGTAAACATTATGGTTTATTTGGCTGAAGCTGAAAGTAAAAGGGCTCGCACGTGAAGGGCGAGGGTAAGGTATCGATTGCCCCGCCCAGCCGCGGCGCGTTGCCAAGCAACGGACACGCGGCCGCCCGCCCTACCCCCTCGCCGCCCAAACGTGCTGCTTTATTTTTCCCGGAAATAAAATTAGATTCAATTGAACTGGTTGTAACCTTGAATTAGATGTATTGTTTGTTTTGGTAAGTATCTATTTTATGTGTTTATCTTTGGTGATTGGATAGTTATTTGTTTGTATAAAATTCTCGGAATGTTATACAGGGCAGATATTTGACACGGTAAAAGTAAAGTAGTAGCATACCATGTGGTGTCGATGTCTCTAGCGTATCAGACTCGAGATTTGTTTATTATATATTAGATGTTGTTTATTTTTTTGTTTTGTGTTCTCGACCAATAATCGAACTCAATGAAATGAAATCAAATGAAATATTTCGTCATGATCGTAGAACAGTGTCGGATTTAAAAAAATACCCATAATTTTGCATATATATTTATATATAGTTTTATATTGTTTGTGGTCTGTAATTTATAGTGCAAATATTAGAAAGGGTTCCAAAATGAAATCTAGAAGGTTTGCACTTATTATGAGACTTAAAAAGTGACAAAAAAACAGTCGAAATGACAGTTGAATGGCCGACATGAAAATTTTAAATATAGCAGATCCGTCACTGTTCTACGATCATGACGATTTATTTGTGATTGTATGGTTACAAATGAAGGTGAACAATATATTTTTACCTGCAACAACCTACTCTTATAAGAAATAGGTTGTTGCTAACACATGCATACTTATATACATTCACTCAAACCCACATACACCAACACACACACACCAACATGCATTCACACAAACAATTATTTAAGTCTTGCCTTTAGCAAATATAAATAAATATTGTCTAGAGTAATATAAAATGTTGTAAGTACTAATTCCTACAATGACATCTGAAACACCGTCCACCGACTATTTCAGATGTCACAGCTAAACTGCTTTTGTTAGTATTTACGATTTATTTTATGCCCTAACCTATGTAACAACTGAATTATAATGTATATTTATTTTGCAATAAAGATTATTATTATTATTAAGAGGCGTACAAATATTAATTTGGGTCCTAATACTAATTAACAATTATTCTAAAACTACGGCTAAAACAAACAATTTATTTACATACATTTATCTTATATATATATCAACACATCCACGTCCAAATCTACGGCCTTAACCGCTAAGACCACGGAAGCAGTCCCGTACAATCAGTTACTGAAAAACATCCTTGGGACAGTCCTTACCTTTTCAACAATTTTGATTCACATTCATAGAACTTATCAAAAAGATAGTCATAAAAAAAATACGTGTGGCACTCGGGGACTGCCGCGGTAAAGCTATTGAATAGATTTTTTTATCAACTTATGCAATTATAATTATTTATTTATTTTATTTATGCAGTATTTTTTTTTCTTTGATATTAATGTTTTTATATTACTTGTGAACGCGGCCAAAAAGCACGCTATCTCACCTAGCATTGTGTCTAAAAGAGATAGAATCAGTTATGAGCAGTTAGCAGCTAGTCTACACGCATACGTCTAGTCGCACGCACACAAACACCGTGCCGAAGTCTGCCGAACTGAAACGACGTTAGACGATGCACGGCTTTCAACGCCGCACCGCTGTGCCGGTCGGAGTGGGGGGTGTTAGGTTTATTTTCGTTACGGAATGTCTTGATTCGGTCGCCGCGCTCAACGCCCGCGATAAAAGCTATGCAATAGCTTATCAAATCAAATCAAATCAAATCAAAATAATTTATTTCCGTATGGTTAGCACGTAACACTTGGATATTGTCAATACATACAAGCCAATAAATAAAAAATAATGATAAAAACAAATAAAAAATATTACCATTGACCATGGCTGGACCGAACCTAACATCAATACAATAATTATAACTAAAACATTGTTGCCATAAACGAGGAATTTGTTTTTTCTTACAGCTAGATACTTAATATTAAATTCGTGGCTGTAAAAAGGCCATGTCAGCTTACAATCTAATAATAATTATGTCCATAAATATAAATATAAATTCGTGGCTGTAAAAAGGCCATGTCAGCTTACAATCTAAAAATATTTATGTCCATAAATATTAATTCGTGGCTGTAAAAGCCGTGTCAGCTTACAACTACACACGTATAATATTAATGTCAAATAAATTGATAAATAACATGTCCGCTTACAATCTAAAAAATAATTGCTATGTCCAAATTAAACATATTATATTCGTGTCATAAGCAAGGTAACTTAATAACTACTTAATATAAATTCGTGGCTGTAAAAGGGCCGAGTCAGCTTACAATCTAACAATAATAATAAATATTAAATCTTAATACTAGTTCGTGGCTGTATGCGGGCCGTGTCATCTTACAATGTAAATAATAATAATATGTCAATTAAACATATATTAGAACATTTTTTTAAGCCAAGTACTTCTATGCAATAGTATCTTTCATCTTAAAAAATATTAATTAAAAATAATTCTTATAAAGATCGAAAGATTATCAGCTCAACTGAGGCTAGCTTGAAATAAAATGAAATGAAATGAAATATTTATTTTGGCAGATAAAAAACAATTAACATTTGTTGACATTTGTTGGCCCCCACACTAGTGTTTTGTCCTGCAGGGGCCCTATAGCTTGGAACTAATTCTAATCGGCATTTCTTTCATCTTCGTTAAATTTAGTGTTGCCCAATCTTGGTCTTGGTCTTGTTTTGGGCAACACTAATTAAACTGTTTATTTGGATTGTCAGACTCTGGGCGATACGAGTGGTACAAGAAAATAAAGATTTCTGATATTTTAGTAAAATAGAGGAAAATCGTTATAAATGTTTTTGCTATGGAAGGAACTGAAAATATGTTTAAAATGTCTGTAATTTTATTCCCGTAAGTTGATAATATTTCCCAAAAGTACATTCATACTTCAATTCAATTCGTTTAATTTGTAAGTAGGCATAGGACAAAAAGAGATGTATTCTGCACTTTTACACGTTAATTTTTACAATATTAATATAAAACAATATAATTTTATAGTACATATTGGTGTATCTAGAGCAGTACATGATAACCATCATTTGGGAAGAGAAACAATAAAATAATAAAAATAACAAAATTATAAATACAGAATAACGCTTAACATTATAGCTGCTGTAGATAGGCATTGTCACACTATAAGCTAAGACAGACAGAATTATAAAAAATAAAAATATTAATGTAAATGTCAGTCTTGAGAAATCTTTGAAAATGGTGGCTTGTGCGAGCGAAAAGGAGGCAAAAGCGATCATGAGAATCATGAAAATGATGATTCTGTAACGAAGTGTTGGCCACCTAACAGACGGCGGCGGATGGTCAGCTTTCGCGTGGCATGCGCCGTGGAGCGTCGGGACTCGGGAGGTCTGGCGTGCTCACAAGTGGGAAATTTGACCTCTTCGCCCCCTGCGAACATTTCCTCGGCCAGACGAAGCACGAAGTCGTGTTTCTATTCTCAAATCACGGAGGATGACATCGTTTCTCACGTATCGCGTTGCGCCGACTTTGATACGCAGTGCTAGGTTTTATTGCACTTGCAGACGACTAAGGGCATTTGACGTTAGGGCGTACCAATCCAGAGCGTACGTGAGACAAGAGCGGACATATGCCTTGTATATGACCAACTTGGTGCTTAGAGCTGTTGAAATGTTCATGAAAACACTGCACAAAGTTTGGCTCGGGCCAAAAGTGTTCACGCCACGGTTCATGTGGTCGCACGTGCTGAGGCGTCTGTCTACAGCGAGCTCTAGGTAATTGACATTCTGAGCATGTTTAGTATTTTAAACCAAAACCGAAGCCAAAAATGAAGCCAAAACTTTTTTAAACTGGCAAAGATTTGTTGCTGAAAAAATCCTACAAACAAAGCAATAAAGTAGCTAGGAGTGCATATTTATTAAAAAAAAACAAAGGAATATTTTAATAAAAACCTTTTGCCATAATAAAGCACGTGCGAGTAAAAGTATATTAAATTAACAATATCTATTCCGGGCTTGATGTTATAGAGCTCTGTAAACAAATGAAGCGTGGGGGAGAAACTTAATTTACACAAGCATCGCATAATGAATTGTAATGAAGATTTAATAAAACCCCGGGCTGCTGTTTTCACAGAATCGCACCCCTTCTTCTAAATGGATACTGGAATTGTCTCGGGCTTAGATCGAATTATTTGTTATACTTTTCTTGAACTTGAACTTAACTGCTTTTGTGGTCTAGCGGTTAAGTCCGTGGATTTAGACTCGGAGGTACCGGGTTCGATTCCTGGTCGATACACAAAAATATTTATTAATGTAAATAAATGCATTAATTTAATATTTAATTTATTTGTGATATTTCTCGAGTTTTGTACGCTGGAGACATCGACGAGCTTGCCGCTTGTCATGATTGGCCTATAGTAAAGTTGGCTAAATGTGAATCCGCTTATAAGCGTCGTTTCTGACTAACCCTACTTTTCTTGAACTTTGTTGGATAAGTATTATAAATAAATAGATACACATAGTCTTACAATTTTTAACATTAGGTGACAAAAGTAATCAGGTGTCAGCTGTTGTCGTGCAGCAGTACAAGTACCTACACCTGCACGACGCTGTTATGTGGGGGGGGGGAGGTTGTAAAGAGCGAGTTGACATTAATACAAGTTAGCCAAGAAGTAAATAGCCATATTATTTACCATAGGCCCATCATGACAAGTGGCAAGCTCGTCGATGCCTCTAGCGGACCAGACTCGAAAAATGTTTCATTTATCGACCAGGAATCGAACCCAACAGCTACGCGTCTAACTCTACAGCCTTAACCGCTAGAGCATAGGGGATTGTTGGATGTATTTACAAATTTATTTTCTTACTAAATTATTGTGTTCATACGAGTAGCCCTGAAATCTCTGATGATCTATTCTCTGATACATACTTTTAACTTAAGTGCAACAAAGTATTTTAATAATAATAATAAGGTCGTTTCCACAGTGTAAGAAAACAAACCAAAAGCCACAGAGTAGAATATTTTTGTCGGCACTGACACAGATTGTTTTGCGGCTTTTAGAAAACCTATTAAACAAGATCAATAGATAAGATAAACGCCTAAAAACAGCACAGAATGATTCAAATGACAAAAAACAATAGTATAGATATAAAAACTACGTGTTATTTATTGCTGTTTTATCTCACAAGAGAATCACAAAGGACTCGCGCTTTGTCGCAGGCCGCTGCCTTTTTTAGATCACCAAAAACTTACGCGTCGTTAAGCTAAGTTATTTTAATGTCGTTTGAATCTCTAACCCTAATAATATTGTTATTAAATTTATTAACTATCTGATAATACAGAATAACAATTAAACTTTATAACTTGTGACATGTGATATGGCGCCCACGTGATGATAAGTGAAGCGATACGCCAGCCACTGACGACCGATATCAGTCCCTACCAATAGGCCAGCCTACCGTCTTGATTCATTCTTCACACTTCCCTTAATGGACTCTAGGTTATAGGAAACAAATTACCTGGGAGAGCATTTTAAATGTGGTTCGGTTGCGAAACAGAGAAGAAGGGCTAAGGTTGTGGAGCTCTTTAGAACACTCACCGTTTAGGCTCAGAGAGGATGTAGTGTAGTCCACTATCCGAAACCTGTTCGGCTACCAAACAAATATCGTCTTATGATATGATTACGGTCGTCACGTTATGAAATCTTTCTAATCAACTTTTAACTATTTATTACTACCTAATCTAGGACAAGTAAGAAAACGTTATGTATAAAACGTGGATTTAAATGCGTAGGTAGCGGATTCGATTCCTGGGACACACTAATTTATTTGTCATATTTCTCGAGTTTGGTACGAGTACGCTCTAGTCATGATAAAGAAGAGCTTCATATTTAGTCAATAAAATATTGTGTCCCGACAAGGTAACTCGCCGTCTAAATCCTCGGACTTAACCATTAGAATACGGGAGAAGGTTATGTCAAATCAAATCAAAATAGTTTATTTCCATTGGTTCGCTTAAAACAACTTGGATATAGTCAGAACTAATAAAAACAATACATTTATTAAAACATATGTACTAATCAAAGTGGTAATAATGGTTGGACCGTAAACAGGCAATAATCCATATTTATTATTTACAACATTAATTACTGCTACAAGCAAGTAAAACCAACTAACTTAGAAACTACTTCATTAAACGTAAACGGTTCCTGTTTTATATAGTTATTAAAAATACTATAATAAGTATCAATGAAAAGTGTAAAAATAATTTAAAAACATTAAATAGTTATAGAAAAAGTGACTTGTGAATGAAAATATGTACCTGATAAGCGATATAACATCATGTCAGGATACGGTCATACTTTAGTTTTTATCAACAGCCCCGGAACACAGTGTCGCCTACTATGACTTGATGGGCCTTCTAGAACATTATATTTCTATAGATAATTTGGCCTACACTCGCCAGATACATCATGCGCCACTAAGATGACAATTTTGGCAGGGATCTTATCGTTATAATACATTACTTTATGAAATCGTTTCTAATCATCTTTAACTATCTCTACCTACCATTACTAATCTAGAACAAGTATAAGAAAATGACAATCACGCGTAAACAATGTTATATATTAAAATCATGCGCCATTAGAATGTCAAGTAAATACTATCTAGGAATACTTTACCCAACGACTGACTGTAAACTGTAAACTGTCACTGTAAGAATTGTTATTTTAATTAAAAAGTTAAATAAAGTAAATTATCATAACGACCGTTTCCCTTTCGGGGTGGTGAGAAACCACGCTTATAAGCGGATTCACATTTAGCCAATTTTACTATACGCCAATCATGACAAGTGGCAAGCTCGTCGATGTCTCCAGCTCGAGAAATATCACAAATAAATTAAATATTAATTAAATGTATTTATTTACATTAATAAATATTTTTGTGTCCCGACCAGGAATCGAACCCGCTACGTCCGAGTCTTAATCCACGGACTTAACCGCTAGACCACGGAGGCAGTTTATGTATAATATTGGTTGTATAATACATACATATATAAAGGTATATAAGTACGTATATAATATATGTTAAGTCATTCTATAATTATATATTTTTACTATTACTCTCATTGCACCTATATTTGTTCAAATTTGTCCCTAAGGTTTGGCTGTCAGAGAATGTCTACGGGCACTAAGTCCGCCTTTGTACTTTGGGCAATAAATAAACACTTTTCAATTGAATACATATGTATTTTAGTTAAGAAACAAATAAAATAGAATTAACTTTCCAATGTTTATTTATGCATAGCACGGCTATCGTAAACCCACAATATGTAGCCCAACTCATAATTTATATTTTTTATATTTGGAATAAAATAAATAGTCTACAGATAAAATCTCCGAAAGAGCAATCGCGAGGAAACATATTATTCACCTATCATATTAAAATTATAACCTATAATTTAATTTTCAAAATATTACTAGTAAAAAACTAATGTTCCATGTGTCAGCTAAAGAAAGGACGGTCGCGCATTCGTTTGTTAATTTTTTTCGTATAAAATGGACACATGAGGTTTTAAGACGCAGATCCTTGTTAAATGGCTCGAAATAAATACAGGGTGTTTTATAAATAACTTCTGATAACTGTTTGACCATGCTTTGCTTGCCATAACGGTCGCTAAAAACCTTCAGGTGGCCTCAGGATCACTATATCTTGCTCATGCGTGGTCAAATGTCCCGAGTTTCAAAGAATATATATCGCAAATTGTATTAAAATCGGTTTAGTAGTATAGGCGTGAAGGCGAATCAAATATATTGAGAATTGATGAAACTGGGACGAATGGTAATTATAACATACCATTATAACAAGTATTTCTCATTGGTACATGCTGGGGTTTGAACAGCAATCTTTTTGAATTGAAGAAAACCGTTCTAACAACCGAAACACCATCGCTCTAATTAAATTAAATATAAAACATAATAGACATATAATTAGCTAAAAGGTCACATGCCGTGGTCATGGTGATACCTATAACCTGTGTATTATTTTGGAGTATTGGTGTAAAGCTTCATCAAAATCAAAACCATCCACACACAAACGTTTGCGTTTAAAACATTATTAGGTACCTAAGTAGTTGGATTTTGTTTGCAAATGTGGTAAATGTTTTTGGCACCGCAAACTTTGTAAGACCTACATTTGCAAAACGTAGTTTCAACAAGATGGTTTTAATTATTGTATCACTCGTTCGAAATAGGTTTTCAAATATCAATAATTAACACCAATGGATTATTTACCTTATTATTTTGGAAACCTCAAATATAGAGTTTACGATAATAACCTTGGATCATATAAAATAAAATATTGAAATGAAACAGGTACTTGTAACAAGACATACACACATCAAAAGTGTCTAGGGATCAACATATATTTTTGCAATAACTTTTCTCCTGATTGATATTCATTAAAATTTTCTTTAAGGATTGATCAAATAAAATGTTTTCGTTTGTCTACAGTAACGATAAACCAAGTCACCTTTGCATTAGTAAAAAAAATTGCCATTTTCCTAATAAAGGGATTTTTGACATTTGAACCACTAACATTAAAGTTCGAAAAAAAGACTGAAATAACAGTTTTTTTTTTAATTTTATTGGGTAACTTAAACAATTAATAATCCGTGTTTCTACCGCGAACACTAACAACACAAGAACATCGGTTTGGCATACTCAAAATGAGTTCATCCAAATCACGCTGTGGAATGGCCGCCCATGTTCGTTGCAACAACAAAAAAAGGTCTTCTTGCGACTGGATACCCTCCATATTCGGCAGAGCTCTTCTCTGAAGAATATCCCATGCATGCTCAATCGGGTTCAAGTCTGGCGACTGAGCAGGCCAGGGCAGGACATTGATGTTAGCTGCGGCGAGAGTCTGTCTTACAACTCTTGCGGTGTGCGGTCGTGCATTATCATGCATTAACTGAAATAAGGGACCGATATGCACTTGTAGAGGAACGATGACGTCTGATACAACCGTCTCAGCATAAATTTGAGCGTTGAGGTTGCCTCTGATCCAAATCAACTCAGTTCTTCCGCCGATCGAAATACCCGCCCATACCATGATGGTTCCACCACTATAAGGATGGACTTCCTGGCAGGATTTTAATCGCTGTTGGCGTCCAGGAGTTCTCCAGTGTCGTATACGTCTTGTATCCGGCCTCATACCAAAACGAGACTCATCAGAAAAGCACACGAAACGCCATTGTTCTTCTGTCCAATTTCTGTGTTCAAGAGCCCATTGATATCGAGTCCTACGATTGTGCATTGCTATAGGTGGTACCCGTAGCGGTCTTCGGGAATGAAGGTTCACTTCATGCAAGCGGTTTCTGACTGTTTGGTCGCTAATTAAGTTCCCTGAAGAGCGATGAAGGCTCACGGCTAACATCATGGCGGTTATTGTTGGAGTTCTTCGAGCTGTGATTTGAATGTATCGGTCTTGTCTCCGTGTGGTGCAGCGATACCGTCCTCCATGGCGCTCAGCCACGGTACCAGTGGTTCGGTAACGTATCCAAAGTCGACATTCTATCATTCCCACGGCTCTGATCATTTCTTCCCTGCTTAAATGACGTCGCCGCTCCATAATAACGTTGGTTTTAATCAGTAGTAGGGAAACAGTAGCACTAATAATGTCTTCAATGCGTCTTATGTTTTTATAGGGAAAATATTGACAGCTGATTTTCATCTTTTACTCGAATTTGATTGACAGTTCCTGTTTTAAATTATGAAATGCACCAAAAAGGATCCATATAAATTTATAAAATCATAAATTTATTACAAAGCCACATCTCAATCACAAGAAATCCGCATAAACATGCTTGATCCCTAGACTTTTTTGATGTGTGTATATATATATATACCTAAACAACTAAATACCTAAATACATATTAACTAAAACTAATTTTAAAAAAACATCTATAAATTAATAATGTTCTCTATGAGTCCCATCAGATATAGATTTTTTTGATTTTAGAACTGTAATTATTTTTGAACAAATTGTATTTATTTTTGAACACCCTGTATTTTGTTCAAGGAAAAAGTGCCATAACTTAAAAAGTTTGGGTGATATTAAGAAAATCTAATTAAGGTGCGTAGTATTTACATTTAAAAGACATTATTTATTTAAGTTAATCATATTAATGGAAAGGTTTAGAACATTAAATAAATCCAGAATAAATTATTATAATGCTGCTCTTACTACCTATCGCTTGAATCAGCCCAGCGAGTCCATTGCGTCTTGTGCATAATTAGTTACTCCTGGAATTTAGTTGCATGGCGCAATGGATCGGTTGGAAGCTGTATAACGTCCGCACATACATACTCCTACATACATACAAACTTTTGAGTTTGACTTATACATATTTTTTTTTCAATTAAATTAAGAAATGCCACTAAGGAGTGATTCAGTTACCGGGACTAGATTTTGGTTAGGCTAAGATTGAGTACAATGTACATGTATGTTTATTTGTCCGTCTTTCACGCATATATTACTGAACCTATTTCGATTAAATTTTGCAGAAATGTTCTTTGGAACCCACTTTTTAAAAACTCTAAATATCACTTACGGCCACCTGAAGTCTTTCGCCGGATTAAACATAAGTAAATTTTTTTTATATATTCTATATTTAAGTAAGTTGGTACACAGGAGAGTCTAATGCCATAGGTTTTTCTGATAACTAACCTTTGGGATTACGAGCAATAATGGACAGGGTGCAACGATTTAATAGTCTAATTATTAAAGTATTAATTTTATGGGTTAAATTAACTTTTATCTTAAAGTTTATCTAGATTTTTTCACAGAACAAAGAAACTAATATATAAAATTTTCTCACGCAAACAATAACTTTGAGTTTTGGCGCGAGGTGACCGCTATGACGGATCGATATTACAACAAAAAATATTATAAAACATGTTTTTTTAATTCATCATGCAGTTAAATCTAAAAGAAAAAACTACTCTGGTCAACGATAAACTTAAGCTGAGTTGCACCAAAATGTAATTGTTACGATTTAAGTTAAAAATGGAGTCGAATTTTTAAAATAACATGACTTATTGTTATGTACATAAACAAAGTATAAACTAAAAATAAAATATAATACTATTTCTGACCACGACATGTGATGCGGCATGTCTACTGCCTACTGCATGACATGTGACCTTGCGCACACCTGATGGCAAGTGGCGCGCGAGGTCCATGAATGTTAGCAACTAAAATCAGACACTCATGACTGACATCAGTTTCTAACACTATGCCGGCTTGACTAAGCATGACGGCAATTCGAGCCTGATCCCGAAACATGTGAATACACTTTATTGGGTTTATCGGCACGAACGGTGGATACTTCCCCGCCCCGGCAAATTGGGTATTACCACCATCAGTCCGCCTACCCACTTTAGAGCCAAACATGGCATGCGACTCGGTCACGTGAAGGTTTTTATGCCAACCACTATATTATTTATTATTATTCATTATGTTTGTTTTAGTATATAGTATGACAACGCCAATTTACAGCTGCAATATTATATTATTAAATAAAATTATTTGACATTGTTATTATTATTATTTTAAGAATTTTTATTTTGTTTTAAATATTATTATAACTATGCCATTAGAGTTTAGACAGTAGCGTTTTGATTTATATGTATTTTGTAAATACATTAGTATTGAGTTGTTCAGTTTATATCATGTTTAATTTTTATATAGCTTCATATAATTGTATAGACTGTTAAATATCTGACGTGTAAAAGTGTAAAAGTGCTTGTAATATTGCCAATTTACTGAATAAATGAATTTAAATTTGACACTGGCGAAGGCAGGTAGATTAATTAATACTTAACTTTAATCAACAACTCGGGGTTTAGCGGTTATCTTACAAATGTCTAGATCGTGAACAAGATACCATTTACAAGTGTTTGTTATCCACCATATCTCTATCGTGGATATCATGTAAAACACAGAACGACTGAGAATTTATAAAAAAAACGTCTGTAGATTGTTTTCTGATAACTGTCATTGACAGAATTGTATTAGGTCAGTCGCTCACTGTGAAGTCGGTTAAGTAGGCTTTGCCAGATCTCTCGCTTCTTAGTTCGTTCCGACTTGTTATAGTGGGAACAAAAGTATAATCTGTATGGGACCAAAAATATTTAATATTAAACTTTTACCGCATAGTCTGTTTAAAAAGACGTTGACTAAATTTCTAATTGAAAAATCACATTATTCTGTGCAAGAATTTCTAAATGACCCAAATTGACATCTAAATATTAATTTTAATTTGACCACAAACAGAATTAGATACATTTTTTTACTGTAAATTAACATTTGATTTTTTTGTGTTGCGTAATTATATAATCATAGTATCTTTACAATATATATATATATACAATATTTGTACGCCTCATGGCAGAATACAGCTGCACTTTTATAAACTAGGTTAATATATTTTCACACACTTCTTAAATAGATCCCAACAACTGTAAGTATGTATATATTGTATTTATGTATATATATTAAGTATTATAAGTATATTAGTGTTTAGTATATTAATATTATTTACTAGTAAGTAGTTTAGTTTTAGTAGTATTTTAATTTCTCCCTTATATTATGTTCTATAATTTGCGCGAACCTTCCGCATACAATGTTCGTAATGTCCCTAAGGTTGACCGGCATTAGGTCCGCCTTTGTACATAGTGCAAAAAGTTTTAAATAAATAAATATATTAACTAGATTACCTGTGTTGAAACAAATGATTTGATTTCAGAAAACTGAAGCGTCCTAAAAGACCGACCTAGTTCCTTATGGAGCGGCGAACTAAACTGAGCATGGCTATTTATTATTAGGTGTGCAAACAAATTTCAGTAGGTTGCAGGTTTGACTTCAGACACTTTATACATGGCCTAGACTGAAATCCAAAGCAGCATACACAATATGTATTTTTTTTATTAATTATTATACAATTTACAAAACTATATTTAAACAAAGTTTGGCTCCGTGGTCTAGCGGTTAAGTCATTATTATTATTTATGACAAAAATTTTGACTTTGGCATTTAAATAAATATATCTGTATGGCCTTAAGGGTAAAGTATAGCTTAACGAACAAACTACTGAATACTAATTGTAATATGTATGTACCTATACTTAAGGATGAAAATGATTTGATTAGATTTTCCTTGAATGTATTGATGGCAGACCTGCTTAGGCCCAATTCTTTTAGTGAGTGATGCAAAAATGTAGGTACCTTGAGTTGACAATTCTATTCCTCGAGCGTAATGACGTGCCGGCTCTGTTTGACAGCTGGAATAAATAATTGAGTGGAGGAAACATCTAAGAATACAGATGTTGAACCTCACTGTTGGAGATGGGCCTTCCAGAATATGTTTCTAGATAATTTATCCTACACTAGCCACCATCAAAATCAAAATGAAATAGTTTATTTCCTTTGGTTCGCTTGTAACAACTAATCAAATCAATACAATTAATAAAACATATATGTAGTAAGCAAAGGTTGGACCGTAACAGGTAATCTTTATATATGAAAATAAATGTCTGTGTGTATGTATGTTCCCTATGCATTTTAAAACTACTTGACCGATCGGGATGAAACTTTGGGAATATGTTTTGTGAACATCGGCGATGGTTTCTGACATAGTACTACTGTTGTCCGATAGGTGACGCGCATCAATACTGATTTGTGGGGCATACCGACCGAGGGTACATTCATTGAATGTCAGGCGGTACGAAGTTCGCGGGGTCAGCTAGTAATCTATATTTATGTATGTTAGGCTTAACATTACTGCTATAAGCAAGTAAAACTAACTAACTTAGAAACTACTTAAATAAGATCGTGGCTGTGAGCCGTGTCAGCTTACATACATTCTAAATACTTAATAATTATATGTTACAAGTTATCCGAGATGATGGCAAGAGACCCGATGGTATGACGTTGGTCCCCTGGGAACGGGGACGTGCTCTGGTGTGGGACGCCACGTGCGTCGACACCCTCGCCGCGTCGCATCTCAGGGGGACAGCGCATAAAGCGGGAGCCGCGGCGGAAAATGCGGAGTCCAGCAAGCGGCGCAAGTATATAAGTATATAAAAAGATTACATATTTGTGCCGTTTGCTGTAGAAACTCTGCGCCCATGGAAACCAAGCGCAAAAAAGTTTTTAAAAGACATAACACCGCGTCTTGTCGTCTCCTCCGGTGAGGGCTGGATCTTTCTTCACCCAGAGAATCAGTATTGCAATTCAGCGGGGAAATGCAGCCAGCGTTCTTGCCTTAATATTAATATTAATTTTATTTTTATTTTATTTCGAATAAATGTATATCTTACAAATTGTCGTTTAATAATATTGCACCTACTTACCATTAATACTGTCTAAATGTCCTAAAAGTTTAGCCGTCAGCAAATGTCTAAAGGCATTATGTCCGCCTTTGTAGAAAGTGCAATTAAGTTTGTATATATTATGTAAATAAATAAATTATTGTCCAGACAGACGCGTATTATCTAGGTTAATAATAAATATAAAAAAGGTTGTTTCTGTGACGATTGATTGAACATCAATTTTTATGTTTAACAATCTACAATATAATAATAAAAACTCGACGTCTATTTACATAAATAGTTAGGGGTATAAAAAGTGAAATTCCGAGAAGGTGGCATCAGGAATTATTTTAAATGAACTGGGGATTAAATGCATTTTAATAGAGTTCTTATATCGGGTTGAAGAATGGCCTCCAGCGATAGGTACGTCATATTGATCATTAATCATTTACCTTCAAAATAATGATTGAAATAATTCTTAGAATGCTACAGGAATAACTTTATGTGTTACAATTGAAACCATTAAAATACGAGCAGATACTTGTATGTCTATCTATTAATAATGTTATTTATATCAAACTTTACCTTATTATTATTATTTTTTTGACAAAATGTGGTGTGGTCTAGCGGTTAAGTCCGTGGACCTAGACTCGGAGGTACCGGGTTCGATTCCTGGTCGGGACACAAAAATATTTATTAATGTAAATAAAGACATTTAATGAATATTTAATTTATTTGTGATATTTCTCGAGTTTGGTACGCTGGAGACATCGACGAGCTTGCCACTTGTCATGATTGGCCCATAGTAAAGTTGGCTAAATGTGAATCCGCTTATGTATAAGCGTGGTTTCTGACCACCCCGAAAGGGAAACGGTCGTGATGATACTTTACTTTGCTTTACTTTTTTTGACAAATTCTATTTTTTTTTAAATAAATACCTACGTAGATACTATTTGAATATTTGTTTAAATTTAAGATATCGCATCTTGTCTCCTCAGGTGACAAGAAGGCTGGCTCTTTCTTCGCCTAAAGAATCAGTATTGCAATTCAGCGGGGAAATGCAGCCAGCGTTCTTGCCACCATTCCACGCGGACGGGACTTATATATCCTTATCCTTAGTATTAATATAAATTTCATTTTATTAAGAATATTTTTTTCGAATAAAAAGACATGAGGTCAAATTCTGTTTTTTTAAACGCAATTTTTCTTTAACAAAATTACAGAACTAATATCAACTAAGTTATTTTAAAAATATATTGAAAATTTTAAGTAGGTTAATTAACTCGCAAATTTCTTACGATAAAACTAAAAGTAAATAAATAAATCCACTAGTTATTTTGTTAATCTAATTTGATAATTTGATTTATTATATTTATTGATAATTATTTGAACACTTGGGGCACATTTGTTTAATAAAATAAAAAATGGGGACTGTAAAAGACCTGTCCAAGGGGTTGTCAAAGCGGCTGACAGAAAGGTCTGGAGACAGGAAGGCTGGCAATTATTTCTGCCAACGTATTAGCCCCGCTATACAGAGAGGAAATGTTGCCAAGGGGACTATCTCAGATGGGACGTCTCTAGGGGACATTTTTTATTTATAGTTTAGTTTTTATTTTATTATTTAGGTAGATTTACTTTTATATTTAATTTATATTAATTTACATCGAAAAAAATCGACTAAAATACATGCTAATAAAAAAAAAGGTATATACCTAAATAAACATTATTAAAATAATAAAGTTTAGTTTCCTTTCCAGAGTGGTTTATAATGAAGCGGATTCACATTTAGCCAACTTTACTACAGGCCTATCATGACATGTGGCAAGCTCGTCGATGTTTCCAGCGTACCAAACTCGAGAAATATCACAAATAAATTTAATATTAATTAAATTGATTTAATATATAAATAGATAATAATTAAATTTATATTATTGTGACCCGACCAGGAATCGAGTTTCATAAAAAATAAAAATTATAATTATATTGATAAATAATATAGGAAATTAAGTATGAGAAATAAAATACATGAAAAACTACAAAAAGATAAAAAAAAAAATGATGAACTGTAGATATACCAAAATGTAAGTAAAGTTATGATAAAAAATATACAAAAGTATTTTTTTTCGGCAAGCCCAAAGATATAGTCAATTTGGAGGCATTGTGCAAAAGACGACCTGCAACAATGAGATAATTTGAAGACCGTTAGAAATCCAACAGGTGGCGCAGACTTGAAGCCCTTGGTCCATTCTTCACGACCGAAACGGTCACTGCCAACAATCGAGCCCAATACCTCGCTCTGACACACGCAACAATGCACCAACAAATGATTAATAGTATTCAAAATATACTATTAAATTCTAACAAACCAAAAAATGGTATAAAAAACAGTTTTTGCCTTTTGTTTATAGCGACGACGCCAATATGTCTGCACCGGACCGACTCCAATCTTTATATAATGAAAGACAACGTCCTGACTGATTTATTAATCATCGCACAGCCCAAACTAATATCCGTATTCTAAGACGTTTCTTTAATGGCTCCTCGAAATAGGTATTCTTAGTTGTAAACTCTCGGGTCTGTAATGAATTCTAAACATTCACTTTGTCACAAATATTGTACGTTCTATCGCTTCTCTGAAATCCATAAGTCTGGCTCTTTCATATCATGACAATGTACCACGAAAATTACTTGTTAATTTGGAACGAAATCTGATTTGAATGAGTTTGAAAATTAATTTTACTTATAAATGCTAAAAATATGTTTTATTTTATTTTATTATTATTTATATTAGCACAACATGTGACCTTGCGCCCACCTGATGGTTAGTGACGCGCAAGGTCCATGAATATTAGCAACTGGAATTATACAGTCATTAGTCCCTAACACTATGGCGGCTTGACTGGAAATGACGGCAAGTTGAGCCTGATCCCGAAACGTGTGGATACACTTTGCTGGGTTTATCGACACAAACGGTGAATACATCCCCGCCCCGGCAGACTGGGCAAATTACCACCATCAGTCCGCCTACCATCTTACAAAAACTTTTAACAAAAAAAAGTATAAAATTAAAAGGCAATAAATAAAAATAAAAAGATTATTCTAATATGTACGAGTATTAACTTAAAATTAATAAAACTAAAGTATACCAAAATTGTACCTAGGTATATAAAACAGATAATTATGACTGTGGGGTCACATGTCGTCGTCAGATGATGACACAACACGGGGCTACACCACCACCACCCCCTCCCAACATCACGTCGTGTCACGAGTTTGGAGGAAGTTTCGAAGGAATACATCATCATCAGCTCAGATAGATCGTGGCCTTTTTAAGTAATTCCAAAACGGCTTTCCTTCGAAACTTTCTCCAAACTGATGTCCCTGACGAAATTAAAAAGTAATGTAGATAGGAGTAAAAGCGAGACAAACATATATACATATAGAATGACAGACACACAGACCAAGCTTCTTTCACATTTACAATATTAGTATGAATATAATGTGCATGTTACTTTATTGGTTGAAAGTTAAGTTATATTAAGCGTGCGGTAATTTAATTCCGAAATCTGTGCAATAGGTTTGTAACCAGTAACCACCACAGGCAAAGCCGGGGCACAGAGCGCTAGTTAGAGACATAGCATCATTAATTATATTTTGTCTTACTCACGCATTCCATTTTGGAAGTCGATATGATCTATAGATCGGATCTACGAGTCTATCGATCACGTAGATTTATTCATTTTGTGCCGCCTTTTTGCAGAATGATGTTTGACGTTTCAAGATCATTACAGATTGGGATAACTATTAGATGCATCTGCAAGAGACATGTTTGTTTACAATTTATTTTAGCTTTTAACTGACAGTTCCCAATTATTAATTAGCTGCAATTGACCGATGCCGCTTAGCGAAGGCTACACGATTAATAAATACAGTGGTGTTTTCATCATCAGTCTCTCCACTGACGGATGTAAGCCTCCCACAATGCTCGCCACTGCAGATGGTCTTTTGCAACCCTTATCCAACACGCGATCTTTTAGGTCCGTCCCACTCTAAGTCATCCTGTACCTGGTCTTCAGCTCAGCGAGCTATAGTGAGAGATATAATATGTTCGCTGTTTCTGTGGTGGATGGAATTCGAAACGTTTAGATTCGTCAGGGAACCGAAGTTATTAAAATTACTATGCTACTCATCATAATGTAGCAAGCTCGTCAATGTCTCTAACGTACCAGACGAAAGAAATATCACAAATAAATTATTTCCACCATGCCTTATGATGCCAAAAAAGTACCGGCAGGATTCGAAGCCACCATGCAATCAATGACATCCTATGGAGGGCGATTACGTCTGCTAATATAGCCTGCATCCTTGAACCATCGTGGATAGTTAGGTCTGATGGCAGGCGGCCGGCGTTGAGTCTATACACGTCCATACCGTGGAGGTTTGCCATCCACCCACCCGACATGTACCAATGAGAAATGCACTTTTCTTACGTACATTTATCATAGATTTACAACACCACCGTTCCCATGCCTCGGAGAGCACGTTAAGCCGTCGGTCCCGGTTCCACTAATACCAATTTGTGGAATCGTTAATAAATTGTCATAAAAAATTGAGATCATATCCTCTCCAAGCCGTCTGGCAGCGTGGCGAGTGTAGGTCAAATTCTCTAGTACTGTCCATCTCCAGCAGTGGAGGTCTAGGGCGCTGTGTTCTAGGGGCTGTAATGAATGAATGAATGATGAAATATTTTTTTCCAACGATATATTATTACCTATATAATAATAATTATATTAATTATATAAATATCAATTTATTATATAATAAATTGCGAGTATTGTGTACGAGGAATCAAACCCGTTACTTCCGCGTATAAGTCTACCTACGTTCTCACCGCTAGAACATGGTAAGAACGTAGACGAACTGCCTCCTAAGTTATTTAAAAATCACTGCTAAATTATTCAATACCATTTAAAGATCAGTTATTATTAATCAAAATTCTAAAAGGATTTTTCGAATTCCCAAATGTCATACTGCTTATTAACTGGCTCCATTTTTTGTTTTCATATTTGTTTTGTTTTTATACAGATCGTTTTGGTTTTGGCGCGGACACTTAATTTTTTGTGGCTACGCGACTCGCTATCCCGGCGCATGATATATTGTTTTGAGTTAATTAGCTAATTATAAATACTTAGAAAAGTTTTTCGTAGCCATTAAGAGACATAATCAACTAGTATCACAACATATTTATTCGAAGTCAGATACAAAAAAAAAACAAACTAAAAATACCTATGAAATTAAAACTATTCTACAAAATAAACTTACCACGAAAATCGCTCGCCCCATTTCCTTTTTGAATAATAAGGGAAATATTTTATTTTAGGTAGTTATGACATTTAGGGTCGTCACACTCTTGATATATTCGTTTACTCAGCTCTTTTACGAATTTGTGAGAATATAATATGTCCGAAATACCGCAAAATTATAACTTCGTTTAATGCTATTATATTTTATGTGCTTTTTAGATTCGACTGTATGAGCTGCTGAACCAGTCTTTTTTGAGGTAGAGGAAATGTGGCAAGCGGTAAAAATCCACACAGGAGGAATCCCAGACAAATCATCTTCCCTCATCACTCCATGGTATAAGAGAACCACTCGGCCTTTTAACATCACAATGATAGACCTAATGGTTTAAGGACGGACGGGATTTTAGAGTACCATTAGCATTTATTTTTTTAACTTACTTTTATTTTATTAAACAGGCCTGCGAAATTTTGCTTTATTTTTCTATGCAAAAAAAATATGTTATTTTCTAAAATATCTACAGCTTTTTTGTTCTGCTAGAATTGAGATTTTTGTATATACTTATATTTTAGTATTTTTTAACAAATCTGTTTTAATTTAATAATGTATTTAAAATTATAATTTACCAATAGTATTAGTTCAACATAATGATGTTAATCAAAAAGACATGGCATCTTTATCTAATTGCTTCAAAACTCCTGATCAATCTATTCTGTTATGCTTTCTATCCATCTCTCTTCAACATCCAGCAGTATACTGCCACGATGTTTGCGTCCCACCTTCCTTGGTATCTGATCATTGAGGCAGCTCTTGTCTTTTGTAGCAAGGGAAAAGTTAATAAAATTTGTTTTAGACACAATTAAGAGTAGTTTATTGGTGCGGTGGTGGCTCGGTTGTAAGAACGCGTTCCTGAAATCCTACAAAGGTCGGTTCAAACCCACCCGGCATGTACCAATGAAAAATACACTTTTCTTACGTACATTTGTCATAGATTTACAAAACCACGTTCCCGTGCCTCAGAGAGTACGTTAAGCCGTCGGTCCCGGTTCCACTAATACTAACTTGTGGAATCGTTAATAAATTTTCTTGGGACTATCACTGAAGGGTCGTCTCTAGAGGACATTTTTTACTTATAGTTTATTTTTTATTAGGTTTAGTTTATATTTATTTTAATTTTTACTTTTAAGTAGTTTTAATTTATATTGTAATTATTTTATACTGTTTGTATATTACTTCAATAAAAATATTATTTAATGCATAAAAAAATTAAAAATAATTTGTTAATAAATTGTCATTAACAATTGCATCATTTCCTCGCCAAGCCATCTGGCCAGCGTAGCGAGTGTAAGCCAAATTCTCCAGATATACACACATCAAAAGTGTCTAGGGATCAACATATATTTTTGCAATAACTTTTCTCCTGATTTTATATTCATTAAAATTTTCTTTAAGGATTGATCAAATAAAATGTTTTCGTTTGTCTACAGTAACGATAAACCAAGTCACCTTTGCATTAGTAAAAAAAATTGCCATTTTCCTAATAAAGGGATTTTTGACATTTGAACCACTAACATTAAAGTTCGAAAAAAAGACTGAAATAACAGTTTTTTTTTTAATTTTATTGGGTAACTTAAACAATTAATAATCCGTGTTTCTACCGCGAACACTAACAACACAAGAACATCGGTTTGGCATACTCAAAATGAGTTCATCCAAATCACGCTGTGGAATGGCCGCCCATGTTCGTTGCAACAACAAAAAAAGGTCTTCTTGCGACTGGATACCCTCCATATTCGGCAGAGCTCTTCTCTGAAGAATATCCCATGCATGCTCAATCGGGTTCAAGTCTGGCGACTGAGCAGGCCAGGGCAGGACATTGATGTTAGCTGCGGCGAGAGTCTGTCTTACAACTCTTGCGGTGTGCGGTCGTGCATTATCATGCATTAACTGAAATAAGGGACCGATATGCACTTGTAGAGGAACGATGACGTCTGATACAACCGTCTCAGCATAAATTTGAGCGTTGAGGTTGCCTCTGATCCAAATCAACTCAGTTCTTCCGCCGATCGAAATACCCGCCCATACCATGATGGTTCCACCACTATAAGGATGGACTTCCTGGCAGGATTTTAATCGCTGTTGGCGTCCAGGGGTTCTCCAGTGTCGTATACGTCTTGTATCCGGCCTCATACCAAAACGAGACTCATCAGAAAAGCACACGAAACGCCATTGTTCTTCTGTCCAATTTCTGTGTTCAAGAGCCCATTGATATCGAGTCCTACGATTGTGCATTGCTATAGGTGGTACCCGTAGCGGTCTTCGGGAATGAAGGTTCACTTCATGCAAGCGGTTTCTGACTGTTTGGTCGCTAATTAAGTTCCCTGAAGAGCGATGAAGGCTCACGGCTAACATCATGGCGGTTATTGTTGGAGTTCTTCGAGCTGTGATTTGAATGTATCGGTCTTGTCTCCGTGTGGTGCAGCGATACCGTCCTCCATGGCGCTCAGCCACGGTACCAGTGGTTCGGTAACGTGTCCAAAGTCGACTGATAACACTCTGACTTGTATTCAGAGCTAAAGCCACAGTACGTTGCCGGGAACCAGCTTCTATCATTCCCACGGCTCTGATCATTTCTTCCCTGCTTAAATGACGTCGCCGCTCCATAATAACGTTGGTTTTAATCAGTAGTAGGGAAACAGTAGCACTAATAATGTCTTCAATGCGTCTTATGTTTTTATAGGGAAAATATTGACAGCTGATTTTCATCTTTTACTCGAATTTGATTGACAGTTCCTGTTTTAAATTATGAAATGCACCAAAAAGGATCCATATAAATTTATAAAATCATAAATTTATTACAAAGCCACATCTCAATCACAAGAAATCCGCATAAACATGCTTAATCCCTAGACTTTTTTGATGTGTGTATGTTCTGGAAGGCCCATCTCCAGCAGTGGAGGTCTCTGTGTTCTAGGGGCTGTAATGAATGAATGAATATTGTATTCAAATCAATGTGCTAATTGATTTATTGTACATTTTACTCTTTCAGTTACCTCGTTACGGTTGAGTTAACTCAACAACAATTATTTGTCGTCAGCAAACATAATATTTTTAATGTCTTTATCTAAGCAGTTTATAAAAAATACCTACCATATTATTCACTAAATTTTCATAAATTAGTTCCTGCTAATTTTAATTTATAAGTAAAGTATCATTACGACCGTTTCCCTTTAGGGGTGTTCAGTATCCACGCTTATAAATTCGCGGATTTATTTTTTTATTGATTTAAGCAGATTCTAATTTAGCCGACTTTACTGTAGGCCAATAATGACAAGTGGCAAGCTCGTCGTTGTCTCCAGCGTACCAAACTCGAGAAATATCACAAATAAATTAAATAATAATTAAATGTATTTATTTACATTAATAAATATATAATAATAAAATTATAAGTACTTTTAATTAAGAAATAAACTGTATTTACTTTACTGTAAAAAAAATAATAAGAAGAATATTTCATTTACAAAAAATATTCTAACATTGTAAATTATTTTAAGTAAAGTGAAATAAAGTATTTAATAATAATAATATTAAGATTATAAACTAGCGCATTTGGCCAAAAATCTCATTATACCCCAAAGTTACATCTGTATCAAACTTTGCTGCTGTATCAAATAAGATAAAAGTTTGTGAATAATTTTTAACAATTTTTCATATCTTTACGATAAATAACACTGAGCAAGAATCACACGGCACAAAGTTTGGCGACGATATTTTATATTCTTCAATAAATATTTAATACATTCATAGACGTATATCGAAGTCTAAGACATTATAATTGTTCCCTTTAGGTATTAGGGCCACCACCTATCTGTTATATGGCAAATCAATAATAAATCGACGCCTTTTCAAGAAATTACCACGTTAAGATGTTTCATAATATCATAATCACAGCTACTTCGACACAGCGCTCTAGACCTCCACAGTTAGAGATGAGCCTCTGATAAATTTCCGAAGAATTTGTTCTACATACGCCACGCTGACCAGAGTTAGCGAGGGTCTGATGTCAATTTTTAATGACAATTCCAGATGTTGGTATTAGTGATACTTACTGGGATCTACGCCTTAACGGAAATAAATTTCTAAGCATTCTATAGAATTACCGTGCGGGTGCTGAGACACCAAGCATGGGAAAAAGAAAGGAGAAAAATTGTGTCTTAGGCTTGTGAACGACTGTGGGCTTATTTACAAAGTAGGCCTCCTTTTTTATTTCGCAACATAACGCTCACTATCCACCATTCTACTCTTTTCCTACCCAACCAAATAGCACAATATGATTCCATTAATGCCGTGTTGGAAACTCATTCCATAAATGTTTTGACGACAGTCTTGCTTAGGCCCAATTTTTTTAGTAAGTGGAGGAAAGATTTTTCTCGGTTCGAAATTACTTTTTCGATTTTAAGGAAAGCGTTCTTGCAACAACTGAGGCAACACCGCAAACCTTATTACTAATAACTTGTGGAATTATATCTTTATTAGGTTTAGATTCTTAAATTTGTACAATCTAAAACTTACGATAATGATGATTCAGCAAGAATATTCAGAATAGTAAGTACTGTTTCAAGCGGTGTTTTTTATATAAATATTATGATGGCATGCTTACAATATTAGTTCTCCTTGAAAGTAAAAGTTAGCATTTGACATCATTGCAAATGACACATACTTTCAACGAGAACAACAAATAGGTGGTAGGCGGACTAATGGTGTAACCCAGTAAGTGTATCCACACGTTTCGGGATCAGAGTCGAATAGCCGTCATAGTGTTAGGGACTGATGTCAGTCATGAGTTTCTTATTCCAGTTGCTATCATTTATCAGGTGGGGGCAAGAGGCATCATATGTCGTGCTAGGGTAAAATATAAATAAATAAAAGACCAATGTTGTGCCAGTCCTAAACTTATTATGTCAATGTGTATATTATTATTTATTTCGGCAAAAAAACTTCAACAAAGCGAATCCATAACATCATCTCGGCATTTCCCATTATTCGGGGAATGATAATATGATTATTGTTTTGCAAGTTTTGTGATGATTAATAATCGAATGTCACGAATAATGAAGTGTTTTAAGGAACCTTTTTTATGAATTACAATTTGGGGAACCGTCTTCATCCATCTGCTTTTAATAAAACAATATGTATCGTTCTGTTTAACACAATTGTACATACAGTTTTTATTTCTAACTAGCTGTTTGACCCGGCTGCGCCCGTTTGGTTAGCTGGTAAATGGCTTGTGTATTTTAGTTCAAATATATTTTCTCGCCAAGCCGTCTGGCCAGCATGTCGAGTGTAGGCCAAATTCTCCAGATATATGTTCTGAAAGGCCCATCGCCAGCAGTGGGGGTCTGGGACGCTGTTGCTTGCCAGCTGGCCAGACGGCTTGGCGAGAAATGATGCCAATTTTTAATGACAATTTATTAACGATTCCACAAGTTAGATATAAGTGGAACCGGGACCGAGGCACGGGAACGGTGGTTTTGTAAATCTATGACAAATGTACGTAAGAAAAGTGTATTTCTCACTGGTACATGCCGGGGGGGTTTGAATTGAACCGACTTTTGTAGGATTTAAGGAACGCGTTCTTACAACCGAGCCACCACCGCGCCAAATACATGATATGACAAATACATTAATGAAATTATTATATCCCGACCAGACATAATTACATTTTATTTTATTTATTTATTTCTCTGTCATTTGCAGTAGAAACATAGTGCGCTCTTTGTCCATACATCGCCGAAGACGGCACAATACCATACAAATTAATTCACGCCTATAATGCGTTGAACTACATATAAGACCCGGGCATACAGGCCCGGCTTAGCCTGACTGAAGATAATTTTTGTAAAGTGTAGGTTTCAGATTTGGTAATACTGCTCTGATTTTGATCAGTAGTCTAATCAAGCAGGTAGCGAGAGGTCGACGATCGCGCAAAAGTTTACTCACGTAATTCTTTCTCTCTCTATTTCGTCTCTCGGCTGTGGGCGAGATCAATTAATAATAACACTCCCCAGCCTTTAGGATCGATATCGCGATTTACAGACGCGAGCTTATTCCCCATGCAGCGGTGTTTTGGTTTTCGGATAATGATTTTTATTTTAATAAATAAGTGACCTTTTCCGACACCTGAAGCCTAAAAAACCCAATTACACGCGGCATATACTCGTACATATATCTTGCAAATTGACAAATCAAATTAAAAAAAATATTCGTGGTTTTTCGGTACATAGTTCTCAGGTTAGGGTGAGCATGCAAAAAAACGAACCACATGTGGTGTACGAATTGATAACAATAACAAATCCAATTCTAAAAATAGTAACAAACATAACAACAACTTAAACATGCATTTTACAATTTATATAAAACTGAAATGTGTAACACAAAATGTGAGCAAAAGAGAAATGTTCAAAAATACTCGTAATAATAAATAAAAATAATAACAATTCAATTTATATATTCGTTGTCTGAATGTCCTAATGGTTTAACTGTCTACAGAATATCTAACAGCATTAACAGCCAATTTCTCTAACGTATTTTTGGTACTTAATTATTTCTTAAGTAATAATTAACAGGTTTATTTTTACTTAAGTAATAATTAAGTACCAAACATACGTTCGAGAAACTGGCTGTGTCCGCCCCTTTGTACTTAGTGCATTTCGTAGATTGTTTTATTTGCCCGATCCTTATATGAAAGTCAATGTCTATTAGAATAAATTTTAATTTGGTCCATTGCTTTCTTCGACACGCTCTCGCCTTTATAATATTGATGATTCGTTGTTTTGCTTTTTATAACAATTTACATCATCTTTTTATTTGTCGGTCGATCAATTGTTTGATAGATTGTACTTTACAACAAGTGACATTTAATAAATATCATAGCGTCATCGGTTCCGGGTTTAATGCCTATACGCAAAAAAAAAAGTTATAAAATTATTTTTTTAGAGTCTGGTATACCTACTGTTAGAATATTAATTGCGAAATCATCGATAATGGTTATTCAATTGATTTGAGACTACAACGCTTCTGGTTGAGGTTCGGGAACGTCACTACGACCGACGCGAGACGGCTGTCACTTTTTGCCGTTTTGCGCTTTGATTGAAGTTGTAAAGTATTTTGTTAAATATATCTACTTATTATATTCATAAACCTGTTTTATTTATTACTACCTACTGGAGACTTGTCATGATGAACCTACCTAAAGTAAATTGGCTAAATGTGAATTCACTTCTTTATTATAGCGTGGTTTCTGACAAGAAGCGTACAAAATTTGAGAAATATCGTAAATAAATTCAATAAATTATTGCGTCCCGATCATTAATCGAACCAGGTACCATCACTAAATTCTAATAATTATTTATATTGTCACATTTTTTATTGAAGTAAATGAATATAACTTTAAATACACAATTATGTAGTATTGAAGTAATATACAATCAAAACTTATTTTAATAATTTAATAAATAGGTAATTTTTATTCTAGATTGAAGTAATGTACAATGATTAAAAAAAACAACTAAATTAATAAATAAATTGAAAACCTAATCTTTTAAAATATATAAACTAGGTAAAATAAAAAACTAATTAATAATTAAAAATACAACTAAAATTTGCTCCAAATCGCTGTCAATGGGGGAAAGTGCCAAGGAAAGTTGCCACGTTGAATGGCAATGCCAATTATTAGTTAGTCACATTTAGGATAAAAAACTTCTACGTTTCACAAAAACTATAAATAATCAAGTGCCTAATAAAAATGCAACTTTAACATAAAAAAAAAACAATAAAGATTTAAAAGTAAAAAAAAACCTAATTAATTTACAAATCCAGAAAGACTTACAGTGCTCATCAGTTATTGCGTGTCTTTTAGATGCATTAAAAAGATCAATATCCTTGTCAAGATTATTAAAGAGCTCAACTGCACTGATGAAAAACGCGTTAAGTTCATAATTGGTGCTCAAACTAAGGATTAGTTGGAGTAGACACTTCTTAGTGTTACTACGGTACTTGTCAGCATTGGGATTCGATCTTGCGACTTTTGGATAATCATTCCGCGTCACATACCATTCGGTTAAATGGTAAAAAAACAAGCAGAATTTTATTTTATGAAACATGAAATATAGCGGTCATTTGGGTGTTTTTAATGAAATCTTTACTCGAAGGCGGACCAGCCACGCCCAGGGTTGCCAGCCTGCCAATTATCCACTTAACTACATCACTTCTGTACACAAAAATCCCAGATTAATCATGGATTTTTTGTTTCAAACATTTAGTTTTGAAATCAAATATTTGTTGTATATTTTGGTTTGTTAAAAATATTTGCAAGATACCAAAAAAGTAATTAACATACCTTTCATTTTCAAACCTATTTTCTATGTTACCTTTTTTTCTCTACGGAGTTTTTTTTAGCTGATCACAATATTATACGCAAGACGCTTTTACATACAATGGTTTGTAAAACAATAATCCTCGCTCAAGGATCTTAACAGAATGTTGAACGGCATAAAAGTGGCTTCCCAGCATGTTGGTCTCGGGATGAACCTGGACAAGACCAAGGTCATGTTCAATGACCATGTGAAGCCGAGACCAATCGCGTGGGAAATGCCACTCTCGAAGTTGGGCAGACTATTCAGCTAGGCGCTGCCAACATCAGCAAAGAAGCCGACAGACGCATTCAGCTTAAGCGGCATTCGGGAAACTTCGGCACATCGTCTCATCGTCCATACCGCAGTTTAACCAGTGCGTTCTTCCCGAATTATCGTACGGGGCAGAGACGTGGATACTGACAGTGGGACTGGTCACAAATTCAAGGTCGCTCAGCCAGCTATGGAGAGATTTATGCTTGGTGAACAGAATTCGAAACGTTGGCAAGCTGAAGTGGCAATGGGCCGGACACAACTGTCGCAAAACCGACGACCGGGCACCGACGATGGGGTTCTGAGTGGAGACCACGTACGAGAAGACCCATCGTGACGACCCTCCGACAGATGAATGGATGACCTAGAGAAGGTCGCTGGTAGGGGTTGGATGAAAGTTGCAAAATAGCACGTGCAGTGGCGAGCCTTGGAAGCCTACATCTATCAGTGGAGAGACACAGGCTGATGACGATGAGGAAATAATAATAATAATTTAGGTTTGTTGAATATTTTATTCGAAGTAAATTAATATATTCGTACATTAAATATAAATTAAAAGCTACCTAAATAATAAAATTCGAAGAAGATACAAAAATATTAAAATAAAATAGATTAAAAAACTATTTATAAATAAAACTAAACTAAAAATACCTATGAAATTAAAACTATTCTATAAAATAAACTAAGGGCTTACCACCAGAGAGGGTACCTACAACGCTCGCCGCATTTCCTCGTTGAATTATAATGGAAATATTCTGTTTTAGGTAGTTGTGGCATTTGGGGTCGCCACACTCTTGAAAAATTAGTTTACCCAGCTCTTTTACGAATTTGTGGATATCAAGAGAATATACCCCCATTGTTTCAACCCCAAACGCCACAAAGTTATAACTTTGTTTAATGCTATTATATTTTATGTGCTTTTTGAATTCGGCTGTATGAGCAGCTGAACCGGCTTTTTTTGATGTACAGGAAAAGTGGCAAGCGGCAAACGTATCCACACAGGTAGCATCCCAAACAAAACATCTTCCCTCACTCCATGGTACAAGAGACATACCATCAGGCCTTTTATCATCCATACTTCTCTTTATAAAATCATTTAGGGCTTGGTGTCTAGAGAATCTGCCTGCGCTCCTTTGACAACTTAGCCCGTGTAGACCCATTTCATTAACTTGGGAACCACACCTGCATATGTGAGGCTGACATATCTTTGAGCCAAGGCGTAATGAAACTGCTATTCTTAAACTGTCCTTATCCAGGAGTTTACCAAGAATTAATTTAAGTTTAGAGTGTGTTCATCATATATTTCAATCACAGTCGGATAGTTTTTATTAAATTTTAAATTCACCAGTGAATAAAATGCGATTATGCACTCCCCCGGCGCAATCATCGTCTAATTCCGTATTCGCGGCTTACAATAATGATAAACGACAACTTTTATTAATTCTATCTCACCGGATTAGAGGGTCAATACGGTGGCAGGAAGAGGCGGGAAAAACAAACGCATTTCATCACGGGACTTGCAGCTGGGGGAATCGAAACTAGGGTTGGCATCATTGGCAGTAGTTCCGAAATAAAAAATAAAAAATTGTATATGACAATATCCTGCTACAGTCCGCGCTGGCTGGTGGGTTATGACACTAAGGCTAAGTTGTAAGAAATCGAAATCTCTGTATTTGCAACGATTAAAGTTAAAAATAGGTCATCTGCCGGCTGACCTTCAAAATTAATCTGGTACCTGGTGCAACCCAGCCTAAGATGTTATTATTATTTTTATACTAGCACGACATGTGACCCTGCGCCCACCTGATGGTAAGTGGCGCGCAGGGTCCATGAATGTTAGCAACTGGAATCAGACCCTTATGTCCGACATCAGTTCCTAACACTATGCCGGCTTGACTAGATGCCTTTTCACACTTCGCTTGAAGGACTCCAGGTTATAGGAAAGTAGAAACACAGAGGCTGGAAGAGCATTCCACATCTTTATTGTGCGACAGATGTATGAGTCACCAAATTTATAGGTACGCGAAGGGATAGTGACTACGGTATGTGGGTGCATATTCTGACCTGTGCGTGTGGTTCGGTTGCGGAATGGAGAGGAAGGAATTAGGTTATAGAGCTCTTCAGAGCACTCCCCATAGTATAGCCGGTAGAACACGCTCAGAGAAGCTACATCTCGGCGAAGCTGCAGGGATTCGAGAGTTCCAGATATAGTGGCATCGTCCACAATTCGAACAGCTCGCCTCTGTAGGACATTGAGAGCATCTGTGAGGTACTTGGCTGAACCATCCCAAAGGTGTGAACAGTATTCCACGCATGATCTAATCTGTGCTTTGTACAGCAACAGTCTGATTGATGGCGGGAAAAACCGCTTTACCTTGTTCAGTATAATCCAGTCAAATACGGATTCAAGTCTCTGTAATTGTATCGATTAAATTAAAAAATTGCGTCAAATTCTGATTGAATGTGGTACATTTGACGCTATGTGGTTTTTGTGCAACCCAGTCTAACACTTTTCACAGTAATACGACTGTCACATACTTAGGCCTAGTTGCACCAAAATTAAGACCAGTAATTGTAACGATTAAAGTTAAAACTGGCGTAGAAAATATTAGTTTTATATAATTTCTTTGTATATGTATGGTACCAATAAGAAAACTCAATAAACGTTATTATTATTATTATTATATTGAAGGTTAGCCGTCAGCTGGTACGTCACAATTGCTGAGACTTCGTTTAGGAAGTTACTGCAATTTATATCGGTACCCATATGGATCTTTAGTTAAGAAATATGCCAAGGATGAATTAAATAATTGCCTCCGTGGTCTAGCGGTTACGTCCGTGGATTTAGACACAGAGGTTCCTGGTCGGGACACAAAACACACAGTTTAGTACGCTGGAGACATCGACGAGCTTGCCACTTGTCATGATTGGCCTATAGTAAAGTTGGCTAAATGTGAATCCGCTTATTTATAAGCGTGGTTTCTGACCACTCCGGAAGGGAAACGGTCGTAATGATGATACTATGAATTAAATAATCAACCCTTTATAACGTAATAAAAAATTAACCTATTAATTAATTATTTTATTTCGACAACCCTAAACCGAGAAAATCTTATGTCAACAAGGATAGGGGTTTTAAATCCGCCTCTAGGGATGCATTTGTTTTTAATAAACGCCTGGTCTACGACTTAACGCGATCATCTTTTATACGTTTTTGGACGAGTTAATAAATCAGAATTAAAACATAATTTTATTCATTTATTTATTCAAAGCGAACAGCAGGCGTATTCCATTACTTAAACGCAAACGTTACGTTGTAAAAATAATGGATTCCATTTTTACTCTCACTTTTAGCCAGAGTTTTGCCGATCATAACCGAGGTCACGTCAAAATAACATTTACCACTAGTAGGTACAGATATAGTTAGAGAATACAATCCCGGGATTACAGAATTTTTAATGTGTTTCTTACTTGGTAAAATATATAAATTGAAGCTTAAAAATTGGTCACTGATGACGCCGCTCCAAAGAGAGGCGAAATATTTGGCAATAAAATTTTTAAGCTTCAATTTATATATTTTACCAAGTAAGAAACACATCTAACACATTTTATTTGTTGCAGATAAGAATTTTTAATGTGTAATCCCGGGATCCCGGGGCTATCCCGGTATTAGACTATTTGTTTTATATTATTGGGCTCTAATGAAGAAAAAAAAGAGTAATTTCCTATTTAAATATTTTAAAATGAACGTTTTCGAAACGAAATCATTATTTGTCGAATGTATTTTACTTGACGCTTTAGGCCTAAGATCTAGAATAATAAGTATCTTGTGATACTTGGTCCTAGCTTTAAGCGCTTTTTTTTCACTTTAAAAATCGTTCGACTTGGGCAACCTTCATACATTTTAAGCAAAATTGAAAGCAAGTGGAAAAAAGTAGTAGAAACGAGTATGCCATTTTTAATTGCATTTTACACGGACAGTTTCCGTTATTTAAGTGATTCCATTATAAAACGTTTGCGCTTGAGTAATAAAATAGGGCTGCTGGGCCTGTAATTGAAACCTTCCTCAAGAATTAAGTCTCTCTTAATGTAGTATCTGCCATTGGCAGACTTGTTAGATAGCAACACAAAGTATTCAACTATAAATCAATCATAAAATCATCTCGTAGTCGTCCGGCCATTATCAACTACAAGTACATTGGCCAGTACAGATATATCTCCTATTGTATCCGAGTTATCAAAAAGATGTACAGTCACACTAAAAAAATAGTTTATTTGATTAATTTTATATAAAGAACAAACGTCTAGTTTAGTTAGTAAGTACTGTAAAATAAAACTACTTTATGGGTTTAAATATTTTAGGAATTTATTAACGTTATTTCGCCCGCAAAAACCAAGTACAAGGCGGGCGACCGGCAGAGTTTTTCGTTGTTGTTTGTGTCCTCTTCGCCCGATGGATCATGAATGTGGTAATAGGGAAGGCAAAGGGTCTAGCCCATACAACCAAGTCTGACGTAATATATCTTTCTTTTTTATGAGAATTAGGTTATCATCAAATTCCAGATGTATAGATCCACTCGCGGTATTTTAGCCCAAACACGTCGGGTACAATATGGGAGTTAACAGCGCGGTTTTCAATAATTATTCACATTGTAGCACATTATTAAACAAAACAACACCACTTTTGACTAACAATATCCACAGTAAATTAATTTACAAAACAAAAACTTGCATCCTGGCAAAATGGCGCGAACCCCTTTTGTTTCTCTTTTCCGATAGATGATGAATGAGGTGATAGGGATGGCTATATGTATATCGTAATATATATATATATATATTATATGTTAATTAATATTATCAAATTCCAGATGTTGCAGAATTTGATACTTTTTTTGGAGTTACCCGCGGCATTATCGCCCGAACACGTCGAGTATAATACGGAAACAGCGCGGGAAAACAGCAAAAAATAATCTGTAATTTGTGTTTAAGAAAAATGGAGACAGCAGTCCCGCAAATTAAGAAATGCTGATAAGCTTTATATTCCTAAAATTAGGGTTAAAAAAACAAATAAAAGTTTTGTTAATAATAGTATTGACTATATAATAAATTAACAAAACCTTTTACAGAATTAGGGGAAACAAAATTTAAAAGTTGTTTAAAGAAAATTTGGCCGATAGCTTGGTGAACGTCGTTCGAGAAGTGGGTTGCAAATATTTTCAGCCGAAGCGAGGAGGAGGCGGGAACACTGCGGTGGCATCGCCAAATAGAGACCTTAATAAGAAAGTCAAGAGGCTGATACGAAGAGACTTACTAATACAAAAGCTATTGAAGAGGCGATACAGAAAAATAAAGGCTCAAAAGTACTCTGTCAGTCTTGTCTCTTAGGCGCAGCCAGCTGATGAAACTTGAAACCGCAGATAAAAAAAAGATACTTTGACTTTGGGCGCGGGCGGTGGTGGCTCGGTTGAAGGAACGCGTTCCTTAAATCCTACTTACAAAGGTCGGTTCAGACCCACCCGGCATGTACCAATGAGAAATACACTTTTCTTACGTACAATTGTCATAGATTTACAACATCACCGTACCCGTGCCTCGGAGAGCACGTTAAGCCGTCGGTCCCGGTTCCACCAATACCAACTTGTGAAATTGTTAATAAATTGTTATAAAAAAAATGACATCATATCCTCGCGAAGCCGTCTGGCCAGCGTGGCGAGTGTAGGCCAAATTCTCCAGATATATGTACTGCAAGGCCCATCTCCAGCAGTGGAGGTCTAGGACGCTGTGTTCTAGGGGCTGTAATGAACAAAAAATAGCTTTTAACTAACTATATTCACAGTAAAGTAAATTACAAAAAAAACATGTCCGTGCGAAGAACTCTCCAATATCCCTCGAGTAGTGTTGTAATCTCCGATCAATTGAATTACCATTATCGATGGCTTCGAACATACTCTAACAGTACCTACTTCTAATTAAAGATAAGGAAGCTAAGGTGAATTAACTGCCTTCAGATAGGTTGATATTTTTTTAAATTTATTATTTTATTATTCGATAATATGTGCATGCACTAATTAGAAAATTAATCAACGTGACATTAATTACCTAATAATTACAATAGGATTTATTATTATTATTATTGTAATAATTAAGTGGCACGTTTGTAAAAAGGCTTTCCTTAAAATTCAAGCAAGTTCACTTTCAAATCTCGGCTAATCGTACAAATGAGAAATACACTTTCGTCATAGATTTACAACAGTACCGTTCCCGTGCGTCGGAAAGCACGTCAAGCCGTCGGTCCCGGTTCCACTAATACCAACTTAGTAGGTACATAGGTAATGACAGTATTCTGGTAGGTAGGTATTCAAATAATAGAATTAACCGCATTCCTCGTCACGCGGCTCTCAACGATACGGGTATGTGGGTGCATATTCTGACCTATACGTTTGGTTCCAGACAGCAGCCAATAAATGCCAAATATCTACTTGCCAGAATACTAAATGGTCTATCTCAAGAAATAAGAATAAAAAACTTTCCTAAGCGTCATATAAAAACAAAATTAAGAAAGAACTACTCAAACCACTGAGTAGCAAAATCGATAGATTGCTTGTGTAAAAATAGTGTGCGATTAGAAAGATACAACCTATATTATTTTTTGTTATTTAACTGCTACATAAACTATTATAGTTGTATTTTATTTGATTTAGTTTGGCAGAATAATGTTGTATTTAAATGTTAAAAAAAAAATCGCCATAATGATAGATTAGTCTTTTAATAACATTAAATAATATACAACATTATTTATACCCAAGTCACGAACCTAAGTTTATTTATTATTCAGTCCATTGAAGTTTCATTAGTGTTCTTATCTAGTAAGTTAATAGTTTATTGTTTTGTTGACAAGTGTACTTACATCTGTGAGTGATAAGTGAAATCATTGCGCCAATTTGTGAAGATATCTGAGTGTTATATTGTAGACAGTACGCAGATCTCAGTCGATGTCTCATATCGTGAGGTGAGTTTAGTTTCTTATACTAAATATTAACTCCGTATTGGCTATTAAAATAATATTATTATTAATAGAAGTGATCTAAGTAACAATTAATTTAAACTGAGTTATATCATTTATTGACTTCCTTATTAACCAAATTAGTTCGTGCAAAAATTTAAGACAATTGAACTTTCAGTATTTATTTTAAACAAAAAATGTTGGTGAAAACGTAATCCAAATTACTATAATGCTACTTGGATTATTTCACTGTTGATTTAACCACAGTGCACAAATAGTCCATGTCCGTTATTGTCATTGGACTACTATAACAGAACTATTGAATAACCTAGATAGTCTTCTCAACTTATGCATTTGAGATGTATTTGGCCTGCGTAAGTATGATGAATTCAATTTTGTATTCAATTAAAGTGGCTTAATATCCGTTTTCACAGACATCTGCACCTTCTTTCCTTCCTGTATGGCGTTCTCAATAACCCTAAACCTGAAAGATCGTTTCCAATTTCTGTGCGGTTTGCACAGCGTTCTCTTCGGCCTTCTCAAAACAATCAACTATCTATACCACTACACAATTCCAGCAGATATTCAGATTTTCTCACTGTCTCGGCTGCTCAGCAGTGAAGTAAACTTCCGAGACAGGCTCCTTTTATCTCCATCTTTAAAAACTCGGTCAAGCTCTAAAATAATAATTATTTTATATATTATGTATATTTTTGTATACTATTGATATATATTCTATAAGACATTTATTTATTTCATACAAAACCTTAAATTAAATAATAATATTACAACAAAATCTAAATTTAAACTAAAAATAATAATAAATAATAATACATAGAAAATAAAAATTAAATACTTACAAAAAAATATATAAAAATAGCTCCTCCAAATCGCTGTCTTGTGGCATGGTGCCCAAAATACTAGCAACATTTCCCCTTTGAATTATGAAAAGTATTTGTTTATATTTATATATCTATTTATGAATTGTTGTTGTTAGCTGTGTAGAAAATGCCTACGGCATTAATCCTGCCCTTGTACAATACTTTTGTTAACAATGTGGAACATTATTATTATTCTTCAATAGATACACAATACTGCTTAGAGTAGGGCTATGCTTCATCATTACCTAGAACACAGAGTACTAGACCTCCACAGTTGGAGATGGGCCTTCCAGAAATTTCCGGAGAATTCGTCCTACAATCGCTACGCCTGGTCAGATCGCTTTCGAGGGTTTAATATATTTTTATAAGTTGGTAGGTATTAGAGGAACAGAGACCCTACGGCTTCACATTCTCTCCGAGGCACGGAAACGATATATTATATCTAAGTAGGTACATGTTAACGTGGATATTTCTCACATTTTTTCAAATAAGAAAATTCATTTTTCAGGTGCAGAATAGACTGAGAAGAAAAGCAGATTCAAAATGCGTTACATCAAAATAGGCTTTGTGATAGCGGGCATCTTAATAATGACAAGCGTCTTACTCGCCAGCCTCGTATCCGCTATTCCTTCTGAATCCACCACAACAGGACTCACTTTTGATGACGCAGACATTTACAACAGAGTTTTAATGACTACCGCTGATTCCTGCTCTCCTTTAGTAATAGCTCATAGAGGAGCCAGTGGCTATGTACCTGAACACACTTTGGGCTCGTACGCGTTAGCAATCACAATGGGCGCAGACTACATTGAACCAGATCTAGTGATGACGAAGGATGGCCACATGGTAGCCAGACATGACAATGAACTATCAGCTACAACAGATATAGAAAGTAAAACAGAGTTCGCTGACCGCAAGGACACTCGGCAAATAGACGGTAACACCTTAACCGGATGGTTTACAGAAGACTTTACTCTGGCAGAATTAAAAACCCTACGAGCAAAGGAAAGAATACCAGATATAAGACCAGGAAATGCACGAATAGACAATGCGTTTGAAATTCCAACATTCCAAGAAATCATAGACTTGGTCAAAAGCATGGAGATCAGCCAACGTCGCGCTATTGGTATATACCCTGAGATTAAACACAGTACGCACTTTAAAGGTAAAGGTCTTCCAATGGAGCGAGTTCTGGTCGAAATATTCAACCTAAATGGGTACTCAAGTAACAGAGATCCAGTTTACATTCAATCATTTGAAGTGACCAATTTAAAGGAACTAAAGAACATGACGAGCTTGCGTCTTCTTCAACTATATGATGAGCCCTTAAGACAGCCTTATGACCAGAATAAGCAAGGAACGCCACTAACTTACGGGGATATGGCTACAGCTGAAGGACTTCTCAAAGTTGCAAAATATGCATACGCTGTTGGACCTGACAAGTCGTATATTATACCTAGAGATTCTAATAACAATTTAGGAAAACCAACAAGTTTTGTTAATCATGCACATTCTGCTGGATTAAAGGTCCATCCGTATACTTTCCGAGCTGAAAATACTTTCTTGCCTGAAGAGTTTCGATTAAATACTAAAAATAAAATAGGAAACCTTACGGGGGAAATTCTTGCTTATGTGGAAGCAGGAATAGACGGTTTGTTTTCTGATCAGCCGGATATACCTGTGAAATTTAGGGGAAATCGATGTGTCAATAAGTAGATATATATTTATGTTTAAAATAATAAGTCTATGTATAACCTAAGTATTATCTATTATCATTATTATTATTACAATAACGGCTGAAAATGTGAAGGAAGAAAGTTAAAATGTATAACAATAAGTTCGACTGTAAAAAATAAATGAAATCTCAATCAAACAATTGGTTTTATTATTTTTAACATGTAGATAAGTTATTAACTGATTGATAAGAAAAAATACATGATTAGGATAATTAATAAATAGATGGAAACGTGTTTATCATTGTATTTTCATCTTTTCGGTGTGCTAATATATTGCCCATTATATTTAGATAAGCGAATCATTATCTTTGTATATTATTACATCCTGTTTACCTTTTCAATCAGTATTTTCTTAATATTCATAGTAAGGACTTCATCATCAAAATGAAGTGTACATTACTATTTATTACGAGTGCCGTTGTTCTCATTGAGTCTTCAGCAACAAAGTTTTGTTCTCCACTTGTAGTAGCCCATCGTGGAGCCAGCGGATATGCCCCAGAACATACTTTAGGCGCTTACGCTCTAGCGATAACTATGGGAGCAGATTTCGTAGAACCAGATCTAGTGATGACCAAAGACGGACATCTAATAGCTAGGCACGAGAACGAGCTAAGCAAGACAACTGATGTTGCAGAGAAACCAGAATTTGCCGATCGACGAACAACAAAAACAATAGACGGGAGAACAACAACTGACTGGTTTACCGAAGACTTCACTCTGATGGAGATCAAAACACTGCGCTCGAAGGAATCAAACCCAACAGCTCGCCCAGGTAATGCTCGCATGGATGGAGCATTCCAAATTGTCACAATGGAAGAAATAATCGGCCTTGTTAAAAGTATGGAAATAAGTGAACGTCGTACCATAGGATTGTACCCGGAGATAAAACACAGCACTTATTTTAAACAACTCGGTCTACCCATGGAAGAAGCCTTAGTAGCAATATTACACCGGAACCGCTACCATGGACCTCAAGCTCCAGTGTTCATTCAATCGTTTGAGATCACCAACTTGCAAGAGTTAAGAAAAATTACAGACATACCTTTGGTTCAACTGATTTCTGGAAATCCATTGAGTCGACCATATGACCAAGTTGTATTGGGCACCACGCTGACATACGGCAGGATGGCATCAGCTGAGGGTCTTATAGAAATAGCTAAATATGCTAAAGGAGTTGGTCCAGACAAAAGGTATATTATCCCCCGTACGTTATCGAACAGCCTGGGAGAGCCTACCAGTTTCGTGTCAGATGCCCACGCTGCCGGCCTTGTCGTACATCCTTATACTTTCCGCTCTGAAAACATTTATTTACCTGTGGAATTCCGAAGTGAAGACTCAAGCCGAGATGCAATAGGTGATCTGGAAGGAAAACTTGAACATTTTCTAAATGCCGGTATCGATGGTCTTTTTGTTGATCAACCTGATATTCTAGTTCGTATGAGAAAACAGTGCAGAAACTAATGATAGTGTTAGTTATGCTTACAATGAAACTGCTTAATTCAGGATTGTGAAAGTGATATTTAGTTTATGTCAGCCAAGTTTAATAAAATATAGTCAGAAGGAGTATGGAACAAATAATCGATCTTAAAGTTAATATTAAGTGATATTTAACAGTAACTTTATGAACTTTAAACAACTCGCCCTAAGAAAGAATTACTTATAGGTTGTATACTTTGCTTCATCGTAGCCAGGATGTATGCCTGTTTCTTAGCCATTCCAATATAAATATAAAAAAATACTGTCAAAATTTTGGCAGGTTATGTTTTGCTTGTTTCGATTCGTTGTGTAAAATAAATAAATTAGAAAAAATATAGAAATGTGAACCGCAATTCTAATAATATTATTACAATGATTAGGCAACATTTAAAGTTTAAAACCATCATTGGACTTCTGTGTGCGTTAGTTTTAAGTAAGTAAAAAATAACCAATTATTTTAACCTATTATGTTTTTATGATAAAACGACTTGTTATATATCGTTTTTCTTACTGTACTACTTACACTATTTGCTCTCTTATTGGAGAACATCACGAAGAAGAAGAATTAACATATTTTAATACATTTTGCTTTTATAACACTAAACCGGATGATTAGCATATTTCCTTCGTCATTGTAATTGTAACAAAAGAATTTAACATAAAACAGTACATAAACACAACAGTTTTATTAATTAAAGTTATATATATTTATTTCAATTATTAATCAAATTAATGTTTGTGTTAGCTAACCCTAGTGTTAGCACTGATAAGAACAAAAATTATACTGATAATATGCACCGAAAGGCTCCTAAACTCTCAGTGTATTATAGTTTGGACCTATATCTACTATATAATATAATAGATATTATTTTGCAATAATACACTTACCATCCACAATTCTACTACTGTTCCTACCCAACCAAATACTGATGATTCTGTTAATGCTATCTTATTATTATTATTATTATTAATTGATAGGCAAACAGCGCATTGCTGATATGCATCAAGCACTGGTGTAGAGTTTATTAAATTGTCAATTATCACCATATTCTATTTTGATTGTCACTAGCCACTTGTCCAGTTTGTTTTTAAAAGTGTTTACAGTTGAGGACTTTAATATGTCTTCTGGTATTTTGTTCCACATATTTACAACTCTGTTATTCATGTTATTTATATCTGTCATTCTATATTTGTATTGCTGGATTTTCTCATTAGCTTCATTCTTGGAAACTCTTTCCATTAATGTATTGACGGCAGACCTGCTTAGGCCCAATTCTTTCAGTAAGTGGTGCAAACTCCTTTCGCACCTATTTCCACTGCGAAAAGCTGATTCTTGAAACCATTCCTGATCTTTTCTTCTGTGAGATCTTAATATTTATCCAACTTCATGTTGTGGTCTTTTCAATAACTTGTAATTGGGTTGGTGAAGGTAATTGTGCCCATATCTTTAGATAGGACTATTTGCTAGTTAACAGACAATATGCAATTTTAATTTCAGAATAATTCTCAAATTATTTGCTGTCTAGTACCTGCCTAAAAATAAATTATGTTAGTAAATAAAACCAATTATTATTATTTTTATTGAACATTAAGGTAAAGGAAAATATGGGACACGTTGTGAGGAAATTCCAAACCTGAAACGAGAAACTGGTTTTATCCACTAACCGCACTATGGCAGCGTGTTGGATGATAGAGGCCCCTGCTCAACATAGATATTATGGGTCGATAATAATGAAATATTTTTCTTTAACCAATTAGGCACTTAGTTTTTGTAGACTAGTATAGTTGGTGGTAATCCGGAGACACTGTACTGCTTTTCTCTCCCCTACACAAAATGGACCCAGCATCCACACAGTGAAGCTAATACTTACAATATGCTAAGAAATATATCTTCATGAAATATCATCCCCTAGACCTTCAATGTTGGTGATGGGCCTTCCAAAAAATTTTTGGAGAATTTGGTCTACTTTGCTACACTGGCGGAAATATACCAAATACCATTTCATTATTTTAGTAATATGCAGTTTTTTTTAATGTAAGATTTTTAGTAGTTAGATTTTTTTATATTTCTATTATTTTAAATGTATTATGTAATACTGTATGCATACTTTGTTGATGAACCTTATTAAATAAATAAACTGGTCTGGAATTTAAAAAGTTTTCATTTGTAGTTTTACTTCGAATGTTCATGGGATAATGCAATTCTTATTTTTTTCATTATCTGCAGCACTTTTAATAGTGATTTTGAGAAAAGACCAAGTTGAAGATGATACCAAATATAGAAAAAATATACAAAAAGAATATTTGAATGATGTACAAAAAATGGATACCTTAAATAGTTTAAATAATGAAGATACTATTGCAATAAGAACAGCACTATTAGAAGCCAAAGCCAAAATAGAAGAACTACAAAAAAAAGTTGCAATTTTAGAAGGACGAGTGCCAGAAAAACATCCCGATGTAAGATATTTGGGGTATAAAGATAGGAATAGAATATTGGTAAGCCTATTTCATAGTATTAATTAATAGTAAAAAAATGTTCTCCATTCTCTAGAAATTTTTGAAAGGCCTATCTTTAACATTGGAGGTCTAAAACAGGGGCTGTGATGATTTGGTGTGAACAAATTTTATAAAAACTAGCATAGATTTGGAAGTGCTGGGCTCGATTCCTGGCTGAAAACTCATTTTTTTTCTTTTTTAAAAACATTGAGTTTTGAACGATGGAAACATCAACAAGCTAGTTACTTCTTATAATGTGAATTATTATTTTTTTACTGAGCATTATATGTGACACCTTATGGTATGCGAGGTTTAAGAATAGAAGCAACTGAACTTAGCCACAGACAACGAACATCAGTCCTTACCATTACATACTCACACATTTCACACTTGGCTTAAAGGACTCCAGGCTGAATGAGCAAACACAAAAACTGGGAAAGCATTCCACATCGTAAGTTTGCGACAGTTTCTAAGTCTCCTTATATGTACATATAGGAAAGTGGAATACAGTTTATTTTGGCCTGTGCATGTAGTTCGGTTGTTAATATACAAAACTTGAAAAGTGCGAATTGAATTTGCTCCTTAAAAAGTTTCTAACCACACTGCAAGGGATTACGGTCGTGCTGATACTTATATTTTTATATTAGCACGACATGTGACCTTGCGACCACCTGATGGTAAGTGCCGTGAAGGTCCAAGAATGTTACCAACTGAAATCAGACACTCATGACTGATATCAGTCCCTAACACTATTCCGGCTTTACTGGATGCTTCTTAATACTTCACTTGAAGGACTTGTAATAGGAAAGTGGAAACACAGAGGCTGGAAGAGCATTCCACATAAAAAAGTATAAAGTAAAGTATCATCACAACTGTTTCCCTTCCGGGGTGGTCAGAAACCACGCTTATGAATAAGCAGATTCACATTTAGCCAACTTTTTTATAGGCCAATCATGACAGGTGGCAAGCTCGTCGATGTCTCCAGCGTACCTATTAAATATAAATTTAATTTATTTATTTAAATTAATAAATATTATTGTGTCCCGACCAGGAATCGAACCCCGTACCTCCGAGTCTAAATCCACGGGACTTAACCGCTAGACCATGGAGGCAGGCATTCCACACCTTTATATTCATATACTTTTATGATTGAATATATGATTGGTTCACAATGCTTTACCAAAAACTGCTTTTAGCTTTTTATCATTTATTTACCTAGAAGACTCTCGCAACCCCGGATCACAATTATTGTTATATATTTTTTTATATATAAGATATTCTTTTAAGTATTCAAAATTATATTTTACAGGTGACAGGCGGTGCTGGGTTTGTGGGTTCCCACCTAGTGGATGTGCTAATGATCCAGGGCCACGAGGTCATTGTGGTGGACAACTTCTTCACGGGGAGGAAGAGGAATGTGGAACACTGGCTCGGACATAGGAACTTTGAGCTTATACATCATGATATTGTCAACCCACTCTATATTGAGGTTAGGAATAAATAGCTTTAGTTCTTTTTACCTTTATATCTAATACCTAGCTGTGTTTTTCACAATATTGTTTTAAAATAGTGTTTGCTTGTAAAATCTATTGTTAATAAAACTCTAATTCTACCGACTACTGGTTCAAGTCTTGGGGCTATTGCATTAGTCATCGGTTGCTTGACATCACCAACCAAATAATTTCGTTAAGGTGGGTTTAGACCACACAATCGAATGCTCATTCTATCTGCTCTTTATCAAATTATTTTTGTGTAAGCAGACAGGGCATTCCTTCGTTGTTCTACCTTTGCTTGTGAAGATTCTGTGGAATATTCTAAGAATGCTCACTTAATGTTTTTTTTGTTTATTAGCTATTGATATTCTATATAAATGATTTGAAGACACATAAAATGTCATTCTGGGAGAACCTTTGCCCAAACCCCTTGAGCTGCGGCCAGCTGAAGTTAGTCCACGCATATCACAATGTTTATGAACTGAATTTACGTTCCAGTTGCTCTCAAGATCCCTAGGAAGGGCTTTGTGTGATGGATCAATGAGTATGACTTCAAAGTATTTGTATGATGAATGCTGTGCCACCCAGTGAGAGCGCGTGCGAATAGTTGCTTCGGCGTTCTATTCTTGTACGTTTGTATGTGCTCGCTTGGCTAAATATGACCTTAATATATTGCAAGCTTAGTCTAACCGAAAAAGGGCTTATGGAATTATATATAGTGTCTATATTCACAATTTTATTTTAAAATTATATGATGTCAAGGAACTCAGTGAAAATTAGCGCTGTAGCAAAAATGTTGCAGCCGGATGTTTGGCGCAGCAAAAGTATCATCAGAACCGTTTCACTTTTGGGGTAATCGGAAACAACGCTTCTAGAATAAGCGGATTCACATTTAGCCAACTTTACTGCCGGCCAATCATGACAAGTGGCAAGCTCATCGAGGTCTCCAGCGTACCAAAGGAGAGAAATATTACAAATAAATTATTGTAAGTATTTATTTACATCATTCAAGATTTTTGTGTCCCGACCAGGAATCGAACCCGGTACAGCAGCGCAGCAGCTCACTTTATATATATTATTTTATAGTTTGTTTATTTTATAAGAGAAACTTCTAACAGCTGAATATTATTGCCTAGGTAGGAACTTATCAAAACTATTTGTAGACTTAAAATCAATAATAATAAATTGTTTCAGGTAGATGAAATATACCATTTGGCTAGTCCTGCCAGTCCACCTCACTACATGCACAATCCTGTCAAAACTATCAAAACAAACAGTTTAGGAACCATAAATATGCTTGGTAAGAAATAATACTGTTAATACTTGGAAACGTAAAAAAAATAATCATATGCAGTGTGAACTCTATATAACGACACTGAAGGGACTGTGCATTTTATGGTGTTGTAGAGAGTTGTCGGTAAATGGAGAGAAGAAAAATCTGAATTGGACGACAAGCTAAACCAACCAAAGCCAATTGATTTCGAGTTTGTCGTTAAATCGAGTGAGTGGAGTTTACACTGCACATATGTATGAGGTTTTATCCTTCATAAGGATTCATTACAACCCCTAGAACACAACGTCCTAGACCTCCACTGCTGGATGGGCCTTCCAGAACTAGAGAATTTGGCCTACACTCGCCACGCTGGCCAGACGGCTTGGCGAGGATATGATGTCAATATTTCTTGACCATTTATTAACGATTCCACAAGTTCCTCACGGGAACGGTGATGTTGTAAATCTATGACGGCAGTACTTAAGAAAAGTGTATTTCTCATTAGTACATGCCGGGGGGGTCTGAACCGACCTTTGTAGGATTTAAGGAACGCGTTCTTACAACCGAGCCACCACCTCTTCATAAGGATTAAAGTAATTATATTTTTTTTTCAAGTCTGTTATAAAAAAATCCTCCAAGACCAGCGGTTAAGTCCGTGGATTTAGACTTGGAGGTACCGGGTTCGATTCCTGGTTGGGCACAATAATATTTATTAATTGAATTATTATTAAATTTATTTGTGATTATTTCGAGTTTAGTACGCTAGAGGCATCAAAGAGCTTGCCAGTTGTCATGATTGGCCTATAGTAAAGTTGGCTAAATCTGAATCCACTTTTTAAGCGTGGTTTCTGACCTCCTCGGAAGGGAAACGGTCGTAATGATTTTTATTTTTTATAAAAACATGGTAAATTAATGTTATTGTTATTACTAAAATAAATCTGTGATTATTACCTATATCTCTAATTATTACCTAAATTTAACCGTAATTTTATTACATAGAAAGTTGATGACATTTAAGTGACAACGCCGATTTACAGCCGCTTCCTATTTATTATAGTTATAATGACATTATTATTTAATTTAAACTTTGAAAATAATCTTTTAAATGACATACCAATATTATATTTATGCACGAGTAGGTATTATATATATATTATTATTATTATTACCATGACAACGCCATTTTACAGCAGCATCTATTAGTGCAGGTAGTACTTATCTGGTAACGACGAAGGCTGTTCTTTGCTGTTATTCTTTCGCTATCATGATTAGTAAAATAATTAATTTGTTATCTTACGAAACCGAGTGTACCAAATGTATGAAATGGTGAATAAATAAATGAAATGAAATTATATGAAAAATCTTTGCAAGAAAAATCCTTTGGTACAAGCCTTAATTATACAATTTAAATTTTAGGGCTAGCTCGAAGAGTTAATGCTAAAATATTAATAGCTAGTACATCTGAAGTGTATGGAGATCCTACAGTACATCCCCAACCGGAGACCTACTGGGGAAATGTCAACCCTATTGGTAAGTCAAAACGACCGACACAGTGAGGCGTACCCGTGATTTTTACGCGCTGATCCTTGGTTTAAATTAAGCATTTTGGGCTTAGTGCTAGAATTAATTTGTGTGCTCCAGTTAAACCCTTAAGAAGGCCAACTAGACCAGGGCCAAACCGCTCAAAAAATCGTATAAAATGAAAAATTCTTCGCAGTTTACGAGTGGTGATGTAGATGTATCTAAACATCGAAAAAACGGTTTTTCGCATTTTACTCGATAATGTTGAGGTTATGGGCAATAACGTATATGTGAAAAGTTATAGATTTTTTTATAATCTACAACTTTTAAATTTAACTTTTTCCGATAGGATGCATAGTTTAGCCGTAAATCGCAAAAAACGAGTACCAACCCTTACAAACGTATATATTACCAGCCCCCACCCCCTTCCAGAACTTTTTTTCGAGTCTGGACTATTTTTCCTTTGTTATTTGCATCGTCAACTACATTTTCCTACCACTCATAAACTGCGAAGAATTTTTCATGTCTCAATAAACCGGATTGGCCCTGGTCTAAACATGCTTATCAGTGCCATCTAGAGCATCTAAGTATAGAGGTAATTCGTTTTACAAACATATTATTGGTCTGTAGATATATGCTTGATTTTGTAATTAGTTTAAATTCCAATAAAAGAAAATATATAAATAAATTTGCTGATAGTAAACTTATACAGCATGTTCCATAATTCATCATCAAACCGGGAATGGGTAATAGACCACATAGTGACAGTTTCAAAAAACAAAATTAAAAACCTTAGTCAGGTCTTCTTAGTTGCTACACTCTTGGCAGAGTGGTCATAGTCGCCACTGCTCTCGGACTGTAGCTTTCCTGATGCACTCACGTAGGGGATGATCCATCCAGTTTACCTGGTCAGTCCATCTCATCAGAGACCCACCACGATCCTCTTGTCGACTTTCCCCTGGACTACCAGGCGCTCAATAGATGTTTCTTCACGGCACCGTAAAAAGTGAGAATGCCTAACTATACAGTCGAGGAAAGGCGATTTCCAATTAGACATATCACCTTTAAAATATAAAAAAAAAAAATGTTTTTTCTGTTAACTGTTACTACGTGGCCTATTACCCAATCACGGTTTGACGTTACTTATGGGACAGCCTGTATAGTAAAGATACGTTTAAGAGCGATCTTCACCGATCGAAAATCAGAATAAAAAAAAAATAAAAAAATGTTGAATAAACAGAACACTCAGTTACACTAGCTGACAGTGTCACTTTTAAGAATCAAATTTTGGGAAGTAATGTTAAACGGAAACTTCAGCTAATAACACTTTTTTTTCCGAATTTTCGGTAATTGGCTAGGATATTAACCCTCTTAATACATCTTTCTTTACAATAGGCTATTGGTAAATTTTTCAAATTTAGATATATATTTTTTTATATTTACTTACGGATTCCTGGCAAAAATACTTGAGATTTTTTAATGGATTTTTATCACCTTAAAATCTACTTTTTTAAATCTCATATTTAAATTTTGGCTCGGAAACGCTGCAGTTGCAAATGGCTGCCGCATGACGTCACGTACTCCATGTTCAACTTGGCGTAAGCGCTTTTTCTTTACTTCATTGCGATTAGAATGTCGTTCGAGTTGCGTTTCAATTCACATTGAGCAAAATTAGACGCGCTTTGGTTTCAAGTCGAACACGGTCTTCGTATTATTAAGTGACGTCAATCACCCTGACTAATGTTTTTAAGCTAACGTTCTAAAATCTAAAATAATGTATTTAGGCATCCATGGTCTAGCGGTTAAGTCCGTGGATTTAGACTCGGAGGTACCGGGTTCAATTCCTGGTCGGGACACAAAATATTTATTAATGTAAATAAATACATTTAATTTATTTGTGACATTTCTCGAGTTTGGTACGCTAGAGACATCGACGAGCTTGCCACTTGTCATGATTGACCTATAGTAAAGTTGGCTAAATGTGAATCCGCTTATTTATAAGCGTGGTTTCTGACCAAATCTGTGTAAATTTAGGTACTCTGATGATATAAGGATACCCTATTGAATTATTAAACAAAATCATATTAACTGTAGGTCCTCGGGCGTGTTATGACGAAGGCAAGCGAGTGGCCGAGACCCTGGCCTATTCTTATGCCAAACAGGAGAATGTATCTGTCCGGGTTGCCAGGATATTCAACACGTATGGACCGAGGATGCTGGTCTCCGATGGACGAGTGGTCTCCAATTTCGTTATGCAAGCTATACAAAACTTAACTATCACAGTAAGTATACTGGCTGGTGTTATTTTGTTTAATAATGTATAATAACAAATATTTGAATAATATATCTCATTTTTATTTATTTATTTATTTTCCTCTCCAAGGCTCCAACGTGCAATATAATTGGAAATATGTAGCATCAATATTGTTCACATCATGTAATTTATTATATAAATATTTCACTATTGTATTTATTATTGTAACTAATTTCTACTGTATAAATAAAGAATTATTATTATTATTATACTACATACTAATAGTACCAACATACATATATACTAGGGTGGTCTGAAAAGTTTCCGACCTCAACGTGAAGATGGCAGCACTCGTCAATAAAAGTCAGGGAATGTAGTTGTGCCAAACCAAAGTTTCAGTCATTTTGGACGAGCAGTTGTTATTTGATCGTCGTTTGAGTTAGACGATGATGTGAGTATTTTTGTGAAAATGGAAAAAATCGAGTATCGAGCTGTCATAAAATATTTCTTATATAGGAGGCTATCACCTTCGTGAACAATTATTTTGCAGAGAAGAATGCCGAGTACTATTTGGACGGGTTAAAGAGATGGAAGCGTCGCTGGGAGAAGTGTGTAGAGTTACAAGGAGACTATGTAGAAAAATACAAATATATTTGTAGATAAAATATCTTGTATCTTTGTTAGGTCGGAAACTTTTCAGACCACCCTCATACATAACTATATTACATACATTATTAACTTATACGCGCCAAAAAAAAAAGCTATGGTGGCTCGGTTGTAAGAAAGCGTTCTTAAATCCTACAAATTTCGGTTCAAACCCCCCCGGCATGTACCAATGAGAAATACACTTTTCTTACGTACTGCAGTCATAGATTTACAACACCACCGTTCCCGTGCCTCGGAAAGCACGTTAAGTCGTCGGTGCCGGTTCTATTAATAAATTGTCATAAAAAAATGACATCATATCCTTGCCAAGCCGTCTGGCCAGCGTGGCGAGTGTAGGCCAAATTCTCCAGATATATGTTCTGGAAGGCCCATCTCCAGCAGTGGAAGTCTAGGACGCAGTTCTAGGGGCTGTAATGATAAATGATGAAACGCGCCATTGGGAGCTGATTAAGTAATGTGTGCCAATCTTTTGAATATTATTCTGTTGGATGCTTGCCGAATATAGACCTGCAAATTGTTTTTCATGTCATTGTCATGATTGGCCTCTGTAAAGTTGGCTAAATGTGAATCCGTTTATTTATAAGCGTGGTTTCTGACCACCCCGAAAGGGAAACGGTCGTGATGTACCTTGAGTTAGACAGTTCTATTCCTCGAGCGCAGTGACGCACGCATTTTGACAGCTGGAAATAAAATAATATATTTTTTAATTGTCTTTAAAGGACATTATACAGAATACATCAGCCCTAAACACGTAATTTATTTGCATAATATATGTTCATAACCGAGTTGGCAATTATCAAATTCCAGATGCTGCAGAATTTGATGCTTTACTTGGAGTCACTCGCGGCATTATAGCCCAAACACGTCGGGTAAAATATGGGAGTGCACAGCGCGGGAAAACCGCATAAAATAAACTGCAACTTGTGCCCCATATTTAAAGTCTAATTTATCGTTTTCCATAATTATTCACATTGTAGCACATTATTAAACAAAACAACACCAATTTTGACTAATAATATCCACAGCAAATTAATTTACAAAACAAAAACTTGCACTTGACAATGGCGCGAACAACTCTCAAAAAATAATAATATCGTATATGTTGTGTTATTATGTTTTATTTGGTTTCAGTTGTACGGCAATGGCAAACAGACGCGATCCTTCTGCTATGTGTCAGATTTGGTAGACGGGTTGATATCTCTCATGCACCATAACTACACGCTACCTGTTAATTTAGGAAACCCAGTAGAACATACTATTGAAGGTAACATCATTATTTATATATACTATAACATGATCAAGGCTAACTCTTTGCATCCCTCTCGTTTGATTTTTATATATTAAAGCCTGATGCTGTGTTCACATAGCCCGCTAAGAATATATTTATAAAATAACATTCACAAGGAGCTTTGTTTTCGGGGTAGTGGACAAACGCACACTAACGCAGTGAAATGTCAATCATATTGTTCCTCAGTGCCAGTATATAAATTGAGGTAGGAGTGCGGTCTAAAATCCTACAAAGGTAGGTTCAAATCCCCGGCATGTACCAATGAGAAATACACTTTACTTACATTTGTCATAGATTCACAACACCACCGTTCCCGTGTGAGGAGAGCATGTTGAGCCGTCAGTCCCGGTTACACTAATACCAACCTAAATAAAATCAGTTTTTATTTGTCACAAAAATATATGTTAATAAACATATAAAATAAAAAATGATATATGACAAAAGGTCTATGGTTCAGAAAATGGTTGTGGAAGCAGGTTGCAACAACCTATGTTATTATGCCATAGCCGACATTTAAATTTAGTGGAACAGTAATATAATTAAAATTAAAAAAAAAAAATATATAAAAAATGAAGATAAAAAAATGATAAAATTAAAAAAACAGAAACCTAGAAGGGAGGTACCCCAGCCTGCTTCACAAGCAACCATGCTGCACACATTTTACGGAATAACGTTGTAACTATCGCGTCCCGGACGGCGGCGGTGGAAGATCATTCCATATTTTAGCTGGAGCAGCAACTTGTGGAATGGTTAATAAATTGTCATTAAAAAATGACATCAGATCCTCCCTAACCCGTCTGGCCAGCGTGTGTAGGCTAAATTCTTCAGATATAAATTTGTTCCAGAAGGCCCATCTCCAACAGGTGGAGTCTAGGACGCTGTGTTCTAGTTAAAATAAAGTACCACTGATTGTGGGAGACAGGAGTAGGTGTTGATTGATGGTTTTGTTTGCAGAATTTGCGATCATAATAAAGAATCTAGTCCCGGGGTGTCGCAGTACACTATCCACCAGTGCGGCTGTGGAGGATGACCCGCAGCGGAGGAGACCTGATATCACTCTGGCTAAGACACAACTTGGCTGGTCTCCAAAGGTAACTGCTTCACACGTTCACCAATCAACCAAATAGACCAAAGAGTAACACTGCTTGACTCGAGAGAAGCTTTTTCTTTGGTTTAGCCCCAAAACTTTACAATAAATTACCGGACGCTAGAAGAGATGACATTAACGTTTAAAAAAAAAATGGAGATATTTTTTTTTAAATAATAATAATAATATGTTTCATTACCAATATACCTACAAAATACAATCTACACTTATTCTAAACAAATATTTATCAAATAGTAAGTATACTGCAACAAATTATCAATCTGATTAGTAGTGGACCCACACAAGGCATTTTCATGCCTGACACTATGGGACCATGCAGTCGAATTACCAATAATACGAGGGGCGTTCAAAATATTCTCGGTATGTGGATAAAAACAAACAAGTACGAAAAGTTTGATATTTTTATTTTTCAATATACTCCCCCCCTATGTTCATACACTTATAAGATCGATCAATTATTTTTTTTAATCCCTCATAAAAATATTTTTTATCTTTGGTGTAAAAATGCTCCTCCACGGCCGTCTTCAACGCTTCATCGTCAGAAAATTTATTTCCACGCAGATCCTTTTTAAGATTGGGAAACAAAAAGAAGTCGCTTGGGGCTAAGTCCGGACTATAGGGTGGATGAGTAACAGTTTCAAACCCACATTCAACAATAGCTGCCTTGGCAATATGAGCAGTATGGACAGGGGCGTTGTCATGCAGAAGCAGAACACCTTTGGTTAACTTTCCTCGCCTCTTTTCTTTGATCGCATCTCTTAATTGACGTATAACGTTAGCGTAGTACTGCCCTGTGATATTTACACCTTTTTCTTTATAATCGATAAGCAAAACTCCTTCACAATCCCAAAATATTGTGGCCATGACCTTGCCAGCTGACGGGATTACCTTGAACTTCTTGGGATGAGCTGAACCCTTAATGTGCCACTGCATGGACTCCTGTTTGCTCTCTGGGTCATAATGATGAACCCAGGTTTCATCTCCAGTAACTATTTTTTGCAGCACCTCATCGGGATTTTCACCACACAGGTCGATAAAATCTGAACAGCAAGCCACACGCATATCCTTTTGAAGAAGCGTCAGCATTCGCGGAACCCATCTTGCACTTACTTTTGACATATTAAGATGGTCATGTATAATGTCATGTACGGTACCAATAGAGAGATTGGTTACTTGAGCTATAGATTTTACCTTCACTCGGCCGTCTTCAATACTCTCCCTTCCACGCTTAAATTCGCTTGACCATTTTTGAATAGTAGATAAAGAAGGAGCAGACTCACGGTAAACACAATCCATTTCCTCTTTTATGGTTTTTTGATTTTTACCCTGTTTTGTCAAGAATTTTATGACGGATCGGTGCTCTAATTTCGTTAAAATTGTTAATTCGCTCATGGTGTTCATGTTTGTTCGGCAATTGCAGAAAAACAAAAGAACATCTCGGTTCCAATTTTACTTTTTTTTAATGTCAATGGATGAATCTTAGCGGCCAGTAACAAATATATATATAAAAGAGGTTGTAACGTATCAATACCGAGAATATTTTGAACGCCCCTCGTAGTTTACAAAAGGGAAATACAAATAAAAAAATAAAATTAAAATCTAAGTAAAAAAGCATAAGAAATATAAACAAATTGTTGTGTTCTTTAAATCAACGGATGGTTCTTAAAAAATGTTCTGTATCTTGATAGTCCCATGTCAGCAACAGTCCCGAGAGTCTGGACCTAGCTTCGCGGACACTGGCGTCCTTGAGACTACACATACCAAAAAGCTTGTGCAAATGACAGGACTATTTTTTTTTATTCTAGCACGACATTTGACCCGCCCCCGCTTGATGGTAGATAGCGCGCGAGGTTCATGAATGTTAGCAACTGACATCAGTCTCTAACACTATGCCAGCTTGACTGGGCATGACAGCAATTCGAACCTGATCCCGAAACATGTCGATACACTTTACTGGGTTTATCGGCACGAACGGTGGATACTTTCCCGCCCCGGCAGACTGGGGAAATTACCACCATCAGTCCGCCTACCACCTATTTAAATATAGTCTACGTTGGACATTGATCCTTAGTTTATCCTAAGTTATTATTGTTTTTGCATTGAAATAATTTGTAGTGTTTATTTTGACTACTCTTATTGTTTATTATTTATATTAATTTGTAACTTATATATGTTTTTTCTAGTTTTTTGTTTGAGAACACAATGCTGCTAGAACTTATAGTAAAAAAAACCTTCTAATAAATATATTTGTTAGATTGTCAAAATAATGGATTCTATTATTTACTGTCACTTTTAGCCCGATTTTTGTCGATCACACCCGGCTCACGTCAAAATAACGTTTTCCAATATTTTAACCCAATGTTTGACTTGTGGCTTTAAGCGCTTTATTTTTTATTCGAAGAATACAAACAATATAAAAGCATTACAATATTAAATAAACTATATTACAAAAAAATCTAAATTTAACTTTAAAAAAATATAATAATAATAATACATAGAAAATAAAATTAAATACTTACAAAAAAAATTGCTCCTCCAAATCGCTGTCTTGTGGCATGGTGCCCAATTAGCAGCATTTCCCCTTTGAATTATGATACTTAATTTTTGTGAGAAAAAACTGCCAGCCCTATTGTCACCAGAGACGTCAATAAGCCTTGGAACAATTGCTTTATAAAAGGCTTTAAGTTCCGATCCCCACGGGCCCATCGTTTCTACAACAAACGTCGAAAAAAAGTAACTATTGCAAATAGTTTCATATTTTCGGCGCTTGCTGATCTGAGCTTGTTCCGCTGCAAAATTATTATATTAAGCGCTTTATTTCGCTTTGAAAATCGTTCGAATTGACGTGTCTCTATGGTTTTCATATAAAATACGTTTTTTTTTTTAAGCTAATTTCCACAATTTGAAAGCGTTGTTCTGGCGTTAAACCCATTCAGGATGAATTGTCAAACCTTACTGAACAGAAATGTCAACACAGTTTGACATTCTCAACTGTCAAACCATAGACAACAACCTATATCTAGTAATAATGCTGTTGATGACAGAATACAATCTTAAAATATCTTATTCCAGGTGTCGTTGCGAGACGGTCTTCAGAGAACGATAGACTATTTCCGAGAAGAACTATCGAGAAAAACATTCTACAACAACCAAACCTATATAGACTCAAAGAAACCTTAATGTAAATAATGAATCCTGATCAAATGTGATATTACTCGGTAAATACAAATCCTAGTTCATAATTTTTATGTTGTGTTCAATTTTGTTTTAAATAAAATTACATTTTTATTACAAATAAACTTGTTTAATTTATTATTATTCTTAATAAGTTGATGAGTATTTATTTATACATAGTAGTTATGTAGTTTATTGGTTAGGATTCTGTCTCACTCTCCCAAAGGTTAGCTGGTAGAAAAAGCCGAAATGGCTTTAAGTTCGCCTTTGTACATACTTTTAAGTAAAGTGCAATCAAGTATTTAATAATAAATAAATAATAATATTCTTGGGAATAATTACAGCCTTTACAATATTATGTATACATAAAATATATTTATTTATTTAAAACTTTATTGCACGAAGTACAAAGGCGGACTTAATGCCCGTAGACATTTTCTGACAGCCAAACCTTGGGGACAAATTTGAACTAGTATAGGTGCAATTAATAAATATTAAAAAATTAGGAAGAAAAATTAACAGCTTAATTATACACTTACATATTATATTGTTATATATACTATAATATCAATATACTAAATACTAATACGTACATAAACATACATATATACACTTACTAATATTGTGAGGAGCTTTTCAGGTAGTGTATATATACCGCCTCCGTGGTCTAGTGGTAACAAACGTTGCCGTGAACTCGGGAGGTCGTGGGTTCGATTCCCACCGGGGGCAAGTTGTACATTGTATAATTTGTATCGGTCTGGGTGTTTATATGTATAATATGTATATATTTACAACAAAAAAAAAGTATAATATGTAGTTTATCAACCATCTAGTTTCCGTACCACAAGCCTCGTAGCTTACCACGGAAACTAAATGGCGCTGTGTGACCTGTCTAGAAATATTTTTTAAAAAAAAACGAGTTTTTTAAACAAAGATCTGGTAGTTGCTTGTCTTATGTTTACAGGAAGATCATTCCATAAATTTGTGGCGACAACGACAAAAGAATTTGAAACAAATCCGGAATGATGAGAGGGGACTGAAAGAATATATGTCATCTTAAAGTCTTACAAATTTTCACTGTTAGCAATAATGAGAAAAAAAACAACAAAATCAGTAGGTACAATAACACTGAGATATGAAATTATAATTGCATTTGTATACAGATCCCGTTTTACAAAATAATTATACAATATAAGACATAGCAATAATAATAACAGTAATAAATTGGAACCAATCACAAGTAGTGTAAACTCCATGTAACGTCACTCGATTTAACGACAAACTCCCTAAAGCGTCGAAGTCAATTGGCTTTGGTTGGTTTAGCTTGTCTTCCAATTCAGATTTTTCTTCTCTCCATTTAACGACAACTCTCTATAACGCCATAAAATGCACAGTCCCTTCAGTGTCGTTATATAGAGTTTACAGTATTAGTAACAATAAGTAAAAAAAAAATTAAGTATCACGACCGTTTCCCTTTCGGGGTGGTCAGAAACCACGCTTATAAAGAAGCGGATTCACATTTAGCCAACTTTACTAATTTTCGAGCAATATCACAATATTAATTAAATTTATTTGTTTAAATTATTAAATATTATTGTGCCCCGACCAGGAATCGAACCCGGTGCCTCCGAGTCTAAATCCACGGACTTAACCGCTAGACCACGGAGGCAGTCTATGAGTAATAGAAAAAAATCTAAAACAATGAAAAAAAATATATTAAGTAATATTTATATACCTACAAGAAAACAGCTTGGAGACGTTTTTGTGCGTTTGTAGTAGAGTAAAAGAAGTTCAGAATAAGTCTTAAACATGTTTTTGATTATACATCTGCTGACCGTACATCACTACAAAGGCAAAAACCTCTCTAAACTCTCAGAAAGAATGTTATTAATTTTCCATTGCTATCTTAAATAAATTGACTAGATAGTTGAGATTTTCGGTAAAGTTTTATCAGTCAAAAAGGTTCATTCCCATTTGTCCCCAGCAGTGACAAGTGGGTATCCTGGCAAATATGAAGAAACATTTTTAAAAAAAAGTTTCAGTGATACCTAGGTAACTGCAGTAAGTAGCCTTTAGTTTTTACGTCCTCGATTTACAGGTTTTTTTTTTAAATTCGAGTTAATTCGCTGTTACCTTCGAAAATAAAGGCCTGCTTCGTCATCAACCTGTGTCTCCGCTGCTGAATATAGGCCTTACTCAAGGCTCGCCATTTCACACGATCTCCTACCACCCTCATCCATCCCCCACCAGCAACGTTCGTCAGGTTATCTGTCCATCTGGTGGGGGGTTGGTCCAGCATCGTTCTGCGACAGACGTTTCCAATCCATTGCCACTTTAGATTGCTAATATTGAAAGCTATGTCGGTAAATTTAATTCTCTGACGGATGTCAACACTTCATACTTCAGAGAATTTTCGAGCATAATTATCTTAATAGCTCATTGAGGGCGATCTTGAACTTGTGGATCAGACCCACTGTCGGTGTCCAACAAAGCATTCAATATATGGGATGACTTTGTATGGTCCTACGTTAGACTAATCTATTATAGTATTGATAGAAAACCCATATGTCGGAAATGACAAAAAGTTTTGGCTTCTTCATACAAACTGTTAATTTTAATAAATTTAAAATTTAATAATCGAAATATGGTTTCTTAGGACAAGTTGTGTATTTCTCTATCACATATTACTTTAACGTAAGACCATGCAAAGACACCTAGTATACATTATTAGTATTATTACGCACAACCTATCGATTAAACTCCTTTATTGTCAAATCTAATTCACCTGAATTTATCCCCACGGCGACAACAGAGTAATTAACAAAAATAATGCCGCATTCGACGCAGCTAGGGACAACTGGGACATTTTTTTAATAAATAAATCCCATTTGTCACGTCTCGAGCTGGAAATGACCCGACAAGAGGTATCAAAAATGTTGTAATAATATTATTCCTACAATATTAGTTATTTTAACTAAATAATATTTTACTAATAATAAACTTCTACAATGTTATATTACTAAAATTACATATCGACTGTGTACCTGCATAATATCATATCTGAAAAAAATATATATACAAATTTTGGTTTTAATTTAAGACTTTTAAAAAAACTTAATCCAATGGGGTGTCCACTAACTTTTTACCACGATAGACGGCGCATGATAGATGGTACCTAATAGAACTGCCAGTTGCATAGAAAACTTGTATTTTTATTACAAAATTTATTATTTTCTAGATATATTACCGAAGTGAGCAGCTTTTAAATGTCCAAATCGAGATTTCGAAAAGAAATCAAAGATATGGTGATCTCTAAATTGCCGTTCTATTAATTAAACCTTTTTTCTTTTTAAAGACGGTGTTTGCTTTCCTAATTCGTCTTTTAAGGTAGGTAACGTTAAGTTAAAATTCGTATTTCCGTTATAAAAATGAAAAACTACAAAAACATTTAAAAAATGTTCCGACATAGCGTAAACAAGGTACCAGTGCCGCTAGCGACATCTATAAAAAGCTTTGCCTGATACACCCCATTGATATCAAGATATATTATTGTATTGACGTATAATAAAAACATTTATGTATGGAATTCGACTTCATTCATGCTCTACCACGGTGCGGTCGATTCGTTGAACCAAATGTTTGATGACTCGACCACACATTTCCATGGAAACGGCCCAATGACACCACCGGCATGATAACCACGCACACTTATCGTTTGTAGATGAAGTGGTGTTTCTTGAAGCATATGAGGGTTTTCATCCGACCAATAACGCATATTGTGTGTATTGAATGTTTGGCCAGAATTACGACAAAAATTGGCGTTAGTGACAAAGTTGCAGTCATCGATCAATGAATTTTGGTAGAAAATTTTAACTATTTGTAAACGTTGTTTGTTCGTGAACGTTTTTTTGATTGTTTGTGTATCTCTTGTCCGCAAAGGCAATGGGTCTAACCCATACAGCCAAGTCTGATAATATATATGTTGCAGAATTTGATGCTTTTCTTAAAGTCACTCGCGGCATTATAGCCAATCACGTCGAGTATACTATGCGAGTTAACAGCGCGGGAAATACGCAAAAAATATACTGCAACTCGTGCCCCATATTTAAAGTCGAATTTATCGTTATCCATAATTATTCACATTGTAGCACATTATTAAACAAAACAACACAACTTTTGACTAACAATATCCACAGTAAATTAATTGACAAAACAAAAATTTGCACTTGGCATATTTGACAGTGCGGTTGTTGTTGCTGATATAGCTATTTTGCACACTTAATAATAATATTTTATCAGTTCTTGTAAAGTTGTTAATAGATAGGACATTAGGGTACACAGACGATATACTAAGGCCAATATTATTGCTATATTTTTATACTTAATTTTGGAATGACATATTACAAATTAATTGAGCATACTAATTTTGGATAATAATTTGGTCATAGTAAAAAAATGCACTATTTATTATATATATTACATGTGTAGACTGCAATTGATTAGAACAGAAATCGTGTAGACTGCGAGTGATCAGCACAAAACACGTGTAGACTGCAATTGATTAGCACAAAACACGTGTGGACTGCAGTTGATTTGCGCAATACACGTGTACACTACGATTGATGAGTGCGAGTGATTAGTACAAAACACGTGTGGACTGCAATTGATTTGCGCAATACACGTGTACACTACGATTGATGAGTGCAAGTGATTAGTACAAAACACGTGTGGACTGCAATTGATTTGCGCAATACACGTGTACACTACGATTGATGAGTGCGAGTGATTAGTACAAAACACGTGTGGACTGCAATTGATTTGCGCAATACACGTGTACACTATGATTGATGAGTGCGAGTGATTAGTACAAAACACGTGCGGACTGCAATTGATTAGCACAAAACACATGTGGACTGCAATTGATTAGCGCAATACACGTGTACACTGCGATTGATGAGTGCGAGTGATTAGTACAAAACACGTGTGGACTGCAATTGATTAGCACAAAACACATGTGGACTGCAATTGATTAGCGCAATACACGTGTACACTGCGATTGATGAGTGCGAGTGATTAGTACAAAACACGTGTGGACTGCAATTGATTAGCACAAAACACATGTGGACTGCAATTGATTAGCGCAATACACGTGTACACTGCGATTGATGAGTGCGAGTGATTAGTACAAAACACGTGTGGACTGCAATTGATTAGCACAAAACACATGTGGACTGCAATTGATTAGCGCAATACACGTGTACACTGCGATTGATGAGTGCGAGTGATTAGTACAAAACACGTGTGGACTGCAATTGATTAGCACAAAACACATGTGGACTGCAATTGATTAGCGCAATACACGTGTACACTGCGATTGATGAGTGCGAGTGATTAGCACAAAACATGTGTGGACTGCAATTGAATAGAAGCATGTTCTATTTATCTTCGCGTTCTCGCCCCCATTCGAGATATGGAGCGTTGAGAATAGTTTAGCTGGAGCGTTGTATACAGTTTACGACCTCAACAAATGTATTTGAGATTTGTTCTTTCTTGCACATCTTACTCCTGCAAACAGCTGGCTGCGTTTAAATAGAACAATAAAAACAGTTTATAAAGGCTTTTAAAACGCACTAACTGTTAGGCACAGTAGTTTACCTACAACATTTACTGGGCAAAACATCCCACTTATACATATAAGATTTCCGTTCCACACTTTCTGTTTTGCACAGTTTATCACCCTCGGAATGTACCAGAGTCCTGTACATGTCAAACATGTCGCTTGGCGTTTGTTTATGGCGGACCAGAGACAAGTCGCTGCAGCCCCGAGACTTCCATTCTGTGTCAAATCTGGTGTCATGGACTCTGTTAATGCCATTAAGTGCAGCCGTCCACACACCCATAGATACATCTTCGGAATTGTAGTGGCTGGAAATGTACAATAAAATACAGATGTGCTTCTTCTTGCTTGCTCTAACATTTTCAAAGGTTTTTCAAGTCTTACACCCATAATTTAAGACGTTTCCTCAACGGCTCCTCCACTCAACATTTCCTTCCTGCTGTCAAACGAAAATTATGTTTCTGTAATAAGTTAAAAATAGAGCCGAGCTGACAGTTTCATTTTAAAGGTCAGCTGTAAGCTGGTACATTAGACGACATTTTAAATTTTAATTGTCTCAATTACAGAGACTTAATTTTTGTTTGACAGCTGGAAATGTTGAGTGGAGGAGGCATTGAGGAAATGTCTTAGAATACGGGTGTTAGTATACTTTTGAGAAATATATTCAATCAGCTTTCTAACAATTTAAATTACTGTAATTTCAGACATACTTTTATATAATCATTTTAGACAGAGAAAAATAGTAAAAAAACATTTAAATAATGATTTTCCTCTATTTTACTAAATCTGCTATAGCTGAGTTTTTCTTGCAGATTACTAAGCTAAGCTGTTGGTCTTCTGCTAACAGATTACTCTTTGGACCACTTTGCTGCTTAATCTTCCACTAGCAGGATTATTCAAAACAATTTAATTAATGATGTTTCATAAATGCCTGTAACAGGTTTACTCAAATAAATATATTTTAACTTTGACTTTAGGTGCCGGGTCCATCTTGTATGGGAAAGAGAGAGGAAAAGAATCTATATCAGCTTTCAACCAGCTATAGGTTGGTTTATAAAGGAAGTCCACTATTCTGCTCCTCTCCCTACGGCAGACCTGCTTAAGCCCAATTCTTGAAATGAAATGAAATGAAATTATTTATTTGCATTGAACATGGTAATAGTAAAAGTCTTTCAGTAAGAGGTGCAAAGTTTTTGTTGTAATTACTCTAGCACTAACTTTCACTGCTTAAACCTGACTCTTGAATCATTACAAATGTTTCTTCTGTAAAATCATAATATTTGTTTGAATTGATAGTATGGTCTTTTGGAATATTTGACTCCCACAGAACAGTAAGTTTAATAAGAATCTAAATTACCTCAGCAAGTCGGCATTATTAGCAACATACTGTACTATGTTTTTGGATATAATATAGCCTCCTCCGAGGGCGTAGGGCAGGTAGTTGTCACTCAGGAACCAGTCTTTTTCCTGCCATTTACCATTCAAGTAGACTCGGGCCCGCCCATCAAAGTAGCCCCAGTATAAACCCTTGTACTCAGAACTGAACTGAAAATAGATAATAATAATAGGTTTTTTTTTTGGTAATTTACTGCTAATACATTGAAATTAAAATAAACAAGAAATTAACTAACCAAAAAGGGTTTATGCAACTGTATACAGTTGGTAATGCATACATTTTGAAGGACTGAATGGAATGAACAAACCTAGTTCTTATTGTTATCAAAACACTCTTATTGTTATTAAAACACTCTTATTGTTATTAAAACACTCTTACTCGCATGTAAACCTGGTGTAAGTTAGTCACAAATAGTGTTTAAAGAGGTTTACCTCGAAAATTATAACTATTTTAACCTTTTACTCAACGTTAGCAATATTTTAATTTCTAAGGAAGGTTTATTAAAACTCATAGACCACTTTCTTGTTCCTTTATACTACCACTAACTACGCTAAACTCCCTCCATCTCTCATTAGGCCTAGTAAATGAGGATGGATTCTCAAGCAACCGCAAACTAATATAAAAATAAAAAGTACATTTGAAGGCCTCAAGTAAAGGGCACAAGACAATCTCGCTTTACCCTGATCAAGGACTAGTGCTGGCACTGCTCTTACCAATGCCAGCACTGTGTTGTTAAATGAATTTAGTAAAGTATCATCACAACTGTATCCCTTGCTTGCTGTACAGGAACCACTTTTTTTAAGTATTCACATTTAGCCAACTTTACCATAATTCCTATCATGACAAGTTCATTGATGTCTCTAGCTTATCAAACTCAAGAAATATCACAAATAAATTATTGTCCCGACCAGAAATTAAATGCAGTACCTCCACTTCTAAATCCACAGACTTAACCAGTAGACCACAGAGGGAGTTAAATAAATGAATATTGCTATTATTACAGTACCTTATAAGAAACAAATTCTTGCAATGGAGGAGCATTCATTTCTGGTGCAAAAGCATCCAAATCTCTGACAATAAGGTCGATTCTAACAAAGGAATCGTCATCACATTTCATAACATATTTTAAATTTTTCATATTGCTGTTAAACCATTTCAGAGAACTTATTAGTTTTCTTGCCAAATTCTTATAACTATCTTCAAAGTCATCCAACAGTACAAGATCATTACTGTTATTATTTTCACTCTTTAATCTTGATATAGTAACATCATTTAAGTTGCGAGTCCCGACGACAAACAAGCATTTCACAAATTCCCGCGGCGCGTATGATTTGGTCCAAGTATAATTCCATTTGTACAGCTTCTCCCCATTCTCTATAAATATGTTATTAACGAATTTACACCAAGTTGCCCTTATAGCGTCCCGTTTTAACTCATTGTCTGGCCCTGACATTATTAAAACTGCATATTCAACATCATTCCACTCGCCGCTCTGAGCACTTAACTTTTCACCAGCTTCCACGCAATCCATTCGCAATAAACTTATCGTAATACCACATCCTAAATAGAAGAAGAGAATACTTGCTAATATCATGGTCCTATATCGTCTGACTACGCTTAAAATCATCGTAGACTATCGTGACGCAAAAACAGTAATAGATTTGTTGTCCTCAATGTTTTCACAGATGTTCTATTTTAAATGCAACAGCACTTTGTTATCTTTGTAGAATAAAAAATGTATAGTATTAATGCATGAAAATGTGAATTATATGTTAAAATCACAAATTTACTGAAATAATAATATGTAAAGGTGTGTAAACAAATACAAATACCGACGATTGATCAGTCAGATTAATCTATCAGTAAAAAATTACCGATTGACTGTCAAACGACAATCAGAATCCACTATATTTTTTTGACTGTATACCAATGCATCATAAAACATGAATAGGACATGATTTGGTGTTTTTCTACACAAGGCGATTATAATTTACTTATGTTTACCTATTTAAAGAAATTGTTAAGCTCTGTTGAAGTTTTACGTCGAGCTTCATGAATGTCGATAAATACCAAAAGTAAACCCATCACTATTATTTTTTAAATGTAGCAATGATAACATCCTACGTCAAAATCAGCAGGCCATTTCCGTCAGTTGTCTGTCCGTCAGTTTGCTCGGTTATTTCTTTGGCCCTGTTGGTTTTTCTCTTTCGCGGGTCGTGCGGTTTATAATTTGTGGAAAAATTGGTCCACCACGGACGTACAGTAATTTCTATTTATCCAATAATCTTATTAGAAATTTTAATGTGTTAGCACATAATACAAATTAAATTAGTTTTGTATTATAATTCAAGCGTATAGTTTAGCGGGCACAAATTGTATTGTTCTAATATTTAAATAAGTTAACTTTATTTTGTATTGTAAACTGTGAGCAAACAATGGTTTTATAATTTACATTACCTTACATATATTGTTTGAGGTGAGTTCTGTGTATAATTTTTAATATTAGAGACCGAAAACAGAATTTTCCATAAGACGTTATTTTTTTATTGATATTAATATCTGTATATTTAAATAGGTTTAAACTTCCACACAACTTGTAGACTTATTTGTTTTAGTATTTGCATTATAAAATGTAATTATATACTTTTAATATTTGATTTATATCTACCCACTTGCTTAAGACTTCAACATGACATTGTAATAATGCGGCTTAACATGCTCTCCGAGGCACGGGAATGGTGGTGTTGTAAATCTATGACAAATGTTACATACATTGTCTATTTGAGAAGTGTATTTCTCCTTGGTGGGTCCAACCTAGCCACCATCATGCTTTTACATCCGAGCCACCACTGCGCTTAAATAATATATTTATAAGGATTAAGAATTAATATGACTCTGTGAAATACAAATAAACAGATTGCATGCTACCTCTTCTAGGTACGATCTTGTAAGTCAACTTGATAGAATGTATATCCAGTTAGGACCTATTATATTGGTCAAGACACATAGCCACAGTCCGGCAATGTTGTGTCAGCTTGGACATAAATACCAGCTTTCTCATTCCCTTAATGCCTTATTACGACTTCTATCTTCATACAACCCTTACTGTTATACGGTTAGGTTTATATATTGCTCAGAACTCGGAATTGCCCTCTGCATTTAGCCTCCAGCCTCTGACAATATTGATTATATTTAGTAACATATATAATATTAAATTCTGTAATGTTGATGCCCTAAATCAAGTAATAAATGTGTTTTGTGACTTTTGTTTCATGCATTTTCAAACATTTCTGTATCAAGTTTTTTTTTGTTGTAGGTAAAATCACCATGGAAACTCATAAGAAAAAAGGTCGGCCGCCTCATCCCAGGGCCTCTGCAAACCCATTGTCATCTCTAACATTCTCGTAAGTCAATCTTTTCTTATTATAAAATAAAACAAAAAAAAGGTGTCAATTAATATTACTTAGTTATTATTACGATATTCTTAATTGCATAAAATTTGAGTACAACGGCAAAGATTAATGCCTACAAGGTATTTTATATGTGTGTTAATTATAACTGACAAATTATGGCTGATAAATGTTAATGCTACCATATTAAGCAAGGTTAAATCAGTACTGCCTGTCAAACGAAACCACAAATCAACGAATTTTAACATGCCACCGGTTGAATGTACTCTTTGAATTTGCAGGGTTAAATGATACAGAAACATTTATAAATGTGTTTTTAAATATAAAATAAATAATATTTGCATATAGAATTAAAATGCTTCACATCCAAAAAGCCGCAGGTTGCTAACCCCTACCCTAGAACACAAGAGTCCTAGACCTCCACTGCTGGAGATGTGCCTTCCAGAACGTATTTCTGGTGAATTTGTTAATATTATTAACAGTTCAAAAATTTTGTTATATATTAGTGGAACTGGGACTGACGGCTTAACATGCTCTCCATGGCACAGAAACAGTGGCGAAGAAAAAGGACAATTTTCTTGGCATTCCATGGTTTCCCTCTGCCAGGTCCACTCTGTGTAAGAGGAGGGGAATGTGGTCTCAGGCTTACAATATGTTGTGCAAGAATTATGTATTTTGTTTTGTGTTGAAATATTTATTAATAATTAGCATGAATATGTTCTGGAATATCTGCATGTTTCCTGAATAAAGATAATGATGGAAAATAGGCGCTTATAGGCCTAAAGTTTATTATTAATAATGATTTTATTAACTTTTTTGATTCTTGGTCGGGACATAATAATTCATATATATTTTTAGGGCTAGGTATGCTAGAGACATCGACGAGAGTACCACTTGTCATGATGGGCCTATAGTAAAGTGGAATAGATGAATACACTTCTTTAAAAATGTGTGGTTTCTTACCACCCCGAAAGAGATACAGTCATGATAATGATGATTTTATTAATTTTGACAGATGGACACTGCCAATGTTCTGGAGAGGAACCAAAGCAGATCTGGAAGAGGCGGATCTTTATGAATCACTTGAAGAACATTCATCAGGTAAAGAGGGGTTGATTTTTTTACAAATTAAAATTAAGTAATTGGCTGCACTATGAGTCAGATAAAATCCAACGCAGGTATGGTACGAAAGATACTTATTTGATTCATGCACCAGGAATGGGTAATAGACCAATAGAAATCACAAAAATTCAAAAACAATATGTAGGCGAACAAATATTATGACTTCACAGAAGAATAGCTCAGAAACGGATTCAAGCTCGGCTTTATGCAGTGGAAGTTGGTGCAAGAGGAGTTCCAGCAAAATCTTTGCATCACTTACTGAAAGAATTGGGCCTAAGCAGGTCTGCCGTCAATACATTTATGGAACGAGCTTCCAAGACGGCACTAACGGAATCATACAGTATTTGGTTGGGTAGGGAGAGAAGTAGAATGGTGGATGGTGAGCGTATTATCGCGAAATAGAAAAAAAAAGGAGGCCTCCTTTTCTTAAACCAGCCAATTGTCGGTCGCAAGCCCGAGACACCATTCTTCTCATCTCTTACCCACACACGATGGACCCGGCACCCGCACGGTGAATCCATGGAATGCTTAGAAATTTGTCTCCTCTCTCTTTGGTTGGGTAGGGAGAGGAGCAGAGTGATGGATGGTGAGTGTCGTGTCTGTCGCAACCCCTCGGAATCTGCACAGCAAATCTATAAAATTTTGTATTCTTCTACTCAGACTGGTTGGTGAGGGTGTTAATATAGTTAATTTTCCAAGGTCCTCTTGGCGATAAATTTGCTCGTTTATGGGAAGAAGAAGTAACTCGGGCGGGGACCAAACGAACCCCTAGCCTCTTGCGTGTCATCCTTAGAGCTTATGCGGCAAGATGTATGCTCTACGGCCTAGTTCTACTCCTCATGGAATGCGTTATTAGGTAAGTAACCAAATTTAAAAAATACCCTAGGAATTCATTACAAGATTTGTGTTAGTATGTGTGAAATTGTGTTATTAGACTTTTATTTAATATATGATTTTTAAAGAAATGGGTCAATAATTTGTCAAATATTTTTTTTTTATTGTGACTGTTACAATTTGCCAGTGTCAAATTTAAGAATAAATAGGATACGGAAAATTTGGTACTAGATCAATAGAGTATTAATATAAATACAATAATAGATAATTAATAGAAAAATACATTATTATATACAAAAATAAGAGAATAAATAATGGATTATATGCAATTACATAGGATAGGTATATTTATATTTTAATATTATCTACAATGAATGAACCAATGATATTATATATAAATTTACTTTGTTTATTATATACAGGTAGGGATGAAATATTACAAACACATATCAGATTATAATCCGCTCATTCCGAATCGCGCTCAGAGCGCTTAGAACGAATATGACACTGACCGTCGCTCGTTCCGAATCAAATATCGCGATTGCGATGCTCAGAGCGTGATATCAATTCGGAACCGTCTAAATCACATTTTCATTCATAAAATGTTAGTTTTTTTTTTTAATGTAAGTATGGAAGATAAATTGCGGATTCCACATCTTTGAGTATGAATACTAACAAATATACATCTCTCGGTTTATTCATCTTTATATGTGTAAAGTTTAATATTATTAACTTATTTTGGTCTATTAAAATAACTTGCCGTGTTACAGACATTTTTTTTCACTTCCTACTTAAATATTAATTATAGATTTGTATTAGAAGTAATATAGAAACAGTATAAACAAATAAAATAAAATATTAAATAAATTAAAAGAAAACCTAATATTAAACTCAGAACGATCTACCCCGATATTGTGAACAGTCTAAGCGCGAGAAATGATGTCATTTGTGACCGTCACACAGCTTTGGCAAAACAGTTTAAGCGCGTCTCGGAACACCTTTAAGCGTGCTTAGGTTACTATTATGGCGTCTCGGAACGAATCTGTGGTCCACATTTACACGTCAAAATACTTTTTTTTTTTTTTTTTGGTTAAATAAATAGGATTCGAATTACGAATAGGATCATTTCATCAGACAAGCGCCTGCTGACATTCTTTTTTTTTACTAGGCCTTGAATGATACGAAAACTATTACATATTTTATTTTATCTTATCTTATCAATTAAAGTATCGAAACTACTATTTGAACTTTTTTCATCATTGTACCTACTCGGCTCAAGTAGTACAAAAATTGCCTAAATTGGATGATGTCTTTTCCCGCGCTGTGAACTCCCATATGCACACACATACGTACACGACGCGTTTGGGCGATATTGACGCGAATCACTCTACGCAAAAGCATGAAATTCTGCAACACTTGGAATTTAATGATCCCCAACTCTGTTATGACCAATTATTATGAATAAATTACGGACAGATGTATTCTGTACATTTGTGATGTGGCTACTTTTTTGACTAGTAAACATTTTTTTTCTAAATCTCTTATTGTCCGTAAGGCAGAGAATTTCTAACGGCATAGTCAAACTCAAAATATCTTTATTTACGTAAACCTATTACAGGCATTTATAAAACGTCATTAATTTAATTATTTTAATGATTCTGCTCCTGCTAGTAGAAGACTAAGCAGCAAAGTGGTCCAATAAGTAAGCTGTTAGCAGCTTAGCAGATTCCAGTGACCTGTTAATGTTTAATCTGACTGAGAAAGGAAAACTCAGTTATATCAGATTTACTAAATAAAACATATACAGAACTGCACTGCATTATTAAATAAATAAATATGCCAAATTGACGTTAGGTTTGGCCGCCTCGCCGATAAATATGCCGATTTCACACACGTAAGGAATACTGCTGCTGAGTTTGACATGAGTTTTAGATCTCTATTATTTAGATCTGATTTTTCGCTGACCACACTACATTAGTCTAACAACGGCTCCTTTTTTCCTCTTTAGAGTCAGTAATGTAACCTTGTATTTTTTGCCATTTTGGCATAAGATGTGCTATCATTATATTCATAGTAGGTAATCTCTTGCGAGGTATAAAAAAAAACATACAGTATTTACTTGTGATTACAAAATAGATGCGGATGTACCGAATTTTGTTTCTGGCGACACAAAATATTGTGTTAGGCTGCGTTCCTAGTAGGGGCAAACTGTTCGCCGCCGACTGAGTTAGCGGCGTATTTGAAATGGAATGTTCACAGTTGACGAGGAATCGAACCCGGTACCTCCGAGTCTAAATCCACGGACTTAACCGCTAGACCATGGAGGCAGGCTTACATTTTTTTTTCATTCATTACAGCCTCTTAGAACACAGCGTCTCCACTTGTTGGAGATGGGCCTTCCGGAACATATATCTGGAGAATTTGGCCTACACTCGCCACGATGGCCAGACGGGTTGGCGAAGAGGTCTTACATACATAACATTGACAAAAAAAAAACATTTTGTCATTTGATTCTAAATAATAAAGTTTCATAATAATGGATATGAAAATGTCACTCATTTAGTACAATAATTGCTTGACAATTCGGGTGCCGCGTATTTCGATTGAGACCCAAGTTTCACCGATGGAAATACATACATTATGCACTAAATCTGTAACTGGTTACTCCATATTGTCCACGAGACGTAAAACTGCGTACTAATCTCTGATCATTGACCTAAAAATTACCGTTTTCTAAAAACAAAGGGTTTTTTGAACCAGTGACCTTCGTTATTGCACATTATCGCGTATTGCAATTAGGAGCACTGGCCAAGTGTCCTATTGACACTTTTATTAGTTTATTACATTTTACTTCATAATAATAATTACTTCGTATTATCTAACTGTTGTAATTATTACAATGGTCAACAAAAAAAATATATGTTTTTTTAACCTTTTTTTTTTGTATCTATATTAGTTCCGTAAGCATCCAGAATTATTTTCTTTGGTTCGCCCTGCATTATCTTTGTCTTGCAGTCTTGGTTTTTGTTACAACCTTTGTGTACCTTTTCGGATATATGTTGGTCAATAAGATCTGTAACTTCAAGTAGATAAGATCAGTAGTTCTTAAGAAAGTAGTTTGCGGACATACACAAGTCTCACAAGGTACAATTACAGGATGGGAAACTCAGGCACATCCTCTCATCGTCTATACCACGATGTTTAAAGACGTAGGTCTTTAACCAGTGCGTCCTCCCGGTAATGTCGTACGGAGCAGAGACGTGGACACTAACAGTGGGTCTGGTCCATAAATATAGCGAGCTATGGAAAGAGCTATGCTTGGTATATCTCTAATAGATAGAATCCGAAACGTTGATATTCGTCAGAGAACGAAAGTTATTTTTATTATAAATTCTTTATTGCACTTAAAAACTTAACAGTTGAGTACAAGGGCGAAAGTTACTGACATAGCTTTTAAAATTAGCAATGGGCCGGACACATCTGTCGCAGCACCGACGAACGATGGGGCAAACGGGTTCTAGAGTAGAGACCACGTACGGGAAGACACAGAGTGGGACGACCTCCCGCCAGATGGACAGATGACCTAAAGAAGGTCGCTGGTGGGGGTTGGATGAGGGTAGCGAAAGATCGCGTTAAGTGGCGAGCCTTGGGGGAGGCCTACATCCAGCAGTGGAGAGATACAGGCTGATGATGATGATGAAATTACTTTAAAGGTTCTTGAACATTATTCGTATTTTTTTTTTATACTGAGCACGACATGTGACACCGCGCCCACCTGATGGTAAGCGGTACGCGAGGTCAAGAATGGGAGCAACTGACGCCAGCCTCAGACGACAGACATCAGTCCCTATCACTATGCCGGCCTATAAAGATGCTTAGGTTATAGGAATGGGGAAACACATCGGCTGGGAGAGCATTCCACATCTTCAGCGTTGCGCCAGATGTCTTCAAATTTATATGTACGCGTAGGGATAGTGGCTACGGTATGTGGATGCATATTTTGGCCCGTGCGTGTGCATCGGTTGCGGAATAGAGAAGAAGGGAAAAGGTTGTGGAGCTCTTCAGAACATTCACCGTAGTATAGCTTGTAGAACACGCTCAGGGAGGCCACATCTCTGGGAAGCTGCAGCATGAGTTTAGACAGATCGTCCACTATTCGAATAGCCCGCCTCTGTAGGACATTGAGAGCATATGTAAGGTATTTAGCGGAACCATCCCAGAGATGAGAAAGGTATTCCACGCATGACCTTATTTGTGCTTTATAAAGCATAAGTCGGAAGGCGGATAAAAACGTGTTACCTTGTTCAGAATCCCCAGTTTTTTTGACGCTGGTTTGGTAATCAATGTAGTTTCGGTGGATATTTATTACATCATCAGATTATATTTTAAATGTCCTCTTTTATCTCTGCTTTCGGTTACTGTCATTGAATAGTCTATATAATATATTACCTATTATACATAATTATATTTTGTAATTCGATGTACGAGTATATGTTATGACTCATACTAATCTTTGTTTTCCTTTGAACCTGCAAAATCATTTTTTACCCTTACCATCTTTTTAATTATCATTATTTTTCATTTTAATATCCTTGTTGTTGTGTTATTCTGTAGTTGTTTTTGTTTTGTCAATATTATATAGCTGAGCTTTCCTTACTTTAAGCTGTGGTGGCTCGGTTGTTTCCTTTAATATCCTACAAAGGTCGGTTCAAATCTCCTGGCATGTACCAATGAAAAATACACGTACATTTGTCGTAGATAACAACGCCACCGTTCCCGTGTCTCGGAGGCGTTAAGCCGTCGGTCCCGGTTCCACTACAACTTTTAGAATTGTTAATTAAATGTCATTATAAAATTGACATCAGTCCCTCGCCAACCCGTCTGGCCAGCGTGGCGAGTGTATGCCAAATTCTACAGAATTTTTTGGTAGGTCTATCTCCAACAGTGGACTTTGCGTTCTGTGCGGCTGTGATGATGTTATGATGAGCTTTCCTTGCAGATTCCTTTCTCAGTCAGTTTAAATATTAACAGGTAACTGGAATCTGCTCTTTTGACTACTTTGCTGCTTCTGCTGCTTCCACTAGCAGGAGTTATTCAAAATAATTTAAATAGTTATGTTTAATAGATTTAATACCTAATAGGTTTTTTAATAATAGGTTCCCGTGAATAAAGATCTTTTGACTTTGACTTTTTACTTACACTTTTAAAAATATTATCATTTATATAAAAGTAAAGTATCAACACGACCGTTTCCCTTTCGGGGTGGTCAGAAACGGACGCTTATAAATAAGCGGATCCACATTTAGCCAACTTTACTATGCCAATCATGACGAGTGGGTAAGCTCGTCGATGTCTCCAGCAAACTCCACCAAACTCGAGAAATATCACAAATAAATTAAATATTAATTAAATGTATTTATTTACATTAATAAATATTTTTGTGTCCCGACCACGAATCGAACCCGGTACCTTCGATTCTAAAACCACGGACTTAACCGCTAGACCACGGAGGTCATAGATAATTTATATACTTTGATATTTTAGTTTTTGGTTTACCTTCTTGCATTCAAAGCTCTTTCCTATCATTTTTTACTTTAATCCTTTCAGACCTGGCGTCCATAATTGAGGACACAAAGTTTTAAAAACTAACTATGACAAAGTAAATTCTAAACTAAGTAACTTATAGTAACGTGAAGAAGTAGTTACAAATTCCGAGGAATTGCTGGGACATGAGTTATAACTGCATTATGATACGTTTGTGTTTTGTAACTTATTCCTTATTTTTATTGCTATAATCTACGCGTGTATAAAGCGTTCTTTATCTTAATAGAAAAACATGGCTATATTATCGTAATGACAGATATTTTATAATCTTGTTTTTTTAAATATTATTTTTTATTTAATATTTATTGTTATTTAAAAAATACATTATACGCGAAAAAAATTATCAGGTCTGAAATGGTTAAAATACTTTTCTACAATCTTGCAATCTTTAACATTTACATGCTATTTGTATTTTTGCTTCAAATGGTAATTTTCAAGGTTTACTATTTCAGCTAACTTGCCACACCGAAATACCTCAAGGACATTTACCTATCTCTCCTTTGATTTCATTACAGATTCTTTTCGTTCGTCAAACAATTCTGTTCTATCTATCCCTTCTCATCACTATAGCATTCAGTCTTTTTTATTGTGTTTTTTTTTTTATACTAGCACGACATGTGACCTCGCGCCCACCTGATGGTAAGTGGCGAGCGATCAACGTTAGCAACTGGAATCAGACACTCATGACTGACATCAGTCTCTAACACTATGCCGGCTTGACTGCGCTTTACTGGGTTTATCGGCACGATCGGTGAATACTTCACTGGCCAAATTACCAACACCCGTCCGCCTACCACCTATTTGACGTGTTGAAATTCGCCAAGTACCAAGCAAACCGCTGCCATTTAAAAGGCTGGTGTACTCTCATTACTTAAAGACCTCCTCACAACGTATATAAGTATATTTTATATGTAGTATATAGTAGCTAATATGGTGTGTAGTATATGTACTATTATGTACATATTTGTATGTATTTGTATTAATATGTATTGTACGAGTATGTAAGATTAAATAAATTTTGCAACGTTTTTTACATTCTTATGCACCTAGCCTCATACATACATATCCCAGATCCCTTGCGGGGTATATAGGCAGAGATAATTGAGCGCCACTTGATACGATCACGACATACCTCTTTCGCTTCCTCGACATTTATCAATCTCTTCATACATGCCCTTTTGTTACGAAGGCTTTTTAATGCACCTTCAGTCAGTGTTTTATTTATTTGAACGTCTGTCTGCAACTTTACTCATAACTTTCGCATTATATACCTGATTCGTCATTCTTTCTTCGCTCATCCTTTCAACATGCCCGAACCATCGTAGCATGCCTTTCCTTATTTTTGTCACTATGCTTTCTTTTATACCTACCCTTTTCCGTATTTCGACGTTACGGTCCGCCAAAGTGACGACGCATATCCGACGCAACGACCTCATTTCTACTGCATTAACTTTACTCTCACGCGTATTCTGACATATCCACGTCTCGCTTCCATACATCAGTGGTGGTACCAACATGGCATCTTGGATGTGAAGCCTATCTTAGCTTTGTCAATGACATTTCGACCTAGCCTCATGACTGTAATGTTCTGTATTGTCCCAAAGGTTGGCTGCTAGGGAATGCCTAGCAGCATTAAGCCTACCCTTTGTACATAGTGCAATAAAGTTTTAAATAAATAACTAAATTTTTTATAGTTAATAATAAACTCTTACAGCAATCTATCTATACGAATTACTGTGGCTGTTTTCCTTATTGCCTAAGTTTCTTAGTAGATTTATTACCTACGCTGTTTGACCCTGCGTTGCCCGTAGTGGTCAGCGAAAAAATACTTTAGATGTAGGTAGCGGTGTAATGTAAAAAAAAAACCTTCACATGTAGGTTCATTATGTAAATGATTGTCATTATCATTTATCATGTACTCGTATATATGTTCCGTCATGTCAAAGCCTAAGTCATGTAGGCGCATTGGTGGCTCGGTTGTAAGAACGCGTACTTTAAATCCTACAAAGGTCGGTTCAAACCCCCCAGCATGTACTAATGAGAAATACACTTTTACAACACCACCTTCCTGGGAGAGAATTTGGCCTACACTCGCCACGCTGGCCAAACAAATTGTCTGATGTCATTTTTTTCAATGACAATTTATTAACGATTCCACTAAATGTTAGTATTAGTGGAACCGGGGCCGATGGCTGAACAAGTATCTAGATTACCAAACGTTATAAAGATCAAAACAGTAAATTAAAAATATTTACTATATACTCGTACATCAAGGTGATATAGCAAAAAAAAAAATTGTGATATGACACCAAAATCTTAAAGCCGTTTTAATTGTCTTCAGCAAGAAATCTAAAACCCGTATTTGTGATGCTGGTAACCCTGAACACTAAGTGGCAACCCTAATTACAACTGAGACCGTCATTCATATATACGTAGCGGATTCCAAGACCGCGCATCGATACAGACAGTCATGCTTGTAGGAATTGGCAAACGTCCCGCAATGATCCACGGCTAATGCTCGCATTCGTAGGCCTTACTTACAAATCGAAATGAACCTGGCCCAGGTAGGTGTGGGCCGAATTCTTTAGAAATATATTAAGGTTTTTAAAAAAATATTTTTTAGCAATTTTTAAGGCTCTGGTTCTGTGCTTTATGCGGTGATGATGATTCAATAGCTATAACTAACTACAAGTATCATCATCACGACCGTATCCCTTCCGGGGTGGTTGGAAACCACGTTTTTAAAGAAGCGGATTCACATTTAGCCAACTTTACTATACGCCCATCATGACAAGTGGCAAGCGTCGATGTCTAGCGTATCGAACTCAAATATTATCACTTTTTTTGTATTTTGACAAGGAATTGAATCCGCTACCTCTGCTCTAAGTCCACAGACTTAATCGTTGGACCACGGAGGCTAATTACTTTGATTTATTGACACATAGAATAAAAAGATAAATATTATTATAATTTTAAGAAAAACCAATTGCTTCTTATTCCTTTAATCCTTCTATCAAAGTTGTCGAGATTTTTTGAGCTGTTCAAGTGTTTAGCATCTGCAAATATCTTCTGGAAAATTTAAAACGAAATAACTTTTTCTTGGAACATACTCACAGAAGGAATGATCGTTCGAAGTTGGTGCGAGAGGACTTCTCGCAATATCTTTGCACCACTTACTAGAATTAAAAAGAATTGGGCCTATATATCTGCTGTCAATACATTTATGGAACGAGCTTCCAAGACGGCATTAATAGATCATACAGTATTTGCATAGCTGGGCATTAACTCGTTAATCTGTTAATCGTTAATTAACGAAGTTAACATTTTGATTAACGGGTTAACTTTTAAAAATGTTAACAGACACGTTAACTTCCGTTAAGCAGAAGTCCGTTAATCGTCAATCCAATTCCACTATTTACCGCACGGCACCGCGGTGTGGCACGAAAAACAGGTTCAGACAAGTATGAAACGACAAGTGCCGGGCGCGGCGGCGCGTGAGTCAAAAACAAAACTAGATATATTTTGCCGGCGCGTGCGAGTAATAAAACTGCGAAGTACTAGCGCCAGTGCTTAGAGTGACGAGTGTTGTGTTTGTTGTTATTATAAATTACTGTCAGTGATAATTTGCGTGTTAATAAAGAAGAGTGCAGTGTAATTAGTTAGATAGAAAAGTGTACTGTGCAGTGTAGTAATTAAAACTATATCATGGAAGACATGGAATCGGATTTCAGCGGTCCTGATGAGAATTGGTCACATTTAACTGAGTATGTGGAATTTGTATTCAGATCGGGCCAGCAAATACTTTTTGCTTGTAAGCGTTGCTTGCCGAAAGACACCAAAATAAAAGTTCATGTATCAAGCCTGAATAATTTGAAACAACATGTAAGGAGGGTACATGAGTCACAATACGTACAGTTTGAAGAGATTGTTAAGGCGGGCTCTAACCGAGGCAAGACAAAAAAGAGAACTCATTCTGACAATATTATATATTAACCTGCTAACTTCCAACACCAACAGGTTTTATAAGTTCACTAACGCAACGATATAAAAATGCAATTTTACACATATTAACGGATTAACGATTAACATTAACTTCCGTTAATTCTTCCGAAATGTAACGCTTTAACGTTTAACGAAGCTAACTTTTTTTTGTAGCGGATTAACGATTAACGAAGTTAACTATTTGATTAACGGTGCCCAGCTATGAGTATTTGGTTGGGTAGGGAGAGGAGCAGAATAATGGATGGTGAGTGTCTTGTTAAGGCCTTTAGTCAATTGCAAGCCCGAGACACCATTCTTCTCCTTCCTCTTTTCCACACACCCGCACGGTAAATTCATGGAATGCTTAGAATTTTTTCCAATAGTCTCTATCTAGGTATATGGGTTTCTCGTAAATTTTTGCTAAGTACCGACTATGAATCTCGGTATAGGCGTTTTTTTACGTAACATCCAGCCAACGGTTATGTAAGCCTATGATGACGCTACGTACTGCTAACCTAAAGTAACTGACCTTGGCCTCGACACATGGTACTGTATTCAGCTGTTTTATTCTTTACATTATTGCTTAGTTTATGAATCGAATTGTTTTTAAACGAAAAGAGTCGAGAGAGAATTCGTTGAATTTTTTTTTTTAGGTTAGTATAAACTATGAGTACTTGTGAGGTCTGGGACAGCGGTCTCGACATTTCAAAACGATCGCTAACTTATGGATTTTGTGGCCAATAGTAGCCATTGACGAGCCGTCCAAATCGCGTGGTCACTTTCCAAAATTTGTCCACGATTGTCGAAAACATACATATATTGTTTTTTAAACGTCGTCACAGCCTTGGATTACGTCTACGTTCATTCAGATTATTTTGCGTTGCAGTGACGACGTCAGCTTCATAATCTTGTTGAAAATGGCATCGCGAACGCTGAACGCGATAAATCTTTTAAACAGTCTGCTAAATAATGGGGTGTATCAGGCTTTTTGTAGATGTCGCTAGCGGCAATGGTACCTTATTTTACACCTATATCGCATCATTTTTAAAATGTTTTCGTAATTTTATATGTTTATGTTTAAACAGAAAAATGAATTTTAAATTAATTAAATTTACCTACCTTAAAAGAAGAATTAAAAAGCGCACACCCCACCCCGTCTTTAAAAAGAAAAAAGATTTTATTAATAGAACGGCAATTTTAAAATCACCATATCTTTGATTTCGCTTAGAAATCTCGATTTGTACACCTAAAAGCTGCTCATTTCGGCATAATATCCAGAAAATAATACATTTCGTAATAAAAATACAAGTTTTCTATACAACTGACAGTTATATTAGGTACCATCTATCATGCGCCATCTATCGTGATAAAAAGTTAGTGATACACCCCATTGGACGCACGTCTATTCGAATGGTTTGATTAAAACGGCGCGGCGTACGTTTGGATGTATACTAAATGTCTACCTTTAGTCAAATTTGCAATTTTCGCAAACTACGAGTATTTAGGGACGAAATTTTACAGTAAAATCTAGATTATCTGGGGCCTAATTCTGGCGCTTTCAACTTGCGTGACGGTTTGAAATATTCGAATGAAAAGCGACAGATCCACATAGAAAACTGTTTTATTCGAGAAAATCGAGCGGACATGCACGTCGAAGGCGAAAGAATTGGGGCCCTGGTTCGCCCCCGCGCACGTGACAAAACTTATAGTTGTTGATAACGGGTGTTCACAAAAAAAAATACCTGACCACTTTAACATTACTTTATTGTATGTGTCATGGTTTGTTTTTCTAATATAATAATTACTAGCTAGTTGACCCGGCTTTGCTCGTAAATTGAAGTGCAAACAATACTGAATTGTTCGACGATGTCATCATTTAGGTCTGTCCATTTCTGCGTTTACCGTACGTGGTCTTCAGAACCTGCTAATAATTTTGAAAATTATGTCAGTAACTTTGGCTCTTTGACGAATATCAACGTTTAGAATTCTATTCCACCTTTCGCGCCGTGTAAAGTGTATCCACACGTTTCGGGATCAGGCCCGAATGGCTATTGCTCAGTCAAGCCGACATAGTGTTAGGGGCTGATGTCAGTCATGAGTGTCTGATTCCAGTTGCTAACATTCATGGACCTCGCGCTCCACTTACCATCAGGTGGGTGCAAGGTCCCTTATCGTGCTAGTATACTCGTATATAAAAAACTAGAGGACCCCCATAGTTCCCGGGGCCCGGGGCACTTGCCCAGAGTGCCTAATGGAAAAGAGAGGCCTGGTATGGACGATAAGATTAACTGTATACGTTAACCTTTATTGTCTTTATTTAGTTATTGACCTACACATACGTACCGGGTCATAATAATAATTTAAAAAAATTGACGACATTAGCGGAATGTCCCCTTTTTTACTGCGTTGACAAGCTCACTACTATTGCATGTCTTTTTTTCAGGGACCCTTTTTTTCAGGGAATAAATAAATAAAAAACAGTTGAATTAATAAATAATATTGCTTAACCATTTCTTTGTGCACTATATTATTTTTTTTCAAATAACGTTAATTGGATTATATTGAAAAAAAAAAAAACAGTTAGTGAGCACTGCCTTCTGGAAAAGAAATTTATTTATTTTATTTATTTATTTAAAACGAAGTACAAAGGCGGACTTAATGCCCGTAGACAATTTCTGACAGCCAAACCTTGGGGACAAATTTGAACTAGTATAGGTGCAATGAAAGAAATATTTAAAAAATAGGAAGAAAAATTAACAGCTTAATTATACACTTACATATTATATTGTTATATATACTATAATATCAATATACTAAATACTGATACATACATAACTATATGATAAGTTAAAAATACAGTGCATTCTCATCTCATTAAACATTGTATTACTATAACAAGCCTCTCGAAAACTGTGTCCTACTAATAAAATAGTCGATTGTCAGACTCGTAGGGGCCCCATGTGTCCAAGTCCCCCCCCCTCACAGATTAAAAACAGCCTTAAAGTAGTGTGGGCGGCGCGGCTAACTGTAAAAATGCCCTTATTATTGAAGGCCTTATCCTATCATATAAGTCAAAGGATCTATTATTGATCTAACAAGGTTAAGGTAGATTATGCTCCAGTTTGTTTAACTACGTGTAATCTATATCTACTATCTAACATCGTCTGCTACCAAGGAAACACTAAAATAGTAATTTCTTAGTTTTTTTTTTCATTACAGCCCCTAGAACACAGCGTCCTTCTGTTGGAGATGGACCTCCCAGAACATATATCTGGAAAATTTGGCCAACAATGTATATATTTAATTAATATATAGGATATGTATATTTAATTAGTATGTATTTATATTTCATTATTGTTGATCACAATAGTATTTCTGCACCCGCTTATACTGGCTCCCCATTCACAAAGGTTAGTTGGTAGAAAATGCATTTATAGCATTATAGTATATAGCATATAGTATAGCATTATACTCGCCTTTACACCCACACTATTTTTGGTTCTGATAAATACTATATAAATAATACTACAATAAAGAATGTATTATTATTATTATTAACACTCGCCACGCTGGTCAGACGGCTTGACAGATAAATTTCTTATATTACCTGCCTATGTAGACTTAGTCAGTAGATATACCGCGTGAATTTAACCACTTACGATTGACTATCGCCGGGTTGAAGGAACGATGATTATCTTTTGACAACACTCAAACGACTGTCAAGTGCTGATTATTACAATATTTAAATATCTGTCGACAATAAATGTCAAACAACGATTAATAATAATAATAAATTCTTTATTGTACAAAACCAAAACAAGTGCAGGTACATAGGCGAGATTAATGTTGTAAATGCATTTTCTACCAACTAACCTTTGTGACTGAGATATGTAATAAGCGGGTGCAGCAGAAGAAAAAATATAGTTGAAATTATTTATAACTATATGAAACACACATTAATTACAAACATATCATCATCATCACAGCCCCTAGAACAGCGTCCTAGACCTCCACTGTTGGAGATGGGCCTTCCAGAACATATATCTGGAGAATTTGGCCTACACTCGCCACGCTGGCCAGACGGCTTGGCGAGAAACAAACATAAATATACTTAGTACTTATTCATAAATAAATGTCCTACATAAACAAATAAATATATAACTAAATATAAAATACATACATATACGCATATATAATAAGTGAGTTATGGCGACTTATTCTGTTTGTGAAATAAGTATGTGTATAGCTTATCTTTAAATATTTTATGAGATGGTGCCTGTCTGATAATTAAAGGAAGTCTGTTCCACTGGCGAGCTGCAGATACTGTAAAGGAATCTGAATATCTGCTGGAAGAGTAGGGAGGTATTTTAAGTAGGTTATTATGGGAAGAACGAAGTGAAAGGCTGTGAGTGTCACATAGGAATTGGAAACGATCTTTTAGGTAAGGGGGTGGGTGGATTAGGATTATAAAGAATGTTGTATAGAAACGAAAGACTATGTGCAGATTAATGGATGATTAAAGCGATTTTCCGTTGCACAAAGGTTATTCACATTTTTTTGAAGCGAAAATTCGCGTTTTATAACATTTATAATCCGTAAAGCGCACTATTTAATGAACTTTGTCTATATAATCTAGATATAAGTGCCAAAATGTACTATTGTTGTTTAAAAGCTATTTATAGTATATTAGAAGACACATCACATGATACAACTTCTTCTTTCACTTCACAGCAGCTTGGATGCTTCCAATTTAGAGTATTAACCCCATCTTAACAACCAACAACAAAATAGTGAGCTTGCATACAACATGCATTCACTTGCAACTGCCTCTGTGGTCTAGCGGTTAAGTCCGTGGATTTGGACTCGGAGGTACCGGGTTCGATTCCTGGTCGGGGCACAAACATATTTATTAATGTAAATAAATACATTTTAATTAATATTTAATTTATTTGTGAAAATTCTCGAATTTGGTACGCTGGTGACACCGACGAGCTTGCCACTTGTCATGATTGGCCTATATAGTAAAGTTGGCTAAATGTGAATCCGCTTATTTATAACCATAGTTTCTTACCACCCTGAAAAGGAAACGGTCGTGATGATACTTTATGCATTCACTTCTACAGTAATAGAATACTGTTTTTTTTATTATTTCATGTTAGAAAATGTCTTGTAGGCATAGTACATTGTTTTCGTGTAATAAAGAAATTTATAATAATAATACTATCCTATAAACCAAGTTCAAACGAATCTGTCTCATCTTTAAAGTAGGTATTGCTATCATACTCGTAAATCCATAAACGCCTTGAAGATTTATTAGCCAAATATCCGGTAAGATGAATTATGATGACTGTAATGGGCGCCGTCAGCTGATGGCTCAAAGGAGGAAGGAAGCAAGTTTATTATAATAATAATAATATTTCCAGACAGGTCACACAGCGCCATCTAATTTCCGTGGTAAGCTACGAGGCTTGTGTTACGGAAACAAAATGGTTGATAAACTACATATTAAATATATTTTTTTGTAAATATATACATATTACTTATACATATAAACACCCAGACCGAGACAAATTATACAATGTACGACTTGCCCCCGGTGGGAATCGAACCCACGACCTCCCGAGTTCACGGCAACGTTTGTTACCACTAGACCACGGAGGCGGCCATATATTATTATTATTATTTATGAATTGTAGGAACAGTCAATGGTGCTTAGTTATTGTTAGTTGTGTTTAGTTGTTAGTTGTGTTTAATTGTGTTTAATTGTGTTTGGATAGGGTTAGGGTGTTGTACGGGACGGCCGCCTATCGATCACGAACAATTAGTGATAAAGATAAGACAATAATAAAAGTGGTGGTCGTAGCCCGGACATAGCTATGTGATAGCTTAGGAATTTGCGTTGGTCGTAACCAGGAAATAATAATAATTGTGTATTAATCGTGTATTTTCTTAGTGTATTTTTACGTGTGTTTATTTGACGATTACTGTGTATTTTTACTTGTGTTTACTTTGATGACTACTGTGTGTTTTTTATTTGTGTGTGATAATAAAGAATAACCTTTTGACCCTAGCCTGGCCGAGAGACGGTGTGATGACGTCATCTCGGTCAAGCCTAGCTTATTATCGCCGTACCTAAAGGGTGCGCTATGTTTGCGACAATGTGTTGTAGTCCTTATCGCCGTACCCGAGGGAAGCGCTTTGTTCGCGGTAATATGTTTGGTCTTTACCGCCGCACCCAAGGGATGCGTTTTGTTCGCGATAACGTTTGGTCTATGTCGCCGTACCTGGAAGGTACGCTTTGTTCGCGATAACAATACTAATCTTATTTGTGATAATAAAACGAGATGTTTTATTGTAGGGTATCCAGGTTGGCCACGAGAGAGTCTCGAGTGTATTCTTGGCCAGCCTGGAATATTGTAAATTCAGGTCGCTAGGTAGCTCTGCGAGTGCCTAGGCTGCCTAGAATGGGTATTGGTATCCTGGACGGAACCTGGACTGGTCCCGAGAGGATCTCAGACTTGTTATGGCCAGTCTAGGAAAGTCGATCGCGGCTGCTGCCTAGGTATCCTAGTGAGGACCTAGGTAGCCTGGACGCCGTCCAGGTACCTCAGTGTGTACCTGGGCTGATCTGGAGAGGGTCTAGGATGTATTCCAGGTCAGCCCAGCTTAAAATGATTGTGTAAGTCCCCCTGCTCAGATGCAGACATTGTATTAGGGACTTTTATGATAAATAAAGTATTTCGAGGGTTGTCTTATTGCTCACTTGATCTCAGCAGGAAATTTTGGTGCTCGCTCCATCGACTTTACATCTCGGTCGGAGCGGGCATTCTGTCCCCTATTGGTTATAATGTAAACAATCTAATAGGACTATTCTAATAGGGGGCGGGGCTTACCGTGTTGGCAAAGGAAGCCGACAAACACGTGTAAGCTCAAAATCGAGGTCAAGTGAGTATTATAAAAGACAGACGGGCTTGCGGTTCCGACTTTCCGATTTCGCCGAGCCAACAAGAAGAACTGCAAGCCCGAGGACACCTGAGAACACCTTCCTGAAGCATGGAGTTTTATTCCGCCTGAAGCCGTCCGGGATCTTAACAACGAACCCCCCTGTCTACCCCGCATGATGTCGTTACACCGGTCGTGAGGATACGTCACCTACTAACATCGAGGGAAGCCAATATACAGTCCACTACTAAACCTCGCGATCCGGCACAGGTGTTATTGTTAATTTAAGATTTATTTTTTATTTTCCTTTTAGTTTTAGGTCTTGTTAGGTTAACTTAATTTAATTTTATATAATTTCTTTTTTTTCAATAACTTTAATGTATTTTGAAAGACGTTATGATTAATGCATGCTGTAATGGTCTGTAATAAAAAGGGCAATAACCATGTGTTAGTTTTAGTAATATTATAAATATGATTGTACCTTTTGTTGACTGTTCCTTGAATAAATAAATAAATAATAATAAGTAAAATAAAAAAGCGCGGTGGTGGCTCGGTTGTAAGAACGCGTACCTTAAATCCTACAAAGGTCGGTTCAAACCCCCCCAGCATGTACCAATGAGAAATACACTTTTGCGACCCATGTTTTCATTTCCAATCTTACAAGTATTTTAATAGCTATCAAATGTTACCAAGTATGAAGTGGTTTTATCTTTCATAAGGTAATTTATTTTTTGGTAATGAATACATTTATTTTATACTTTTTAGTCTGTGTAAAATAATGGTACATTATTATATGGAGTGTAAACTCCATGTAACAACACTCGATTTAACGACAAACTCCCTAAAGCGTCGAAATCAATTGGCTTTGGTTGGTTTAGCTTGTCTTCCAATTCAGATTTTTCTTCTCTCCATTTAATGACAACTGCCTATAACACCATAAAATGCAGTCCCTTCAGTGTCATTATTTAGAGTTTACATGTATATATATATATATATATATATATATGTTTTTATGCATAGTCATCCACTTCTGAGCTATGGTCAAAATTTCAAGTCTTATCGGGAAGTTAGTTTAAAATTAATTTAAAAAATCCATCCAGACCGACTCAGAAAAAAGCGAGTTATTAACGTTATAAACGTTCAAAAAAAACTGTACAAAGAACACTTGTGTTAGGAATATTTAAAAATAATTTCGGGCTCAGGAAACTAAAAAACAATACCGCTTCTTTTTTTTTTAATCGGTTCAGTAGATAGGAGTGAAGGCGAGAAAAACATAAATCCGTGGATTTAGACGCGGAGGTACCTGGATTGAGATTGGAGATTCGGGACACAATCATTTATACATACACATCTTCACGCCAGATCCCTTACGGGGTAGGCAGAGACAATTGAGCGCTACTTGACACGATCACGACATTCGCTTCGTCGACGTTCATCAACCTCTTCATACAATAATTTATTTAAGTTATAATTATGGTATTTTTTGAGTTTGGTTCGCGACGAGCTTGCCACTTGTCATGATGGGCCTATAGCTGTTGTATAAGTTGGCTAAATATAAATCCGCTTATTTAAAAGCGTGGTTTCTGGCTACCCCTAAAGGGAAACGGTTGTGATGAAACTTTTTGTTTATTAAAATAATTTATTTTCTTTTCAGAGTAGTTCAGCCAGTATTCCTGGGCATGTTGGTCCAATACTACACGCCTGGTCAGGCGACCATTACCCAGGAAGAGGCTTACTGGTATGCCGGTGGGGTTGTCTTGTGTTCGGCACTTAACGTGTTCTTTGTGCACCCCTATATGATGGCTATCCTGCACATGGGCATGAAGTTCAGGGTGGCTTGCTGCTCGCTTATTTATAGAAAGGTAACACTCACCTAGAACATAAACCCTCCGTGGTCTAGTGGTAACAAACGTTGCCGTGAACTCGGGAGGTCGTGGGTTCGATTCCCACCGGGGGCAAGTTGTACATTGTATGATTTGTCTCGGTCTGGGTGTTTATATGTATATATTTACAAAAAAAAAAGTATAATATGTAGTTTATCAACCATCTAGTTTCCGTAACACAAGCCTGGTAGCTTACCACGGAAATTAGATGGCGCTGTGTGACCTGTCTGGAATTTTTTTTTTTTTTTAATAAAAAAAAAGTCCTAGATCTACTCTGCTGGATATGGGGCTTCGAGAGCATTTATATCTGGAGAATTTAGCCTACACTCGCCACGCTGGCCAGACCGGTTGGCGATGATTTTTAATGACAAGTTAATTTCATTGACTGCGGTCTAGCGGTTAAGTCCGATTGATCTCGATTTTTAATCCCCCAATTTAAGTCGCTATACTCGTACATACTACGTGGAATTTATTAAATAGCAAATATTTTTATATTATAATGTAGAATAAAAATAAGAATTACGTATTTTTTATTATTTATTATTTAGTAATAAAATCTTAAGTTACGGTGCAGAGAAGTTTTCCTAAAAATATCGCCACTCATACTGACCCTAATCAAGTAGGTAGTGAGAGGTCGACGATCGCGCGAACGTTGACTTACGTAATTCTTTGTCTCTTTAGTTCGTCTCTCGTTTGTGGGCGAGATTAATTATTAATAATAACACTCCCCAGCATTTACGTATTAATCACGATGGATATCGCGCTTTTCAGACGCGGCCTTATTTCACTATTTTTTAATAATGATTTCTATTTTTTTTAAAATGGTTTTTTCATTTCATATAGAGTTTCAACTAATGACACCTGAAGCCTAAAAAAAAATTTGCTCTTTTGACAATAACACGCGGTATAATAAAATATAGAAAAGTATTTCAATTGTTTTTATCTTTTTAGTTTTTATTTATTTCTTTTCAGTTTTTTATTCAAGATCCGTCAGATCATATATAGCAATCTGTTTTTTTTTATTTTTAAATTTATTTTATTTATTTAACATAATTTAACGTGTCACTATCAGATGTCAGACTGAAACATAAAAATTATAATATGCAGCCAATTGAAGTCGAAGTATGGTTAAGCAATAGTTGTTTATTAGACTAATAATAACCAGGAAAATAATTAACATTGTACTATCGTCACTATATTTCACATCATACAGTTTATTTTTCTCTAGTTAAACATTATGATTCATTGAACAAAAAAATTTGCGCTCAATGAGTGTGTTGTACTTTGCACTTTACTTGTGACTATTATGCGATCCAACTAAGAATCGAGTGGAACCTAGTCACAGTGAATTAAAACTGTTCAAGGGAAATTGCGATTTATTGTTCCATAAATTGAGTTTTTATCCGGACTGGTTCGGAATGTTATGGGACCTTTTGGAACTAAGACAAGCGAATATTTTCAATACTACAATTTGCTATGACAAGTTTAGTTTGATCTCTTTGATATTTTATTTTTTTCATTACAGCCCCTATAACACAGCGTCCTAGACCTCCACTGCTGGAGATGGGCCTTCCAAAACTGGAGAATTTGGCCTACACTCGCCACGCTGCCAATTTTTTTATGACAATCTACTAACGATTCCACAAGTTGGTATTAGTGGAACCGGGACCGACGGCTTAACTTGCTCTTCGAGGCACGGAAACGGTGGTGTTATAATTCTATGACGTAAGAACAGTGTATTTGTTATTGGTACATGCCGGGGTTCGAAGCAAACTTTTTAGGATATTAAGGTAAGAGTTCTCACAACCGAGCTCAACATTGACTTTGGAAAAAAAAATGTGGCAAGCTTGGCATTTCTCTAGCGTACCATACTCCAGAAATATTTATTTATTTAAATACTTTATTGCACAAAAACTTAAATTTAGTGTACATAGGCGATTTTCACCATTAACTGATTTTATTTTTCTCTTTTTTTAATTTTGTATATTGTACTTACCAATGTTGTGAATTTATTTTTGTAGTTCCTAGGAAGAGCACTGACTTCTAGGACACAGCCCAACTAGTCTTGGAGTCAGGGTTTTAACTATTTGTTACAAAACTGTTCCCCAAGTTAAGTCCGTATTTATAAGGAAGAAAAAAAATTAATTGTTTCAATAAACTTTATTATTATTATTAATGCCAGTTAGGCATTTTCTAACAACTGACCTTTGGCAAAGTGAGAAATCATGGGCAGGGTGCAAATATCACAAATATATTAAATAAATTATTGTGTCCCGACCAGGGCTTAACCGCAGTTAATTTCTGATTGAATGAAAACAAGTGGATTTACACGTACATTAATTAAATATAAATAAATAAAAATATTTCCAGACAGGTCACACAGCGCCATCTAATTTCCGTGGTAAGCTACGAGGCTTGTGTTACGGAAACTAGATGGTTGATAAACTACATATTATACTTTTTTTGTTGTAAATATATACATATTATACATATAAACACCCAGGCCGAGACAAATTATACAATGTACAACTTGCCCCCGGTGGGAATCGAACCCACGACCTCCCGAGTTCACGGCAACGTTTGTTACCACTAGACCACGGAGGCGGTCAATTAAATGCAATTAACAAAGTAGCATAGCTAATATATTTCTATTAATACCATTTTCCAATTTCCCCTTACCACTGGAATTAAAACTTCAGGTCAAGCAATTAGGCTAATTGACATTAAAAGTACATATTCGTACATACATACTTGTACCTTTCCATCTATACGAGGAAAAACGTATTTAATACTATTACTATAAAACAAAGTCCTCCGCTTCGTCTGTCTGTCTGTCTGTTCGCGATAAACTCAAAAACTAAATCACCGATTTTCATGCTGTTTTCACCAACGGACAGAGTGGTTCTCGAAGAAGGTTTTAGTATAAAATTTGTTAAGTTTTTTACATTTGTTGGAGGTGTCGGAAAACAATCAAAAAACAATTGGTGAGTGCTCCGAAGAACTCTATAACCTAATCCCTCCCTCTCCATTCCGCAACCGCACCACACGCACAGGTCAGAATATGCACCCACATACCGCATGCATCCCTTCGCGTACGTATAAATTTGGGGACTCATACATCTGTCGTACGATAAAGATGTGGAATGCTCTTCCAGCCTCTGTGTTTCCACTTTCCTATAACTTGGAGTCCTTCAAGCGAAGTGTGAAAAAGCATCTAGTCAAGCCGGCATAGTGTTAGGGACTGATAGTTATGAGTATCTGACTTCAGTTGCAAACATTCATGGACCTTGCGCGCCACTTACCATCAGGTGGGTCCAAGGTCACATGACGTGCTAGTATAAAAAAAAAAAACAGCCGTCTGGGCGCTTTGAACGGAAACGCTGCCGATATCCTTTGAGATACAACAAAATAATGTATGGTGGAATTGTGTATCTTATATAGGTCTATAGAAAATCCGCGATGGCTTACAACTTAAGGATAACATACTATATCCATTTTAATACTTTAAAAAATGGTCAATTATAAAGCGGTACTTGGAAAGCTATTTACACAAATACCGTATTCATCCTTATCACATTATATAATACGTTAGTTGGCTTGAGCATTTTATGAAGATAATTTTTCCATTTACACCAGAGATCCTCAAACCGCCTACTTTGACCGAATATAATATAGAGTCAGTTTCAGTGAATTATCAAATATAAAGTCGCCCCCCTAAACCATGCCAACGCCTTCCATTTCTTTCTGGGCCCCTTACCACCCCCCTCTAGGCGTCCTGCGCCCACAAGGGGCCTTATCGTCCACTTTAAGCAATACTCCTTTACACTATGCAAATTAAATAAATATCATAGGTGATATCATCATCATCATCAGCCTGTGTCTCTCCACTGCTGGGTTTAGGCCTCTCCCAAGGCTCGCCACACTTCACACGATCTTCTGCCACCCTAATCTATATTATTGTGTCTCGATCAGGAATCGAACCCTGTACCTCCGAGTCTAAATCCACAGACTTAACCGCTAGACCACGGAGGCATATATTTCTTATTTTATTATACTTTTTTAAATAAACAAAAATAATTACATACAATACAGGTACTCTGGCTATGAAAAGAGCGCTGGATAACTGTAGAGGAAACAAAGTAAGTTTATACAGTGTCATCGCGATCTTATCCCGTCGATTATCAGTTGGTGGTTGGTGCAGTTGGCCCAACGATCGCGAATCCCTGGCCACTTTTTTTTTATCTTAACTGAGCATAGCGGCAATTCAAACCTAATCCCACAACGTGTGAATACACTTAAGAAAACAAATATTTTTGACAAAAAAAACTAATCTTTATCGGCACGAACGGTGGATATTTTCCCGCCCCGGCAGACTGTGCAAATTACCACCATCAGTCCCCCTACCACCTATTAAAAAATTGCTCAGAGACGTCCGAAGCCGGGGAGGGTCGCTAGTTTTAAATATAACTTTTTGTTCACAATAATAACTTATTAAAATAACATACTCACTTATGTGCAAGGATTTATCACGTATTGTTTGCAAATATTACTGAGAAACACGTGTGTAATTAGAAATTTTTTTCAATGTCATTTCCGTAATTAATTATAATTAAAATAAAGTCAACGAACGGTAAATTGGGATTATAATTCTCTAATGACAATGGTAACATTATTCTTAAGACGAGAATAGCACTTTTACTGTTACAAAAAAATAAAAAGGAAAACTTTCACACCACGACGTTCTCAAATTAACGTATAGCTACCGGCAGATAAAAAGAGCGCTGGCTGGAAATTACGCAGGAAATAGATAGTTTATTTTTTATTAGGGTGGGTTTTATAGGTATTTTAATTTATGTAGTTTGCAATTATTATTTAAATAATTAATAATAATAAAAAAAAATCATAACTAAAAAAACATAATAAATAAAGTACATACATTACATAAATTAGATTAATGTTGTTTTTATTTGTGCTAATGATATTTATTTATTAATTAAAAAAATATATAAACTTGTCTATGACAAACATGCCTATAGTAAAGTTGGCTAAATGCGATCTGCTTCTTTGAAAGGGATACGGTTGTGATGATACTATTTTCCTCATATTGGACTGCCTTGATTGCTGGGTGGTACCGGGTTCGATTCACGGTCGGAACACAATACTTTCTTTAATTTGTGATATTTCTCGAGTTTGGTAAGCTACAGACATCGACGAGCTTGCCACTTGTCATGATTGGCCTATTATTAAGTTGGTTGTATTCACACGTTGCGGGATTAGGTTTGAATTGCCGCTATGCTCAGTTAAGATTAAAAAAAAGTGGCCAGGGAATCGCGATCGTTGGGTCAACTGCACAGACCAACTGATAATCGACGGGATAAGGTCGAGATGACAATTTGTATAAACTTACAAATTTGTTTCCCCTACAGTTATCCAGCGCTCTTTTCATAGCCAGAGTACCTGTATTGTATGTAATTATTTTTGTTTATTTAAAAAAGTATAATAAAATAAGAAATATCTGCCTCCGTGGTCTAGCGGTAAGTCTGTGGATTTAGACTCGGAGGTGCTGGGTTCGATTCCTGGTCGAGACACAATAATAGATAGATAGATAGATAATATTTAATTTATTTGCGGTATTTTTCGAGTTTGGTAAGTTACAGACATCGACGAGCTTGCCATAGTTAAGTTGGCTAAATGTGATTTTTTCTTGCTTCTTTAAAACGCGTGGTCAGTCATAAAGTCAGAAAAGGATACTTTAGATGCTTTACTTTTTGATTCTGTAAGAAAGTTTTTTTAAAGAACGTGTTTTTTAAATTCTTTTCAGTCATTAAGGTTATCAAAAACCGCGTTAGGAGAGACTACAGTAGGACAAGTCGTGAACTTGCTGTCCAATGATGTGAACAGATTCGACGTGGCGGTCATTTTCCTACATTATCTATGGATCGGCCCGTTGTCTACGGTCATCATAACCTACCTCATGTGGATGGAGATCAGCTGGGCGGCCGTTGTTGGTGTCGGTGTTATGTTGGCCTTTATACCTTTACAGGGTAAGTATTTCTGAACAAAATGCGAATGTGTTTATAACGTGTACAGATAAATCAGTTTGGAGATCATAAGAGATACCACTAACCAAATAAACAATACAAGGTGCAATTAAATTTGACCCGGACTGGTACATCTTCATATTCGTAAATCATCATCATTTATATGTTATAAAAATTTGCTCGCTAAACACTTTCACAAAAAGCAAGACGAGTCTACATAACTTGACTAAATCGATATATTATTGTATATATATAAATATAGTATGTAACCACTGCCTCCGTGGTCTAGCGGTTAAGTCCGTGGATTAAGACTCAGAGGTTTCGGGTTCGATTCCTGGTCGGGACAGAAAAATATTTATTAATGTAAATAAATACATTTAATTAATATTTAATTTATTTGTGATATTTCTCGAGTTTGGTACGCTGGAAACATCGACGAGCTTGCCACTTGTCATGATTGGCCTGTAGTAAAGTTGGCTAAATGTGAATCCGCTTATAAGCGTGGTTTCTGACCACCCCGAAAGGGAAACGGTCGTGATGATACTTTACTTTACTAACCAGTATATGTATGTGTTATCTATGTATTGTATGTATTTATATTATAGATTTTATATCGTTCTTTTTATTTTGGTTATAAGATTTTAACTCAATAAATCTCTTTATCTCAAATATTAGCGGTCATGCACATTACAATCCCTGCTCACATCTCCCAAAGGTTAGCTGTTAGAAAATGTTTTTATACATTAAGCTCGCCTATGTACTGTAAAATGTATTATTTTCTTTGCAATAAAGAATCTATTTATCTATCTACATTTAAACTGCCCGCACAATCGGTAAACATTTTTTTTTCTAGATTGATACAACCTTTGTTGATATTCGTGTGAAGTGTGAAGTAATTAGTGTGTTTGGCAGATATTTGTTTACGACGCGAAAAGTTTGTCTGGCGATTTTTGCTATGAAAAAAAATTGAACAACGAAAAACTCATTTTCCTAAAATTTTGTGTTTCTAATGGAATCATGGCTACGGATTCGTTGAAAATGTTGCAGAAGTGTTTTGGTGAATCTACTTTTTCGCTAACCATACATGCGAGTCGTTCATCCAGAGGTGGAAATAAAAAGTAATTCGCTTATAGAACTAAAGGTCATCCCAGCTGAGGCTTACAAAGTAAAGTAAAGTATCATCACGACCGTTTCCCTTTCGGGGTGGTCAGAAACCACGCTTATGAATAAGCAGATTCACATTTAGCCAACTTTACTATAGGCCAATCATGACAAGTGACAAGCTCGTCGATGGCTCCAGCGTACCAAACTCGAGGAATATCACAAATAAATTAAATAATAATGTATTTTTATTTACATTAAAAAATATTGTTGTGTCCCGACCAGAAATCGAACCCGGTACCTCCAAGTCTAAATCCAGGGACCGCTAGACCACGGAGGCTTACAAAGTGTGTATGGAAAATTGGATTAAGCCTTGGCATGCTTGTTTTGGCTCGAAATGAGCCTATTTTTAATTCGATAATAAAGATTTGTATAAAAATACATAAAAAAATGTTTTTTTAGATAGTCCGGGTCAAATTTTATCAGGTGCAAACTTATTGTAACTCCAGTCATTTTGTAGTCGTCTTAAAAGCGAGGCTTTTTCTTCCCTTATCCAATAAATCAAGATATCCACGGAGGCAGTTGGCATTATTATATGTAGTTAAAATTTATTTGCACTGTTCAGTTTGAGAACCACTTGTTTTCTTGTTTACATAATATTATTTGCTATCTTGAATAAGGTATATTAGCGAGGCACGTGGTAGGCTAGCACAAACTGGTTTATTCCGGTTTAAGTTACTTTGTATTACACTATGAAAAGTAAAGTATCATCACGACCGTTTTCCTTCCGGGGTAGTCAGGAACCATTCTTTTTTATAAAGCGGATTCACATTTAGCCAACTTTACTATAGGCCCATCATGACAAGTGACAAGCTCGTCGAAGTCTCTAGCGTACCAAACTCGAGAAATGTCACAAATAAATTAAATAATTTAATGTGTCCCGACCAGGAATCGAACTCGGTACCTCCGAGTCTCATTCCATGGACTTAACCTCTAGACCACGGAGGACAGTTTGTAATAATAATACATTTTTTAGTGTACTCTTAGTTGGCCAAGAGAGTTTAGAGGGCGTTGATTTATCATCAAAAAAGAATGTCATAGTATCAGAAGATTTTTTTCCAATACAATTGGTTGATAAGAATGGCAACAACTGACGTCAGCCATTGTTAATCAATATTTTTGCGTCCCGACCAGGAATCGAACCCGAGTCTAAATCCACGGACTTAACCGCTAGACCACTGAGGCAGTTGACGAGTGTATTTGGTTTATGGATATAGACACGACTCTTCAAATAATCTCATAAAAAGAAGTCTGCTGGGGATAGATCTGGACTCCTGGGTGGCCATGGGATGTCGCCTCGTCTGGAAATCAGCTTTTCCGGAAACATTTATTTGACCACCGGCAGGGACTCGTTGATGTGTAACAAGTGGCTTCTTGTTGAAACCATGTGTTACGATTGTAGCCAGCAAATTCCAGTAGAAGTTGAATGTTAACGAATTCTTGGCCCACCCTGTAGAAGACGCTTAGGGAGGCCACAACTCTTTTTTATACTTAGTGTATTACACTACTATACAAACGCGAAAACGTCTCCAAGCTTATTTATCTGTAATTATTTTTGCAGCATACCTTGGCAAACGTACATCTGTACTAAGGTTGAAGACAGCATTGAGAACAGACGAAAGAGTTCGCCTAATGAATGAGATTCTGTCAGGCATACAAGTCATCAAGATGTACACATGGGAAAAGCCGTTCGCAGACCTCGTAGCTAAGGCTAGAAAGTAAGATATATTTTGTAGTAATAAAAAATAAAGTATCATCACGACCGTATCCCTTTCGGGGTGGTCAAAGACCCCGCTTTTTTTAAAGAAGCTGATTTATGCAAGCGGTGTTATTTTTATGTAAATATCACCACGGCAAGCTTACAATATTAGTTCTCCTTGAAAATCTAAATTGGCATTTGATATCATTGCAAATGGCACATACTTTTTACGAGAACAACAGATAGGTGGTAGGCAGACTGATGGTGGTAATTTCCCCAGTCTGCCGGGGCGGGGAAGTATCCACCGTTCGTGCCGATAAACCCAGTAAAGTGTATCCACAAGTTTCAGAATCAGGCTCGAATTGCCATCATGCCCAGTGTTAGGGACTGATGTCAGTCATGAGTGTCTGATTACAGTTGCTAAAATTCATGGACCTCGCGAATCACTTATCATTAGGTGGGCGCAAGGTCACATATCGTGTTAGTATAAAAAAAACAAGTCTGAGGAAGGCGGAATTTATCAGTATCTTCAGTTTTTTGGACACTGTTTTAATGATGCTCTCAATGTAGTTTCGGTGGTTGAGTTCTGAGCTTATTTCAACCCCAAGTATGTTGAAGCTGGGTTGAAGGTCCAGCATGATTATGACATTTCATTAGATTATTTGCTTTTCTTTTTAACTGCATCCGTGGTCTAGCGGTTAAGTCCGTGGTTTTAGACTCGGAGGTACCGGGTTCGATTCCTGATCGGGACACAAAAATATTTATTAATGTATTTAAATACATTTAATTAATTTATTTGTGATATTATTTGGTACGCTGGAGACATCGACGAGCTTGCCACTTGCCATGATTGGCCTATAGTAAAGTTGGCTAAATGTGAATCCGCTTATTTATAAGCGTGGTTTCAGACCACCGAAAGGGAAACGATCGTAATGATACTTTATTTATTTATTTAAATCGTTATTGCACAAAGACAAAGGCGGGCTTATAATGCCGCTAGACATTCTATCCTAGCCAACCATTGGGACAACTTGAGCACTGCTGAAAGGTAGGTGCAAAATTGTATTTAATTCTACGGTTTAACTACACACATCAAATGTGTCTAGGGATCAACATATATTTTTGCAATAACTTTTCTCCTGATTGATATTCATTAAAATTTTCTTTAAGGATTGATCAAATAAAATGTTTTCGTTTGTCTACAGTAACGATAAACCAAGTCACCTTTGCATTAGTAAAAAAAATTGCCATTTTCCTAATAAAGGGATTTTTGACATTTGAACCACTAACATTAAAGTTCGAAAAAAAGACTGAAATAACAGTTTTTTTTTTAATTTTATTGGGTAACTTAAACAATTAATAATCCGTGTTTCTACCGCGAACACTAACAACACAAGAACATCGGTTTGGCATACTCAAAATGAGTTCATCCAAATCACGCTGTGGAATGGCCGCCCATGTTCGTTGCAACAACAAAAAAAGGTCTTCTTGCGACTGGATACCCTCCATATTCGGCAGAGCTCTTCTCTGAAGAATATCCCATGCATGCTCAATCGGGTTCAAGTCTGGCGACTGAGCAGGCCAGGGCAGGACATTGATGTTAGCTGCGGCGAGAGTCTGTCTTACAACTCTTGCGGTGTGCGGTCGTGCATTATCATGCATTAACTGAAATAAGGGACCGATATGCACTTGTAGAGGAACGATGACGTCTGATACAACCGTCTCAGCATAAATTTGAGCGTTGAGGTTGCCTCTGATCCAAATCAACTCAGTTCTTCCGCCGATCGAAATACCCGCCCATACCATGATGGTTCCACCACTATAAGGATGGACTTCCTGGCAGGATTTTAATCGCTGTTGGCGTCCAGGGGTTCTCCAGTGTCGTATACGTCTTGTATCCGGCCTCATACCAAAACGAGACTCATCAGAAAAGCACACGAAACGCCATTGTTCTTCTGTCCAATTTCTGTGTTCAAGAGCCCATTGATATCGAGTCCTACGATTGTGCATTGCTATAGGTGGTACCCGTAGCGGTCTTCGGGAATGAAGGTTCACTTCATGCAAGCGGTTTCTGACTGTTTGGTCGCTAATTAAGTTCCCTGAAGAGCGATGAAGGCTCACGGCTAACATCATGGCGGTTATTGTTGGAGTTCTTCGAGCTGTGATTTGAATGTATCGGTCTTGTCTCCGTGTGGTGCAGCGATACCGTCCTCCATGGCGCTCAGCCACGGTACCAGTGGTTCGGTAACGTGTCCAAAGTCGACTGATAACACTCTGACTTGTATTCAGAGCTAAAGCCACAGTACGTTGCCGGGAACCAGCTTCTATCATTCCCACGGCTCTGATCATTTCTTCCCTGCTTAAATGACGTCGCCGCTCCATAATAACGTTGGTTTTAATCAGTAGTAGGGAAACAGTAGCACTAATAATGTCTTCAATGCGTCTTATGTTTTTATAGGGAAAATATTGACAGCTGATTTTCATCTTTTACTCGAATTTGATTGACAGTTCCTGTTTTAAATTATGAAATGCACCAAAAAGGATCCATATAAATTTATAAAATCATAAATTTATTACAAAGCCACATCTCAATCACAAGAAATCCGCATAAACATGCTTGATCCCTAGACTTTTTTGATGTGTGTATATTATTATACACACATATATATAAATATTATATATTACATATACCCATTATACACATATCTTAAAACCAGTAGTTATTTTTATGTATAGTATTTATAATATATGTTTATGTATTAATGTTATGTATATAGTATTTAAGTATATGTATGTTTATATAAGAATTGCTTAATTTTATGGTATTTATTGGAATAAAAATAATTTCTAAATATCATTTTCACTATTCTCGATCTAATGAAGAAATCTCATTTGTCCCAACGGTCAACGGTCAGAGAATGCCGTAGCATTATGTTCGCCGATTGTAAATTATAATAAAGATTTTAAATAAATAAATAAAATAAATAAATATATACATATGTTATTTTGCTTTTAGACAAGAAATCAAGCAGATCCGCGCGACTTCGTACATCCGTGGCGTGTTGACGTCGTTCATAATGTTTACTACCCGCATCTGTCTGTTTGTGTCCATTTTGGCGTATGTCTTGAGTCACACCAGTATCACAGCCAAACAAGTGTTTGTTATCACCAGCTTCTACAATATCCTGCGACAAACTATGACCGTCTTCTTCCCTCAAGGTGAGGATTCAAAATTGACCTTTGCTTAATCATATAATTTTAATAGCCGTCGATTGAGATTAAACAGAAAAGAAGAAAATAAAAGAAAGAAAAAATATATTTATTGTCAAAAAACTAATTTACAAGCGAAACATATTAATTAATAAATAAATAATAAATATTTCCAGACAGGTCACACAGCGCCATCTAGTTTCCGTGGTAAGCTACGAGGCTTGTGTTACGGAAACTAGATGGTTGATAAACTACATATTATACTTTTTTTTTTTGTAAATATACACCCAGACCGAGACAAATTATACAATGTACCGCCTCCGTGGTCTAGTGGTAACAAACGTTGCCGTGAACTCGGGAGGTCGTGGGTTCGATTCCTTGGGGTAAGTTGTACATGTAAAATGTACACAAAAAGAAAAATAAAATTAAAATTGTGTGGTTGAGATCCTCTTTTTGTGTATGATGTAAGTGTATGTAAACGAATGTAGGCCAAATAAAGGCCTTTTCTGAAAGGCCCATCTCCAGCAGTGGAGGCCTAGGGCTCTGTGTTCTAGGGGCTGTAATGATGATGATGATGAATGATAGCGAGGCTAACACGTGGGTAGATGTAATGATCATTTGTGACGGTGACTTTATAAGTGACTCGGTGAGTAAGGTCCCGAAACATTTTCAGGTATTGCCCAGGTAGCAGAAGCGGTGATATCAATCAAAAGACTACAAAACTTCATGTTATATGAAGACACAAGTAAGCCAGTACCGGGTCTCGCCGACATACAAACATCCACCAAGCCCAAAACAAAGGAACCGTTTGCCAAAGACAAACTGCCCAGAGACAACTCCATACTGAGTCAGGAAAGCAAATTGTCTCCAGATGCAGACAAATTGTTAGAAGCTAAGAATATTTTAGAACACAGCGGAAATGGTGAGTCTTTTATAATGTTCTAGTTATTCAGAATTAATGTTGGACCAATACCAAGACCAACTGTGGGCGATAATTCGCTTAATTTATTCACTAAACTCATAAAAACTCGATTTGCTGGCTACCCTGACTGGAAACTGTCGTGATGATACTTTTTTCTTACATTATGTTCTCGAGGTGGCTATCAAATAATGACTAAGGGTATTAAGACCCTTTCAAGGTGGTCAGAAACCACGCTTATAAAGAAGCAGATTCACATTTAGCCAACTTTACTATATGCCAATCATGACAACTGGCAAGCTCGTCGATGTGCCAAACTCGAGAATATCACAAATAATTTAAATTTATTTATTTAAATTAATAAATATTATTGTGTCCCAACCGGAAACCGAATCCGTACCTCGAGTCTAATTCCACGGATTTAACCACTAGACCACAGAAACCGTCTCCTGTATTATGTGATTGATGATTTTAAATTTTTACTTCTTAGGTACTGCCCAAGCACCTTTAGCCCCCACGGAATCCGGAGAAGACGATGATGGTTCAGAAATGCCCGTAAAAGATTCTCAAGGAGTCCGCCTTCGACACGCAACTGCAAAATGGCTCGCAGACCATACTGAAAACACACTCACTGACGTCACACTAGCTATCAAACCTGGCAAGTAAGTCAACAGACTAAAACCCTCCATAGTGTTTTATTTCTTTATTATTTTCTCGCTCTCTCCTATCTGCTCCGCAATATCCTTCTCACTCACACTCACGTAGAAGACCGAGACTCGACAAAACTTATTAGTCGAATTGTTGAATCCTAAATATCCCATAATTTGGTGTTCATTTGTTGGTAAGCCAGTTCTGTGACCCATCGGAGGGTACCAGTCGCACCTCAGCCTCGGTCGGCGGCAGACGTCTACAATTTTGTGTTTCGGTGACGTCACACCGCGTGTGCTTGTATTTTCGGTGTCTGCTGCGTAGCCACGTGCGTGTATCTATCGGTCGGAACTGTTACTTGGATTATTAATTTTGTGTGAAATGACAAGAACTGGTCTTCTGGAACCCTGAGGTTGATTCCATTGAGACAGGTCTGCTGTGCTGAAAGTGGTATGTACTTCTTCCGCTTTCTTTGCACTTCACGGAGCTGGCTCGACATCAAACCCTCCTCCATATACAGTCCACTAATCAACAACCCCCGTGTTGGAAATCTTACCCACATCCTTTGTTAATTATCGCACACTCCAACATTTTCATCTATGTTTTTATTAGTTCAATGTAGCTTTTTAGGAAATAAAATAACTATCATTTAAGACATTTTTATCTAAAAAAAATTTGTCTTAATTTTTCTTCGCTCCGCTTCTAGTTCCAATAATTATTCTCATAGATAATCCTTTATGCAAGAGTGGGATTTCAATTCTGGTGGCCAGCTATTCTACATAACCGCCATTAACGATCATAAACTTTCAGATTAATAGCAGTAATAGGTCCCGTGGGAGCTGGCAAGTCGTCATTATTGCAAGTTCTTCTCCGAGAGCTGCCGTTGACTTCTGGATCCGTGCATGTGGGGGGGACCGTGTCGTATGCTTCACAAGAACCTTGGCTTTTTGCTGGTATGTATTATTATTACCATAATATCTAATAATAATAATCCTTCTCGCTCGCACAATCCATATTTTCAAAGGTTTCTCAAGCCATCTCCAAAAGTGGAAATCTAGAACGCTGTGTTTAAGGCGCTGTAATGAATGAATGAAAAAAAAATTATGTACTATATTTCTCACCCAATTTGAAAATTCTTTGAAAATATTTGATTGTGCGAGCGAGAGGGATGCAAAAGCCTCTTCAGCCTTTCTACTATTCCAAAAAATACCGCTCTAACCTGCCAAATTCTTCAAAAATACGTTTTTCCATTATGGGGAGACGCACTGGTCCAACTTCTTGTCTTTGTTAATCATATAATATTTAAACGTTATTTTCAGGAAGCGTTCGTCAGAATATTCTGTTTGGTCAGGCTATGGATCGTCCCCGTTACAATGCGGTAGTACGCCGATGTGCTCTTGACCGAGATTTCTCACTATTTCCTCATGGAGACAAGACTATTGTCGGAGAGAGGGGAGTCAGTCTTAGTGGTGGTAAGTAATAAAATAAAATAATAAAAATGTTTATTTCTCCCATAAAATACATATGTAGGTACTCGTACATTAAAAATATCAACAGTTACAATACCTATTAGATATTGTACCCAAAAACAAAATGTATATTTTAAACAAATTAACTTACCGAGCATGAGAGCTGGTGCCTAACGGGGTACATAGAAGATACCTGTATCTCAGGTCATCAGTTAACACCCCTCGGACTAGCAAGTATTTACATTGATAATAAATAAAGAGTTATCTTATTTATAATTTTAACAGTTAGCTATAATATACAAAACGAAATAACAATTCACTCTGCTTCACCACGACTATCATTTGCTCAGTCTCATGATAGCTTTGATGCTGGAGCCATTCAGCTACAGCTCTCTTGCAAAACCTTTTGTTTTTATATCTAATGGATAATGCCTTAATTAAGTGGACTTATAGAGAACATAATATCCAAAAAAAAAAGTAAAGTATCATCACGACCGTTTCCCTTTCGGGGTGGTCAGAAACCACGCTTATAAATAAGCGGATTCAAATTTCGCCAACTTTACTATAGGCCAATCATGACAAGTGACAAGCTTGTCGATGGCTCCAGCGTACCGAACTCGAGAAATATCACAAATAAATTAAATGTATTTATTTACATTAATAATTATTTTTGTGTCCCGACTAGGAATCGAACCCGGTACCTCCGAGTCTAAATCCACGGACTTAACCGCTAGACGACGGAGGCAGTTATTCAGAATATTGTAAAAGGAAAAAAATTAACCTGTTACAGGTTAGTAAATTTTAATCGATTGTAATTTTATCTATTTTTTTTATTTCCACAGGTCAACGCGCCCGTATATCCCTAGCCCGAGCAGTGTATAAGCGAGCCGATATTTATCTATTGGACGACCCGTTATCGGCCGTGGACGCGCATGTCGGACGACATCTGTTTGAGAGCTGTGTCGTCGGTTACTTGAGAAACTCAGTCAGAGTGCTGGTCACACATCAGCTGCAGTTCCTTAGAGAAGTAGATCAGGTATTTTGACAATATTTATAGCGATGCTTGCATTCTGTAGCAAATATATTTAATTTTAATAGGCGCGCACGTGTCGAACGTTATCGGTGTCGTCGGCTATTTAGGATACTGATAGGAATGGTGACTCATACATCTGTCGCACAATAAAGATGTGGAATGCTCTTCCAGCCTCTGTGTTTCCACTTTCCTATAACCTGGAGTCCTTCAAGCGAAGTGTGAAAAAGCATCTAGTCAAGCCGGCATAGTGTTAGGGGCTGATGTCTGATTCCAGTTGCTAACATTCATGGACCCTGCGCGCCACTTACCATCAGGTGGCCTCAGGGTCTCATGTCGTGCTAGTATATAAAAAAAAAAAAAAGAAACTTGTCAGGTATTTTGACAATAATTCTTCTTTAACTAGAATGTATGACTGTGATTGTATTTTTTACTCGATTCGATAACGGAGTTTGTGCATGCTAGCTACTGTTTGAGAGCGGTGTCATCAGCACAGTTTCTTAAAAACAAAATTTAGTAGACGCACGTGTAGGACGTAGACGCGCGTGTCGGAAGTAGGCGAGAGTGTTGGCCGTAGGCGTGTGTTTCGGACGTAGACGCGCGTGTCGGAAGTAGGCGAGAGTGTTGGCCGTAGGCGTGTGTTTCGGACGTAGACGCGCGTGTCGGACGTAGATGTTTGTGTCGGACGTAGTCGAACGACACTTTTAGGAATTAACCTTTTTAAATTTTTCACTTTTACATCTTTCATTGACAATGAACGATTATTTTATTATGCCTACTTTTTTCCTTATACTGATTAATATGTAACTGTAACTGCGCGGTTTTCAACTGTTATCTATTCTTTACGCAATGTAGACTTGTTTTATTGGAAAATCTAAATTTTGACTTCATCTTTTTCCCATTTAAAAAACTAGTATAAAAGTAAAGTATAGTAAAGTATCATCACGACCGTTTCCCTTTCGGGGTGGTCAGAAACCACGCTTATGAATAAGCGGATTCACATTTAGCCAACTTTACTATAGGCCAATCATGACAAGTGGCAAGCTCGTCGATGTCTCCAGCGTACCAAACTCGAGAAATATCACAAATAAATTAAATATTAATTAAATGTATTTTTATTTACATTCATAAATATTTTTGTGTCCCGACCAGGAATCTAACCCGGTACCTCCAAGTCTAAATACACGGACTTAACCGCTAGACCATGGAGACAGTCAGACAGACAAAATTATTAAAATACTTAGGAAGTGTTTGTTCAATGCATTATACCTACTTCTATTTTAGTATTCCAATTCATATATTGACTGCCTCCGTGGTGTAGCGGTTAAATCCATGGTTTTAGAGCCTGATGTACCGGATTTGATTCCTGGTCGGGATATAATATTTATTTGTGATACTACTGGAGTGTGGTACGCTAGAGACATCGACGAGGTTGCCACTTGTGATGAGCCTATAGTAAAGTTGACTAAATTAACTCGCTTCTTATAAGTTTCTGATCACCCCGTAAGGGATACGGTCGTTTTTTTTTTTACTAGCACGACATGTGACCTTGTGCCCACCTAAAGTTAAGTGGCTCGCGAGGTCCATGAATGTTAGCAACTGAAATTGGACACTCATGACTGACATCAGTCCCTAACACTATGTCGGCTTGACTGGGCATGACTGCAATTCGAGCCTGATCCCAAAACGTGTGGATACACTTTACTGGGTTTATCGACACAAACGGTGGATACTTCCCCGCCCCGGCAGACTGGGGTTATTACCACCATCAGTCCGCCTACCACCTCTGATGATGTTGTAACTTTTTTACAGTAGTGTAGGTGTGTTTCAATCCTAGACTGTAACTACTATAGTGGATTGTCCCCGTAACTTTAAAAACCTGTTAGTAACAAAAACAGTTTTGTTTGTAGATAATAATACTGAAGAACGGTTCTATAGCGGCCGCGGGTAATTTCGATACCCTTTCTGCTTCTGGTCTGGATTTCGCCAAGTTACTTGCGAGGGACGAGGAACAGGAAGAGGCCAAGACAGCTGCTCAGGAGTCCGCGGCTGCCGATAACTCCGAAGACTTAAGTCTACAGGGAAGCTTCAGGAAACGACAGATGAGCATTCATTCAGTAAGAAATTACACATCACATCTTAATAAAACTGATTGCAAAAAGGTGGTGTTCAGCCGGTTACAAACATTTAATTATAATGATCTGGAAAATCTTTTGTGTGTAGTTGAATAATAATGAGTATTTTGGAATGAGTAAATAGACAAAGGTTTTATTGTAATAATAGTATATTGGCAAATATATTAGGTCTGGATAAAAGCATTTATGTACAGATTCACGGAAGACACTGACTCCTAAAACACACACAAATAGTTCGGGAGTCAGAGGATGCTAAAATTGTATACAAAGAATTGATCAATCAGAACAGTTAACTGTTCCAAATGTATATTGTATAGTTTTTTAAAACAATAAATTTTATTATTATTATTATCACTTTACTAAATTGTATCGAAGTTCAATAAATTCAAATCAAATTTATTGTAAAATATGTAAATAAATTATGGACAAGTAATGTTGTGTTTTGAAGACTATCTTGTTGAATCATAATAAAGAATAACACCTGAATAACGTTTGGCCAGCCGTGGCGAGTGTAGGCCGAATTCTCCACCGCGCACTTGATTTAGATTTTCACACAAAATTTGATATAGATTCTTTGATCCATTTTGAATTTTGACTGGCTACGTGTATTTGATTTTTTTTTTTTTTTTTGTTGTGTTATGTTGGTACTCATATACCTATACTGATAAGGTCGGCCATTTTGAATGTTTAGTTAATTTTTGACAGCTATTTTGATTGGACGTGTTTTGGTTCGTCTTCGATTTTGGAATAGGCAAAGGATATGAATACCAACATAATACGCAACAAATACAACAAAAATCATATTCAAGTAGCCAGCCAAAATTCAAAATTCGCCATAGTTTTTGAACAGACCTCGTATATATTCTGGAAGGCCAATCTCCAACAGTGAAGATCTAGAACGCTGTAATGAAAAATTTAAAATGAACACTCACTTAATAGGATATAAAAGTTAATTAAATTTTTTTTTAACTGTAATTTCGTAAATGCATTTCTTACATATGACGATTATTCTTTAGAAATCAAACATTGATGTGATGGTTTTAATAGTAAAAATAATACCAATGAAAACAAAGTAGTTTCGGTGACAAACCCGCCATGGACACCTACAGTATGAATTTATCTTTTTAGGTATCATCAGTTGACAATTTGACAGCCACAGCGCCCCCTGAAGGCGGTCGTGAGGAAGCAGAGATGAAGTCCAAAGGCGCGGTCTCCGGGAAAGTGTACCGCGCCTACCTCACTGCCAGCGGGAACGCAGCCATGGTGTTCCTCATGGTGTTGGTCTCCGTCTGCGCACAACTGCTGGGCTCCGGCTCGGACTGGTGGACCAGCTACTGGTAGGTTACAGAAACGCGGCCATGGTGTTCCTCATGGTGTTGGTCTCCGTCTGCGCACAACTGCTGGGCTCCGGCTCGGACTGGTGGACCAGCTACTGGTAGGTTACAGAAACGCGGCCATGGTGTTCCTCATGGTGTTGGTCTCCGTCTGCGCACAACTGCTGGGCTCCGGCTCGGACTGGTGGACCAGCTACTGGTAGGTTACAGAAACGCGGCCATGGTGTTGGTCTCCGTCTGCGAACAACTGCTGGGCTCCGGCTCCGACTGGTGGACCAGCTACTGGTAAACAAACAACTCAAATCCGACTGTGATTGGTAAGTTTTAAAAAAGAGCGTCTTGTTGAACAATAAATTTAAAAAGGCCTTATTGTAAGCGTCTTGTTGAGCAAGAAATTAAAAAGGCCTTATGGTAAGAGTCTTGTTGAGCAAGAAATTAAAAAAGCCTTATGGTAAGCGTCTTGTTGAGCAATAAATTTAAAAAAGGCCTTTTAGTAAACATCTTGTTGAACAATAACGAAAAAAAGGCGCCTTATTGTGAGCGTCTTGTTGAGCAATAAATTAAAAAAGACGCCTTATGGTGAGCGTCTTGTTGAGCAATAAATTAAAAAACGACGCCTTATAGCGAGCGTCTCGTTCAGCAATAAATTAAAAAAGGAGGTCTCCTTTTCAAACCATCCTATTGTCGGTCACAAGCCCGAGACACCGTTCTTCTCATCCCACACACGAAGGACTCGGCACCCGCACGATGAATCCATGGAATGCTTAGAAATGTGTCTTCTTAAATAAAGGGTTTTTTCTACTTAAATTGTAATCTAGTTAGAATAATTTATCTAAAAATTCATATATAACTGCCAATACAATTTAGCCCAAATCCCCTAACAAGATGAATGATGTCTTCAGTAATTTTATTTCCTAGAAAGTTAATAGACTAAATAGGTATGTATGTATGTATTGTATGTTTGTTACAGGGTAAACTTAGAAGAAGCACATCCCCATGAAGCCTACAACAGGAGCGGGCCCCTGGAAATGTCCTATAACCTCACCTATAAGTCACTGCTGGATAACGTGGATTATGACAACGGTCTTAGTCGATACGATTCTATCTATATTTACTCAGGTAAAAAAAATATTAGCTTGTTCAGGTATATTTTTATTGTGTATGTAGGTGGTCTAGCGGTTAAGACTCAGGGGTACCGGGTTTGATTCCTGGTCGGGACACAAAAATATTTATTAATGTAAATAAATACATTTAATTTATTTGTCGAGTTTGGTACGCTGGAGACATCGACGAGCTTGCCACTTGTCATGATTGGCTAAATGTGAATCCGCTTATAAGCGTGGTTTCTGACCACCCCGAAAGGGAAACAGTCGTGATGATACTTTACTTCAAGCTATAGCTATGCTCGTATAGCTATAAAACTCGTTTCACGTGCAAATATTTGACAAAATATATAAATATTTTACCTTATTAACCGATTGTACGACGCAAAGAAGGGTTATGTGTTTATCAGCCTATGTATGTTTGTATGTATGTATGTATGTATGTTTGTTTCTTTGAGGCATACTGGAGATCAAACGTGTGAACCGATTTTGATGATTCTCACGTTAATCGCTACTGATACAATTTTTAGTAAGGCGACAACCAGACGCCATATTGTGGAAGGGAAAAAATATATGATTTTTTTCTCTTGTCTCCAGCTATGATAGTGGGCTTAGTGGTAATATCGTTGCTCCGAGCGTTTATGTTCTTTTGGATGGCGATGCGAGCCTCCACCCGACTTCACAACAAAATGTTCTCCGCCATCACCCGCGCCCCCATGAGGTTCTTCCACCTCAACCCCTCGGGCAGGATCCTCAACAGGTTCTCCAAGGACATGGGCGCCGTCGACGAGGTCCTACCTTCAGCATTACTCGATGTCTTACAGGTAATACCACTGTTAGCTGCCATCCCACGCAATCTCTTACCACCCTCATTCGTTACCAGAGATCCAGAGATATTCTGTAGCTGATCCATCCATCTGTCTTTCCTTAACAGGGTAGGTTTTGTCGACTTTCGGGTTGCACATAGGCATGTAGTCTATCTTAATTCTGACTTGCCTGGTGGGTTACTGCTATATCAGGTATTGTAATCTCATAGGTACTGATAACTAAATTTAAAAGGTTATTAATTGATCGTTGTGGTTTAGTTCTGTGTGTGTTTTATTTTGTAAATCTGATATAGCTGAGTTTTCCTTGCAGATTCCTTTCTCAGTCAGATTAAACATTAACAGGTCACTGGAATTTGCTAAGCTGCTGGTCTTCTGCTAACAGCTTACTGATTGGACCACTTTGCTGCTTAGTCTTCTACTAGCAGGAGTAGAATCATTCAAAATAATTAAATTAATGACGTTTCATAAATGCCTGTAATAGGTTTACGTGAATAAAGATACTTTGACTTTGGTATTAACACAGAATATTTTGTACTTTTGAGAAATGTAGTCAAATCAGAAAAATTACGAAACTATCTTTTTAAGAAATAAAATTACTGCAATTTTAGACACTTTACTTCTATTTTTGAGACACTTCACTTTCATATTTTAGACTCTTCACTTTTATATTTGACACACTTCACTTTCAACCTAATTTTAGACAAAAAACTTGTTTGTAATAAATCCTACCCTCTTTACAGATTGGTCTTTCTCTCATCGGTATTGTGGTTGTGGTTGCGATAGTCAACTACTGGTTATTGTTACCAACTCTGGCCATCGGTGTGGTGTTCTATGGCTTGAGGATATTCTACTTGGCCTCCTCCCGCGGTATCAAAAGACTGGAGGGTGTGAGTAAGTTATACATTAAATTAAAAAAAAAATTATTACTAGATCCTTGTTATACTGAGTGATTTTTTCAAGTGAGAAGACCAGTTATAAATATAAATATTTTTTTATATTTATAACATATTTATTTATGTTATTTATTTATGATTCTCACGTCAATTGATTCGTCTTGAGATCACGTATCACTGAAGATCCACCATTCTGCTCCTCTCACTATCCTACGAAATACTGTATGATTCAGTTAATGTCGTCTTGGAAGCTCGTTCCTTAAATGTATCTCCTGCAGACCTACTTAGGCCAAATTCTTTCACTAAGTGATGCAAAGATTTTGCTGGAATTCCTCTCACCAACTTAAACTAGGGTAAGCTGTCTTAGTTCATTCTTAGAATACGGGTGTCAGCTCTTAAGGCACGCAGGGACAACAGTAAAAGATAGACGGTTTATAGGGTTTTAGTCCGTAGGCGCCTTGGGGTCTCCTTAGGAGGCCTCACGGTGATTCGGGCATGTGACCCTTCAGGCTGGGGTCGTATCGTTAGGCGATTTTGCAATCTCCGTTTAAAAAAAAATGCCTAAATTATAAGGGTACTGACGTGACGATATGTATGTATTATTTTTCCTTTTTCCAGCTCGTAGTCCTGTATTTTCTCATTTGAACGCATCTTTACAAGGAATCACAACAATTAGAGCATTTGGTGCGCAGGAAGCTCTTATAAAAGAATTTGATAATCATCAGGATCTGCACAGTTCTGCTTGGTAACTACTTAATCCATACTAACATTGTTGTGAGCTTGTGGAATAATTTAGAATTAGTTTTTTCAGTTATTTAAAAATATTTTTATACTGTTTATATTTACTATAAGTTAATCCTCAAAAAAAAAACAATTATATTTTGTTATCGCCTTAAAATCTACTTTTAAATATCGTGTTTTAATTTTGCAAATGCAAATGGCAGCCGGATGACGTCACGTATCGTAAACGAACAATATTTACTACACAAACCTTATTAATTTGCTTTTATAAAAGAGACAGTAGTCAACTAGTATTTACCTTATTGTAGTTACCTTATTAGGTTTTGTGTCGCCTTGTTCCTATTTTTACAGTATTCAACTACCTATTGTAGTTACCTTATTAGGTTTTGTGTCGTTTTGTTCCTATTTTTACAGTATTCAACTACCTTATTGTAGTTACCTTATTAGGTTTTGTGTCGCTTTGTTCCTATTTTTACAGTAGTCAACTACCTTATTGTAGTTACCTTATTAGGTTTTGTGTCGCTTTGTTCCTATTTTTACAGTATTCAACTACCTATTGTAGTTACCTTATTAGGTTTTGTGTCGCTTTGTTCCTATTTTTACAGTATTCAACTACCTATTGTAGTTACCTTATTAGGTTTTGTGTCGTTTTGTTCCTATTTTACAGTATTCAACTACCTTATTGTAGTTACCTTATTAGGTTTTGTGTCGCTTTGTTCCTATTTTTACAGTAGTCAACTACCTTATTGTAGTTACCTTATTAGGTTTTGGCCGCGTTCGTTTTAAGAAATGTTAGCATGAAAATACCACTTTTTTTAGCACAAGTCGTTCGTTTAATGAAAATTCTAACATTTGATGCTAATTTCCGTATGTCAGTACCGTGTTGAAAGGAGGGTTATTGATGTTACTTTTTGACAGATGTCAAATTGATCGTTTACCATTTTTATATACTTTATAGTTTTCTATTATATTTGTTAAAAAGGTATATTAAACGATTTTATGTAATAAATTCAAAGACCATAATAATATCACGTGTATTGGATGCCATGGTATGATAAAACATGAACGAAAACACTTGTCAAAAAGTAGCATCACCGCTCGTTTTATTTAAGAAATGTTAGCATTGTTAAAAAAAGTGGTATTTCTTAACAAAAACGACATTTCGCGCTGGTTTATGAAGTTGCTACGAAATGTTGGAAATGCTATAACACGAACGCGGCCTTTGTGTCGCTTTGTTCCTATTTTTACAGTAGTCAACTACCTTATTGTAGTTACCTTATTAGGTTTTGTGTCGCTTTGTCCGCATTTTTACAGTAGTCAATAACCCTCGTTTCGGGATCAGGCTAATATTGCCGTCATGCCCAGTCAAGTCGGCATAGTGTTGGGGACTGATGTCAGTCATGAGTGTCTGATTCCAGTTACTAACATTCATGGACTATGCGCGCTCCTTACCACCAGGTAACCATATAAAAAAACTTAATAATTTTAACGGGTCTTTACGCGATTTACCTTAGAGACATATTTCTCCCGACGTTTCAGCCAAGTTGCATTGGCCGTGGTCACGGGTCGACTGAAGCTATGCGGTGTAGTCTCGTACATACTGGGCGGCAGATGTAAACCTACCCACTTATCATCGCCAAGGATATTGTAAGTGTCGTGTGTCGTGATTTCTAAAAACTTTTAAAAGTGATAAGTGGGTAGGTTTACATCTACCGCCCAGTATGTACGAGACTACACCGCATAGCTTCAGTCGACCCGTGACCACGGCCAATGCAACTTGGCTGAAACGTCGGGAGAAATATGTCTCTAAGGTAAATCGCGTAAAGACCCGTTAAAATTATAAAAAAAAAACTATTATGAATATGCGCGAAAGTTTAAAAAGTTAAAAAAAACTTAGTCTTGAACTATCTTTGAAAATATTGGATAGTGCCAGCGAGAGGCGTTAACCCTTTTAAGTATTGGAATTCTGCTTGTGTATTTGATTGGCCTTCACACCTATACTACCAGAGCGATTTTAATAAATTTTGGCAGATTTGTATCGTGGAATACAGGTTAACATCTAAACTAGACATTTGCTCCTACGGCCACCTGAAACGCCGCGTCAAATAGGACTAATATATTTCATATTTCAGGTACTTATTTATTGCGACATCTCGTGCGTTTGGATTCTGGCTGGATTTGGTCTGCGTTATCTACATAGCTGTTGTGACGCTCAGCTTTTTGGTGTTCAGTCAAGGTATTATTACGTTTGTAATCCAATGCGGGGTGGTTTAAAACCACGCTTTTTGAGAAACGAATTCACATAGGCAACATCACTTATGGGTTACCTTCATGACAAATAGCAACCTCGATACTCGAAAAGAGAAATATCACAATAAATATAATAAATTATTGTGTCCCGACCACGAAGCGAACCTGATACCTCCACGTGTAAATCTGTTGTCGTAACCATAGACAACAGAGGCAACATTTTGTGACATATATATATTTTTTTAAACCCATATTGTAGTATTAAGTACTTGCGAATTAAGCTGTAACTCTCAATATTGCACGACAACAAAAAAAAAACTACCTTCGTGGTATAGCGGTTAAGTCCGTGGATTTAGATTCGGAGGTACCGGGTTCGATTCCTGGTCGGGACACAAAAATATTTATTAATGTAAATAAAAATACATTTAATTAAAATTTAATTTATTTGTGTTATTTCTCGAGTTCTGTACGCTGGAGACATCGGCGAGCTTGCCACTTGTCATGATTGGCCTATAGTAAAGTTGGCTAAATGTGAATCCGCTTATTCATAAGCGTGGTTTCTGACCACCCCGAAGGGAAACGGTCGTGATGATAATTTACTTTTTTTACTATTTATGAAAAAAAAATATCTGTTGTCGCAGCAATACTTACAAGTAAATCTGCACGACACCGTTTGTCAACTAAAAAATTTATCACTTCGACCTAGTTATTAATTACACTTTATTTTGTATCTAAACAAAAATTAAATGCCCATTATTCTTAGAGAAATGGGCCCAATAAATGTTCTCGTGTCATATATATTTTTTTTTATTTCATAGTTTAAATATTGTGTTTTCATAATCTGTAATTAATTTTGTTTAATAACCCCTAGCATAACGATAATTGAGAAAAACTTATAATTACATAGTCCCTAGGGAGAAATATGTCTCTAAAGGTAAATCGCGTAAAGACCCGTTAAAATTATAAAAACTATTATGAATATGCGCGAAAGTTTAAAAAGTTTAATTGTTATCATTATTGAATTGTATTTAGTTGACGTACGCAGCATAAAAGTTGGGGCCTGGTTTTGGGCAATCTCTTTTGTTTGGTTAGTGTTTTTGTATGATAAGTATGATAGAGGGATGTTGAAAGAAGAATGACCTGGGGGATTGGCAGATGAAATGTTAGTGGCAAAGCTCGGCTCGCCATACACAATGCCATGTTGGTGCCGACACTGATGTATGGAAGCAACGTGGATATGTCAATACGTATGAGAGTAGGGTTAGTGCAGTAGAAATGAGGTCTTTACTTTGGATCTGCGGCGTCAGTTTGTCGGACCGCATACGTAACGACGAAATACGCAAGAGGGTAGGGATGAAAAAAACATAGGGACAAAAATTAAAAAGGCATGCTTTGATAAATGTCGATAAAGTGAAAGAGGTATGTGGTGATCGTGACAAATGTCGCTGAATTGTCCCTGCCTACCCCGCAAGGGTACTGGCGTGAGATTTTATATTTGTTTTCTTTTTTTAGAAGAAAACGGTGGTAACGTGGGGTTAGCCATCACCCAGGCCATGGGCCTGACAGGCATGTTCCAGTGGGGCATGAGGCAGTCCACAGAACTAGAGAACCAGATGACCAGTGTAGAAAGGTACTTACACAATTATTTTATGATACTCGATTCGTCGAATTATTTCGTGATACTCGATGCGTCGAATAATTGAGTGGCAATCGATGCGTAGAATTATTGTGTGGCACTCGATGCGTCGAATTATTGTATGGCAATCAAGAATACTTTACTAGAATAATGTGACAAACTATTGATTAAATTTTAATTATATATTTGTTTAATTCCAGAATAACAGAATATTCCCAAATCGAATCGGAGCCTCCTCTGGAGTCGGAACCTAGCAAGAAGCCTCCCCCTACGTGGCCGGCACAGGGGAGGGTGGAGTTCTCCCACGTGTTCCTATACTATACCCCCGGGGAACCTCCCGTACTCAACGACCTGTCCTTCGTCATAGAACCCAAGGACAAGGTCGGCATAGTGGGAAGGACTGGAGCTGGAAAATCTTCGCTTATTAATGCATTGTTTAGGTAAGTTATATTATGAATACAATAAAAAATAAGATATGTATCAGAAGAATTCTCACAAACTATTATTGGATGGCTCCATTCCTAAACGAGGAAATTTAAAAAAATCTACTGTCCTATTCCTATCAAAGAAGCCAATGCCTCCCCACACACAATGGACCCGGCACCCGCACGGTGAATCCATGGAATGTTTTTTCGTTTCCAATTTTACAAGTATTTTAATATAGGTGCGTGTACGCGTGCGGTATACACACATATACGTGTCCAGTGCAGTGAGGGCAATGCAAATATAAAAAATAAATGACCTCTTTTTACTAATACACTTACTAACCCCTATGGATACTATTCCGAAATAAACGCATTTTATTTTATTTATTTATTTATTTAGTAGCTATTAAATGTTAACGCCAACCTTGGTAGCGGTTACGAATTTGCGCCGTTTGGGGTCGAGACGATGGGCCCTTTGGGGAACTTCTTCTGAAGTTCTAGGCGTTGTCAAAGCGGCTGACGGAAAGTTCTGGAGACAGAAAGGTTGGCAATTATTTCTGCCTCGCTATACAGATGGGGAAATGTTGCCAGTCTCCTTGGGACTATCTCGGATGGGACATCTCTAGAGAACTTACTTATTATTCAATTCATTTATTAGCCATAAGATACATTAAGTACACTCGGTTTTGTCAGTTATACATATTATTGTTTACCAATCATGGCAGGATAGCAGAAGAATGCCATTAATAGCAAAGAACAGCCATCGTCATTGACCACTTAACACTACAAACAATACCTACATAGATGCTGTACAAGGGCATAGTTAGGTATAGTTTAGTTTATTTTTAATTTTATTATTTAGGTAACTTTTAATTTATATTTAATGTATATTACTTTACTTGGAATAATTTATTATGTTTAAAAACATATGTATCATTATCATCACAACCGTTTCCCTTTCGGGGTGGTCAGAAACCACGCTTATGAATAAGCGGATTCACATTTAGCCAACTTTACTATAGGCCAATCATGACAAGTGGCAAGCTCGTCGATGTCTCCAGCGTACCAAAGGAGAGAAATATCACAAATAAATTAAATATTAATTAAATGTATTTTTATTTACATTAATAATTATTTTTGTGTCCCGACCAGGAATCGAACCCGGTACCTCCAAGTCTAAATCCACGGACTTAACCGCTAGACCACGGAGGCAGTTTGTAATACAAAAACATATGTATATATAGTTATAAAAAAACATTGTACATTTTTCTTTTATTACAATTTTCATTGGCAATACGATTCCTAGGTCGTAACGTTACAGCATCTAGAAAAAGATTTGCGTAGCCACAATGGAATGACCCAGCTATATAAGTGTTTTTGTATGATTTTGTTAGGTTAGCAACAATAGAAGGCAAGATAATAATCGACGATCGCGACACGTCGACCCTCGGACTGCACGAGCTCCGCAGTCAGGTGTCCATCATCCCGCAGGAGCCCGTCCTCTTCTCCGGGACCATGAGGCACAACCTCGACCCCTTCGACGAGTACCCCGACCAGGTGCTCTGGAAGGCGCTCGAGGAGGTAAATCAAATCGAAATCATTTGTGGGGTTATGAAGTTTCCTATAAAATTTTCAGTGTGACAGTTGCAAGCAGTCGATGACCAATTGGTGGTAGACACACTTGACTATAGACCTTATACAAAACAAATTACTCAAATTGCAAATAGTGGGTTACATAGCAAAAGATTCTCCTTACAAACTGTGAATTTTAAAATAGCCAATTTGTATGTAAAATACAAAAAAAATGTCAATCCCTAGAGACTGATGTCGGTCGTGGTGACCGGCGTTAGTTGCTCCCATTCTTGGACCTCGCGTACTGCTTACCATCAGGTGGGCGCGATGTCACATGTCGTGTTCAGTATTAAAAAAAATCATGCTAGTCGAGAGTAAGAGCAAACACAGTCACCCTGTATATTAGCAGTTATTGACACATTAGAATTTGTTTTGACATCAAAAAACTAATCCAAGGTAAAAAGAAGAGAAAGTAAAGTATCATCACGACCGTTTCCCTTAGGGGTGGTCAGAAACCACGCTTATAAATAAGCGGATTCATATTTAGCCAACTTTACTATAGGCCAATCATGACAAGTGGCAAGCTCGTCGATGTCTCCAGCGTATCAAACTCGAGAAATATCACAAATAAATTAAATATTAATTAAATGTATATATACATTGATAAATATTTTTGTGTCCCGACCAGGAATCGAACCTCCGAGTCTAAATCCACGGACTTAACCGGCTGTTATAATTAATATTTAGGTCGATTTAGTTTTAAATAAGGAAAGGGATAACTCTTTTAAATCGTCAGTTAGTGTTAGCTTTTTTAAAAAGTGGGTTTTCCACTAATAGATTTCAAATTCACAGTATACTATAATATCGCCAACCCGTCTTGCCAGCGTGTCGAGTGTAGGCTAAATACTCCAGGATTTTCTGGAAGGCCCATCTCCAACAGTGGAGGTCTAGGACTCTGTGATGATGATGAAACTATAATATTAAGCAATATAATTTTACAGCATTCTACCAGGTAGAACGTCATGATACCACATAACTTTACTTGAATGTAAAGCAATGCAAACATCAAAATAAAATAAACAATTCTACGTGATGTACATACAAAACTACACTTATAATTATAGCTCCTGTAAAAAGGGTCGTGTAGGGTAGGTAGTGGTATTGAGGTAACCTTTTGTCCAGGTGGAGTTAAAAGAAGCCGTGTTAGAACTGCCAGCTGGTCTGAGTTCCCGCATGTCGGAGGGCGGCGGGAACTTCTCTGTGGGACAGAGGCAGCTGGTGTGTCTGGCGCGCGCCGTGCTCCGGAGGAACAGGCTGCTCGTACTGGACGAGGCCACCGCCAACGTCGACCCCCAGTAAGTACGATGTGTCTGAGTCCCCGCCTTTAGGAGGGCGGCGGGAACTTCTCTGTGGGACAGAGGCAGCTGGTGTGTCTGGCGCGCGCCGTGCTCCGGAGGAACAGGCTGCTCGTACTGGACGAGGCCACCGCCAACGTCGACCCCCAGTAAGTACGATATGTCTGAGTCCCCGCCTTTAGGAGGGCCTCGGGAACTTCTCTGTGGGACAGAGGCAGTGTCTGGCCGTTGCTCCGGAGGAACAGGCTGCTCGTACTGGACGAGGCCACCGCCAACGTCGACCCCCAGTAAGTACGATATGTCTGAGTCCCCGCCTTTAGGAGGGCGGCGGGAACTTCTCTGTGGGACAGAGGCAGCTGGTGTGTCTGGCGCGCGCCGTGCTCCGGAGGAACAGGCTGCTCGTACTGGACGAGGCCACCGCCAACGTCGACCCCCAGTAAGTACGATATGTCTGAGTCCCCGCCTTTAGGAGGGCGGCGGGAACTTCTCTGTGGGACAGAGGCAGCTGGTGTGTCTGGCGCGCGCCGTGCTCCGGAGGAACAGGCTGCTCGTACTGGACGAGGCCACCGCCAACGTCGACCCCCAGTAAGTACGATATGTCTGAGTCCCCGCCTTTAGGAGGGCGGCGGGAACTTCTCTGTGGGACAGAGGCAGCTGGTGTGTCTGGCGCGCGCCGTGCTCCGGAGGAACAGGCTGCTCGTACTGGACGAGGCCACCGCCAACGTCGACCCTCAGTAAGTACGATATCTCTAAGTCCTGTCAAAGGCCATTAAATATAGAAACATTGTTGGCAAAATTTTGAAAAAATGGCAACCAATCCAATACCAATACTGTAAGACCAAGATCAGGATTGGGTAACACTATTCACAACACCACCGTTCTCGTGAGGAAGAGTGTACGTTAACCTGTCGGTTCCGGTTTCACTAATATCAACTTATGGAATCGTTAAACTTTTTAAACTTTCGCGCATATTCATAATAGTTTTTTTAAATAATTTTAACAATCTACTATCAGACCGCGTCGTGTCTACGTTTTCCGTTGGTGATCATCATCAGAACGTCCACGACCGCTGGTTTCCGAGTGTGCGCTAGCTAGCCGGCTCAACCCAAAACTATAAACTTTCGTGAAAGTGCTGTGCTAATAAAAACCCTATGGGAAACGATACAGTCCACACATATCTGCTGGATTCAAGCTGAAGGCTTCCAGGAGGAAGATAGGTGACAGCCGGACCCACGTGAGTAACCTTTCTTTTCCTTTCCCTAAACTGTCTCCATCAGCCAGTAGGTATTTTTCCCTACAATTATTATTGTTTTATTACTAATCACAAAGTCAAAATTATTTGATAGCACGTCTATGATCTTATTAAAGACATATTTATAAAAATAGCACGTTGATACGATAAGGTTCGCCATCTCTGTTCTAGGGACTGTGTTGATCTTGATATATCTTATTGTTTTCAGGACAGACGCCCTAATTCAAACCACAATCAGGAATAAATTCGCAGAGTGTACCGTACTCACGATAGCACATCGACTCCACACAGTCATGGATTCTGACAAGGTAACATCAACTCATTTATTATAATTTTCTGTCGACATTTTGATACATTTTAGCTCATCTCTCTTTGTATATTTCTACCTTCCAGGTGCTGGTAATGGATGCCGGCCGGTTAGTAGAACTGGACCATCCTCACATACTGCTGGAGAAAGATGGCGGAGTGCTGCGGGCCATGGTGCAGCAAACTGGAAGGAACATGGCGGACACACTGGCCAGGGTTGCCGAGCAGGTCACTACAACTTAACTACTCATAATTTCAAACTACTTAACATTTTAACTACACAACATCTCAAAGGACATGTCATTTAAAATAACACTGCATTTTAAACTATTTAACATTTTAAACTACTTAACATTTCAAACTACTCAACATTTCAAACTACTCAACATTTCAAACTACTCAACATTTCAAACAACTTAACATTTCAAACTACTTAACATTTCAAATTTCTCAACATTTTAAAATACACAACTATGCCGACCGTCTCCGTGGTCTAGTGGTAACGTAACAAACGTTGCCGTGAACTCGGAAGGTCGTGGGTTCGATTCCCACCGGGGGCAAGTTGTACATTGTATAATTTGTCTCGGTCTGGGTGTTTATATGTATAATATGTATATATTTACAAAAAAGAAAAAAAAAGAAGTATAATATGTAGTTTATCAACCATCTAGTTTCCGTAACACAAGCCTCGTAGCTTACCACGGAAACTAGATGGCGCTGTGTGACCTGTCTGGAAATATTTATTTATTTATTTAAACTACACAACATTTAAAACTACGAGTAAGCTATATTAAATAGACACCAACATTTTAAACTACATTATTTTTGCATTGTTTTGCTTGTTTTTAACAATAATTTACTAAAATCCATTTTATTTATTTCAGGCGTATTTGAAGAAGTTTCCACAAAACTGAAAAACCCCAAGAGTCTGAAATTTAGTGCATTTTGAACTATTATATAATTACTAAAGTGGTGCAAATAGAAAAGACAACGTCCAAGTTATCTTAAATACAATTCAGAATAATATCAATCATTTAAGTTTTAATAATTTTATTATTAGGTATTATATTTTAAATCAAACGGCCTCTGTGGTCTCGCTGTTAAGACCGTAGATTTGTACCGGGTTCGATTCCTATTTAACAATATAAAAAAAATACATTTGTCGAGTCTGTTACGAGCTTGCGACTTGTCATAATGGGCTTATAGTAAAGTTGTCCAAATGCGAATCCGCTACATAAAAAAATGTTTCTTACCACCACACAAGAGAATGTGGTCGTGATTATACTTTTTTTTAGTACACCTCAACAATAAATGTGTCTACGTAACAAAATATTTGTCGCTAATATTGTAACGACGTTTCGAAATAGCACACAAAGCTAAAAATAGTTAAATCCATTAGAGACCAAGAACTAAACATTTGAATTTATTTAAAAAAAATATTTTATTTCACGTTAAGAGGGTTTAACGATCTTGCATCTCTTTCGCTCACACAATCCAATATTTTCATTTTTTTTTTTAAAGCTGAGTACTTTTGACTATATAAATTTGCGGATATTTTTGAGATATATTATTCATTCATATGAATAATATAAATACAGCCCCTAGAGAGATGGGCCTTCCATAACATATATTAGGAGAATTCGGCCTACACTCACAACGTAAAGGGGAAACAGCGCGGCGGGTAAGCGGATAGGCGCGCGCGTATAGCCGCTGCCTCTCTCGCTCTCTCCCGCTCCTTCTTTCTCTTTCTTTCTTTACGTGCCAGCAACTATGCGTGCCACACAGCCACGCGCATTCATTTAATCTCAATATTCCTACCAACTACGAAAGCACCCGGACGATCCCGCCTTCTGTTTCTTATTCTGTTTCTCTATTTCTGTTTATTATATAAAGAATATTTAAAAATATTAGATTGTGCGAGCGAGAGAGATGCACGCGTCGTGTTACAAAATCTTTGGCCACAATATTTCTTAACTTTTTTGTTGCGTACATTATTTTAAGCACTATAATTATTATTATTGCTCGAATTAGTTTGTTAGTGATATTGAAACATACCAAAATGATTAGTGAGAAAATACGGATTTTTAAAATAATTTAATTTCAAACATTACTTAATTATAAATTGAATGTTACTTAAGTTAATTTAGCTATATTATCACTAGTATCCTAAACGGTGATTAACTTAACACACGTTTAACATTTTCTTTTAATAGGGTTGCCGACTCCCAATTTCATAATTAGTATTTATAGGTAGAATAGCTACTAGCTTATAAGCCACGTGATTGGTCAAACAGGCTTGTTGGCAACCCTAGCTTATAAGCCACGTGATTGGTCAAACAGGCTTGTTGGCAACCCTAGCTTATAAGCCACGTGATTGGTCAAACAGGCTTGTTGGCAACCCTAGCTTATAAGCCACGTGATTGGTCAAACAGGCTTGTTGGCAACCCTAGCTTATAAGCCACGTGATTGGTCAGACAGGCTTGTTGGCAACCCTAGCTTATAAGCCGCGTGATTGGTCAAACGGGCTTGTTGGCAACCCTAGCTTATAAGCCACACGTGATTGGTCAAAATCAGAGCTGACGTGACGTATAACAAAATGTTAAACATGGATTATTTAAATCATCGCTTCGGTTAGAATAATAAATGTTATTTTTATTTGCTGACATTTGTAGTGATTGTTTTTAATTTGTTATTCTATTATTTATTTCGCTGGTGCTAAAGAATACGTACTTAGAAATCTGCCAGTAATAATAAAATATATTATTAAATTGTAAAAATAATGTTTTTTTTAAGTGACAGAGGCATTGGAAATTAGTCTTCATCGCAAGCCGACGGCCTAATATTCCTTTGCCTTTTCGTTGTCATTAAAAAAAAACATTTGTTTATTGCTATTTTAAATTAATTTTTAATTAGTACTTAAACCAAAATAGTTTAAGTTTATATTTAATTGTGAATGTTTTACTTCAATTAATATTGTATCATTTTAATTCTCGCTGACTTAATTACTTATTTATTTTAAACCAAATACTTAAAGCGTTCGATATTTCGCCATACAAACATTAGTCAACCATCTCCAATTGCTAATGTGTTTCAAATCTAACCTTGTCTAAGTAATAAGTACAAACTACTTCACAGATCTGTTATTCGAATGAAAAGGCATGGTGAATCTTTCCAAGTGAGCATGGATGGATTCTTTTTAAACTACAAGGAATATTTATGATGCTAACAGAAATCGCGAAAACGATTCTGAACAACATAACTGCAACATATTTCTTTTGAAAAAAAAAAAAAAAAACTTAAAAAAAAAAGGGATAATAGATTCCTTCCTGCAGTTTCCTTCGAACCCATGACCCTCCTGGTGAAGGTCTATATGTCGCCATAGATTGATTAAACATTAATCGATTACTAATATTTTTTTTGAAATATCGAACTCTTCACTTATTATCAACGAAGTACTTAATATTTTTTTATTATAATTGTAAGAACTAGTGTTGCTCAATCTTTGTCTTGGTCTTGCTCAGACATTATTTTCCTTAGTAGGTGGTTGACGGACCGATGGTGGTCATTTTCCCACCATCCACCATTCGTCCTGATAAACCCAGTAAAGTGTATCCACACGTTTCGGAATTAGCCTCGAATTGCCGTCATGCTCAGTCAAGCCGGCATAGTGTTAGGGACTGAAGTCAGTCATGAGTTTGATTCCAGTTGCTAACATTTATGGACCTCGCACCACTTACAATAAGGTGGGCGCAAGGTCACATGTCGTGATAGTATATTTAAAAAATATATATCTTGACTGTTTTTTTCGGGTTCAGAGAGAAAAAAACGAACCCTTATGGATGACTCTGATGTCTGTTTGTCTCCATGAAATATCTACAAAACTATCTGCTGTTCCGATGTGGGGTGAAGTGAGGACTAAAAAAAACATTCCCAATTTTACGTAAATCAGTCCAGTAGTTTACGGATATACAATAGAGTCTCACAAGGATTCCTTACTCAAATTTAAAACGAACATATATATTGAACCAAAGCAAACGTGTTGCAAGACTGCTGCGGAAGACCAAGATTCTGATGCAAGAGACCACAACACCAGGCCTGACCAAGTGTTGGTCTTGCTTTTGGCAACACTAGTAAGAACCAAAAATAGCCGTTCCTGTTTATACGTGATCCAGTGGATACATTACAAATGTATGTACAGTGTGATATATTTTATATATTAAACGTCAATTTAAAAAAAAAGTATGTTTTAGGATTTCTTAACTGTGCAACTATTCACGACAAAATATTACAGCATATCGATCATACAATTAATTGATGGAACATTTCGAAAACTAAAATGTTTTTTTTTTGTCCAAAATATATATATTGGACAAGTTAAAACACAAAGCAGTTTTTTTTGTCCAAAATTTATATATTGGACATGTTAAAAAACGAAGCAGTTTTTTTTTTCGAAATGTATTTTGTATGATAACTTTTTACTTAATTTCGCTTTAAAAGGCGTTTTCATTTATTTTAAACAATATTTAGTAAAAAAAATCGCGCTTTGCTTTCTACGCAAACACGGAGTTAAAAGGGTTAACAAAAATTATTTCAAAATAATACATTTTAAGAACACAGTTAAGAAATTCCTTTTATTATATATCGTATTTAGATTTTTCTATGATAATCATAGATTTAAATCGAATAGCTGTAATCTCGTGATGTTGTTTGCCATCACATGAAGTGCCTGTGAAGTGATCACTTTTATATATTGATTTTATTATTTATGCCAAGAGGCCAATGTTTATTGTGAATAAACTTATTTGTAAATTATTTACGTGTTTTTATTACTTACATCGCTCACTTAAGTGGGTTCAAACAGAAAAGAGATTGCCCAAAACCAAGCCCCAACTTAAATTTAATTAGGTACACCATATTTTTTACCCCAGCATTAAAATATTATTTAATTAAATAGTCAATTAATTAGATTTATGTATGAAATAGTTACAAAACACTATTTATACGATTAGGTCCTTTTTTATGATCAGGTACTTTATTATACGTTATTTTATTTCAAATTGGCGGGATAGAAACTATTAAGGTAAAAAAAAGTTTTTGTCAATTGTCGTTATGCTAGGGTCAAATAAATAATAGTAGTTTATGAAACTTGCATAATAAGGGTTACTATACACGAATGTGTTTAAAAACCAAACCGTAGGAACAGCAAGTTCGACTTTGCTCATACAAGGTTGTCAAAATAATGACAACATTACATGTACAACATTTTTGAGTAAAAATATGAATATTATCCAAAAACAACTTAAAACACGCTTCAAGGTAGCGTAGTGACGTGCCAAGACGTAGAGACATGACCCTTAATTCCGAATCGCGCTCAGAGCGCTTAGAACGAATATGACACTGACCGGCGTCGTTCCGAATCAAATATCGCGATTTGGATGCTCAGAGCGTGATATCAATTCGGAACGGTCTAAATCGGTCTAAACGAGTGGGTATATTGTATTATTGTTTTAGTAAATTAATAAATACAATAAAAATAACTTATCTAAATATTTAATTATATATACATATAATACTAACTAAAATACTACTAACATACTAACCTTAATAGAATTCTATTATTGTTTTTTGTAGTTGATTTGATTGTTACTAGCAGCAGAGTGAGTGCCCAATAACACTAACTTTTTAAATATCTCAAGTAAGCCTTGACTTATACTATTATCGTTAAATAATCATGTGTGCCTAAATAAATAGTTCTTAAATAATATATATAAGTTAGTTGTGTAAACCGCACGATTTGTCAATTTCGCTTTGCCCTCAACTTTTTAAAAAAGTTGAGTATGACATAAGGTGAAAATAGACATGTATCAGATATTGAACGACTCTGCTGCAAGACCGCTTTTATTATATAGTGCCAACTAGCTGTCCCCTATAAGACCAGGGCAACCTTAGTATAGGGGACAGAAGTCGTCTACTAAATTAAACATGTACAACAATGTCATTTTTACTTTTTGTTCAATATGTATATTTAATTTTTGTGTCAATAAACTATTATTATTATTATTATAAATCACATTTTCATTTATAAAATGTTAGTTTTTTTTTAAATGTATGGAAGATAAATTGCGGATTCCACATCTTTGAGTATGAATACTAACAAATATACATCTCTCGGTTTATTCATCTTTATATGTGTAAAGTTTAATATTATTAACTTATTTTGGTCTATTAAAATAACTTGCCGTGTTACAGACATTTTTTTTCACTTCCTACTTAAATATTAATTATAGATTTGTATTAGAAGTAATATACAAACAGTATAAACGAATTACAATATTAAATAATTTAAAATAAAACTTAATTTAAATAAACTTGAGAATGGCGCGCGACATAATGACAAAAAACTGACATGACGTCTCGGATTCGTTCCGTGATCTCAAGTTTGGTATCGATGTTATTAATACAGGCCTTATATTCGCTATCCATTGCTGCACACGGACATGCTTCAAAAACAAATTCTTGTGTTACGTAGGGCACCAACGAAGCCAAGCCAACGTGCGTATGTCCCGAGCTCAGAATGGAATAGTCAAATTACTAAATTAATCGAGAACACAAAAAAATCTAATCTATTTGTATTGACTCGAGAAATGTATTTTTTTTGTCTCGACCAGTAATCGGTACCTCCGCGTCTAAGGTCCTTAACTCCTAACTGGAGAATTATACATTTGGGTTCCTAAGTTTCGCCAACCCGTCAAGCCAGTGTGGCGAGTGTAGGCCAAATTCTCCAGATAGGTTCTAGAAGGCCCATCTCCAGCAGTGGAGGTCTAGGACGCTGTGTTCTATCTAGGGACTGTGCTGATTATAGGTTCCAAACTTCCAGTACCTCCATTTAGCTCCTCAATATTGATATCAACAAGTGCTAGAAGAATTAAATTTTCGGATATAAGTTTTAATATTGGAACGCAATCATAATGACGAAAATCAACCTTGAGGAATTTGTTTAGGGTTCAGAAAAGAAATAAAACAATACAATAAATAGCTAATTACTTTAATTGTCACAGGTTCAACCTAGTTCGACGAAAATACTTACAGTATGTTAAAACATAGAAAAAAAAACTCTTTTAGGGAATGTGTTAAGTTAATACAACAAATAATAAACCAAAATGCTTATTCTTAACGCTATTTACAGCAGCAAATTATTTATAATATTTACAAATGGATAAAGAATACAATAGAGAGTAATCATTAATAAGCAGAGATATTCGTTTTGCAAATGCGCCAATGACGCACACTTACTAAGTCAGTAGAGTCGTCCAGGCCCGGATGGCTAATGGGTTTGGGTCGGGGATAGGGACTTTTCGGGTAACCACCAGCTGGTAATTAATGCACTTTTAGCGCCCGTGTGGCTTACGAGCCCAGGGGGTCTAGGTTCGACTATTTCAGCTCTCCTCCAGAAGCACTTCTCTAGGAAGTGGTCTCCCGTTGGGGGGATATTCTGGAGATGCTTGAAGTGTCCGTTGTCGGCCCGAGAGAACATACGTCTAGTCAGGCCGACGACAAACTCCTCAATAGTAGGCGTTTCCAGATCTCGAGCTATGACGGAATTACGCACGAATCACGGCGCTCGGGAAACCACTCTGAGCGTTCTGCTGACTTTTGACAACTGTTGCGACGTAACATAATTACAATTTATAAATAAATATTTCCAGACAGGTCACACAGCGCCATCTAGTTTCCGTGGTAAGCTACGAGGCTTGTGTTACGGAAACTAGATGGTTGATAAACTACATATTATACCTTTTTTTTGTAAATATATACATATAAACACCCAGACCGAGACAAATTATACAATGTACAACTTGTCCCCAGTGGGAATCGAACCCACGACCTCCCGAGTTCACGGCGACGTTTGTTACCACTAGACCACGGAGGCGGTCTCAGCATTTGTCAGCAACTAGTGCGATATAGTTCCATTTTTTGACAGTATGAAATTAAAATATTTAATATATATATATATATATATATATACAGTGTAAACTCTATATAACGACACTGAAGAGACTGCATTTTCTGATGTATAGAGAGTTGTCGTTAAATGGAGAGAAAATCAGAATTGGAAGACATATGTGTATATGTGTACGTCACTCGATTTAACGACAAACTGCCTAAAACGTCGAAATCAATTGGCTTTGGTTGGTTTAGCTTGTCTTCCAATTCTCATTTTTCTTCTCTCCATTCTCATTCTCACGACAACTCTCTACAACATATATATATATATATATATCTATTTTAATTCGATTCTATACAGTTTCCTATCCTAGGGCTACAGAAAACAACTTTTTGATTGTGAAGTTCGACAAATATTTAATTTTACTTTTATTCAGTTCCTATAAGATCTAATAATGCAATTTGTACGCAAAAAAAAAACAAATAAGCAGTTAATCAAATTATAACTTTTGCTTCATAGCTTTACGTAACGAATATCTGAGAAGGAGGATTGCACCCCTCTCGCTCGCACACCATAATATTAACAAAGATTTTTCATGTTTTGAAAAACCCTCAGTACGAAAGTCAGTAGTAGAAAAGAGATAGCAATGCCGCTATAACCAATTTATCACAGTCCTGTAAGTGTTCGCCAATCAGTTCACTGGTTCTCTCTCCAAAATAATTGTTAATTATTGGGTTTTATGATGACACGCGCAGAGACAAGCAAGGTTTAATTAATTCAATGTAAATCAGTTATGTTTGTAATAATTGTGCAATAATTTAAAAAGTTATTCCCTAGTAGAGAGACATCAGACTCTCGCAAAGAATACCCGAGAAGCATGTAAGTGGTTTTCAAAGAACACAAATGAGTAGGTTTCTAGCGCCAAGTCTTGGCGAAAGTCTGTGGGGTATAGTAAAGTCTGCGACTTTTAACGGAGTAAACTTTGTCGTCGCTACCGCAAAAACGACCCAAACGTGCGAGTGAGAGCATAAGAATTTAGCACAATAGCGTGTGCTAGAAAGAGAGAGATTACGAAAAAAAAACACAAACGTCATCTTTTTTGGTAGTATCACCCCGCATCACTCCGCTGATTCAAGCGCTTGAAGCGTATTTTACTCAATTATTAAGTATTTACTTCGTCAAGTGGTTACATTCTGATTGGCTCTACACACAAAGTTGCCAATATATAAAGCCTACATTCGTTCTCGTCTCACATACGCCGCTCCGGCATGTAGATCGACTACAAGCGCAACGGAACCTCACGTACGAACCTCCGCGACTTACGGATGGAAACACTGGACGAGTTCGTGCGTCGTCTGGCCAAAGAAATGTTCGCACGGGCAGAGAGGTCAAATTTTCCACTTGAGAGAGATTTGACCTCCCTGCACGCTAGACCTCCCGAGGTTCCATGGCGCATGGCTCGCGATTTGATAGCCTGATCACGTTGACATTCCCCAGCCTCCGCTGCGCCCGCTCGTATTAATTCAACCTATAATAGAGGTTCCACACGCCCTGCCCGTAGTTACGTGCAGCGAATGCTATTTTTTTAGGAGGCCAACACCTCGTTACAAATTCCCGTCTTCCCCCGGAAGGGGGGGGGGGGGTCTGAGATGACTAGTTGATTAAATAAGCGATATTGTAAAATTTCTGAAATGAAAATAACATTATTTAATATCCTTGTAAGTAGTCGTACAGAATTTACATTGAAATAATTAATACTTGCATCGACAATAATTACCAATTATCATACACCTAAAAAAAAATTGTAAATTATATTTTGATCTTCGACTTTTTAAGTACAATTTGGAAGCCGTACGAACAAATGATAGGAAAAATACGAGGTTGAATTTTGGTAAGAATTAAAAACTATTCGTCCAACAAGTAAATTTAACCTATCATAAATCCTCAGCAACTTTTAAAAAACATTACATTCCATCCACAGATTGGTTCAAAAAATATGCCAAGTTTTTTTTGAACCAATATACGTTTATATATGCCCCATGTCTTTCGTTTCCAATCTTACACGTATTTTTATATTCAAAATGTACCAAGTATTCAAGATAATTTAGAAAAAGTTTCAAATCTGCCTCCGTGGTCTAGCGGTTAAGTCCGTGGATTTAGACTCGGAGGTACCGGGTTCGATTCCTGGTCGGCACACGAAAATATTTATTAATATTTAATTTATTTGTGATATTTCTCTCCTTTGGTACGCTGGAGACATCGACGAGCCACTTGTCATAATTGGCCTATAGTAAAGTTGGCTAAATGTGAATTTGCTTATAAGCGTGGTTTCTGACCACCCCGAAAGGACAACGGTCGTGATAATATTATGTGATTTTAATTAAATATTTTATACTTTATGATTATTTAAAAAAAATAGGTACATTAATTATTATTATTTAACGTTATCGTTACGATTACAGATTTAATTTTAGTGCAAAACAGGATATTTTTTTTAATTAACCATTATTATATTTGAATGACAGGTGACTTATCATTTTATAAAAACTTGGGGCTATGTTTTATTGTTGGAATGCTGCTTTTAGACGTACTACATTAGTAACTCAATCTAAAGTGAAATATTAAATTACAGAACTGAGATCCAAATAAACACAAATTAAAAAAAATATGTCAGGTTACATCGTAGTACCTGTAGTCAAATATATCGTTCCAAAGGACAACATCCATTTTGGGCTATTTTTGTACTACCTTTGCTGTGTACAATGTAAAAAAAAAAATAGAAGTCGTGATACCTTTATTGATAAGACTAATGTATTTTTTTACTAAATATCACTGTGCAATTTGGAAAATAAAATATATAGTTTCATAATAATGTCAGCAGGCGCTTGACAGTATTTGACACTGACAGTTAATGTAGTTATACATTAAGAAGTAGAGCTGCCATGATGATGTTTTAAATATTTTGACACCTCAACTATAAAGTGTTTTTTCTTCTATACAATTTAAATAACATTGTTGGAATAATTTATCTAAAAATGCATATAATCTGTGAAACCAATTTAGCCCAAATCCCCATACCATAATAATGATGTCCTTTATAATATAAATTACAAGAAATATTTATCCTGAGAAATTAAGATGCCAAATTCAAGTCAATCAATACACCTAAATTAAAGTTGACAGCCCCGAAAACGCCCATAGAAATAAGAGCACAAAATAATTGTGTGCTCTTATTGCCGACAGTACGTTTCAACCACAGCCAAGGTGAGGTGGCGTTAAATATATTTTATACAATTTGGTCATGATCTTGCCTCATGGGCGTTTCCACTAGTGAGTCGGGTATTTGGTTGCAGGCTTTTCCCTCAGCATCGGTTGGTACACTCCTTGATCGAAATACACCGATCATGGCGGTGTGCCTTCGTCTCGGAGCCCGGACTGTCCACCCGCACCAGTGTCGGTGTGGAGAGCCCGTGGAACATCTCGGACACCACGGGCTTTCTTGTGCTAGAAGTGCTGCGAAATCCTCTGAGAACCGTTTGCGAACAAGTTTGCGCCGTTTGGGGTTAAGACGATGGACTCATGGGGACACTCAGCCAAGCGTCTGGCCAAGGAGTTGTCCAAACGGCTAAGGGAAAAGTCTGGAGACAGGAAAGCTGGCAATTATTTCTGCCAAAGTATTGGCCTCGCTATACAGAGAGAAAATGTTACCAGTCTTCTTGGGTCTATCCCTGATGGGTCGTCTCTAGAGGACATTTTTTACTTATTAATTTTTATAAATTTATTTTTTACTATTTATGCTAAAAGTTGTGCCTGTTCCGAATTTGTTAAATTATTTGTATGGGATCTTTAATTCAGATGTATTTATTAATCTAAGGTATGACAGGATAAACATTTGATATACTGGAACGAAATATTTTGTTAAAATTATAATATTTTATTATATATTATACAAAAACTTTAACGGTAAGAGCCAGTAGCATCATATTAAAAGCGTTAATATATTTTTTTATATTTGAGGGTAGGCGTTGATTTTATACATTTTTTACATAAATATGATGTCTAGTATATAGTTGTGTCGACAAATAAATAGTAAAATACTTGCTAATAAATTATTTCTTGCATTTTTGTGCAAAAAAAATCCTTAACATTTAACAGTTTTAAATACAAATAAAATAAAATGCTACTGGCTCTAAGGTACTATGATACAACCCTACTTAGGCCCGTGTTAATAAATATCACTCAAGATATATTTGTCTCTTTCTTCCAATTGTCGAATTAATAAAGAGAACAATTTGTTAATACGGGCCTTAGATTGCGTACCAAAATAATTAATATTCTTCGTGTCAAAGAAACAGAGCGAGTAATAATTTCTGACAGGATGAATATTTTAAATACTGAAACGCAATTTAAATCTACCTAAATAACTTAATACTACATAATTAGTTGTGACGTATATTCATATTATATTAATTTATATCTACTCACAGTCTTCATTTAATTTGGCAGTATAGGTTTTCCGTTATATTTTAAATACTTATGTGTTGTTCGCCAATTAGTGAAAATAATAATTGTCTAAGCGGCTGGTTCAGTGTGTGCTTGTCAATCAATGCTGCAAGTGTTCTTGACAACTGCAACGTGAACAAATCAGCATTGATGTGTAGCAGGGGAATGCTACAAGTGTTCATGGCACACTGCTACGTGAAATAATCAGCATAGATGTGTAGCAAGGGAATGCTGCAAGTGTTCATGATACACTGATACGTGCACAAATCAGCATTGATGTGTAGCGGCGGAATGCTGCAAGTGTTAATGGCACACTGCTACGTGAACAAATCAGTATTGATGTGTAGCAAGGTAATGCTGCAAGTGTTCATGATACACTGACACGTGAAATAATCAGCATAGATGTGTAGCAAGGGAATGCTGCAAGTGTTCATGGCACACTGCTACGTGAACAAATCAGTATTGATGTGTAGCAAGGTAATGCTGCAAGTGTTCATGATACACTGACACGTGAACAAATCAGCATTGATGTGTAGCGGGGGAATGCTGCAAGTGTTAATGGCACACCACTACGTGAACAAATCAGTATTGATGTGTAGCAAGGTAATGCTGCAAGTGTTCATGATACACTGACACGTGAACAAATCAGCATTGATGTGTAGTAAGGGAATGCTGCAAGAGTTCATGATACACTGCTACGTGAACAAATCAGCATTGATGTGTAGCAAGGGAATGCTGCAAGTGTTCATGATACACTGACACGTGAACAAATCAGCATTGATGTGTAGCGGGGGAATGCTGCAAGTGTTAATGGCACACCACTACGTGAACAAATGTTGTTGTCTGTGCTGAAGAGTAATGCTGCAAGTGTACTTCACAAACTGCCAAGTAAACAAATCAGCATTGTTGTGCTATGAAGGAATGCTGCAAGTGTTTATACTGACATGTGACCTTGATCCGTCCCGATAGTAAACGACGAGTAGAGTAACTCACATTTATCAAAGGGAGATAATTTTTGTATTGAAAAAAATGGCTAATTTACTAAATATATTGTTTGTAAGAAAAAAAAATAGTTATTTATGTTACAGAAAACCTATACCATTATTAAGGGTGTTGTCACACTAGTGTACATAAAAAAAGAAGTCGCAATGTGACATCACCCTAACATTCAAAGTTTTAGTGTTTTAAACACATACATAAAATAATACCCCAGTTGGATACAATAACGCCTATGATAAATTAGATACTGACGATTTTTTCTTTAAACAAAGTAAAGTGGAATCATAATGTGCCATATTTTACGCATCCCAAAGGAAAAAATAATAATTTGGATTTAGTCCAGTCAGTCGGTACTTATTTGTACATATCAGTATATATAATATATATATATATATATATACGAGTATAGTATACCCTCACAAAAGGTAGACTTGAAATGTTTTAATTAGTATTGTTGAGATAAAGGTGAAAATTAAAGTCAACCGTTCGATTGAGGCCTCCAAGCCCTCTGGCCGCCTCTCTTTATGTCTCCTTATAAGGCCCCACGGTGATTCGGGCATGCGATCACCGCGAGCGGGGGCCCTTGTCGTATTGTTAGACGATTTTTCGATCACAGATAAATAAATAAAAATTTCGACATTGAAAACGTAAAATATAATGAAATTATTATATTTTATATATAATTTATTATTTTGTTCATACATGTTATTTTAAAACATTTATGTCCAACTTTTTGTAAATTTAAGGTATTAACTCTCCAGACTAGACTAATTTTAATTGAAACAATTTTATTTTTTTCATAATCTTGGAAATATCGACTCGACTTTGTCTACAAAAAAGTTCGACTTTTATGTATTTGCGCTATCCTAAACGATACTATCAGGGTTAACTATAATAATTCGGTTCGCACCATTTGGTTGCGGAGATCAGACGAGCGCGTCCTGACTGCCCGTCATGGACCTCTTCGGTTCACCAGAACCTTTCATCTATGGAATAAAAAGTTCTATTAATACGAGTACAATTAATACATATATCAGAAAACTACATAAATGGGAGGTGTCGGGTTCGATTCCTGGTCTGGCGGCAATACTTTAATTTTTATATTTCTCGTGTTTGGTACGCTTGTGTCAAGCTTAGCAATCGACGAGCTTACCTTGTCACTTGTCATGATGCGCCTATATTAAAGTTGCCTAAATGTGAATCAGCTACTTAAAAAACATAGTTTTTCATCCCGTGGGATACGGTTTCAGAAGATATTTTTTATCAAATTCCAATAAGGGTTTATTATCATTATCACAGCCCCCAGAACACAGATTCCAGCACCAGGACCCAAATGGCCTTGTCAGAACAAATTTCTAAAGATTTTAACTAAAGGGTTTGACTGTAGCGGTTAAATAAGTCACTGGTTCAATCCGGTTCGAAGGACCAAAAAACTTTTATGTACGGGTATCGAACATATAGATGTTAAATGATACGAGTCTGAAAGATTTGCAAATATTTTTGATATGTTATGAGAACGCGCAAACACCTTGATGGTTGTATGTGCTTAAATTTGTCTAAATCTTTATGTAAGTACATTAAGAACGCGCTCTGCTAATTGAAATTGCTGAATCGAAAACATAACACGCATCACCGTGGACAGTCTGCATTCAATAAGCTTATATAGCTTAATTAAATTGATCTCAAGATATTCTCTCAATTTATTTTATTATTTCTTCAAGTCTTTTTACTAAATGTAAAGATAAGAAAGTACGAAAGAGCCAGTGTCATATCACCATATCAGTGAATATCGGATCTTAAAATCTATAAAATAGTGAAGGGGAGTGTTATACAATACGTAAAACAAGTAGATATACACAAAATTCACGGCTAGACTGAGAAATCAATTGTCGCTGGCATCGCGTCGAATGCGTCCACCCAAGCTTTCATAGAAGTTTCAAGGCGTTAGAGGCAAATACTGTAGTCTAGCACACTTCTACTGGTATACTGTATAGTCTTACCTCTAGTGGAGGGGCCGGCAGGGGCAAGGCGAGTCGGAGCGCGGTCCAAAAGGCGCGGTCTGTGAGGTGTCTCCAGGGAATGGGTCTCATGTGACGTAATGCCGTCACCAAACTCTCTCCATTACAATCTTTTGGCTCGTTCTTCAGCTTTGGTAGATCCTGTAGACATTTTTTTACTTATTCGATGCCCGTTTGGAGGAAGATAAGACAGCAGTTCAGGTGAGACAGCAGCGTGGTATAGAATATAGTTAAAACTTCTTTAGTTAGAATCTCAAATGCAAAGAGACTTTTCACAGGTTTACTGGAACGTGGTGGAACTCTTGGCCGCACTATAGCGGAGTCAAGGTAACTCACAAATCTCAAACTTCACAGTAACATGCATTAGTCTCTTATCATTGTCGTCATCGAAAGTTTGAGGTTTATACAGATATACCCAAGGCGTTTGATAAATTAAATCACATTTTGTTATAAAACACCTTAAAAAATAACGACTAGATGGTTTAAATACAATATTTAGCTAAATATATTACATGCGTATAATAATAGTTTTTTTTATGAAATTTGGTATTAATTTACTTTGTTACGGAATGCCACAGGGTTTGCATTTGGGACCAGTTTTATTTATAAATTATGCTAGGTTTAAAACTATAGTTAATGTTACCTGCAGTAATACGAGGACAGGTTGCAAGGGCAGTGCCCTCAGCTGTCTGAGCGCGGTCAGTAACTGCGCTGGCGAGTACTGTCTCGGAGACACCACGCACACTAACGACCGACACTTTTCTACTGCGTCCACTAGCTCGTCGTACCCTAAGAAGGAAAATAATAATTAATTACTCTTTACAGACAAACAAACACACAAACAATTTTACTTCTTTGTAATATGAATTCAAAGCTTATGGATCGCAGGTACGGGCCCTCAAATGTACCAATGTATTTTAACCATTTCTTACATACATTTACAACACTATCGTTGACACTAAGTTCCACTAAAACCAACTTATGAATTTACCATCAGATCTACACCAACTCTTCAGTATCAGGCAAGTAACCATTAGATCTATATTTTAAAAAATGTCCTATTCATATTTCCTATCTCAATAAAGTTAGTAAGTATATTATTATGTATGTATGTAGTTAGTCATTAAATATTACTTTTAATTTTCCTTTATATTTGTTTAAATTTATCCCAATGGTTGGCTATGATAAAATGTCTTGCGGCATTAAAGCCCGCCTTTGTCTTTGTGCAATAAAGTATTAAATAAATAAATAATTCAGATTCCTTGACTGTGGAACAAGCGCATTTTTTATAAACAGAAGTAAGCCGATTTAAGATTTCCAATATACTATTCTCGGTGCTATTTATTTGTAGGTACTTCAACTTGAATTAATAAGAAAACTGCTTGTTCATAACATATATTTTAAGATAATAAGAACAGCATTCACTACTAGGTCAACTTTTAAAATGTTATTTTGGGTGGATAACTGTCCGCCAACCCGTCTGGCCAGCGTGGCGAGTGTAGGCCGAATTCTCCAAATATATGTATATATATATATATAGATTTTTGAGGTCGTAGTGTGTGGTGAATTTATATAAATTAAATTAATTATTATTATTATTTATGCGTTTTTACCTTTTTAACTAATGTGTATACCTACTAACATATGTAGTTCCAAGTTAAAATGTTACTAACAATTATGGAATTAATACTGATATAAATAATTTATTATTATTTTATGTATGTTCTGGAAGGCCTATGAACAATAGTGGAGGTATAGTTTTCTAGGGGCTGTTATGAACTGCCTCTGTAGTCTACTGTAAAGTCCGTGATTTAGATTGTGTCCTAATAATTTCTTTGTGGTATTTCTCGAGTTTGGTATTCTAAAGACATCGACGAGCTTGTCACTTCTCATTGAATTATATTTGACATTGAAACCTATTGGACCAATAATTATTATTTATGATTATAAGACTGTGCCAATGTTTCTAAATTAGTAATTTATTTTTTATAATAGTTGTATAAAATTTAGCATGCCGTCACTGGCGAAACATGTGAGTTGTCTATAAAACTGAGACCATACATGAATCTGTAACCATGTGTTTTTTAGCAAATAAAATATTTCATTTTATGATGGGCTGGCGGTAAAGTTAGCTAAATATGAATCCGATTCTTTAAAAAGCGTGGTTTCTGATCTCCCCGGAAGAGATATGGTCGATATACTTTTTGTTTTTTTACTTTCATTAAGCGATGTCTAAAACAGATGATTTATGTTATTTAAGTTAAATAAATGTATACTTTTATTTGCATCCTGTAAATGATTTCTTACTTTCCTAAAAGTCGGCATTAAACTCGCCTATGTACAATTTTTTGTGCAATAAAGATGATAGTACTTACAGAGGTGTGTGGCAGAGAGACAGACAGGCAGCACCCTGTAGTTGTATTTGACAGCAAGAGTATTGAGAAGTGCTCCGTGTACCAGAGCTCCGTCCACGCCCACAAACGACACAGCTACGTCGAATTCTTTCTCCAAAACTAAGGAAAAGACAATAATAAGAAATAAGAAAGGTATATATTTATTGTAAAATGGGCGGGATTTAGCTTGTAGTCAAGCAAACAATTACTTCTGCGCTTGTAAGTGAGAACTCAGAAGAAAGGTGTGAACCTAAAAGGACTATTATGTGTGAACACACAAGATAGGTGTAAATCAAAGAGTACTATTATGTGTGAATTCAGAACATAGGTGTAAACCAAATAGTACTATTATGTGTGAACTCAGAAGATAGGTGTGAACCAAAATGTACTATTATGTGTGAACTCAGAAGAAATGTGTGAACCAAAGAGTACTGTTAAGTGTGAACTCAGAAGAAAGGTGTGAACCAAAGAGTACTATTATGTGTGAACACAAAAGAAAAGATGTAAACCAAAGACAACTTGTGAACTCAAAAGTTGGTTTAAGTACTTAATTGAAGTATATAATTTATACTTCTCTTGGCGATGAAAGTATTTTATACGTCGGAGTAAAGATTCTCAGGTTTGACTTGTTTTATACAGTTTTTTTTTTAACTCACCTCTGTCGAGTTGTGCAGATTGCGTGGCTCTGGCGTGCATCAGGCGGACCGAGAGCATAATTCTTGGAGTAAACTTATTGTGCAAAACCACCAATGTGAGGAAGAACGCAGCTCCAAATACAGAAAACAGTAAGATGGTTCGCCACGGTATCTCAGATATCGCTCCTTCTAAATTTAATTCTGCAGCTGTTGACAAATCACATTACACAGTTAATGAAGTGGAAAATAAAGGGACATGATTGGAAGGAAGTAACCTAAATATTGATGATGGCAAATTTTACTAAAAACATTCCATTTTAAATAAATCAAACCGAAAATCATAAGTTTAAATTTTTGTTAAACAACATGGTATCTTGAAAAAAATAGTAAAGTATCATCACGACCGTTTCCCTTACGGGATGGTCAGAAACCACGCTTATAAATAAGCGGATTCACATTTAGCCAACTTTACTATAGGCCAATCATGACAAGTGGATATGCGCGCGCGTATAGCCGCTGCCTCTCTCGCTCTATCCCGCTCCTTCTTTCTCTTTCTTTCTTTACACGTCTGCAACTATGCGTGCGCACGCAGCCACGCGGATTCATTTAATCTCCATATTCCTACCAACTACTAATTAAGTTCTCACTTTTGCGGTACGTCCCGCGACGCACACGTTTTTTTTTTACTTGATACGAAAACTACACAAATTTAGTTTTCAAATAACTTAATTGTACAGTAATAAATAGTAAAAATAACATTAGTCTCATCAATAAAAATATTTAAACTACTATAAAATAGCCCAAAATTAATAATGTCTTTTATTTTTTAATTGATTACTAGACAAAATTTAAAAATTGTTGCCATTTGATTTTATTTCATTATTTATTTTATAAAAATCCAAAGTAATATTCACCTTTATAATGTAAAGTGACATATCTTTTGGAAATGACTTCGTTGTACCGTTGTACCGAACAGACATAAGTGCCGTAGTCCAGTGACGTCACTTCGTTGAATATCAGGTAGGAGCCCAAGATGTCTTCGTTGTCTTCCCTACAAAATATATCATAAATTAATAATATACTAATAAATATTAAATTTGAGCCAAAAGAAAACCCATCAAACTATCATCATGTGGTCAGAAGCCACAAAAGTCCAAACCTATACAGACATTTGTGACACATCAGTATGTAAATGATTTTGAATTATTCTACTTCTTCTAGTGGAAGAATAATCAATGCGGTCCAAAGAGTAAGCTGTTAGCAGAAGACCAGCAGCTCAGCAGAGTCCAATGACCTAACATGTTTAATCTGACTGAGAAAAAAAAGAGATTGCCCAAAGCCAGGCCCCAACTTTTATGCAGCGTGCCTCAACTAAATACAATTCAATAATCTTATCATATAATTGTGGTTTTTTTTTAATTAATTATAACATCTCTTTGACCCCAGCATTAAAATATTATGTAATTAAGATTAAAAATTTGTCAATTGATTAAATTTATGTATTAACTAGTTACAAAGAACTATTTATACGATTAGGGTATTTATTATGATCAGGTACTTTATTATAGATAAAACACAGGATTTCAAAGTGTTCATAATACTCCAATTATATTGGCGGCATCAAAACTATGTAATTATTAACGTAAAAATAAGTTTTTGTCAATTGTCAAAATAAATTAGATTGATTACATTATGGCACGAGAGCATTTGATTGGGCCCATTTCTCTATGAAAAATGGGCATCCTCATTTGCAAGGAAAACTCAGCTATAGCATATTTACTAAATAAACAACAACAATATATATAAAATATAATATATTAAAGATCAAACATATTGGATAATAAAGTTGAATAAATGAATTCACATTTAGTCAACTTTACTATAGGCCAAGATGTATTACAGAGTAAGGATAAATGAGTTAAATATTAATATGAACAATAAAAATACTAATTCATCCATTAAATAATAAATTCATCATAGCGCGCCGCAAACTGATAGGTCCATTCGTACATCGACTCCACCTGATAGCTCCATCCGTACCGCGCATCTACCTGATAGGTGGATTCGTAGCGTGTTTCCACCTGAAAGGTAGATTCGTACCGCGCCTCCACCCGATTGGTCGAATACTACCGCGCCTCCACCCGATTGGTCGAATAGTACCGCGCCTCCACCTTATAGCGCCTCCAGTTTTGGTGAAATACTTTTTTTTTAATAGGCATACTCGTATATGGACGCGCTTACACAAAAAGGATCCAATCCATTTATATGTATAGTAGCTGTAAGTTTTCCTAACATTAATAAATAAATAATAAGTTAAAAATATTTACCTTGTAGTTCTGATTTCTCTTTGGGTTGGCAAAAGTTCTCCTTCCGTGTTATTGTTTGGCCAAACTCGTCGCCATCGGAGCTCATTCTTAGCATCTGCTAGATATGATGGACCTAAGAAAGAATAAATATATAACATAATTTTAAGAATTTAGGTGCCATAAATACCTATATGATTTTTTTTCAACCTAATATTTATTGTACTGCAGCTCTGTTACTTAAGCGCAAACGTTATATAATGGAATCCGTTATATATATATATATATATATATCTTGCTAATAAAGTTCTCGACCATGACAGCGAGCGCTCATAAGAGTTGAGAATTAAATAATATTTTGTAATTATGACGCAAGCTCTGACGTAAATAACAAAATCCACTAATAAGGTTTGCGACTAAGGAGCTGCTGGTTTCGCAATTTTACAGTACTATTAAAAAATCTATTCCGATGGGGTAGTTCAAACCGACTCCAAAGATTTTATTGATTCTCGTTCCCAGAATTTCTTCAGCAATGGGATCAATAAACCACCTATAAAATAACGAAAGTGCATAGATAATAATGGTTCATACTTCGATTGATTAAATATATAGTTTCATTTTTTTTTTCGTTTTAGTTTTGCCGCATACAACGTCAATTTCATATTAATATTAAAAATATATTTTTAATATTAATATTACAATTAGGGATGGGCCGAAGTTCGGCAGAAGTTCGGTTTAACCGAACCGTTAAATCTGCCGAATATTGGGTAAAACAGAAATATTAAAATGACTGAGCTGTAGGTATTTGAATCACTAAAATATTACCTATAGACTATTCTTCAAACGATGGCTATTAAAATATAATGATTGTATATTTCTGTATTTGTATATTTTCAATGAAAATCTTAATATTTTTTTGTAAGAATATAAAATATATTTAAATTCAAGAAGGTATATTAAATACCCCAAGTTATTATATAAGTGTAGAGAGGTGAATTAATTCAAAAATATTTCCTGATGTTTAATTAAAAGTTCAAGTTAATCGAAGTTCGTATTCGGCAAAATCTTCATTCGGCTCATCACTAATTACGTCATCATTTGACCACATCATTATTTATAGTTTATTTTTAATTTGAAATTGTACAATAATGATAACTTACCGACTAAAAACTCGCAAAACAGTCGAATGTCGCTTCCTTCCTCTCTCCACTGATCGGTAGAGATGAACATCGTCTTGGGTGAGTCAGGCGCTTTGTCTGAAAGCATAAAAAACACGTTCATCATTCGGAAACTAAATATTACAACCTAATTATAAATGTCCAAGTTTCTTTTTATATTCACGTGTAAAGAAAAAACGGTTTGTAATATTTTCTTTGACTGTTTAATTTACAATAAACTTGTTAATAAGGGCGACTTGTTATTTGACAACAGCATCTAGCCATTTACCCCTAGTCCACGTTCAATTTATTGATCTTAAATTTGCAGAGGTTTTTGCGTTTGGTCGGCTTTCGAGTTACACATGGGCAAGTAGTCTATCTTAATTCTGACATGCCTGGTAGGGTACCCGCTGTACCAGGTATTGTAATCTCATAGGTACTCATAGCTAAATTGAAAAGGTTATTAATTGATCGTTGTGGTGTAGTTCTGTATATGTATTATTTTGTAAATCTGATATAGCTGAAATTTCCTTGCAGATTCCTTTCTCAGTCAGATTAAATATTAACAGGTCACTGGAATCTGCTAAGCTGGTCTTCTGCTAACAGCTTACTCTTTGGACGACTTTGCTGCTTAGTCTTCTACTAGTAAAAGTAGAATCAGAGAAGACAAATTTCTAAGCATTCCATGGATTCACCGTGCGGGTGCCGGGTCCATCGTGTGTGGGTAAGAGATGAGAAGAATGGTGTCTCGGGCTTGCGACCGACAATAGGCTGTTTTAAGAAATGGAGGCCTCCCTTTTTTTATTTTATTGCGCGATAATACGCGCCACCATTCTACTCCTCTAGGGAGAGCCCTACCCAACCAAATAATGTATGTTTCCGCTAATGCCGTTTTGGAAGCTCGTTCCATAAATGTATTGACGGCAGACTTGCTTAGGCCCAATTCTTTCAGTAAGTGATGCAAAGATAATTTAATTAATGACGTAATAAATGCCTGTAATAGGTTTACGTGAATATTTTGACTTTTAATTTTAGATTAACGGTGTGAGTTTCGTTAATAATGCGACACGTGTAGTTGTCAGCGTCCTGTGTTTAAAGTGTCTGGTTGACTAGCAGTCCCATGGTCAAGCATGTGACTAGAGTATCTTACCAATGACTTGTAGATGGACGGTGTGATATTGTGTGTGAGTTTCGTTGCTCATCCGACACGTGTAGTTGCCGGCGTCCTGTCTGCTGGTGTCCCGTGTATACAGTGTCTGGTTGGCAGCTTCAGGGTAGAGAATGAAGTTCGAGACATCAGCCGACCAAGGATAGGCCACTTCGTTTTTAAACCTGTAACAAAAATAAAATATTAATAGACGTAATATTTGATAATACAATTTTCATAGAAAATATTGTTCTCAGAGAAGAAATTCCCATGCCGCTGTATGTTATCCGTTAGATGGACTTGAATAATAACAATACTTTATTGACAAAAAAAAATTGCAAAATTGTTTGCAACTAACCTACCCATCACCAACCATTATTATTGCATATATTATGTAGAAATAAAATTAAATAACATAAAAATCTAAACTATTATAGTTCTATGTATAAAGCGCAACTTTTCGTAACCTTAGAGATGACATAATCGATAACTTTTGACAGCTTGATACATGCGCTTTGTCAAAGTACGAGTAAAAGTTATTACGATTATCGGGATGCACTTGCAGATGACTTTGCATAGAGATAACTTTATAGTCGTAGTTATATTTTTTAGATTATAAGTTGACACGGCCCCTTTACAGCCACGAATTTAAGTTTAATTGGAATATTTATTATTATTGACATTTAATTTATTTTGTTATTAGATAATAAGTTGACACGGCTTTCTTACAGCCACGATCTGAATTATATATTTATTTATTTTTTGACTTACTATTATTAATGTTTACAGTTTACAGTCTAGAATTTAAATATTATTAATTATTACTATTATTATATAACATTGGCTTTATTATTATTTAGATAGTAAGTTGACACGGCCTCCTTACAGTCACGATCCAAAAAGGACATAGATAATTTGACATAATGAATATTTATATTTTTTTGTTGTAAGATGACACGCCTCTTTACAGCTACGAATTTAAATTTAAATTATTGTTATTTGACTTTGTTATTTACAGAATAAATTGACACGGCCCCTTTACAGCCACAAATTTATTTAAACATTCTTGCGTTAAGATATAAGTAATTGATTGTGGCAACAATGTATCATACCTTCACCCATAAAAAAAAGAAAATGTATCAGACAATATCCAAAGGGCATATATGAAGAGGTTAATGAATGTCGACGAAGCGAAAGAAGTATGTCGTGATTGTGTCAAATGGTGCTCAATTGTCTGGCGTGAAGATATGTATGTATGTATGTATGTACAATATCCAAGAGTGACAATGTGAACAATATGGAAATACATAAATAAATTCAATTGAATTATGAAAAAGCATAAATACTCGTAAGGTGCAAAACGCAATCCGATAATCCATCGACGAGATACGAAATAGCCCCACTGAAAAGAGGAAATATGAATAGCAAATACTTTCACAAAAAGGAATGCGATAAAATCGCTAAAAGGTAAATGTTTAAAGACGCTTTTCTTGGAACATTATTGGCACAACAAAAAGTTCGCCGAAGCGCTTCGTAAAGAGTGAAAACAATAAAATTTTGCGGCGAACGTTTGTAAATGGTTGGAAAGTCAAATAAACAGTTGGGTACCGTTGACTTACATATTCTGAACCAGGCATATTTATTTATTTCAAAACTTTAATTCACAAAGTACAAAAGTAAACTTACTTATATATAATCTAGGCAGTTTTTTTTAATTTATTTTTTTATTCATTTTGGAAAACCAACAGTTGACAATATTATAGTAAATATAATATAGTAAATTCACTAAGAACTATTAAAGGTTTACACATATAAATTTAAAGTTATGTAATAAAGAGCAAGAGAACCATAAGTAAGTTGATAATGAAAAAACAAATCACTCATTAGGGATTGCTGCCGATGATCGATTCAACGTAATAAAGCGTCATTAGACGCCTAATATATGTTGCTTTGGAGTTTTATAATGTGTTGTGGAAATTACTAAATTAACTGCCTTCGTGGTCTAGCGGTTAAGTCCGTGGATTTAGACTCGGAGGTACCGGGTTCGATTCCTGGTCGGCACACAATAATATTTATTAATGTAAATAAATACATTTAATTAATAATTTATTTGTGATATTTCTCGAGTTTGGTACGCTGGAGACATCGACGAGCTTGCCACTTGTCATGATTGGACTATATTAAAGTTGGCTAAATGTGAATCCACTTCTTTATAAGCGTGGTTTCTGACCACTCCGAAAGGGAAACGGTCGTGAAGATACTTTTTTTGTTTTTAGCAATATTTTTTTATAGAATGCCTAGTTTCTACATAAAGGTTAATGTTAGTGAAACTGTGGCGGGGCAGGCAAGGCCGAGTCTGAGCGATTGGTTCTTGGAAGCCGTCTGCAAACGCGCACATGCTGTAATGCAATCTACTTCATTTACAACTAATTACAACATATGCTTCATATCCCGCATCGATACATTTAACTATACAAGTTCCTGGAGAACATTTACAAATATTAGGAAAATCGCAAGTTTAATTAATAATCTAAATATTTACGTAACTGCAAATACTAGTAAGTATTGGTCGTGGCTCGCTTGTTAGAACGCTTTTCTTGACATCCCAAAAACTTGGGTTCGAACCCCGGCATGTACTAATGAAAAATACATATGCTGTATACAATGGTTTTCCGGACCGTTTCCCTTTCGGGGTGGTCAGAAACCTCGCTTATAGGCGGATTCACATTTAGCCAACTTTACTATAGGCCAATCATGACAAGTGGCAAGCTTGTCGATGTCTCCAGCGTACCAAATTCGACAAATATCACAAATAAATTAAATGTATTTATTTACATTAATAAATATTTTTCTGCCCCGACCAGGAATTGAACCCGGTACCTCCCGAGTCTAAATCCACGGATTCAACCGCTAGACCACGGAGGCGGTTAAATAATAAAGTTCCATATTAATGGATATGAAAATGTCAATGATTTAATACAATAATTGATTGACACTTCGGTTGCCGTCGTATTCCGATTATGACCCGAGTTTTCCCGATGTTGTTTTTAGCACAAAAACATCTTGTTGTACTATTATTCTAAAATTATATTTTTAGTGCGAGATGCTTAGCAATCCCGCGGTATTAAAAAAGCTGCAAAATTAATATAATTAATTATATATTATTTATTTCAGGCATTTTTACTTGTCTTTTTGTAGACCTCTTAAATCTAGAATCTACAGCATTTGGTAGTTTTTGTAGATGATGTACGTGAGTGAGCTCAAGAAGTGCCAAAAGGCCAATATTTGCCGTGTGTGTGTGTACGGAGCTCATTCCGGAGCCGAGACAAAGCGTCTGTTTCCCTGAATTAGTGACTCAATAATAAACCAAGAACTTGGTGTTAGGTTTACATTGACTTCCATCGATGGACCATGTATTTAATTTTAAAAAAATCCGACGCGGTGTTGAACGACCAACATTAAATTGTTGGGAGACGTGGCGTATGTCAATCAATGTTGGCAAAACTGATGCATCTGCAGTGACGACTGCCTCCACCACTACAGCTTCGGGGACAGGACATCGAGTGGACTCCCACCGTCAAATACCCCGGGTGTCAACAGGACGTTAACAATGGGTGAGATGGCTTGCCATGCTGTTAATCAGTCACAGTTCGTTTTATTTTATTTAAACTTAATTGCACAAAGTACAAAGTCGGCCTAGCTAAACGTATGTTTTACCGGGCTGACAACGGATCCTGCAAGCTTCTTCAGGATATCGCTCCTACTTTAGCACAGTCCCGGACGCCCAGTTTTGGAGAAGAACTAATGTAGGCGAATCTAAAAGAATAGATTTGTGGGCGCTGTAATATTAGGAACACCGAACCCGCGTTAAATCACTCGCCATGATCCTGCCGGTGAAAACGGGAGATTATCCCTAACTATTATGGCCTAACTTAGGCCTATTGAACATCCAGACCTGGATGACTCCTGTCTGTGGCTAAGCTTTATTTCGAACAACAATGTAAGAGGTAATTTCCTGGGGTTACGGTTTCCATGACATAAATTTGACTATTTGTATTGAATGCCCGGTTCAATCATAAATCAACAATGTTATGATTGTTCTTTGTCAGCTTAGCATTAATTCTTTATACTTTTACGCTTGTAATGTACACGTTATTTATAAAACAAGTTTAGCGAATTATATGAGTATGAAAATGTATACATTATATTTTTTTTCTAAGTAATTTAAATTTTAATATTTGTAAATTACTTTTTATAATTTTAACGGGTCTTTACGCGATTTACCTTAGAGACATATTTCTCCCGACGTTTCAGCCAAGTTGCATTGGCCGTGGTCACGGGTCGACTGAAGCTATGCGGTGTAGTCTCGTACATACTGGGCGGCAGATGTAAACATACCCACTTATCACTTTAAAAGTTTTTAGAAATCACGACACACGACACTTACAATATCCTTGGCGACACCGGGCGATTTTTCCCGGCGTCGAAACCTATTGATTACTGGATTCCACGATGAAGAGTTCCACTTATTCAAGCCAAAAATCGTGCAACCACCGAAACTTTACGGCCTGCCCAAGATACACAAAGCCAGTATTCCTTTAAGACCAATCGTAAGTCAAATATCGTCTCCTACTAACGATTTAGCAAAATATGTTTCGGCGGCGCTGCAACCATTAGTGGGAAAGACGCAGTCTTATGTGAAGGATTCCCGTCATTTTGTTAGCATACTGCAGGACTTAAAATTTGAACCAGACGATATCATGGTGAGTTTTGACGTGCAGTCCCTTTTTACAAACGTCCCGATAAACGAGTGCCTAGATATCGTCAAACAAAAACTACTGGACTTGCAGATGCCCAAATTTTATGCCGACCTTCTCAAGGATTGTTTGGATGGAAATTATTTTCTCTTCCGCGGCCAATATTACCTCCAAATAGATGGTGTTGCCATGGGCAGTCCAGTGGCCCCATTTTTAGCCAATATTTGGATGGAGCACCTTGAAAACATTATTTTTCGACACGATGTCTCTTGTATAAAGATCTGGAAGAGATATGTGGACGATGTATTTTGTGTCATCAAGGGAAACAAACCGGAAGTAGAGGAATTCTTATATTATCTAAACTCTCTTCACTCCACAATAAATTTCACATATGAAATGGAGAAAGATAGGCAGTTGGCTTTTTTGGATGTAAAAGTGATGGTGAGACCTGATGGCTCGCTGGCCCACACTGTATATCGAAAACCAACGCACACAGACCGATATCTACACGCCACTTCACATCATTATCCATGCCACCTGAGATCTGTTGTGTCTTCATTGATCAACAGGGCTTATGATCTCTGTGACCCAAAACATTTGGAACAGGAACTGTCACATGTTAAAGCAGTGCTAAAACGCAATGGATATGATGTGGCTCCGAGGTTGCTGCGACAGAAAAACAAGGAGAGATATCCACAGGTCAATCGGCTGCCCGCGTTCTTACCATATGTGAAAGGAGTAACGGATAAAATTGGTACAGCTTTCAAAAAGTTATCTATCAATGCTGTGTACACACCATTCTCCAAAGTAGCAAAACACGTACGCACCCCAAAGGATGTCATTCCTTTTCAAACGCCTGGCGTATATAAAGTGGACTGCAGCTGTGGGAGTTCATATATTGGCCAAACTAAGCGCACAATAGCCGAGAGGGTCAAGGAACATATAGCAGCTGTAAAAAACTGCCAATTAAACAAGTCAGCAATAGCAGAACACCTAATGGATAGTGGCACAAACCATTGGATTGAGCTGCATGACCCAAAGATACTTTCCACCGATCGTCACTATTACCCTAGAATAGTACGTGAAGCGATAGAAATAAAGAAACACAAAAATTTCAATCGAGAGGGGGGTTATAAGCTATCTTCATCGTGGAATCCAGTAATCAATAGGTTTCGACGCCGGGAAAAATCGCCCGGTGTCGCCAAGGATATTGTAAGTGTCGTGTGTCGTGATTTCTAAAAACTTTTAAAGTGATAAGTGGGTAGGTTTACATCTGCCGCCCAGTATGTACGAGACTACACCGCATAGCTTCAGTCGACCCGTGACCACGGCCAATGCAACTTGGCTGAAACGTCGGGAGAAATATGTCTCTAAGGTAAAACGCGTAAAGACCCGTTAAAATTATAAAAATCTATTATGAGTGTGCGCGAAAGTTTAAAAAGTTTAATTGTAAATTACTTGTCAAGTCTACCGGCCAGCCGTGGCAGGAGTAAGCCAAATTCTCATGTACTTTTGACTGTCAGTTGACCCATGATCACGGCTAATGCAACTTGGTCGAAAAGTCGTGAGAAGTACTTATGTGTCTAAGATAAAAAAAAAGTATCATCACGACCGTTTCCCTTTCGGGGTGGTCAGAAACCATGCTTATAAATAAGCGGATTCACATTTAGCCAACTTTACTATAGGCCAATCATGACAGGTGGCAAGCTCGTCGATGTCTCCAGCGTACCAAACTCGAGAAATGTCACAAATAAATTAAATATTATTATTTGTGTCCCGACCAGGAATCGAACCCGGTACCTCCGAGTCTAAATACACGGACTTGACCGCTAGGCCACGGAGGTAGTCTCTAAGATAAATAAAATATAAAAACTATTATTATGGCTCTCGTTCTACGAGTATAATGAGCCTAGACTGACCTGATTTAGCCAAATTCTATAAGGAGATAAGAGTCATGTAAAAATTCACTCTTACACCAACACACAAACCCACAAACACAGCAAGGTCCTCGATGTAGGTATGAAGCGTACCACTCGAGAAAGGACACCATTTATCAAGTATAAGGATTTGGGCAAAATGGTATTCACAGTTATACAATGTCTGATCAAATTTGACGCAGAAAAAATCAACATTTTTACGACCAATTTTTCAAACACTTGTTGTAAGCCTCGGCTATATGCATTTTTAGATGTTTTTTTTTACAATATTACAATTTCAGTAGACAAAACCATAAATGTAGTTTATATAGTTTAGTTTATATACAATTTTATATTTATTATAGTATTATATATTATAATTAATGTTTATGGCTTTAATAGACTTATAGCGCGTTCCGAGAAGGTTTATATGTATGTCTATGCATTTTTAGATGTTTTTTTTGACAATATTACAATTTCAGTAGACAAACCCATATAGTTTATATAGTTTAGTTTATATATAATTTTATATTTTATATAGTTTAGGTACGCAAAATGTTTAAAATATCATCACGACAGCTGTAGCAGTAAATGGATATAGGATAACTATAGTCTGAGTTTTGAACAAATGGTAAAAAAAATAACTGTCAGTGTCAAATACTTTCATCGGTCAAGCGCCTGCTGATACGAAAACTACGTAGGTATTTTATTTTCAAATAACTTAATTGCACAGTAATATACTGCGTGATTTTGTATGCTCTTACGTTAGACTAATATGTAATTCTATTGATAGAACTTTTCCTAAGAATGTCGGAAGTAGCCATTTCTTTTAGCCTCCCCATACAAACTAATGATTTCTAAATAGACAATTTGTATGGAGTAGACAAAACATTTTTTTTTTCTTTCAAACACTTTCGACATTGGTTTATTAGGAAAAAATGATTGTTTCTATCAAAAAGGTATTTACAATTTTATTTCATTGTAAATAGCACAAGTAGTACAAAAATAACCTTCTTTCTGTCTAGAATTGATTTAAATGAAATAATTAAAACTACTTAAAAATAAAATAAATACAAACTAAACCTAATAAAAAATAAACTATAAGTATAAAATGTCCTCTAGAGACGACCCTTCAGTGATAGTCCCAAGAAGACTGGCAACATTTCCCCTCTGTATAGCTAAGCTAATACGTTGGCAGAAATTATTGCCAGCATTCCTGTCTCCAGACTTTTCCGTTAGCCGTTTGGACAACTCCTTGGCCAGACGCTTGGCTGAGTGTCCCCATGGGCCCATCGTCTCGATCCCAAACGGCGCAAACTCGTAACCTGGACCGAGGTTGGCATATTTGCGCAGCTTGAGGTTCTCAGTTCTCGTCTAGTAATTTAAGTTTGAGTCCCTCCACGTCTAAGCCTGAGTTGCACCAAAATAAAGTCCATGTAAATATATAACAATTAAGGTAAAAATAGCGTCGAATGTATTAGTTTAATTACGAATGACAGCTGTCAGCTTGACATCAGACGCCATTTTTAACTTTAATCTGCTATAGCAGTCTCCTTTCATTGCAACTTTTTAAATTATTTACTCTAAAAGTGTAGATAACTAAAAAAAAATGCAAAATTGTGTGATGAGGTCATGTTCCCGGGAACCTGTCTGGGAGGATGCGAATGTTTTCCAAATGTCGAACCGGTCTTTGACCCGCGGCGTCTCGGGTTGCAAGCCCCTGCACCTTTATACTAAATCATCGCCAGACGTTCTCAATGAGACGTCTTATGGCATAGCAACGAAGAAGTTAAATTGATAAAAGCTGCCTCCGTGGTTATGAACGCAGATTTAGACGCGAAGGGTAGCGGGTTCGAATTTTGGTTAAACACAATGAGTATGGTACGCTAGAGACATCGACGAGCTTACCACTTGTCATAACGGGACTATAGTAAAGTTGGCAAAATGTGAATAAACTTCTTTAAAAGCGTGGTTTAGACCACCCTGAGATTTTCGTGGTGACGATGATGATAAAATCTAACACCTTGACGCATGTTTGCGTGCAATTTTTGCTAAGACACGATTCTTATAGTCTTTCTTTGCTAGCTGCTTCGTTCGTGTAATCATAAGCCCTTGATTTGGTAAATGTGATAGAAAATTTCATACAGATTTGCCATAGCCATCCTTAAGTCTGTCAGACCTTAAGGATACCGAGATCAATTTTATAAAAGTATTATCATCACGACCGTTTCCCTCCCGGGGTGGTCAGAAACCACGCTTATAAATAAGCGGATTCACATTTAGCTAGCTTTACTATTGGCCAATCACAAGTGACAAGCTCGATGTCTCTAGCGTACCACACTCGAGAAATATAGTTATAGTTTGGATAATATTGCATATTAATTACGTAATCATATTTCTCTAATTGTCTACCTTACGTCTTTAATGTTCTACAGTGTCCCTAAGGTTGGCTGCCAGAGGCTGTCTAGCGACATATATATTGTGCAATAAAGTTTTAATAAATAATTAAATATCACAAATAAATATTAATATTAATTCAGTTTATTAATTTAAATAAATTAATGTGTCCCGCTAGACCACGGAGGCAGGTTTATAAATAACCATTACGTTACATACGCAAAAGGGTAGGTATAAAAGAAAGTATAGGATAAAAAAATAAGGTAAGGCATGCTCCGATAGTTCGGGCATGTTGAAAGGATGAATGAAGAGAGATTGACGAAGCAGATATATAATGCGAAAGTTGTGGGTAAAATAGGCCCTGGCAGACCAAGACTAACATATTACGACAAATACAAATAAATAAAACAATAGCTGAAGGTGCATTGAAAAACTATCGAAACAAAGGGCATGTATGAAGCGGTTGATGAATGTCGAAGAAGCGAAAGAGATATGTTGTGAACGTGACAAGTGGTGCTCAATTGTCTCTGGCTACCCCGCAAGGGATGTATACGTTACGTTACAATTTTACATGGATTAATTTCCATGTTTGACAAACTTTATAGATGTATGTCATGATCTCATTTATGACACGCCCCGTGCATGCAATCCAAATAAATGCGCATTTACATCAACGAGAAAGTTATAATAGAAAATGTGAATTATTACCATTGCAGTCGTGTACTATAGCAGTAAAATGTACGTGAAGAGGGGATTGGGTAAAAGTTCTTGCGTTAGGTGGTTACATTTTTTTTTTAAGGACGATACATCAAAACGTGAGCTTATGCCATGACAGCGATTAATAATTGCATCTTGCTAATATTTCCATAAAATTATCTGATCTGAATTGTCTCCGCTACGTCTGATAACATTAGTGCACGAGTTACACACGGGTTACCTGACAAGGAGAAACACCCAGGCCCAATAATAATCCAGACTTGGATGAAAATACTCATCATTACAGACCCTAGAACACAGCGTCCTAGACCCCCACTGCTGGAGATGGGCCTTCCAGAACATACGAACATACTCGTATATCTGGAGAATTTGGCCTACACTCGAACGCTGGCCAGACGGGTTGGCGACGATCTGATGTCAAACTTTTAACATTTTTTTGTTTTTAAACGATTCCACAAGTTGGTATTAGTGGAACCGGGATCGACGGCTTAACGTGCTCTCCGGTGGTTGGTATTAACGTGCTTTCCGAAGCACGAGAACGGTGGTGTTGTAAATCTACGTACGAAAAGTGTATTTGTCATTGGTACATGCCGGGAAGGGAATTGAACCGACCTTTGTAGTATTTTAAGAAAGGCGTTCTTACAACCGAGCCACCACCGCACCGAGCCACCACCGCACCGAGCCACCACCGCACCGAGCCACCACCGCACCGAGCCACCTGACGTTTTTTTTGCAGGAGTTGATGAGTTTATCATCAAATTGTTAATAATAAAAAATGTTGCTCAATATAATGTTTTTCTATGTATCACTCGCGGATTATCGCCCGCCCAACACGGCGTATATTACAGCGCGGGAAAACCGCAAAAATAAACTGCACTTTGATATTTATGTTTTTTTTTTATAATGTCCTGTCGGCAGTCGGTCAGCCAGCCAAACAAAGTAAACACATTTTTGTATATAGCTTTGTATTTATTTTTTACAACAAAGTAAAGATTTTTGTTTTTCATCTTCGTCGGCAACAGAGAGCAGCAGCTCCATAATGATATAATAATGCAATCATGAACCACTTTCTTTTAAAGAAATATCACGAACACGTATTTAACTTGTCAATTTTTGACGAATGAAATTCGTACCTATATAATACACAAATTGTTGACTAAAGTCATCGACAGACATACGAGTATGTATACACTAAAGGACTGTACCTTATTTTTAATAATAATAAACTTTATTGTTTTTTTTGTACTACAATTTATTTAATGACTATAATAATAATGTAAATATAATGCCTCCGTGGTCTACTGGTTGATTCCGTGGATTTGGACACGAAGGTATCTGATGCGATCGATGAACGGAAATTAAAAAAAAATCAATTTTAATAATCGATTTTTTTGTCACTTTTTATGATCGGCCTATAGTAAAGTTGGCTAAATAACCAGCATCTTTATAATGTGTGGTTTCTGACTGCCCCGGAAGGGACACATTTGCGATGATACTTTACAATGATACGAATCCATCTAACAATTGTCAGTAAGCCGCATATTTATCATGGACCTACTCTCGGTGTGTCTATTGCCCTGATGAAACTCGGCGAATGTACTATAGCCACGATTTAGATGTAAAGGCACAAATTATTATAACCAAATGACTGTTTAATAAAATTATACTTTAATGCTAGGGTAAAACAGATGTTGATATTACATTTAAAAAAAAAAATACAGATAATAATTACGATTATTGAATGATATCTAGTTAAGGCACGCTGCAACAAAGTTGGAGCCTGGTTTTGGGCAATTTCTTTTGAACTATTTTAAGTATACCCATTAAAGGAGTACCTTACCATGTTTACTACTTGTAATGTGATGCTGTGGATTTTTGTTGAATAAATAAATATAATAAATAAAATATTGGCCATGAGCTTGTTTAGGTATATTATGTCTATGACAAAAGTAGTCCAAATTCACTACAATTATGATGTTAATCGTTGCTCGATGTTCTGGGAAAACCTGCGAAGTTTTTACGTTCAATTGGATTGTGTTTTGTTTTCAAACATATCCGGCTTTTTGCAATTGTCAAACAAGATAACATCGGTGTTATTAAATAACCCATGTTAGTGCATGACGTGCTTAAATACAGAGATCTCGGCGCGAAAAGTAAAATGTATTATCATGAATGTAACACTTTCGGGGTGCTCAGAAACAGAACAGAAACACGCTTTTGAAGCTGATTCACATTTAGCTAACTTTACTTATAGGCCCATTACAAGTGGCAAGTTCGTCGATATCTCTAACGTACAAACGTAAAAAAAAAAAAACATTTAAATAATTCTATAGGTACTCTTTTCTATAGGTATTCTTTATTGCAAACACACGTTATTCCCATAATAACCTACTTAAAATCCCACTCTTTTATTCAGATATTCAGATTCCTTTTCAGTATCTGTAGCTCGCCAGTGGAACAAACTTCCTTTAATTATCAGACAGGCACCATCTCTTAAAATATTTAAAGAAGTAATACAATACTTACTTCATAAATATACGCCATAACTCACTTATTATATATATGAGTATATATGTATTTTATATTTAGTTATATATTTATTTGTTTACGTATATTTATTTATGTATAAGTAAAGTTCTTATATGTAATTAATTTGTATTTTAAATAGTAAGAAATAATTTTAACCATCTATTTTCTTAAACAATTTTAAACTTTAACATTCTGCACCCGCTTGAATGAATGCATTTACGGCATTAAGCTCGCCTATGTACCTGCACTTGTTTTGGTTTTGTACAATAAATAATTTATTATTATTATTAATTAAATCAATAATTATCTATCTATACAATACTTCAATGACACACTCGTACATATAATACAAGAATTACTTACATAATATCTATATCAAGATGTGGAAATTAGAAATCATTTTGTTAAACTAAATCCATGCTAAACCGCTAGACCACAGAGGCAGTTATAAGTTAGGATCATTTTAGTTTTTCGCTTCAAATTGGCTGTTAATTTAGTTATATTTTTGTAAGAGTAACGCTTTATATAGTGGAAGATATATTAAATTTAATGCGACAAGAGTAACAAAGGATGACATGGAGTGAATGACCACACAAAAGGAGGACAGGTTCCATTGTTCCTGCTGGTGCACGTAATGACAGCATTTCCCCGAACGGGTAATTAGGCTCGGTGACCACGCTCGCAAAATTACCCGCCTTGTGGGAAACGCTGCCTCTATTAGTAGTTATTATTATTTTTTTAAATTAAAAACAGTAATGCATCGTGGAGTATAACGGGTTCCAGTTAATGTTTATAAACTCACCTACTAGTATCACGACCAAATAAATAAGGTTGAATTGTGCACTCAATATGGCCATGCTTAAAAAGGTGTGCGGTCTGCCTAAACAGCATGGAAACTAGCCTGAAAATACGTATATATAAGGCGCCAGACACACTGTCGCGGCGCGGTCTGTGCTTTGCGGTACGCGTCCACAAGTCTAGTAATGTGGAGTTTCGGAATCTTTACAACTGCTGGTAACAGGTCACTCGATTTTTTTACTTAAAAACAATGGAGACTTGCGCAGTCTAACAAACATAGTAGTAGTAATAGAATAGTAGCCTTCGTCTAATTTGTCGTCGATAATTCAATAAACTTTTTAATGTTGTCGTACATCGTGAACTTCCAGCACATTGACAAAAATAAACTAGAAAAAGAACTTGCATTAAATCAAATTAAATATATAGTACAACTAAAACAACTCTAAACGATAGAATGACTTAGTTCTGAAGTTGGGCATGAATCCTATCCTTGCTAACGATACCAAAATTAAAATATGATGTTTATAAGTAACGTGTAAAAATAGGTAAGCAAATACATACATATATAAATATATAACACATAATACATACATTTTAATAGTAAATAAATGGGATAATAATAACTAATAGCCCATGGGGACTGTCAGCGAGGCGTTGTCAAAGCGGCAGACAGAAAGGTCAGGAGACAGGAAGGCTGGCAAGCCTAGCCTTGCTATACAGAGGGGAAATGTTGTCAGTCTCCTTGGGACTATATCGGATGGGACGTCTCTAGAAGACATTTTTTATTTATAGGTTAGTTTATTTTTAATTTTATTATTTAGGTAGCTTTAAATTTATATTTAATGTACTTGTAATGTTATAAACTTCGAATAAATTTTATTTAAAACTTCAAAATAGTAAATAACATAGATAATTATATAAAATAAATATTCTTATTAAATTATAATATGCCTGACCATAAAACGACCACATAACACGCTAATACACCCAAACTTTTATTAATATATTTAGTTTAACTGTTATTGGAAATACTTTGCAACGTTTTTCAGTAATATTTCTGATTTAGCCAGTCCCGTCACTCGACTGCAGGGCGGTGTGTCCGGCGCCTAAACTTTACTGTAGTCTGTGGTTTATATTACTATACGACTAATAATAAAATTATGATTATGTTTTTGTAGGCAGGATACGTGAAGCACTTGCGGTTTTAGAAAATTACCCAGGTGCCCACTACCGTACGCGTTCCAACCACAGCACCTTCCCACAGCTTGTACCTAGTAACATTAAGTAGGCATTATGAATGCGCAATTCTAAATAAACACACATTACTGAAGATAGTAATAACTATGTACTTCCCTTGTTATCATTTTTATTTAATAACCTGAGAATGTCTCAGGCATAAAGGCTTTCCCACATAGGTGCGTTCAAATTCAAATTCAAAATAAGTCAGAATTGTAAAATTTCAGAAACATTATCTTCATATACATAAATGTTGAAACAATCTGCCCTAGGCATACAATATTTATTATTTTAACTAAACAATATTATATTATTATTGAACTGCCTCCGTGGCCTAGCGGTTAAGTCCGTGGATAAAGACTCGGAGGTACCGGGTTCGATTCCTGGTCGGGACACAATAATATTTATTAATGTAAATAAATACATTTAATTAGTATTTAATTTATTTGTGATATTTCTCGAGTTTGGTACGCTGGAGACATCGACGAGCTTGCCACTTGTCATGATTGGCCTATAGTAAAGTTTGCTAAATGTGAATCCGCTTATTCATAAGCATGGTTTCTGACCACCCCGAAAAGGAAACGGTCGTGATGACACTTTACTTTTTATTATTATTGCTTCTAATACAAATTAGTTTTAAATTTAAAACCTATGTCAAATTAACATATTATTCAAACATTTTATTTTAACTATACCTACTACTTATTTACTAATACTAATAAAAATCGTCAACTACAAGGTGCAAATGTCATAATTAAAACTAAAACAATAACAACCAGCAACAAATAACATATTTTTTTTTTATAGACGGTGAATCAATAAATCATCAATGATACGCCCCCTGCCTGAAGGGCCAATGCGGGTGGGGGTCGCATGCCCGACTCATCCGTGAAGCTTCCTAGTGAAGCCCCAGGGCGCCTACGGACTAAATTCCTATAAACCGTCTCTATCTTACTGTTGGCCCTTTGTGCCTTTACAGCTAAGTCTGAGTCGTGGCTACGGAGTGAAGGCACTCGCGTTCGCCGCGTAAAACAAATAACAAAAATAGGTACTCAATTTAATTCGCTGTCATTGTGTCATTGCTAGCGATATGACATTATTATTATTATTAGATTGTAAGCGGACATGGCCTTTTTACAGCCACGAATTTAATATTAAGTATCTAGCTGTAAGTAAAAACAAATTCCACGTTTATGGCAACAATGTTTAGTTATAATTATTGTATTGATGTTGGGTTCGGTCCAGCCACGGTCAATGGTAGTATTTTTCATTTATTTTTTATTCCTTAGCTTGTATGTATTGACAATATCAAAGTGTTACGTACTAACCATACGGAAACAAATTATTTTGATTTGATTTGATATAATAATAATAATTGGTCTATAATACCGCATTCGTTATTGCGATAATGCGTCTCGATTCTTTGCACACAACTATCGTCCGATATTTCTATTTGGCTGGTTTTTCTCTAATGTCGGTAATATAACTTTCGTTATTGGCGTCATCGTCGGTCATCTTCCATAGCCACTGTTAGTGATAAAAAATATTCGTCTGATGATAAATCAATATCCACCAGAAGAAGACAAATTTCCAAGCATTCCATGAATTATTTATTTTTATTCATTTATTTAATTTAAAATCTTTATTGTTTTGATAACAAATGTAATGCCAATTGGCATTCTCTTACCATCAACCTTCGGGCCATTGTATCAATTATGGTAGGTTTATAAAACAAACATATATAAACTAAACATATATAATATAAACTTAACTTAAATAAATAAGATTTTGTTTACTATAGACAATTAGCGATATCAAACTGATATATATTTTTGTGTATAAAGGAGTATGTTTAGAGGCGTCAGTTCTCAGAATAGTTTTTTTTCTTCTCAGAGTACTCTCTCTCCGATTCCTTACTATCCGGCAGACACAAAGGCCGATTCCAGATGTAATATGTATGTATAATTGCCACAAACCTAGAATTTCAATTTATGTAATTGCTTTATTGAACTTAAAATCAAGCACCGTTGTTAAGCAATAAAAATAAAGAGAGAATAACGAACCACTGCCGGATCATAAACCAATTATGTTGTTTTAAGCGCAGTTAAGAGGCAGTACTATAGCCATCTTATTCGTGGCAACATTTAAGGTTGTTATTTTAATAAAAATAATTTCAAATACACTATGCTATTATTCACTTACGCCAACCTGTTTGGACATCGTGACGAAAGCTCATAGGAAAACTTCAAAAGGCACATTTTAAACAATGGCGGTCTAAGACTATAATCTAGGGGCTGTAATGATGTTCTTAGCCGTGAAAAGACTAATTTTGTTGTCATTTTAAAATAATTATGTTGGCAACAATAAAGTATTTTTATTTAGCTGGAACGCTTCTATCGTGTCTCTGGTAACTCTCTCTTGTCTGTGCTCTCGTCTGAGTGTCACTTGATGTAAAATGAGCTAACCTAACCTAAATAAAGAGTTCTACAAAACTACCTATTTTATTTATCTGCTGATCCAAGTCCACTGCCAACAAATTAAATAGGTAAAGGTGCTGATAAAGATGATGATCAGACAGGCAGGATCTGTTTCATATTTTTAAGTGCTTTCTCACCATCTACTTTCTAAACAAGCAAAATAGTGTTGTCTAATCTTTTTTTTATTTAATTGTTTTTTTATTTATTTATGTTTTACTGTTTATTTGTGTGTAGGGTTCTTTTAGTATTTTATAGTTGTATGTATTTATTATTTTATGTATTTATATATTGTATTGGGTGCAAATTTATTATGTTTTTTTTTACACACATTTGAATTTTTTACACACTCGCCATTCCCATTGTTAGAAAACGCGGGCTTAACCGCCTATGTACAAATTAAAAGCAATAAAGTACCTAATTTAAAATACACATATATATATATATATTAAAATACATACCCATTAATAAATCGTGTGGACAAATTGTAGGACTGTAGAGTATAGGTATTTTCAGCAAAATACATATTGAATAAACCCTCTGCAGCTGATGGGGTAGTCTCCTAGGCACCGTGTTTTTCATTTCCTGAGTTTATATTTTCGTGAGCATGATATCTATGTATAATCACTACACTACTTACTCTGTGTTTGACTTGTCACTGTAAGCGCTTGTTTTTACTTTATTTCGCTTTGAAATTTGTTTAATTTGGCGTTGCTCCATGGTTTTCATACACTTTAAGCAAAACTCGGTAAAAAAACGAGCTTTGCTTTCAGGTCGAACACAGCACCAATTGTTGACCTTAGGACACGTCAGTTGCAGAGGGTTAATAAACAAAAAAGACCTCAAGCTACTGCCTCTTAAGCGCAGTATAATCCAGCTCGTAAAGAGTTTAATATCGCTGGTAATTTATCATTTATGTTATGAATACAATTAACGAAAAGTTTCGGAATAACGGGTCTCGATGTAATAAGAAAAGAATAAAGAATCGAAAACACGCGATCTTCCTGCGGATGCAACACGCGCGCCACGATCTGCGATTTATGTTCTTATGTACCAAATTTATACATGTCGCTTCAACCGGTAAATTTTATTTAGCATACGCTGTGCCATTCTACCACATCAAGGAAGTTATCCTGCGACGTAGGGAGTAGCCCAAGGTTTGACTTAATTATTGATAATACTAGTATATAAATATTTTAATGTACTATAAATTATAAATTCATTTCTCTAATCCTTATGAAGGATGAAACCACATATAAATTTAAAACTTTTTCCAAATTATCCTGAAAATTCATACTTGATAATTTTTTATAGCTATTCAAATACTTGTAAGAATGGAAACAAAAAACATGGCGCATGCAGCAGATAATTAATGCATTATTAGCTCAACTAGCATTTTTTTTGTACCGCAAATAATGTGAACCGATAATAATATATTATTGCTAGTCTCTACACTATTTATATTAGTTATGTATGCAGCGCCCAATTTTTACGTTATCATGCATTCTGGACCAAATTTCTAGTTCATCGGAAAGATAGTTAAAAATCAATTACAAAATTCCACCCGGACAGACATACAAGAAAGCAAGTTAATACAAAACATGGTAAAATAAAATAAGGCGGAGAGATCACGTCACAGTTGCGATCGACAGCAATTTACATAAGCACCAACATAAAATCAGAAACAATCCAGTTAAATGTGCCTGGGTTAAGGATATTCCACCGCTTTCTAAGACCTCAATTAGTATAGCTCACCAAAACAGTAGCAGTCCGCGAGGAATGGCGACGGTTGCTTCCAACGCACAGTTACCAAAATAAAATTGAGAATGACAGACAGCCATCCAGGTACAAAAGTTATATGGGCATGTATTAAGGATATTATTGGTATTGAGAGTACCAACGAGGACAGTGAGGCGGCCCGCACTCCTGCCCAACCCAGGCCATAGCACCAATTATAGACGCAATGCATTTTTCAATAGGGCGGGTAAAATGTTTAATGAGCTCAGTGTCGACATCGATCTCTTCAATACTAGTACGGCGATGATTAGGCGGGTGATGGCAGGTGAGTACTTCGAGGGATTAGAATAGTTTTATATTTTCAAGTTTATCTATGTGTATGTGTGTATATATGTATGTCTATTTCTGTTGTAGTTATTCTGTTATTGATGTAATGCCTATTCCTTGGTAATTCTTGTACTATTGTATTCATTTTTATTTTTAAATTTATTATCATTATTTTCTTTGCTTACTTTTATTGTATCTGTCAGCGAACTCTTATTATTGGCTTTATCGTATTACTATTTTCTCCTATATATGTATAAATTAGCTGTGAGAATTCCTAAATAAATAAATAAAATAAAATATGCCACCTTTTTCTAAGACCTCGGTTAATGTGGCTCACGAACGAGTTCTAGATTCGTCTACTTTAGGTTTTCTACAGGAACATTACTCTTAGATGTTGCTGTGCGCAAGACCTGACAGTGTTCATATGATCGTCGGTGGCCTAAACTGAAGTTGCCCCAGACTGCGGGACTCTTCAAGGCCTGCAGGAACGTGACGAATCTCCTGGCCTTCCTGGAGGAGATCGGATGGCACCGATGGCGGAGTAAAGGTCACTCACAATGATCACTAACTGTGGAGAAACAACGGTCATCACAATTCGGTCTATGCACAAAAAGCGCGGACTGCACGATCAGAGTTAGGGAAAATCCAACTGGAGTTATATCAAGCTAAACGCAGCTCAGTTGACCCCTGCAGCACGCTCGCCACGATCCGATATACTTTATTTATGATCTTTTGTACCAAATTTATACACGTATCCTCAACCGGTAAATGTTATTTAGCATAACGATACGCTGTGCCATACTACCAGATCAAGGAAGCTGTTTGCGTCGCAGGTGGCGCGCAGTGGGGTGTACAACTGCAATGATTACATTATTTTAAAAATAAAGTTTATAAAGACCGAAGAACGATTATTAGCGCTTGCTGTGGCTCGTCATGCAAGGCTCCAGAAGAACAAGAAGACACACTATCGTAGGGAGTAGTGGATCTAAATGAGTAACCGATCTTCAAAATTCAGATCCTCGCCATTATGACGCATAGGGCACACATATGTACACAAAAACGCACACACACACTTAATTTACAGTCCTTTAACTAATTTACTACTGATGATTAGTATTTTTTATTTATTATTATTATGTTTTTATTGTAGTAGCACGATTGTGACTGTGCTTTCAGCTGCGGCTCCCGCTTTTAGCGCTGTTCCCCTAAGGTGTGAGAACGCTAAAGTGTCAACACAAGTGTCATCCTACACTAAGGCCCGTCCCCGCTCCCAGTGGATCAGCGTCATATCAGGTCTCTTGCCATCATTATTAATACTCTTTGTCTACGATATGCAGTGATTAGCATTATGTTTATTATTTTAAAATGTGTAAACTGACATACCAAAATATAACGATTGTTATATAGGTCAAATATACAAATAAATATTAGTATGGATTATTGGAAGTTTCAACTTTAAAGTGGTAAGGTAGGTTGTCGCGAGGTCATGTTCACAGAAGTTCCCTCTATCGCGTGTAATGCGATCAGGTTCTCGCTGTATGCTTAGCGGTTTTTCTTAGCATTCCTTCAGCCCTGTTCTAGACCGGTGGTGGCTATTGTATCAAATTACCAGTTACTGCGACCGCAGGTGCCCCTCCCGAACCAACATCACGCACTGCACGTACCTTAACCACAAAGCTGTACAATTTAGAAACCCAGCAACAGTAAATCTAAATCAGAAAAAAAATCGTTTTCTATCACTACACTATCTAACGCTGATTGTATGTAAATATTATCATAAGCACATGTTTGTCATTGGCTTGGTAGAAACAGAAGAGTGCAGATTCTGTCGCGAGGGTTCTGGGACACAATTCTATCTTATCTGCGACTGCTATGCCCTACATCAAGCGGAGCAGTCTTGGGCGCTAACATACTAAGCCCCGAGACGCCTCGCTTCACGAATCCACACTAAAGTTACTTATAGGCGTGGGGCTAGCAAGCGAACTATAGTCTAGGAAGGTACTGGTCGCAGTGTTTTGGTGACAATGAGTGAGATGACTTGCTCGGTTTCCTCTCCAGGAAGCAAAGGTTGCAGCGGACCCGGCCAAAAAGGCCAAATGTCGCAAATACGAGCCTGTTAGTAATAACTACGTGTTTGTGTCTTTTGGTCTTAAGACAATGGCATCGTGTTGGCCAAGTGCTAAGAAGTCATTTAAATAACTGTCTAAGTTAATCAGCATAGCTGCACAGTGGGGGAATGCTGCAAGTGTTCTTGGCACACTGATCAAGTCATGGGTGAGTTATAAGGAATGTAAATTAATTTAAATCTTTAATTAAAATCATTGTATCTTATCTGTTTGAATAAATTTGTAGTTACTATGTTTTTTAAAAGGACTGCCAAATTGAACATTGAAATTATATGTAATAGTTGCAATGTCTAATTTTGCCTATAATTGTTGTGCAATTGGCATGCAGGTTCTCTTACAGCCCTATAGACTGCCAGCTGCTACAAGATGCTGGTCTAGCTTTAATGGTTTGTTTTATAATCTTAGACTCGCAGATTTTTAAGTAAACATTAGCAAAGTTTAAAAATGCTTTATAGATCGTAAGAAGTCAAAACAATAGGGAATATGCATGAAAAAAGTAAAGTATCATCACGATTATATTATTATATTTTTAAGAAGCGGATTTATATTTCGTCAACTTTACTATAGGCCCTATTATGACAAGTGGCAAGCTCGTAATTGCAATAGTAATTTTAATATGTTTATATCTTATTGAATAAATATTAAATTTTATACAACAAATTTACCCTTTTACATTATTTTCACCTTTTTAATTTTACTACTTTTTATTTTGTAATATATTCTACCTTTTAAAAAAAAAAAAAAAACATATATCATAGTTTTTAATGTGGAAAACCAAATTTATTTAAGTTTAAACGCTGTTGGATTCTTAATAAATAAATAAATATTAGTATGGAAATTCCGTGCCTCGGAGAGTACGGTAAGCCGTCGGTCCAGGTTCCACTAATACCAATTTGTAGAATCGTTATTGAATTGTGATTAAAAAATGACACCAGATCCTTGCCTACCCGTGGCGAATGTGTAGGCCAAATTCTCCAGATAATATGTTCTGGAAGACTCATATCCAACAGTGGAGGTCTAGGACTGCTGTGTTCTAGGGGCTGTAATGATGATGGAAATTATTTGCTACTTATGTCGTGTTAGACTTGGCGCTTTAAGCGCTTTTTTTATTGAATTTCGCTTTGATAGGCGCTCGAGTAGCGTTTTCATTCAGTTTAAAGTAAAAAAGCGCGCTCTGCTTTATACTCGAACACAGGTTTATTAAAACATGCTGTACAACATGAAATTAAATAAAAAAGTAACGCTCATTAAATAAAATAAACAGAAGAAACAGATCTCTTTCTTCAACCATAATAAAATTACATTTAATTACAATGTTGTAATTAAAAATATTAACTTGCGGACGTTCCCTTTTGGCATGCCAAGTATTGCCGAGCAGTCGGTTCCTTTGCGACAGATTTAAGAGGTCAGCCAATGATCTTGAATTTTAGTAGATGTAACATTAATAGCGAAATCACACCCCACAAATAAGTGCTGAAATTAATAGTTAAACGCTTCATTATCTCAATTGTGTTGCGTGAAAGATTGATTTTGAAGTATGTGTGTGTTATTCGAACGTGCGTATAAAATAACGTTACATTCCTATAGTTTATTTATTATATTTTTGTTATATAAACACTCTTTTCCAATAAACCTTCGAAATATTGAAAACACATTAAATATTATTTAGTGGCTCAAGTAGTTGTGGTGTAATTCCGTATTTGTTTCATTTTGTAAAGCTAATATAGCTGAGTTTTCCTTGCAGATTCCTTTTTCAATCAGATTAAAGACAGGTCGGTGCTTAGTCTTCCAGGAAGCAAGAGTTTTAGCAGGAGTAGAATATATTAATTATATATTATAATTTAAATAATGACGTGTCACGAATGCCTGTAATAGGTTTATGTAAAGAAATATATTTTTAATTTGACTTTGAAAATAGGAGAAAAACGAAGAAAATTGTAACTTGTAAGTATAAGTGTGTACCTACAGAGGATGATAATAAAAGGTTTAAAATTTTGTACTTGATGCGGTATCCTTTGATAAAAGATCTTTGAGGTCAGGCTTCGAGAATGCTGTCACGAAGCGTTCAATTAGCAATCCCGGAACCGCTGCAGATGCCACCAGGTGGAGGCTAGCTATGGGCAAGGAATGCCCGTTCGCCTGGGAACGAGCGGGCGCCGACTGACATCTGTACTATACCAAAGCGAGCACCCAATAACGGCACTTAGTACCACTGCATTTGGACCACTCTTACAGCAAAAAAAACTAAAATATAGAAGTTTATAAAAATGATTTCTGATCTGGTGCAATTTTATATGTCATCGGACGTCAGTTTAATGCGTTATGCGTATTTGAATTGATTTGATTTGAATCTTAGTCTTAGTTTTTTGCAAGATTAACCCTAGTCTTGGTATTGGTAACAGTAAGTATTTTAATACCCTTGCTCAGGATCATGTCCAGGGCACTATCAGGGCTGGGACTGGCAGCAGAGTCGGCTAAAAGGCCAAATGTCGCAAATAAGAGTCTGTTGTTAATGACTACGTAATTGTGCCGCTTTGTCTTGAGACAAAGGGGCCGTGGGGGCCAAATGCTAAGAAGATATTTAAAGAAATGAAAGTGTTGACATATGGTATGTATTATTATTTATTTATTTATTTTACATTATAAAAATATGTATGTATTTTATTTATTATTTATACACAGTATATATTTATTATTATCTTAGATGTTTAAACTATATGCTTACCTACGTACCCATATATTTATTTACTTATTATATTTTGATATTTTTGTGTTAATTTTTCTCACTCTGCACCCATAATATTACTCGCCTATGTACATGTATTTATAAATATTTTGGGTGCAATAAAGAATTTTATTATCATTATTAGAGATGCGCCGAATATTTGTTTGATATTCGGTATTCGGCGTATCCAACATCTTTTCCACTATTTGTATTCTGCCGAATTATTCGGTTTTGTTTGCGAATATATATAGAGTATTTCTATGTCTGTGGCTATATGACATGGTAAAGAACTAAAAGACAACATTTCTTATGTAAGATTTATGTTAAAATAATCATAATTTTAAACCTAAATCAAATTTAAATATCTTTTTAAAACTTTATCAATATAATATAATAAAAATCATTACTCTGAATGTGTCTCCTGTAAAATAAGAGGTTTTGAAATGGTTTTTGAAATATAAATCTTTAGAATTTCAGAGTAACCCTGCTAAGAAGGATAGATATATATCGATGTTCACTTGTTTGAAAATGTATTAATAGCATAAGAGATACAACTATAGGGAAACGTTCGCAATTTAAATTAATGAGGGTATTTTCAAATCAAATCAAATCATTTATTTCCTTAGGTTAGTGCACAACACTTGGATATTGTTAATATATTTTTATACAATACAAGAGAATATACATTTATAAAAAATATACTATAAGAAGACATGGCTGGACCGAACCTAACAGAACATTGTTGCCATAAGCGAGGATTTTGTTCTTATTTAAAACTAGATACTTAAAATTTAATTCGTGGCTGTAAAAAGGCCGTGTCAGCTTATAATCTAATAACATTTATGTCCTTAAATATAAATTCGTGGCTGTAAAATGGCCGTGTCTGCTTACAATCTAGTAATCTATTATAGCTGTTGTACATGCTTATTACCTGGGTTACGTTATGGGGTGTATCACTAACTTTTTATCACGATAGATGGCGCATTATAGTTGGTACCTTATATAACTGTCAGTTGTATGGCAAACTTGTATTTTGATTACGACATTTATTATTTTCTGGATATTATGCCGAAGTGAGCAGCTTCTAAGTGTACGAATCGAGATTCCCAAGCGAAATCAAAGATATGGTGATCTCAAAATTGCCGTTTTATTAATTCAACCTTTTTTTTTAAAAGACGGTGTTCGCTTTCTTAATTCATATTTTAAGGTTAGTAACGTTAATTTAGGAGGCAGTAAACTTGACTTAAGCACATAATCAAAATAATAAAAACAATATAAGATATTTTTTATAATAAATGCGTTAGTAATCTGCTTTAAATATAAGAAACTCCGACCAAATATCCGTGGCCTAGCGGTTAAGTCCGTGAATTTAGACTCGGAGGTACCGGGTTCCATTCCTGGTTGGGTCACAAAAATATTTATTAATGTAAATAAATCTTACATTTAAATAATATTTAATTTATTTGTGATATTTCTCTAGTTTGGTACGCTGGAGACATCGACGAGCTTGCCACTTGTCATGATTGGCCTATAGTAAAGTTGGCTAAATGTGAATCCGCTTGGTTTCTGACCACCCGAAAGGGAAACGGTCGTGATGATACTATTACTACTACTTCAACCAAATAGCTTCACTCTAACCTTGTGTTTGACTTGTCGCTTTAGGCGCTTTTATTTACTTTATTTAGCTTTGAAAGTTGTTCGACGTTGCTCTGTGGTTTTCATAGAATTTAAGCAAAATTTGGTAATAAAAGCGTTGATTTCTTGGGTTTATTTATCGTAAATGTCTGCTTTTGACTTAAGAATGAGATATTTTTTTGAATTGTGACATCACTCATCACGTGCTTCACGGTCTGATGTGCCCAGATCTTTAATGTATCCAAGCAATTGTCGTAACCAAACATGTAATTTTGATTAAATCCGGTCACACCTTTACAATCCGATCCGGAAATAGGCAGCTATCAATTGTCTATCCTTATCTATTTCTTTTGCATATATTATAACCTATGTCCGCTTACATTATAAACACACAGAGATGACATATGTACATCATTTATTGTTGTAACATTATAACACAGAAGAGCGCCGATATCCCGCACTACTACTTCCCTGTGTAGGTATCACAAACACCCTATATTGTTCATCGTTTACTCGAAGGAAAAATATAAATTAACATTAATATAAACTACTTACTTAATAATTGAAAATACAACTAAAAACTAAAACAAAAAAAACTTGCTCCAAATCGCCACCAATGCGCAAAGTACCAAGGACACTGGCAGCATTGTCACTTTGAATAGTAATGCTGATCATTTGGCCTAAATATTGCCCAGCCCTCTTTGTCTCCCGAGGTGTTGACGACTTAATTGACAACGCCTTGAAAATTTCCTGTGCACTTAGCCCCCACGGCTCGAAAGTTTAAATTACAAACAGTGCAAAAACACATTTTCCAAAATCAAGCTTGTATTTCAATGTATTTCCGCCATTTGATAAATTATTATTATTATACACCATGTCACGTAATACTAAACGTCTATAAAGTTTATCTAATCAACAATAAAAAAGTTTTTTAGTATGAGTTTTTTTTATTATAATATTTACAAAATACCTAGCTTTAAAAAATAAACTGACAAAAAATTTGCTGGGTGGGTGTCCCAAAACTAAGTCTCTGTAATTGTAACTATTAAAGTTCAAAATGGCGTCGAATGTACCAGCTGACGGCTGACCTTCAAAATAAAACTAACAGACTGCCAATTTTAATTTTTTTTTTACAATTTTTACGTGCGAGTAGTAATCGAACAAGAAGAAAGAAAAAGTAGTAAGCAAGAGCCTTAAGGACAATCAATAAAAGTAAAGTAAAGTATCATCACGACCGTTTTCCTTTCGGGTGGTCGGAATCCACGCTTATAAATATAAGCGGATTCACATTTAGCCAACTTTACTGTAGGCCAATCATGACAAGTGGCAAGCTCGTCGATGTCTCCAGCGTAACCAAACTCGAAAAATATTACAAATAAATTAAATATTACTTAAATGTATTTATTTACATTAAAAAATATTTTTGTGTTCCGATCAGGAATCAAACCCGGTACCTCCAAGTCTAAATCCACGGACTTAACCGCTAGACCACGAAGGCAGTTATTTTTGGAGTTGGTGCATGCCAAGAAGGGCAGTTTTATCCTGTGGGTGGCCGGAGAAAGGCGATAGCGGGGTGATGTGACTGAGAGAACTACCCGAACGCGGGCAGACGGTTGATGGTAGAGTCTGCATAATTTTTCTTCTTTTACAATTATCAATTGTTCGGTTTCGCATTTATATGTATATTAATTGAGTACATACCTATTAAGGTTATTATCTTTGGCTGGCATCGACTGGCAAAAATAACTGTTACTAAATATTAAATAGATACATAAGTATAAATAATTTTGTTGATTGTCACTTAAGGCTCTTGCTTTGAAGTAATTAAAATATTCATTTTTTAGTTTGTACCTAAAACAATTTTGCTTTTAATATTTAGCAAAGTATCGGGCTTCAAATCTTTTAAAAATAAACTATCACTTAGGCTGGGTTGTTCCAAAACGTAGTTTTTTTATTATTTTTTATTCTATCATCTGTAATTGTAATTATTTATTATTAAAGTTTAAAATGATTCTCAGAATTAAATCTCAAGGCTCTATAGATCGTCTGAAGCTGTCAGAAAAGTTCGATAGCAGATTGTCGATAACATGTATTTATTTTACCCCCCAGTTTACTGCTTACGAATTTCTATACCAAAACTATATGATATAGTTATTCACTTTTGCAGTGTAACAAGCAAGTGTACTCCAAGAAATAGTGAGCTAGGCCAAAGGAATGCATGTTTTAGTATTCGACCGATGAGCAGTCTCTTGGCAGTACGTAAAACTGCAAGTGCACAAGAATTTATTATTGGTTTTAGTCACGCGAAGAATATTAAACGTTTCGGCGCTCGTCCGTGCGTGCGCCGTATGCTATCGATCATTATGATTGTGCGAAATCAGTAACGTGGATATATGATATAATAAATTAACGGGTTATTTGTGTTGGTCCAAAGTTTAGCAAGTTTAGGGCCAACCTATCACTAGTATCGCTGTCAGTTAAATGTAAAAAAATGCAGTAGTCGCATTTCGTCGTGCTGAGAATAAAAACTTTTACCTTTGCTCCAACTTATTGCTAAAAAAACAGAACCTAAAACTTAACAGTTATACAAATTTAAAACAATATTGTTAAATAAAAGCCATTAACATTTTCAAATTTATACTTTTTCACTTATTTTCGAGGCAGACTGTTAAACTTTGTACTGTTGTACTTTAAACTAAGGCTTTATAAAAAAAACTGCCAAGGCGATTGGCACGAGGCATCCTGGTGTGACCCGATCGGGTCGTCTGGAGTACTGCTACTCGGCGGAGAACCAGCTGCACTGGCTGGTGTGTGTCATCTGCTCTTCTGGACAAGACATCTAGGCCCGATGGTGGCCCAGCGGCTGGCTGGCAGGGCACGGCTTTCATGTTCTTTACAATAGTTAAAAAGTAAAAAAAAGTAAAGTATCATCACGACCGTTTCCCTTTCTGGGTGGTCAGAAACCACGCTTATAAATGAGCGGATTCACATTAAGCCAACTTTACTATAGGCTTATATAAATAATCATGACAAGTGGCAAGCTCGTTGATGTCTCCAGCTCGAACTCGAGAAATATCACAAATAAATTAAATATTAATTGAATGTATTTGTTTACATTAATAAATATTTTTGTGTCCAGGAATCGAACCCGGTACCTCAAAGTCGGAGGTAAATCAATCGGAAGTAAAGGTCAGTAAATCCACGGACTTAACCGCTAGAACGGAGGCAGTTAGTCAAATAGAAATTAAAACCATTAGGGCTGAAAATTGGGGCCAAAGATTAAAGGTAAGAATACTTACACTGCAAAGTTGGTCCCTTTATTATACTATAATGTCTATAATGCGAAATATTTCTTTCTGAGAAGCGGCCGGAAGTGACTCTTTGATTATGCTGCACGGGTGCGAGGTAAAATTGAATTCCAATTCGGCTGTAAATGTGATCGATTCTGCTAACTGCTAGATAAAGATGTATCTATATTTAGAAATACCGGCACGAATAATGACCGATAGTCTAGACACGATTTGATAATGCGCAGTGAAGATTGAAAGCTCGTGTAGTTTAAGTGGACAACAAACGCAGGTTGCTATGGTATCTTCTTTGATGGGTTATTATACCCTATGTTCATCCATGGGTACCAAGACATCTATACCAAATTTAAAAAAAAACACTTTAAGGTTTTCTGTGCTTTTGTGGATTTGGCAAAGGCTTTTGATGAGTTGTAAGAAAGAAGCTTTGGGACATATTGCCGGAGTATGGAGTGAATGTCAAACTGCTACAAGCTATACAGTCCCTGTACAAGGGCTGCAAAGCTTGTGTGCGGGTGGAGGGAGGTATGTCGCCTTGCTTTGAATCCCAAATGGGCGTCAAACAGGGTTGTGTGCTTTCTCCTAGATTATTCACTCTATATCTCGACAAATGCCTAAAAAGAGTGAGAGAGAGTGACTGTGGGATAAATATGAGTGATCTAGTGGTGAACTGCCTGCTTTATGCAGATGATGCTGTTCTTATGTATATATATATATATACTAGTCACAAGAATGAAGGAGGGATGTGCAGAAAAAGGACTCCGTTTGAATGCGAGAAAAACCAAGGTACTAGTGTTTGAAAGAAGAAGGATGACAACCGTGACGATAAAGATTGATGATGAAACTCTAGAACAAGTAAATGAAATTATATATCTGGGCAGTGTTTTCACTGCGGATGGGAAGTACGATAGGGACGTTGAAAGAAGAGTGAACGCGGGAAATAGTGTTAACGGTGCCCTGGGGTCACTGATCGGCAGTCGAAATGTCAGTGACAAAGCTCGGCTCGCAATACACAATGCCATGTTGGTACCAACACTGATGTATGGAAGCGAGACGTGGATACGTCAGAATACGCATGAGAGTAGGGTTAATGCAGTAGAAATGCGGTCGTTGCGGCGGATATGTGGCGTAACTTTGGCGGACCGCATACGTAACGTCGAAATACGGAAAAGGGTTGGTATGAAGGAAAGCATAGGGACAAAAATAAGGAAAGGCATGCTACGATGGTTCGGGCATGTTGAAAGGATTAGCGATGAAAGATTGACGAACCAGATATATAACGCGAAAGTTGTGGGTAAAAGAGGCCCTGGCAGACCGAGACTCACATATCACGATCAAATAAATAAAACACTGACTGAAGGTGCATTAAAAAGTCTTCGTAACCAAAGGGCATGTATGAAGAGGTTAATGAATGTCGACGAAGCAAAAGAAGTATGTCGTGATCGTGTCAAATGGCGCTCAATTGTCTCTGCCTACCCCGCAAGGGATCTGGCGTGAAGATATGTATGTATGTATGTACTGGTAAGTTCTAAATGCAAGACAAATAACTTAACTTTTGTAGTTCAATAAAGTAATATATCCAAGGTCTTTGAATGAGTTCTATATACAATTATTCTGCCAAATATATTCAAAATCGGTCTAGTATAGGCGAGACAAAAAGACAGATTAACAAAGCTTTTTTTTGTATGGATTAGTAGTATTTTTTTTATTATTTGACCGCCTCCGTGGTCTAGTGGTAACAAACGTTGCCGTGAACTCGGGAGGTCGTGGGTTCGATTCCCACCGGGGGCAAGTTGTACATTGTATAATTTGTCTCGGTCTGGGTGTTTATATGTATAATATGTATATATTTACAAAAAAAAAAAGTATAATATGTAGTTTATCAACCATCTAGTTTCCGTAACACAAGCCTTACAAGCTTACCACGGAAACTAGACGGCGCTGTGTGACCTGTCTGAAAAAAAAAAAAAAAAAAAAAAAAAAAAAAAAAATTAGTATGGATTTCAAAAACGAATATTTGACCTTATACTCGTAGGTATGATATGATGACTGTATAAAATAAATAAATGTCAAAATGTAGCGCTCAAAACGCATGCCGATATCTATATTTGTTATTAGTTCATAGCCAGTGAAGACATTATAGTCGATTTCGAATACATGAAAAAGACATTGATTCGTTGTGTTTGAATCGAGTTGTAAATTTAGCGGTGATCGTAATATATCGTCTCATCTGGGCATAAACAGGGCTACGATCGACATAGACTCGTATTATGGGTTGGTCTTTCTTTACAAATTATTGTCATAAAACGCATTGGCCCTAAAGTCTGATAAACACTTGAAGAATTATCCCCTGTATTATGAGTTGCGACTGAGCAAAAAAAAAGGACTTACAAAATGATGTGAAATGTGATGTGATGTCGCCGACAAATTTAGATTTTGATATTATCGATCGAGCGAAGTAATATTAATTACGTTTAAATAGTCTTACATATTATAATAAAAATGGTGTGCTATGGCATATTTTTTGGTGTAATTGTCGCAGTAATGGCAAGATATACATAAAGACTTTATAAAAAACTTATTTCGAAAATCCATGAAATTGTTTATAATATTAATATTAACTCAAAGGGCCGCAGAAGAATTGTATTATTAAAAGTTAAATGGAAAAATCCGAATATTCGACGCAGTATTAAATAAATCTGAATTCGCACTACACACGTACAATAACGTGTAGAAAGAAAACTAGAACTAAAAAAAATATGACGCTTTCCAACGACGAAATGATTTAGCATTTAAATAAAGATTTCTAGGTATTCTATAAAATAATTATAAAACGACCATGTTTCGCAGAGCTTTCTTCCTGAGCCTTTTTTTTTTTTATGTAAAATTATTACAAATTTAGTTAAGGTAAATTCATGTATGGGCGCTCGCCATTGTACTTTGATTAAAAAAATAGTATAACTAAAAAAACCTGTTGTTAATAATTTGTGATTGGTCCGTTGTATATATGTCTGTGAGCTACGATGACTGCATAATAAGACGCGCTGTACATTGTGCACGACGGACGGCACGCGGCTGTTGCCAATCGCTCAATAAACATACCATTGACAAGTATTCATAAATAATAATGCAGTTAAGGCAACATTTTAAACCTAGTCCAATTTAATGCCAATAAGATACGAGTACATGCCTGAGGCATGCGCGCTGACGACCTAGTAGTCTTCCGACTCTCCTTTTCCTCCTTTTCAGGACATCGATCGTGCTGAAATTTCATACATATTTGGAGTTGAAATACGCTCAAACCTCAACCACCGATACTACATTAAGAGCGTCATCAAGACGCGCTAAAAAAAAATATATTAAAAAATATAAAAAACCCGATTTCGTAAAAAAAGATGTGGAATGCTCTTCCGGCCTCTGTGTTACCACTTTTTAACCAGGAAGTGTGAAAAGTCGTCATTTGTCAAGCCGGCACAGTGTTAGGGACTGATGTGAGTATCGTGCTAGTATTAAAAAAAACATCTCGTTATGATGCTATGGACTACTTTCCTCGCTCGCCGCTCATTTCACTATTTTGGTGGATGAGCAGCTGTAATGTAGGCTAAAATAGGGCCATTGAGAGAGAGAAGATTCGCATGAGTGATTTTATTAATCCCGAGTTTAACTGCTAGCATGCAGAAGGTACTTGAGAGATATTAGGACATGCGCGCACGCATCTTCTTGGTAATCTGCGTTTGTATTAACAAACACAGCATGTGTGCAATTACAGATTAAGGAGGGAGATAAATACGCTAATTGTATAGTTTTTTAGTATTAAAAGCTCACGCAATATGCTAAAGAACTATTTCACTGATACCTTCAGTCTGTTATTCCGAAGGAGATTAAAATCCTTTTTCTCATTGTTGGCCACTATTTTTGCCCCACTCCCAGTTGCTCCCTATGTCTTTTTCTTTTTTTTTTTTTTCATTCAATAAAAAATCCACAGCACCACAGTACAGGTAATCAGGGTAGGGTACAATTTAAATTGGGTCAATATTGGATTTAAACTATGTTAACAATTCATATACATATGTGGCTAAATATGTCAATCAAATTAAGCTAAAACAAAAACTTATAAGGTCAAAATTAAACATTAACTAAAATATAACAAATTTAATTAAATAGAAACTAAACTAATTTTAAATCAAAAATAATTTAAACCAAAAAACTTGTTCGACATTACTTAATAGTACACGTTTTAATTACTAGTAAATATTATAATGTATACATTATGTAAATTATATACAATTATAAATATAAAATGTAATAAAATGTAATGACGTGTAAAAGACAAATCCAACAAATCGAAAACCATGGAAATCGGTCCAGCCGTCCTCAAGTTATAAGTGGTCTAACAAACCCGACTTTGTTTTATATATTAAGATTTACTTATCTTCAGAAACCTTCCCTGATATTGCACAACATATTCCCAAAGTTCCATCCCGATCGGTCAAGTAGTTTTGCAATATGCAATGCATAGGAAACATACACACACAGACATTCACTTATTATATATTTATTTATTTATAAACTTTTGGGAAGACCAACTACACAAACATACACATTATATAACATATATAAGGTTTAGGAGGTCAATTAAAGGTCTTCACTGATAGAAATAGTATGACTTAAAAGAAACACAAAAAAATAATAGAAAGAAAGAAGTAAAATTAGAATTTAACAAAATTTAAATACAATACAATACAATAAATACAATAGTACAGTACAATAAATAATCCTAAATAACACTTACAATATATATATATATGACAATGAGTGAATATCGGATCTTGATATCGATTTATAAATACGGCCATTGGGTGATGTATAATAATTATGCACAAATTACTTGCATGCGCTATTTGCATTCTGCTGTAATTATTGCACCAGGTTATCTACAATTACAAGTAATACTTTTCGGATTACTATGTTAATGTGACTTAATTACTTCATGCTATGCCACTGGTTATCTTGGAGTAATTTACTGATTGACCTAAAGTAATTGACCGTGCCTATTTGCTCTTTAATAAATTCACGTAGTACCTATATTTATATTAAATATTAGATAAATAGTACTTAATATATTAAATAAATAAATTATATAATTTCCTAGTTTGTAATTTATGTATATAGGAAGTTAAAAATTGGTGTCAATAAATATTTTTTTATTTTATTTTATTGTATGTGTATGTATGTATTGTATGGTATGTACGAGTATATATTTTTTTTATTGTGTATGTATGTACGAAATAGAACCCGGTACATTCGAGTGTAAATCCACGGTCTTAACTTCTAGACCACGGAGGCAGTCAACAATACTATAAAATTTACAAATATCGATATATCGATTGTAAATACAATTTTATCACGACCAAGTTATAGTCCTTCGGCGAAACAATTTAAATAACAATCTGTATTAATTCAGGTTTTAATCGCTTATTCCTATAATGCTAAAACTTAAATGGCTTTTTAATTTAGAGTAATAAATAAATAAATAAATAAAAACAAATTACATTAAAATATAGTTTAGGTATGCTGCTACAGTAGCAGTTGAGATGCCAACAAAAACATTTTATATTTATTTTTAAAAGTCACCACCTTTTTTTAGAGATTGCATCATAATTTCAATATATTACTCAATTCTCAACTCTATAAGCCCTCGACCTTGCGCCGTCCAAATATCAACCTTAATAGCGTGATATATATATAGTTAACGCATTCCATTATATAACCTGGTCTCAAACCTGCGTATTAGGGCCATCCGATATATAATAAGAAGGAACGCACCTGTCAAACTGGAATAAGTGTTATAATTTAGCTCCGTATTTTAATAATTTTAATAGTGTTTTGATTTACTAAAAGACAGTGAAAGTGAAAAATAAGAGTAAAATAAGTATATTTTGAAACATAACACCATTGCTCTTGGCATATAACTTAGTGTAAATGCATATAACATGAAAAACTTTGCTTTTGGTATTAGTTGTTGACAAAAGTCGATTCGCTTCAAATACAAACTTATTAATGAACTTAGTGCAGTGAAGTGCCAGAAATAGATTATAGTGACCTGTAATTTATGCTAAAAAACTAGTTCAAAACATACATAGTTAACGAGTAATGTGATAAACTGTTATTTATACTAAAATATAAACCTACCTACTAAACTTATCTAAAAAATGTATAACACATCTTAATAGGGATGTCAAATTTGATAAGTGACGGCAAGGAATGCGTAGACAAGTTAATATAAAACTGTGTTGGAGTCGTAAAGTCCGGGGTTCAAAACCTACGAAATGAAAAATATTTTTTCTTTTCTAAACAATCTTAATTTGTCGGATATTCAAGATATTATACATATAGCACAATAGAGGGCGCAGTACCTTATTAAAAAAAAAAAAAAAAAAAAAAAAAAAAAAAAAGGACAATTAAAGCGACATTAATGTCACTCGTCGTCGAAATCAAGTTCGAAGGAAATCCTTTGACGACTCAATAATATTCAACTATGGTAATATAGCAAACTCCACCCTAAAAATACTAGATGGCGCTGCCACAAATGATAGTTTGCCAAACCTTTCAACAAATGAGAATGAACTAGTAATGGAACTTAAGAAAGAAATTGAATCGTTAAAATCGAAACTTGAAAGTGCACACGAAGAAGTTAACGACCTACTACTACAAAACACCTCATTGACGAAAATAATAGAAGCTAGAGATAAAAAAATATGCCTGTTAAATAAAGTACTTGGAGACACAAATGCTTTACCATCTCCAATACGTAAACAGTTGAATTTCCCCTCGTTTAAAAATAAAGACAATAGTTTAAAAAATACATCTAACAGACGAGATATTGCTTTAAAATTCAATTACAAGGAAAATAAAGACTATGCTGATGTTGCAACACAGTGCGCACTTAATAAGACTAAAGAATTAATTTCTAATGAACTACCCATAACTAATGATGATAATACCTTTATTAAGACAACTAGAATTAATAAAAATAAATTATGTGTCATTAGTAGTAACTCTGTTAACAACGTAGGAAGTTTATTAAACAAAACCTTTAAGGACAACTTTAACTACTGTCACTATATACATACTGGTGCTGGTGTGATGCGGCTATTGGATACTATTGATAAAAAAAAATTGAAATGTTTACAGAGAAGGACTTCTGTGTTATTCTGATTGGTGAAGAAGATTTTAGACAAACTCAGGATTATATTAAATTAGTATTAGATATTAAGAAAAAAATAATCACTATAAAACATACAAACATAATAATTTCCTTGCCAACATACAAATGTTCGTACCATCATAATCACACTTTATATAATGGAAGAGTGGAACTTTTTAACAACCTTCTGTATACAGATATATTTAATAACAGTTATGCCTATGTTTTAGATGCAAATGAGCACTTGAAATATAATTCCATGATGTTTAACTCAATTAATGGAAGACTTAATAATAAGGGCATGAAAAACATTTGGTACAATACAAAATTATTATTAGAAAACATAGGAAATTATAATTCTTATAATGACAACTATACGGCAAATAAACCGAACGACAAGGACCTAAACAATTATTTTTTTCGTGACCAATAAGATTAGACTAATGCATCAAAACATTGCAGGGCTAATTAATAAATTGGATATGATTAATGTCTGCCTAGAAGAAATGGAAATTGAGGATAATAAAGTGGACATACTATGTTTTACAGAGCATTTTATGACAATAGAAGATCAAGAAAACTGTTTTCTTCCTAATTTTAGGATGGCAACATCTTACGCTCGGACAAAACGAAGAGGTGGTGCATGTATTTTAATACGCAAAGAATACGAGTATGAAGAAATAAATTATATCAAAGACTACGCTGCTGCACATGTATTTGAATGCTGTGCAATTCGTTTAATTTGTGACAACATTACTGTTGTTTGTTTGTATAGAACTCCTAACTCAAATTTAAAACATTTTTTGGAAAGGTTGGAACTTATGTTAGACAAACTATCAACTAATTGCAAAAAGATTGTCCTTTGTGGAGATTTTAACATTAATACTCTTGCACATGACATGACTTCATCTGACTTTCAAAACTTAATTTTAACATATAACCTTAAGCTGCAGTTTAGGCAGGTAACTCGTCCAAGTTCGGGGACATGTATTGACCATATAGCCACCAATATCCGTGGTTGCAAAAGCAAAGTAAAAGAATTAGCCCTATCGGACCACATGGCTCAAATTATATCTTTTCCTATAAAAAAGACTTGCCTCATAAAACAGTGGCATGTGAAAAAACGTGATTATAGCAATGAGAACCTAAAAAAATTTACCGAATCCATAAGCGTATTAAGCTTTACTGACGTATATGATAAAGATGATGCAAATGAAGCGTATACACACTTTATTGAGTTATTTAAACTTTTCTATGACCTATGTTTTCCAATTAAATTATTAACCATAAAAACTAAAAAAACATCTAAATGGATATCCAAAGGCATCAAGATTTGCAGCAAAAGAAAGAGGAAATTATTATGGAACTTCCGAAAATCACGTACTGAACACAATAGGAACTTGCTACATTCATATAATGCCAAATATAAAAAAATCATCAAATTAACTCAAAAAGCCCAAAATCAATATTACATAAAAAAATCGACAAACATATGTAAAGCTAGCTGGCAAATAATAAATAATACGAAATTTAGTATACCTGTTGACATAAAACAAATAAAATCTAATGACATAATTATAACAAATCCTATTGACATTGCAAATTCATTTAATAATTACTTTATTGATGAAATTAAAATGACATCCAATTGTAATAATTTCAAAAATACCCATGATAAAATTAATTTAAATAACAATAAGTTGACATGTAATTCCTTATTTTTAAGTCCTACGACACCAGATGAAATTATACAAATAATAAAATCCTTAAAAAACACTATTAGTACAGGACATGATAACATTAATACTATGACAATAAAACTAAACGCTAATATTTTAGCATTACCATTAACACATATTATAAATATTTCAATCGAAAACGGAGTATTTCCAGATGCACTAAAACTGACTATCGTTAAACCTATTTTTAAAAAAGGTGATTCTCAATCCCATAAAAATTACAGACCAATAGCGTTAATACCAATATTCGCCAAGATATTCGAAAAAATTATATATACTAGATTATATTCTTTCTTTGAAAATCACAAAATTTTGGTTAATGAACAAAAGGGTTTTCGCAAAGGAATGTCCACTATTCGTGCGATTTATGACTTTCTTTATAATGTTAATGTGAACATGGATAAAAACAAAAAAGTATGTGCAATATTTATGGACATGAGCAAAGCTTTTGACTTTGTGCATCATGACATTCTTATTCGCAAATTAGAGTTATATGGTGTTCGTGGCGTAGCACTAAACCTTTTAAAATCTTATTTGACAAACAGAAAGCAAATAACAGAAATAACACAAATTAATTTAAAAAGTAAAACAGAACAAAAGTTTGCGTCACTATGTAGAACCACAGAATATGGTGTGCCACAAGGTAGCATCCTTGGACCCTTTTTGTTTCTGGTGTATATTAACGATCTACCCAGAAGCACAAGGTTTCCCATGGTGCTATTCGCTGATGATAGCACATTACTGGTTAAATGTGAAGACGCAAACACTTATGAAGCAAATATTAACCAGGGCCTCAAGGAGGTAATCAATTGGTTGACTAAAAATAACCTAATAATTAATCTCGACAAAACTAAGGTCATACATTTTAAACAAAAAAAGATTTTTAATTTAAATACAAATTACATGGGAAAAAATATAGAATCAGTCGATAATACAAAGTTTTTAGGAGTAATAATTGACAATAACCTTAACTGGAAAGCTCATATTGACTACATAACGACCAAAATTAGTAAATTTATATTTGCACTCAAACGGCTCGTCTCAATTAGTAGTATTGATACAGCTATGATGGCATATCATGGCCACATAGCATCTATTTTGCGATATGGAGTAATATACTGGGGGAATTCCACTAATAAAGAAGCTATATTTAAAATACAAAAAAGGTGCATACGTGCTTTATGCAACCTTAAGTCGACTGATAGCTGTAGACCTTATTTTAAAAGCTTACATATACTCACAGTACCATGTTTGTATATACTGGAAATAGCTAACTTTGTCAAAAACAATGGGGAACTATTCCCAATTGTTGATCAAAATCGCAACCGTAGAGTGCGGTATAAAAACAAGCTCGTAATTCCTATATCTAAAACAACACTCATGCAAAAAAGTGTATTCTGTATGGCTCCAAAAATCTACAATAAAATAAATGATGATATTAAGTTACTACCTATACAACGATTTAAAAAAACACTGACGAAAATGCTAATTGACAAATGCTACTACTCTGTGCAAGATTTTTTAGAAGATTGAATGAACAACATTAATTTCTTACCTTGACATTAATTAATTAATCCTATTTGTCATTTCAATTAAATTAAATTATTATACCTCTCTTTAGTTTACTATATAGGTATGTCGACTATACTTAATTATTTAATCTTTATACGCCCATGGGCTAAACATAGTGTACTAAATTTATAACCATTGTAATATCCTATAAAATACCTATTGTTATAAAGAAATATATGAATTTGAATTTGAATAAAGTTTTAAAGGAAAATATGCAGGTCTATGAATTTAGTTTAATTTACATAGTGTTTTTACTGAGGTCTGTCATTGTGCTTAATAATTCTGCTTAGTTCTTGGAAACGTCCAGTCTTATTATCCTGTTGAAGATGACATGCGAACCGCTGGGCTGTGGTCGCACAATTACGACAGTCATGCACATAGTTTTTACTTAATTTCTGTTTGTTTTAATTAAAATAGTAGCTGTTGGTTTGTTTTCATCTAAAGACATTGTAGATAGATAGATAGAAAAAATCTTTATTGCACAATAACCAAAAACACATTTAAATGTATATAGGCGATCTTAATGTCTAGTGACATTTTCTATCAGCTAACCTTTGGTATAGTGAGCAGGGATTGTGAGTGACTTTCTTTTTTTTTTTTTATACAAGGTACTACATGTGACCTTGCTCGCTGATGGTAAGTGGCGCACAAGGTCCATAAATGTTAGCAACTGGAATCAGACACTCATGACTGACATCAGTCCCTAACACTATACCGCCTTGACTGGGTATGACGGCAATTCGTGCCTAAATCCTGATACACTTTACTGGGTTTATCAGCACAAACTCTGGATACCTCGCCGCCCCAGGAGACTGGGCAATTTACCAACATCAGTCCGTCTACCATCTATTTATCTTACTTAACCGCTAGACCACGGATGCAGATTGGTTATTGGGTTATGGTGAATGTATTTGATATTCAGTAAATATCTATGCTATGCTTAAATAGCTCATGTTGACAACGAGCAATATTGATTACGTGTAACAGGTAACGGTTATGGACTAAACGAGCTACCGTCGGATAGCAAAATGCAGTAGGTAATGGTTCTATCAAACTTAGGATGCTATGAATCGAAGCAAAGTCGAATTGATTACTTTGGAGACGGACAAACATTTTATTTATTTATTTATTAAGGAAAACTATTGACATTTAATTCACAAGTATACTTAGATACAAAAATAGAAACAGAAAGTCATTTACAAGTTTTCACTAGTAGTGTTAGAATAATACATATTATGAACGATGAAAGCATCTACAAACTATCACTTCATGCAATAAACTAATAACTGTACAATAACAAAAACTATTATCGTTTAAAGAACCTTAAGTTAAACGCATTTCTCACCACTATCACCTCGTCATGAAATATATCACTATCAGTTCTATCAATGAATGTATTAAGAGTAATACAAGCTCTAATTAAAAATGTATCTTATCTGTAGTGCGCGCCATTGGTATACAAAAGTAACAAAAAGGACTGCCTCCGTGGTCTAGCGGTTAAGTCCGTGGATTTAGACTCGGAGGTAACTCCGTAAAGTTTACAATAAATAAACGTTGTTGGATTGAATATTTCTCCATATACTCAAATGGTTCTATGTGTCAACTGTCATAAAAATCATCGTACAACTCGTATTTAATAAAAAATAACAGGCTAAGAATTTACCACCACTTTTTACCATTTTACAGCAGAATCTAGATTAATCTTTTGCTTATACGTTAGGTGATTAAATACCGGAGACAGGCATGGTCGGTGGGTCAGGCATCACCGTGACGTCACAAGGTGACTCACACATTAACTAGCGTACCTAAGCACTAAACTTTGACTCATATGCAAATTCCGGGGCATTTTGTCAATACTTTTGTCAAAATCAAATATTTTATTTCCTAAAATCAATTATTAAAAAATTGGTAATAATGGTTGGACCGTAACAGGCAATTATCCATATTTATGTTTCTTATGTTTGTCTTGAAAGCAAATTAAGCAAAGCTTGCTTTTTTTTACCGAATTTTGTATAAAACCATAGACAAACAAACGCCAAGTCGAACTACCTTCAAAGCGTAATAAAGTGAAAAAAGCGCTTAAAGCGACAAGTCAAAACACAGTGTGTATGATAGGCATAACATTACTGTCAGAAGCAAGTAAAACTAACTACCTCACTTAGAAACTACTTACATAAGATAGAGGCCGTCATAACTTTTTGTTAGTCAATTTTGCTAACCAGGATTTGAATGTAGAAATACCAGGACATTTTAGTTTAAGACAGTTTAATGCTGTTACACCCCTCTCGCTCACACAATCCAATATTATCTATCATCTTTCTAAGAAATATAATTACGGACATTTTTCACTTCAATATAGGTATCAAATTTTAGACAGAGTGAAATACCAAAAACATTTATAACTTTTTTTTTTAATTTTCGCGCACATTCATAATAGTTTATATAATTTTAACGGGTCTACGCGATTTACCTTAGACGCAATTTTTCCCGACGTTTCTGCCAAGTCTTATTTTAATCGAGAGGGGGGTTATAAGCTAACTTCATTGTGGAATCCAGTAATCAATAGGTTTCGACGCCGGGATAAATCGCCCGGTGTCGTCAAGGATATTGTTAAGTGTCGTGTGTCGTGATTTCTAAAAACTTTTAAAGTGATAAGTGGGTAGGTTTACATCTACCGCCCAGTATGTACGAGACTACACCGCATAGCTCCAGTCGACCCGTCACCACGGCCAATGCAACTTGGCTGAAACAACGGGAGTAATAAGTATGTCTCTAAAGTTAATCGCGTAAAGACCCGTTAAAATTATAAAAACATTTATAACAGTTTTCCTCTATATTATTAAAAGAAATATATAATTAATATATATCTACAAAAAATCTGTAATTTTATTACCTTACTAGGTTAACGTAACCCAAATATTTTTGATTCACTCACACGTATTCGGATTTTATGACCATTATTGGCTACTATTATGTTGTAAGAAGAGCATGGTGTAAAACTTTAAGTCAACAACTAAACAGCATACGATCAACTCATCCGTAAACGTAAAAAACACAATGACATCCCTAAACATTGCCTGGTAAAATTACGAGGCACAAATTATTAATGTTTCCTGTTAGGATTTCAATTTAAATGTTAATGATAGTGTTGTTCTTATGGCATTACCCCAACAATTATATTAGTACATATATACATAAATAACACAATTATACTTACTACATACAATATAATAAATAAATAATACAGCGTGAACTCTATGTAACGTCACTTGATATAACTTAACTTTAATCAATTGGCTTTGATTGGTTTAGCTTGTCTTCTAATTCTGATTTTTCTTCTCTCCATTTAACGACAACTCTCTATAACGCCATAAAATGCACAGTCAGTGTCGTTATATGTATATATATATATATTAAATAAGTACCATAGCTTAATATAATATTTAAATTTTTAGTCAAGTGTAGTTTTCACAATAAAAATCATTGTCAAACATTAGTGGTCATGCATGCACCTACAATCTCTGCTTACTTATCCTAAAGGTTAGCTGTTACAATGAAAAAGGGGTGTGCAGAAAAAAGGTATCATTTTGAATGCGAGAAAAACTAAGGTTTGAAAGAGAAAGTAAGACAAACGTGACGATAAAGATCGATAATGAAACTCTAGAACAACTAAATGAAATTATATATCTGGGCAGTGTTTTCACTGCGGATAAGAAGTACGATAGGGATTTTGAAAGAAGAGTGAACGCAGGAAAAAGTGTTAACGGTGCACTGGGGTCATTAATCAACAGTCGAAATGTCAGTGGCAAAGCTCGGCTTGCTATACACAATGCTATTGGTGATGTCAACACTGATGTATGGAAGCGACGTGGATATGCTAAAATATGCTTGATAATAGAAATGCAGGATAAATGAGATCACTCGGATATATGGCGTTACTTTGCCGGACCACATATGTAACTACGAAATACGAAAAAGGGTAGGTATGAAAGAAAACAAAGGGACAAAAATAAGGAAAGGCATGCTCCGATGGATCGGAGACGTTGAAAGGATGAGTGATGAAAGATTGTTGAACTAAATATAAAATTTGAAAGTTGTAGGTAAAAGAGGCCCTCGCAGACCAAGATGATATCGATCAAATAAATATAAAACTAACTGAAGGTGCAGTAAAGAGTCTACGAAACATACATACATACATACATATCTTCACGCCAAATCCCTTGCGGGGTAGGCAGAGACAATTGAGCGCCACTTGTCACGATCACGACATACCTCTTTCGCTTCTTCGACATTCATCAACCTCTTCATACATGCCCTCTTGTTTCGATGGCTTTTTAATTCACCTTCAGCTAATGTTTTATTTATTTGATCATGATAGGCAAGTCTTGGTCTGCCAGGGCCTCTTTTACCCACAACTTTCGCATTATATATCTGGTTCGTCAATCTCTCTTCGCTCATCCTTTCGACATGCCCGAACCATCGGAGCATGCCTTTCTTTATTTTTGTACCTATGCTTTCTTTTATACCTACCCTTTTGCGTATTTCGTTATTACGTATACGGTCCATCAAAGTTACGCCGCATCTACGAAACAAAAAGGCATATTATATGAAAAGGGTATGTCATAGCGCTCAATTGTCTCTGTCTACCCTGCAAGGGAGCTGGCGTAAAGATATGTGTGTATCTCAATTAAAATTTTCATCTAATTAGAGAACTAAAACAATTAGAGTTTGATTCCTAATCAAAGCCACGAAGAAGAGTGGTACCTATACCTGGAGACATAGATGAGTTAGTAGTGAATTTTCTAGGAATGGGTTCATATTTAGCCAACTTTATAATAGAGCCTATATATAATCTTGGCCAAGTGGCAAGCTAGTCTCTAGCGTACCAGACTCGAGAAATGTCACAACTAATTAAATATTTTCAGTGTTTTTGACTAGGGTGGCAATTCTCGAGCTGTATATAGATAAATTCTTCATTGCACATGAAATAAAAACATACGTAATACACACATACATAATATAAACGTACATAGACGAGCTTAATGTCTAGGCATTTTCTAACAGCTAATTTTTGGGAGAGTGGGTAGAGAGGTAACCCTTAAGTAAATTTAGAAACTATGATTTGAAAATAAACTAACTAAATTAGCCTACTATATAGTTATCATATACTTAGCTATACAGATAATGTCGCACGCGGGAAATGAAGCCCGGACAAGAAGACACGGACTAACTTTTAAAATAATAGTATGTTTTTTAAATAAAACTAGCTAAAAGTAAACGAGCTTCATGTGATTTTAGTGATTAACTTATCATACGAGTAATATGAACGATAAAAACATAAGCCGTAAAAATGTAGAACATTTCCGACTTTTAAAGATACAAAATCTTCTTTTGATGAAATAATATGACAACATAAGGCGTAGCATAAATACAATACAAATTCTTAGATTAAAACGGTACGATGACATTACGCGTGGAATTAGCGAACTAGGTCTAACTGATGCACTTGAATCAGTAGTAAGCTAGATGTCAAGACGCGCCCTATCTATGCATGGAACTTTGGTTGTAATTTTTCGTGTAGTTGTCTTTCCGTTCCGCACTTTGTAGTAAATAATATAGCTCCATATTTTCAGCTTTTGATGTTAATATTGTAAGCGTGAAATGTATTTATTTATGTCTGTTTATCGACAGCCCGACTAGACGTTTGTTCTCTCAGACAACGGACACGTGTAACAATTGTATTAGATGCAGCCATGGAATAAATATTGTTGACTGTATAAGATATCCTTGCAAGTGTAAGCACATATTTTCGACGCCACCTGTCATTGTCTATGGAGTTATAACCTAGTCGCTTTAGGCGCTTTTTTTCGCTTTGAAAGTCGAACATGGCGTTGCTCCATGGTTTTCATACAATTTAAGCAAAATTCGGTAAAAAGCAGGCTTTGCTTTCAAGTTTTAATAGGAGGTTGCTGGACTGATGGTGGTAATTTGCCCAGTCTGCTGGGGCGGGGAGGTATCCGACGTTCGTGCCGATAAACTCAGTAGTTTATCCATACGTTTTGGGATCAGGCTCGAATTGCCGCCATGCCCAGTCAAGCCGGCATAGTGTTAGGGATTAATGTCAGTTATGAGTGTCTCATTCCAGTTGCTAACATTCATGAACCTCGCGCGCCACTTACATTCAGTTGGTGAAACTCGATTTGGATTAAGAAAAACTTAGCTAGAAAATAATTAAGTAGAGTTTTGAGAAACCGGCTGTAACTGTGTCAAAATTTGGGTAAAATTATTTTTTGTCTGACGGATAATGGTTTTAACTTAAATTAGTACATCATCATGTTTTGGTGTTGTTTGTTATAAATAACATGATCTAAAGTATAACATTCACAAGTATCGTCTCAGCGGTGGTCTGGCAACATGTCCGACATGAGACATTTCAATATTTACTTTGCCGAGGCGCGACTCATTCTACCAAAGACATACTATTTTAGACCTGCCTAAACTAAAGTTAAGATCAACCACACACGAAGAAATCATTTTCTCACACATAATCAAGTATAAAATGTATTTATTTAATTTATTTATTTAAATACTTTATTGCACTTAAAAACCTAGTACATAGGCGAGCTATAACGCCATAAGGGCCCTTCACCCTTCACCAGCTAACCTTGGGGATCATGTAAGGTGAAGGGCAGGATGAAGGAAAATATTAAAATAACTTAAAATAGTATAAAATGTAATATTACAAAATAAAAATCTAATAAAGTCGACGCAATTTTATAAAAAATATTGAATGTAATGATTATTTTAGACAATAAGAAAAGACACAAATACTTATGATAGATTGATGATTACACTTCCTAGAACACATAATTCGTCTGCCTTTCAGAACCTTTTCATCATTACAGCTTCTAGAACCTCCACTGCTGATATCTGGAGAATTTGGCCTACATTGCCACGATGCCTGGTCAGCCGGCTTAGCGAGGATCTGATGACAATCTTATTAACGATTCCAAAAGTTGGTATAACTCCTCCTTACGGGAACAGTGCTGTTGTAAATCTATGACAAATGTATCTAAGAAAAGTGTATTTCTCATTGGAACATGCCAGGGTTCGAACCGCGACCTCTATAATTAAAGGAAAGCGAGCAACCACCGCCCAAGAACATATTTCTAGAGAACTTTGTTTTTTAGCACCATGTTCATTATTTATTGTACATTTACAGGCACAAAGAAAAAAAAAAACGAAAGGATGAGTCAACACCGAACTGTCAAAAAATAATTATGGCGAGAAAACATCTCTTGTGAAGGTATCGTATCCATTTAGAGCCCTTCAGACACCACGCTTTTTAGAGAAGCGGATCCAAATTTAGCCAACTTTACCATATGTCCACCATCAAGTGGAAGCTCGTCATTGACTTTAGCTTACCAAACTCGAGAAATATCACAAATAAATTAAATAAATGAATGTGGCCTAACCAGGAATCGAACCCGGTCTAAATTAGCGAATTTAACCGCTAGACCACGAATGCAGTACTTTAATATCATGTAGGATAAAATATATATTCTGATTTGTATTCGTAGTGTTGGGATGTTATCTATGTCAATTATGTGGTGTCAATAATTAGGTAAATCACGTATTATTTAAATAGAAGTAAGGTATCATCACGACCGTTGCCCTCCCTTCCAGGGTGGTCAGAAACCACGCTTATAAATAAGCGGATTTACATTTAGCCAACTTTACTATAGGCTAATTATGACAAGTGGCAAGCATGTCGATGTCTCTAGCGTACCAAAGTCGAGAAATATCACAAATAAATTAAATATTATTTATTAAAAAATAATATTAAATAATGAATATTACTTATTATGTCCCGACCAGGAATCGAACCCATTATCTCCGAGTCTAAATCCACGGACTTAACTGCTAGACCACGGAGGCAGTTAAATTATTTAAATAAGCAAAAATAAAGTTTAAATTTACGAGGACTCAAGATTTGGACGAGCATTGTGCTCTACGATTTCGGGCGTTAATTTTACTGAATATATGTCTATGGAGCATACAGACCGAATATTAATTTTCACGATGAAGCCATCTTGAGGACGTGCACCGTCGCCTTAACGAGTCTCTCGAATTCTCGAAACTATAGCTGTCTGTAGGTATCACGAATATGCTCAAAATGACATTTGCACAATGGTGTGTTGAGAATTATAATTAATTTATGTTACCAACCTGCATTCCGTACAAATCTGGAGATGCCTACTATCGAGGCATTAGTTATCGGCCTAGTTAAGCGTATGTTATACAGGGCAGGCAACGGATCCTACAAGCATCTTCAGGATATTGATTCTACTTTCGCACGGTCCCCGGAGGGGAGGCCACTACCTAGGGAGGCGCTCTTGGAGAAGAACTAAAGTAGACAAATCTAGGAGACTAGATTCGTGAGCCACATGTACGGTGTTGTGATGAGATGCGTTGAATTACCGACGTTACCCACATTACCCGCCGAGATCCTGCCGGGGATAACGGGAGATTATGCCATCCACAACCCAGGCCTATTGAACACCCATTATCGTACCTATACAACACACAAGTTAGGTATAACATTATAGTGTAGTTAACACTAAGGCTGAGTTGCACCAAAATGAAGTGTCGGACGAACAAAACCTGGTTCAACAATAATCTCATGACAGTGACGTCCTGTTGACAGCGGCGGTGGACAAACGCCTTTAGGCTTTATATTTAATGGTGCGTAATTTCAGTCTGAATAAATGCAACCGGATGCATCATCACGACCGTTTCCAGTTCGGGGTGGTCATAAACCACGCTTATAAAGAAGCGGATTCACATTTAGCCAACTTTACTATAGGCCAATCATGACAAGTGGCAAGCTCGCCGATGTCTCCAGCGTACCAAACTCGAGAACTATTAAATTTACTTATTTAAATTAATAAATATTATTGTGTCTCGACCAGGACTCGAACCCGGTACCTCCAAGTCTAATTTCACGGACTTAACCGCTAGACCACGTAGTGCAACCGGATGACTCTTGGTATTTGAGTTCCGAAGGCAATTTGGAAAGTATTTTGTATAACCACAAAATGGATGGAATCGGAGAAAAAGGAAAGGAGGTTTAAAAAGTAAAAAAGTTACTATTGTTTAAAAATTGACAATTAGCGCAAACGGATTTTTTTTAATCTAAAAAAAACGGGTAATAAACGGTTTCGTCTTTGAGGAATATTCTTGTTTTTTCTTGTGTAGAGATGCTATAAAAATAATGTCATCCGTTTCTGCTGGACGGTTTTTGAGAAATGAATGGTTAAAGTGGCGATAATTTTCTATTTTAAAACTCACTTTTTTTATAATAATAATAATAAATGTTTAAAACGGATGAATGTGTCTCAGTGTGTTGGCGGGAGTGGGAGTGTACACTACAGCCACCATAATGAATTCGGGCGGATATATCAGTTTGTTGAGATCGGATGCCGGTTCACACGACCTCACTATTTGGTTACCCGCGACAAGTTTACACAAACTCATTCTTCACCATTCCCTATTGGTTTTGGATCTCAATGACACAGGCTCGAGTTTTGTTTGCGGGGAAATTTATTTTTTTACTCAGTTACTAAACACAACTTTATTTATTTGACAACTTTATTGTAAATCTATACAAAAGACAAACCCCGACTGTTAAAGCCACCATGATTAGCGTTGGAATTTATTAGAAGTAAAAGTATTATCTAGGCCGTATGGGGTGGTCAGAAACCACGCTTATAAAGAAACAGATTCACATTTAGCCAAGTTTACTATAGGCCCATCATGACAAGTGGCAAGCTCGTTGATGTCTCTAGACCAAACTCGGGAAATAACATATATTATTTTATAAGCTACTTAAATAGAATTAAATAACTGTAAACTAAACCTAATAAATTAAATTTAAACTAAAAAATGTCCACAAGAGACGTCGCATAAGAGATTATGAATGTTTAAGCATTTGTTTTTATTTCTAATGCACCAGCAATCGTCTACCGCACTCCCAAAGGTTAGCCAGTATAAAACGCCGAGAGGCATTAAGTTCGCCCTTGTACTCAACTGTTAAGTTTTTAAGTGCAATAAAGAATTTATAAATAAATAATTAAATAGTCTCAAAAAGAAATAAATTATTGTGTCCCGACCAGGAATCGAACCCTACTGCAATGGGTTTCTACCTCCTAGTCTAAATCCACAGACTTAACCTCTACACCGAGGAGTTAGAATTTATTATTTGTTTTATGTGTGTATCAATCATTAAATTATTTCAATGGTGTATAGTTCAGCGGCTCCCTAACTTTTTCGCGACGGAATCTTTCAGCTTGTGGCAACCTCTACACGACAATTTGCTAAAACTGTCTATTTTATTTTTTTTGGTATTGTAACCTATTGATAAGTCAGTTATGAAGGTCTTTGAATCCCAGCCTTAGTTTAATATTGTTTTAGACGACAGCCTACACACAAAACAAATCTACCAAAATAAACACCTATTAGTGCCGTGCAATCGAACATCCAATATTTGTTCCCTAACAATAGAGCCCAGATATTTCTCTTCAAATTACAATAGTTACTGTTACTACCGTATTAACTTTAATTTTTTATTCATCACATCCCCTAGAAGACAGAGTACTAGACCTCCACTGTTGGAGATGGGTCTTCCAGAATGTTCTGGAGAAATTAGCCTACCCTCGCCACGCCGCGCTGTCCAGACAGGTTGGCGAGGATTGGATATCATTTTTTAATTATTGTATTTTATTATAATGTATTATATTATATTATTATTTGTATATTACATTACTGCGTCAAGCTGTACAACATTTTATCCAAAGAAATAAAATCTCTTAAGGATGAGGACTTTAGAAGACAGATAAAATTAGCTCTAATAGATAAAGCGTACTACACTATTGATGAAGCACTCCAAGATAACATAGCTTAACACATTATTGTTTTTTAATTTATTTTTATTTTTGCACTATGCATTTCATACTATTATTTAATTAGTATTAACTGTAAGATAAGACTGACAAGGCCCTTTTACAGCCGCAACAATTTAACATTATCTTAAAAATATTATAATTTAATTTTAAGTTTGTCATTTTTTGTCATTTAAATTAATTTTATATAAGTAGATTTAATCTAGTTTTAAAATTGACAAAGCCCCTGTACAGCCGCATCTAATTTTAAGTTGAAATAATAATAATTTATCTATCTTCTAAAGGTACAGTGTCATCTGCCAGTTCTGTTATTTGCTTCTAACGCACGATTTAGTTCGGTAATTAAATTAAAATATCGAACGTAGAAATTGATGTAATCATGGACCTAACCAAATTCCGGTGGGAACCTTCGGTGACAAATAAAGAATAAGAATAAAATAATGACAATTTATTAACTATTCCAATGTCTTAACGTGATTCCCTCACACGGGAACGGTGGTGTTGTAAATGTATGACAAATGTACGTAAGAAGAGTGTATTATATATGCCATCACCGCTCATATTCGGCAATGCATGTTATAAATAAATTCATCCTGAGACGATTATTATTATAACTCATTTAGTTTATTTATTATATTATTATATGTAGTGTATGTATTAATTTTATGTAATGTATGTACCTAATGTATTAATAAAAAGTTATGTGTATGTATTATTAGTATTTAGTTTATTATAGTCTTTATTATTGTAGTTTAGATAATATTGCATATTTATTACGCAATCATATTTCTCTCCTCCTCCGTGGTCTAGCGGTTAAGTCCGCGGATTTAGACTTGGAGGTACCGGGTTCGATTCCTGGTCGGGACACAAAAAATAATTATTATTGTAAATAAATACATTTAATTAATATTTAATTTATTTGTGATATTTCTCGAGTTTGGTACGCTGGAGACATCGACGAGCTTGCCACTTGTCATGATTGGCCTATAGTAAAGTTGGCTAAATGTGAATCAGCTTATTTATAAGCGTGGTTTCTGACCACCCCGAAAGGGAAAACGGTCGTGATGATAATTTATACTTTTCATATTTCTCTAATTGCACCTACCTTACGTCTTTAATGTTCTACAGTGTCCCTAAGGTTGGCTGTCAGAGAATGTCTAGCGACATTAAGTCCGCCCCTTGTATATATTGTGCAATAAAGTTTTAATAAATAATAAATAAATTATCCTAGCTTTAATTGTCATACCGTTTGGCTTCTTGCCCTGTGTATACTTGTTTGTATTTAAGTGTTATTTATGTATTGTATGATTTATGTACTGAATATTTTATATTTATTTTATTATATAATTATTATCTTTAATAGTAAAATTTATAGTATATTATATACAAAATTTTATATTCAGGTTTTTTTTCTATGTGTCTATCGTCGTTTTGTTTTATTAACTTAGTTAAACCTGTACGTGAGCTAGGGTTTCGGCATAAAAACAGCGTCAGTTAGTGCACCACATTATGTGATGTACAGCTGACTGAAGCTGAACCGAGACCCTTGTCACGTCATATAAACTTATCATAAAATATTGTGCTCTAGTTCTTATATTAATTGATGTGGCAATAAACGTTTTTATTCTTATTATTAGTAAAGTATCATCACGAGCGTTTTCCTTTCGGGGTGGTCAGAAACCACGCTTATAAATAAGCGGATTCACATTTAGCCAACTTTACTATAGGCCAATCATGACAAGTGGCAAGCTCGTCGATGTCTCCCGCGACCAAACTCGAGAAATATCACAAATAAATTAAATCTTAATTAAATGTATTTATTTACATTAATAAATATTTTTGTGTCCCGACCAGGAATCGAACCCGGTACCTCCGAGTCTAAGTCCACGGACTTAACCGCTAGACCACGGAGGCAGTTCTTATTATTCTTTATATATTTAATCTCTCTGACTAATTGATAAAGCAATAGGTCTACGCTATCACATTCTGAAGTATCAAAGATAATGACTAATAATAACATTATTGGACTATCAACAGATATACCTACTTGTAGTAATGTCATTGCTAACAATAGTAATCCTGGCAAAATAAACAGTTAAGTCTAGCGGTCAAGGATGGCAAATTTAAAGTACGTTGTTTCGTAAAGACCACACACACGGAAATAAAGCATACTGGTAGGAACAGTGATGGCATCAGTTACACGTGGGATACATGATGGGACTAATTTTAGAGGGCATTGTGTCCCCTGAATGCAGGTAGATAATGATGATAATCTAATTTGAGCGGCATTCGGCGGCCGGCGCGGAATGTAAACTGTCCTGCGGCTCTTCCCAGACAATCAACTACAAAATCACAACGATCCGATCATCTGACTCAAGAATGATGAAGAAAACAATAACAATCAGGTCTAGCATCCGTGTTCTAAGACGTTTCCTCAACAGCTCCTTGACTCAGACATTTCAGCTGTCAAACACGTTCCACTCAAGGGATCTTAGTAGTCTTGGTTGTAAATATTGTCCAAATCCCGAAAGGTATAATAATAAATTATTTATTGTACAAAACCAAAACAAGTGCAGGTACATAGGCGAGCTTAAATGCATTTTCTACCAACTAACCTTTGTGACTGAGATATGTACGAGTAATAAGCGGGTGCAGAATGTTACGAAGAAAATAGATAGTTGAAATTATTTATTACTATATTAAACACAAATTAATTACATACATATAAGAACTATACTTATACATAAATAAATCTCATACGTAAACAAATAAATATATACCTAAAATAAATAAATATATACATAAAGGTATAAATGTTACTATTTTAATAACTTGCGGTATTGCGTTCCCCACTTCTAAATTTCATAAATACTACATTCTCTATCACTTATGACATCGAAATCTGATTTGAATGTCTCGTCCCTTCCTTTGAAGGTCATTGCTGTGATGGCCAGGTCCCGCTCCGCACCATAAGGGCCTGATTGTGCAGGGAGATGGTTGGTAGGAACACATTCAATTTATTGTTCCTAAATTAGCAAAGGTTTAGCCGGCTTTCAGGTTGTACACGGTTAAGAAGCCTACCTTAATTCTGACATGTCTGATGGGGATAATAAATAAATATTTCCAGACAGGTCACACAGCGCCATCTAGTTTCCGTGGTAAGCTACGAGGCTTGTGTTACGGAAACTAGATGGTTTCTAGAGAAATATATACATATTATACCTATAAACACCCAGACCGAGACAAGTTATACAATGTACAACTTGCCCCCGGTGGGAATCGAACCCACGACCTCCCGAGTTCACGGCAACGTTTGTTACCAGTAGACCACGGAAGCTGATAAGTTACCCTTGGTGACGCGCATGCTCATAATTTAGGACAGAAGCAAAATGTAAAAGAGCATCTTGTGAAGGCAACAGAGTTGTAGTAACTGATGTCAGTTGCTCCTATTCTTTAATCTTGCCGTCTCGGTGTATCTTATTTATTTTTATTTAAAAACTATTGCACAAAGTACAAAGGCGGACTAAATGCCCGTAGACATTTTCTGATAGCCAAAACAATTTAGAACATTTATAGGTGCAATGAAATAAATATTAATAGTAGGATAAATTCAACAACATAATTATTTATACTTACCTATATAATATACTTTTATATATACACAAAAATATGTATAAATATACATATATATGTACACTTCTTAACATTGTTGGGAGCTATTTAGAAAGTGTAGATAGACTTGCTACTTATCTTAGTTAAATTACGAGTACATCAAGGGATCACCATCATTATTACAGCCCGTAGAACACGTTCTAGACCTCAACTGCTGGAGATCGGCCTTCCAGAACATGTATCTGGAGAATTTGGCCTACAATCGCTACAAGTACTTACCAACCCGTTCGGGATTTGATGACAATTAATAATAATAATAATAAATAATAAATATTTCCAGACAGGTCACACAGCTCCATCTAGTTTCCGTGGTAAGCAACGAGGCTTGTATTACGGAAACTAGATGGTTGATAAACTACATATTATACTTCTTTTTTTTTTTTGTAAATATATACATACAACTTGCCCCCTATGGGATTCGAACCCACGACCTCCCGAGTTCACGGCAACGTTTGTTACCACTAGACCACGGAGGCGGTCAAAATAGTGGAACAGTGGTTATATTTGTCTATTACAAATGTAGATAAGGAAAGTTTATTTTTCATTGATACATGCCGGGGTTCGAACGCGACCATTTGGAAGAAATAAAAGCATTCTTAATACCGAGCCACCACCGCAACACTCGTATTAAGGGATAATATCAGTATATTCAAGTAGCTAAAGATAAGGAGATCTTAATCAAATACCGTTTGTTAGCACTCGAACGTGTGACAATAATATTGAAGAAATAAGGCAAATAAGTAGCGAATAATACCCCGTGACGATTGTTACGTAAATATTCGAAAAAGGGACTTCACACCGCACGGACCCCTCACGAGGGGACAATGGAAAATAATTGAGGATCCCATTCACGCAGAACAAGCTTCTTGTCGCTCCATACAAACCATAATAAAATATGTGAACAAAAAATGTTTACACAAAAGAATTCTGTTCCATACTCGAATTGAAAAAAAGGAGGCACAGAAAGATCAATACGATAGATAAATAAAACGGACCATTGTAAAAGGTGCTCTGCCGTACATCGTCCACCTTAGTCGTCTATCACACATTTATACACACAACATTACAATAGTTCAATATATTATAATGCCAGATAGAGAGTTTCAATGCGAGAAAAACTAAGGTACTAGTGTTTAAACTACTGTGTAAAGAGGAAGTATGACAAACGTATCGATAAAGATTGATGATGAAACTCTACTAAAACAACTAAATTAAATTATATATCTGGGCAGTGTTTTCACTGCGGATAAGAAGTACGATATGTTAAAAGAAGAGCGAACGCGGGAAATACGAGTAGTGTTAACGGTGCACTGGGAACTGATTAGCAGTCAAAATGTCAGTGACAAATCACAATTTGACAATTTTAAACTTAACAGTTTGTAAGTATGAAGAAGCCATTTTTTTTTAATTATTCCGATAATTCTTTCTTAGGAAAAGTTGTTTGTTTCTATCAATAGAATAACATATAAGTCTAACGTAAGACAATTATAATCTTAGAAACCATGCATTTGATTAGCTCCATGCATTGCTCAGAAGACATTTAAAAAAAAAAAAAAAACAGTAATATATAAAAGTTCTATAATGTTATAAATATTTTGTATGAAAATATGCTCGATACCAGCTCTGTCTTATATCTGACCTCGTTGCTGCCAGCAAAGGAAATGATTCTCAAATCACCCAAGTATCAGGTTACCTTTATGCTCACGGCTAAAATTAGACATTGCAAATATTTAAACCCAAAAGGGCCCAAAGATCGAATCCAGATAAGCTAATCAAACCAAAAAGTTAAACAAAGCGATCTAAAAAACAGGACTGTAAAGATTTCAACGGTCAACCATAAGTGGCTAAAAACAAATCGATAAACATGTTTCGACATGTTTTAGTTTTTATGCCAAAGGGTACGCCACGGGTATCAATAGGTGTTTTGTAAGTTTTATGGGCACTTCATTAAAAGGATCAACCACCGGCCACGAGTAGGCAATATAATTGACATATCGGACATTTTATGAGATCTTAAGAGGGTTTATCGCTTCTGCATCCCTCTCGCTCACACAATCCAATATTTTCGAAGATTTCCCAAAATACGGGTGTTTTTTGAGAAACGTACGGCCAGCTACAAAAACACTGATTATCTTATGCATATGAGGCACGTCATTAGCTGAAATTACCAAATTGACAAGCTAACTACCAATCACGTGGCGTATATCAAAATACTTAGATTATTTAAATCATCCTTTCTGCAAATGGCTCTCTCTCCCAAATTATGATTATCATATACAGCTTTAGATTCACCAATATGTACTATAAAATGATATTGTTTTATATCAATATTGAAAAATTGACGTGTAAAAGTGCAGAATACATCTCTTTTTGTCCTATGCCTACTTGCAAAATAAACGAATTGAATTGGCTGATGATAGTCTATAGAGAATAAATTTACGTACATTATGGATATATATTAAACATATACTATGTACCTATTTGTTTTTAGTAAAATAGAAGAAATATGTACGTTATAAATGTTTAATTTAAAAAAAAAATACAATTATGTCCAAAAGTGTCCTTAATTTTAATTTCTAGAAAGTCTACTAGCAATTTTTTTATATTTTTTCTATGTCCAAGAAGAACGTGTTCTTATCGTTTTAATTTTACTAAACTGTTTATTTTGCCAGGATTTCCATTGTTAGCAATGACAATACTACAAGTAGGTATATCTGTTGATAGTCCAATAATGTTGTTATTAGTCATTATCTTTGATACTTCAGATATGTGATAGCGTAGACCTATTGCTTTATCAATTAGTCAGAGAGTTATCGGATTTATTTATTTATTTACTATAGGTAGACAAACAGATCACAATCACAATCAGTTCACATTTTCCAGCAATTTCTTAAGTTCTAGATTGCAATCCAAAAGCAGTGTACACAGCATGCTTATTTTGATTTAGCCATGACATTGTCATTTCAATTAAATTATTTCATTTCAGTGAAATATGTCAAAAGGAAAATAATAATAATAAAAAAAAAATGGTATGTCAAAGAATAAGGTAAGTAGTAAATCAATAATAATAATTTAAAAAAAAGCAATGAAAATTTAAAATAGAAATAATAATGTCATTTAATTAAAGAAATAAAAATAAAATAATATAACAATCATACACATCCAGATACACGGATTGAGGAACACGGGGCAAGAAGCCAAACGTAGGATAATCGTCTTAGGATTCATTAATGTATGACATGCATAGCGTTAAGTCTTTCACTTCTTTAACAAAGCTTGCAAAAAAGTCTAAATTAAGATCACCCAGATGTTGATAATAACAGCTAAATTACACCTTTTCAGTAGGTACCTGCTAAAACGACCAACAGAAAAAACAAAAAAAATCAATGAAGGCGTTTGTGTGACAACGATTTTACAATTGTAAGCCGAAATGAGCTGTCGTTTACCAAAACAAACAAAAGATAACACCGGTGACAAAAAAAAAGGGAAAACCATTGTCAATACCAAGGTTATTGGAAATACCAAAACAATTGAACCATAGAAATATGAAATAACCGTTATTAGTTATTTGTGTGATATTTAATTTAGATGCTAGTACGTTATTCATTTGGATATGCGGATGGAAACACTGGACGAAGTCGTACGTCGTCGTCGTCTGGCGGCTGGCAGTTCGCTTTCCCACTTGTGAGAAACCTGGCACGCGTGCACGCACTCAGACAATGCTCGACACCTGCTACCAATCACGGAGTCGTAAACGCGACCCCGCAGCCAGGCTCGTATATTTCAACCTTTGATGGTTAGCCCATGCCCTGTCAGTCTTTCTGTCATACCTTGACCCAGACTCCCCACTTCCCACTGCGGGATGCAAAAAGACCAGTTAGTAGTAGTACCAAAAATCCCTGTAATTATTACGATGCGTTCGTCGCCGTGTACTAGTTTTATTTTAAAGGTGGTACAATCGACGCCATTTTTAACTTTAATCATTACAATTACAGTTACCTTTTGATTGATTAAAGACCTACTAGCATCTAAATTACATAAATCACAGAAGTAACTTATAAAAGTATCATACTTTACAGGCAGAAATTTAAATGGGAACGCTGCTATTCAAGTCTACGCATGTCACTAAGGAAGAATTCAGTTAGCGGCCCTTAACCGTTATCACGGAGGCAGAGAGAAAATAAGAATAAGTTATAACTTGTATTGTTGGGCTCACAGGGAAATGTTCCCACAAACCGTAGAGCTGTGCGAGGGGCTGTCGGCTCGCAACAAAGACTTGTTCCGGGAACTGCCGCAATACAGGTTCGCGGCAGAGGAACGTGCGATACCTCCGCGGATATCGCCATCTCACCACCAGGTAAGCGGTTCTTCCATGAACACAATTACTTTTACATTTTAAAATTTTACTTAATTCAATATTTTCAATGATATTTCAAGTTTTGAGAAATGTAGTCGTATCAACTTTCTAGAAAATAAATTACTTTGGATATGTCACTTTTATTCTAGCACGACATGTGACCTTGCGCCCACAAGATGGTAAGTGGCGCGCAAGGTCCATAAATGTTAGCAACTGGAATCGGACACTTATGACTGACATCAGTCCCTAACGGCTTGACTGGGCATGACGGCAATTCGAGCCTGATCCCGAAACGTGTCGAAACTTTACAGGGTTTATCGGCACGAACGGTGGATACTTCCCCGCTTCGGCAGACTAGGCAAATTACCACCATCAGTCCGCCTACCACCTATTTGTTGTTCTCGTTAAAAGTTTGTGCCATTTGCAATGATATCAAATGCCATTTTTTTGTTTTAAGGAGAAAAAAAAGGAAAAAGAAGGAAGGAAGTTGGAGTATTTGGGACACATCATGCGCAATAAAAAGTATAGCTTGCTGCAGCTCGTCATGCAAGGCAAGATACAAGGCTCCAGAAGACCGGGGAGAAGACGCACTTTCTGGCTCAAGAACCCCAGGGAGTGGTTCGGGATGAGCACCAGATCCTTGTTCCGGACAGCGGCCAACAAAATCAAAATCGCCTTAATGATAGCCGACCTCCGATAGGAGATGGCACCGTAAGAAGAAGAGAAATAATATTGTAAGCTTGTCATTGTGATATTTATATAAAAATAACACCGTTTATAACGATTTTCCTCCAATTTACTAAAACAATTATGTATGGAAAAATATCTAAGTATTCCATGAAATCACCGTGCGGGGAACAAGTCCATCGATTGTGGGAAAAAGGGATAAGAAGAATAGGGAATACAATCTCTTCAAAATATATATAATTTTATTTCCTAGAAAGTTTATAGATTGCATTTCTCAAAATTGCACTCAGAGATGACTCACTGGTCTAGTTGTTTAGTCCGTGGGTTTAGAAGCGGAGCTACCGGGTTTGATTCCTGTTCAGGACACAATAACTAATTTTATTTAATTGTAATATTTCTTGAATTTGGCATGCTAGAGATTGTTACTTTTCATATATAAAGATAGTAGATACATTATTTATTGCACAATAAACAAAAACACATTTAAATGTATATAGGCGAACTTAATGTCTAGTGACTTTTTCTACTAGCCTTTGGGATAGTGAGCAATGATTGTGGGTGCATCAAATCACTAATTTAAAATTGGCTGCATGGAATCCGCTTCTTTAAAAAAAAAGTGTGGGGTCTGACCATCCCGCAAGGAGTACGGTCGTGGTGATACATTACTTTTACGTTACTTATCAGAAGTATTTAAAAGATGATAACATAACATAGGTACAGCCCTAGAACACGAGTCTGGAGAGTTTGGCCTACACTCGCCACGCCCAGCCGTGTTGGCGAGGATCTGATGACAATTCTGCTAACCATAATACTTTTGTAATAAAAAAATGTTACTACACATTAAATGAATTTATGCAAGATAAACTCTAACGTATATGCAGTAGTTATTATTTTCGATCCTTCTCCGAAGTCCTGTTGTTTTTTTTATTTTCTTTTACTTAATATAAATGTGTTGTAATATGGTTTGGCGTGTTTGATGGTTTGAAATTGTTATATAGTTTTAATTATAATGCTACGCCCCAATAGGGTGTCATATAATGTAGTTGTACTATTTGTGACATGCAATTTTTTGAATTTAAATTTATCAAAAACCAAAAGGTATTATAGTGGAACCGAAGCCTAGACGACTTAACGTGAATTCCGAGGCACGAGAACAGTTGTGTTCTAAAATCAAAATTACTATAGTAAAACTTTACTAGTCGTTCTCGTTCGTTCTCATTCTCAGACTAAAAAAAAATATTTTCGAACCAGGCTGAAGTAGATATCAGATTACATGAATGAGAAACTAAAACAAATGAAACACAAAATTGATGATTAAACTATAAAGAACGATTGAAAAAACATTAATCTTGACAGCACAATTAATTAAATAAAAGGTTTGAAAAAAAATGCGAAGCCAGACAGCAACTCCGTGCTCAACGAACCATCATTGTTGTGGGAAGCGGCATTTTGTAAAAGTAAGAGTGGGGCAATAAAATTAAATTCCTGAGCCGTGTCTGCAAAGATCATCCAAACACGGATACCGCATCAAGAATATAAAATATTTAAAACTAGGTTTACAAAGAGGACATTCATTTATTACGTAAGGCAATTTAGGGGGGAAAGGGGTTGACCATGTGTTACTTTTTCTTAGAAGGGGTCTCGATCGTTCTTACATAAGATTACAAAAATGCGCAAAGCTAACATTACATATAATAAAAATCAAATGTGCATTACAATTAAGTTGTTACATAGGTTAGGTCAAATAATAAATCGAACATATTGTTTTTTAAAATGACTGTCTTTAAAATATATAATAACTCGTATGTACGTATGATTACCCTAGAGGTATATTTTGCATTTAAATAATGAATTCATTGCTATTTTTTTTTTATCGCATTGTCGAGGTTGCAAACCAATCATGATTCTGTCGATTTATCTTATTTGTGGGAACCGTTTATGTCTTCAATGCTACATCTACTTATTTAAACATCATTGCATGTAGGCAACTAATCCGCCTGCCCCAGGCCTTGTTTTATACTCTTAGCAGAACATCATATGAAATCCACTGTCGCTGATCCAAAGACTATGGAACCAACTGATGTTTAAGTACGGGAAATGACAGAAATCTCCAAAAACTCCAATCCGGCGCTTAACAAAAGCGCGGTCAAAGCGCGACGATATCATCCTTAGAATGTCGTTGTCACTACATCTCACTCTCTGCAGTAATCGACGCTGACTCCGGAAAAAATACCCGACGCACTGCTTCGAAACGTATAAATGAATTTTGGATTCAAACCATCAAACACGGTATCAAATCATCTTTTAGATTTAAAATTGCGAAGTGAATCATACTGACGTAATCACCTTTAGAACACTTTAGATTAGAATAAATAAACGTTTTAACATTATTATTATTATTTCTGGGATTGTGGAGTCGTCAGGCCCCAGATGGCTAATGTGCCTCGGCAGAATTTCAGCGGATAACCACCCGCTGGTAATTCATGCACTTTTGGAGCTGGGCGCCGTTACTAGTGTAACAGCGCCCGTGTGGCTCACGAAACCAGGAGGTCTAGGTTCGACTACTTCAGCTCTCCTCCAGGAGCACTTCTCTTGTAGATCCGGATCTTCAACCTGAGCGGCAAGCTGGAATTCATAACAGGACGTAACATGGCTCGGGCCACCTTGGCCTGATTAACGGCCTGGCAGGCTATTTAACCTATTTACCGTCCTGTTAATGATGCAGCCCAGGTATTTTACGGTCGAGTACACTCGAGATTCTGTCCCCGAAGCTGCAGTGGTGGAGGCAGCCGGCATCTGGATGTCATCAATTAAAATGACTGAGTTTTAATAGTCAAATGGTAAAAATAATGTACGTAATTTAAATAAGACTAAGATAAAATAATAAATCTGTAATCAAATTACGAAGTTCCTAAATATTTTATTTTAAAAAAGGTACAATAATGGATTACAAACTACTTAAATAATAAAAATAAAATTAAATATAAAGTAACCTTATTAAAAAATATAATATATTAGTAAATGTTCTCTAGCCACGTCCCATCAGAGATAGTCCCATGGAGACTGGCAACTTTACCCGCGAGGCTAGTAGATTACCAGTAATATTTGCCAGACTTCCTGTCTTCGGTATTTTCTTTGGTTCTTGGTAAATTCCGCAATTTTTACTTTCCTTGTACAATATCAAATGAAATCACGCAGTAGGTATTAATTTAAATTTTTATGTTATGTTTTATTAAAGAAGTGACAAGTATATAACTGGATAATGACATAATCTACGAAGAAGTCCGTAATAACCAGCTAGTTTATTTTATATCAAATTCTGTGAGTCATAAGCTATGTCCACACTAGTGCGCTTGTAATTGCGATTTTATCTTGCGTTCAATCTTTCAATTCGTCTTTCTTTAAACTCGATAACGGATCAGCGTGAGCTATGTGTATGCTTGCCATGTTTGACTTGGAAGCAGTTTTTTTTACTGAATTTTGCTTAAAATAAATGAAAACCATAGCGAAATAGAGTAAAAAAAAAGTTCTTACAGCGACAAGTCAAACACTGGGCATGTAGTTAAAGTTATGGTTGAAGATGAAAGGGCACTGGAATGGACATAGCTTAAAAAACATAGAGTTGAAATTTAGTGTTTGAAAGACCTACATTTAAAGTACCTACCAACTTTATCATACACAAACCTAGATTATTTTGTTTTGTCTAAAGAATTATGCGTATTATTATTATTAATTCAAATTCAAAGACAATCCAATTAGGAATAGTCAACTTCAGTAAAGAAGCCGACAGCTAGGATGATCGAACATACCACAGTATTTAAAGACAAAGGTTTTCAACCAGTGCATTCTTCCAGTAATGTATGGAGCTGAGACGTGGACACTGACAGTAGTTCAAGGTCGCTCAGCGAGCTATGGAGAGAGCTATGCTCGGGATTTATCTGAAGGATAAAGTCAGAAACGTTGACATCCATCAAAGAACCAAAGTTACCGACATAGCTTTCAAAATAAGCAAGTTGAAGTGGCAATGGGCTGGACACGTTTGTCGCAGAAGCGATGAACGATGGAGTAAACGGGTCCTGCAGTTGAGACCACGTACTGGAAGACGCAGGCTGGTGGGGGATGGATGAGGGTGGCATAAGGTCGTGTAAAATGGCGAGCCTTGGGGGAGGCTTATATCCAGCAGTGTAGGCTGATGACGATGATGATGATTATTATTACCAAATACTATTTTAATATGACGACATGTTTTTGAGAAAAGTAGTCTAACTTCTAGTAAAAAAGTAGTAAGCGTAACGAGCAGTTACTAACGACATTTAGAAATAGACTGCCCCACAGGTGCCACAGATACTACAGTGGTCCCTTCCCCGGCGGCTCACATCGCCGAGGTAAAACAAGGAACCAGCATGTCGTGTCGCCCACCGAAATTAACGCACGCTTATAGGGATAACCCCGGAGCGTTCCGCCCCAAGGGAGAAGATGACTTTGGACAATTTTTTGCTTTCATAAAATTAATTTTAACTACATTTACATTATTTACCTAAACAAATATATAATTAGTATATCTCAAAAAAAAGTAAAGTATGATCAGGACCGTTTTCCTTTCGGGGTAGTCAGAAACCACGCTTATTAAAGAAGCGGATTCATATTTAGCCAACTTTACTATAGACCAATTATGACAAGTGGCAAGCTCGTCGATGTCTCTAGCGTATCAAACTCGAGAATATCACAAATAAACTAATAATTAATTAAATTTATTTATTTAAATTATTAAATATTATTGTGACCCGACTAGGAATCGAACCCGATACCTCCAAGTCTAAATCCACGGACTTAACCGCTAGACCAAGGAAGCAGACTATCTCTGAATCATTTTAAATGTAGATGAGTTTTCCTTTCTCTGCAGTCAGATTAAACATTAACATGTCAGTGGAATCTGCTAAGCTGCTGGTCTCCTGGTAACAGCTTACTTATTGGACCACTTTGCTGCGTAGTCTTCCACTAGCAGGAGTAGAATCATTTAAAATAATTAAATTAATGACGTTTTATAAATGTATGTATTAGGTATACGTGAATAAAGATACTTTGACTTTGGCGTGCTACGGAAGTGTAATACACTTCCATGCTTCGACAAGAGAAGTAGATGGCGTACAAAACAATATAACAAACATTTCGTATGAAAATAGCAAACAAAGCCCACTCTATCTTATTTGATATCTACATATATTTACTAAAACTCACGATGACTATTGATTTCATAGTTTCGGGGATACCAGCTGCATTCACATTACAATACGTGGAAAACTAACAATGGTATAATGCCTAGATATTTAATCTAGATAGGCGGCAAAGCGGAGACAATCAGTCATTCCGAGAATCATACGCCAACCGGTGTCGGCACGTACGTATGTAGGTAGCGAGTACAGGAACAACTTGTGTAATTACCTTTACCTATAATTTGTAGCTAAGTTTGTATGGTTGTCACTTGCCACATCTACCAAAGCGATGGTATCATGATGACCTGGAGTACCTGGATCCACACCATCAGGACATTTCAAACGTCCAAATATATTAAAATTATACAGCTTTTACGTCATTTTCCACATTTACCAAAGCAAGATTCATATCACGATATTCAGCTCATGAGTACATGGATCCAGAGAGGCATTCAGAGCGACACATTTGAGCTTAAGTTTTTGTCAGTCATAGATTTACAACACCACCGTTTCCGTGCCTCGGAGAACACGTTAAGCCTGGTTCTACTAATACCAACTTGTGGAATTGTTAATAAATTGTTATTAAAAATGGATATCAGAGCCCCGCCAACCCAGCGTTGGCGAGCGCAGATCAAATTATCCAGAAAAAAAAACAGAAGCATATTCGACAGTGGAGGTCTAGGACTATGTGTTCTATTAGGCTTTGACAATGATGAATCCATTTTTTTTTGTCATTGCCGATAAATATTCATCATGATTAGCTGAAGCCGTGTTAAACAGCTAGTTAATTTCAATTATAAATACCTATACCTTATTCATAATAACAAAAAAAAAAAATGTAAACAAGAAACAAAAAATTGCCAATTATCTCGAAATTTTTGAATGGTATTGATTTTGAACTACCAGGAGTCCATAAACCAGAAGAGTATACCTGGAACCGGTCTGTCGTTCAGTTCTGGGTTATTGTATTTTATTTTTTTATTTTTATTTATAGTACTCTCTTTTTTAGACAACTTCTAATAGCTATTTCGATAGAGGCTTTGTATTTTTCTTTTTCCAATATTTTTTGTCTCATAATTATTATTTTTTACTAACGTTTTTTTTTTAAATTTATAATCGATTATTTAATACACAGGAATGTTTTAATTTTGAATTTGACGCTTTGTGTTTTGATTAGAAACTTATTTTATTTTTGACAGCTGTTTGTTTACATAAAATTATTTGTTAATGCGAATATAGAGTAGTCATAGATGTGCGAGTATTTTAAAGTGCATGAAACAATACGCCAACGTACCTATGTATTTTGCGATAAGTGGCGAGTAGAGAGCTTGTTAGCGTCATCATTTCAGAGAATCGACTAGAAATTGGTTTTCCATTTCCTCGGAACTGCGCCAGTGTGGGTGACTGACTGCATAGCGGTTCGTCACCCCACAGAATTAGAACTCAGAATTGTATGACAAATTTTATTTACCAATACTGTACGGGACGGCCGCCTATCAATCACGAACAATTAGTGATAAAAGTTACTAGTGATAAAGATAAGACGATAATAAAAGTGGTGGTCGTAGCCCGGACATAGCTATGTGATAGCTTAGGAATTTGCGTTGGTCGTAACCAGGAAATAATAATAATTGTGTATTAATCGTGTATTTTCTTAGTGTATTTTTACGTGTGTTTATTTGACGATTACTGTGTATTTTTACTTGTGTTTATTTGATGACTACTGTGTGTTTTTTATTTGTGTGTGATAATAAAGAATAACCTTTTGACCCTAGCCTGGCCGAGAGACGGTGTGATGACGTCATCTCGGTCAAGCCTAGCTTATTATCGCCGTACCTAAAGGGTGCGCTATGTTTGCGACAATGTGTTGTAGTCCTTATCGCCGTACCCAAGGGAAGCGCTTTGTTCGCGGTAATATGTTTGGTCTTTACCGCCGCACCCAAGGGATGCGTTTTGTTCGCGATAACGTTTGGTCTATGTCGCCGTACCTGGAAGGTACGCTTTGTTCGCGATAACAATATTAATCTTATTTGTGATAATAAAACGAGATGTTTTATTGTAGGGTATCCAGGTTGGCCACGAGAGAGTCTCGAGTGTATTCTTGGCCAGCCTGGAATATTGTAAATTCAGGTCGCTAGGTAGCTCTGCGAGTGCCTAGGCTGCCTAGAATGGGTATTGGTATCCTGGACGGAACCTGGACTGGTCCCGAGAGGATCTCGGACTTGTTATGGCCAGTCTAGGAAAGTCGATCGCGGCTGCTGCCTAGGTATCCTAGTGAGGACCTAGGTAGCCTGGAAGCCGTCCAGGTGCCTCAGTGTGTACCTGGGCTGATCTGGAGAGGGTCTAGGACGTATTCCAGGTCAGCCCAGCTTAAAATGATTGTGTAAGTCCCCCTGCTCAGATGCAGACATTGTGTTAGGGACTTTTATGATAAATAAAGTATTTCGAGGGTTGTCTTATTGCTCACTTGATCTCAGCAGGAAATTTTGGTGCTCGCTCCATCGACTTTACATCTCGGTCGGAGCGGGCATTCTGTCCCCTATTGGTTATAATGTAAACAATCTAATAGGACTATTCTAATAGGGGGCGGGGCTTACCGTGTTGGCAAAGGAAGCCGACAAACACGTGTAAGCTCAAAATCGAGGTCAAGTGAGTATTATAAAAGACAGACGGGCTTGCGGTTCCGACATTCCGATTTCGCCGAGCCAACAAGAAGAACTGCAAGCCCGAGGACACCTGAGAAGACCTTCCTGAAGCATGGAGTTTTATTCCGCCTGAAGCCATCCGGGATCTTACCAACGAACCCCCCTGTCTACCCCGCATGATGTCGTTACACCGGTCGTGAGGATACGTCACCTACTAACATCGAGGGAAGCCAATATACAGTCCACTACTAAACCTCGCGATCCGGCACATCGTTTGGTCCTTCGGAGCCGGATCCGGTACATCGTTTGGACCTTCGGAACCGGATCAAGACTAGAGGACGGCTTCAGGGGAATCGTCGGAACACTCCATCTTCAGGAAGGAAGATAGAAGAACAGGAAGAGGATGCCAGTTACGCGGTCGCTCACGGGGAAGACAGTGCCGGCCGAAGAACCCTCCGCCCAGTCAACTGCGGAGGCTGCCTTCGGATCCGGGCCCCGGACATCGGAATCAACGCCATCGACATCGGGTGAATCCCGAGTGACGGACCCCGCCTGGTCCCATGGGTCGACCGAGGCGTCTATATCGGGTACGCTGAGGACGTCGACCATGGGGACCATCGTGGGGGTCCCTTCAAAGCGAGCTTCCCGTGCGTCTTCGCGCGCCTCCGTCGTGTCTGTGAAGACTACGCGCGCCCAAGACCGGGAAGCCAAATTAAGAAGAGAACTTCAGATAATGAAGAAAGAAGCGGAACTCGAAGATTTCTTAAGCAAGCAACGTAGGAGGATCGACAGCGGAAGCTCCAGCGACGAGACATCTGTGAACGTGGAAGAATGGGTAGACCGGAGTCTACAGCATTCAGCGAGGACCACGCAGCCACATCCCGAGGAGCCACTGCCGATCCACGAGTCCGTCGGTCTCTGTCCTGCCCGCTCCGCGCGGATCGCCGAAGCGGGCCCTGCTCCTGGACCGAGAGCCGCCACGTCCCTGGAGAGGGGCCCTCATCTGGAGAGGTTTTCCAGCGCGGTGCCCAGGGAGCACCGCATCGCTTCTCAGCTAGGAGAAGCCTCCACGTCCCTGGAGAGGGGCCCTCATCTGGAGAGGTTTTCCAGCGCGATGCCCAGGGAGCATCGCATCGCTTCTCAGCCAGGAGAAGCCTCCACGCCCCTGGAGAGGGGCCCTCATCTGGAGAGGTTTTCCAGCGCGGTGCCCAGGGAGCACCGCATCGCTTCTCAGCCAGGAGAAGCCTCCACGTCCTTGGAGAGGGACCCTCATCTGGAGAGGTTTTCCAGCGCGATGCCCAGGGAGCATCGCATCGCTTCTCAGCCAGGAGAAGCTTCCACGTCCCTGGAGAGGGACCCTCATCTGGAGAGGTTTTCCAGTGCGGCGCCCAGGGAGCACCGCATCGCTTCTCAGCCAGGAGAAGCTTCCACGTCCCTGGAGAGGGGCCCTCATCTGGAAAGGTATTCCAGCGCATTCCCAGGTGAGCAATGCAACCGAACTCTGCCGACGGCCCCTCCCCAGGGAAGGGTCTCCTTCGGACAGCAGGGTTCCCAGGCCATCCAATGGCTCCCAGAAGACAACCAGCCGGAGCGGAAGGGGCAATTTGAGCAAGGTAGGCAGCGGCCATGGCACCAGATGCCGTTCTCCAGGATTCCAGAACTCCCGCAGTTCAGCGGCAACCCTCTGGAATGGATGGTGTTCGTGACATCATACCGGGACACCGCACCATACTTCTCGAACATGGAGAACGTGTCACGGCTTAGAAGCAGCCTCACAGGACGAGCACGGGAAGACTCAGAAGCGCTCCTGTACTCCAACTGCTCAGCGGACAAGATCATCGAGGGACTCGAGACCAGCTTTGCCCGACCGAAGTTAGTCGGCCGTGTGTACGAGATGAAGCTACTCGACCTCCCGAACATCTCTGACAAACCGCGGGACATCGTCCAGTTTTCAAGCCGCCTCAACAACATCATCGCGGCGGCGACGGCGCTCAAATGCTTAAGGTACCTACACCACCCGAGGCTGACAGATCAGGTACTTTCGAAACTATCCACAACGCAGTTTCACCGATGGACACAGTTCTACCTGATCTCCAGAGCTCCCGAGAATGTGAGCCTGGTTGCAGCATTTATGAAGCGAGAAGCCGCAGTATACGCCGAGACGATGCCCATCGATGAGGCGCTCGTAGGTCTACAAATGGGAGGTAAGAATATTGGCTGGCCCGACAATAGAAGAGTCGATGCAAGACACGAAGAGAAGAGATTTCAGAAACCTTCGCTCAAGAGGGCTCAAAGAGCGAACACCGCGGTCGCGATAGTGGAGGAGCCGCAGGATGCTACACCGCCCCCAAAGAAGAGGAACTGCTGCCTGTGCAGACAGGGGCACGAGCTGGCGTCGTGCCAACAGTTCAGGAAAATGGGGACTGAGGAGCGGTGGGCTACGGCAACAGCGAAACGGGTATGTTTTCGCTGCCTCAACCCCTACCATCGATACCATCGATGTGAACGGCAGTCGTGCGGAATCAACGACTGCCGCGAGAGTCATCATAAGCTGCTACACCGAGAAGAGGCCGCCTCGAGAACAGACACGGTGGCCTCAGTCTGGAGCCTATGCCGATCCCAGGTATTTTTGAAGATAGTGCCACTCACTGTCTCGGGACCGGCGGGAGAGGTGCGGACTGCAGCATTGTTGGACGATGGCTCTACTGTGACACTCATCGATGAAGAGCTCGCCCGGGAGATTGGAGCTAGTGGGCCCGAGGAGCCCCTAGCCATTGAGGGCATAGCCACGCAGAGCAGGCTATCCAGTACATCCCGGCGAGTTAGAGTGCGACTCGATGGAAGGACGGGGTCGACCACGGCTACAGCGAGGACAATGAGCAACCTGGACCTGTCCCCGCAGGTGGTAGCGGGCAGGGACATCGAAGAGTGCGGACACCTTAGTGACATCAGGGATCAACTAGTGTACGAGAAGACCAAGCCGAGACTGCTGATCGGCCAAGATAATTGGCAACTTCTCCTAGCGTCACAGGTACGTCGTGGGAAGCGTTCCCAACCGGTCGCTTCTCTCACCGAGTTGGGTTGGGTACTGCACGGCGCCCACACGCGCACTCTGGGACAAAGGGTCCACTATAACCACCACGCGAGAGCTGATGGTGAGATGCACGAAGAGAGGGCCATGAAGACCCTTGAGGAAGGTGCCATCCGCGGAGAAGACGGACACCACAGACTGGGTCATGGACCGGAGTTTCTCAAACAAGAGAGATCGACGTGGCCTTCGGAGAACATAATGGAAATCGTTGACACCGGTGAGGAAAGAGTGAACACCGTATCGAAAAAAGAAACGTCGACATGCCTACCGGATAGTGCGCGATTTTCCAGTTGGTTGCGACTTCTCCGAGCAACCGCGAGAGTGCTACAATTCGTCGGACTGTGTAGACGCCAAAAAGTGATAACACACCATAAGCGAAACCGCCGTAATGATACGGATAAAAATTGGCCGTCTAAAACGAATAACTCTGCGCGTATAGTGAAAAAAGAAACTCCGCAAGATAAGTATAAATTAATTGACATTGAATACTTAGAGAGAGCTGAGTTCCTGCTGCTGAGGGATAGCCAGGAGAAGACCTTCACCATGGAGCTGAAGGACTTGGCAGCAGGACGGGACATTCTGAAGACCAGCAGGCTGCATCCACTGGCGGTGGTGATCGTCGACGGGCTCATCAGACTTCGGCCGAGGATAGGGGCTGTAACCGAGGTGCCCCCCGAAATGAAGAGTCCACCAGTTCTCGACGGTCGGGATCACGTCGCTCGTCTCATCATCGAGCGCGTCCATCGGGATCTACACCACGCCAGCACCGAAGCGGTCATCAATGAGTGCAGACAACGCTACTGGATTCTGCATCTCCGGCCGACTGCTCGGTCTATCATTAGCAGGTGTCTACTCTGCAGGATCAGGAGGACGAAGCCGCCGACGCCGCCCACGGGAGATCATCCCGAATGTCGCCTGGGCCACCACCGTCGACCCTTCACCTTCTGCGGAGTGGACTACTTTGGTCCAATCAGCGTGACTTTTGGGAGAGGGACCCAGAAGTACGTCGCCTCTTTACCTGCCTTACCACTAGGGCGGTCCATCTGGAGCTCGCGGGTTCGCTGAGCACGGACTCCGCCGTGATGGCCTTGCGGCGCATGGTTGCGCGCCGAGGCTGCCCGACCGAGATGTGGTCGGACAACGGGACAAATCTCCGGGGCGCCGAGAAGGAGCTGAGGGACGCTGCGGAGAAGGCCACACAGCGAGAGGCCCCCAGGTGCCCCATTCATGGGCGGCGCCTGGGAACGTTTGGTGAGGTCGGTGAAGACGGCCCTTGCCACTACACTACACGAGCGGCATCCATCGGAGGAGGTGCTGACTACTCTGCTGGCCGAGGCGGAGTACACCGTTAACAGCCGCCCCCTCACGCACGTATCTGTGAACTCAGAAGACGAGGAGTCGCTGACTCCGAACCACTTCCTACTGAGTGGACCGGCCCGCGTACCTCTGCCAGGGAGGTTTGACGACGGCGAGCTCATCGGCCGTGCCAGCTGGCGCACCGCCCAGCGACTTGCCGACCACTTCTGGAAGAGATGGGTCCGGGAGTACCTGCCCGAGCTGCAACACCGGCGGGAGCCCCACGGAAAAGGGGTTCCAATCCAGCTGCGAGACGTCGTCCTGATAGCGGACGGCAACCTTCCCCGCAACTCGTGGCCGCGTGGGATCGTGGAGAGGTGTTTCCCGGGAGCTGACGGCATCGTGCGAGCCGTCGACGTGAAAACGGCGGGAGGACTCCTGCGGCGACCGACGAAGAAACTCGTCATCATTGCAAGCGCGGAGCCGGCCGACCCTTCCAGCAGTTAACACATCGGCCCTCCAGGACGGACGGCGATGTGCGGCGGGAGGATGTACGGGACGGCCGCCTATCAATCACGAACAATTAGTGATAAAAGTTACTAGTGATAAAGATAAGACGATAATAAAAGTGGTGGTCGTAGCCCGGACATAGCTATGTGATAGCTTAGGAATTTGCGTTGGTCGTAACCAGGAAATAATAATAATTGTGTATTAATCGTGTATTTTCTTAGTGTATTTTTACGTGTGTTTATTTGACGATTACTGTGTATTTTTACTTGTGTTTATTTGATGACTACTGTGTGTTTTTTATTTGTGTGTGATAATAAAGAATAACCTTTTGACCCTAGCCTGGCCGAGAGACGGTGTGATGACGTCATCTCGGTCAAGCCTAGCTTATTATCGCCGTACCTAAACGGTGCGCTATGTTTGCGACAATGTGTTGTAGTCCTTATCGCCGTACCCAAGGGAAGCGCTTTGTTCGCGGTAATATGTTTGGTCTTTACCGCCGCACCCAAGGGATGCGTTTTGTTCGCGATAACGTTTGGTCTATGTCGCCGTACCTGGAAGGTACGCTTTGTTCGCGATAACAATATTAATCTTATTTGTGATAATAAAACGAGATGTTTTATTGTAGGGTATCCAGGTTGGCCACGAGAGAGTCTCGAGTGTATTCTTGGCCAGCCTGGAATATTGTAAATTCAGGTCGCTAGGTAGCTCTGCGAGTGCCTAGGCTGCCTAGAATGGGTATTGGTATCCTGGACGGAACCTGGACTGGTCCCGAGAGGATCTCGGACTTGTTATGGCCAGTCTAGGAAAGTCGATCGCGGCTGCTGCCTAGGTATCCTAGTGAGGACCTAGGTAGCCTGGAAGCCGTCCAGGTGCCTCAGTGTGTACCTGGGCTGATCTGGAGAGGGTCTAGGACGTATTCCAGGTCAGCCCAGCTTAAAATGATTGTGTAAGTCCCCCTGCTCAGATGCAGACATTGTGTTAGGGACTTTTATGATAAATAAAGTATTTCGAGGGTTGTCTTATTGCTCACTTGATCTCAGCAGGAAATTTTGGTGCTCGCTCCATCGACTTTACATCTCGGTCGGAGCGGGCATTCTGTCCCCTATTGGTTATAATGTAAACAATCTAATAGGACTATTCTAATAGGGGGCGGGGCTTACCGTGTTGGCAAAGGAAGCCGACAAACACGTGTAAGCTCAAAATCGAGGTCAAGTGAGTATTATAAAAGACAGACGGGCTTGCGGTTCCGACATTCCGATTTCGCCGAGCCAACAAGAAGAACTGCAAGCCCGAGGACACCTGAGAAGACCTTCCTGAAGCATGGAGTTTTATTCCGCCTGAAGCCATCCGGGATCTTACCAACGAACCCCCCTGTCTACCCCGCATGATGTCGTTACACCGGTCGTGAGGATACGTCACCTACTAACATCGAGGGAAGCCAATATACAGTCCACTACTAAACCTCGCGATCCGGCACAAATACAGTTGAGTTTAAATTACAAAAAAAACATTACGACTTATTTACACTTTCATATACCTAATTTTCGACAAAGATAATTAGCAAAAACATAGACGAGAAAGTATCATCACGACCGTTCCCCGGGTGGTCAGAAACCACGCCTATAAATAAACGGATTTACATTTAGCCAACTTTACTATAGCCCAAACATTACAAGTGGCAAGCTCGTCGATGTCTCCAGCGTACCAAACTTGACAAATAACACAAAGTAAATCTTAATATATTTATTCGAAGTTAATTAATATACGAGGGGCGTTCAAAATATTCTCGGTATGTGGATAAAAACAAACAAGTACGAAAAGTTTGATATTTTTATTTTTCAATATACTCCCCCCCTATGTTCATACACTTATAAGATCGATCAATTATTTTTTTTAATCCCTCATAAAAATATTTTTTATCTTTGGTGTAAAAATGCTCCTCCACGGCCGTCTTCAACGCTTCATCGTCAGAAAATTTATTTCCACGCAGATCCTTTTTAAGATTGGGAAACAAAAAGAAGTCGCTTGGGGCTAAGTCCGGACTATAGGGTGGATGAGTAACAGTTTCAAACCCACATTCAACAATAGCTGCCTTGGCAATATGAGCAGTATGGACAGGGGCGTTGTCATGCAGAAGCAGAACACCTTTGGTTAACTTTCCTCGCCTCTTTTCTTTGATCGCATCTCTTAATTGACGTATAACGTTAGCGTAGTACTGCCCTGTGATATTTACACCTTTTTCTTTATAATCGATAAGCAAAACTCCTTCACAATCCCAAAATATTGTGGCCATGACCTTGCCAGCTGACGGGATTACCTTGAACTTCTTGGGATGAGCTGAACCCTTAATGTGCCACTGCATGGACTCCTGTTTGCTCTCTGGGTCATAATGATGAACCCAGGTTTCATCTCCAGTAACTATTTTTTGCAGCACCTCATCGGGATTTTCACCACACAGGTCGATAAAATCTGAACAGCAAGCCACACGCATATCCTTTTGAAGAAGCGTCAGCATTCGCGGAACCCATCTTGCACTTACTTTTGACATATTAAGATGGTCATGTATAATGTCATGTACGGTACCAATAGAGAGATTGGTTACTTGAGCTATAGATTTTACCTTCACTCGGCCGTCTTCCAATATAAGTTTTTCCACTTTATCAATATTTTCTTGTGAGGTAGCCACTACAGGCCGGCCAGGTCTAGGGTCATCTTCAATACTCTCCCTTCCACGCTTAAATTCGCTTGACCATTTTTGAATAGTAGATAAAGAAGGAGCAGACTCACGGTAAACACAATCCATTTCCTCTTTTATGGTTTTTTGATTTTTACCCTGTTTTGTCAAGAATTTTATGACGGATCGGTGCTCTAATTTCGTTAAAATTGTTAATTCGCTCATGGTGTTCATGTTTGTTCGGCAATTGCAGAAAAACAAAAGAACATCTCGGTTCCAATTTTACTTTTTTTTAATGTCAATGGATGAATCTTAGCGGCCAGTAACAAATATATATATAAAAGAGGTTGTAACGTATCAATACCGAGAATATTTTGAACGCCCCTCGTACCTACATTAAATATAAATTAAAAGCTACCCAAATAATAAAAATGTAACGTCACTCGATTTAACGACAAACTAAGTATGGGTGTAGTACTTGAAAAATCTATTAAAATATTGGATTGTGCGAGTGAGAGGTAAACATCTTCTAATAATAATAATAAATTATTTATTGTACAAAACCAAAACAAGTCCAGGTACATAGGCGAGCTTAATGCCGTAAATGCATTTTCTACCAACTAACCTTTGTGAGTGAGATATGTAATAAGCGGGTGCAGCAGAAGAAAAATGATAATTGAAATTATTTATTACTATATAAAATAGACATTAATTACAAACATATAGTACTTATACATAAATAAATGTCCTACATGCGGTGGTGGCTCGGTTGTAAGAACGCGTTCCTTGAATCCTACAAAGGTCGCTTCAAACCCACCCGGCATGTACCAACAGAAATACACTTTTCTTACGTACATTTGTCATAGATTTACAACACCACCGTTCCCGTGCCTCGGATAGCACGTTAAGCCGTCGGTCCCGGTTCCACTAATACCAACTTGTGGAATCGTTAATAAATTGTCCTAAAAAAAATTTACATCACATCCTCGCCAAGCCGTCTGGCCAGCGTGGCGAGTATAGGCCAAATTCTCCAGATATAAGTTCTGGAAGGCCCATCTCCTGCAGTGGAGGGGCTGTAATAATAATAAGTGAGTTATGGCGACTTATTCTGCTTGTGAAATAAGTATGTGTTATGTTTAAATATTTTAAGAGATGGTGCCTTCTACGGGATTATTTTCTGTAACGGTCCAGCGCCGCATTATTTGACTGTACTTTGACTACATTGTATAGTTGCAGCCGTCGCTGTCATCAATATTTTCGTGATTACAATGGGTTCCGAGAAATTTGCACTCGTTGGGTACATCCACACCTGCGCAGGCGACACCCATAACTAACTATAACTATAGCTATTTTACGTAGTTATTCCGACTCGCGACGGTTGTCGGACGACGCAAATTGCAGTCATTACAGTAATGCTAAAATACTTTAGGAAAAATGAAATATCTATGTAGTTTTTGTTCGTGGAAGGCTGTGGTAGGTCGAATAACTAAGTTATTACATAACTAAAATCTTTTACTTAAAAATGCTTAGTAATGTAGCCATATTATATTGAGTATAACTTCTTTCCGAGCTACTCAAATAGGCGCCAGCAAAGTAATGTGGAATTTAATTATTGTCGAGTTTAAGCAACCAGTAATTTCCTTTAAAAATATATACAGTGTAAACTTCATGTAACGTCACTCGATTTAACGACGTTACCAAAAGCGTCGAAATCTTTAGGCTTTGGTTGGTTAAGCTTGTCTTCCAATTCTGATTTCTTCTCTCCATTTACCGACAACTCTCTATAACGCCATAAAATGCACAGTCCCTTCAGTGTTGTTAGATAGAGTTTACACTGTAATTATTTAGTTTTGTTTCCAAAATAGTCAGTTGCTAAAACATTTTTTTACTACAAGGCCCAGTTACACGAAAGTTTCCGTTAAAAAGTCAAATTTTTCGGAGACATTGACAGCTACATTCAAAGGACCATTGGGGATTTTGTATGGTCCCAGTCCTACGCACTAAGTGAAATTTTATTTTCAAGAGTTTTTATTAGACAATGTTTTATAATTTTTCATTTTTATAATTAGCTTAAAATCGGCTGTACCATCCTTATCTCGAAACAGTTCAGGCCATTTTCGACCCCCCTATAACTTTGTTATCGATAAATCTATAAGCCTGAATTTACAGTGACCAAGCAAGCACTGTATAAACACGGTATTTTTAAAATTTCATTCAATTTGAACCACTAGTTTGAGAATTATAACTAGTCAACGTTTCTTAATTTTATCACTCACTTTCTCACTGACTGACCGATCATCAAAACTCTAAGGCACTTCTAGCAGACATAGAAGCTTCAAATTTGGAATACAATTACTGTTTAGTGTATAAAACAAGGAAAAACAACAAAAAAATGCAAAATCTGTCCAGTTTTCTAAATACACCAACTGCATAAATAACTTTGTAATCCCATATAATTTAATTATAAAAGAGAATGCCCAAAACCAGGCCCCAACTTTCTTCGAGCGTGCCTCAACAAAATATAATGCAATAATCATATCTTTTTATTGTGTTTTTTTTTTAAATTTAATTTCAACATCTTATTTACCCCAGCATTAAAATAAAATTTAATTAAATAGTCAATTGGTTAAGATTTATGTATGAAATAGTTACAAAACACTGTTTATACGATTAGGTTATTTATTATGATCAGGTATTTTATTATAGATAAAACACTGAATTTCTAATTGGCGGGATAGAAACTATATAATTATTAAGGTAAAAAAAGTGTTTGTCAATTGTTATGCTAGGGTAAAATAAATGAAATTAATTACAGATTATGTAATCGCAATATATTATTTATGAAATAAAAAAGAAATCATGACACGAGAATATTTATTTGGGCCCATTTCTCTAAGAAAAATGGGTCTTCTTATTTTACTATAAGATGTTGTTAGGTTAGCTAATTACGTAATAACTTAAGACAGAAGGTCCCTTAAGTAGGGACAAAATAAATTAACCGACTGAGAATTACATGTATCTTACAACTTTTTACGGTAGAAGAACTGAGCTGCGAGACTTGTTTTTTTAAAATGTTTTTGATGGCATACATCTTAAATGTGACTTTTTTAATACATTAAATATCAGACTCTCTCTACTACTCGGACTACTCGGAATTCTCTTTGTTAAGAGCCCGAGCCAAGAAACAGATCACACAGTGTCACAGATCTTATATAAGTAATGTCGAAAACTCCCTGACCACTAACTCAAAATTCTATTGGCAATATGTGTCCTCCTTAAAATCTACCCCTTCAGGATACCCTAGAATCATGACACTGGGTGATCGCATAGCAGATAGCCCGTCGACCATGAGTCAACTGTTTTCCGAAAACTTTGCTTCCGTGTTTGAGCCTCGCTCTTCTATCGACTATAATAATTTCAACTCAATTCAACCAAAAACGAGTGCTAATCTTATCTGTGATATCCGCATCCACATTGACGACATATACAAAGCTCTGACAGACATTGACACGACAAAGGGACCAGGACCAGACAAAATATCTCCATTTTTTTTTAAATATACCAAACGTTACATAGCCCTTCCACTTTGTCTACTATTTAATACATGCCTTCGCGAGGGAGTATTTCCTGAAGTGTGGAAAATTGGCCATATCTGTCCTATACATAAATCGGGTAGCACGAAGAAGGTGGAGAACTATCGTCCGATCTCCATCCTGTCTACGATTCCCAAACTTATGGAAAAACTGGTGCACGGTTACATTTATCCAGTGGTTGCCAACAATATTACCACTCACCAACATGGGTTTGTGCGGGATAAATCGACAGTGACCAACCTGATGGAGTTCTCTAACTTTATCTTCCAGAATCTGGATAAAAACCAGCAAATTGACGTCATCTATACCGACTTCCGGAAAGCTTTTGACAAGGTCGACCATCTATTATTGTTACAAAAGCTAGCCTTTAATGGCATAAAAGGTAATCTATTAAGATGGTTTATATCCTACCTTACCAACAGGCGTCAATTTGTAATAATTAATGGCTATATGTCCGAACCTACAATTGTTACATCAGGCGTGGTCCAAGGATCCACTTTAGGACCCTTACAATATGTGTTATTTATAAACGACATTACAAGTTGCTTCCATCATTGTAAATTTTTAATGTTTGCAGACGACCTGAAAGTGTACAGCACAATTACATCGAAATTAGACTGTGAGAGGGTGCAACAGGATCTGGACCGACTTGACGACTATTGTCTGACCAATAAAACCTACTTAGCCTACGACAAATGCCAGCAAATCACATTTACCAGGAAACATAATGTAATAAACCATAATTATAATATAGGTATAGGCAATATTCTAAAATCGGTAAACGTAGTACGCGACCTGGGAGTGTACTTTGACAGCAAATTAATTTTTGATAAACACGTAGAGCACATATGTACTAAAGCTTACCAGATGACAGGTTTTGTATTTCGGACGTGTAAAGCTTTTAGAAAGGTATCTACATGTAGGATTCTTTTTTGCACACTCGTACGATCGCAGCTGGAGTATGCGTCCTCTATATGGGACCCATACTACAACGTATACAAAGACAAAATTGAGATGGTGCAGAAGAAATTCCTCAGAGGTCTCCATCGTAGATTCGGATCCGAATACCTATCCTACGAAAAACTGTGCACACACTACAGACTGATGTCGCTTACTGACCGAAGACTTGTGACTGACATGACAGTGTTGCATGGCATTTGTCGTGGTCTATTTAGTTGCCCGACTTTGACTGAAAGTATATGTTACAGTGCCCCCTCGAGGCAGACTCGTTCCAGGGACCTTTTCTATATCACCCGCACACGCACAGTCGCCGGTCTCCGCGCACCAGTACGCCGAATGTGCGAGACGTACAACAGTCAATTATTAGACGTCGATATATTTAGCAATTCTCGCGCCGCATTTAAGGCCAAAATAAAGAAGCTGTTGTTGTCGGTTTAGCTCGCTGGGTGGGGTTTGCTTCGGAGTTCATTGATAGTTCCCTAAATTCGAACACTGCAATTGTATTATCCATTATACCTGGCCAAGGTATATGTAGTACTAACGTATCTAAAAATATAAATGGTGCACTATTGTCCACAGTGGGAAATATTTTGGTGGCGGGTATAATTCTAATAGCTCCTACTGTATTGTTTCTTAATTGTTCTTATACTGCCTGTCTCTGTTCTTTCTCTTCGAATAAATAAATAAATAAATAAATATACTCGTGAACAAGTAAATCTGTAAGGTAACGGTGCCATCGCCAGTCGAAATGTCAGTGACAAAGCTCGGCTCGCCTTACACAATGCCATGTCAGTACCAACACTGATGTATGGAAGCGAGACGTGGATATGTCAGAATACGCATGAAAGTAGGGTTAATGCAGTAGAAATGAGGGTTGCGTCGGATATGCGGCGTCACTTTGGCGGACCGCATACGTAACGTCGAAATACGAAAAATGGTGGGTATAAAAGAAAGCATAGGGACAAAAATAAGGAAAGGCATGATCGGATGAGCGAAGAAAGATTGACGAACCAGATATATAATGCGAAAGTTGTGGGTGAAAGAGGCCCTGGCAGACCGAGACTCACATATCACGATCAAATAAATAAAACACTGGCTGAAGGCCTTGAAAGCTTTCGTAACAAAAGGGCATGTATGAAGAGGTTGATGAATGTCGACGAATCAAAAGAAGTATGTCGTGATCGTGTTTAATGGCGCTCAATTGTCACTGCCTACCCCGCAAGGGATCTGGCGTAAAGATATGTATGTATTAAATATCAGCACAATAAAGTATAATTTCTGAATTTAAAACAAAAATTTGAAGAAAGTTGCCACAGTAAATAAATATTAAACCTACTAGACGCTCCAAATGGTCATTAATAAAAAAAAAACTAAACTCACCATTCTATACTCCTATATCCTTTACCGCAGCAGTGTATGCTCTTGAAGCTGTTCTCTATGGCATATTCAGTCGGGATGGGTTCCTTGGTGAACTGTAGCCAGGAGGTGTTGGAGGCGAAGTTATTGCTGGAGCAGTAACTGGCCCCAAACACTGGACTGGCTGCCAGTGACAACACTATGATGCGCCACATTTTAAATTCAGCTCATATCCCTGGAAAAAAACATTATATTAGTGTCCGATTCTACGAAACAGAATATCGTTTGTGAATTGGCCATTTAACTTATAAAACAAAAATATTATAGGCGCAAATTATAAAATAAGAAATCAATTAACCAGAGTAAAAAAAACTTTAAATAAAGACTAGAAGAAAAAACAAGCCAAGTGTTCCGCCAAAACTTTGAGAACCGCTGAACTACACCTTTGAAATAATTTTACGATTGATACACACATAAAACAAATAATAAATTCTAATGCGACACATAGTGATTTTTTGAGTAACCCATGAGGGACCCATTAAAACCGAGACCGGCTCAAATCTTCTTAAATTCAAATTTATTTATTTTGCAGGTCTTTTCTACAATATCAAAATAAAATGTACAAAAAAAACACAAAAAAAAATGATGTCTCCAGCGTACCAACTCGAAAAATATCACAAATAAATTAAATATTAATTAAATGTATTTATTTACATTACTAAATATTTTTGTGCCCCGACCAGGAATCGAACCCGGTACCTCCGAGTCTAAATCCACGGACTTAACCGCTAGATTATAGAGGCAGTGAAAACATATGTAGGTAAATAATGCTCACTTTAACTGGCAAATGTTATTACAATAGTACTTTTAAACTGCATCCGGTTAAGTCCGTGGATTTAGACTCGGAGGTACCGCGTTCGATTACTGGTCGGGACACAAAAATATTTATTATTATTATGGAAATTAAAATACTTTCAAATCAAATCAATCAAATCAAATCATTTATTTGTTTCAACACAGGTAATCTAGTTACTATATTAACCTAGTTTATAAAAGTGCAGCTGTGTTCTGCCATGAGGCGTACAAATATTGTTTATATATGTATATTGTAAAGATAAAGATATAACTACATTATTACACAACACAAAAAATTTTATTTTATTGCACTTTAACTTAAAAGTATGTACAAAGGCGATCTTAAAGCCATTTCGGATTTTTCTACCAGCTAACCTTTGGGAGAGTGAGACAATAATATGTCGGGTGCAATTTTAACCTTATTTTAAATTTGAATAAACTACATTTTTTTTTTTTTTTTTTTTTTTTTTTTATACTAGCACGACATGTGACCCTGCGCCCACCTGATGGTAAGTGGCGCGCAGAGTCCATGAATGTTAGCAACTGGAATCAGACCCTTATATCCGACATCAGTCCCTAACACTATGCCGGCTTGACTAGATGCCTTTTCACACTTCGCTTGAAGGACTCCAGGTTATAGGAAAGTGGAAACACAGAGGCTGGAAGAGCATTCCACATCTTTATTGTGCGACAGATGTATGAGTCACCAAATTTATAGGTACGCGAAGGGATAGTGACTACGGTATGTGGGTGCATATTCTGACCTGTGCGTGTGGTTCGGTTGCGGAATGGGGAGGAAGGAATTAGGTTATAGAGCTCTTCAGAGCACTCACCATAGTATAGCCGGTAGAACACGCTCAGAGAAGCTACATCTCGGCGAAGCTGCAGGGATTCGAGAGTTCCCGATTTAGTGGCATCGTCCACAATTCGAACAGCTCGCCTTTGTAGGACATTGAGAGCATCTGTGAGGTACTTGGCTGAACCATCCCAAAGGTGTGAACAGTATTCCACGCATGATCTGATCTGTGCTTTGTACAGCAACAGTCTGATTTGAATTGGGTAAATAGTAATAATGTAAATAAATACATTTATTTAAATTATTTGTGATATCTTTTGAGTTTGGTACGCTGGAGACATCGACGAGCTTGTCACTTGTCATGATTGGCCTATAGTAAAATTGGCTAAATGTGAATCGAATTTATAAGCGTGGTTTCTGACCACCCCGAAGGGGAAACAGTCGTGATGATACTATTTTTTTTACTTACGTTTAAAATATAATAAAATTACCTTGCACCAGACTAAACTCAATTATTCACTAATCACAAACACAAGATTCAACTAAATTACGATTATACCTAATTATAAATTTTAACCTATTAACAGTCTATAAAATAAAAACCATTCTGGCTAATGTATAACAAAATTCCTATCGTCAAATATGTATTAATTTAATGCTGTGATTTTGTAAAACCAACAAATAAAATAAAACAGTAGTAAGACCTATGTCGTTTAAACAATGAACGCAAACTGTCACAGTTACAGTAAGAAACCCACATTTAAGTCATATTAACCAGCTAGGAGTCAACTTGGTTTTCCTAGGCAGGTAATAACTAGATCCAGGATTACGTGAAACTAATTAATGGACGGTAATCTTAAACTGGTAATTAAGATACAACAATATATCCTACCATAGACTTATATTTAACTAGCTGTTTGACCCGGCGCGGTTGCAAGTAATATAGAGGCTCAAAGAAATAAAATTAGGTGGTCGTACGGTCAAAAGTCATATTTAGATTTCGACGTTCCTTAATTTCAAGGATCATTTTGCCAAGGTGCTGGTCTTGGTCACTTTGCTGCTTAGTCTTCTACAACAGGAGTAGAATCATTCAAAATCATCATTGTTAATTGTGTTTGGATAGGGTTAGGGTGTTATTGTTAATTTAAGATTTATTTTTTATTTTCCTTTTAGTTTTAGGTCTTATTAGGTTAACTTATTATTATTATTTTTTTATAGTTTTAATGTAGGTATATTAAAAGACGTTATGATTAATGCATGCTGTAATGGTCTGTAATGAAAAGGGCAATAATCATGTGTTAGTTCTAGTAATATTATAAATATGATTGTACCTTTTGTTGACTGTTCCTTGAATAAATAAATAAAATAATTTAAATAATGACGTTTCACAAATGCCTGTAATATGTGTAGTACCTACGTGAATATAGATAGTTTGACTTCATCAAAATTGGTCTAGTAATCTAGGCGTGAAAAACAGACAAACAAAGTTGGGTAACTTGGCATCATAACAGCCTCTAGAATAGTTGTACCTGCACTGTTGAAGATAGGCATTCCAGAATTTTCTGAAGAATTTGGCCTACACTCGGCACGCTGGCCAGACGGGTTGGCGAGGATCTGATGTCAATTTTCAATGGCAATTAACTATTTTACAGGTTGATAATAGTGAAACCGGGACAGACTTAACGTACTCTTCGAGGCACGGGTATTTATTTGTATATAAAAGTGTATTTCTCATTGGTACATGCCGGGTGGGTTTGAACCAACCGAGCCACCAACGCGCCCATGCCTGTAATATGTTTACGTGAATAAAGATAGTTTGACTTCGAATTTGCCAAATTTCATCATAATCGGTCTAGTAATCTAGGCGTGAAAGACAGACAAAGTTAGGTAACTTTGCATTAAAAAAAATATCATTATATGGATAACTATTTAAACGGTAGTATGAAATGCCACGTTCTTTATTTTTAAGTCTATGACAGCTAAGAACAATTGAAACGTATAATAGAAAGCCCCAAGGATTAAGATAATGCTGTATGGATTTTCCAACCTACAATCTTGTTCAATGATGTTCTTGAGAAAAATTACAAATTAATTAAATATGTATAGTCGGGAGACTATAGGAATCGAACCTGGTGGTGTCTAAATGCAAGGACAGTTAGTGGTATGCTGCTATTAGGATCGTGTTGTATCGACTTCAGTCACGTGACTCATTTTTTTTAATTACTACTAAACTGTAAAACTGTAAAAATTAAACTGTAAAAAATATATATTTAATAAATTAATACATAAACAGATAAAGTAAGAACTAATGATAAACAATTTTGATCTTCAGTTTGTCTAAAACTCCACGCACTTATTTATAGTAAAGTTTCTCTTCCGGCGCTTCTAAATAAGCGGATTCACATTTATCCAACTTTACTGCCGGCCAATCATGACAAGTATCAAGCTCGTCGATGTCTCCAGCGTACCAAACTCGAGAAATATCACAAATAAATTAAATATTAAGTAAATGTATTTATTTACATTAATAAATATTTTTGTGTCCCGACCAGGAATCGAACCCGGTGCCCCTGAGTCTAAATCCACGGAATTAACCGCTAGACAACGGATTATGATTATTTATAGTGTGTGATTAAATTTACTAAATACCATGGAATCACCTTCGTCTAGAACGACTGTCCGTTTGTGGTCGATCGAGACGATGGAACCATGAGAACCCACAGCCAAGCGCTTGGCCAAACTAAAAAAAATAACTGACGATAAAATAAATAACTATAATAATATGATAAATAAAACTATTGGGGACATTATTAATTGGCTAAATGCTAACAAATGATAATGGTTGCTCACCAACTTTAAATGGTTATTGGCGTGAGAATCATCGAAATTAGACTATGCGTTTGGTCTCCAGTGTGCCACAAAGGAACGAACATACCTACATACATACATACACTGACACATTACCCTTCTTTGCGTAGCGAAGTCAGGTAAAAAATATATAAAAGAAGTAAAGTTGCTTTTCTCTTTTCTCTTCATGACAGGTCGTTGCGATCATCGCATAATTGCTATTCCCTCTCATCACACTAGTTTTATGTCCGACTCCTTTGCAGTTGTTGCCGCAAATCTGTGGAACAACCTACCCTTAGATATCCGACAGGCGCCAAATAGAACATTGTTTAAAAAGATGGTTTTCACACACTTCTTAAATAGATCCCAACAACTGTAAGTATGTAATATTGTATTTATGTATATATTAAGTAATATAAGTATAGGTTGACCGAGTAAGAATGTCTAGCGGCATAAGGTCCGCCTTTTCTACATAGTGCAAAAAGTTTAAAATAAATAAAGTATCATCATAACCTTCCTTATAAAAAAACAGATTCACATTTAGTCGACTTTACTATAGACCAATCATGACAAGTGGCAATGTCTCGTCGATGTCTCTAGCTTACCAAACTCGGGAAATGTCACAAATACATTAAATATTAATTTAATTTATTTATTAAAATTATTAACTATTATTGTGTCCCGACCAGGAATCGAACCACTCAGTACCTCTAAGTCCTTAAGTCTTAATCCACGGAGGCAGATTAATGGCGACCAAATACATCAATCCAGTGATATTTTTTTTATTTCGACTAAGTAAAATAACAACTAAAATATATATGTAGATTTGTCTACGCTTTGTGGCGATTAACTAAAGTAGCTAACGAAAAACCCGACCTTCAGGTAAACCATCGATATGTTGCGTCAAATATATATAAGGTGAAAACATATATCGCTCTTCTACTATTATCTTCACGTCTATGAATTGAATTGCGTCACCTCATTTCTAAAAACGACGACAATGACTGATTCTAACATGATAATAAAATATTAAAGAAAAGCACAGCGCAAACCAACTTCCGCTACTAATTCCACTTAACTACTGAATTATTAAACAAACGTTTTTCCAGTAATGGCACCCGTTCCTATCATTAGTAAGAAGTCGAGTAACAATACAGTTGCATTGTAATAACAACTACTTATGTAGGTAGGTAATTGCTATACTTATTGCTCGGAATATAGAATTCAGCGAAATAAATGATTAAATATGAACCGTCAAAACACATCGATACAACACCGTAGCCATAATCTCTACGCGTACTCATAAATTTGGAGACTTACATCTGTTGCTCGCTAAAGATGTGGAATGCTCTCCTAGCCATTATTTTTCCCCATTTATACAACCCTATTATATTACTTGAGCCATTTAATAACGGAATTTGTCAATGTAAATCATTTAAATTGGTATTCTCGTATTAGTATTGCCACTACAGACGGCAGCAAAAAACGTTTCATGCGTTCTTTTTAAAAATTGTCTACAGAAATTAATATAGGAAGAAAGAAAGATAATACTTTATTTATCGCAACAGTTAAAATGGTTGCAAAAAATATATATATATGCAAGGAATAAATCTAAATGTAAGCCTATTCTATATACCGAAACATACATACAGGTGGCGATAAACAGGTGGTCAGCTCAGCATATGCTACAGCCGAGGCTGCAGCGCTGATTTTCATCTGATTCCTTATGTTGGGTGAGTCACGGGTCGCAGAGATGTACAAGTACCATTTACTAAATCGGAATCATTTACGAAATAGTTTATAATAAATATTATTACGGATATGAGTACCATCTGCATAGAGTGGTGGCAAGAACGCTGCCTTTATTCCTCCACTGCATTGCAATATTGATTCTTTGAGCGAAGAAAGTTGTCACCGGAGGAGATGACAAGACGTGGTGTTATGTCTTTTAAAACTTTTTAGCGCTTGAACTACGTGGGCCCATCGCCTCGAATCCAAACGGCGTAAATTCGTAACCTGTACTAAGGTTGGTGTATTTGCGCAACTTAAGGTTCTCAACAGAGATCGTACTTCCCGCGCCTGACGACGTCGCCTGGATGTTGGATGGAGTTAATGTGTCTACACACGTCGCACCTCACACCAAAGGCCTGCCAAATTTCCACGTCCCAACAGTGAGTCCGTCGGGTCTTATGCCATCGCTCCGCACAATCCTATAGGGTTCTAAGATTGCGGATGCAGTGACAAGAGCCCTTCGGATGATGTTGAGAACAGCGTGACGAGTAACACCAGCACTTCTAGCACAAGAAAGCCCGTGGTGTCCACTAAATAACAAAAATTTACATCAGATCCTCGCAAACTCGTCTGAATAGCGTGACGAGTGTAGGCCAAATTCTCCAGATATGTGTTTTGGAAGGCCTATCTCCAACAGTGGACACTGAAACACACAGAGAGTCCTCCTCTGTGTTCCAGGGGCTGTAATGATGATCAAAAAAATAACTAATAAAACAAAATACTATGTATTTTTAGTTTACAAGTTAATATTCAATATAGGCTGGAGAGATTGAGAGAAGTGCAACCGCCGGCAGTTACGTGTGGGGCGAGTGATTTTAGCAATTACTGACTAAGTTTGACTAATATTTTGAGACAGGGCAACCCAGTTCTTTTTATTTTTAATATATATAACTATTGTTAACTATAACTGTTAAGCCATGTAATGTTTTATAAGTAAAAAAACTCTATGCTGAGTCTAGATAGCATACGAAAAACCTGGCCCACAATCAACTATGTCTTTTTGGTCACGTGTGTTACTGGACTCGGCAAGAATATCATTAACAGTGTTGCCCAATCTTGGTCTTGCAGTCTTTAGAACAAGACCACCGATATGTTAGGAAGACCAAGACTACTCTAGTCTTGATATTGATCTTGCGCAAGATTCTTGCTTCAAACATTTTTTCCTAACTTTGATTAAAATGTTACTATTTTGTAATGTAATGGGGATTACGTTTTATTAAACTGCTGTGTGCTGTCTGTCTTTTTTAGGGTTTATAGGGAAAAATATCGATCCCTTATAGATGACTCTTGTGTCTGTATGTCCCCATGCAATATCTCCAAAACTACCTACTGTTCCGATGTGGCACTGACGCTTTTTTTGCCGCTAGACATTCTCTGACAGCCAAACCTTTAGAACATTAATAATAAGTAGGTGCAATGATAGATATCAAATGACAATTTATACAGTACACTTTGTACGGTTCTTATTACAATCGCCGTAAGTGGCATTATTTATTAGTAAATAAAGGCGCGGTGGTGGCTCGGTTGTAAGAACGCTATCCCTAAATCCTACAAAAGTCGGTTCAAATGGCAACCTACCAATGAGAAAATTTCTTTTCTTACGTTTTACAACACCACCATTCCTGTGCCTTGCAAAGCACGTTAAGCCTAAACTTTTAGAACCGTTAATAAATTGACATTTAAAAATTGACATCAGATCCTCACCAGCCCGTCTGGCCAGCGTGGCGAGTGTAGGCTAATTTCTCCTTCTAACTTCTCTAATATATGTTCTGAAAGACCCATATCTCCAACAGTAGAGGTCTCGGAAGCTGTGTTCTAGGGGCTGTAATATAATGTAAATAACGCACTGCAAACAAGCGTCTACATTTTTTAATCCATAGTTTTCTATTCTTCATAATTTCTATAACAACTTGCTACTTCTGGACATAGGCTGGCGACGCTCTTGGCTCCATACTCAGTCCACTAGCAATTCTTTAGATTTTCTCTGCTGGAATACATAGGCCCGGTTCTCACGTTAAGTCAACACGGCCTACAAATATCTGTGCGCAATTTGTGCCGCTTACCGCGAGCTCCTCTGATCGCCTTCTGAGAACGCCCGTTGCATCAACTCCGCGCAGTCCGCGGCTTGTGATTAACGCACTAATTGCCAAGATTTGTCGGTACCCGTGTCACGCGTAAAGCCTCCTTCAGCAACAAAGAGCGGGCAAATTTAAAAAAAATATATTGCGTTCAAAAATTAAAAGCAAAAAAATATCCTTTTTTTAAATGTGCATAATATTTAAAATATAAAATATATACAACTACATATTTTATTTACGTAGTGCATTTATGTATTTGTATGTAATTTTATTAATATTTTTTTATTATTATTATTATCAAAATAATATTTTATACACTTGTATTTTCAATCTGTTTAATTTTCAATTGACATATGTGTACCTCATCACTACAGCCTCTAGAACACAGCGTCCTAGACCTCCACTGCTGGAGATGAGCCCTACAGAACTATGTCTGGAGAATTTGGCCTACACTCGCCACGCTGCAGCTGGCCAGACGGCTTGGTGAGGACATAATATCATTTTGTTGTACGACAATTCATTAACGATTCCACAAGTTGGTATTAGCGGAACCGGGACCGACGGCTTAACGTGCTTTCCGAGCCAAGGGCCCGGTGGTGTATAAATGTGGTGGGTAAATCTATGACTGCAGTACGTAAGAAAAGTGTATTTCTCATTGGTACATGCCGGGTGGGTTTGAACCTACCTCTGTAGGATTTAAGGAACGCGTTCTTTCAACCGAGCCACCACCCGCGCTCCTATTGCACCTACCTCATATAAATGTTCTCGTTGTCCCGACGGTCTGACAGGTAGAGAATGTCAAGCGATATTATGTCACGCATGTTCTGTGCAATAAAGTTTTAAATAAATAAATAGTAAAAGAAACATTAGTCTTATCAATAAAATTATCGAAACTACTAATTTTTATTTTATCATTGTTCACAGCACAAGTAGTACCAAAATAACCCAAAATGAATGATGTCATTTAACTCTCTATATAGGGCAGAAGTTGCAGTTATTTTTTGCGGGTTTCCCGCGCTGTGAACTCATGTGGGAGTTCCGATGTGTTTGGGCGCGAATTACTCCATGGAAAAGTATCAAATTCTGCAACACTTTGATTTTGATGATCCCTAATATGGTTATGAACAAATATTATGAATAATAACGTGTTTAGGACTGATATATATTCTGTACAATTTCATTTTAAAAAACAAAAAAAAGTACTTATAGCCGATGAATTCCGCGCCCGCTCATGCTCTTCGATTGTAGGCAAGCGTTAAGTAAGCCACAGCATGCAACTGTCATTAGAGATCTAAGAAAAAACTCTAGTCTTGCTAAATTGCTAATGTCAGTTACCGCGGAGCGAGTGTTCGAAACCTCGTAAGGCAAATGTTAACATGCTCTTTTTTATTTAACTAGGTAAGTACTCTACGTTTCCTCAACGGCTCCTCCACTCAATTATTCCATTCAAATGTCAAACGGAGGGACGCCTTGAAACCTCCTTGAAGAATATATATATATATATATAATTTCAACTTGTATTTATTGTTTTCTTATTCATAATTTTCACACTTCCTTAAAAAGCAAAATGAACCCTAATCTCGACATCTTGACATATTAGTATTTATTATATTTATTTATACAAGTATTATATGGATTGTATTTAGGTATATAAGTATTTTGTAGGTCGAATTTACGTAATATGTATTAATAATAAAAATAATAATACAATTCTTTATTGCACATAATAATAGTATAGATACAACATGAAGAAAGATATAAATAAATACTTATGAGATTAATTATTACATTATATGTGAAATTTAATTATAATAATAATGCAAACAAATACTTATAATAATATAAATTATGCCTATTTTCACTTATAAAATGACAATGCTTCTATACAGCACTATATCTTACCTCCTGCTGCCTCCGTCGTCAATTGTTAAAGTCCGTGGATTTAGACGCGGAGGTACGGGGTTCAATTCTTGGTCGGGACACAAAAAAATATTTAATTGATATTCCTCGAGTTTGATATGTTGGAAATATCGATAAGCTTGCTATTTGTTTTGATGGGTATATAGTAAAGTTGTCCAAATGTGAATCCGCTTCTTTAAAAAGCGTGGTTTCTGATCACCCCGAAAGGGATCCAATCAAAAGTATTGAGTATCAAAGTCAAAATATCTTTATGCACGTAAACCTATTACAGGCATTTGTGACACGTCATTATTTAAAATACTTTCATTTACAGTGATTCTACTGCTGCTAGTGAAATACTAACACCCGTATGCTAAGCAAGATGAAGTGGCCATGGGCCGGACCCATCTGCCGCAGAACCGATGAACGATGGGGCAAACGGGTTCTAGAGTAGAGACCAGGTACGGAAAGACGCAGAGTGGGACGACCCCCCACCAGATGGACAGATAGAAAGAAGGCTGGTGGGGGTTGGATGAGGGTAGCGAAAGATCGCGTTAAGTGGCTCCCCTTGGAGGAGGCCTACATCCAGCAGTGGAGAGATACAGGCTGATGATGATATATTCTAAGTCGTTTCCTCAACGCCTCCTCCACTCAACATTTTCTACTTAAGTTTCTGTAATAGTTACGATTAACGGGTGTTAGGCGAAATTTTCCAAAAAGTAATCTGTTAGCAGAAGTAGCTTAGCAGATCCCAGTGAACTGTTAATGTTTTATCTGACCGAGAAAGTAATCTGCTATATATATGAAGGAAAACTCAGCTATAGCAGATCGCCTCAGATCAGCTATATCGAAATGATACTTTACTATAATCTTAAGACTTTTACTATTATAATTATTATTACTATTATAATTACACTAATATTAACTTGTGCAATATTAAAATATCGTTAATATAATTGTCATTTAAAATTGACATCTAATTCTCGCCAACCCGTCTGGCGTGGCGAGTGTAGACCAAATTCTCCAGATATACATATGTTCTGTAAGGCCCGTCTCACGTTCACCCTATTACACGTTCTAAATATATGTAAATGAAAATATTTTTTGACAGCTGTCAAAGGAACGTTCTTAGATAAATCTAAGTAGGTATACGTCTGACAAACAGACAGCGAAGTGATCCAGGCCCGGATGTAATCGTGCGAAAACGAATAGTCTAACATAACACACATTTAAGCTAGGTGGAATGCCCATGATTTTGACATTTCTGACAGATGTAATCGATCTTAGACGATTCGATTTCGGACGATTGTGCATTCCGCCTCACCACGCTGGGTTGAGGATGGGATAATCTCCCGTTTTCCCCGGCAGGATCGGGGTACTACCCGCCGGTGAATATCGCATCTTAGGTGTAGTATAGTCCTAGTATAACAATGCCCGTGTGGCTAACCAATCTAGTCTCCTAACTATACAAGTACGTATAGATTAAATAAAAATGTATAAATTAATACATATGACAGTGTGGTGTAAATTATATTTCCTTATTTCACTTTCTCAAGGGAAACTATTTCTTATCTATTGCCAAAATTTATAGAAATAATCTCGCAATATTTGTTACTTTCCAAGAATTTGTAGTAACCCAAAAATAATTCTATTTAGTACCTAAATACTTACCTGTTTCATGAATACCAAGAAATGCTATCAGTAGGTTGGTAAACATATTAAATTAGTTGGTACCAAATTGTAAGTGAGTTTAATGCTCCCTCTCGCTCGCCAATAAACATTTTTAAAGATTATCCAAGTCTGTGTGTACTTTAAGAGAAAGTTAGTCTATGCACTTTTTAGGAAATAAAATTACATACAGGGGACATATTTCCACTTCCATATACCTAATTTTAGACAGAAAAAAACAGCAAATACATTTATAACGATTTTACCAAAATAAATCTATGAATCTTTTTACTTTTTAAATCTATGAAAGAAGGAAGAAATTTCTAAGCATTTCATGGATTCACCTAGAATGTAAGTATTGGAGTCCATCGTATGTGGGCAAGAGATGAGAAGAATGGTGTCTCGGGATTGTGACCGACAATAGCCTGGATTCAAAAGGAAGCCTCCTTTTTTACTTTTTTGCGCTATAATCTTTAAAAATGCTTTATCTTAACTGGTTTTAATAGTTTTTTATAAATCAGCGGAATTTAACGCGAATGTTAAAAATAAAATACTTCTTTCATTTTCCTTATGAGTGGTGGGGGCTCAGTTGTAAGAATGATTTCCTTAAATAAAAACTCAAATAGGTTGGTTTAAACCCAGGCATGTACCAATGAGAAATACACTTTTGCTACGTACATTTGTCATTTATTTACGACCCCAACATTTCCATGTCTCGGAGAGCATGTTAAGCCTCACCCGGTTCCACTTATACCAACTTGTGGAATCATTAATAAATTGTCATTAAAAAAGTGACATGAGAATCCCGCAATTTGCAATGTTATGTTATTGTTATTACTTATATATTTTAGTTTTTAAGTTATATCTATAAAGAGTTGAAAGACAAAATTTCTAAGCATTACATAGATTCACTGTGTATCGGAAAGAAAGATGAAAAGAATGGTGGCTCATGCTTGCAACCAACATTAGGCTGGTTTACAAAGGAGGCCACCTTTTTTATTTTATTGCGCAACAAGATACTCTCCATCTACTATTCTGCTCCTATTTGCCTCTAAGCCAAATATGGTATTATTCCATTAATGCCGTCTTGGAAGCACATTTCATAAATGTATTGACGGCAGAATTCTTTCAATAACTGGTGCAAAGATTTTGCTGGAATTCCTCTTGCACCAACTTTACGCAGTGGAAGTTGGTACAAGAGGTAGGTATTTCAGTAAAATCTTTGCAACAGTACAAATAGATTTATGGGACAAGCTTCATACAGTATTTGGTTAGGTCAGGAGAGGAGCAGAATGGTGGATGGTGAGTGCAATAAAAAAGGAGACACTTTTTAAAACTACCCATAATCGGTCGCAAGCCTGAAGCACTATTCTTCTCCTCACTTCCCTACAAACGATGGACCCGGCGACCGCAGGGTGAATCCATGGATTCAAGAAACATGAGTTGCTATGAAATTTTATCTTTATAAAAGGTTAAAATTTCCGAAACTTGACTGTTCCTGTAAGTTGAAGATACGTATGTAGGTAAGAACGTGAATTTTTTTTAAAGAACTTACCAACTTGTAGAAAGTAATCCAAAGTCTTTCAGACACCGTCAGTTTCCGAAATATCCTCACTAAATATTAAATCACAACACTTAAGTTAATTGTTAATAATGTTGATTCAAAATATATCACATAAACATTCTCTTTTTAATAACTACGTCTTCCCGGCACAATTTAAATTCAAACAAACAACATACCACGGCAACGCGATTTCCACAACTGACACTTGAGTTTTAACAACTGACAGACGCGACGGAAACTGACAAATGAATCATGATTGACGTGATCGAATGAATGAAATGTAAACTAAAGAACGAAGTGATTGTTGTCGTTTAATAATGATACCAGATTTTAAATAATTAATATATATTTATTTTTATTTATACCTAATTTTTCTTTTTCGTTTTAGCAGGTGATTTTTTTACGTTTTTCATAAAACGAAAAGCGCCAAACCCTCGTCGAACCATTACACCACGCCACCATGCTTGTATTTTCGTAGCTGACAACTGAGCCCGCACTTCTCGTGCTTTTCTTGCAGCTCGTTCGCTTTTAAAGGTTAACCAAGCTCTCATTTCTCCTTCATGTAAATTATACTGTAAAAATATTTTAGATTAGAAAATATTATAATATTATGAATTCTAACATTTTGAATCACGAATACGTAGATAAATCGAAATTATTTACTGCAAGGAAAGATAATATTAATATCAGGATTATTGTTACTCACAAGTTTTTGCATTTCCTCTCTACGAGCTGTTGTAACTTGTAATTGATTTCTTTTTTCCGCTAGCTTTTTATTAATATTAATGATATCGGCCGCATATTTATATTTCCAATGACTTACACTATTTTCGAGTTCCTGTTAAAAACAAACGACTTGTTGCTTCAGGTGACATTATTTGAATACAATATAAAGAGAAAAATGCTTCACATAATTGATGTGAAAAGTAAAAACATTGTCCTAAAGTACTTGGAGCCATATTAATTCACATATCTAGTCACTCGTGTTTTAATGTTGTTATGAAATATGTATTGTTTAGACGTATAATCTGTTATGTACATTTTCATGAAAATAAATAAATAAATAATTACTGGTTAAATTTACTAATTAAAAGCTATTATAAAAATTCTACCTTTGCTTGAACTTCGAAAGCTTTTGATAATTCTTTATGTATTCGTTGTTCATGTTGCAAGTTTGGTACGTGCTTTAAAGGACTTGATTTTAATTGAAAACAATTATTTCTTCTATCTAGCCATTTATCACTGTAAACCAAAAGCGCTCCAGCATTCATTACAGAATCCTACAACATAATTATACAATAATCTTAGCAAAAATGTGACATCAGTTATGAAAACACATTTGTAATAGAAACCAACCTCCAAAAGGTCCCTTAAAATAGCAATATTTTCATCAGCTATATGCAGAGCGATTTTATAATGGGCTCGTTTTTCTGCGACTTCACTAATAATAAGTTCATGATTGCTAAAAAAAAATCACTTTCATTAATATCTTCAATCATCATTTTTTTAACATAATCCTGAGGAACTTAAACTCCAACAAAATTGAGCAGTTATCACAGTCCTTTCTACGACTTTTATTACATCTTAGTTCGTCAATTTATGTCAAAACTGCAACAAAAACAGGACTTTTTTCACGATCTGTTTTACTTACTTTATAAGATCAACGTGACAAAATTTTAGTACACTTTCTATATTTAGTTTTGTTGAAAGCGTGTTGACAGCGCCTATTAGTGATTTCCATTTATTAAAACATATTAATTCAACAATTGTTTTTTGACTTATTTCCAAAACCAGCAATCTGAAAAACATGTTAAAAATAAAATATAACGGCCTATGACGTTAATTATTATATAACTTGTGATTAAGATTTTATTATCACTATCAGACACATTTATAGTTCCATCAACATATTGCTAAGTCAATATAAACCAATTACCTAGTATAGTATACGTAATAAGAATGACCTTTACCAATCAGGTAGGTAACCAAATAGAATCTATTTATTTAAATAAAAATAAAATTTATTAATTGAACTAACGGCCTCCTTAGGCCGTTTAAGCCTACTACAGAGTGACTATGAATATGTATAGGTATATAGAACACCAGAGCTCAGTACAGGTGCTATGTTCGACTTGAAAGCATATAAAACAAAGATTGCTTTTTTAACCGAATTTTGTAATAAATTTGACAACATTGACAAACGTTTGACAAACCAAGTCGAACGACATTCAAGTGAAAAAAAAGCGCTTAATACAGTAATAAGTCGAATACAGTAGCTCTATTCTGTTTCTTAACCGCAAACGTTATATAGTGGAATCTGTTAACTATATATATATCACGCTATTAAAGTTGGCATTTGCACGGCCGCTGTCAAGCGCTTATAGAGTTAGGAATTGAATAATATTTTGTAATTATTGCGCAATCTCTGACGTAAATAACGAAATCCACTACGACTCATGAACAGAATAGAATAATCATTTCCGACTCGTATTTTTTATTGGCAACATTTATTTAAAAATCATTCGTTCACTTGTCTGATAAAATTCCTAGTGTTGGCGGGAAGCGGGAAAGTATATTATATTGTTCTATAATATATGTATCCTCGTCACCGGTGTCTGGCCAGGCGCGGCATGGCGAGTGTAGGCCAAATTCTCTAAATATAGGTTATGAAATGCCAATCTCCTACAGTGGAGGTCTAGGATATAAGCATATATATATTAGTTATGCGTATTCTGAAGTTAATTAAACTAAAATCTTTCAACAAATAAATAGCATCAAAATTACCTGTCTTGGAAAAGTTTTTTTGGATGTAAGTCGTAACTGGCGCCATCTAGTAGCGTACGTTGGACATAACGAAGTTTACTGCAGCCATCTGAAACGTGACGTCGTAGTTCACAGTATGGACACAAGATGGCGGCCCTAGTTTATATTATTTTTCTGTATTTTTTAATGTTTTGTAGGTATGTATAGTTAACGATTTTTTGAATTAATTTTTTGTTTTTATTATATAAGGTTTAGACATGAGGCCTACACAAAAAAATGTAGTGAAAACGAATTGTATACAATGTTCGTATATCGCCAACCCGTCTGGCTAGCGTAGCGAGTGTAGGGTAAAATTCTCCTTCTTCTTGCCCATCTCCAACAATGGAGGTCTAGGATAAGCTCTAGGGGTTGTGATGATAATAATTAATGTAATAAATAAATATCGAGTACTGCGGGTCTCAGGAGGATAAAACAGTTACCGACGAATAAAAATGAATAGGACCTACCAAGAATTTTCATCTGCAAGACACTGGCCTCCATTGCCACTGCCAAAAAGACGTTATCCCTGAAAAGCAAAGCGGAGGTCTAGACAGACAGGGTCGACTCAGGCCAGGATGATAATTGTCCTGTTTTCTTTGGCAGGATCTCAATCAAAGTGAGGATTGGTGAAAAGAATCTATGCTAGTTTTATAAACAAGTTTGTTTTTACTTTAATTCGAGTTTTGTAAACCCTGGCTTAGTAATTTTAATATTATCCAAAAGCAACTTAATCTTTAATTTAATTAAAGTAAGGATTCGGGTGAATCTATGCGATTATTATAAAATTTAGTTTGTATCATTGATAAATAAGCACACATCGCGTGATAAGAGCAACTGACGGCCGACATCAGTAGGTACCTACCATTATGCCGGCCTATCAAGATGCTTTCACACTTCTCTTGAAGGACTCCTGGTTATAGAATTGGGGAAACACACTGACTGGGAGAGCATTCCACATCTTCAGCGGGCGACAGATGTAAGCCTTCAGAGGTTGTGGAGTTCTTTCGTGGAGTTAAGTCCGTGGATTTAGACTCGAAGATTCCTGGTCGGGACACAATAATTGATTTAATTTATTTGTCATATTTTTCGAGTTTGCTACGCTAATGACTTGCCACTTATCTATAGTAAAGTTAGCTAAATATGAATCCACGTGTGTTTTTTTTTTGTGTTTATGAGGTCCATAAATGTTAGCAATTGCAATCAGACACTCATGACTGACATCAGTCCCTAACACTATACCGGCGTGACTGGGCATAACGGCAACTTGAGTCTGATCCCGAAACTTGTGGATACTTCCCCTGGGCAAATTTCCACCATCAGTCCGCCTACCTACGAAGCAGGATCCGAGGATCCGCGTTTAGAGGTGCGAGATCTCGCAGACCAATAAACTTATTCCCGTCTTCCGCGGGATTGTGGGATTGAGGGTTGATTTATATCACTCTATTTTACATCTTGTAAACTGGCTTATGTAAATTTTATAATTTCCCCCACCTGAACTTTGACTCAATTGAAATGAGGAAGAGTGAATAGCTTTACCGGGTGAATCGGGAACTAATATCCGGTCTCCGTCAAAGGTACCTAACTCGCACAAAGGGAGCTGGGGAACATTTAATAGGATGTTAGCTTTACCTTGTACTCATATAATAAACTTTCTACATCAAGTCACCAAAATTAATGAAATAATAAATGGGTAGATATTTAAACAGTTAACAAAGTGTATTTGTGCTATTGGAGGTCTAAAGTGGACTGACTCTTGTCGTCCTTTATTTAAAAATATATGATACTCACCTTACCATGTGTATACATCTTTGAGGCATGTAAATTTGTCAAGTCAAATATTGAGCTGTATCAACAAAGTAATAATAATGGCAAACTTTCCATCACATACACATCCTTAGTAATGCCTATACCTAAATTAGAAATCTTTAGACGAAACGAAACTCCTATATGAGCGCTAAAATATATAATTGTTTGCCAAAGGTATAGACAGAGATGCCTTATAAAAGATTCTGTACAGTACTGCATGCGTGGCTAGTTCAGGAATGTTTCTATACTTTGGAGGAATACTATGTGTATTTTAAGCAACACAAAGGTTTTTGTGAAGTAAAGTTACTAAAGAAGCAACGCTGAGTTTTTAGTAACTTTACTTCTTTTTTTTTTTTTTTTTTTTTTTTTTTTTTTTTTTTTTTTATATTGGACTCGACATGTGACATCGCGCCCACCTGATGGTAAGCAGTACGCGAGGTCCAAGAATGGGAGCAACTGACGCCGGTCACTATGACCGACATCAGTCTCTACCACTATGCCGGCCTAACAAGATGCTTTTTCACACTTCGCTTGAAGGACTCCAGGTTATAAGAGTGGGGAAATACACTGGCTGGGAGAGCATTCCACATCTTCAGCGTGCGACAGATGTAAGAGTCTCCAAATTTATGAGTACGCGTAGGGATAGTGGGTAAGGTATGTGGATGCATATTTTGGCCTGTGCGTGTAGTTCGGTTGCGGAATAGAGAAGAAGGGATAAGGTTATGGAGCTCCTCAGAACACTCGCCGTGGTATAGCTTGTAGAACACGCTCAGAGAGGCAACGTCACGGCGAAGCTGCAGTGATTCGAGAGTTTTAGAGACTGTGGTGTCGTCCACTATCCGAATTGCCCGCCTCTGCAGGACATTGAGAGCATCTGTAAGATACTTAGCGGAGCCATCCCAGAGGTGAGAACAGTATTCCACGCATGACCTTATCTGAGCTTTATACAGCATAAGTCTTAGAGCAGGCGGGAAAAACCGCTTCACCTTGTTCAGTATCCCAAGTTTTTTCGACGCTGTTTTGGTAATGCTCTCAATGTAGTTTCTGTGGTTTAGATCTGAGCGTATTTCGACTCCGAGTATGTTAAAGCTGGGTTGAAGTTCCAGCACGGTGTTCTGAAGAGTAGGAATAGGAGAGTAGGGAGACTTCTTGACCGTCAACGCGCATGCCTGAGTCTTACTGGCATTAAACTGGACTAGGTTTTGGGCACCCCACGCAGAAATTTTGCGAAGGGTGCCGTCCAGTTCCGTCGTCAGGGAACGGCGCAACTCCTCTACTTTGGCGGCTCCCACAGCTCGTGGACTAAGGTATCGCCCATGAACCGTGCTGTCATCTGCATAGCAATGAATGTTTCCAAGGGTCAACATGTCATTGATATGCAGAAGAAACAGTGTTGGGGACAATACAGAGCCCTGCGGCACACCGGCATTCACTGACATGAGCCCAGACGCATTCCCATCCACAAGGACCCGAATGCTGCGCTCATGTAAGAAGCCGGTTATCCAGCCCACCAGCTGCGGGGGCAGACCATATGCCGGCAACTTGGATAGTAGTGCCTTGTGCCATACCCTATCGAAGGCTTTGGAGATGTCCAGACTGACCGCCAGAGATTCGCCATACTTATCCATTGCCTCACCCCAGACGTGGTAGACGAATGCTAGAAGATCACCCGTTGACCGCTTAGGACGGAAGCCATATTGGCGGTCATGAAGTATGGAGTGATCCTCTAGATATCGAACAAGTTGGACGTTGATAATTCGTTCTAGCACTTTGCACAGAACTGAGGTTACGGCAATAGGGCGGTAGTTAGAAGGGTCCGAACGATCTCCCTTCTTCGGAATGGGCTGGACGTTAGCCACCCTCCAAGTGTCCGGCACAACACCAGAGGAGTACGACAGACGGTATAAGCGCGTGAGGACTGGAGTCAACTCAGGAGCACACCTCTTGAGAACGACAGCTGGGATACCGTCAGGACCATTAGCCTTACGAACATCAAGCGATCGGAGCACTGCCCGCACATCACACTGTCTAATGCGTATTTCGCGCATTGAAGTGCCGCAATTTGGCAGTGTGGGGGGCTGCGCATTCCCGTCGTCGAGTCGAGAGTTGGCCGCAAAGAGTTTGCCCAAGTAGTCGGCTTTCTCTTTAGCGGTATGGGCCAATGATCCATTGGGATATCGTAGAGGTGGCAAAGAAGAACGACAGAAGTTTGACTCTACAGATTTGGCCAGCTGCCAGAAACTGCGACCTCCAGCAGGTCGCGCGGCTAAGTCGCGGCCAATCTGAGAGATGCGCTGGGACTCTGCCCTGGCAAACACCTTCCTGCAGACCTTGGAAGCCTTGTTATAGGCTGACTTTAAGGAGTTCGTGTTGGGATCGGAACGAGATCGACCCCTTACCCACGCTCGGTAAGCTGCATTTTTTGATGCAACTGCCGAGGCGCAGTAGCTGTTGTACCAGGGTCTGCTTCTGCAGTTACTGATGACCCTAGAGAATGAAATATAATATTCCATCCCCAGTAGTATCTCATCAGCAACTGCAGCTGCAGACCTGGATGGGTCGTGGTCCTTAAAGCAGCGTTGCTTCCATGGGATGGATGCATAGTATTCGCGCAATCCATCCCAATCTGCTGACGAGTAGTGCCACACAATACGCTCGACGGCCTTACGAGGAGGAGGCAGAGCGCGTGGCACTGTCGTAGCCACCAGGCAGTGGTCAGAACCACCAAGCGGTGCTAAAACTGACATCTTATACCCGGTAGCATGGCTCGTCAACAGTAGGTCCAGCAAGGAAGGTGCATGTCCGGCTACATCTGGTACTCTGGTGTTTTGAGTCACCAGTTGAGTCAGACCGTATGTCAGGGCAAAGTCGTGAGCGGTTTTTCCCGCATGGTCAGTTTTGGGAGAGCCCAGCCATTGAGCATGGTGAGCATTAAAGTCTCCCAAAAACACCAATTCCGCGGTCGGGAACCGCTCCTGCGCGTCATCTGTCGCTTGACTCAGATATTCAAAAAGCTGAGTTGTCTCATAGTCTCCCTGGTGGGATCGGTAGAGGCACACATAGATACGAGACTGATGCCCCAGATCCACATGCACCCAAAGGACGGAAAAGGAAGAGTCCTCCATGTGACGAAGGCGACGACAACAGACATCATCGCGGACATATAAGCAAACCCCAGCTTTCGCGAGGAAGGACTCTTCCAGCGAGTATCCAGGGTAATGCAGGTATGATGTGTCCGCGGGCTTCCGTATCTGTGTCTCCGTCAGAAAAAGCATTGCCGGGTGAGTCGTCTCCAGATGGTGGTGGACGGCGTTGAGGTTGGCGTTTAGGCCTCGAATGTTTGTGAAGTCAACGCCAAACTCAACGGTGGGGGTGTGCACCGCTGCAAAACGTTTTCCTTTATTTTTTATCGTCATCATGTGGGTTTGGGATAGAACAAAAATTATGAAGAAAAAGAGGAAGAAAAAGAAGGGAAGTGTGGAGAGGCGGTGTCGACGCAGTAGGCATGGAAGCAAACTGAAGGCCACCTTGCCTTGGGCTGTTTGAAGAGAGACATTGGCTGATCCGTCGCACGGAAGGGCCCCCGAACCCCCCCAGGAACGCTTGCCGGGACCCCACAATCCGGTCACCAACCGGCACGTCAAGCGCACCCGGGATTATGCGCAGCATGATAGGGCAGCCAGCCGATGATGGTTGTCATCGGTGGGCCCCTGTACTATACCGCGGGCGGCCAGCGGGACAACCGTTTCTCCGGGTCTCCCTGACCGACGGGTCACCCCTTCTCTCTCAAACAAAGGCTTAGAAACCGACTGTTCGCCCCAACACCACTACGTCGACACCCCCTGCATGCCGGCAATTCAAGTCTGATCCCGAAAAGTGTAAAAACTGTAAACAGCCACTTGACGACGCTTTTCAACTCGAACGGTGGATACCTCCCCGCTCAACAGACTGGGAAAGTTACCACCATCAGTCTGCCTACCACCTATTTGTTGTGCTCAATGTGAGTAAACTGCCATTTGCAATTAAATACAATGCCAGGGTTTTTTATCACAAGGAGAACTAATATTGTACGTTTGCCATGGTGATATTTATACTTAAAATAACACCGCTTGAAACAAAGCGTACTGAGAACAGTTGTTGTAAATTTTTGCATGCTTATGGCGAAATATGTGACCCATTTAGTATTAATAAGACCTAATATTGTTTGTTACCATGTTTCCTGCAAATAAATATTTCATTTCATTTCTGTCTGATGTCAATATAAAATTATAATATTTAAGAGTGGAAGAGGTCGGTGCATTTAATAGCATTCTAACTGAACCAAAACGTCTGCTTCAGCTAGAATGCTATTTAATTTTTTATTCCTTGGCCAAGGAGTTGTCAAAGCGGCTGACAGAAAGGTCTGGAGACAGGAAGGCTGGCAATTATTTCTGCCAACGTATTAGCCTTGCTATACAGAGGGGAAATGTTGCCAGTCTCCTTGGGACTATCTCGGATGGGACGTCTCTAGAGGACATTTTTTATTTATAGTTTAGTTTATTTTTAATTTTATTATTTAGGTAGCTTTTATATTGTAATTCTTTTATACTGATTGTATTTTACTTCGAATAAAATAGAAAATTATATTTATATAGTAATACATTTTGTAAATATTTATTTAGCTTGTAGAGATAATTAATTATATATAAGTCATAGGTATATTAGTATTTAAGTAGCTTTAGGTTTCGAAGTTTGCGACTGTGTTTAGATTCGCGCGGCCCTATCGCCTCTACAGGTTTGTCTGTGGACGGAGGAGGCTCGCGGTGCCGTGAGTTGTAAGCTGTCGGAATCTTACAATAGGGCTGGCATGGACATCATGATGTCCAAAGCCCTGATAAAAAAAAGAAAATAAAGTTAAAGCTGTATAATAGGTATTTATTATTAATTGTATTTTTAGATAATTTCAACAAATAAACGTATACAATATTTATTACAAAAGATATCTAATTAAATAGTTGTGTACGCTTTCATAGCATTTTATTAATAATAAAATATACTAAGGGTGGCTGTATGGGCCTGTGTTTTGTGCCATAAAAAACAACAAATTACTGGCAGCGCGGCGCTAGTTTGCCTACTCAGAATAACCTCAATGCAAAAAGTATAATTATACCTAACTGTAATTTTACAGAAAACCCAACAAAATTAAAGGACAATTTTTATTTTCATTTAAAGTATGATATCAATCCTCTTTTAGGTTATCATACAAAATTTTATGTTAAGTTTTTCTAGTAAACGTTAGATGGCGTAAAAAATAATTAAATATACGTAAACTAAACCTAATAAAAAACTATAAATAAAAAATGTCCTCTAGAGGCGATCCTTCAGGGACAGTCCTAAGGAGACTGGCAACATTTCCCCTCTTTATAGCAAAGGAAGAAATTGGAATATTGGAAGAAAAAGCCAGCTTTCTTGTCTACAGACTTTTCCGTTAGCCGTTTGGATAACTCATTGCCCAGACGCTTGGCTAAGTGGCCCCATGGGCCCATCCATCGTCTTGTTGACTCCAAACAGCCAATAAGTATTATTGACAAGTGGAATAAATGGTTGAGTCAAGAAGACGTTGTGTGAGAAATACCTGGTACAGATCCGACTATCATCTTCCCAAATGTCCTGCAATTCACAAACTTCGCACTCCATCTTAAATTCACTCAGTACCAACAAAGTTAGCCTAACTATTATGACAAACAACTGAAGCAATTGCCGTCGTATGGCAAAATGATCTTACGTAATTAATAAAAAAGAGTACAAAATTTGTAACAGATAAAACTATCTCTTTCTGTATTCTCTGTCTGTTTCTACCAACAAAATTTCATGATAAAAAGTACCAAGAACACTGGCTGAATTCTCAGCATTCTATGCGTTCCAGATATAAGCCACGCTAACATTATAAACTAGCGCCACCAACCGTTTTATTTAAGCCGTGTTAAGGTTTTTAGGTCCGTTAGCTTCTATTAATGGAACGGTTTTGGTTAGTTTTATTACATTGACAAGTAATATGACAACCAAATTGCGAAGTTTAGATTTGACATTTGTCTATCTGTCAAAAAGCATACCACCTCCCCGTAGCACTGTTAATTAATTAATTTATTGTTCACATTAAAAAAGGTATGAGTCGCTGCCAATTTCTGAAAACTGAAGTTCTCGTGGTGTAGCGTATCCAGTGGACGTCCCTTCCTTAGAAGGTCATTGCTGTGGTGGTACGTGTGTCAGGTCCCGGTTGAGCGGGGGATATGGCTGACACATGGTTACGTCCGTGATCGAGTGCTGCTGTGGGGGTTTGGAACCGAGGCCAAACACGTTCATTTATTATTCTTAAATTAGCAGATGTTTTTGTGTTTTGTCGGCTTTCGGGTTGCACATGGGCAAGTACTCTGTCTTAATTCTGACGTGCCTGGTGCTGTACCAGTAGCCCTATTCTGTTACTGACTTTGCAAATAGCGGCAGTGCAAATATCAACTTTAATAGCATGATATACGTATATATATATATAGTTAGCAGATTCTATTATATAATGTTTGCGCTAAAGAAACAGAATAGGGTTGCTGGTATTGTAATTATATAGGTGAAGTTAGGTTATTTATTGATCGTTGTTAGTAAAATACCATCTTAGCAGATTTAGCAGAGTTTAGAGATTTCAGTGTCCTGTTAATGTTTAATCTGACTGAGAAAGAAAAAGTTTATCAGATTTACAAAATAAAACATATACAGGATTGTGTAATTAACATTGTGTGTAAAAACAGCTTATCGTTTGAACTACTTTGCTGCTTAGTCTTCCACAAGCAGGAGTGGGAATCAATTAAAATAATTTAATTAATGACGTGTCACAGATGCCTGTAATAAATATATTTTTACTTTGACTTGACAAAGCTAACTTCCGAGATTATTGTTCTACATTTTGCCATCCAGCAGCTTATAGTTGCCTTGTTAAGTCGATATCTTTAACTAACTACGATACAGTGGCCGTTTCCATGTCAACAAAGGACTTGTATAGTTTCTGTTTAAAACCGCAATCAAGTTTTAATTGGGACTGGGAACGAACCTTGAACTTTGAGTAGGTACTGTAACGGGTACATGTAGGTTACGGAGTTTTATTTGAATTTTAATAAAGAATAAGACAATGTCGATGGTTTTTTGTTTTGTAAAGAAAAAAAAAGAGAATCAGGGGCTCGAACCGAGAGGTCGACAGAGCGAGTATTTTTGTAAATATTAAGATTAAAATAATAATTCCGGTTAAATTCAATCGCGTAATAGTGTCCCTCGTAGAAAAGTGTTTAGATTTTGTACATTTGTACTTATATCGAAAAAATCAAATATATAAAGTTCTATGCATTTTTTAATGAAAAAGGAGTTCCGTAGAATCCTCTTCGTATCAAATAAAAGCAACATCCAACTGCAGGCGTTGGATAATCTTGTGACTGCAAAGGCAGGTTACAGTACCATTATTGTTTTGTAAACCATAGCAATCATCAAGCCTCTAGACACAGAGTCCTAGACCTCCGCACTGTCGAAGATGGGTCTTCTAGAACATAAATCTGGAGAATTTGGCCTACACTCGCCACGCTGACCAGACGGGTTGGGGAGGGTCTGATGTCAATTTTAATGACAATTTATTAACGATTCCACAAGTTAACGATTTAACAATTAGTGGAACAGGAATAGTGGTGTTGTAAATTTATGACAAATGTACGTAAGACTTTTCTTACTATATTAGTTTGTAAGTCTCATTGGTAGGTACACGCCGGGATTCGAACAAGCCTTTTTAAATTATAAGGAAATTTCCTTAAAATTATTCGAGCCACCACCGCCCTTTGTATAATTTTTAATTTTCTTTTTTTTATTCTACTAAATTTAAATTAATTCTGCTGTAAAGGGGCGAAAAATAATGTTATTAATAATTTAGAAGAAAAAAAATATAAGTTAGAAGGCTAGTTTAGTAGTGTTCGACATGTGACTGCGTGACATTTCGAAGGGTCAAACAGCTTAGTTCTATTATAAGTCCAATTCAAACTTGCATTGATGTATACTTCAAACGCATGTGTCATTTAGGTAACACATAAGCCCATGTCGTAATTAAGCTACAACTCTCCAAACATTGTTACAAATCGTCGATACTCTCGCAGACTGTCGTATAAAAGAATCATCACAACCCATAGAACACAGCGCACCGTTAGTTATACAAGGGCATGATAGAAAAAAAGTTTTTTTTAGGAAATTGTGTTTAAAGATTTTGGTAAGAATAGGAGACGCGGGGTGGTGACAAAGATATAAATACAATTACCGAGCCATTATTGTCCTTTTTCTCTTTCTATCAGCGCTAACTGGTAAATAATATCATTTAAATTTTATTTATTTATTAAAACTTTATTGCACAATATATACAAGGGGCGGACTTAATGTCGCTAGACACTCTCTGACAACCAACCTTAGGGACACTGTAGAACATTAAAGACGTAAGGTAGGTGCAATTAGAGAAATATGATTACGTAATAAATATGCTATATTATCTAAACTACAATAATAAATACTATAATAAACTAAATACTAATAATACATAACGTTTTATTAATACATTAGGTACATACATTACATAAACATTAATACATACACTACATATAAAATCACACTATAGAAAAAAATTGACTTGAACCCTTATATTATTAGGGTGCGACAGAGCTCCAGACGCTGGCCAGACGGGTTGCGAGGGTCTGATGTCAATTGACATTGTACTGTTTTGAATTAAAGCCATGGTTCTTAGCTATGGTCTAATACAGTAAACATAGACCGAGCTTTCATAACACAAAAGAAATGCACAAGAGCAATCTGTAATGTCTGGTATCGTGACAGTTGTAAACCTCCACCATAGTAGGAAATCTTACAATATTAGTTCTCCTTAAAAGTAAAAAGTGGCATTTGATATCATTGGAAATGGCATATACTGTCAACGAGAAAAACAAATAGGTGGTAGGCGGACAGATGGTGGTAATTTGCCCAGTCTGCCGGGGCGGGGAAGTATCTATGGTTCGTGCCGATAAACACAGTAAAGTGCGTCCACACGTTTCCTGATCTCGAATTGCCGTCATGCCTAGTCAAGCCGACAAAGTGTTGTTCTGATTAGTCTGATTCCAGCTACTAAAATTAATGGACCTCGCGTGCCACTTACCATTAGGTGAGCGCAAGGTCACATGTCGTGCTAGTATATAAATATATATATTTTAATTTCTCTTAAACATATATTTAAAAAATTGTATTCAGTGCCCCAATAAATTATCTTAGCAATCCCCAGGTATTTGGATTTTCTCCTAAAAATTTACCAAAAGCCCAAAAGCTAGATAGGTCTGTCTGCAAGGTGAGCGAGGAAATGTGTGTTATTTCTGTCCTACGCCAGCGAGCTATAGAGGATTATGTCTTAAGCTTTGATCAGACAACGTGACAAAGTTTAGAAAGATTTCGTCGTAAATTAGTTACGCGAATAATGCATGTTACGAACCATTTGATTGTCAATTTTGGGGATACTTGTATAATGATTCAGTATCAAATTATTTAATTAATCAAAGTAACTAAATATATATAAATATTGACCCATGACTTGACCATTAGGCAGTGTGCCAAAAACAATCGCAGCATTCCCACGCTGCACAGCGATGCTGATTTGCTGCGCGAAAAATTGCCAGCAATCTTGTCACATACAGATTTAACCATTAGTTAGTTCTTTAAATAACTTCTTAGCATTTGGCCCCCATTGTCTCTTGTGCCAAAAGGCACAAACATGTAATCATTAGGTCACGAGAAAACGCCAGAGCATCCTCGGACCACAAACTGCAAATGCTGGTGATTAACGATAAATAAATAAAAAATAAAAAAATAAAAAAAATATTTTTTTTATGTGTAATTAAAACATATTTGTTAGCCAGTTTCAAAGTAGCTAAGAAATAAAGGGTAAAAATTATTTACCGATAGGTACTATTAATAATTTAGTTTTCCCGCAATAAATTAAATTTGTCCAAAATTCAGTAATTTATAAAATATATATTTCGTAGCTGGTGAGATGTTCGTCGCCGGTAGGTGGATGAGATGTTCGCCGACGGTCTATGCCAAAAACTTGTCTTAGGGCTGCCAACTGTAAGTATATTAATGTAATAATAAAATAAATTAATAAATATTTTCAGACAGGTCACACAGCGCCATCTAATTTCCGTGGTAAGCTACGAGGCTTGTGTTACGGAAACTAGATGGTTGATAAACTACATATTATACTTTTTTTTTGTAAATATATACATATGAACACCCAGACCGAGACAAATTATACAATGTACAACTTGCCCCCGATGGGAATCGAACCCACGACCTCCGGAGTTCACGGCAACGTTTGTTACCACTAGACCACGGAGGCGGTCGAATTAAAAATGACTTAAGATTTAAGTTTCCCTTAAATACAGAAAATTCTGTGGATACAGCGGCGACAACTTAAAGGAAACCACCAAAAAGTGGTGTACCTATTACCAGCCCTCAACCTTAAGATATCATCATCACAGCCCCTAGAACACAGAGTTCTAGACCTCCACTGTTGGACCAATCTCCATTCCAGAAATTTGTGGAGAATTTGGCCAACACTGACCACACCCAGCGCGCCAAGACGGGTTAGCAAGGGTCTGATGTAAATTTTAATAACAATTTATTAACGATTCCACAAGTTGGTATTGGTGGAACCAGGACCAAAGGCTTAACGTGCTCTCCGAGGCACGGGAACGGTGGTGTTGTAAATATATGATATATAAAAGAAAATATAGAAAAGTGCCGTCGTCCGTGTCTCATGCCGGTGGTTTGAACCCAATGATGTTTGAACCGACCTTTGTAGGATTTTAAGGAAAGCTATCATACGAGGTGACCTCCTCTTAAGATATAAGTATATTAGTAGACAACGACCACGACTGTCCTATTAGGCGTGCAAATAAATGGTTTTAAATTTCAATAGAACTATTTTTTCGTTCGTATTATCTCCCAAAAAAATCTCTAACATCATATCAGCTGATTTTTAATAAAATGTCAAATGTTTTTTTATTATTTAGTCAATGTAAGATTGTCTAATAGATATATTGTGGTAGCCATTACAAATACATAGGTTTCTACAATAGAATGATGTTTTAGGTCTTTTTTGCGGCATTACCATTATTTTATCTGGAAAGGAGAAGAATGGTGGCTCAGGCTTGCGACCGACTATAGAGTGGTGTACAAAGGAGGCCTCCTCTTTTTATTGCGCAATAAGACGCTCACCAGAATGGTGAAGAAGTGGAAGTATGAATGGCAGCCTTACGTATATTAATGAAATCACTTGCTCCTCGGGGCTCGTCTTTAAATTAAATCACCCTTAATTATCACTCCGCAGTCGCTGGAGGTGAGAACATCCTGCGCTAAATAGGTCTAGCACTGGACAACATGTTATCTTAGCGATAACGTAAGCAAAGTCACATTCCTCCTTTTCCTTGTCGACTTACACGTACGAGACATGGCGAAAATTCTGACATGTAAAACACTAAAAAACTAACTTGGCAGATGTAGACATATTCTACACCTCAAAAAATGCAGCGAAAGTCACTGCGATTCGTGACTGCTGTACTGCAAAGACACAACAATAAAATAATATTGTGGTGATAACCCCAATCTACTCATATCTACACTACACCACTATGAAATTGGTAGCGCTGCCTTGATTCTGTTGGGAGTGTTGTCGGCCGGGTTTTATACCCTGGATCTGTGCCATATAAGAACAATTAAAACATGAAGACGGTTTCCGACGGGATCTGTATGTCCCCTGAATAAAGAAAATAGACAAATATATATAATAAAGTATTCGTATTGATATCGATGGCTTCCAGATACGAATCCCGGTTGCTGGTACCGTCTGCGGTGCTGCTGTCAATCCTACAGGGATACACCAAATCTCACTTACTGTTAGGCTACACTTTTCTGTAGTTAGGGGTCTTCTTTACTTTTAAATTTAATATTGGTTGTATTTTATGTGTTTTTAAGTTATATTTCTTCCGTTTCTTTGACATCTAAGTATCAGTAATAAAGTTCTTAGATCGGTACTTCAGAAGTGACAAAAGCCCTTTGGATGATATCGTTAAGAGCAGCGTGTCGAGAAATGCAACACTTCTAGCGTATAAGAAAGCCCGTGGTGTCCGAGATGTTCGACGGGCTCTTCACGCCGACACTAGTGCGGGTGGACAGTAAAAAATAGTTAAAAAATATTTATCACTAATCACAGAATCAACTTTCGTGGTCCAGGGGTCAAGTCCGTGGATTTAAAAGCAAAGGTACCGGGTTTGATTCCTGGTCGGGACACAATAATTTATTTGTGATTTTTCTTGAGTTGGGTAAGCTAGAGACATCAAAGTCAAAGTCAAATCATTTATTACAATTTGGCCTTCTCGGGCTCTTTTGTATTGTCACATCACATTGTTATAATTATTTAAATAAATTATATTAAATTTATTACAATACAATTGAATTGACCTAAATATAAACATACACCAACAGTAACAGGTGTCCAAAATATATTAATAATATACATTTGCACATCTACCAGGCATTTTTGTCACTAATAAAATCATTTATCTTATAATACGAGTAGGCCTTGCCTATAAGTCGACGTTTGACATGAATTTTTAGTTTATCGAAACACAAGCTAGTTAGTTCCTTTGGGAGTGTGTTATAAAAACGAACACCAAGTCCCAAAAAAGACTTACTAGTTTTACTGAGGCGTAGGTGAGGCAAAGCTAATTTGTGATTATTGCGTGTGTTGCGAGAATGCAAGTCACAATTCCTTTTAAATTGTTTTATATTCTTGTGGACATACATAATATTCTCTAGAATATACTGAGATGCCACTGTAAGAATCGACGAGCTTGTCATGATGTTGATGATTAAAGTTGGCGGCTAAATGTGAATCAGCTGCTTAAAAAAAAGCATGGTTCTGACTACCCAACAAGTCCGTGTACTTTACTTTTTTTACTTCGTTACAGATTCACGTCTCCCTCGGTAGGGGAATGTGAGATGACTCGGCGTCGTTGTAAGTAGGGTTCAGCCCTGCACTCCTACAGACAATAATAATAATAATAATATAGACAATATATTGTTGAAAGTGTAAAATCATAATGCCTCCAGTGTTAAGTCGCTAACACACGATACGTGCTACAATAACGCGATAAACTGTGCTAGACTTAAATTACATATAAGGTACTGTGTTTATTTAGTATTGATTTTAATATATTTTCAATAAATATACTGACTAGAATATTTGTGTACGTTATTCCTTTAATAACTAAAACTGCTAATAATCCATATTAATATTATAAATGTGAAAGAAACTTTGTCTGTTTGTCCGTCCTTTACGCCTATAACAGGACTGATTTTGAAAAAATGGGAAAATACTTACCTTGAAAATAAGGAAATATTTATCTGCCTGTTAGATTCGCCTTCACGCCTAAACTACTTGACCGATTTTAATAAAATTTTGCACAGATATTCCTTGAACTGAACATGACTCTAACTTGTAAATGTATTCGTAATCCACGGTAAAAAAGTAGAAGAACGGTGTCTCGAGCTTCATCATCTCAGCTTTTAGAACACACAGTCCTAGACCTCCACTGTTGGAAATGGGCCTTCCAGAAATTTGTGGAGAATTTGGCCTAAACTTGCAAAGCTGGCCAGAACAATTCTACAAGTTGGTATTAGTGGAACCGGGACCGACGGCTTTACCAGCTTTTCGAGGCAAGGGAACTGTAGTGTTGTGAATTTATTTTATATTTTAAATACTTTATTGCACCAAAACTGAAAATTAGTTACATAGGCGAGTTTAATGCCTGTTAGGTATTCTCTGACAACTAACCTTTGGGATGGTGAGAGATTATGGGCAGGGTGCAACAATCTAATAATAATAGTCTAATTTCCAAATACAATACATACCAAGCAATTACATAAACTACATGCAAGTATTATGGACATATATAAATGTATACACAAATAAATATGCATAAAATATTACGTGCCAAATATTCAATGTGTACTGGATGCAGTGTACTCCTGCTTATCAAGACAAATGTACGTAAAAAAAAATATCATTGGTACATGCCGGGGTTTGAACCGAACTTTTTAGGATTTTAAGGAAAGCGTTCTTATAACTGGGCCACCACCTCTCTGCGACAGTATATTTCTCATTCTGCCCCCTCTCTCTACCAAATACTGTTTGATTCCGTTATTGCCGTCTTGGAAGCTCGTTTCATAAATTCAAAAAAGCCGTCAGGCTGCTTTCGGCCCAAATTTTGCTGAAATTAAACTATCATTACGACCTTTTATTTTAGCCAAATTTACTAGGTAATTCGTATATTGCCAAGCTCGTCGATGTCTCTAGCTATCAGACTCAATTTCCACATTTTATTGTTGCCAGTATTCGAACCTGATACCTTCACGACTAACTAACCTAAGCCTGATTGTACCAATATGTATTTTATGACCTAAATCAGTATGAGTATTATTTTTTACGTGTAACTGTTATCAAATGACAAGTAGAAAAGTAAATGTACAAGGTTGTATTTTTTTCTTTCATTTACTTACCTATTATTTGTAGAAATATGAGCTGCACCTTTGTGACATTAACACCTTGTAAAGGCGCTAAAATAAAGATTCTCAAAATCTATGAGTATCAGATATTATTACATTTCAGAACAATGTTAAGGGGCCTTTTTTATATTAAAGAGGGTTGATACGCTTTGTACCACTCTCGTTCGCACAATCAAATAATTTCAAAGATTTTTAATTCTGCCTCCGCGTGGTCTAGCGGTTAAGTCAGTGGATTTAGACTCGGGCGTACCGGGTTCAATCCCTGGTCGAGACAAAAAAATATTTATTAATGTAAATAAATACATTGAATTAATATTTAATTTACTTGTGATATTTCTCGAGTTTGGTACGCTGAAGACATCGACGAGCTTGCCACTTGTCATGATTGGCCTGTAGTAAAGTTGGCTAAATGTGAATCCCCTGATTTATAAGCGTAGTTTCTGACCACCCCGAAAGGGAAACGGTCGTGATGATACTTTTTACTTTTTTTTCTATCTAAGTCTACTTTTGAAAAATGTAGTCTCTAAACTTACTAGGAAATATAATCACAGGCCCTAGAACCCTAGGAGTTCTCTTTGCTTAAAATCCTACCAACTTTTTTTGGTTCATTTAATTTCAATAATTGTAGAATAATTAATTACGTTAATATTTCGGTCTTGCTTTTTATAAATAAAGTAACTATAGGAGAGTATTCGGCATTTACTATCCTAATTCTAAGAAATAATATGTATCTATGGTGAATAATTGTAGAATAGATAGATATGTTACAGTTATAAATTTAAATTACCTGGTCTTACTTATGAACAGCGTTGTATAAAATATCACGTCCTCCCTCTTTCGATCAGACGCGATGTAGCTGACCTGACTTTTCTCATTAAGATTGCCAGAGGTATCATTGACTGTCCAGAATTATTAGATATGATTGGTCTTAGGACATCAGTCCGTTGCTTGCGTGCTTCAGACCTGCTATGTGTACCTCATGCTCATAGCAATTATAGGCAAAATAGTTATATACCTAGAGCAGTATCGTTGTTTAACTTACTAAGTCACAATTTAGACATTGACTTATTTTGTGACAGCATTTATTCCGTGAGGAGCAAAATAATTTCCAATTTCGTAACTCTAAATGAATGAGTAACTATTTTTGGTTTATTAACACTTTTGTTTTTTTTTTTTTTTGCTTTATTTTTGTTATGTGTGGTAACTCTTAATTAGCTTGTAGTCATTATCATAGTCTTTAATCTATTGTATTAGCTGTGAGTTACCCAAATAAAATAAAATAAAATGTCCAGCCTAAAAGGCCTAGTGTGGGACCACCAACATTACCTGTACGCTAATTTCTTTCTTTGGTTCAATAAACTTTTTATTATTATTATTTTTATTAATACTGGGGTAGCTAATGCTGGTGTAGGGTGAGGCGGAGCACATTCGTTTTCACTATCGTATTGACTAACGTTTGGCATTATTCTGCCTAGCTTTTGAGATTTCTGACGCATGTAATCAATCTTAGACGATTCGATTTCGTACCATTGTGCACTCCGCTTCACCCCGCTGGAGCCCAAGACACAAAAATTCCTCGTTTGGGCTCCAACGTGCAATACCTACAATTGGAAATATGTAGTGTAAATGTATATATCAAGTAATTTTAATATCTATATACTCGTTTTTTATTAGTAACTAATTGCCACTGTTTAAATAAAGAGTTATTATTATTATGCCTTAAACAACAATATGTGTCTTTTTTTTCCTAAAACTTGGGATAGAACTCTGCATAGTGCACAGACGATATCAACCATTTGCGCTGCATAATTAGGCTTATTTGAATACCAAATGGCGTGTGTGCAAAGTGGTGGCTCGGTTGTAAGAACGCTTTCCTTTAAAATCCTTCAAATATCTTTTTTTAAATACTAGCACGACATGTGACCTTGCGCCCACCTGATCGTAAGTGGCGCGCATGTCCATGAATGTTAGCAACTGGAATCAGACACATATGTCCGACATCAGTCCCTAACACTATGCCGTCTTGACTAGATGCCTTTTCACACTTCTATTGAAGGACTCCAAGTTATAGGAAAGTGCAAATACAGAGGCATTCCACATCTTTATTGTGCGACAGATGTATGAGTCACCAAATTTATAGGTACGCGAAGGGATGGTGACTACGGTATGTATGTCGATTCAAACCCCCCCGGCATGAACCAATAAGAATACACTTTAATACATTCATAGATTTACAACACCACCGTTCCCGTGCCTCGGAGAGCACGTTAAGCCGTCGGTCACGGTTCCACTAAATACCAACTTATGGAATCGTTATAAAATTGTCTTTAAAAATTGACATCAGATCCTCGCAAAACCTGTCTGGCTAGCGTGGCGAGTGTAGGCTAAATTCTCCAGATATATGTTCTGGAAAGCCCAAATCCAGCAGTGGTGAGGAGGCTGAGTTCTAGGGGCTGTAATGATAATGATGATGTATAACAAAACTAACCCTCTGCAATTGTAACGATTAAATATGATCTTCAAAATAAAACACTTCAAAATATTATTTAGCATTTATCCACGTTTTCTCATTCACAACAACAGTACATTTGCGCTTTGGTGATTTAGCGATTAACCGCTGGCGAGCAAAAACCTTAATGCGGTCTATTATGCGTAGCATGGTTGGGTTGCACCAAAATCTAACGATAAAAGTTAAAAACGGCGTCGAATGTTTGAGCTTTATTTTGAAGGTCATGTTTTATCATTACAATTTAAAAAAATATACAATTTCCTGTTTAAAAAATTGCGCAGTTAAAAACCGCGGCAGTTTAAGCTATAGGGTAAAATAAAAAACAAAATCCAGAAATAATTTAGCGTTTTATTGAACGTAATTAATATTTATATTTCTATTACATTGTCTACATTTTAATTCTAGTAAATGCGCTTACGCACGAAACAAGATATAAAGTTACAACATAATTAATAATATTATTACATTAGTGGCTCTCACGCACAAACTTCTTTGTATCGCACTAAATAGTCGGTACGCATGATAATTATAATAAAATGAAAATAGATTGAAGAAAGAAAAAAAAAACTTTTCCCATTTTTTTTTGTAATTCCAATATGTATGCATGTATATATATATATATAACAACAAATACATACTAATAATACTTAATAATTACCTACAAATATATTTAAAATCTACTTAAAAAGTTCAAAATGGATTAAATATAAAATAAACTATAGATAAAAAACGACGTGATGAGATGCGACGTGTGTAGACACATTAGCTCCATCTCACATCCAGGCAACCTCGTCATGCGCAAATACGCCAACCTTGGTACCGGTTACGAATTTGCGCCGTTTGGGGTCGAGATGATGGGCCCATGGGGACACTCAGCAAGGCGCCTAACCATGGAGTTGTCAAAGCGGCTGACGAAAAGGTCTGGAGACAGGAAGGCTGGCAATTATCTATGCCAACGTACTAGCCTCGCTATACAGAGGGGGAATTTTGCCAGTCTCCTTGGGACTATCTCGGAAGGGACGTCTCTAGATTACATTTTTTATTTATAGTTTAGTTTATTTTTAATGTTAATATTTAGATAGCTTTTAATTTATATTAATTTACTTCGAATAGAATATTGTCTATAAAAAATAAAATGTCCTCAAGAGACGACTCTTCAGGGATAGTAAATATAAATATTTTTTTATATATAACTTATTTATGTACTTGAATATTTATTATTGAAGATTTAAATGTACACAACATTTTAAAATACTAATAAATCTTTAATAATAAATAATAACAAATTTTAGGCTAGCAAACCCGACAAAATTGTTTGTCTATTATTTCAATAATTGTTTTGTTTAGTTGTTATTTGTGCCTTACTTTAAATAACAAAAATATATATATATATGTATATATATACGAGTGTATATAGTAAGCATGAAATATGGGATTTTAGGCAGCGCCATAGATTTTGCCACGCAACTCAACCACAAATTGGCAACTCGTAAAGTATCATCATGACCTCTGATCCCTTTTTTTATTTAAAGAATCGTAGTCTCATGACAAGTTCGTCGATGTCTCTAGCGTACCAAACTCGTGAAAAAAAAAACCAAATAAATTATTGTGTCCCCCCCCACGAAGATTCGAACCTCCGGTACCTCCGCGTCGAAATCCACGGGCTTAACCGCTAAACCACGAGGCAGCTCGGATGTATGGATATTTACACGGAAGTAAATACGTTACGTTTGTGCGTGCTAGAGCTACAGTTGATAAAGGCACTAGGTCATATTTTAGATACCTAGATATATATTGGAATTTTACTGACTTAAATTCTAGAATAATAACGCATAGAACGATAGATTATTTTAAAACAAACGCCAACTTTGAGGCAAAAAATATATGTTTGCTACTGTTACATTTATCACCATAAGCCTGTGTCCCTCCACTACTGGATGTAAGGCTCGCCACTTTACACGATCTCCCGCCACCCCCATTAAGCCCACACCAGCGACCTTCTTCAAGTCTTTCGTACATCTGGGAGGTCGTCCCACTCTTCCCGTAAGTGGTTCAGAGACACTGTAAGTGTTTACTTTTTGCTGTTATATAGCAATATTTCTTTTGACTTTTATTTATGCATTATATATTATATTATTATTATATTTGATTTCTCTTTTGTCGCCAAGGTCGACTGTCTAACATTAAGCTTCGCCTTTTGCACATAGTACAATATATTCCTAAATAAAAAAAAATATATTAGATAAATTTATTTGTTTATTTATATATCATATTATATGTAACATTTTATTGAATTTCGAGAGCTGTTATCAAAAAAGTAAAAAATAAAAATAAAATTGTCAAAAAGTAAAAATGATTATTATTAGAGTAAGTATGATTTAATCTTGAGACTGACAAGGGTTCTTTAGTAACCGAGCCTTTATGTCTCAGTAAAACTTGCTTCACTTATCTTGCGCGTACTTCGTTTCTAAGCGTTATTATCCTAAGACTATAATAATATATGCAAATAAAATAATGAATGAAAACACTCACATTTAGGATTTACAACCTTATTTTAATTTTACAACGTTGTAATTTTAACATTTCTTCATTGTTTATTTTTAATGTATTAAGTATACATATACCGCGTGTTATTGTCAAAAGAGCAAATATTTTTTTAGGCTTCAGGTGTCATAAGGAGAACCTCTATCTTCTATATATATAAAGGTGAATGTCTGTGTGTGTGTTCCCTATGCATTGCAAAACTACTTGACCGATCGGGATGAAACTTTGGGAATATGTTGTGTGAACATCAGGGAAGGTTTCTGACATATTAGATTGCATAATAAGTAAATCTTAATATATAAAACAAAGTCGGGTTTGTTAGAACATTTATAACTCGAGAACGGCTGGACAGATTTTACAGTTTTTGATTTGTTGGATTTGTCTCCGTCCCGAATAGCAGAATAACTATAAATAAAATTGGAAAATTGAAGAAAAAAATAAGAACATTTTCTCATACAAAAAGTTCGTGTGTTTCGTACCTGTCAAACAATGTTGGTTGCCAAATATATTGTTGCGTTCAGAAATTTATATCTAGCTTGACCATTCAATGACATAATAGGCGGTACGAAGTTCGCCGGTTCAGCTAGTTTGAAATAAAATAGGTACTTTAATAAAAAAATATGTCATTATCCGAAAAAACAAAACACTACTGCATAGTGAATAAGTTAAAATTGTGATATCCATTGTAATGAATACCTAAAGGCTGTGTTGTTATTAATTAATCTCGCCCACAGTCGAGAGACGAAATAGAGAGAGAAAGAATTCTCAAAGAGAACCTCTCGCTACCTACTTGATTAGGCTCTGTATAGTGGCGATATTTCTAGGAATACTTCTCTGCACCGTAACTTAAGATTTTATTACTGAATAATTAAAATAAAAAAATCGTAGTTCTTTATTTTTATTCTAGATTATAATATAAAAATATTTGCTCTTTAAAAATTAAACGCAGTATATGTATATGTAAATTACCAATATAACAATGTGCCTTTATCCTCAGCGGCAGAAGTCAATTTTGTAAGCGCAAACGTAATATAAATAAATAATTTTGTTTATATTTAATTAGATTTCAATTTATATTTAATGTATATGCTTAATGACTCGATTGATTGTCCCGAGTTGCTTAGTAAAATTGGTTTGCAGACACCCCATCGACCTCAAAGACGGCTTGGGCCGTTACTAAAAATACCTACAGTGCAGTAACTACAGACAAAATACTTTTATTATTAGAACTAGTTGTTGTATCAATGAGATGATTGGTGATGGCAATATTGACATTGATATTTTTGCTATGAAGCCTTCAACAGTAAGGCGTATACTTTCTTCTCAATTCTTTAGCCCTCCGGCTTCTGTATATTTTTAGGATTTGTTCTTTTTGTTTCTTGTGTTGTTTATATTTTTGTCAGTGTATTAATGTATTTAGTTGATATAGGCGAAAACTTTTAATTGTCTCATTTTTTATTATATCTATTCATTTATATTGTTATCTATATTGTTTTCCTGTAATAAATAAATAAATAATTTACTCAGAATCGAATAATCTTTGAAAATATTTGATTGTGCGAGCGAGAGGAATGCAAATGCGTTAAATAACTCTTAACTAACGGAAACTCTTACTGTCAAATGTTAAATTAGATAATACCTTAATAAACAATCGTCAAATAGACTTGAAATGATTATAATATTTCGCTAAAACGAACAGTAACGTAACAGTTTGCGCTTAACATAAAATACTTCTGCTGCTGGTGTATATATAAGTACTATATAACTTATATCTATTTAACTGTACAATAATTTTGGCAAGGAAAACTAAGCTAATGGCTAAGATTTATAAAGTTTGCTAAAAAATCACGATACCGAACAAGGTGAAGTTTTTTTTCCCATCAGCACTAAGACTTATGCTGTATAAAGATTTTGCGGTTAAAGGTTATGCGTGGAATACTGATCACAGCTCTGGGATGGTTACGCTAAGTATCTTACAGATGCTCTCAATGTCTTGCAAAGGCAGATGATTCGGATAGTGGACAACACCAGTGACTAAAACTCTGAAGGCAACAGCACGATACGTTGCCTCTCTGAGCGTGTTCTTCAAGCTATGAGGAACTCCATAACCTTATCCCTTCTTTTGTATTTCGCAACCGAACCACACGCAATAAACTATGCTTCCACATACCATATCCCTACTCATAAATTTAGAGACTTACATCTGTCGCACGCTAAAGATGTGGAATGCTCTCCCAGCCAGTGTGTTTTCCCACTTTTATAACATGGAAGTCCTTCAAGCGCAGTGTGAAATCTTGTTAGGCCAGCATAGTAGTAGAGACTGATGTCGATCGTCAGTTGCGCCTATCCTTGGTCCTCCCATACTGCTTACAACTAAAGAAGCTTCGCGAGATGTATCGAATGGCAGCTAGTACACCTTTTTACTGGCGTCTGCAATCTTAGAAAGAAAGTTGATACGAGTAGACTACAATTCAGAATATGTACACTCAAACTTAAAATTGTTGAATTTATTATATTTTTTTATAGTACAAGCGCGACATGTGACCTTGCGTACACCTGATGGTAAGTGGTACGCGAGGTCCATTAATGTTAGCAACTAGATAGACTGGATCAGTCCCTAACACTATGTTCGCTTGACTGGGCATGACGGCAATTCGAGCCTGAACCCAAAACGTGTGGATACACTTTACTGGGTTTATCACCGCGAACGATAGATACTTCCCCGCCCCGGGAGACTGGGCAAATTACGCCATCAGTCCGTCAACCACCTATTTGTTGTTCTCGTTAAAAGTATGTGCCACTTGCAATGATGTCAAATGTCAAATTTATATAAAAAAATGGTTTTATAAGGTAAATATAAGCTCACACTAAGCACTCTTTACAAATCTCAGACCAAAAGCCTAGGCAAATTAGGATTAAGTATTTTATAAAGTCCAATTAGGCAAGTTTAAACCAAATTTATTCTACTTTTCTGTAATTACACGTTAAATAAAGTAGGTATTATTTTACGAAGCCATTCGACAGCCATTTTGTTTTTTTATAAGCAATATTAAGTATTTAAATCTAATATACAAAAGATTAGGTAATTTGATTTTAATTATTTATTGTTATTCGATAATAATACAACGTATGAAATGCCTGCCTAATGTTAATTAGTTTTAAAAAGTATTATTATTATTTTTATTATTATATTAGTAAGGATTATAATATATTATAACATAAATAAACTTTCATTTTATAACAACTAATTAATAAGATTTATTAACAAGTTATGGACTGATTTTAAACGTTGATTCTTGCGAGTTGGGAAACAAACTTCAAGAAAATACTTAAAATATCAGCCAGCATAGTCGCAGGGACTGACATCACTCACTAGTATTATCAAACCAATATACTACTACTGGTTAACACCTCTTCTGTATCCAAATTCTGTTTCTTAAAGCGCAAACAGGATGGATATTTAAGAAGGGACCTGCCCTACATGGGGTATTACAAACACTGTAAAATTTTATTAATTCCCCCTGCATAAATTGCCTGCATGTAAGCCCGGTCTTGTAACTTACTATAGTTGGCTTTGAAAAGTCTTTTGATGACAATAACAAATAGGATAGTTTGGCAACAGATATTTAGATTTTTTTTAAAAGCCCCTCTGCAAGACCGTCTGCCGGACGCTAGACAAAGCTGCGCTCGTCATCTGCTACCAATCACTGAGACGTAATCAAGGCCCTGCCGTTCTGTTAATATAATTTAACTTTCTATAGTTACCCCATACCCCTTTCTGTAGTTATGGAAAGCAAACCTGTGTCGAAGGTACTTTGACACGGATTCCATGGCGGGTGAGAAGGTTAGTCAAAACATTTTTACACGATTTACCTTAGAGACATATTTCTCGCAACGTTTCAGCGAAGTTGCATTGCACAAGGCCCTGTGTCGCCAAGGATATTGTAAGTGTCGTGTGTCGCGATTTCTAAAAACTTTTAAAGTGATAAGTGCGATGGGTAGGTTTACATCTACCACCTATTATGGCTACGCCGCGCAGTGACCCAGTCGACCAGTGACCACGGCCAATGGAACTTGACGGAAACGTCGGAAGAAATATGTCTCTAAGTTAAAATTTAAAAAATATCATGAATGTGTGCGAAACTTTAAAAAGTAGAATCGAACATTTGCACTTTAAGAAATAGACTACTTATGCCTGGAATAAATCTATTTTATGTTCTTTAATTTAACAAATAAATATTAATATAATTAATAAAAACAAGAGGCTGCGTTATGTGAGAATTAATAAAGCGTCTAGCCTACATTTAAAATAATTATCACGATATCGCTGGCGACGAGTGAAACCCTTGTAAATCTATACAAATTCATAAAAGAGCTGGGTAAACGAATTTTTCAAGAGTGTGGCGATCCCAAATACCATAACTACCTAAAACAGAATATTTCCATTATAATTCAACGAGGAAATGCGGCGAGCGTTTTAGGTGGTAAGCCCTTACTTTATTTTGTAGAATAGTTTTAATTTCATAGGTATTTTTAGTTTTTTTTTATTTATAATTAGTTTTTTATTTTAATATTTTTGTATCTACTTCGACACAATATTGTAAAGAAGAAAGTTTATAGTACTCAACATTACTAATACAACATAAAAATCCCTATAACTGCTTTTTGGAATAGCTACCTATGGAATATCGCCAAGCACTCAACAAACCTGGTGTACTTTTATTACTTTAAGAGCTCCTCACAAAGTATATAAGTAGATATTATATGTATAGTGTGTAGTAGTTTTTGTAGTGCCTAGTTGGTCTTGTATTGTTGAATATAAATATTAAATAATAGTTATAATACGAGTATTTTCAACACGATTTTAGATATTAAATGCAGATACGTAATAAGACAGCAGAGCGGTGGACTAAACTAAACTAAAAAAGATGTAATAAACTAATAAAATACCTACTAGATTATTTATTACATAATATTATGTAAACATGTAGTTGACTTGCTTGAATAAAGAAATATCCTTAAAAATAATAATTGAGGTATTCACTCGTCGCTGACGATATTAAAATTTAATGTTATTTCTACGTTGTAAGTATGAATGTGAGTCGACGGGAATCCGGGAGCTGGAGATCAGCTTTGATGGCAGAAGGAGTCGTGGCCGCGGTCCTAATCATCGTAGCGAGCTCCAGAGTAGGGCTTCGTCCAGAATCCTGTATTGAAAAGTGCATTATACCCTTATTACTCTGAAATTTGTGTGTTTGCATCTATTGTCACCTCCGACGAAATACAACATTATATTATCAGCAGCTTTTATAATGAAAGATGTCTAAGATGCTTTGGTGTAGGGGGTAGCTGTTGAATTTAACAAAGACTCAAGTATACTTAGTTGTATTTGGCTATCAAGCGGGGTAAATACAACATAATATTTGTCTGAATTATTTAAACTAAGCTAGCGTCTAGGATACATGGTTATGGAAAAGTTGGCGATCGCTAACTATCTATATCTTCATCGAGTTGTTTAATAGCCTGACCTCGTTTGCCGACATTCTGTAGACACAGTCCTTTAGCCAAAGCTTGTCGCTTGCTTCACTCATCTGTTTTGCGCACCACCTTCAGGAGTCTCTGTCACAGCACCTACATCGTGTCGTCTAAAAATCTAACCTTGTTTTCAACGTTCTGTAGTAGGTAAGAGTTTATAAGCTACTGATCTCTGGCTGGCTGTCCTCGTGCATGACTATCTCCAGTAACAGTCTATGTCGCAGGATCTCTTTCAATATGTTTATATTAGCAGTCTAACTTTGCCAAAATTCTACAGGAAAAGTCTGTTGTCTACGCGCTACTTCCGGTAGCGGTCTCAAAAACCCTATAAGGATGTTTAACAGTCTAACCTCGCTTGCCGACGTTCTGCAGGAATAGTCTGTTAGCCACCGCTTGTCTCTGGCTTGCTTCCCTCATCTGCTTGCGCGCCACCTCCAGCAGCAGTCTCTGTCGCAGGACCTCCATTGGGTTGTTGATAGACAAGGATGGCATCTTGCGCTTCGGTCGGGATCGTCGCTCACTGCTCTCATCCGACATTAAACCCTGGAAAAAACAAACTTCTAAATACTCGAGTTATAAACTACTATAATATTTCTAGATACATTTTTTTAAGCTTTTGCACTACTAGCTTTAAGTTAGCACCACGACAGCATCAGTGTAACGTTATCGTATCATTATAACACAGAATTATGACAAGCGAAATAACATTTATCGATACAAAAAAATATATATTTATTTACGATACGATAACGCGACGACACGCTAATCGTCGATGCTAAAAATTAGAGGTAATTTACAAATGTTAATACTTTATTAAACCTATTTTAAAGGAAGATATAGCGCCGTACTACATAGTTATTATTTTTTTAGCAAGTTTTTTATTAAACGTACATAAAACTACGAGTGAAGGAGCAACAGTCAAAGCACCATTAAATGGAAACGAAATGATTTGGTATTGACGGTTGTGAAGGATCAGCTATTGGCAGAGGAACAAACAAAAAATCTACACATCGATTTTAGCAGCTTAGCCAATATTCAGGAAAGTTTAGAAAAACTTACTCGTTAATTTAGGCTAACAAAACATAAACCTTTAATAAATATAAAAAATATATATTTTAACACTTAATGTGATTTATTTGAAGTTAATTATAGTACATTAAATATACATTATAAGCTACCTAAATAATAAAATTAAAAATAAACTAAACTATAAATAAAAAAATGTGCTCTAGAGACGTCCTATCCGAGATAGTCCCAAGGAGACTGGCAACATTTCCCCTCTGTATAGCGAGGCTAATACGTTGGCAGAGATAATTGCCAGCCTTCCTGTCTCCAGACCTTTCTGTCAGCCGCTTTGACAACTCCTTGGTCAAGCGCCTCGCTGACGGTCCCCATGGGCCCATCGTCTCGACCCCAAACGGCGCAAATTCGTATCCGATACCAAGGTTGGCGTATTTGCGCAATTTGAGGTTTTAAACTATAATCCAAATAAATAATGGCATTTGTTTTAAAAATTTTATCCTATAGGATTTATTAGAATTAACAAAGATGGCGCTTATTTACAACTTACCTAATATTCTAAGGCTGAGTTAAACCAAAATAAAGTTTTAATAGGTGGTAATTTACTCAGTGTGCCGGGGCGGGGAAGTATCCACCGTACGTGCCGACAAACCCAGTAAAGTGTATCCACACGTTTCAGGATGAGGCACGAATTGCCGTCACATGTCATACTAGTATAAAAAAAAAAACAACAGCATTGAGTCGTTTTTACGGATAATGCGCTGTTTTTAATTCCATACGAATTTCTTATCAGTTGTGCGGCAAGCCAAGTGGGAAATAAAATTCAGATATTGAACAAAATGTTTATTGCATGTCATGTTTCTAACTATTTAATCACAATAATGATGAAAAAATTACTATTTAATGTAAAGGCGTATTATCGACCCCTCAAAATGGGTACCGATTACCGATGTATTCGAGGGAATATTTATATAACAATTTTTAAACGTTGATGTATAAACCAATTCAATTAAAAGAAAAGGTTTTTTCTAGACACTTATAGAATGCGTTTTTGACAGTTGAAGACGGCGATAGAATGTAAATGTGGATAACTAATACAAAACAGTTAAAATTAGTTAATATTGTAATATATACATATATACTATGTAGTAATAATTTAAGTAAAAAATATATTGCATATTAAAATATACAAAATAAACTAAATGTAGTGTATTTATATAACCATATGTATCTTTACAATATATACATACATATATACAATATTTGTACACCTCATGGCAGAACACAGCTGCCCTTTTATAAACTAAAATAAAGTTTATTGGATCATAATCAAATAATTTCAGTTAGTGAGCACTGCCTTCTGGAAAAGAAATTCTGGGCTCCAGAAGGCAGTTTTCCTATTTTGACACAATAAAACTATACAAGTACTTACATAAATTAATAATACAGTGCATTCCCATCCTCATTAAACATTGTTTTACTATAACCAGCCTCTCGGCAACTGTGTGCTGCAGTATCAACTTTTAACACTAGGTTAATATATTAATTAGATTACCTGTGTTGAAACAAATAAATGATTTGATTTGATTTAAAGTACACAAGCGTTAACCTTGTAGATATTCTCTAACAGCTAAACTTGTATTATTATTATTAAAATACTTTATTGCACTTTAACTTAAAAGTATGTACAAAGGCGAACTTAAAGCCATTTCGGCTTTTTCTACCAGATAACCTTTGGAAGAGTGAGACAGTATAATATGTGGGGTGCAATTTTTACCTTATTTTAAATTTGAATAAACTACATAAATAGTATGTATACATAGACTACTTTAATACTTTTTAACATATAGTAGATATTGTATGGAATAGTACATAAATAAAAATAAATATCGCTGGTTCGTAGATTTCACTAGCTGTGGATAAGATCTAGGTACTTACGGATATTTAGGGATTCACAGAGCACTGGATTAGAACAGTTTTTACACTTATTTCTTGTTTTAACTAATTTAAATTGATAAAATAACGAGAGCGCGCACGCGGCTAATTCTTCATAATTTTTGAACTGTCACTTTTTAGTTCCGGGCGACACCGTTAGATGGCGTTGCCGCGTTATCGTGGTTTTGGTTGGATTGGATAAAGGAAAATGGATAGGACTCAGCTAGTTTCCCAACATTTCCCCCCACCGAAATCAATTGATTTCAGAATAAGTAAAATAAACTAATAAATAGAGCAATGGACTGTATAAATATATATTGAATAAAGTTTGATATGAATAATAAGAAAAATATATAACTAAAATAAAACTAGATAGATATAGAAAGTTGAAGCTAATGTTTATTGTCGTCGATAGGTAACGGACTAAGCTTATTGACCGGGCGTTGTAATAACGTGGTCTGAGTGCGAACAGACACCACACGAACTTTACCGTCAGCTCCAGGATAGGTATTTTCTACGCGACCCAGTGACCATTGTTGACTTGGTAAATTGTCAGAATGAATAAGAACAAGGTCACCTATTGCGAGATTAGGTTTGTCTGTGAACCATTTTTCGCGTTGCTGAAGCGTATGTAGATATTCGCGCTTCCAACGTCGCCAAAAGTGTTGAGTCGCCTGTTGTACGAGTTGCCAACGTGACAATTTATACAGCGGCTCGTCAGACAAATCATATTCTGGTGCGGATAGCATTTGTCGACCGACAAGAAAATGACCGGGGGTTAAAACCTCGAACTCGTTCGGATCATTTGAGAGTCCACAGAGGGGACGCGAATTTAAAATAGCTTCAATGCGACAAAAAAGCGTTGTTAATTCTTCGAACGTAAGTGCGCGACTACCTACTACACGACGAAGGTGATATTTAGCCGATTTAATGCCAGCTTCGAACATACCACCGAAGTGACTACCTCTCGGGGGGTTATACTTCCACGTGACCTTTCGTGCAGTAAAACCTACGTCAAGTTCAGTTTCCTGCGTCTTATAAAAAAGGGAAACTTCTTTTAGATGTTTTCCTGCCGCCACAAAGTTTTTACCGTTGTCCGAATAAACAGTGTGGGGTAGGCCACGTCTGGAGGTAAAACGGTCAAACGAGGCAAGGAAGCACTCGCTTGTGAGATCCGACAGTACTTCAGTGTGTACCGCGCGCGTTGAATAACATACAAATACACACAAATACGATTTATGAATTTTAGCGTTACGCCTACGAGATTCCTTCGTAGAAAACGGACCGCCTATATCTACACCTACAGTATGAAAAGGGTGAATATCCTGAGACCTACATTTAGGTAACGAACCCATCAGTGGCTGTGTTGTTGTAGGTTTAGATTTAAAACAAGTTATACATTTGCATATACGTGAACGTATAACACAGCGCGCCGATATGATCCAGTATTTTTGGGACAGAATGCCCTGTAACGTACGTGGACCTGCATGTAAATATAATTTATGGTAATAATCGATCAGTGTATTTGTAAATTGACATTTCTTGGGTAACAAAAGTGGGTGTTTTTTAGAAAGAGATAAATTAGATTGAGCGAGTCTACCCCCCACCATGAGTAGACCTCGGTCATCGATAAACGGGTTTAATTTGGACATAAATCTAGGCAATAAATGCAAATTACCCTTTTTTATTGATTCGATGTAACTTGAGAAATAAATATTTTGAATTATTTTAATAATCAAGTCATGAGACTTGTTAAGTTCATCTGTACTTAATATATTAAAATTACGGTTACATTTAGAAAGTTTTGAGTTTGATATAAATCTCAAACACCAAGCTATAGTGCGTTGTAAAAGATTAAAATTAGAGAATTTATTGAGAATGTCTTCGAAATTATTGTCTATTGAAAATAAATTATTTTGAATTAAAACAACCTCAGTAGATTTTAATTCTGGTAATTCTAAGTTATTTTTAAATTGATCTATGCTCCGTACGGGCCAAGTGTGGTCCGACTGGCTAAGCCAGAGCGGTCCACCGAACCACGTTTCTGCGACGGCCAGCAGTGCGGAGGGCGTGGCTTCACGAGAACACAGGTCGGCAGGGTTGTCGACGCCACGTGCATGTAGCCACCGCACGTCACTACCACACTCGTGGATTTTAGTGACTCGGTTTGCCACAAAAGTTTTTAACTTGTATTCCGGCGTATTTAACCACGACAGGGTCACTGAACTATCTGTAAAAGCAAACGTTTCGAAAACGTAGCCTTCGTCCAAAAACATAGACCTAACATATTGTAATAATTTACTTAATAAATGAGCTGACATAAGCTCTAATCGAGGGATTGAAATTGTCTTTAAGGGCGCAACCTTAGATTTTGACAATAATAAATTAGTCTTTACGTCTCCGTTAGCGTTAGTACTACGCACGTAAACGACGGCGGCGTACCCTAGCGTTGAAGCATCGCAGAAACCTATCACTTGAATTTTAGTGCAATTTTTAATGAATACGTGTCTATTATGTCGCAGATTAGATAATAATGGAATCTGACTACAAAACTTTTTCCAATCTGTGACGAGATTACCTGGTAAGTTGTCGTCCCAGTCCAGGTTTGCACACCATAATTTCTGCATAAAACATTTGGCGTAAAAAATGCATGGTGCGGCAAATCCCAGGGGGTCGTACAACTTGGCTATTTGAGATAGTACAGACCTCTTAGTAACCTTAACTTCTGTAGACGTGGTGTGGAAAGAGAAGACGTCTTCTGTGGGTAGCCAGTGGAGACCCAGGACCTTGATGGCTGACGTGGCACCGTCATCGAACTGTAAGGGGGTTTCCAGGTGATCGCTAGGTAGCGAGTTCAACACCTGGACGCTGTTGCTCGACCACTTACGTAATTCGAACCCACCAAGCTGGAGAAGGCTCATCAGCTGACTCTTCACCTCCAACGCTTCACCAGGAGTATCCACAGACCAGATCAGGTCGTCGACGTAAAAACCTTCCCGCAGTGCACGCGCAGCTAAGGGGAACGTCTCGCCTTCGTCCTGAGCAAGCTGGAGCAGCGTACGAATTGCTAGGTACGGGCTGCTGACGACTCCGTACGTGACAGTACGGAGCTCGTACACCTGGATCGGCAAACCAGCATCGTCACGCCAGAGAATGTGTTGGTACTTACATTGGGTAGGATCCACGAGAATACGTCGGTACATTTTAGATATGTCGCTAGTTAAACATATCTCGTGTAACCTAAACCGCGTCAATAGTTTGACTAAGTCAGACTGCAGTTTTGGACCTGAATACAAAACGCAGTTTAACGACAAACCATTTGACGTCTTGCATGACGCATCGAAGACGACGCGGAGCTTGGTAGTGCTGCTGTCGGGTTTGTGCACGCAGTGATGAGGTATGATGTACTCAGAGTGAGTACGAGTGACGTCACCAACTAGTGCCATGTGTCCAAGAAAAATATACTCGTTAATGAATTTGTGGTATTCCGATTTCAGTTCTGGTGAACGAGATAATTTTCTCTCCAAACATATAAAACGCCGGACGGCTGTCTGCTTCGAATCGCCGAGCCCAACGAAGTCAGGTTTAAAAGGGTACCTTACAATATACCTACCGGAAGTGTCACGCTTATGTTCAATACTGAACTTATTTTCGACATAAGTATCGTCAGAAGACGTAGGTATCTCAGACAAAACGTTTTCTGTTTCCCAAAAAGATTGCATAAGTTGATCTATTTGACCATTACTTGAAAACAAACAAGTAGAATGGTCGGTTTGATTATTTAAATTAACTTGGCCGGTGATGACGTAGCCAAATATGCTGCGAAGAGCCGGCGGAGCCCCGTCAACTGGTGGACGGAAAACGGCACCGTCGTAAATGGACGGAAATACGTCACCGGCAAGTAAAATGTCTATTGGACTCGACCTATAGAAATATGGGTCCGCAAGAACAATGTGGTTGTATTGATTTATAATATTGAGAGGTAAAGAAATAGTTGGCATGTTTCCTGTAATTTTAGAAACCACGACCAACTCCGTATTTAAAATAGGACTGTCGCATTTAGATGGTTTAAAAGTACAGGAGACAAGACCGTAGTCCCGCACGGGGGCTCCGCCCAGTCCGGACAACAACAGGTCACACTGGCGACGCTGCAGGCCGAGCCGCTGCGCGCAGTCGTTAGTGATGAATCCGTTCTGAGCGTCGCTGTCTATGACGACACGCACAGATTGATAAGACCCGGAGCAGTCTGCGACGAGAATGACGGCGGTCCCTAACAACACGGTGCTTCTAGCCGTGCACGACAACGAAGTGGATTGAACTGACAAAGGCATGTCAGAATTATTAGAACTAGTAGATGCTAAGTTTAAGTTATCATTGTAGACAGAATTATCGATATGCAAAGTATGATGATGCATTTTATTGCACACCGAACAACGTAATTTGGAGGGGCAGTCTGTGTGTTTGTGCCCGTCGCGCAAACAATTCTCACACAGATGTAACGCCGTAATTTTCTCCAAACGTACCTGTGAGGCTAGACCTAAATAGCTAAAACATTTATAAATGGAATGACCACCCTTGTTACAAAATAAACAGTTTTTATTGTTTCTATTACAAGTCACAGTTGAAGTCAAACAAGTTTTTTGACCAACATTTTTTATTAATTGTTTATTAACAAAATTAGGTTTACTATTGTTAGATGCAGGGTTAAATTTATTTAATTTAAATGTACCGTTATCTGACATTTCTAAAATACGGACTTGTGACACAATAAAACTGATCAACGAATCGAAAGTGGGTATGTCATTCTTATCAATTTGTTGTTCGAAATAACGTCTTGTTGTAGAATCCAAATTTCGAAAACCTATAAAAAACAATATAAAACCTGCTAAGTCTTCCAATTGTAACATTTGTAATGCCTTTACACTCTCCTGAAAGTTTTCTAAAAACGCATTTAGTCCGCTTAAGGATTCGAGGGTTAAAGGTTTAAAGTTGAACAGCTTATCCATATATCGCGTCGCTAACGCCCTTTTATTTTCGTATCTTTCTATTAAAGACGTCCAAACAATATTATAATTATCGTTAGATATCGGAACAGTCTTAACAATTTGAAGCGCGGGCCCGCTGACGACTGATAATAAATAATGAAACTTTTCGACATTACCTATTGAAGGGTTATCGTGAATTAAGCTAAAAAACGTGTCACGAAAAGTAACCCAATTTTCAAGTTTACCATCAAATTTATATAAATCGATCTTAGGTAGTTTTGGTTGCATGCTCCTGCTTTCGCTAATATGGTTACTACCTACTTGTTTCGTTTTTGCTAACTGATCGCGAATTCTTATAATTTCGTAAAATAATTGATCGAATGATTCGCTTTCCTTATTACTAGGTATAAATTCAGGTTTTAACTTTAATTGTAGCATTATGACCTCCTCACAAGCCTGCTCAAATGATTCTCGAATTTGTTCGATTTCCCCTACGCGCGAAACAAAGGAATCGTAATTCCTTGAACAATCCGTCTCAACACATTTAGCGATATCGTACAAACGTTGTAAACGCATAAAATACTTCTCCTTTCGCGATATCATTGTTTTAAGTTTGATTTCGTTCATCTCAGTCATTTTGAATAGAAAAAAATAACCTTTGACCGTTAACTATAAAACGACAAATAAGTGAAATATAGTGTAAAATAAGTAAATTCGAATACGTATAAATAGATATTACTTATTATATCCCCCAATAAACGTGCATACGATAGATAATCCGCTGGTTCGTAGATTTCACTAGCTGTGGATAAGATCTAGGTACTTACGGATATTTAGGGATTCACAGAGCACTGGATTAGAACAGTTTTTACACTTATTTCTTGTTTTAACTAATTTAAATTGATAAAATAACGAGAGCGCGCACGCGGCTAATTCTTCATAATTTTTGAACTGTCACTTTTTAGTTCCGGGCGACACCGTTAGATGGCGTTGCCGCGTTATCGTGGTTTTGGTTGGATTGGATAAAGGAAAATGGATAGGACTCAGCTAGTTTCCCAACAGATATATATGAAGATAATATAATATTAATAAGAAGAAAATTTTAAATTTAAAATATACTGTTTTAATTGTTTTAAAATAAAGTATTAAGTTGTTTTTTAAAGATGTGAATTTTGTTACATAGAAACAATATTTACGCATTCTCTAAGCGGCCGGATTGTTTTAGGATTGAATAAAAAAAAGATCTTATTTATTATTGTTAATTATATTAGGACATACCTCAGTAAATGGTGACCATTTTAAAAGAGTTGATAATAGGGTCCGTTACTTAATTTCCTAATTACAATTATAATCAGCAATATTACATTCGTTAGTATTTTAATTTCTATCTTAGTGGTGCCGCATACCGCACATATCCACTGTCCTATTTTACTATTACTGGGTTTATTGTTATGACTAAAACCGTTTATTTAAATTAAATATTAAACAATCCTAATAAAAAATAAATTAACTATAAATAAAAAAATGTCCTTAAGTTTTATATATATATATATATATATTATTCTAGCACGACATGTGACCCTTGATGGTTAGTGGGTGAGGTCCATGAATGTTAGCAACTGGAACCAGACACTCATGACTGACATCAGTCCCTAACACTAACCCGGCTTGACTGGGCATGACTAATTGATAATGAAGTTGTCAAGACGGAAAGGTCTGGACACAGAAAGGCCGGCAATTACTTCTGTCAACGTAATAGCCTCGCTATACAGAGGGGAAATATTGCCAATCTTGCAACATTCTTCTTGGAACTATCTCTGATGGGACGTCTCTTGAGGACATTTTTTATTTATAGTTATTTTTTTTTTAGTTTTGTTTGTAGGTATTTTATTTTATTTAAGTAGTTTGTAATTATTCTTTATATTTTGTAAATATTTTTTTAGAATAAAAGTAAAGTATCATTACGACCGTGTCCCTTTAGGGGTGGTCAGAAACCACGCTTATAAAGAAGCATCAATCAGAAGAATCATGACAAGTGGCAAGCTCGTCGATGTCTTTAGCGTACCAAACTCGGGAAATATCACAAATAAAATTAAACTATTTTTTATTTTTTTATTATTTATTATTATTGTGTGCCGACCAGGAATTGGGACATTTCTAAAGACGGATCAAAGGTACGAATGATCACATTCTACTATAATCATATACTTAAATATATATCTTTCTTTTATATATATATATATATTCTGGTTTTTATAATAATATACCATGCTATATAATATATAGGTACATATACATACGATATTTATTGAAAAAATAATTATATATATTGTTTATTTCTTATTTAGTTGTAAGTATATGAAAGTGACTGAATATAAAATAACGATATCTGAGTCCACAAGATTTAGCTAATAATAATATTAAAAAAACAATAATAAATTGTACGGTGTGCGGCGAGCCAAAAATGATTATTCTACTTTAAAATTATTAATTTAATATTTAAAGGATTTACTATAATTACTTATAAATATACAATTTGGATATTAATTATATATATGCTGTAAATAAAGTAATTACGTACATGGATATCGTGCATTGTTGTTATTGACTATCCTGCAATAAAATAATTTGATCCAAAGGTTAGAGAGTTCGGTAATTAAGAACAGCGGGTAATTGGAAAAAGTGAGCATACATTTATTAGACGTCAATCGTCACTCAAAACACCCGCAAACACAGCTCGCGTTTTTTCATAGTGAACCCGATAATATAAGTTGTATTTTCATTATAATTTTTGTCGTATGTATTATTTCACGCCATATTTTGTTACCATCTTAGATGTACTATCTACTAATAGACTTCATAATATAGTTTGAAGCTTACCAAAAGTTATATTGCGAGTTACTTTTTATTTTAAATTGCTTACTTTGGGTAATTGGGAACGGCGACAAGATGGTGAATTTACGCGGCGACGAGTGCCTTTACTCCGTAGCCACGACTCAGACTTAGCTGTTAAGGCACGCAGGGCCAACAGTGAAAGAGAGACGGTTTATAGGGTTTTAGAGGCGCCTTGGAGTCATTCGGGCATGCGACCTCCCGCGGTGGCCCTTCAGACTGGGGTCGTATCGTCAGGCGATTTTGCGATTACCCGTCTTAAAAAAATTTATGGTGAATGGTGAAACTTTCCTTATTTGTTAATAGTATACAAATATTGTAATTGTTTTTGTAATTACTATATTAAAGATTTTCGACGTGTAGGCAAAAGGCTAACTTAGAGCAAAGCTGTCACCAATTAGTTAGTACTAAAATAACAAGTGAATAAAACACATAGTTATCAGAGAAAGGTCGCCGGCCTGTACAATAAAGCCGTTTCTATGTCGCCATGTTTTCAATCACGCCACATGCATTCGGGTATAAAGGAACGACAGTATTTATTATTTTCTTATATTTTTTAATTATATAGTTTAATTCGAAGAATGTTGATACCATTATTATGTAGGTAGATTACCAACGTCACTCCTACAATGATGGTTAATGCATTTGAAACTCTATTTAAGAGGATTTAGAGTTCCCAATTACCTCACTTTCCGCTAAGTTTTCAATTACGATCATTTTTGTTTTTTTTATCATTGCAGTAAACCCTTTAGATATTTATATTTTACATTTCGTATATTTAACTAATGAGTTTGAATATTTTAAAAATTGATATTACAATGGTTTTCTAGTCTAGGTGAATGATAGGTAAGTATATTGTTTTTTTTATTTAGTTTTGGGCTGAGGAATAGGTTTCTTTAGAAATAGCGCGTCAGGTCAATCGGAGTCTCCCATCGCATACCTGTGGAAACAAATATTTACGAGTTAATATAAAAAAAAACAACAAATAAGTACTTTTAATGTAGGCGCGGTGGTTGCTCGGTTTTAAGAACGCTTACCTTAAAACCCTACAAAGATTTAAACCCCCCCGGAATGTAGCAATGAGAAATACACTTTTCGTACGTACATTTGTCATAGATTTACAACATCACCGATCCCGTGCCTCAGAGAACACGTTAAGCCGTCGGTATCGGTTCCTCTGAAACCAACTTGTGGAATAGTTAATAAATTGTCTTTAAAAATTGACATCAGATCCTCGCCAACCCGTCTGGCCAGCGTGGCGAGTGTACCTCAAATTCTCCAGATATACTCGTGGAAGACCAATCTTCAACAGTGGAGGTCTAGAACGCTGTGTTCTAGGGACTAATGATGATGGTGATTTATATTTTACAATTAACAGTTTGGCTTGTAAGAAAGAATCAGTATTGCAATTCAGCGGGAAAATGCAGCCAGCGTTCTAGCCACCATTCCACGCGGACGGGACTTATATCCCTATCCTTAGTATTAATATTAATTTTATTTTATATTTTGTAAATATTTTTTCCGAATAAATGTTTTAGTTTATTTACAGTTTTATTTAATTAGTCTATTCATAAATTAGACATTCAAACACGAAGGCTAAGTTGCACCAAAATTAATTCTCTGAATTTTTAACGATAAAGTTAAAAAATAGTAAAAAAATAAATAACGATATTTCACTATTAAAAGTAAAACAAATCTATGGTTAATACGTGTGTATGTCTAAAATGTTCGTAATTTAATTTCTTAGAAATTTAATAGACTACCAGCCTGTTGCAGAAAGGCTGATTATCATTTGACATGTTTAACATATGCCTATGAGGCACGTCATTGGCTGAAATAGCCAAACTAACTATCAATCACGTGGCGTATATAAAAATGTTGATCATATATTATTTTCAACATCCTTTCTGCAACCGGCCGTACATTTCTTAATCTGAAAGACCTTTAAATTATTGAATTGTACGACCGAGAAGGATGCAGAATCGCTAAACCCTCTTAAGAGATGGCTTAAAAAAGACAACTTGTTACTGCCCACTAAGTCTAACGACAAGCTAATCCGCCAAATCCACAGAACAGAAAAAAAACATTACAAATTAGATTAGTTTGGAAACTAATATTTTCTTTTAACAATACTTTCTAAATCAGAAACTTTCTAATATGATCAATAATGCGTTGTACAGCAATCAGTAATATCAAAATAAAATATTTTATTTCCTTTGGTTCTCTTATAACATCTTGGATACAGTCTATATATTGATATATACCGATACTAAACAAAGTGGTTGGACCGTAAAACCGTTTATTAAGTAAGTAGGCATTATTACATACACTTTTACACGTAATTTTACATTCACAATCTAATTTAATACACAAAGTACATTTAACTAAACATATTGCATCATATTGGATGATATGCATTCTTTATATTAAGAAATAATAATTGTAGTTCAAATTAGACACATCCATAATCCGATTTATAATATTATACTTGTATTAAGAAATGTGTTATCTTTTAAAGCCTAACAAATTTTCACTGTTAACCATAATGAAAAAAAAAAAACAATATAAACAGTAAGTACCTACAAAAACAATTAGATAGGTAATCTATAAAATAAAATAAAAAATCTTTAAATACAAGTTTAAATAGTACATTTCCTGGATCCCCCTTTAAGTTTAGTTAGACCTGTATTGGGGACCCGCTTAAAGTTAAACATAATAATATCTTACAAGAATGTGTATTAGTGTATTGATCCCGTTACTACAACAATTTTAACAAGAATTATTGTATTCATAATAAAGAACAGCAAATAAAACAATTGATATTGTGGTAGCTTTCATTACAACATTTTATAAGAAAAAATAATAATTAAATTAGGTGATAGCTATACTATGCAAGAGCGGTGGTAAATCGATTGTAAAAACCCTTTTCATTAAATCTCAAAAAGGTCAGTTCGAGCTGCGGAATGAAGTAATAAACTTTCTTACATACATTTGTCATAGATTTTTAACAGCACTGTTCCCGTGCTTCGGGGAACACGTTAAATCGTCGGTCCGGGTTCTGTTTATACTAACTTGTAGAATCATTAATAAATTATCATAAAAAATAACATCAGGCCTTCGCCAATGCGTCTGGCCAGCAGAGTATACGCCAAATTCTCCACATATATATTCTGAAAGGCACATCTTCCAACAGTGGAGGTCTAGGATAATGTGCTAACTATATGCTAAGTTGTCGTTTTTAGAACAATTTCTACTCGAAATTTTTGTTCTATATATTAATCTGCACGTACCTCGTTTGCCAATTTCTTTAAGAAAGTCCCTGTTGGCAGCAGCTCGGAGTGCCTTGAACTTCCTCTCCTTCTCCTGGCTGAGTTTGTTTCGCAGAACCGCCATGGGCAGGTCGATGGACAGGGAGGGCATCTTGCGCTTCATACGACCGCCTCCACCCAACTTCCGTACACACCAATTGTTAGCGACACGAATGAATAATTACAATGACAAGATTTTAATGTTACATATAATGTGTAGATAGGTACGCGTACACGTGTCTTTAAAGAATGCAGTTTTGTTTTAGTTACCGGCAGATAAAAAGAGCGCTGGCCAAAAATTGGTCTTAGGCGCGAATTATACAAAAACGGCGCGGCGTATGATATAGGCGCGGCGGCGCAGGCATCTTGCCGCTTCAATACGTTTAAATACAAATTGTAGTTCCGTGTCGCTAGTCTCGGCGAACGAGTGCCTTCACTCCGTAGCCACGACTCAGACTTAGCTCTTAAGGCACGCAGGGACAACAGTAAAAGAGAGACGGTTTATACGGTTTTAGTCCGTAGGCGCCTTGGGGTCTCCTTAGGAGGCCTCACGGTGATTCGGGCATGCGACCTCCCGTGGTGGCCCTTCAAACTGGAGTCGTATTGTTAGGAGATTTTGCGATTCACCGTCTTTAAAAAAAAAAAACGTGTCGGGAATAAAGTTGCGCGCAAGCAGCACGTCGTTTCTTATACAGCAGGATCAGAAAAATGCGTGACGATATTGAATTTAATGTAAAGTTCTGCGAGATAATCGAACAATACTAAGCCGGAGTACAATAATAAAAATGTACAAGATAAAAAATGGAGAGAAATAGTTTATTTGAAATTTATTTAAATAGTCAAATAAATGCTATCACGATAAGTCACCATGTATAATAAATGACTCATTGTGAGGTGTCTTCGCCTCGTTAATATAATTTAAATCGCCTCTGTGCCTTCTCTTTTTCACGCCTGCTCTGCGACCCGTTTCTGTATGATTCCCGCCTTAAAAAGTACAGTCTCGGCCACGTGTCTTGCTTATTGATTTCTGTTTTGACACATATTTATTTTTATTCACAACTTGATTTTAAATAATTATAAATATTGTTTTTTATTTTTTTTATTTATGTTTAAATTAAAGTAGTTTGTAATTATTATTTATTTAAAAGTAACTATATTATTCAATGAAAAAGGGAGCTGTAGGTTATTTATAGATCGTAACAAATGGCGTTTAATTATTACTGTCTACTCCGCAAGGGAGCTGGCGTGAAATTATGTATGTATGTAGGAACACATATAATTAAAATTGGAGAAAGAATAATTAGATTGTTAGGTATGATAAGAAAGTCATTATTAATAATAATACTCACAATAAATTTAGTAATATATGATAAATATAATATCTTAAATACAATAAATAACATATAGGTTAGTACATACATATAAATCATACACAACTAGACAATACTACGACAATAACTAAGTATATATAAATTAGTAATCCAATACATAATGTGTAGGTTAAAAGCAGTAGATAAGTGCCGTGCCATCGATATTTTATTCATCAGATCGCCGTATGCCTGCAAATGGAAAATAGTAATTATAGGAAATGCCCGTATTTTCTTACCTGAAACTATAAAAACACGAGAAACCAATCTTAATTCGAATTAAGTACTATCTAAATATTGGTAAAAATACAAGTCCATCCTGGAGGAACTGGGAATAAGACCTTTCCTCAATCGTACAATCACTCATTCTCACTTTCTTTCGACACTTGTCACGGCGTGGAGATACATCCATTGAGCGCTGTTAGGTTAGGGTAAATTTGAGTTGAAAGTGGACTGACCAGGTTAAAGCAGCAATGGATCACCCCCTACATAAGTGCGCCAGGAAGGCTGCAATTCGAGAGGAGTGGCGACAGCTTATTAAGCGTGCCACTAACACTCAAGTTACGACCACGACCACTCTGCCAAGAGTGTAGCCACTAAGAATAAGAAATATTGGACCATTTCATTGAACATTCCTCATGTTTGCTTGCAGAATGCCTGATTATCTTTTGGCATGTAATTAGGCACATTATTGGCTTAAAAAGTTTAATCGCATTGACATCATCGCCTTCACTGCTGGGGCCTTCAGTACAAGTGTCTTGAAGGTTTTAAAGGAATAATTTAGTTTTTTGTTTGTTTTTTTTTTCCATTCATATATTAACATTTGTTTATTATTATTAGCTGTAAAGTTTATGCATTTATAAATATGTGGTTAACGTGGTGGGTATTGCATGATCTAATGTATCTTATTATTGTTAAATGTTAAAACCTGTGCAATGCTGTTTGTTGACCCAAGTAAAGAAAAAAATAATAATAACCAGTGACAAGCTAAGCTAAGCGCGGTTTATATTAAAATATTGATCATGGATTATTTTATTATTTTTTTCTGCAACCGGCTGTTATTCTACTACGTTCTCTTCCACATGCTGTTCTGTCATGTCATGATAGGTATGGGTCGATTTTCGTCTTGCTGCTGATCAAAATGCCTCATAAAGTAGTATCGCTATAACATTTACAGTTTTGTCTGAAAAAGCAAGCGACATTTGCTTCGGTTAATTTTCGCGCAAAACACCTTTATGGGGTTGGCGATCTCACGCAACTGGACTCTATCGATCGGTTATCCGAATGGAATTCACTTTTTTATATAATAAACTACGCTGACAAAAGCAACTGTGAATGGTTGCCTAACAAACTATGTTGAAAAATTTTTGTTCAAACAAAAACATCCTGTATTGTTACACTAGCTGATAGTGTAGCATATAAGGATCAAATTTTGGGAAGTAATGTCAAACTTAAGGAACTGCATGAATCGAATCGTTTTGTCGAAAATGTTGGGTCCTATTCCCGGTTAGCATCAATCATATTTATTCCTTATGACAATCGGCTCGGAAACCCCCTTCAGCATTATTCAACATCCACGTAGTTTAGACAGCTATCCAAAGGGCGTTATTCTATAAATCTTAAATATCATTAAAAAAATATTAACCGCTTGTTAATTCAAATTACGTTAGCAACACTCATAGCTTGTGCATTCATCATCTGTTCCTCTACAAATCTTTTACCACATGGTCAATTTTACCACACCCGAGAATGGCAAAAATATAATTTAACAGCTTGTTAATTCGAATTACGTTAGCAACACTCATAGCTTGTGCATTCATCATCTGTTCCTCTACAAATCTTTTACCACATGGTCAATTTTACCACACCCGAGAATGGCAAAAATATAATTTAACAGCTTGTTAATTCGAATTACGTTAGCATCTTTACTTTTAAATTCATTTGATAGAAGTTTAATTATTGATTAATATGAAAAATGTCTTACCTCGTTTGCCGACTCTATCGAGATATCCCCTGTTGTTATTGGCTACTCTGCCCCAGTAAACATTTTCGGCATTCCTCTGAAGCAGTTCAAATGCGGGGTTTACTGCCAAACTTCGTATTCCTCGCCTTAACATGTCTCTCGTTGGATGAATCTTCGACGGACAAATTATGGCAATTGCATTAAATATCTTCAATTTTATACACACACTTGCAAACACCGATAATGGTCGTTAAAATTGCAAATATAATATTATTTTAATTATATGTAGATTTTTTTAGGCTGGCAAACTCGACATGTTTCTGTTGTCTATTACTTCTTACTTTTGTTAATCTCTTTATGAATAAATAAATATATACTTTTTTGTTGTTATTTATTGTTATATAAATAAAGAAGTCCAACCTTAGGTTTATATGGCAGCGAAATTAGTATTTAGTATTTAGATACGCGTTTATTTTTTATATAATTTCACTCGTATTTTTTGCTATAATACTCAATATCACGCTGTCGTTTGTCGTATAAATTATAAAAAACTATGTTTAATGTAAATATATAATCTTAATTTAATAAATATAAATACAGTTAAAATTATTATAAACACGCCGAGGACAATATTTACTTTACGATTTTCAAATGATTATGAAGTTACAATTCCATGGGTGACTTTTGAACTAGTGAATAACGTTATTTTGACGTGAGCTCGTCTTTGATCGGGAAAACTCGGGCTAAAAGTGACAGTAAATAACAGAATGCACTATTTTGAAAATCAGTTGCGCTTAACCTATACCGCGTGTATTTGTCAAAAGAACAAATATTCAGGTGTCATTGATAAACCTCTATTAGAGAATCGTCATATCCACCGTGATAAATACCTAAAGGCTGGGGAATGTTATTAATAATTGATGACGAAAAAAGAGAGCAATAATTAAGTACGTTAACGTTCGCGCGATCGTCAACCTTTTCTACCTACTTGATTAGGCTCTTTATGAGTGGCGATATTTATAGAAAAACTTTTCTGTACCGTAACGTAAGATTTTATTACTGAAAAATTTAATTAAATAATGCGTAAATGTTCTTTTTTTTCATTCTAGATTATAATATAAAAATATTTGCTCTTTATAGAATTCCACGTAGTATATGCCCAAAGGGTCGCCAACAATCCAACTTTTAATTTTTATAAAAACACATTTGTTTTAGAAATCTTCTAATGACGTATGGTACACCCAAAGTACACCAAGGATTACCGATTTCGGTATATTCTTGTTTTTCGCAGATCATGTCATAATTTTCGGCCTAAGATGATGATGACGTCGATGAGCAGTGTGCAACAATAAAACCACAAAAAGTTTTTATTTTTAAAACATTTTATTATTGTTATTGAAGCAAGTTGTTTTAATTCTGATTCACTAAATTTGGCAGAGGAATTGCCCAGCGGGTCTTTAATGATCTTTTCAAAAAACATTACTTACTTGCAATTTTTTTTGTATGTTTAATAAATCCGGATATGGCGGAAATCTATGATCTAAATTATTACGGGCATATATAGGTTAAGTAATGGAAGACGGCTGCAGGATATTTTAGAGATTTTATACCAAATATATCGCGGTTAGTATAACCCAAATCTAACTTTTTAAAAGAATACAGATTATTTGAAATTTATTGCTGCGAAAAAGTTTTCCGATTTAGGGTAAAGAAAGTTCCGAGTGAGTAGGTGTTTAAGAAGATTGGGCGTTTTGTTACAAAAACCATTACTACGGTATTATAAAATAACTAAACTTAGAACAATGGCAACTATTAATATCGATGACAACGGTAATTTATCATTATGATTTTTCACACCTATTCGTATAAAAATATTTAAGAGTAAAAAATAGATTAGTAATCAGTATACAAATTGTTATTAAAACGTACCAATAAAATATTTGCTACCTATATAAGGTTGAAGGACTAGTATTCATTGCCTAAATAATTATGAAATAATTATACGCATTATTATATTTTTAAATGTCTTACTAAGGTCTGTATAAATAACTCTGTATAAAGAATGTTATGTAATTCCATATAAGCAATAAATTATGCAGAAACTGCTAAAAATATTAGCTTAAATAGTGTCGGAATCAAATCCAATAAAAAAAAACCTAAAAAACAAATGCCTAGACAAGACCGTGTAGGCATCTTTCATGTTACAATCGATCCCTTTCTGGGTCAAATTAAACATAACATTTTTTGTTTTGTTTTTTTATTTATTCAGGAAACATACAGATCTTAAATCATAATTACAACAATTCTAAAAGTTACGCAATCCAGCAAAGTTTCCACTTAAATATTAAACATAGATTTTGCAAAAAAATATAATAATAATAGGGATAGGGAAGGTAAAGGAATCTAACCCATACAGCCATGTCCGTCGTTGTCTATTATTTATTTTTTATGAGTTAATGCGGTCACCGTACCAGCCCCGCGTTGCTCTAAGGTGAAATTCCAAATGTTGCAGAATACACGTCAGGTATAATATAGAAAACCGCAAAAATAAACTGCAACTTGTGCCCCATATTGAGTGTACAATATATCGTTTTCCATAAATATTCACATTGTAACACATTATTAAACAAAACAACACCACTATTGACTAACAATATCAATATATAGTAATTTACAAAACAAAAATTTGCACTTGACAAATCCGTGCAAAATGGCGCGAAAAAAATATTTAAATAATGACGGGTCACAAATGCTATATATTTTTACGCCACGAATAAAGATATAATGACTATTGTTTTTTTTGGCGTAAATATTTTTATTGGGCTTGTTCTTATATTAATGTCTATGATATGGTGGCCATACCTGTGAATCACGTGACATGTCAGCTAGAAGGTAGAGCCAGGGTGACCCCGCCGAGTAGCGACCTCCTAATGCAGGGTAACCGTATCCCAGGCTTTCCTGAAAACAAAATATTGGTTAAATGAATTTACAGAATAATGACTTGGCACTTAATACAGAGTTTGTGTAGGTACGGTCAGCTTAGTAGCCCTATTCTGATACTTAAGCGTAAACATACCTATAATGGAATCTCTCAAATAACAGCGTAAAAAGCAAAAAATCAAATCGTTATTCTCATAATATAAAGATTTATATTATAATAATACATCACCACTCCAGAATACTGTTGGAGATTGACCTTCTTAAAAACATTTCTGACAAAAAACATCACCAAAACAGCGTCCAAAAAACTTGGGATAGTGAACAAGGTGAAGCGGTTTTTCCCGGAATGGAATGCTGTTCTAACCTCTGGGATAGCTCCGCTAAGTATCTTACAGATGCTCTCAATGTCCTGCAGAGGCGGGCAATTCGGATAGTGGACGACACCACAGTCTCTAAAACTCTCAAATCACTGCAGCTTCGCCTTGATGTTGCCTCTCTGAGCGTGTCCTACAAGCTTTACCACGGCAAGAGGAGCTTCATAACCTTATCCCTTCTTCTCTATTCCGCAACCGAACCACACGCACATGCCAAAGTATGCATCCACATACCTTACCCACTATCCCTACGCGTACTCATAAGTTTGGAGATCTGTCGCACGCTGAAGATGTGGAATGCTCTCCCAGCCAGTGTGTTTCCCCACTCCTATAACCTAGGCTGGCATAGTGGTAGAGACTGATGTCGGTCGTGGTGACCGGCGTCAGTTGCTCCCATTCTTGGACCTCGCGTACTGCTTACCATCAGGTGGGGCGATGTCACATGTCGTGTTCAGTATATTAAAAAAAAAAAATGTGGCCTGCACTCGCCTTGCTGGCCAGGGTTGGTGAGGGTCTGGTGTCAATTTTATGTCAATTTATTATATATTCCACAAGTTAGTATTAGTGGAACCGGAACCGACGTGGACGCCTTATCGTGCTCTCCTCTTTACGGGAACGGTGGTGTTGCAAATCTATGACAAATGTACGTAAGACTATATAGACAGACCACAGAAAATTACATTTTACAAGCGTTCATTTTAAAAAATGACGTATTTTCTATTTTTATATTATTATTTTAATAAATAAGATTCACCGTGCGGTTGTGTGTTGGGGGTATAAATACTCGTACTGCGTTTGAAAGGAAGTCAAACTAGTAAAAGTAAAGTATCGTCACGACGAATATCCCATCCTGAGTGGTCAGAAACCAAACTTGAGAAATATTACAAATAATTTATTTTGTTCCGATCAGGAATCCAACCTGGCGATTGTGGTGAACGTTCTCCACATTTAGTCTTAAGTAGACCATTGTGCGTGACCTACGCTCCGTCAGCTGAGCCATCCGAACGTCGACGTCCAGAAGACTCGTCACGTTCCTGACCACCCGTCATGGTGTTGGAAAAAATGCTTTGGCTTTTTTAAATTATCCCTGATCCCTTGTCGACTGTACCTCGGGACAACCTGGTGGGTAGATAATTGTGAGATGAAATGCACTGATATGCTAAAATGGTAATTGCCGACAAAACGGAACAATGCGGGGGTTTATCGCAACATCTTTCTCTTATTCTCCTTATGTAAATACCCTATTTGCATTAACATTTTACTGGTAAATATTCTTTCAAACTTTACTTTCAAACTTTTCTTTTTACCTTAACAAATCCATCGTCATTATAGCCTCTAGAACACAATAGCACTAACACTTCCTAGAGAAGTGCTCGCGGAGGAGTTATAAACCTCCTATTTAGGGGAGAGTGTGTATGAAAGAGCCAGCAAAGTACAAAGCATAGACAACTGGCTCTTACAAAACTAACTACGTATTAAAGAATATAACATCAAAGCTATTACACCAGAACTCTAATCTAATATCATTTGTGCATAAGCAAAACAACAAATATATGCACAACGTTACGGCACCACATTTGCAAGACTCTTATAAAAAATAATTAATTAATCATAGAAACTTAAATTCTGTAAAGTATCATCACGACCGTTTCCCTTTCGGGGTGGTCAGAAACCACGCTTATAAATAAGCGGATTCACATTTAGCCAACTTTAGTATAGGCCAATCATGACAAGTGGGAAGCTTGTCAATATCTCCAGCGTACCTAACTCGAGATCACAAATAAATTAAATATTAATGAAATGTATTTATTTACATTAATAAATATTTTTGTGTCCCGACCAGGAATCGAACCCGGAACCTCGGAATCTAAATCCACGGACTTAACCGCTAGACCACGGAGGCAGTTAATTTCTGAATGTTTATAATAGTCCAGTGACGCCATTTGTACAACTGTGAAATGTTTGCATTTTATACAACTAAACTTTAGTAGATAGTATTAGTAGATTTAAATAAACTTTAGTATATCATGCAAGACCGAGGTTCGTAATTTTCCATGTCCCCCCTTTTGTTTTAGCTTAGTCTTAATCAGACTGTGATTTATCATTAGTAGGTATAGTATTGTGTATATATTATATTGTATTGTTAATATTTTATTTATGTAGGTTATATGTATGTATTAGTATGTAATTATTAATAGGTATGTATATGTTATCTGCAATAGAACTACTCAAGTTTATTTAGTATAGCACCTACCTTATGTACTTTACTGCTCTCGTTGTCCCGAAGGTTTGACCGTCATAGAATGTCTAGCGGCATTAGGTCCGCCTTTGTACTTTGTGCAATTAAGTTTAAATAAATAAAAAATATATATAATTTATAAAAAAATCACATCGACTCTTTTAAAACCTGGTTCTTTCATGCACACTCTCCCCTACATTTTTAATAAGCGGCACGTGAGGCAACTGCAAATACGAACTTTAATCGTCATATGTGGTGTCAAAGAAAAAAGAGATGAGTCGAAAAATGTAAAAATTAGATTTTGCACCTATTGGTTCAAAACATTCATATGCGTCAATGCAATAGGGAGATGAGTCTATAAACCGTACAGTTTATTTTTACACTCCTACGTACATAAAGGGGCTAGTCGTAACATTAATATGTATAAATAAGTAAAAAGTTCAATCGAGTCATCTCAGTATCGCGCTTTTACCGCCAATAATTCAGTCCGACCGCCTCCGTGGTCTAGTGGTAACAAACGATGCCGTGAACTCGGGAGGTCGTGGGTTCGATTCCCACCGGGGGCAAGTTGTACATTGTATAATTTGTATCGGTCTGGGTGTTTATATGTATAATATGTATATGTTTACAAAAAAAAAGTATAATATGTAGTTTATCAACCATCTAGTTTCCGTAACACAAGCCTCGTAGCTTACCACGGAAACTAGATGGCGCTGTGTGACCTGTCTGAAAATATTTATTTATTTAGTTATGCTTAAATGAGATGAGTCGACTCGTACCTAAAGTATGCGACTAATGAAATTGAACCTTACGTAAATTACAAATATCTAATTATAAAAACGAGTTGTTTTCTTAATTTGCCTCCAATGAAAAGTTCAAGTTATGTACTTATCCCCCTTTTCCTTGACACCTCAGTATATATAGTTAACGGATTCCATTATATAACGTTTGCGCATAAGTAACAGAATAGGGCTGCAGGTTATAGTAAAACACACTGGATGGGAAAGCATTCCACATCTTCAGCTTGTGACAGATGTAAGAGTCTCTAAATTGATATGTATTTATTTATTTTATATATTTAAAACTTTATTGCACTATGTACAAGGGGCGGGCTTAATGCCGCTAGACATTCTCTGACAGCCAACCTTTGGGACAATGATAACTATAACTTAGATCGACGAGTAGGTGCGAAGACGTATTTAAGATTAAATAATAATTAAGTATTAAATAATAACTATATTTATTAATAATATATATACTACATACTAATAGTACTTACATACATACATAACTATACTACATACAATATCTACTTATACACGCTGTAGGGAGCTGTTTAAGTAATGTGAGTGAGAGACCAATCTTTTGAATATTATTCTGTTGTATGCTTGCCGAATATTGACCGGCAAAGTGTTCCAAAGATTTACTGCAACAACTGCGAAAGAGTCAGACATGAAACCAGAATGATGTGAAGGGATTGGAGAGGACAGAGTTGTGTGACGAACGAAGAGACCGATCATGAAGATAAGAGAGGTAGGTAAATTTGTCCTTGAGGTAATTCAGAGTCGCAGGCTCATTTAAAATTGAGTAGTATGGGATGATGTAGTAGGGATAGTGGCTACGGTATGGGGCTGCATATTTTGGCCTGTGCATGGGGTCCAGCGGAATAGGGCGGAATAGGAAGAAGGGATAAAGCTATGCACCTGCAAAACACACACCGTTGTAAAGCTTGTAGCGTCGCTAATAGTTCAGCGGTTCTTCAACTTATAGGCGTCGGAATCCATGGGCTTGTTTTTTTTTTTTGTTTTTTTTTTTGCGCAGTAGTGTTTTTAAATCTTTGTACCTTACTTTGAATAAAATAATTTTAATATCAGTGTTATCGAACATATTTTACGAATAACATATTTTATTGACCCAAACAGGTATGGTAAGGTCAATAATAAATATTTCGCTCCGAGCCATCAATACACAAACCGAAATCGCTTTTCAAAGGTTAAAGGCTGAGGTTACCAGAATCTAAATAAATGTTTTTCTTTTAATCTTACAAAAGTATCATCACGACCGTAACCAATAGTTGCGAGAGTAGGCGGAATTCTCCACAAATATGTTCTATGTGTATCAAACAATCATTCTTTGTTTGAACCATAGAGTTAAAATAAGATAGAGCAGTTATTGTTTATTATTTTCATATAATATGTTTGTTACATATTTTTTACGCCGTTTTACGTGATTGCATTGCCGTCGGTCTTTGGCTGGGATCGCCAGTATGCACTGAGCTCAAATATCCGTGCGGTCGGGAAGTAGACCGCTTTAGACAAGCTCATATAAGAAGCTCATATAAGAGCAATATTTTTTTTTTTCTGTAATACTTATTTATGTTAGATATAAGTTGTTTTTAAAATAAAACTTTGTATGCCAGAAATGTCGAAATGTGTCGAGCCAAAACTTACCAACAGGTATACAGGTGGTATTTTGATACCATATTTCATACAAATAAATATTTTCATTTCATTTCATTTAGAGTCAAAAGCGCAGGCATCACTCTTGCCACCTGGGAGCAGAGGCAGGCCTTAGTGTGGGATGCATTTGTCTTAACTTTGGCTTTGTCACACCTTTGGGGAACAGCGCAAAAAGCGGGAGCCTCTGCCAAAAGCGCAGTCTGGCAAGCGGCACAAATACATATCTATAATCAAAGACGTTTTTGTACCGTTTGCTGTACAGCTACAATTTTTTAAATAAAAAAACTTTACTGCTCGCTTAATGGTCTGCTCGGGTGACAAGGGGGGGGGGGGGTGAAAATGCGACCACCATACCGCACGGACACGATTTATACTTGTATATAAAAAAAAACAGAACAACATATATGTGTATAATTTAGCCTACACTCGCCCCGCTGGCCAGGATTGGCGAGAATCTTATGTCAATTTTTATTAACAATTTATTAACGATACCACAAGTTGGTATTAGTAGAACCGGGACCGATGGCTTAACGTGCTCTCTGAGGCACAAGAACGGTGGTGTTGTAAATCTATGACAAATGTATGTAAGAAAAGTGTATTTCTCATTGGTACATGCCGGGGTTTGAACCGACCTTTGTAGGATATTAAGGAAAGCGTTCTTACAACCACCACCGCATGTTTGTTTAGTATTTATTTTAGTTTGTTTATATAATATTAATATTTATTTATTTATTTAAAACTTTATTGCACTATGTACAAGGGGCGGGCTTAATGCCGCTAGACATTCTCTGACAGCCAACCTTAGGGACAATGTGGACCATTTCAAATGTAAGGTAGGTGCAAATATTTATATATAATAATAATAATAAATAAATCTATATACATATAAGTACAATGATATTACTAAATACATACTAATAACAGTTATAGAAATAAAATTTAAGTCTGCTAAATAATGTTTTCGTACAATATTAAAATAACTTTTCAAGTTTAACTTAATAATGTAACTTTACAGTTATCAATGAGCGGTTTTTCTTTGTAGCACATTAACTCGTTACTGATTCAATTTTATCTTTCAAAACTTTTTTAAAAGTTCGCCTTTGAGAGATATTTATTTTTATTCTTACAGAAAATAATAATAAAGATGGATCTATGTTTTCACCGACATGAATCCAAATTTTCCGCTTCAAGACAAAATACACCAATACGTAAAAGTTATTCAAACAAACTTTGTTTACTAAATCTTAAAAGTTTCATAATATTTGTGTCTTATATACGACGTCAGTCACTATAAAACGAAATCATTTTTGTAGAACGGTGGCTACCTTTCAACTCTCAGCAGACTAAGAAGGTTAGATTAATGAATCCATCTTATCATCATACACTTCTAACACTACCAAGCTGAGCGTAGGTATTTCCTAAATAAGCAAAGAAGTCAGGCTATCATTTTCCTAGTTCCCTTTTAATTCAAGAGCGACCATTTTCGAAGAAAGAAGTAGAAAGTACAAAAAGCCAAATACACATTGTAAGTACTTTCTTATTCCCGGCACTTACCTGAGCGATCGTTTTGAATATCTGTGCGACTCTCACTCCCGTTCTCTTCGTTCTTCGCACAACAACCAACTTTCTATACCTCTTCATTCTTCCAGCAGATATTCAGATTCTCTTACCGTGTCTGCAGCTCGTCAATGGAACAGACTACCTCTATTTATCAGACAGGCTCCGTCTTTAAATATATTTAAAAAACAATAATTTTCACACTTCCTTAAAAAACAAAATGAACCCTAATCTCGACATCTTGACATATTAGTATTTATTATATTTATTTATATAAGTATTATATAGATTGTATTTAGGTATATAAGTATTTGTGTAGGTCGAATTTATGTAATATGTATTTATATTTTTACGTACTTAATTATTTAATTCTAATATATTTACATTTACTTAAAAAATCTCAGACACCCATCATATAAATCTATTACTCTCCCAAAGGTTAGCTGGTAGAGAATACCTTCATGGTATGCTCGCCTATGTACATATTTTTATTTTGTATATTTTGTGTGCAATAAAGAATTTTATTATTATTATTATTATTATTATTATTGAGACTTGATCTAACGACCTATGTCCTGCGACATATGCCAACTTACGAGTCTGGCGGTTTGATATCTGTGCGAGGTTAGCGGACTCGTCTTCTGCAAGAGCAGTCACGGCTCCTCCTACCAACAAGAACAGACTTACGATATCGCGTGCTGGCGGGTCGATATGTGCTAGGTAAAAAGTGCACAAGGTCAGCGGACTCGTCTTCTGCAAGAGCAGTCACGGCTCCTCCTACCAACAAGAACAGACTTACGATATCGCGTCCTGGCGGGTCGATATGTGCTAGGTAAAAAGTGCACAAGGTCAGCGGACTCGTCTTCTGCAAGAGCAGTCACGGCTCTTCCTACCAACAAGAACAGACTTACGATATCGCGTGCTGGCGGGTCGATATGTGCTAGGTAGAAAGTGCACAAGTTCAGCGGACTCGTCTCCTGCAATAGCAGTCACGGCTCCTCCTACCACCAAGAACAGACTTACGTCATCGCGTGCTGACGGGTCGGTATGTGCTAGGTAAAAAGTGCACAAGGTCAGCGGACTCGTCTCCTGCAATTGCAGTCACGGCTCCTCCTACCACCAAGAACAGACTTACGTCATCGGGTGCTGGCGGGTTGATTTGTGCTAGGTCGAGAGAAGGCAGCGCGAAGTCAACGGACTCGTCTCCAGCAGGAGCCGCCAGGGCTCCTCCTACCACTGCCACACCACACCACACTGCCCACCACATCTGAAACAAAAGAAAAAATATTGCATTATTCTTAAGCTAAAATAGTCAGAAATAGCAAAGCGGGCACAACTTGTAGATTAAGGGGCCGGTAAGTGAATACTTCCTTAGTTGCATTCGTGCACTTAAAAATCGCGTCACTTAAAAACATAATATTTCTGTATTTAAGTAACCAAATGCCACTAAGAAAGGATTCAGTTACCGGCCTGTTTCGTTTACTAAAGTGGCAACATTACCCATATAAATATGTATACATAAGTAAAGGACACTATTTAAGTTAGCGATTATTTGCCGGCCTTAAGTTACTAATCATTTTTTTTATAAAACCTTACAAATTATGTTTCCTGTAGTTACAGGTATACGATTAAAGAAACACCCGGATTTTATAAATTTAGGTTGATATATGTATCTACCGCCTCATATAAACAAGACTATAACAATCGTTTTATATACAAAAATAAATTCCATACTTTTATTATCAACATTGTATGACATCGTGAATACATAACTTCCAAAATAGAAGGTCCCAGTTAAGATGCCTAAATTGAATACACAGTACGTTGCGTAACAATCACTAGAACCAATAGATACAATATCATTAAAAATTGTATCCAGCAATTATATACAGCATGCTTTCATCTGCTTCCGTGGTCTAACGGTTAAGTCCGTGGATTTAGACTCGGAGGTACCGAATTCGATTCCTGGTCGGGACACAAAAATATTTATTAATGTATATAAATACATTTAATTATTATTTAATTTATTTGTGATATTTCTCGACTTTGGTACGCTGGAGACATCGACGAGCTTGCCACTTGTCATGATTGGCCTATAGTAAAGTTGGCTAAATGTTAATCCGCTTTTTTAAAAGCGTCGTTTCTTACCACCCCGAAAGGGAAACGGTCGAGATGATACTTTACTTTTTTACTTTACTTTTACGACGAATTACCTTGTACGGTCATTTCGTTGAAATATCGTTAGACATTCGCAATGCATTAAGGTCGAAACTTTTATTTCAGTAATAGTATTAAAATGTAACATCATCATCACTTATGGTGACAGTTTGTTATACGATATTGAACCTTAGGTGGGTTGAAAATTAAATTCTACATGATACTACCCCAGCCAATTTCTTTTATTTATTCACTGCTCCTAATAGGTATTTTAATTTTAATTACATAATTATTATAGAATAAGTAATTATAATAATAATAATAATAATTCGTTTATTATCAGGCAACAGATGGCCCATAGATTAATACCTTACAACTAAAATACATATAAAAATAACATTAAAATTAATTAATCTAAAGCTTCCGTATCTTCATCTTCTTGTGGTCATAGAAGTACCCATCAGGTACTGTGAGCGCTAGTGGCTTGGTTGTAAGAACGCGTTCCTTAAATCCTACAGAGGTCGGTTCAAACCCACCCGGCATGTATCAATGAGAAATACACTTTTCTTACGTACTGCAGTCATAGATTTACAACACCACCGTTCCTGTGCCTCAAAGAGCACGTTAAGCCTCTCGGTTCCGGTTTCACTAATACCAACTTGTGAAATTTTTAATAAATTGTCATAATAAATTGACATCATATCCTCGCCAAGTCGTCTGGCCAGCGTGGCGAGTGTAGGCCAAATTCTCCAGATATATGTTCTGGAAGGCCCATCTCCAGCAGTGGAGGTCTAGGACGCTGTGTTCTAGGGGCTGTGATGATGAATGATGAGTGATTTATTTATTATGTTTTTTTTGAAAAAGATATTGTGTATTGGATTATGACATCAGAGCGGCTGACAATTCCAGTGTCAGTGGCTGACTTTATGACATGTTATGAATATTTAAAACCTTTGAACAACATTGTTTGGTTATCGAAACTCAACACAGATTCAGCTTTAAAACATTTTTCGTAAAAATCACGTTTAATTTTCCATCGATATACTAGTAGGTATGTATAGATAGGCCTTAACTGATATAAAAACGATCCCACAAAACTAATCTAAAGTTCGTAGCACCTGATTGGTCAAGGCGTACCGCGGCTTCACCTAATTGTTCGATTCGTCTGCGCAATTTTATATTATAAGGTGCCTGCTTGTAAGTCCGATCTTGTCTTACTTATCTACGTAGTGTCTGTACTTAAACTTCAGTTGGCTTTGGTGAATGAGCAGTGGTGGCCCGGTTGGAAAAACGCTTTTCCTTAACATCTAAAAAAAGGTGGATTCGAACCCCGGCATGTACCAATGATACACTTTTCTTACGAAATAATAATAATAAATTGCTTATTGTACAAAACCAAAACAAGGGCAGGTACATAGGCAAATGTGTCATGGACAACTGCCTCCGTGGTCTAGCGGTTAAGTCCGTGGATTTAGACTCTGACTTACCGGGTTCGATTCCTGGTCGGGTCACAAATTATTTATTTATTTTTAATATATAAATTTTATTTATTTGTCATATTCTTGAGTTTGGTACGCTGGAGACATCGACGAGCTTGCCATTTGTCATGATTGGCCTATAGTAAAGTTGGCTAAATGTGAATCCGCTTATTTATAAGCGTGGTTTATGACCTTTGTTACTTTGTTTCCTTTGTACTTCTATTTTTCATAGAATCAACTGTTCCCGTAGAAAGAGCACGTTAAGCCATCGGTCCCGAATCCACAGATACCAACTTGCGAAATCGTTAATAAATTGTCATTAAAAATTGACATCAGATCCTCGCCAACCCGTCTGGCCAGCGTGGCGAATGTAGGCCAAATTCTCCAGAAATTTCTGAAAGGCCCATCTCCTACAGTAGAGGTCTAGGAGTGTGTTCTAGAAGCTGAGATTGTATCAACACGACATTCGGCTTACTACCACACGCTGAATTCATTCATCTGGAGGACCTGCAGTCGATTTTATGAGCTTTTGCGTGATTTCGATTTTGACCTATTTTGTACAAGATATAGGGCGGCTAGGCGAGCACTCAGTTCAAAGTACTTTAATATGTCGTTACCTCGACTTTCTATTATTATCATTTTGCTGTAACTACACGACTGTGAATGATTGCTTCATTGTTCTGTTTATTGTTTTATAATATTTTTGAAAATGTGTTTCTATACTATAGACCGTTTCTTAAAGAAAATACTTTAGTGCCGTGTCTGTTGTTTCTATCTGTGGAAACTTTTTAGTGGTTTAAGTGTTTATATTTATGTCTAATAAAAAAATTGTAACCATAAGTTTTCCTAATAAAATTAAATAAAATAATAAATATTTTCCTTTCTAAAAGCAGAAGTATTTTACACGAAGTGAGTAAAATCCGATGGCTTTAAAATTCATATGGCGGGAATATTCCAGCCAGCAGTCATTGCTAGACACGTGCACGTAAGATCCTCGGGGGAATCCAACTGTACTCGTTCCTAGTTTGCATTTATTGTACTGTTTTGGAAACAATAGGACTACAATGAGAAGTTGCTGCACCACCGTTGATATCGCAGCCGAAAACACACTCATTTTGCTGAAATAACGTTATTGTTGTCTCAGTTTTCGTAGGACATTGTTTTTATTTGACAATGGAAGTTTTATTCTTATTCTCTTATACAACCATACCTTCCCACTGGAATTCACAAAACATGTTGTACACAATATTCGCGGCTATTATACACGTTGTGTCGGTTATGCGGCGTCACTTTGGCGGACCACATACGTAACGTCGAAATACGAAAAATGGTAGGTATAAAAGAAAGCATAGGCACAAAAATAAGGAAAAGCATGCTACGATGGTTCGGGCATGTTGAAAGGATGAGCGAAGAAAGATTGAGAAACCAGGTATATATATATAAGCGTGGTTTCTGACCACCCCAAAGGGAAACGGTCGTGATGATACTTTACTTTTTTCTTTACTTTTTAATCTGATGTTTATAACTTTTTACAGAAGTCAATCACATATTTTACAGTGGCTTAATATCCGACTCTCACTCTCGTTCTCTTAGTTCTTTGCACAACAACCAGCTCTGAATTCCTCTTTACTCCTCCAGCAGATGTTCAGATTCACTGTTTCTGCCTTTGGAACGGGCTGCCTTTATTTATCCGACAAGCAATGTGTTATTAGCACACTGCCACTGGTCATGGGTCAATATTTTTATATATAGTTTAGTACATATTATAATTTTATTCGAAGTAATATACAACCAGTATAAAAGAATTACAATATAAAAGCTACCTAAATAATAAAATTAAAAATAAACTAAACTATAAATAAAAAATGTCCTCTAGAGACGTCCCATCCAAAATAGTCCCAAGGAGACTGGCAACATTTCCCCTCTGTATAGCGAGGCTAATACGTTGGCAGAAATAATTGCCAGCCTTCCTGTCTCCAGACCTTTCTGTCAGCCGCTTTGACAACTCCTTGGCCAAGCGCCTCGCTGACGGTCCCCATGGGCCCATCGTCTCGACCCCAAACGGCGCAAACTCGTAACCGGAACCAAGGTTGGCATATTTGCGCAATTTGAGGTTCTCCGCAGAAAAAGCCGCTCTCCCCGCACCTGACAAGGTCGCCTGGATGTGAGATGGAGCTAATGTGTCTACACACGTCGCATCCCACACCAGAGATCTGCCAAGTTTCCACGGCCCAACAGTCATTCCGTCGGGTCTCTTGCCATCGCTCCGCACAATCCCAGATGGTTCTAAGATCGCGGGTACACCAGCAGTGACAAGAGCCCTTCGGATGATGTCGTTGAGAGCCGCGTGACGAGGAATGCGGCCAGCACTTCTAGCACAAGAAAGCCCGTGGTGTCCGAGATGATCGACTGGTTCTCCGCATCGACACTGGTGCGGATGGACAGTCCGGGCTCCGAGACGAAGGCACACCGCCATGGTCAGTGTATTTCGGTCAAGGAGTGTGCCAACCGATGCTGAGGGAAAAGCCTGCAACCAAAGACCTGACTCCCTAGTGGAAACGGCCATGAGGCGAGCCCGCTCTTTCATATTACTAGCAGATAAAATATCTTCCTGTACCAGTTTGCAGAGCAGTTATAGTTTAGTTATAATTTTAATTTAGTTTTAATTATTTAATTAGCTTAGTTTTTAAATTTTTTTATTTTTTTTGGCGATGTGCCTTCTAGAAATTCCTGGAGAATTTGTCCTACACTCGCCACGCTGTCCAGACGGGTTGGCGAGGGTCTAATGTCATTATTTTAATGATAATTTATTAACGATTCCACAAGTTGGTATTAGAGGAACCTACGGCTTAACGTGCTCTCTGACGAAGTGTTGTCAATCACTGCCAAATGTACATAACAAAAGTGTATTTCTCATTGGTATATGCCAGGGTTAGAATGATAAAGAAAGCGTCCTTACAACCAAGCCATATATGTGCATAATGTAATGTCAAATCTAGACCGACGTTATGTAACTTGGGAATTTCTGTTAAGCTATGACAATTACGGTCGCGGTCGTGATGATACGAGTACTTTAGTTTAATTAAAAAGGCGCCGCGTTGTGTTGGCATTTAAAGATTTCGTCAAATCTGTATTAGAATAACTAATGAGTGTGACATCTTGCAAAGAATACGTAATGGGACGAATAAAACATTTTCTTAATTATACTTTTGAATTTTACTATTAAATGCTACAATTAATTAAATAAAAACAAAACTAACACTATAAAAGCTTTGTCTTGTTGCAAACTTCAAGTCAGAGGCTGATTTTATAGGTAATATTATTTATTTTAAATATTTTATTGCACTCATAATTGTACGGGACTTAAATGGCCAGGCATTTTCTAACAACCAGTCTTTGGGAGTGTGGGAATACTATATGCTCGTATGGGTACAAATACAAAGAATAAATATACACACATCAAAAGTGTCTAGGGATCAACATATATTTTTGCAATAACTTTTCTCCTGATTGATATTCATTAAAATTTTCTTTAAGGATTGATCAAATAAAATGTTTTCGTTTGTCTACAGTAACGATAAACCAAGTCACCTTTGCATTAGTAAAAAAAATTGCCATTTTCCTAATAAAGGGATTTTTGACATTTGAACCACTAACATTAAAGTTCGAAAAAAAGACTGAAATAACAGTTTTTTTTTTTAATTTTATTGGGTAACTTAAACAATTAATAATCCGTGTTTCTACCGCGAACACTAACAACACAAGAACATCGGTTTGGCATACTCAAAATGAGTTCATCCAAATCACGCTGTGGAATGGCCGCCCATGTTCGTTGCAACAACAAAAAAAGGTCTTCTTGCGACTGGATACCCTCCATATTCGGCAGAGCTCTTCTCTGAAGAATATCCCATGCATGCTCAATCGGGTTCAAGTCTGGCGACTGAGCAGGCCAGGGCAGGACATTGATGTTAGCTGCGGCGAGAGTCTGTCTTACAACTCTTGCGGTGTGCGGTCGTGCATTATCATGCATTAACTGAAATAAGGGACCGATATGCACTTGTAGAGGAACGATGACGTCTGATACAACCGTCTCAGCATAAATTTGAGCGTTGAGGTTGCCTCTGATCCAAATCAACTCAGTTCTTCCGCCGATCGAAATACCCGCCCATACCATGATGGTTCCACCACTATAAGGATGGACTTCCTGGCAGGATTTTAATCGCTGTTGGCGTCCAGGGGTTCTCCAGTGTCGTATACGTCTTGTATCCGGCCTCATACCAAAACGAGACTCATCAGAAAAGCACACGAAACGCCATTGTTCTTCTGTCCAATTTCTGTGTTCAAGAGCCCATTGATATCGAGTCCTACGATTGTGCATTGCTATAGGTGGTACCCGTAGCGGTCTTCGGGAATGAAGGTTCACTTCATGCAAGCGGTTTCTGACTGTTTGGTCGCTAATTAAGTTCCCTGAAGAGCGATGAAGGCTCACGGCTAACATCATGGCGGTTATTGTTGGAGTTCTTCGAGCTGTGATTTGAATGTATCGGTCTTGTCTCCGTGTGGTGCAGCGATACCGTCCTCCATGGCGCTCAGCCACGGTACCAGTGGTTCGGTAACGTGTCCAAAGTCGACTGATAACACTCTGACTTGTATTCAGAGCTAAAGCCACAGTACGTTGCCGGGAACCAGCTTCTATCATTCCCACGGCTCTGATCATTTCTTCCCTGCTTAAATGACGTCGCCGCTCCATAATAACGTTGGTTTTAATCAGTAGTAGGGAAACAGTAGCACTAATAATGTCTTCAATGCGTCTTATGTTTTTATGGGGAAAATATTGACAGCTGATTTTCATCTTTTACTCGAATTTGATTGACAGTTCCTGTTTTAAATTATGAAATGCACCAAAAAGGATCCATATAAATTTATAAAATCATAAATTTATTACAAAGCCACATCTCAATCACAAGAAATCCGCATAAACATGCTTGATCCCTAGACTTTTTTGATGTGTGTATACACATATACATATTAAACTGCCTCCATGGTCTATCGGGTTGGATTCCTTGTCGGTACACAATGATATATTTTAATAATTTGTAATTATTTTTAAGTTACGCTAGAAACATCGACTAGCATGCCACTTGTCATAATAGGCCTATAGTAAAGTCGGCTAAAGGCGATTTCTTTATAAGTGTGGTAAAATACAATTGTAAGTTCTGAAAACCTTATGTCCTGAAAGAGATTATTCAACATAACATACACATTTGTAGGTTAGAAATAGATTCGTTAAATTTGGCGCCTCCGTGGTCTAGTGGTAACAAACGTTGCCGTGAACTCGGGAGGTCGTGGGTTCGATTCCCACCGGGGACAAGTTGTACATTGTATAATTTGTCTCGGTCTGGGTGTTTATATGTATAATATGTATATATTTACAAAAAAAAAGTATAATATGTAGTTTATCAACCATCTAGTTTCCGTAACACAAGCTCACCGCTTACCACGGAAATTAGATGGCGCTGTGTGACCTGTCTGAAATATTATTATTTATTTATTATTATTATTTATAACATCACATCCGACTTAGGATTTCGTCAATATTACGTATTACGTCTATACAGTAGATAAATGGTCAATGTGTCTAAATTTGTGTCAGGGCTGTATTGAATATCAACAGTATTAAGGCACATCGCAGGTTGTCAGCTTTACGAAGCCACCGGTGACTGTTCAATTTTAAAACCCAGCAACTCACAAAGTAAAATGTATGCATAATCATAAGAATTTGATATCAATCAAATTCATTTATGTGTTGTATGTATTTATTACTTTTATTTACAATATGAAATTATATATTTAGATTAGGTCTAAGGTTTTCAGAGATACTCCTAGGTGCTCGCATAAAAACAGTGTCGCTGATCCATTGCGCGGAGCAATGGCAAGAGACCCGGGAGAAACTTGGCAGATGAGAGCGGCGACGTGTGTAAATATTTTAGCCCCTTCCCCATCCAGGCTATCTAGTCAAACGCGGAGAGTGCGGCGGTTTCTGCTAAGAAACTCAAGCTGCACAAAAACGTCATACTCGGTATCTGGAAAAAACCTGGAGACAGGAAGGCTGGTAAATATTTTTGCCAACATATTAGCCTCGCTATACACAGGGGAAATGTTTCCAGTCTTCTTGGGACTTATCTTATCTCTGATGGAACGTCTCTCGAGGACATTTTTTTTGTTTATATATATATATAATTATGTTTAGTTTTTAGGTCAAAGTCAAAGTCAAAATATCTTTATTCACGTAAACCTATTACAGGCATCTATGAAACGTCATTAATTTAATTATTTTGAATGATTCTACTCCTGCTAGTAGAAGACTAAGCAGCAAAGTGGTCCAATAAGTAAGCTGTTAGCAGAAGACCAGCAGCTTAGCAAATTCCAGTGACCTGTTAATGTTTAATCTGACTGAGAAAGGAATTTGCAAGGAAAACTCAGCTATATCAGATTTACAAAATAAAACATATACAGAACTGCACCACAACGATCAATTAATAACCTTTTAAATTTAGTTATCAGTACCTATGAGAAAACAATACCTGGTACAGCAGTAACCCACCAGGCAAGTCAGAATTAAGGTAGACTACATGCCTATGTGCAACCCGAAAGTCGACAAAACGCAAAAACCTCTGTTAATTTAAGAACAATAAATTGAACGTGTTCGGCAGAGGTCCCAGGCCCTTGGTAATGAAAGGTGTTCAATTTTATTTATTTTATTTAGGTAGTTTGTAATTATTATTTTATATTATGTAAATTATATTTAAAAAAAAACATTTAAAAAATATATAATAATACTTAATTGTAAGTTAAAACGGCCTTGGCTGTGCGATTTATTTGACATTAATAATTCACTTAGTCTGTAAGCTGACACGGCCTCACGCCTACAAATATGTAATTAATATATAAAAAAACTTGTTTAAAAAAACCTCCGCAAATACATATTTGAGAAGTCTTCAGCAGTGGAGATGAGAGACTCTGAGTTCCAAGGGCTCGACACTTAATTTGGTTCTAAAATGGTGGAAAAAATAGTTTACAATAATAGCTTTAAAAATTGAACGGCCGCACTGTCGGCTTGTGCAAGGATTTGCTAGGCTTTAAGGTTTACCGAAAAGCATCAGAATCACGAATGTTATCCCTTGCGACGTCAGGATCCATGTTTTAAGAGCAGTACCATGAGTCAGGTTTATTTAAAAAAAAAAAAACAATCTGTCATTAATATTGATTATCGGTGCACTCAAGAACCTAGTAATTATTTTATTAATTGTCTTGCCAGTTATCTGGCAGCAATTACTATGTCAACAATCTCACTATTCCTTCCTTAATTCCAGTTTCCTTACATCAACAGCTGCGAAGATGTTTGCTAAGAGACCCCTTGTTATTTCTACGACATTTACTATTTGTAAAGGATCGCCTCCTTTGTCTAACGACGTCATGACGTAAAAGACTAACGATCCCTTTAGACGACAAACTATTCAATGAAAACTTTACTCAAGGCCTAAATAATATATATAGTATTTAAAAGCATAATATAACACGTCGCAAATATCTGGGCACCTCGAAATAATGCTAGTACTGTTACTAAAGCAATCGGAGACGCATTGTAGATACTAGAAATATATTGTTTTCTAGTATTAACGTCTTTCGCACGATCCTGACACACTTCCTTGGCCTAAATCAATTCATATTTATAAAACAGAATAAATAAAAACAGAAATTGATTTACTTAATGGTTAACGTCCCACGTACCGTATGCGTACGTACCACACACTTCAAGAGAATGGCTCGCACGCAGATTCCTTGCTTGTTCCGTGCTAAAATTGCCATTTAATTGTCTGTTAGCTGTCGGCGAGTTAATAATAATAATAATAGTTTATTGACACAAAAAAAATATACATATTGAACAAAAAAATAAAAATTTCATTGTTGTACATGTTTAATTTAATAGACGACTTCTGTCCACTATACTAAGGTTGCCCTGGTCTTATAGGGGACAGCTAATTGGCACTATATAATGAAAGCGGTCTTGCAGCAGAGTCGTTCAATATCTGTTTCACCTTTTTTTTTTTTTTTTGTTTCGTGTATTTTTATAAATATTTATTCGAAGTAGGTAATTCGATACAAAAATATTAAAATAAAATTGACTAAAAACTAATTATAAACAAAACTAAAACTAAAAATACCTATGAAATTAATGCTATTCTACAAAATAAACTAAGGGCTTACCACTAGGGAGGGTACCTAAAACGCTCGCCGCATTTCCTCGTTGAATTATTATGGACATATTCTGTTTTAGGTAGTTATGGCATTTGGGATCGCCACACTCTTGGAAAATTCGTTTACCCAGCTCTTTTATGAATTTGTGGGTATCAAGAGAATATACCCCCATTGTTTCAACCCCAAATGCCACAAAGTTATAATTTTGTTTAATGCTATTGTATTTGATGTGTTTTCTAAATTCTTTTTTAACTTTTTTAAAAAGTTGAGGGCAAGGCGGAATTGACAAATCGTGCGGTCTTCACAACTAACTTATATATATTATTTAAGAACTATTTATTTAGGCACATGGGTTTATTCAACGATAATAGTATAAGTCAAGGCTTACTTGAGATATTTAAAAAGTTAATGTTGTTGGGCACTCACTCTGCTACTAGTAACAATCAAATCAACTACAAAAAACAATAATAGAATTCTATTAAGGTTAGTATGTTAGTATTTTATTTTGTATTATATGTATTTATTTAGTATCATGACAGAACTTTACGTTCTTCTTCTAACTCCACGCTCTCCTTCCCCACACATCACACCGCATTCGTTTCCAAGTCGTTTGCGGTGGTGGCTGTGCATCTTTGGAACCAGTTACCGGTGGACATCCGTCAAGCTCCAAATAGAACACTATTTAAGAAACTGGTCTATGCGCACTATTTAAATTTACCATAAGCTTAATACACTCTCTGCTATATTTATTTCTCTCATTATAGTCATCATATAGTAGGTATATTATATTTATGTATATTCATAGAACGTATGTACGAGTATGTAGTTTTATTTGTATGTATTTGTGTATGTATTAGTATGTAAATAAGTATTTATTCACTAGTATTATATATTGAAGTCTAATATTTTTCTATTAGTTTTGATCTGCCTTATCTCGTCGTAACTGCTTTAGTTGTCCCAAAGGTTTGACCAGTATAGAATGTCTAGCGGCATTAGGTCCGCCTTTGTACTTTGTGCAATAAAGTTTATAATAAATAATAAATAAATATATATAATTAAATATTTGTATAAATTATTTTTATTGTATTTATTAATTTACTAAAACAATAATACAATATACCCACTAGTTTATCATATCATTAAGCACAATATTCACATACATTGTACGAGTATTATAAGAGATCTGTCATTCGTTGATTGCGAGGCAAAATAAAACAAGTTTCCATTTTAAAATAGATAGGTATTTAAATAAATGCAGGTAGCAATGAGTCACTCTTCACGGTGCACTGTTTTGCCTCGCAATGAATAGTCGCGAGCAAAAAAAAATTTTTTTTAGATCGCGACTTTTTGACAGCAAGTTGTCTGTGAGCTGTCGGCAAGTTGTCTGTTAGCTGTCTGCGAGTAGAGAGTAAGTTATCTGCTAGCTTTCGAAGCATGGACAGTGAGTTATCTGCTAGCTGTTGTAGTTTGGACAGCGAGTTGTCTGTTAGCTGTCGGCGAGTGGACAGTTAGTTGTCTGCTAGGTGTAGGCGCGTGGACAGCGAGTTATCTACTATCTGTCTGCGTGTGCACAGCGAGTTGTCTACTAGCTTACGGCGCGTGGACAGCGAGTTGTCTGCTAGCTTTCGGCGCGTGGACAGCGAGCAGTTACCTCTATTTAAGACGGCCTTGTGAATGAGCTACGATGTTTAGGCCGATCGTAGATAGGATACGCAATAGTCCTTCTGTTTAGAGACAACTTTATTATACCCTCACGACAGAGGTAACTTTTATTGTGTTAAATGTGTATATTTACATAATATATTCGGACTGCACGCCGCAGGCCACGTATAAACCCTTTGTGAAATAAGAGATCTAAGATAAAACCACTAAAACATACATAATGTAGGAATTTGAGACGTATTTTTGTGACAATTTAATTTTCCAGACAATATAAAAATGAGTGTAAATACATATATTATGTAAACCGCGTAAAAGTTACAAATCATAATTATTAATGTTTTAATTAATTACACACACACATATATTTTATAACTGCCTGGTCGGGACTCAATAATATATATTCATTTAAACAAATAAATCAAATTAATATTTAATTCAATTGTGATATTTCCCGAGTTTGGTACGAGTACGTTAGAGACGTCGACGAACTTGCCTTGCCACTTGTCATGATTGGCTAAAGTAGTTGGCTAAATGTGAAATCTCTTCTTTATAAGCGTGATTGTTTTCGGACCACACCGGAAGGAAAACGGTTGTGATGATACTTTACTTATATTTTTAATACACACACCAATTAATACACCTTAGTACTCAGAAGAACATAGGGTTTTTATGTTTTATAATTTTTTTTTTTATTTTTTTTTATTTTTTATTATTAATTTTTTTTTGTGTAAACTCGCTCACTATATATTATTATTATTAATTAATTGTCTTAGTTGGGAATTTTGTAGATTGGTTTAATATTTAAGCGCTTTTGAATTGCAACTAAATAAATACACGTGATAGTAAAATACCAGCGGCGGCAGTCTGTTGTTTTAAGCGAAAACGTTTATAGATTGTCATACTAGTACGTAGTAGGACTCCTTTTTCCTGTCAGTTTTAACCCGAGTTTAGTCAAAATTGCAAAATATTAACTATTAACTCTTAACGTTTGACATTGACTGCGAATTTCAACTCTCCCACTTAGATTGAACTTTCTATAAAAATAATATATGTTATTGTTGTCATAAATGCCTTAGTGCAGATGGCCATTACTATAAGTCTACTAGTAATTTTAAGATGTTTTCACATAGTTTAAGATTTTTTTATTTTTTATTATTAATCCAGATTTTAAATTAGTGATTTAATGCACCAACAATCATTGCTCACTATCCCAAAGGTTAGCTGGTAGAAAATGTCATTAAATATTAAGTTTGCCTATGTATATTTAAATGTGTTTTTGTTTATTGTGCAATAAATAATTTATCTATCTATCGTTTAAAAAAAAAAAGATCCCTTTGCATTCCCAATCATCTCATTTATCATCCTTTGGGAGAATATAAACAAAAATAGAAGTAGAAGAACTTAAACTCTGATATCGTTTCAAGGCATTGACAGTTCCGTTAGTTACAAGATCCCTTTACAATGTACAAATAAATAAATATTCTAGACAGGTCACACAGCGCCATCTAGTTTCCGTGGTAAGCTACGAGGCTTGTGTTACGGAAACTAGATGGTTGATAAACTACATACCTATTATACTTTTTTTTTTGTAAATATATACATATTATACATATAAACACCCAGGCCGAGACAAATTATACAATGTACAAATTGCCCCCGGTGGGAATCGAACCCACGACCTCCCGAGTTCACGGCAACGTTTGTTACCACTAGACCACGGAGGCGGTCAAAAAAAAATACGTCTGCATATCTTAGTACGCATAAATAAAAAGAAAACTTAAAAATCTCTGCTTCCAATTTAATAACATGTATACCTAACGGGTAATACATGCAGATAACACATAGGAATCGTGCGTAAGAAAAAAATATATTTCATAATGTGATGATGAAATATTGTTAGTATGTTGCCTGTAACTAACAATGCTGTACTCGCATGTGTGCTATATTTGAGTATTGTATGTAGGGATTGCAATCTCGCAGCTCTTTGAATCCCGCATAATTGCTGTGCTGGATTACTCAATCCCGCGCGGATTTGCGGGCTCCAGTAAGAGTTCCAGACTGTTAGATATAGGCCTTTAAGACAATTCTGGAGAATTCGGTCTACATTCACCACACTGGCCAGACGGATTGGCGAAGGTCTTTTATCATTTTTTTAATAATTCCATAAGATACTATTAGTGGAACCGAGACCGAAGGCTTAACGTACTCTCCGAGGAACGGGAAAAAAAAGAAATAAAAAGGGAAAAAACCTTTGTAAGATGTTAAGGTGATCCACTGTTTTTACATCCGATTGGTAGTTTTCTTTTATGTATATTTATTCGTCAGATAGTTTATTACATACATACAGATCTTCACGCCAGATCCCTTGCGGGGTAGGCAGAGACTATTAAGCGACATTCGACACGATCACGACATACCTCTTTCGCTTCGTCGACATTCGTCTTATTTATTATCATTTTAGCAACTGGAATCAGACACACATGCATGACATCTGTTGCGGCCTCGCATGGTAGCAGGTTCACTTCCCAGTATATCCAAAACGTTTGCAACTGACTTCACGAGCTACGGGCCAATGACGATCAAGTTGCCATATCAGTTGCAATTTTTCAACCGCACCGGCTCATGTGTCTTTATGAATTTTAAATCATAATTCGAATGCTTTTGGAGAATATTAGTGATCTAAACTGTATGTGCGTGTATAATAAAGCTTGTGGTCCATAGACTATAAAATTGGACAAGAAACCTAGTGTTTAATCGAGGTGGATGGCCATCACACACGTGGATACGTGGATTGCTTGGGGTAAGTCCTGTTTTCCATATGAGAAGGTCATTATCTCTTAAACCATCTGATTCTGTGTTCTTCATTTATGTCCTAAATTTAATTTATCTTTTTTTTTACAATTTTAGCACAATTATCGATAGTATCAGCATAGGCCCTGGTCTTCTACTCGCGCAGGTCTGATCAACATCTGCCCCTAGCACTATTTTGACTGCTTGACTGGACATGACGGCAATTTAAGCTTGATCCCGAAAAGTGCGAATACACTTTACTGGGTTTATCAGCAAAAACGGTGGATACTTCCTTGCCCCGGAAGACTACCATCAGTCCGCCTACCACCTATTAATCGAATTAAGAACGATTTCATTTATTTTGTAAATGTATCATTTCATGTTTTGAAAATGCATTTACGGCATGAAGCTCGCCTATGTACCTGTACTTATTTCGGTTTTGTACAATAAATAATTTATTATTATTATTATTTCATATTGCCTGTTGCAGCTTCCAAAAGTCCCAAAGGTTCCAAAGGTTTGATACTAGAGAAAAATTAAGAAAGCAGCATTAAGCCCGCCTCTTGTACATGGTGCAATAAAGATTTCAATAAATAAACACAGCGGAGGTCTAGCACTCTATATTCTAGGGGTTAGTAATTATAGTTACCTTTTTAATGTAGAAATTAAAGCAGCTGGAGTGTAAATAAAATACCCTATAGCACTTTTTAACACTAGCTAAAAAAATAAATAAACATTTTCACTACCCGTCCTACCCATCCTTCCTTTGACAAGCGACTATCAAATGTGAAACAAGATTTCGATAGCAAGATTCTATTGACGTAATCACAGAACAAAAAAAAACAAATAGAATTCAAGGTAAATCAATTTATTAGGCTCATTGACGTATCTGGTGACAATGGGGCTGGAAGTTTTTACTCTCAAATATTAAGTATCTTAATTCAGAGGGGAAACGCTGCCAGTGTATTGGGCACCAGACCACAGGACAGCGCTTTGGAGGAACTATTTTTTTTAAGTTAAATTTAGTTTTTATTGTAATATTATTTAATTTTGAATTTATTCGAAAAAAAATTCGTTGTGCAGAAAAAAAATATATTAGTCACTAAATAATAGTATTGCCAAATCTTGGTATTGGTTTTGCAGTTTTGGTCTTGTTCTTGTTTTTGTTGCAAGCCCAAGACCAACTTTTTTTTCTGCAAAATATTATTTTTGTGCCTTGAAAAAGTAGTTCGTAAAAAAAAAACACATTTACCCAACTTTACCATACGCCAATCATGACAAGTGGCAAGCTCATCGATGTTGTTCGTTTTGATGAATAAAACATGATGTAAAGTGTTATACGGGTATATAAGGTTTTAGTTCCAACCTTTGAAGACTTTTTTGGATACCTACATGTTGGTGGACAAGATCTATGACTATTCCAAATTTCAAGTAAATCAGAAGTTCTTGAAGTAGTAGTTTGCGGACTATAGAGCATGGTATAATTATATATATAAATACACACATATATATATATAAATAAATATATGTTTTAAGTTAAAGCAAGAGTCTTGCGAGACTAATATGTATGCATTTCTTAGTATGTAATATATTGTTTGTTATTTTATTATTTTATATCACCACTACCCTTCATCTCGTACTCTCCCAACGGTTAGATGTTAGAAAATGCCTTGTAGGCATTAATATTTGCCTTTGTACACTTTTTTTAAATAATAATAATGATAAGACCATGAATAAGAGTGCAAGACCACGACCAGGACCGAGACCAGCTGTTTTTATGCGATACCATGAACAAGACCAGCCAAGTCATTCATTGAATATTACTATTTTTTTTATGTGTAGGGTCCAAAGAAATTTGTGGTGCGTAGGCACTTTGTACGTGTGGATTAGCGCACCTCAGCGGGAGACATTTATATGCCGTCATAACTTCGTCTATACGTCGCTATTTATGGCATTTTTTTCTATTCCACATCGTGCTAAACAGAAAAAACTCCATGCTGCAGCAAGAAGGAATATTTTCTGTAGGACGATATTACGGTTAAGATTAATTTGACTTAATAATTAATAAAGCAAATAGTTATAATTAATTTGCTATTAAATGTTTTTTCTTTGGTTTTATTTAGTCTATTAAAATACTAATATCTTATTTAGTAGAAGACATTTTTATTTGCAGTTTATTTTTTATTAAGTTTAGTTTATATTTAATTTAATTTTTACTTTTTAAATAGTTTTAAATATATTAACTATTAAAAATTCTTTTTATATATAAAATACGCTAACAAAAGCGATGGAAAGCTGTGATGGGTTGCCCAAAGAAATATGTTTGGGGAAATTATTTCATTATTTTTTATACGATGATTATATCGAACATCAAATTAAGGAAACTGTATGAATCGCTTAAATTTACACAAAAGGTAAATTTTGGGTTAAATTTGAATATTAGTTTAAAAAAATATATATATGATGTAATATAATTCTTTATCAAAATCGACTACCTACAGTATTTTTCGATATTCCTTGTAGTTTTCGACCCAACCACGTCGACTTGAAAATTCACCATGTATATAGTATATAGCCTTGAACATATTTCGTTAGGCAACCCATCACTGCCGCTTTGGTAGCGTATTTTATTAAATCAACAATTAATTTAAAAAATGAAAATACAAGTAATATTTCTACTAGATATTTCTCTTCTGCGACATAATTATTTCAACTATCATCAGCTGCTTTGCGTTGAGTCATACAAACAAATAAACATATCCAATTGTCATGTATATAAAGTTAACACTTACATACGTAATACTTTAGGCGTAGATACAACTATTATTGATATACATAGATACGAGTACAGTTATGTACAAGAGTCAGAACCACCACTCGAGCCCTACGGACTACGACTGAAACTCGATCTAAAAGTGACAGTAGTTTTACAGTAGTAAAAAAAAATGGGTTGCTTATGTGCAGTTGTATGGGTAACGCGGCCACTTAAGAAAAAGGGATTTTATTACTTAATCATTTCTTAAAATATATGTCACCCTTAATTGCAGTTGTATAGGTAACGCGACCAATTAATAAAGAAAGGATTGAATTACTTAATCTTTTCTTAAAATATATGTTAATCTTTAATTCAGTTGTATGGATTAAACGGCCACTTAAGAAGGAAGGATTGAATTCCAGAATTACTTCTTAAAATATATGTCACGCTTAAGTACAGTTGTATGGATAAAACAGCTACTTAAGAAGGAAGGATTGAATTCCTTAAAATATATGATAAGTACAGTTGTATTTGTAAGGCAGCCTTTAACTACAGCCGTAGTAGCAGTTAAGGAAGTAGTAAAACTGGCCCTTAGTCACTGGATCAAAATTTCCAAATTAATTTCTGAAAAGTCTTCCCCAAATTGCTTTTTAAATAACTAGTCTATTTTAGATAACAAAGCATTTAGAATACTATATTTAAAAACGAGTATCTTGTAAAAGTTGAAATTAACTTAGGTATTTGAAGCATTTATTTGAACGTTTAAAATATTAATTCGCTGACCAAGAGTGCGAGAGTAATCTACAAAGACATTCCTTTCAAACCAAGTGCTTTATAATACCATTACGACCGTTGGTAAATAAGCCAAAGCAAGAACGCCCGGATCCAAAGAAAATTTTGTAAAAAAAACTCAGACGTTCTTTGCCTGACGCCGCGCCTTGACGCTTACTATTTGACGAAGTCTAAAGTTTTGATTCAAGACCCAGCTTCACGCAGTGGAAGTTGGTGCGAGAGAAATTCCAGAAAAATCTTTGCACCACTTACTGAAAGCGCTTCCAAGACAGCATTAACGGAATAGTAGAGTATTTTGTTGGGTAGGGAGAGCAGCAGAATGGTGGATGGTGTCGTCTTATTGCACAATAAAAAAAACGGAGGCCTCCTTTGTAAATATGCATGCAATACATAACTATAAAGAGTGTAGAGAGTAGCTATCAATAAAACAACTTAAGTATCGGTTCAAGCCTATTAATGCATCAAGGTTATCTGTAAGAGAATACCTTTAACGTATTAAGCTCGCCTATGTACTTTATTTTATCTTAGATATTAATTGCTAATAAAGATTTTTTTACTTAACTTAATCTAATAAATAAATATTATGATTTCACAGAAGAAATGATCAGGAACGGGTTCAAGACTCAGTTTTACGCAGTGGAAGTTGGTGCGAGAGGAGTTCCAGCAAAATCTTTGCATCACTTACTGAAAGAATGGGGGCTAAGCAGGTCTGCAGGAGATACATTTATGGAATGAGCTTCCAAGACGGCATTAACGGAATCATACAGTATTTGGTTGGGTAGGGAGAGAAGTAGAATAGTGGATGGTGAGCGTATTATCGCGCAATAAAATAAATAGGGAGGCCTTTTTTCTTAAACCAGCCTATTGTCGGTCGCAAGCCCGAGACACCATTCTTCTCATCTCTTACCCACACACGATGGACCCGGCACCTTCACGGTGAATCGATGGAATGCTTAGAAATTTGTCTTCAAGTAAAAAATGTCCTCTAGTAGCCGTTTGGACAACTCCTTGGCCAGCCGCTTGAGTGTCCCCATGAGCCCATCGTCTCAACCACAAACGGCGCAGCTTGAGGTTCTCAGCAGAAACCGCCGCACTTCCCTCGCTTGACGAGGTCGCCTGGATGAGTGATGTTTATTGGTCTGTATTTACTTAATCTGCTGCATGCGACCCATGTTACAAGTAATCGTTTTTAATCTTACATGTATTTTAATAGGCTGCTGGTCTTCTGCTAACAGCTTACTGATTGGACCACTTTGCTGCTTAGTCTTCTACTAGCAGGAGTAGAATCATTCAAAATAATTAAATTAATGACGTTTCATAAATGCCTGTAATAGGTTTACGTGAATAAAGATATTTTGACTTTGACTTTGAGCTATCAAAATTTACCAAGTATTATTTTTCAGGACGATTTATAGATTCTTTTTGCTTATGTATTTATTAACATAACTATTTTCATAGGTAGATAGGATTATGTGGTTTGAAGGTTTTTCTGGAAAATAAAATACATTTTAAACTAAATCCACCTGTAAGCGCTGAATAAATGTTTTGTATGCATGAAATATTTTATACTCTTTAAGCTATGAAATATTGTACTAAAAGTCATATAAACGCAAATACGCCTGTTTAGGGAAATTGACAAGTGAAAACTTTTTACTTTTACGAAAGCGAACGTGCTTAGAACAACTCTTTTTGTGTCTGTTATTTTTCTCGTGTTTTTGATCCGGACCTAATTTAGACCCACCTCAATCCTTGGCGTCGAACTGACTGGAAAATTCTCATGGATACATTTGAACATCATTTGCACCACTTACTGAAAAAATTGGGTCTAAGCAGGTCTGCCGTCAATACATTTATGGAACGAGCTTCCAAGACGGCATTAACGAAATCATACAGTATTTGGTTGGATAGGGAGAGGAGTACAATGGTGGATGGTGAGCGTAATATCGAGCAATAAAAAAAAAATGAGGAGGCCTCCTTTTTTTAAACCAGCCTATTGTCGGTCGCAAGCCCGAGACGCCATTCTTCTTTTTTATGGATGGACCCGGCACCCGCACGGTGAATCCATGCAATGCTTAGGAAATTGTCTTCTCTACTCCTTTAAGGCGGGATGGATACATTATGCATTTTAAGTGAGTATGAACCATTTTGTTATATGTGCTTGCCGGTTCACCAGTAGAAGTTTGTTAAATTCCTCGCGCATCGCTCATTTTCTTTAACACACGTCTCTGATAGAAAAGCAGCTTTATTAAGTGCTACATTGTAAAGTTAATTGTGTCAGTAAAGTTTTTGCAGTGTCTTAACAAATCCCACACAAGCCATAAATTTCTAAATAAGGCCGAAAAGTAGTCATAAAAATGCAATAAAACTACTCACTACTATGTAGTGGATAGTAACTTTGTAATGTTCTCAACAGAACAGGCTGTCCTATTTTAAAACCTAGTAAGATTTTATTGGAAGTAAATTAATTTACATTAGATATAAATTAAAAGCTACCGAAATAATAAAATTAAAAATAAACTAAACTATAAATAAAAAATGTCCTCTAGAGATGTCCCATCTGAGATAATCCCAAGGAGACTGGCAACATTTCCCCTATGTATAGCGTGGCTAATACGTTGGCATAAATAATTGCCAGCCTTTTTTGTACTTTGTACATTAAAGTTTGAAATAAATAAATCCCGTGACCTATGTATTCTCTACAAGTAGTACAAAAATAGTCCGAAATGAATGATATTGCTTGTGCTAGGTTGTGTTACAAATGAGCGTGAAAATATCAATGCAAATAATCGTGAGAGCTGAAAAAGTTTTTGTAAAAGCTAAAAATAAAATTTCCATGCTTTTGTTCTCTTTGAAGATATTACAATCCATCATTTGCTTCATGATTTACTCATCTTTAGCGGGTAGGTAGTCCCTTCATGCCTTATCGAAGACTCTTGATGGATGATCAGTGTATCAAAATGAAAGCAAACATTTCAGAATTATTAAGCTTTCTGAATATACAATTCTTATTTGCTATAAATATATTTTTATTATTTAACAAAAAGAGACAGTAGAATATTTTTTTAATAAGTAAATTATAAAAATAAATAAAAGTAAGTAAAGTATCACCGACCGTTTACCTTTCGGGGTGGTCAGAAACCATGCTTATATAGAAGCGGATTCACATTTAGCCAGCTTTATTATAGGCCAATCATGACAAGTGGCAAGCTCGTCGATGTCTCCAGCGTACCAAACTCGAGAAATATCACAAACAAATTAAATATTAAATTAATGTATTTATTTAAATTAATAAATATTTTCGTGTCCCGACCAGGAATCGAACCCGGTACCTCCGAGTCTAAATCCACGGACTTAACCGCTAGACCACATAAATGTATTTTTATTATTTAACAAAGAGACATTAGAATTTTTTTTAATAAGTATATAATAAAAATAAATAACTACGTAAAAATGATCTTCAATTAAAAACTGAAAAGAAATAAATAAAAAACTAGCCGAAGGGTTCCGTCGCCAAAAAGTTTGACAACCGCACTACACTATTGAAATAATTTTATATACCTAGTAGTATTACATAGCGACTTTAACAGTAGTACCCAAATCTTTCGAACAATGGGTTTGGAGAATTTGGCCCACACTCGTCACGCTGTCCAGGGTTGGCGAGAAAGGAGAAATTACTAAGCAAATTCCCGCGGAATATTCGGTACTGCGCAGATCGCCATGTTTTTTTAATTTGCAATTTTAAAAATGGAACGCTTTATAGTATTAAATTTTCCCTAAATGGGAAGGCCAAGATAATAAGAAGTAAAGTAACTGTACAGCCTATTTCTAAAAAGGTTTTATAATCTATATAACATACTTTTTTTTCAATTTCAAAAACATTGTTTAATATATTTTATTTTTTTATAATTAATAAACGTAAATAATGTCTTAATATTTTTGCACATTATAAATTAGAATAAATAATTACCTACTTTTAAAACATTAATTAATTAATCTGTTTACAAATAAATTTTAATTATTGATGTAGGTGTTTAATTTCAATGATATTAATTTGATTTACGGATGAGAGAATTTGTCCCGATTAAAATTTTCGTCCGAGTTCATTTTGCCGTCGCAGGTGACGCCTGCCGGTAAATACGTGGATTATTAATGTAATAATCATTTCAAATTATTTGTATACGTACACAATTTTATAATAAACTATCCGTTAGACCCGGTGTTGCCTGTCTAAAATAGTGGTCAGCAAAAATACCTATAGGGGGCTGTAGAATCAAAAAAATAGTTTTGTTTTGTTTCCTGGAGGGTTGATGCAGCAGAGGTTTTTGAGTTTTGTCGACTTTCGGGTTGCACATAGGCATGTAGTCTACCTTAATTCTGACTTGCCTGGTAGGTTACTGCTGTACCAGGTATTGTAATCTCATAGGTACTGATAACTAAATTTAAATGGTTATTAATTGATCGTTGTGGTGCAGTTCTGTATATGTTTTATTATGTAAATCTGATATAGCTGAGTTTTGTCAGTCAGATTAAACATTAACAGATCACTGGAATCTGCTAAGCTGCTGGTCTTCTGCTAACAGCTTACTTATTGGGCCACTTTGCTGCTTAGTCTTCTACTAGTAGGAGTAGAATCTCTCAAAAGAATTAAATTAATGACGTTTCATAAATGGCTGTAATAGGTTTACGTGAATAAAGATATTTCGACTTTAATGGACTACATTTCTGGGGGTTGCACTCGGGCTTGAGGAATCTTTTGACGTGTTGAATATTGCGAGCGTAGGGGCGCATGGGCGTTAAGCCCTCTTAAATGTATATAAATTTATGTAAATTAGGTTTGTACTAACACAGTTTTATAAGTTTGTTTGTTGCTAACACAATGAATCTTGTTATTCAAAATAAATATAAATTATTATTATTATTCCAGCGCGGTGGTGGCTCGGTTGTAAGAACGCGTTCCTTGAATCCTATAAAGGTCGGTTTAAACCCTCCCGGCATGTACCAATGAGAAATGCACTTTTTTACGTACATTTGTCATAGATTAACAACACCACCGTTTCCGTGCCTCGGAGAGCACGTTAAGCCGCCGGTCCCGGTTCCACTAATACCAACTCGAGGGAAAAAAATCTCCAGATATATGTTCTGGAAGGCCCATCTCCAGCAGTGGAGGTCTAGGACACTGTGTTCTAGGGGCTGTAATGATGTAATGATTATTATTATTAAAATCAGTCCACTGATATAGGTGCGAAGGGCGGACAAACAGACAACATACAAGTAGTATACAGACAGACAGAGCTTCTTCCACATTTATAATGTTAGTGCACAGTATATTTTTTGATGGTGAAGAGTTGTATTAGCTTTGTGATTTTATTGTATCAAATTTCGAGTTCCTTACATTTAGGGCTATCCCTAATCCTCATCTAAGCCAGGAGATAATGAACTTGCTGAAATCAGAAGACAAATGCATACGACTTGGGGGAACAAAGATATTTACAGCTTGGCCAAGCACTGACTTTACAGTAAACTTCAATTATTTTTATTTTTCAGTATATTGGTTGGATTTACTGATTTTCGCCATACAAAGGGCATGCGAAGCGTTGTCAGTTTATCAATACAAATATAAATTTGAGACTGGACCATAACTTATCCGACTACAGAATGCGTTTTAGACGTCCCCTTCAGCTACTCAATGGTAGTCTAGGTATTGAGTTCTGCGATTGACAAGCCATTACGTTTTCTCTGCACCTCCGAACAGCCCACGACCAGGGGCCTGCGGTGTTATCTAACTGGCCGCTTGCCACAAATAAAACCAACTAAATTATATAACAAATCTATTTTCAAATTCTAGTTGAACAATGATTCAGTAAGTGTTGTTTCAAGTGGTGTTATTTCATATAAATTGCACATACTTTCAACGAGAACAACAAATAGGTGGTAGGCGGCCTGATGGTGGTAATTTGCCCAGTCTGCCCGGGCGGGAAAGTATCCACCGTTCGTGCCGATCAATCCAGTGTCTCTAAATTTTTCGTAGTAGTTGCTATAGTTTATGGAACGATCTAACTGGTCAACATACGGCAAGCAACTAACAGATCATTCATCAAAAAATACACATTTTTCAAATAGCTTCTGACAGCGTTAGTAAGTAGTCTGTACGAGTATGTATGTTTATGTATAATTTATTTATTTAGTTACAGATTCAACAGCGCTTCAAATTAAACCTAGTCTACAAAATTCTTAACTAAAGCCAATTAATGAATCAATAATAATAATAATAATATATAGTGAGCGTGATACACGAAAAAAATAAAAAATAAAAAATAAAAATAATAATTGTGAAACAAAAAAAAACCCTAACCTGTTCTCCTGTGTGCTATAGTTGTGTGTGTAGTTGTGACAGTGTCGATGTGAGTGTAAATGTAATTTTAAATTTGAGTGCGACTATAGAATTCTCTGAATTAAACTTTTAGTTATTTTTGTTTTAAAAGATTTTAATATAATTTAATAATGTGTACTATTAGTATTTAGTATAATGATAGGTATATATAAATATATAAGATGTAAGATTTTTTTTTTTTTTTTTATCCTAAAAAAAATATACATTTATTCGAAAAAATATTTACAACATATAAAATAAAATTAATATTAAGGATAGGGATATAAGTCCCGTCCGCGTGGAATGGTGGCAAGAACGCTGGCTGCATTTCCCCGCTAAATTGCAATACTAAGATTATATAAATTTTAATAAATTTCATTTTTTAACCCGCCTCCGTGGTCTAGCGGATAAGTCCGTGGATTTAGACTCGAAAAATATTTATTAATGTAAATAAATACATTTAATTAATATTGAATTTATTTGTGAATTTCTCGAGTTTGGTACGCTGGAGACATCGACGAGCTTGCCATTATGATTGGCCTATAGTAAAGTTGGCTAAATTAATCCGCTTATTTATAAGCGTGGTTTCTGACCACTCCGAAAGAGGGTTGTGATGATACTTCACTTTTTTATAATTATAGTTTTTTTTTTCTATGATTGCATCTATAACTGTTAAAATTTGTCCCCAAGGTATGGCTGTCAGAGAATGTCTTCGGGCAGTAAGTACGCCATTGTACTTTGTGCAATAAAGTTATTTAAATAAATAAATAGTTGTTTTTTTCATCTTCATATACTCGTAATTGTTTTTTGATAACTAACCGTATATTATTTACTTTACAGGAGCTGTTGAGAAAACGTCTAACAATATGACATGATGTTGGACATGAAGCAAGGAGGTGTTACTAAAATTGTATTTGTCTTGTTAATAAGGGTTCAATTATACTTATTTATTTAAACTAAATTGCACAAAGTACAAAGGCAGACCTAATGCCGCTAGACATTCTATGACGGTCAAACCTTCGGGACAACGAGAGCAGTAAGTACATAAGGTAGGTGCAATACTGAATAAACTTGAGTAGTTTTATTGCAGATAACATATACATACTTATTAATAATTACATAATTACATACTAATACATACATACTCGTATAACCTACATAAATAAAATATTAACAATACAATATAATATATACACAATACTATACCTACTAATGATAAATCACAGTCTGATTAAGACTAAGCTAAAACAAAAGGAGGAACATATATATACATATAGATTGAAACGAGAATAGGCCTGCTGGTGGACCGGATGCGCCGATCGCTTTGGCCCATCCGGTCTACAGGGCGACCGGTATTTGTCTATATCCGGGGGCTCTGTGTGTGACACTTGTTGGTTATTTCCCGGCACCTCGACAGCGACCGTCTACAACTGTCCATTTCAATATCATTGCTTTTGCTCATCGAGATATAAGTAAGGAATAGACAGGCTATTCGTTACAAAATACGAGTCGCAACTTGTGGACTAATCATGATATTTGCTGCGTCATTATGTCGTCTAACCAAACTATTCAAAAATATTAAATATTTTTACTAACAAGCGTCTAATGTTTTTCAATTGAAGTTTGCAAACCAAACAATGCGTTTAGACTTTAAAAGTGTTTAATTAAAAATTCTAGAATAATTTCAAATTTCAGGCACTAGCTGTTTTTAACTTCAAAGTCCGAGCGGGAATGAATCGTCCACATGTGGAGGCCATTAACCCTTATATTCGTATAACCCTACTCATCGCCAATGCAATGCCACATTATAAGTGTTGCCATTATAAAAAAATATAAAACATTAGGCAATAACAGATAAATATAATTTGATAATATTTAAATACCATTTGATATATTCATGTTGCGTTTGTACTATTATATATAGTTACAGTATACATATAAGTATATAAAGCATGTAGTTTGTGCTGGACGTCTAGAGATTCACATGTCAGAGATCAAGTGGGAGAAAAAGAAGAAAGAAAATAATTTTATTGTCGACAGCAAATAAAAAAAATACAGAAGGAGAAAGTTGTTAATAATTAATATAGTAGTAAAGGTAGATGTAACTATGTTACATTTTACAAAAAACATGGCGACAAATAGGAAATCAGCACTGATATTCAGCTGATGCTTTCTTTGAGATGGTCACCGTCGCTGAGGCAAAATATGTTGAATACGATTTTTGAAGAGATAGATAGGTAACTTAAGAAAATAAATTAGACGATATTTTTTATACATACGTGTAGGTACCGTAATTGTACGATTATTCGAAGTAATGTACAATGATTTAAATAAAAATATAAATTGTTCATGTGGCAGTGTGCCAAGAACACTCGCAGCATTCTTCCGCTGCACAGAGATGCTGATTTGCTGCGCGAAAAAACTGCCAGCCCACTTGGCACATACAATATTAACCAACCGCTTAGACCATGGATGCACAGACCGCGGCCCGCGGGCCGCATGCGGCCCGTGGGTCGAATACTGGTGGCCCGCCGACAGCAAAAATAATACTCTCGTGCATTCGAAAAATATTGAATTCTATTCCAGAATAAAACAAAAAAAAAATATGTTCGAAAAGTAATGTGAAACTCGCGCGCGCGCAATTTGAATCTAGCGCCCAAAATTGCTAAGTTAAGTAACATCGCTCGCTATAGAAATCAAGAATTTTCTAGCGCGGTGAGCAAGCGAGATAGATATAGTCCCGTATTCCCGATTGCTCGCGTATCTACACGAAGCTTCCAGAGTCGTTTGCGCGGTATAAAAATCACGTTAACCGCAGCGGCCGAACAGTTCGCTTTTCATTTGAGTGAAGTGTCAACAACAGAAAGAAATAAGCGCGAAAATACAAAGCGAAGTAATAAGTGATTGAGAATAAGTGCAGTTTATTAGTGTTTTTGGGAGGCAATAGTTCTAGTGTAGGTTTTAACTCGACTAGCCGGTGTCATATATTTTGATCCACATTCAACGTAGATTTCCTGTTGCAGTGTTAACCCGTCAAGTGCCGTGTATAATTGTGTTGTGAAAACGTAAGTAAAACTCTGTTATTAATAAGTGTTTCCCTACCTATTTAATCAATTTTAATCAAATTTAGCTTTAATGTTGGCTAAATATTAAAATAAACAAAGAAATTACTATTTTTATAAGAATTTCTCTAACTGTAATAATTACGTCATTATTTCAGATAAAATCTGTATAAAAATCTTAAAATTTCTGAGAAATAATATTTAATCAATTATTTTTGATAATTTAAAAAAGGATAGGTAATTTAAGTGGGTACTGTAATTGTTTTTAGGTGCTGTGTTAATCCTAGCCAGGATTAGAACGCAACATGGAGAAGCCAGGACCTAGTAAAAAACGTAAGGTTAAAGATGAAAATCGGCAGTTTCAAGAAATTTGGACTGAGAAATACTTTTTTGTATGGTCGCATAACAAAGTCGTTTGTTTAATTTGCAAGAATTCTGTTGCGATTGCAAAGGATTATAATGTAAAAAGGCACTATGAAACGCAGCATCCTTCTTTTACCAAGTTTACAGGCGAATTAAGAAAGCAAAAAATGTTGTCTTTAAAACGGGAGCTTATTGGTCAGCAAGCTATGTTTACAAAACACATTCAAGATTCAGAAACGGCTACAGAAGTTAGTTATGAAATTTCTCGAATGATAGCAAAGCGAAGTCGCCCCTTCAATGATGGCGATTTTGTAAAAGAATGCATGGAAATTGCCGCTAAGAAAATGTGTCCAGAAGCAGCAAAAAAGTTTGAGAAAATTCAACTGAATCGTATGACTATCCAAAGACGAATTATGTCCTTGTCAGGTAATATTGCGGAACAATTAATTGAAAAAACTAAGATCATGGAATTTTTTTCATTAGCACTCGACGAATCGACTGATATTAGTTCCACAGCTCAACTTCTCATATTCATACGAGGTGTTACTCAAGATTTTGAAGTCTTCGAAGAGTTATTAGGAATGTGTTCATTGAAAGGTCAAACCAAAGGAGTTGATATACTCAATGGACTTTTGGACGAGTGTTCAAAAACTGATTTGGACTTATCTAAGTTATCGGGAGTTGCGACTGACGGTGCTCCTTCCATGATTGGTATCAATTCCGGGCTAGTTACTTTGCTGAAAAAGCACCTGCAAGAAAAAAACATAAACACTGAAGATCTCATGCAGTTTCACTGCATTATACACCAGGAAGCCCTCTGTTCTAAAAAAAATGAATTTCAAAATGTAATGAAAGTAGTAGTTTCGACTGTAAATTTCATAAAATCACGAGGACTCAATCACAGACAATTCAAACAATTCCTTGATGACATCGAAAGCGAATACGGAGATTTACTGTATTATACAGAAGTAAGGTGGCTAAGTCGTGGATTGACACTGGAACGATTTCTAAATTTAATAGAAGAAATTGGAATATTTCTGGCGGAAAAGCAAAGGGATGTCCCGGAACTTAAAAATCCTGATTGGTTGTGTGATTTAGCTTATTTAGTTGACATTACAAATCATTTGAATGTCTTGAACACACGGCTTCAAGGCAAAAATCAACTGATATCCCAGCTCTATGCTCATGTAACATCCTTTCAATGCAAGCTGACACTTTTCAGATCACAATTGAATTCTGGAAATTATAATCATTTTCCGAATTATAAGAAAATGGCTGAAAAATTCAACAAAACTGCGATTAATTTCAGTTATGTAGAAAAGCTAGATATTTTGATTCAATCTTTTGAAGACAGATTTTCGGAGTTTAAAAAAGTGAAACCTCTGTTGGACATATTCAGCAATCCTTTCACTATTTCAGTTGAAAATGCGCCAGAGTCAATGCAGTTAGAAATTATCGACATTCAAAATGACCAAGATTTACGCAACAAATTCAACGAAGGAGACTTGCTGAACTTTTACCGCTGCATTGATAAAAATATGTACGAAGAGTTGCGCATAAACGCTCTGAAATGTGCCAGCTTATTTGGTTCTACCTATATATGTGAACAAACTTTTTCAATACTAAATAATAATAAAACAAAAAATCGAAACCGCCTTGCAAATGAAAGTTTGGAAGCAGTTTTACGTGTTGCTACAAGTAAATTTGAGCCAAATATAAAAAAGATTGTAAGCACTATGCAGTGCCACGCTTCAAATTAATAATTTCTTTTTTAATTTTAATAAATTTTTATCAATTCTTTATTGTCTTTAACTACCTATACCTACTTCTGGCGGCCGGCCCGCTATCAGTTCATGATTTGGCCGAGTGGCCCCTAGTATTAATAAGTCTGTGCAACCCTGGCTTAGACAATTCTTTCAATAACTTCCTTGCACATATTGGCCCCCACGGTCCCATTGTCTCAAGACCAAAAGGTTTATATGTAGTATTATATAACAATAATATAATAATAATAATAGATTCTTTATTGTACAGAACCAAAAATAGTGTGGGTACAAAGGCGAGCTTAATGCTATAAATGCATTTTCTACCAACTAACCTTTGTGAATGGGGAGCCAGTACAAGCGAGTGCAGAAATACTATTGATCAACAATAATGAAATATAAATACAGACTAATTAAATATACATATCCTACATATTAAATAAATATATACATAAATAATAAATACATATCTAAGTACATAGTAGAAAGTTATGGTAAGTTATTCTGTTTATGGTGTAAAAAATTGTATAACTTGTCTTTAAATTAAATAATTTAATTTAAAATAAATTTAAATTTCATGAGGACATTTGGAGTATTATACAGAATATCCAATTTATGTAGGTATGCTGGAGAATGCTTTTTGAGTTAACCCATCGAGATGAAGATTAATTTGATTCACTTACCATTTTATATATGTTTTTGTGCAACACCGCAATCTGAAATAGAAAAAAATAATCCTAATGAATGATATTTTAAACATATGCAGTCACGTAATTATAAGAGCCTTCGTAAGCGGTTAAGACAGTAGATTTAGACGCGGAGGTGCCGTGTTCGATTCCTGATCGATTACGCAAAATAATATTTGGCTTGGACTTTAAAAACACTTGCAGCAATGTCCTGTTGCACAGCAATGCTGATTTGCTGCGCGAGAAAACTGCCAGCTCTCTTGTCACCGCTTACAGTTATTTAAAAAAACTTATTAGGACTTGATACCCGGCCACGGTCTCATAGTCTCAAGACTAATGGGGTGTATCAGGCAAAGCTTTTTTGTAGATGTCGCTAGCGGCACTGGTACCTTTTTTACACCTATGACGGATCATTTTTTAAATGTTTTTGTGGTTTTTTATTTTTATAACAGTAAAATGAATTTTAACTTAACGTTACCTACTTTAGAAGAATAATTAGGAAAGCGAAAACCGTCTTTAAAAACAAAAAAAGGTTTAATTAATAGATCGGCAATTTAGAGATCACCATATCTTTGATTTCGCTTGGAAATCTCTATTTGTACACTTAAAATCTGCTCACTTCCGCAATATATTCAGAAAACAATAAATTTCGTAATAAAAATACAATTTTTCTATGCAACTGACAGTTCTATGAGGTACCATCTATCATGCGCCATCTACCGCGATAAAAAGTTAGTGATACACCCCATTGCTAAAATATTGGTATTTACAACGTTTGGCTATAAACTATTACAATGTATTTGTGCAACGAGATTTCAATTCAATTCAATTTAAAAAATCTTTATTGCACTAAAAAATTTGTACATAGGCGGGTTTAGTGACTAAGCATTTTCTAACAACCAACCTTTGGGAGTGTGGAGAGGTGACAACGAAGGGTGCCATTTATTATAATAGACTTACATACTAATATTACATATACTAAATGAATATATACATAAATACCTACATATCTATAATATATATGTATGTATATATTATAATTAAGTTAAATATGTACACACATGGTTAAAGTAACCGTTGATTTAGAAAAAAAATAAAAATAATGATAAGCTTAAAATACATAAGATAAGTGATTAATATACACTATTCTGCTTATTTAGAAAAAAGGTTTTTTTATCGAAACGGCATAAGTGAAATCATACAGTATTCGCTTGCGTAGGGAGAGAAGCAGACCCCATTTTTAAAACAGCCTATCACAAACCTGCCTCCGTGGTCTAGTGGTTAAGTCCGTGAATTTAGACTCGGAGGTACCGGGTTCGATTCTTGGTCGTGACACAAAAATATTTATTTAATTTATTTGTGATATTTCTCGAGTTTAGTACGCTGGAGACATCGACGAGCTTGCCACTTGTCATGATTGGACTATAGTAAAGTTGGCTAAATGTGAATCCGCTTATTTATAAGCGTGATTTCTGAGCACCCCGAAAGGGAAACGGTCGTGATGATACTTTACTTTACTTTTACTATCGCAAGCCAGATCGCAAGCCTGAGACACCATTCTTGTCCTGTCTCTTCCACACACGATAGACCCGTCAATTCATGGAATGCTAAGATTAAAAAAAAAGTATATATTTTTTATATTATTTTATTTATCTGCTGATTGTACAGTACTTCAGACGCAAAAACGTCTCCAAGTTGTCTACAAGGTACCTATTACTCTTTATGTAAGCAAATTGTCTTAGATGTATACCTTTGCTGATTTTTTACTGGGGGTAATTTAATGCATAGAATGTTAATTTTTTTTAAATATTTACTGCCTCCGTGGTCTAGCGGTTAAGTCCGTGGATTTAGACTCGGAGGTACCGGGTTCGATTCCTGGTCGGAACACAAAAATATTTATTAATGTAAATAAATAGATTTAATTATTATTTAATTTATTTGTGTTATTTCTCGAGTTTTGTACGCTGGAGACATCGACGACCTTGCCACTTGTCATGATTGGACTATAGTAAAATGGGCTAAATGTGAATCCGCTTATTTATAAGCGTGGTTTCTGAGCACCCCGAAAGGGAAACGGTCGTGATGATACTTTACTATACTTTACTTTATAAGCATCCTTAAAGTCCTCGAGAGGCCTAAATTGTACAGATAAATCAGCTTGAAGATGTTTTTTTGTTTGTAGTAGTGTACACAATACAGTATCGCAATACCAGCATCATTAGCTTATAAGAAGTGTTAGAAGTATTGTCATTTTATTTGTTATTCTTTTTTTACTGATTCGTTTATTGATTTTATTTTGTCGTTCATGTAAATGTTATTATTTGTTGGTATATATTGTTATTTTGTATTGTGTTTAGGTAACAGAACGAATTATAATTAACCTAAATCATTTCTTTAACAAGCTTCCAAGACGGCGTTAGCTAGAATCATACAATATTTGGCTACGTTGGGAGAGGAGCAAGCCCGAGATAACATTCTTCTCCTCTCTCTCCCACACACGATTGACCCGTCAATTCATAGAATGCTAAAAAAACCTATACATTTTCATGTATTTATTTAATTTATTTGTGATATTTCTTACGTTTGGTACGCTGGAGACAACAACGAGCTTGCCACTTGTCATGATTGGCCTATAGTAAAGTTGGCTAAATGTGAATCCGCTTATTTATAAGTGTGGTTTCTGACCACCCCGGAAGGGAAACGGTCGTGATGATAGTTTACTATATATTTATTTATCTGCTGATCGTACACTACTACAGACGCAAAAACGTCTCCAAGCTTATTAGTCTTCACAGACTTAGTACTTTTTATGTAAGCAAATTGTCTTAGATCTTTGCAGAATTTATACAGAGGGTAATTTAATTTTCTCCGCGTACAGCGACTGACAGTCTGACGTTTATTTCCTTATTTCAACACAAATTCAATTATTCATTAAACACAGAAATATTATATTACTACGATAGCTGTTTGACATATCTTCTGCGAATAATAATAATTATTTGTTTATCATCAAGAACGGTGGTGTCCAGTTTGTTAGAACTGTAGAATATTTAATTTATTTGTGATACTTCTCGAGTTTGGTACGCTGGAGACATCGACGAGCTTGCCACTTGTCATGATTGGCCTATAGTAAAGTTGGCTAAATGTGAATCCGCTTCTTTAGCGTGGTTTCTGACCACCCCGAAAGGGAAACGGTCGTGATGATACTTTGTTAGAACACTTTCCAATAATCCAAAAAAGGCTGTCATTTGTCATTTCATTTTATGACATATTTTTAGAATAATCAAAGCATATAACTAGAACAAAAAGATAATTATTTTTATCATTATTATTTATTACATAATTATTATTGTTTTTTTTTTCATTCATCACTGCTCACACATCCAGAAATTTCGACACTCGCCACGCTGGCCAGACAGATTGGTGAGGGTCGAATGTCAATTAATTACTAATTCCACAAGTTGGTATTAGGGGTGATGTTGTACGCCCATAGGTTTTTTTAAACTAAAAAACTACTCGTAAGGGACTCGATAGTATGACGTTAGTCCTCTGGGGGTTAGCACATAAATCAGGGGCCGTAGCGGCCATATTAAAAGGTTACATATGTATTTGTGCCGTTTGCTTTAGAAACTATAAGCCCATGGAATCTTCTTCTTCTTACGGTGCCATCTCCTATCGGAGGTCGGCTATCATTAGGGCAATTTTGATTCTGTTGGCCGCTGTCCGGAACAAGGATCTGGTGCTCATCCCGAACCACTCCCTGAGGTTCTTGAGCCAGGAACTGCGTCTTCTCCCCGGTCTTCTGGAGCCTTGTATCTTGCCTTGCATGACGAGCTGCAGCAAGCTATACTTTTTATTGCGCATGATGTGTCCCAAATACTTGGAGTATTCTTCCTTCGCTTTACTATTTTCAGTAGTTCAACGCCTTTGTTCATTCTCTGCAATTACTCTGTCCTTCCATGATATCTTCAACATTCTCCTGTATATCCAAATTTCAAAAGCCTCTAACTTCTTCGACATTGTGTTTGTCAGGGTCCATGATTCGACACCATACAGGAGAATGGAAAATATGTAGCATCGGACGAGTCGGCATGGAATGGAAGCACCAAAAAGTTTTTAAACGTAACACCGCGTCTTGTCGTCTCCTCCAGTGAGAAGAGGGCTGGCTCTTTCTTCGCCCAAAGCTTGCAATTCAGCGGGGAAATCGTTCAGCAAGCGTTCTTGACACCATTCCACGCGGACGGGCCTTACTCGCATATCCCTATGCGTAGTATTTTATTTTATATTTTACTTAATATTATATAAAAACTCCCCTCTGTGCCCTCTTCGTTCTTCTCATAACAACCAACTTAAAATCCCAACCCACACTTCCAGCAGATATTGAAATTCATTTACCGTATCGGCTGCTCGTCAGTGGAACAAACTTCCACTGACCATCAGACAAGCTCCTTCTATTAAAAAACAACTTAATACTTTCTTTTTAAACAAGCAGAACAGTATATTTTAAATTTAAATATTTCTCCTTTTCATAGTATTTGTGTTTAACTTCTATTATGTATAAAATATTTTTGGCTCTCAATGTCTTCTTATTGTTATTAATTTATTACACAGATGTTCAAACTTGTCACGTGCCGGCAAAGCCTTTAAAGGGGCCCCTTAGTGGTTAATAATATATTAATTAATATATTATTTATTAGTTTTCAATTTTAGTATCTTGCAGAGTGACAATTTTGTTTATCTGTGATATTGTTTGCGTATGTTGACTGTTTGTTGCCTAAATAAATGAAAATAAATATTATATTATTTTTATATATATCTACTATATATTAATAAGTATTTAAGTAGTCTATGTATACATACTATTTATGTAGTTTATTCAATTTTAAAATGAGGTTAAAATTGCACCCCACATATTATCTCACTCTCCCAAAGGTTAGCTGGTAGAAAAAGCCGAAATGGCTTTAAATTCGCCTTTGTACATACTTTTAAAGTATTTTAATAATAATAATAATAAAATGGACGGACTATATGGAATGGAAGACTGTGTCAGGTATATTTGAAACTCGTGACCCAATTTCCTAGTGAAATCTGGAACACATAATTGTAAACGAATTTGTCACTACCCCGTGTGACTATTTCATTTGGGATTCACTATTATATGAAAGTATGAACAGGCCGTATTCTGTTTTATTAAGAAGGTACACATGCCAGGGTTCGAAACGACCTTAAATAAAATTAAGATTAGAATGGTTTCTGATCTTAATTAACTTTTAATTTAACTGCCTCCGTGGTCTAGCGGTTAGGTAAATAAATAAATTTCTAAAGTAGCATCACGACCGTTTCCCTTTCGGGGTGGTCAGAAACCACGCTTATAAATAAGCGGATTCACATTTAGCCAACTTTACTTATAGGCCAATCATGACAAGTGGCAAGCTCGTCGATGTTTCCATAAATAAATTTATTTAATAAAGTTAAATAAATAAATTTAATTAATATTTAATTTATTTGTGACATTTCTCGAGTTTGGTACGCTGGAAACATCGACGAGCTTGCCACTTGTCATGATTGGCCTATAGTAAAGTTGACTAAATGTGAATCCGCTTATTCATAAGCGTGGTTTCTGACCACCCCGGAAGGGAAACGGTTGTGATAATACTTTACTTTACTTTCTTCAATTTAAAAAAAAATAATAATAAAACACACACCGTACGTTTCGGATGACATTTTTTTAACATTTTGGATATCAACCATTTTCTCCGATTACGTCCATTTGGGGTTATGCAAAAAAGTCTCAAGAACTCAAATAACAGAAGTACGCACCATTGCTTTAAAATACTTTCGTTTTTAAACGTTTTAGCGAAATATATAGCGTTTGATAGTGACAGCTTACTCCAGCCGCAGTCTTCGCTACGAATAGCCATACTTGCCTATTTTTTGATAAGGAATCTGATGGCGACATACTGGCAAGCCGTACCTAAAATAGACAGTTGCCGCTGATTTTAAAAAGCGATTTTGTTTGTAGTCATTTTTTCTTACGAAGAAAAAAGTACATTCAGTGTCCAGCTATACAGTATGTTATATATCAGTTGAGTTGAAAAACTTTACTAAAATAGTATTAATTTTAATGTTACATACGAGTCTATGCATTAGCAGATTACATTGTGATTTGATTACAAAACCTATTGCATCATTAATTTTGTCGCACGCCTCGACTGTCAACAGATGGCAAAATGCGGTAAGAGATTTAAAATTGTTTTGGTATAGAAACACTTCTGTTAGAGCTGGTGCTGCAGCGGAACAAGCGCAGAACAGCAAGCGTCAAAAATATGAAACAATTTGCAATACATTATCGACGTGTGCTGTAGAAACGATAGGGATCAGAAATAAAAGCGTACTATAAAGAAATTGTTCCAAGCCTCATTAACGTCTCTGGTGACAATAGGGCTGGCAGTTATTTCTCTAAAAAATAAGTATCGTAATTCAGAGGGGAAATGCTGCCAGTGTATTGGGAAACAGGAAAGCGATTTAGAGGAGCTATTTTTATTGTATTTAAGTTTTTTTTAAGGCAAAATTTTGTTTTTATTGTAATATAGTTTATTTAATTTAAGGTTTTGTTTGTAATCATTCCTTTGGTATTGAATATTTTTTATACTGATCGCGGATTGTGACACATCGCCCACCCGATGTGAAGCGGAATGCGAGTTACGAAGATGGAAGAATATGACATTATGCTGGCTTGACAAGATGCTTTGTTACACTTCTCTAGAAAGTTTCTAGTAGTTTCCGTTTAGACTGTCAACGTCTAAATCAAATCTGCGCCATTTCTCACCGTTGAATCGAATGATCAGGCAGTATAACTTCCTACACAGGTCTCATGATTTCGACGTTTTTTCATCAAGAGAACATAACTATAAAAGGTGCTTAAAACAAATAGAAGTCAGCAGTTTTGGTCAATAATTATTATTTTAATTATTAATTGTTAGGGTATTTTATTGTGTAATTATTAATTATTAGGGTATTTTATTGTGTAATTATTAGTTGTTAGGGTATTTTAATGTGTAATTATTAATTGTATTTTTATTTAAAATTTTATTTTTAATTATATTTTTAAGTATTATTATGTTTATATAAATTATTATATTATATTATATTACATCGACGAGCTTGCCACTTGTCATGATTGGCCCAAAGTAAAGTTGGCTAAATGTGAATCCGCTTATTTATAAGCGTGGTTTCTGACCACCCCGAAAGGGAAACGGTCGTGATGATACTTTTATTTTATTTTATTTTTTTATTACTTTATAAAATTTTATTGCCTTACATAGATTTTTTAACAATTGAACTTAATCTAATTTATATTAAAATTGTATATATACTCTAATTTGAATGCTGTAATCTCCTATAATTAAGGTGGCACTTAGCGCCATATTATTCTTATTATGTTGTAATAAATTGGTGTACATCTTGTTGGAGATCTAATAAATAAATAAATAAACTAGTCTGTTTCTTCAACCTTTAAATAACGTCATTCATTTAGATCTATTTTTGTACTACTTATGCTGTACAATGATAAAAAAGTTGTTTAAATACTTTTATTGATAAGCCTAATGTTATTTTTACTATGCTCGTATATCTTACTATGCATTCGTCATTTCGAACAAGTCATTTAGGACTAGAGTTGCCATGATGACATTTTAATTATTTTGCACACCTAAACTATATAAAATAAAGTGTATTTTCTACTTAAATTGTAATCTTGTTGGAATAATTTATCGCAAATAGCATACGAGTATAACTGTATATAGTTTAGCCCAAATCTCCATACAAGATAAAGTTAATCAAAAGCAAAGTTTAGTGGTTAAGCCCGTGGATTTAGAATCTGTGTACCGGTTTCGATTCCTGGTCAGAAGGCTATAATTTATTTAATTTATTTGTGATATTTCTTGAGTTTGGTACGCTAGAGACATCGACGAGCTTGGCACTTGTCATGATGGGCGTATAAAAAAGTGGATCTTTAAAAAAATCGTTATTTCTAACCAACCTGCAAGGGATACGGATAAGATGATACTTTGAAAAGTATTTTTAACATATCAGAAATAAGAACAAATTGTACGAGTATAAACTGAACAACTCAAATACTAATGTACTTAATAAATAGATTTTCGCAGTATGCAACGTTTTGCCATCTGTCAGACGTCAGGTAAGTTATTGTACCGAGAATGGTTTCCTTAGAAGATTCTAAGAGTTTATTTAATGTCCATTTAATCTGTGTACACTACTTAATTTACTTAGGTTTTCTTTTTTATTGTAACTTTATACTTAAATGTCAAAGAACAAACAAAGCTGGTCAATCGGCCAGATTATTTTACTCTATTTACACATGTACTTTGTAATAGCGATACTAAAAAAAATATATGTTACAATTCAGCATACGAAGCAGTGCACGAGGATATATCCACCAATAATAATAATAATAATAATAACGTTTATGGAGCTTTCTTATTGGTAGGTACCTATATACAATGTTAAGTAAACAATATAAAAAAATTCCTTAAATTTTACATTTTAAGCATACAAACATTTTTGATTGAATGCAAACCACAAGGATAGGCAATTTTAGGACGGTCCCTGACTCCTAACCAAGATAACTTGTGTCCTAGGATGTCAGTCAGTTCCATATTGACTAATACTTATAGCCTCAGATAGCCAGCTCAAAAGGTATGATAATAAAAATAAATAAAAACAATGTAAATCAAAGTACAAAAGAGGTTCCAACACAACAGACCTGTAAAACGACACCAGCATAGATATTTTGTTATTGTATATTATTACTATTGTCATCTTAAAGCCTTTCTGTTGTTGTAGGAAACCCATTTATAATTAATTAAATATTTTACCCACCACCAGGAAAAATTATAAATAAAAACATACAATAGTTAATTAAAATGTTTACCATGAACTATGAAAGTATGATTATCAGTCGATCAGTTACTTAAATACTTATATATATTTATATAATGATCATCGTATATTTATTTATAGTGTATGTTTATGTATGTATGTCTTATTATAGTATAGTATTGATTTTTTTATATTGTGTACGTATATGTATTTTTGAGTGCTATAAATGCGTAATTATGTTTATTTTATTAATTTTAATATTTTTCTTTATCCTGCCCATCACCCTACATGATCCCAAAGGTTAGCTGGTGAAGAATGCCTTATGGCGTTATAGCTCGCCTATGTACTAGGTTTTTAAATGCAATAAAGTATTTAATAAATAAATAAATCATCAGTAACTCTTTAAGTTATGATTATATAAATAAGAAATTATTATTAAATAAAGTAAAGTTTCGTCACGACCGTATCCCTTGCGGAGTGGTCAGAAACCACGCTTCTAAAGAAGCAGATTCACATTTAGCCAACTTTACTACAGGCCAATCATGACAAGTGGCAAGCTCGTCGATGCCCTTTTGTTCTGATAGCTGTTGAATGCACCTTTAGCTATTGTTTTATTTACTTGATGGTAATATGTGAGTTTTTGTCTGCAAGTGCCTCTTTTACCCACAACTCTCGCATTATATATCTGGTTCGTCAATCTCTCTACATTTATTCTTTCAACATGCCATGCTTACTTATGTATGGAAGCGAGACGTGCATAAATCAGAATACGCATGAGAGTAGAGTTATTGCAGTAGAAATGAGGTCGTTGCGTCGGATATGCGGCGTCACTTTGACGGACTGCATACATAATGACGAAATACGCAAAAGGGTAGGTATGAAAGAAAGTATAGGGACAAAAATAAGGAAAGGCATGCTCCGATGGTTCGGGGATGTTGAAAGAATTAATGAAGAGAAATTGTATGACTAATTACTGAATAAACGAATATAAATATGATTTATGTATAAATAATCGTCTTTGATAGCAATGTGCCAAATGTTTCCATTTTAAGTTCCGCAAATGCCTGAGAAAACAAAGTGAAATAGTGGGCAAGTAGAATAGGGAAAATTAAGAACTCACATAGCATGTAATGTTGGCATAAACGAAACGTACGAACTAGTAGAAATAATGTGCGGTTCGGGCATTCAAAACAAAATTCTTGATTACCCACTAAACCTATTCTAGCCATTCATCAAATATGGCTCACATGTTAACTCTTGGATATTGTCAAATACATCTTTTGATTTACAAATAAACTAGATGAACAACATATTGGGTGAGTGAACATAGACATAGGATCGTCGCGTCGGTCGTCGCTTAAAGACGAACGAAGCGTGCGAGTGGGACCTCGAGGATAACCACAATAGCGTGTGCTAGAAAGAGAGAGCATGAAAACAACCGATACGCCAATATTTTTTTTGACATCATCCCATATCAGCCTGCTCACTCGAGCGTTCCGCATATTTTTCGCGATTATTAAGTATTTTCTAGTAATAAAGTGAATATATTGGTGAAATACGAGTATGGTGTCTTGTTCCTTTACTGACTGTGAAGTGACGACGCGGAATAACGCAAAGAAGTGTACTTTTCACAGGTAATTCTTCAATACTATACCAATGTTTCTTAGCATATTTTTGGATGTTTAACGCTCTATGTGACAAAAAAATCAGTTGAGATTGTGAAATACATGTGGTATTATCTTTTTAAATGCCAATAACTACATTTTCAATAGTAAATAAAGATATTTTGTGTACGTGAAAAAATTATAGTGCTTGACTATAACTGACATTTTTTATCGTTAGTTATCGACATTTTGTAGTCGCGTGATTAAATATTAATTAATAACAACATGAGAATGGTTGGAAAAGGAAGGAAATATGTCGCAACTCACTGAAATAATATATTAAAGTCGATCTGAGTCACAAGGGTGAAATGGGGTTAACTTTTAAGGGTAAATGGTTTTTTACAAATTTAAATTAAACCAGACCTTTTATCAAAAAAAGTTAAATGTAAAAGTTGTAGGTAATAAAAAAGTCTATAAGTTTTGTATAGACAATTTTATCACATAACCTATTTTTTTTTTATATGGGAATTTTCAAATGTTATACTCGTATATGCAAATAGTGGTTTGGATACTAGCATCCGTCCTTAAGTTAGGCAGCACGGTGGTGGCGCGAAATGAAAATATTTTTAGTTAAAGCTGGCAATAAAGCTGAATTCGCTTTCTATCCGGTTTCTATAGAAACTGAGTACTAAATGGAAACGAAAAACTAAATAAAACATGAATATTTACTATTTAATTCTTTAAGAACTTCCTTTAAAGTTAAAAGGTGCTTTGTAGTCCTTTTGAACTTAGCTCTTAAATTTCTTATGAGCTTATTTTTTTCCAAAATCTTTCTTTTAAGATGTGTATTACAGTGCAGAAGTTTCTGTTTTCTTGGAGTCAATACTTCAGTTGAAGGACATTGGGTCTTCTGTTGTTGGTGGAGTGCGTTCTCTAGATGGAAACGTAATGTCCTTATCCACATAGGAAGACCCCTTTTCTTAGCGTAATGCTAGTATGTCTTATGGATATTATTAGTCAAAAGTGGTGTTGTTTTGTTTAATAATGTGCTACAATCATCGATGTCTATAGATAGGCCTATCCAATATAAAACACAGTCCAAAAACGTGCCGCTTGCGACGAGTACCTACCAACTTTGGGGATAAATTCTCAAGCTATGATAATGTCACATATATCAATTTGTTATATTTTTATTGTTGTTGTGTCTGCATTTTGACTAGCTCACCATTCTTTTCGTAATAGTCCGTTCAGTATTTGTAATTAGCCTTTTCTTACAATATATTTTTTCTATATAGGTTTTGTTTAGCTGTAAGTTCTTAATTGTATATACTCTTGACATGTGATTCACACACGACTTCTTTTGTACACTTTATGATCAGTGCGTCGAAATATAAGTCAGTGTACAGATGGAGATTCGTGTTGTGCTCTCGTGGCCAGCAATCAGACATGTTCACCCGAGCGATGTCTACATGAATCGACTATTCACTATACGGTACGTAATTAAAAACTAAAATGGCATAATGTAAATAATGATTATTTTTATCCGAATGAATGCAAATAAAACTCTCGTGCAATACGGATATTTTTTGCTATTAAGCTTCTAGCAGCCCTATGTGTTACCTAGTTGCAAACGTTATTAGTGGATTTCGTTATTTATGTGAAAGCTTGCATCATAATTACAAAATATTATTCAATGCTCAACTAGAGTTGAGCACTCGTATGGATAAGCGCTCGACCTTGACAGTGGCCGTGCAAATATCAACTTTAATAGTTTCCATATATATATATATATAGTTAATAGTTTCCAATATGTAACGCGCCATCTAGTTTCCGTGGTAAGCTACGAGGCTTGTGTTACGGAAACTAGATGGTTGATAAACTACATATTATACTTTTTTTTTGACAAATTATACAATGTACAACTTGCCGCCGGTGGGAATCGAACCCACGACCTCCCGAGTTCACGGCAACGTTTGTTACCACTGGACCACGGAGTTTTTGGTTGGGTAGGGACAGGATCAGAATGGTGGATAGTCTCTTGTTGTGCAATCCTATGTGCTTTTGGATGAGCCATATCTTTTTATAGTTTTTAATTGCTTGTAATTTACATGTGCATTGATGTCCTTTCATCAAAAAAGTCGTCCAGTAATATAGACATAAAATACAGACATACACATAGACAAAGTTTTTTTTACATTTTCTAATATTAGTATAGGTAACAGTCGTAACGATTTATTTTCCCAGCTATAAAAATCCCTTCATCATTCACAAACATGTGCAGTTATATTTTTGTATTAGATGACGTCAAACTGACGTCACTTCTATTGTTGTACCGATATTTTATGATTACATCCACCTAGGACTATTTGATCAGGACAAATAAATCAGAAATTTTGCCTATATAGGTTGCATTTTCCAAGACCAATTTTCGTTATTATTATTGTAAAGGGTGTCTCGAGAAGAGCGCTGGATTTACATTTGCCGCCATTTTGTTAATACGAGTTTAACGGTGTTTTTTTGTGACAGTTATCACGTACGGACCACGCGATTTAAGAATATGCAGAAGTATTACGTTTAATTATTGTAAAAACACATTTAATAAAAATGGTTAAAGTTTCGCCAATGGGGTGTATCAGGCAAAGCTTTTTGTAGATGTCGCTAGCACTGGTACCTTGTTTACAGCTATGATGGATCATTTTTTAAATGTTTTGTAGTTTTTTTTTTATTTTTATAACAAAAAGATCATTTTAACTTAACGTTACCTACCTTAAAAGACGAATTAGGAAAGCGAACACCGTCTTTAAAAATAAAAAAGGTTTCATTAATAGAACGGCAATTCTGAGATCACCATATTTTTGATTTCGCTTGGAAATCTCGATTTGTACACTTAAAAGCTGCTCACTTCGGCAATATAACCAATAAATAACAAATTTTGTAATAAAAATACAAGTTTTATATGCAACTGACAGTTCTATTGGGTACCGTCTATCATGCGCCATCTATCGTGATAAAAAGTTAGTGATACACCCCATTACGTCAAGTTTTCGGTCGCAATATTGCGCCAAATGAATCGACAACAATAATAATAATAATAAAAGTTCTTTATTGCACAAAGTTAACTTAAAACTAAGCGCATAGGCGAGCTTTATGCCTTAAGGCATCTTCTACCAGCTAACCTTTGTGAAATTTAACCAATTACAGGCAGAGTGCCAGAAAATAAATATATGATAGATAATGAGAAGTATTATAAAATATTAATTTATACTAATACTTAGACCAAATGTACGCTGATGGATCAGAAGATTATTGTTGGTTGTCGTCAAGAATTAATCATTTCCAGGAGCACTATGCAACGAATTTTGGTAAAAGATCTGCATTTGCACGCGTGCCAAATATTTATTTCAAATCAAATCCGGCGCTCTTGTTGGAACAACCTATATATGTTCTACGTTTTTAACTTTTAACATGTTTAACTTTGCTTTTGGCTCCTATTTACTCAAATTATTAATTTGTTTGGTTTGTACAGATGGACTGATCCTGGTAATACAGACATACAACCGGGATCAGGATTCAATCATACATCTACTTATGTGTTGCAATTGAGACAAATTTATTTTTATTTTCGTATATTCGTGCAAATCATTTCGATGAATTGTTTTATCATTTCTCCAGAAATATATTTTAGTATGATAGTACATTAAATATAAATTAAAAGCTACCTAAATAATAAAATTAAAAATAAGAGATGCCCATCCTTAGATAGTCCCAAGGAGACTGGCAACTGTATAGCGATTATGTTGCAATTTATGTTTTTATTATTATTGATAATAAAAATAATTAGAAGCAAATTATTTATGACACATCATTCATCGTCATAGAGCACTGAGTCCTAGATCTCCACTGTTGGAGATGGGCCTTTCAGATTTTTCTGGAGAATTAGGCCTACACTCGCCACGAGTATGTCTCTTGTACCATGGAGTGAGGGAAGATGTCTGGTTTGGCATGCCACCTGTGTGGATGGATACCTTTGCCGCTTGCCACATTTTCTCTACATCAAAAAAGGCCGGTTCGGCTGCTCATACAGCCGAATTAAGAAAGCACATCAAATACAATAGCATTAAACAAAATTATAACTTTGTGGCATTTGGGGTTGAAACAATGGGGGTATATTCTCTTGATACCCACAAATTCATAAAAGAGCTGGGTAAACGAATTTTCCAAGAGTGTGGCGATCCCAAATGCCATAACTACCTAAAACAGAATATTTCCATAATAATCCAACGAGGAAATGCGGCGAGCGTTTTAGGTACCCTCCCTGGTGGTAAGCCCTTAGTTTATTTTGTAGAATAGCTTTAATTTCATAAGTTTTAGTTTTATTTATAATTAGTTTTTTAATCTATTTTATTTTAATATTTTTGTATCTAAGTACCTACTTCGAATAAATCCCTATTGTTTATAAAAAAAAAGTAAGAAATATATATTTCTTATTGGTTATGTCCGGGGTTCGAACTGCTATCTTTTGGATTAAAGGAATTCGTTCCTACAACCGAGCCATCACCGGTCTAAGCTATCTATTTATATAACTAGCTTTTCGATCCGGCGTAATAGTCATATGATGACGTATTATTCCGATGTATAGGCTATATTACTGTAAAGTTTATCAAAATCTGTTCAGTAGTTATTGCGTGAAAGGGGATACATCCAGATCACAAACATACATACTCTATCTATTTTATTTTATTGCAAAGCTCAATTGAAACCAACTTCAAATCTAAAATGCATGTGGAATGAAATGGCTATACGAGCGTGTTCAAATGGCGGGAAATAATTGACTTGTATTGCCTGTTGATTTCAAATGCAAGAGTTAATAGTAGGTAAGTGCGTACAGTCGGTAAAGAAACGGTCTAGCAGTTTTATTTTTATTTGTTAATTTATTAATAATATATTTTAACAAAATAAAATGTTTATTAATAATAATAATAAATAAAATAATAAAATCGTTTATTTAAAACTTTTTCTTTTCATACATTTGTTAGTAGTTTGTTAGTCACAAAGTTTTTAAAACTATATTAGTAGTGACTTATTATTTAGTTTTATTTCTTTTTATTTATTTGTTTTAGTTTTTAGTTGTATTTTTATTATTAAGTAGTTTATATTATTTATACCTACTTATTTACCTTTATATATGTGTTATATTATTAATATACTAAATACTAATACCTACACAATATTATACATAATCATACACAAATACAACTTAGTAACGTGGTTTAGAGCTATTCATAAAGTTTGAATAGACCAGTTTTTTTAATGACAATCTGTTAGTCGCCTGCCTTATGTTCACCGGAAGATCATTCCACAATTGTGTGGCAGCGACTTCGAAGGAGTTGGAGATAAATCCAGAATGATGTGAGAGGACAGAAAGACGAGAGTTGTGAGAAGAACGTAAAATAATTTCGTGGAAAGAAGAGAGATATATAAAATTCAATTACCGTGTGGAGTATCGCTTCCCCTCGAAAATGGCTCGATTGATTTAAATGCTATTTGATTCGTTTTGTTTGTTTTAAATTATGGATGGTTTAGCAATAATAAAAATCCAAAAGAACAGCTGAAACATCTAAATTATTATTTCATATTAAATTTCTACTATAACTGCCTCCGTGGTCTAGCGGTTACGTAAGTGGACTTAGACTCGGAGGTACCGGGTTCGATTCCTTCCACAATAATTTCTTTATTAAAATCACCTTCCGATTAACTGTTTCTTCTTTCAAATCTGCAGCCCGTAAATATATCCATTATTACAATGTATTAGCCATGTTTTTGCAAAATAAATTTATTAGGTTAATTTTGTGTGTAATGTTTGACCCTGACCGCAAAAATGATGTTTGTCTTTTTTTTTATTAAATAATATTTCAAGTTTTTATTATTTTATATCTTTTATAAAAGGGAGATTTTTATAAAATTACCATTATGATCAGTACAACTACTGTCATCTTTGATTGCTTAATATAACATAACGATTTGGCTAAATCAGTAGCAAGCTTGACGTAATTTCGTCTATTACAGCTATAAAAACTTTGTAGAAGCTACGAGTTACTCAATTATTTAAACCACTATCTATTTTCTGTGACAGCTCTTGAATAAAAAAACAAACTGGGCATAGCAGGCTATTGAACTGAAAATGCAAATAAGTATCCATTAACGCTTTGGTAAAGATTTATTTAATTATTTGCATCATGTAAAATTATTTGTATGATAATAACAACCAATACCCGCTCTATTTTACATTTGATCTCTTCAGCTCTTACCTATTGAGGGACGATGTCGACGTCGAATGTCGAAACGGGGTACGATCATTTCTATTGAACTATTACTAACGTCCTATCGACATTATGAGGCTTTGATCCGTCTGTCACGAGCCAATAAAAAAAAAGGTGCACTCAATTCATCATTATCAGCCTGTGTCTCTCCACTGCTGGATATAGGCCTCCCCCAAGTCTCGCCACTTCACACGATCTCCTGCCACCCTCATCCAACCCCCACCAGCGACCTTCCTCAGGTCATCCGTCCATCTAGCGGGGGGTCGACCCACTCTGCGTCCTCCCGTACGTGGTTTCCACTCTAGAACTCGTCTACTCCATCGTTCATCGGTTCTACGACAGACATGTCCAGCCCATTGCCACTTCAGCTTACTAATTTTGAAGGCTATATCAGTAACTTTGGTTCTCCGACGGATTTCCTCGTTACGGACTTTATCCATCAGAGAAATACCGAGCATAGCTCTCTCCATAGCCCGTTGAGCGACCTTAAATTTGTGGACCAGACCCACTGTTAGTGTCCACGTTTCTGCTCCGTACGACAGCACTGGAAGAACGCACTGGTTGAAAACTCTCGTCTTCAAAGACTGGGGTATGTTTGATAGGAAGATGTGGCGCAGCTTCCCGAATGCCGCCCATCCTAGCTGAATACGTCTGTCGGCTTCTTTGCTGAAGTTGGCTATGCCTAATTGTATAGTCTGTCCAAGGTAGATGTATTTTTGCACAACTTCTAGAGTGGAATTACCAACGCAGATTGATCTCGGTACGACATGTACGGCACTCAATTATTGATTTCCAAATTATGCGTAGTTTCTAAAGTATTCGAAAAGTGGTCTATTAACAGTTGTACGCAGCATTTAAGCAAAGTTATTATTCCTGAGCAACATGGTTTGTTCAGCGGCCGCACTACTATATCCAACCTGTTACTGGTTAGCGACTGCACACCGCATACCATGGATGCCTGTAATCAAGTCGATATAATTTATACCGATTACAGCAAAGCCTTCGACCGTATCGACCACATCATCCTTTTGCATAAATTATGGGCCGATGGAATCCATTGCAACTTTCCAAGATGGTTCTCATCCTACATCATCATCTATGGTTGTTCCTTCTGATGTACCGCAGGTCTCTATTTTAGGTCCTCAACTATTTATAAACGGACATCGGATCATGCTTCCACTACTCACATTATTTTCTGTTTGCCGATGACATTTGTGACACGTCTTTATTTAAATTACTTTGAATTATTCTACTCCTGTTAGTGCGAAGTTAGCCCAAAGACAAAGCTGTTGGCAGAAGACGAGCCACTTAGCAGATTCCAGTGACCTTTTAATGTTTAATCTGACTGGGAAAGGAATCTGCAAGGAAAACTCAGCTATATCAGATTTACAAATGAAACAAATACAGAATTACACAACAAGAATAAATACTACACCATTTTGCTATTCGCCGTAGAGATCTCTTGATTGGTGGTTGTTGACAATCCTCGACATTGTGAGCACAATACCTGCCAGATACGATGTCCGAGCTAATGATCAACAAATATTATATTACCCCAACTATCCACCGAAATATTTCGTTTTGGAGGCGGCGGCGATTCTGGTTTGGTACGCAAAAATATTCCCTCTAAATTGTATTCCCGTTGTTACGTTGTTACCAATTTTTTTTTGGTCCTGCCACCATACCATACCACTCGGACGGGACTTAGTATATCCGTATCCCTAGTATTCATTTGATATTTTATACTTCTTTTTTTTTCTTTAAATAAATTAATAATTGTACAATTAAATGTAAAACATTTTACATTTTTATATGAATATCTGTGGAGTAAGTCATAACTTGAAAAAAATATTTGGGAACTTACAGCTATTATTAAAAATAATAAAGCCAATAAACAGTTTCCACTTTTTGTTGAGCACCATGAAGAAAAAACATAGTTCTAAATACTATAAATAGACGTAAGTCGCGCCATTTGTTCACGGACATGTCAAGTGCAAGTTTTTGTTTTGTAAATTACTTTTCTGTGGATATTGTAACAAGTGGTGTTGTTTTATTTAATAATGTGCTAGATTGTAAATAATTATGGAAAACGATATATGGACTTTCTCCAAGTTGTAGTTTTTTTGCGGTTTTCCCGCGCTGTAAGCTCCTTATTTCATCATTCATTACAGCCCCTAGAATACGTAATAATAGACCTCTACTGCTGGAGATGGGCCTTCCAGAACTGGAGAATTTGGCTTACACTCGTCACGCTGGCCAGACGGCTTGGCGAGAAAGTAAGCTCCTTATTAAGCGATAATGCCGCGAGTAACTCCAAGAAAATAATCAAATTTTGCAACATCTGGAATTTGATCAGAACCTCATTAACTCATTAAAATAAAGATTTATCTATATATACGTCAGACCTGGCTGTATGGGCTAGACCCTTTGCCTTCCCAATCGTCTCATTCATCATAGAAGAATAAAACCAAAAAATAAATTGCGACTTATTAATCTTGAAAATAATAATAATATTAAATATTATAAATGACAACTTACTAACGCGGCAATTAAATTGCAAATAAATTCTGATGAATGTCATCACATCATCACAGCCCCTAGAACACAAAGTCCTACCTCTAATGCTGGAGAATTTGACATTCATTAGCCGCGGGATAAATGTATATTTTCATCTGAAAATTTTGCAATTATTTAGCCCACATTTTGAATCCGTATTTTTGGAAAGTGAGGTATGGGATTCTATTAGATTTGTCCGCCTGGATTTGTGGCCAAATAATCGTGTCCTTTTAGTCGAGTATTTTAGAAACTGGATTAACTTAAGTCCTCAGAAAAGGTCTTACTACAGTTCGGTTTTGTTGATTTATGAAAGGTAAAAGGATAAGGTATTAAACTAATTTATAACCGATACCATAAGACATGCTCATTTATCAATATCCATGTAAACCTAATATTTTTTCACTGCTGTAAAACTACCAGCTGTCTCTTGTAGTTGACAATGCCTATTTACAGCAGCTATAATTTTAAGAATATAATTATGTATATTTGGGTTGTAATGTGCTGCTCCAAATACCTACAAGCTATTTCCCAGAAAATAAGCTTTTCGTTATATTAATTAACTTTTTGACATGTAAAAGCGCAGAATACATTATATTTATTGTCCTATGCCTACTTACAATAAAATAAACTAAACTAAACTAGTTCCAGTTTTAACCGAGGACTTGGGTGGTGGTCCCGACTCTAATTATAATTTAAAATCCTGTGTGTTTCCTAAATAAATAAAATACCAAGAGATGCTGGCAGTGAGAAAATATCTCCACTTCATATTATCCACCCTGCCTTATCTGAATAAATCCTAAAATGTATCAGTTAACCGACGATTATTCATTACATCATCATCACAGCCCCTAGAGTCCACTGTTGAAGATGAGCCTTCCAGAACATACTTTTTAGAGAATCTGATATGTCATGCCAGACGGGTAAGCAAGGGTCTGATGTCAATTTCTTAATAAGTTAGTATTAGTGGAACGTGTTCACCGAGGCACGGGAATGGTGGTGTTATAAATCTATGATATATATATGACAAATGTACGTGGGATAGGTTTATTTCTCATTGATACATGCCGGGGTTCGAGCACCTTTTTAAGTTCTTAGTAAAGAATAATTAATGGTATTAATGCGCAATTAAAAATATCATCAAAATATCAATGTGTCTGCCGGGGCGGGGAAGTATCCACCGTTCGTGCAGATATACCCAGTAAAGTGTATCCACACGTTTCGGGATCAAGCTCTAATTGCCGTCAAGCCGGCATAGTGTTAGGGACTGGCGCTTTCTTCTTGCGTGTCGGTTCGAAATATTTAAATGAAAAGCGACAGATCTCCATAGAAAACTGTCAGTTACATTCGAGCAAATCGAGCGGACATGCATGTCGAAGGTGCGAGAATCGGTGTCCTGATGTCAGTCTTATGTGTCTGATTCCAGTTGCTAACATTTATGGACCTCGTGCGCTTACCATCAGGCGGGCACAAGCTCACATGCCATGCTAGTTTTTTTTTTAATAGGGAATATAGGGATTTAAATATGTTTTTTCTTCAAAGCATTGATGCTGAATAAAGTCAGTGTGTTAACCCCACAGCATAGAAATAAGTTACGACGGTTAAAGCATATAAATTGTTGTTTACATGATTACATTAAAATTTTTACTCGGACCATAAATTGTAATGCCGGGATGAGTGGGGGAATCCATGTGTAAAATAGAATGTTCAGTATAGGTACAGTGAGCAAAAAGTTCGCTGTGACATCGCAATAAATAAATATAAATAAAAACGTTTATTGTACTATATAGTATATATAGTTATAACTTCCAGTACCAGTTTGCAGAGCTGCTCGTCCCATAGTCGATGAAAGTTTGTTAAATTTGGAACCGAATTATTGGGGCATGCTACTGACCAGCCACCTCTGGCATCTGACAAGTACGACTGCTCAACGGAACCCAAGGATGGGGTTGTGATATTCTCGTAGAGCTCGACAGTACTATGTATAGACGACAGAAAAGCTGGCAGATAACATAGATACACTGGAAATTTTACGAGTTCCCAGACCTCCGAACCAAATCCTGGCCGACTTCCCTGGCTGTACAATATGGAAATGATTTTGCGCGTGAACTTTTCACTGAAAATAAATCTGTTTTATATGCAAGTCTTTGACCTGGCTCGTTCCACAAATTGTTATAGTTCTGTTAAACAACATTACTTTTTATATATGACTGGGTAAATGTTTTTGTCATTTATCACAAATTGTATACCGTGCAAATTATTATTGATAATACTATAAGTATATTTTTGGATACATGTCGGTCAACAAGATCTATAACCATTCGAATTTTCAAGTAAATTAGACCAGTAATTCTCGAAATACTAGTTTGCGAACATATACTAAACTCTCACAGGGTTTCCTTACTACTATTAGAAACAAATATATATTTTCAGTCAGAGCAAGACTCTTGTGCAAGACTCTCAAGCAAGAACAAGACCTAGACCGGGTGTTCTGATGCAAGACCAAGACTACTTGGCCAGTCTAGTGCTCAAGTTGTCCCAATGGTTAGCTAAGATTATTGACGACATTCTCTCATAAAATGAATGCCCAGGCCTAAACGTATAGGTCTCAGCTATACGTGCATTGTGCACCGCGGCTGCACCAACTTTTATGAATCATTTCATGTTTATGAAGTTTATCTGCATCCTCCACGTTTTTCACTTTACACACGAGCATTAAATAATAGTATATATTTATTTAAAGAGAAAAAGCAAAGGAATATTCGGAAATTAAAATAAAATTACAATTAAAAACAATAAAAATATTACCATCATATGTTCACTCAGAACAGAACGGTGATAAGCTTGGTTGTAAGAATTATAATCCTACAAAGGTCGGTTCAAACCTCCGGCATGTAGAAATACACTTTTCTTACGTACATTTGTCATAGATTTACAACACCACCGTTCCCGTGTCACGGAGATCACTTTAAGCTGTTCGGTACTGGTTCCATTAATACCAACTAGTGGAATCGTTAAAAACATGTCATTAGCATTGACATCATATCCTCGCCAAACTGTTTGGCAAACGTGGCGAGTGTAGGCCAAATTCTCTACATATATATTCCGCAAGGCCCATCTACATTGTACATCTAGGACGCTGTGTTCATAACAAGATGAGACAGGAAGCTAAACTGTATGAAAATTAAAGCTAGGACAATTGTCTGATGATCGATTGTTGCATCCAAAGTTTGCGATGCTAGTATTCAATGAGACTCCGTTTAAAAAACAATATATGTTTTCGACTATTTTTGCTAAGCTGCTAGCTTACTCTTTGGACCACCTCGCTCCTTAGTCTTCCACTGACAGGAGTAGAATCATTTAAAATAATTTAAATTATGACGACTCACAAATTTCTGTAATAGGTTTACGTGAATTAAGATATTTTGACTTTTGACATTAATTAATAAATTTTGGAATGTCTCCACGCCGTTTGGTCTGTTGAAAGGTTAAGTAAAGCTAAGATAGCGCGATCGCTATGTCGAGACTGCTGCCCCTGGTCTATTGTTTATTCCCGGTTTGACGCTGACTTATAGGGACACCCTGTTTAAAATAGAGGAATTTTGTAATTATTTGGTAAAATTCCTGACCATGCATCTCTTCCGCAGGCAGGTATTAGATGACACAAAGGCTCCATGCCGTAATTAAACATACTTCCCATGCTTTCAGTAAAAGCGGGCTTATTTCCCTACTTATTTACCTAAATACGAGTAACAAACGATTATGCTATATAAAAAAAAAACACTTATTGAATATATTAACGACTTGCCGCTGCTATTATTTAAGTCAAACTAAAGAAAGCTTTACTGGAAAAATGTTATTATACAATTGACTATCAATTGATTATCTGACTGACAATGATAATATTTACCATAAGTATTGCGTAATTGCACCTACCTTACATTTGAAATGGTCCACATTGTCCCTAAGGTTGGCTGTCAGATAATGTCTAGCGGCATTAAGTCCGCCCCTTGTATAACGTGCAATAAAGTTAGTAAATAAATAAAAAAATAAAAATATTTATTATACAGGGTGTTAGGAAGGGAGCTGTACATACGTCTAGGGTAGAAACTAGGGATAGTCTGCTATCTACCCCCGCCCAATATATTGACCTTGGCCTCAAGGTTTTTTTTTAATTTATTTTTATTTTTTATTTGACTTTTTTGTGATTTTTTTACTAAAACTACCTGTAGCTCAAGATCTATCCATGGGACCGGTCTGCTAATGGTCTTGTTTTAATCGTTAGAGTCTTAGGGTCCTGCAAAAAATTATTTTACACCAGAAAATTGTGGAGAAAAAAATTGTGTGAAAGTTATGGGGCCTGAAGTACCGTAGTAAGGTAAAGAAATAATTTTAAGGGCAACTTTCTATGGGGTTTAAAAAAAAACTAACGTGGCGAGTGTAGGCCAAATTCTCCAGATATCTGTCTGTCAGGAAGGCCCATCTCCACCAGTGGAGGTCTAGGAACACAGCGGTTCTACGGGCTGTAATGAATGAAATAATGAATAAACTCAGTTACGAGTAGGTATGTATCAATAGGCAGGCCTTAGGCCCGTCTTAATAAATTGATGGACAGCCTCTGTGGTCTAGCGGTTTTGTCCGTGGTTTCGACGCGGAGGTCCGGGTCTGGTTTGCTAGAGACATCGACGAGCTTGCCACTTGTCATGGTGTGCCAATACTCGTATTGCAGTAGGCTTAAACCTGAGTTTAATAAAGCCATTTAATTATTATTAGTCCTAGGTATCACTTCCGGTGGTGAAAAACTACGTTTTTTTTAAAGAAGCGGATTCAGATTTAGCCAACTTTATAGTAAAGTTAAATTTGTATGGAGGAGTCAAAAAAAAATCTGACTTCGACATATGGTTTCTTAGGAACAGTTGTTTGTTTCTATCAATAGAATAACAGATTAGTAGTAAGACATGCTGTACAGCAGAATTTAAAAAGCACATCAAATATAATAGCATTAAACAAAATTATAACTTTGTGGCGTTTGGGGTTGAAACAATGGGGGTATATTCTCTTGATACCCACAAATTCATAAAAGAGCTGGGTAAACGAATTTTTCAAGAGTGTAGCGGTCCCAAATGCGATATTGTAAAATAGTTTTAATTTCATAGGTATTTTTAGTTTAGATTTATAATTAGTTTTTTAATCTAGGTATTTTATTTTAATATTTATGTATCTACTTCGATTTTTTTTATTTTTTTTTTATTAATAAATGTTGAATATAGTCGTAACATATCTTAACTTATACAAGCCCACTCGTAATTTTAAAGTTTGTACAGAAATACAAAAAGAGGAACAATATCTGGACCCACCCTCGCCTCGACCCGTCAGACCTTTAGAGGACTTCCGATGCCTTCCACCAAGCATGGAAGAAATGGAGGAACAAATCAAAAGAAAAAGTTCCAAATCGGCACCAGGCCCAGATGGCATTCCGTACATTGTATATAAAAAATGTCCTCACACCCGTAAGCATTTATATAATATATATCGAAAAATCTGGTCTACTAATCAAGTTCCAAAGGCATTTGGCGAGGCAGTCTTCGTTCTCATACCAAAGAAAACTGAGGTAAATGATCCCAAAGATGCAAGACCGATCGCTTTGACGAATACAATGTCCAAAATCTTCTTCTCCATAGTACAAGCAAGAATGTCCCGATTTATGATCAAGAACGAGTACTTCTCACGCCAGCACCAGAAAGGTTTTTTGCCGGGAGTTTCTGGCTGCTTAGAACACAACACCTTACTCGCTGAGTGTTTGAAGGATGCCAGGAAACAGGAGCGGCAACTAAGCGTCTGTTGGATCGACTTGGAAAACGCATTTGGGTCGGTGCAACATGAATTGCTGCAAACTGCGCTAAAATGGTATAACTTTCCAACACTAATCAGAGATATAATTGCCAATTATTACAAGAACTTGAGATTTGTCGTAACAAACAAGGACGGCTACACAGACACACTAAAATACAATGTGGGCCTGTTCCAAGGCTGCTGCCTATCACCTGTAGCTTTTAATATAATTATCAATATCCTAATCGACAAACTTAAATCTCGTGAGAAGAAGTGGGGATATAGATTCAAACAAAACAACATCTATACGGAATCCGTCTTAGCTTTTGCAGACGACTTGGCGGTGATAACAAGAAATCCCAAGCAATGCCAGGGCTTGCTGAAAATAGTGGATGATTTCTGCTCATGGACAAAGGGAATGAGAACGAAACCATCAAAATGCTTCAGCCTATGTCTGGCTAGGCGCAACACTACATTTACGTCTTATGATCCTGGACTGAGTATAGCAGGGCAGAGAATAGCTCCGGTAAATGAAACCATGCCCTTTAAATTTCTTGGCAGAAGGATCAATTTTCAGGGAAAAACACCATCCCTAGAAGTAGTTGTAAAACAATTCACTGACGACATGAATAGGGTTACTCAACAGCCTATAAGCAATGTCAAAAAAGCTTGGATATATGACAACTACTTAGCATCTCGCCTCACTTGGCCTTTCCTAGTATATGATTTCAACAAAAGTCTACTATCAAGTCTGGACGCGGACGTCATAAGAACATTGAAGTCTTGGCTTGGATTAGCCCAGGGTGCTGACTCCTCAACATTCTTTAGAGGACGGAGAAACTTCGGAATGGATCTGAAAAGACCATCTGAATTATACAAACATCTACGTATAAGCAAATATCAAATTCTAACCAGCTCCCAGGATAATACAATTTCATCCCTTCCAAGAGACCCTCTGGTCTCAGATATGGAACCGAGACTACTATTCTTCAAGAAATTCATGACAGGTGCCCAGACTGACAAAAGAGGCATTGGCTGGAAGAAAAAAGAAAGTGACAAAGAGGTTATAAAATCCTTCCTCAGGAAAGATGAAGAGCATGGATACAGAGTGCACGCGATGACTCTAGAAGTTCAAAATGACTGGCTAACTTTGGGCGATTTTTGCATCCCTCCAGCCCTAAAGTGGCGCACACTAATGTACGATTGGTCTCCGGCGTTGCTAAAGTTCTACCTAAACGCTTTTCAAATGTCCCTCCCGGACCAGAGCAATCTGGTAAGGTGGGGAAAAGCTACGGAAAAGAACTGTACATTGTGTAGTGCTGCCATAGGAACTGCTAGACACACACTTGTAGGGTGCGTTACTCTCCTAGAAAAGGGCTATTACTCACGCCGACATGACAAAGTCCTAGGTGTTATCCGTGAAGCAGTAAGTCTTTCTATTGCAAGAGCCAGAAAGGGACTGACTACAAATAAAACTTTGACCACATTTGTAAAGGAAGGGCAAAGCACGAAAACTAAATGCAAGCCCACCTCGATCCTTGGCGCCGCATCAGACTGGAAAATTCTCATGGATACATTTGAACACCATTATAGGATCCCAGATGAACTAGCTGTATCAGCCTATAGGGCAGACATCTTAGTGTTTTCTCAGAACTTGAAAAAAGTTATCCTTATTGAACTTACCGTTCCGTGGGAATCAAATATTCCAAAAGACCACAACATGAAGTCGAATAAATATTATGATCTCACAGAAGAAATGATCAGGAACGGGTTCAAGACTCAGCTTTACGCAGTGGAAGTTGGTGCAAGAGGAGTTCCAGCAAAATCTTTGCATCACTTACTGAAAGAATTGGGCCTAAGCAGGTCTGCCGTCAATACATTTATGGAACGAGCTTCCAAGACGGCATTAACGGAATCATACAGTATTTGGTTGGGTAGGGAGAGAAGTAGAATGGTGGATGGTGAGCGTATTATCGCGCAATAGAAAAAAAAGGAGGCCTCCTTTTCTTAAACCAGCCAATTGTCGGTCGCAAGCCCGAGACACCATTCTTCTCATCTCTTACCCACACACGATGGACCCGGCACCCGCACGGTGAATCCATGGAATGCTTAGAAATTTGTCTTCTCTCTCTTTATACCGTTTGACCTCAAACTAACAAATAGTTGAAATAACTTACCCAACTAATATTGTTAGTTAATCACTTATTAAGTTTCAGTATTATTATAGAATGAGTTGTAGCCTCCATGGTCTAGCGGTAAAGCCGTAAAAGACAGGGTGGTACCGGGTTCAATTCCTGGCAGAGATAATAAAAAAAAAAAGTGCTATTTACGAGTCCAGACGCTAGAGACAAGCTTGCCACTTGTTAAGTTGGGCATATTAACTATATGTAAAAATAATATATAAAAAAAACTTTTTTAAAATCATAATTAAATAATGAAGGATGTTTGCTAATTTTTGACACAATAAAACTATACTTATACATAAGATAATAATATACCGGTTCGATTCCTGGTCGGGTCACAATAATTTATCTAATTTATTCGTCTTATTTCTCGAGTTTCGTACGCTAGAGACATCGACGAGCTTGCGACTTGTCATGATGGGCCTATAGTAAAGTTGGCTACACTAAACACATGTGACATCGCGCCCACCTGATGGTAGGCGGTGCGCGAGGTCCAAGAATGGGAGCAACTGACGCCAGTCACCAATGACCGCCATCAGTCTCTACCACTATGCCGGCCTAACAAGATGCTTTTACACACTTCGCTTGAAGGACTCCAGGTTATAAGAATGGGGAAATACACTGGCTAGGGAACATTTCACATCTTCAGCGTGCGACAGATGTAAGAGTCTCCAAATATATAGGTATATAGAATAGGCTTACATTTATACATTTAGATTTATTCCTTGCATTTATATTAAGTATTTTCTTTCTTTTTTTCAATTTATGAGTACGCGTGGGGATAGTGGGTATGTTATGTGGATGCATATTTTGGCCTGAGCGTGTGGTTCGGTTGCGGAATAGAAAAGTAGGGATACTTAAAATTAATTAAACTGGCCCAAGCGCAAAAAAGTTTTTAAAAGACATAACACCGCGTCTTGTCGTCTCCTCCGGTGACAACAGGGCTGGCTCTTTCTTCGCCCAAACAATGCGGCTATCGTCCTTGCCACAATTCCACCTCGACGGGATTTATATCCGTAGTATTTATATTTACTTAACACTTAGCCAATTACGGAATAACATTATTTGACCTAAACATATAGCACGAACGGATTATAAATAAATTAAACTTAAAATCATACCAAAAAACGTAAGTATTGCAATTCAGCGGGAAAATGCAGCCAGCGTTCTTGCCACCATTCCACGCGGACGGGACTTATATCCCTATCCTTAGTATTAATATTACCTTTATTTTATATGTTGTAAATATTTTTTTCGAATAAATGTTAATATTATTTATTACTGTTGTAACATATTAGGTTAATATGTTTTAATGCAATAAAGAATTTGAATTTAATTAAACTGTTAATTTAATTTATAAATAAATGATTATGTAACAGTTTCCTCTCTGTATGGTACCTTTATTTTGTCTATTTTTAGTTTTAAAAATTGTACATTTACCTTTTTAGTAAACAGACGTCGCATTTCATAACAAGTTGCGAAATGTTTGAAATAGCGGCGGACTGAAGAATGTCACGATGGCCAACATTTTGTTTTACTCTGGGTTATATTTGTTTGAAAATATAAATAAAATAAAATCTAGGTGACGATAGACAATGTACTGAGAAAAACAGTTGTTTATGTATCTAAAAAGTGTCGGTTAACTGATTAGGATCTACGAGAAGACGATGTCGTTAAAGAAATATGGGCTTGAAGTCCAAGTGTCGAAAATTTTTTAAAAGACATGACACCGCGTCTTATCTCCTCGGTGACAAAAGGGCAAAAAAAAAAAAAAAAAATTTAACACTTAGCCAATTACGGAATAACATTATTTGACCTAAAAATATAGCACGAACGGATTATAAATAAATTAAATTTAAAATCATACCAAAAAACGTACTTACTACTTAAAAATAAAGATTTTTTTATCCACGCAAAATTATGTCAAGTGTGTCTTGCCACCATTCCACGCGAACGGGACTTATATCCCTATGCTTAGTATTAGTATTAATATAAATTTTATTTTATATTTTGTAAACATAACGTTGTAGTGTGTATGTGAATGTGTATTGACAGTGTGTGAAGGTGAAATATGTAAGTGTGAGTGAGTGAAATGTATAAATTTAATTGCATTGTTACCCTTTAAGTAGAGAATATTTTTCTCAAAGGGTCAGCCTCGCCGCTCAGCGGGGGAACGCAGTGAGTGTCCTCGGCACACTACGCCCATCGGTTACAATTTTTTTTTTTTTTTTTTTTAGTTTTATTTGTAGTGTAGTTTATTTTATAAAATAACTAAAATATTACCTACTTCAAGTATTTTTTTATTTAATACTTAATATATTAAGTAATATACAAACATTATAAAATAATTACAATATAAATTAAAACTACTTAAAAGTAAAAATTTTAATAAATAAAAACTAAACATAAAAAAAAAACTATAAGTAAAAAATGTCCTCTAGAGACGACCCTTCAGTGATAGTCCCAAGAAGACTGGCAACATTTCCCCTCTGTATAGCTAAGCTAATACGTTGGCAGAAATAATTGCCAGCCTTCCTGTCTCCAGACTTCTCCGTTAGCCGTTTGAACAACTCCTTGGCCAGACGCTTGGCTGAGTGTCCCCATGGGCCCATCGTCTCGACCCCAAACGGCGCAAATTCGTAACCTGTACTGAGGTTGGTACTTTTGATTCCGTAAAATGGCCCATGCTCTGGAAAACTCTGTTGGAAATGGGTACGCCAAAACATCTTGTGCACCTACTCAGACGTCTTTACGAAGATGGAACAGCATCAGTAAGAACAGATGAAGTTTTATCTAGCCACTTCCACCCCAATGCTGGAGTTCGACAAGGATGCATTATTTCCCCGCTTCTGTTCAACATCTACACAGAACTTATAATGAGAATTGCCCTTGAAAACTGGACTGATGGAGTAACAATTGGTGGACTAAAAATCTCAAATTTGCGATATGCGGACGACACTACATTATTTGCAACAAGTATTGGTCACATGGAAGAGCTGTTGCAAGAAATGGAGTCAGTCAGTATTAAGTTCGGCCTTAAAATTAACCGCAGCAAGACAAAGGTAATGATTGTAGACCGTGCCAACGATAACTGGCCAGAAATTAAACAGATAGCAAAATGCGATGTTGTCCAATCATACATTTATCTGGGAGCATTGATATCGAATGGCGGTGGATGCGAGGAGGAAATTAAGCGTCGTATGGCAGTGTCGAGGTCTGCTATGGAGAAGCTTAAGAAAATATGGAGGAACCGAAACATTACGAAAGCTACTAAAATCCGGCTGGTCAGAGCTCTTGTGTTCCCCATTTTCCTGTATGCTGCAGAGACGTGGACCCTGCGCGAAACTGAAATAAAACGTATTAATGCTCTAGAAATGTGGTGTTGGCGGAGAATGTTGGGCATATCGTGGACGGAGTTCCGAACCAACAAATCCATCCTGGAGGAACTGGAGATAGGACAACGCCTTTCCTCAATCGTGCAATCACGCATTCTCACTTTCTTTGGACACGTATCACGGCGTGGAGATACATCCATTGAGCGCCTTGTAGTTCAGGGAAAAGTCGATGGCAAGAGAATGCGTGGTAGGTCTCCGATGAGATGGACTGACCAGGTTAAAGCAGCAATGGATCACCCCCTACATGAGTGCTCCAGGAAGGCTGCAGTTCGAGACGAGTGGCGACGACTTGTTAAGCGTGCCACTGACACTCAAGTGACGACCACGACCACTCTGCCAAGAGTGTAGCGACTAAGAAGAAGAAGACTGAGGTTGGCGTATTTGCGCAGCTTGAGGTTCTCAGCAGGAACCGCCGCACTTCCCGCGCTTGACGAGGTCTCCTGGATGTGTGATGGGGCTAATGTGTCTACACATGTCGCATCCCACACCAGGGACCTGCCAATATTCAACGGTCCAACGGTCATGCCGTCGGGTCTTTTGCCATCGCTCCGCGCAATCCCAGAGGGTTTTAGGATCGCGGGTACTCCAGAAGTGACAAAAGCCCTTCGAATGATGTCGTTCAAAGCAGCGTGTGTGTTTATTTTATGTTAGCTTTTCTTTTTAATTATTCAATATTGTAAATATTTTTTACTGTTTGTATAAATATGACAAATGATACGAATAGTCGCTACGATTGTACAATTTACAAAAAATTGCAAAAGTTCTTCAAAATATACATATAATAAGACAGACTGCCGGTTTCAGAACCCCGAGTAAAATAAAGGTTAACTGTGTGTATTATTCTTTTTATTTTATTCTTTATTTTGTCACCGTACATTCCCACCGGAATTTGGTTAGGTCTATGATTATGTACATAATTTTATTACGTACGAGTGTTATGTTATATAATTTATTTACTACATATATCTATCGTGCCTGGAAAGTGTTATATTCGAGCAAAGAATAGAACTGGCAGTAGGAACCTTAAGATGAAGACACTTAAAATAACTTAAATGCGGCTGTAAAGGGGCCTTGTCAAAATTTATTAGTATAGATACATAAAATTAACTTACATAAACTTAAATATTATTATCATTTATAATACGTGAGTTGCGTAGTTTTAGTTGGTGGCAAAGGAATTTGTAATAGATATTAGTTCTCTACATGTTGTATAAGTGATTAATGTTGTACCATGATAATCTTATTTAACTCAGTAAAGGCTTAAATTTATCACATCTGTAGGTTAGTACCACCCTCTTTTAAGCCTGGGTCACACGGCGCGCCTAGTGATTCGTCATCCATCGCATTTTTGACGATTTATTTCGCAAATAAAATATAGTGGGCACAAATGAAAGCTATTTCTTTATTCTTTCTTTATGTTTAAGTAAAATATTAATTAGATGTACCAAAATATAGTTATTTAAGAAATAAGAAATTAAGCTGCGCAAATACGCCAACCTCGCTACAAGTTACAAGTTTGCGCAATTTGGGGTCGAGACAATAGAACCATGGCCAAGGAGTTGTCCAAATGACTGATGGATATATCTGGAGATAGGAAGGCTGGCAATTATTTCTGCCAACGTATTAGCATCGCTATAAATAGAATGGGGAAATGTTGCCAATTCTTGGGACTATCTCTGATATTTCTTATTTTGATATAGTTTATTTTTTATTAGGTTTAATTTATAGTTATTTAATTTTATTTTAGTACCTAGTTTGTAATTTTTATTTTATATTTTGTAAATATTATTTTTCATTCTTGTTTTGTGAAAGCAAAAATGAATATTGCAGTATTGTCAATAATTTTGTTTTAGGGATAATTAAACGAAAATAATAGTAAGTTAACATAGTTAAGTAACGTGCCTTGGAGAGCACGTTAAGCTGTCGATCCCGGTTCCACTTATACCAAATTGTGGAATCGTTCATAAATTGTCATTAAAAATGACATCAGATCCTCGCCAACCCGTTTGGCCAGCGTGGCGATCGTAGGCAAAATTAACCCAAATAAATCCCATCTCCAGCAGTGGAGGTCTAGGACGCTGTGTTCTAGGGACTGTAATGATGATGAAAATAGTAAGTTATCATTTTATTCTGATAAATTATGATTATGTATAATAGTATTAAAGCTTTGTAAATTCTGATTTAAAAAAAACTAAAGACAACAAAATTACACATTCTAGAATAAAGACCGGTAGGCATATATATTTAATTTATTTATATATTTAATATCCTCACCTAATTAATTAGTTTGTTATTATATTTATCTATGTATTTAGTAAACTTATATCTTATTTTATGCTTTAATATTATATTTACTGACGTTATTGACTTATATATCTTATAATAACCGTAATGAGCCTCAACGGAGTCAACCAATGCGCGGGCCCAGGCCCTTATTGGTGACCCAACCATACACCACCCAGCAGAGATGTACCTCTGTAAACAATATATCTCTCATATTTTGTACCACTAAAATTCTCTGCAATTCATGTAAACTTTGGTCAATAAATGATTTGTATTTGTATTATTGTATAAATAACAAGAGACATCGACAAGCTTGTCACTTGTCATGATGGGCATAGGCTATTTATAGTAAAGTTGGCTATATTTGAATCCGCTTTTTTAAAAGTGTGTTTTTCTGACCATTGCAAAGTATACTGCAGTCGTGAAGATCCTTTATTTTTTACGCTATCTACTTTGTTCTTTTTTTCTCGTCGAAGTAGAATATGTTTTACACTTCCGTAGCATGCAGGTCAGTATATTGTTCGTGAAACAACAAAATGAAGTTGAAGTTTGTTTAAGGTTTGTTATTTATACGTTTGGCTTCTTGGCCCATCTTGTTATATATTTAATGTATTTGAATGCCTCCGTGGTCTAACGGTTAAGTCCGTGGATTTACTCGTACACTCGAAGGTGCCGGATTCGATTCAATTCCCAGAATAAATTATTTAATTTATTTGTGATATTTCTCGAGTTTGGTACGCTAGAGAGCTTGCCACTTGTCAAAATGGGCCTAGAGTAAAGTTGACGAAATGTGAACCCGCTTCATTAAAAAAGCGTGGTTTTTGAATATACGTACGGTTGTGATGATACTGAATGAGGAGGGCACCAGAAGACCAGGTAGAAGACGCACGTCCTAGGCAAAAACTTTTTAGGAATATTGGTGGGAAGCAACCGTTCCATATTCAGGTTAGCTCAGATATTAATTCTAATAAAAATACCATCCTGCATCAAGCTATATATTGAATTATTGGTAATTTGCATAGTTTTAGTCTATCTACAATGTGATTACTATAATTTTAATCAAACCATGAATATTATTGAATATGGCGTCTCGGCGTACACCTAATTACTAGATAATTCGATTACAATTGGAAATTAATGTATTCGATGACTATATCGCATAATCTGACGCCATGATGGAAAGATTTTTACCGAATTAAATGTTAAAATTAGGAGGGTATAACGCTTTTCCCTCTCACTCGCACAATCCAATATTTTAAAAGATGTTTCAAGTACTTTTGAGAAGTGAAGTCTATTAAAATTTAATGAAACTAACATTACGGATATTTTAGAGTTATATTTTTTATTACGCAACAAGACGCTCACGATCCACTATTCTGCACCTCTTCCTACCAAACCAAATATGATTCTATTATTGTATTTCTGAAGGCTCGTTCGATAATTATGGACAGCAGACCCATCTTACATCCAGGCAACCTCGTCTATCGCGAGGAGTGCGGCGGTTTCTGCTGAGAACCTCAAGCTACGCAAATACGCCAACCTCAGTACAGGTTACGAGTTTGCGCCGTTTGGCCAAGGAGTTGTCCAAACGCCTGACTGAAAAATCTGGAGAAAGGAAGGCTGGCAATTATTTCTACCAAGTATTAGCCTCGCTATACAGAGGAGAAATGTTACTTACTATTCTTCTTGGAACTATATCTGTTGGGACGTTTCTTGAGAACATTTTTATTTATAGTTAGTTTATTTTCTATTAGGTTCTAGTTTATAGGTATTGTATTATGTAAGTGGTGCAAAGATTTTGCTAAAATTTCTCTCGCATCTACTTTCACTTGCTTTAAGCTTCTCGATCTTGAATCTATTCCTGATCATTTCTTTTGTAAGATATTGATTCGACCTCAAATTTAAGTAAAGTCCCTGACGTGATAGTCAGAAACTATTTTAAGGAGCGGCTTCATATTTAGCCAACTTTACTATAAGCCCATCAAGATAAGTGGCAAGCTAGTCCCTAGCGTACCAGACTCTAGAAATGTCACAAATAATATAATTATTTGAATGTTAAAATATATGTTACATATACAAAATTGATACCTATAAATTAGTATGTAATTATTAATAAGTAGGTATATATGTTATTTGCATTACAATTCTTCCAAGTTTATTGGTGGATGGTGAGCGTATTATCATCGCGCAAGAAAATAAAAAAGGGAGGCCTCCTTTTTTTAAACCAACCTATTGTCGGTCGCAAGCCCGAGACACCATTCTTCTCATCTCTTACCCACACACGATGGACTCGGCATCCGCATGGTGAATCCATGGAATGCTTAGAAATTTGTCTTTTTCTAGCACCTATCTTATGTACTTACTGCTCTCGTTGTCCCGAAGGTTGAAGATTTGACCGTCATAGAATGTCTAGCGGCATTAGGTCCGCCTTTGTACTTTGTGTATTCGACAATTTTCGTGTTTCTAAGTTTTTATATACTAAAGGAAACGAACCTTAAAATTTAACCTTTTTCCTACACGTCTCCTGTCGCGGACAATTATTTTAACTGGCACGTACACCCGTACATGTTTGTACGTGACATAGACGTATGTTTATACCTTAAGACATGTTTCCAGTTCCTGGAGGTAGGTTATAATATTCCTCTTCGCTCGGCTATTTATCAGCTCATCCCAACCAAAATACTTTCAGAAGTCTCGGGGTTGATAAAAACTATAAATGTATCATTAGAATTTTGACAAAATACTCCCGGAATCAAACCGATTGATTTTGAAAAAAAAATACTCAATTATATTAACTGCCTTCGTGGTCTAGCGGTTCGTAGAGTTCGATTCCTAGTCGGAACACAATAGTTTAATTTAATAAAAAAACATGGGAATGCTGTCAGTGTTTTTGGTACATTTAATTAAGAAGTTATCGTATAAACCTATAAGTTTTTTTATGTGTTATAAATATTTTGTACTTTTTAAAATAATTAAAAAAAAAAGATGCAAAGTATGTTTGTATTCTTAGATACTATACGACTAGAAGCTTGTCTAATATCCTAAATATTACATAAATTCACAGCGAAGACAGCAAATGATTTGGAGACGAAAGGGATGTGGTGAGAGTGAATGGAAAGGATAATTGGAAGAGGAACGACATGTACCTATGTTTTTCTGTGTATTTTTTGGACTTAGCGTTAAATGATATATGTCCTCGGTACAAGTACCTATGTTTGTCGAGTATGTCGTACGTGCCACAAACTTTTAAACGCATGTAGGTGGAATTTATTTGCCACTTGTTGAACATACATTTACTGCCGCAAAAAGACATACATTTTTATTCCATATAGTAAGTATAAGATTACAATTAGGAATATCCTTTTAAAGACATAAAATTTACATTATGTAATAAGCGCTTATAAATAAGCGGATTCACATTTGACCAACTTTACTATAGGCCATCGACCAGCCATCCACTTGTCATGATAGGCCTATAGTAAAGTTGGCTAAATGTAAAATCCGCTTCTTTAAAAAAAGCGTGGTTTCTGACCACCCCAGAAGGGATACGGTCGTGATTATATTTTATGTTTAAAATAAATTATTTTGAAATAACTCGTATTAAGAAAAGCGACTGGGTGTGGAGTAGACGACTATAGTCTATAGACTATGTAGACTCCCGTCCTTTGACTCCTGAGCGAGAATTCCAGTTACATATTTCTAAAACTACCGCCATCAACATTCCCGTATTAGCTTTGACGGAAATTCATGAAGGCATAAACTAAATTTAGAATGGCACATATTTTTATACGAAAAAAATATTTAGATAATATAAAATAAAATAATACTACGGTTACAAATATAAATCCTTTCCGTGTGGAATGGTGCCAATTTCCAGAATATACAAAAAAAATGCTACGAGAGTATATGTAAGCTTTTAAAATAAGGTCTACAGCTATCAGTCGACTTAAGGTTGCATAAGGCCATTTATTAATTTATTTAGTTTTTTTTTTTACCTTCTAAATTAAATAAACCGCCTCCGTTGCCGTGAACTCGGAAGGTCGTGGGGCAAGTTGTACATTGTATAATTTGTCTCGGTCTGGGTGTTTATATGTATAATATGTATATATTTACGAAAAAAAGTAAATATGTAGTTTATCAACCATCTAGTTTCCGTAACACAAGCCTCGTAGCTTACCACGAAAATTAGATGGCGCTGTGTTACCTGTCTGGAAATATTTATTTTATTTATAAATGCAGTCTCGTTCAAAAATAATATTTACTCTCAATAAAATTGTGATAATGTAAGTATTATGTGTAGTGTATCGCATGTGTGTATTATGTATGTATGAAATATATTGTTGTTTATCTAGTACTCCTATATTATAATATTTTTCATTTTCTATCATTTATTGATTTTTTTGCACTCTGCTGGAAATTGGTTATATCGCACAAAGGTTAGCTGGTAGAAGATACCTTAAGTCATAAAGCTGTGCGCTTAATTTTAAGTTATTTAGTTTTGTTGGTAGAGATTTCAAGGTATTTTTAAATCTGTTATAAATACTTTGTACATCTGCCGAAGAACCGACGAACGATGGGGCAAACGGGTTCTAGAGTGGAGACCACATACGGGAAGACGCAGAGTGGGACGGGGGGCCGCCAGATGGACAGATGACCTAAAGAAGGTCGCTGGTGGGGGTTGGATGAGGGTAGCGAAAGATCGCGTTAAGTGGCGAGCCTTGGGGGAGGCCTACATCCAGCAGTGGAGAGATACAGGCTGATGATGATGATGATGATTACAACATTTATCAAATTTCTTTAAAATATTAATTCTGTATTATAAATACAATAAATATAATAACAAACTAAATGATTAGGTGAGGATATGAAATATATAAATAAACAGTATCTATTTAATAATCAATAAATATAAATTAAAAGCTACCTAAATAATAAAATTAAAAATAAACTAAACAAAACCTTAAATTAAATAAACTATTATTTTATTTTTGTTTTTTATATGCAGTGTAGAAATTGCGTACATTTTGTAAGCCATTTTCTGACTGTATGTGTCTCCATCGCAATTCAAAATATTTTCACGCATCGAAGACTTTGACAACTGTTTCCGACATTCTCTATGTGTAACAAAAGGTAACTAAACTAATTTAAAACTTGTTTTGTTCAGTTACACAACTCTAGAGTTTCGTTTCGGTACAGTCAGCAAAAACATCAATGTATTACTGCTCATCTTTGATCACTTTATTAAACCACATTATTGTTTTATTGAGGACCTTGAAGCAACTTGGAGGCAAGTATTAAGTTTCATAACTGTCAGGAAATTAAAAAAAACTAACCCCCCCCCCCCCCCTCTACTACACCCCCCCCCCCCCTTTTAGGTTTTTTAGGTTTTTTTTTATAGGGTCATCAATTAACCCAGTCAGTTTTGTTTTATTTTTGTCTGGCTATAGGTGTAGATATAATGTACTTTGGGTCCTTCGAGTGTGGAAACTAAAACCTTGCGAGTAACCTAAATAAATAGGCCTTCATCACTATCATCTAAAACACATACTCGTAGTCCTGGACCTTCACTGATGGAAATGGGCTTTCCAGATTTTTTTCGAGAATTTAGCCTAAACTCGTTACGCTAGCCAGACAGACAAGTTGGCGAGGTTTTGATCTCATTTTAAATGACAATTTATAAACGATTCCACGAGTTAGTATTACTGAAACCAGGACCGACGCAGCGACGCCTTAACGTGGTAGGTTATAAGGTTATAAGAAATGTTTATTTTGGGTTTCGAACCGACATTTTTAGGATTTGAAGGAAACGGTTCTTACAAACGAGCCACCACCGCTCCTACTAGAGAAGCTAGCTAAGCATTCCATGGATTTACCGTGCAGGTGCCGGGTTAATCGTGTGTGGCTAAGAGAAGATAAGACTGGTGTCTCGGACTTGCGACCGACATTAGGCTGGTTTAAAAAAGGAAGCCTCTTTTTTATTTTATTTCGCAACAAGACGCTCACCATCCACCATTCAACTCCTCTCCCTACCCAACGACCCGTCTCGGAAGCTCTTTCCATAATGTATCTCCTGCAGAACTGCTTAGGCCCAATTCTTTCAGTAAGTGGTGCAAAGATTTTGCTGGAACTCCTCTCGCACTAACTTCTACTGCATAAAGCTGAGTATTGAACCAGTCCCTGATCATTTCTTCTGTGAGATTATAATATTTATTCCACTTTTTGTTGTAGTCTTTTGGAATATATGATTCTCACGGAACGGTTAGTAAGTTAAGCTGGAAAGATGCAGAAGTCATTCCGAACTTTTAGAGTCATCGCGTGCACTCTGTATTCATGCTCTTCATCTTTCCTGAGGAAGGATTTTATGACCTCTTTGTCTTTGTATAATTTTCTTAAGAATTACGTAAAAATAGCATTTTTTACCCCGTTTGAGGGCGTAATTCGTAACGCGACCGCTAAGCGATGTCGTAATTAATATTCAATTAATCATTTGAACCCGATCGGTTGCTATTTATGCAATAACTCCTAACGAGTGGAACCAGAGCCTTAATTGAGATAAAAGTAGTGGCCAGGCACAGGGGTGGCACTACACAGGATGCAATGTAAACTGGTTACCAACAAAAGCTAGTAGATACCTACTCAATAATATTTGAACTTTTTACTTTATTTATATACAAATAATAATTACAAAGTATTTGAATAAAATAATAAAAATTAAACTATTAAAAATAAAAATAAATGACTTCTAGAGACGTCCGATCAGAGATAGAACTTTTAAAACTATTGAATCATAAAATGTCGCCCAAAAACGGTAGTCGGCAAATTGGATCCGCAACTTCGGAATAAAGATTGGCTCTGAGGACCGGGGCGCGTCGAGTTTGGACGGGAGGCGGATGCGGCCGGTGCCGGCCCGGTCGATGCTCGGTCGCGTGTGCCGACGGAAGCCGGACCCGCACACCGACCTTCCGCGGATCTTCCTAGCCGTAAGGCTGCGTCGGTGTCGCCTCGCGCGGCGTTTTGGCGCGGTTCTGTACGACCGCCGTTCAACGGTCGGCTCAGAACTGGCAAGGACAAGGGGAATCCGACTGTCTAATTAAAACAAAGCATTGCGATGGCCCTCGCGGGTGTTGACTCATGACTCTCTTATGGTAGTCAAATACCTCATCTAATTATATTATAGGCTTTACAGAGCATAAAAACTACATATTTCTTACAAATTATCATTTAATAATATTACACCTACTTACCGTTGATACTGTCTAAATGTCCTGAAGGTTTAGCTGTCAGAGAATGTCTAACGGCATTAAGTCCGCCTTTGCACAATAATATCGACCTCTTTAGGGATTGAAAAATGGGGTTAAATGTTATATTAACCAACAGTCGGTTGCTTTTTCCAGATAAAATTACGCATCATTGGTTTAGTATTTGTTTTATTTAAGTGTACGTTATCCATATGTTTTAATAATCAATAAGAATTAAATTTAATTTCCACAATTACACGAAGAATAATAATAAATATATTTGAATAATTCGGCAACCCTAGATGGTAGGTACCTACCTGGCCTGCCATCGACAAGTGCGGTTTGTATTCATCTCGTCAAGATCGATTCGAGTTAATTTCACCTGTCATATTGCCAGATTAATTAACTGCCCACCACTTACACCTACCAGAAATATTAATATACTAATATCTCATCTGCGAGTATGTAGTTTATCAACCATCTAGTTTCCGTAACACAAGCCTCGTAGCTTACCACGGAAATTAGATGGCGCTGTGTGACCTGTCTGGAAATAAAAATCTGCGAGTATGCATCTTATTCCAGTAATAAGTTTTAAAGAGCTATTTGTGGGGTTAAACCATTAGAGTCATGTAGACCATTATTAAAAAAAAAAACTATTGACCCTTACATCTTTGTATATCCTAAAAATAGTCATTGGTTGGATAAAATAATGACTTATTTGTTAAATGAGACACAAGGTTTTGTTTGAAATAAATAAATTGATCTTTAAGCAAATAAATAAATTATTATTATTATAAAAGTCCCATCTTGAGTAGTGGAGGTCTTGGGTTCTGTCTTTTAGGGGCTATGAGAATGATGACGAACTACTTAGTCAAGCTTCATAGATCCTCTAAAGTACCCATTATCTCCAAGTTCGTAAAATTGTATATTATAACAAAGATATGAATTTTTTTGTGCTTTTTAATTAAAAAAATAATTATAACTCTTTCCTGTCACCTTTTTTCTTTTCATCAATTTCCACTAATTTAATTGTAATTAAATGGTGGTGGTTCGGTTGTAGGAAAGCAAATTAATGTCCTACAAAGGTCCAATGAGAAATACACTTTTATTACGTACATTTGTCATTATTTTTTTTTGCCGGGTCCATCGTGTGTGGGAGAGAAGAGAGATGAGAAGAATGTTGTCTCGGACTTGCGACCGACAATAGGCTGGTTTACAAAGGAGGCCTCTTTTTTATTTTATTGCACAATAAGACACTCACTATCCACACATTCTACTCCTCTCCCTACCCAACCAAATACTCTATGATTCCGTTAATGCCGTCTTGGAAGCTCTTTCCAAAATGTATTTCCTGCAGACCTGCTTAGGCCCAATTCTTTCAGTAAGTGGTGCAAAGATTTAGCTTGAATTCCTTTCGCACCAACTTCCACTGCGTAAAGCTGAGTCTTGAACCCGTTTCCCGAGATCATAATATTTGTTCGACTTCATGTTGTGGTCTTTTGGAATATTTAATCCCTAAGGAACGGTAAGTTCAATAAGAATAACTTTTTTCAAGTTCCGCAAAAACACTAAGATGTCTCCTATAGGCTGCGATACATCTGGGATCCTACAATGATGTTCAAATGTATCCATGAGAATTTTCCAGTATCAGGTTAATGAATCTTCCGTTATACTTGTAATCTAGACACTTATTTGATACATTGACAGTTTCGTAGAGTAATTATAGCAGAAGATAACCTCTGTTAAACCCTCATATTGGAAGTTAGTTTAGACCAATGACTTATGTTTATGTACCGGGCCACACATGTAAAACAAATCTTTTTTTTTTATTTCTTTTTTTAATTTGCACTTTTTTTATTTTTCATATTTATTATGATATTTTTAATTTTTATTTCTAGCACGACATGTGACCTTGCTCCCACCTGATGGTAAGTGGCGTGTGAGGTCCATGAATGTTAGCAACTGGAATCAAACACTCATGACTGACATCAGTCTCCAACACTATGCCGACTTGACTGGGCATGACGGCAATTCAAGCCTGATACCGAAACGTGTGGATACACTTTACTGGGTTTATCGGCACGAACGGTGGGTTTTTTCCCGCCCTGGCAGACTGGGGAAATTACCACTATCAGTCCACCACCTATTTGTTGTTCTCGTTAAAAGGATGTGCAATCGTATGACGTCAAATGTCAATTTTTACTTTCAAGGAGAACTAATTTAATTATTAATTTATATAAAAATAACACCGCTTAAAACAAGAATTACTATTTATTATGAGTAATTTAAAAAAGTACAATATATGTATAACTAAAGATAACCGTGTAGGATAATTAATTATTAAAAATAATTATTTAGCTTTTGAAAAGAAAAATAATAATTAATTTACTAGTAAAAACGAACGCTGTTGAGAACGGGTGAGTAACATTAAATAAATTAACGGCCACGCGCCATTAAACATAAGTCGAGAGTTTAGACTGTATATATTCACAGTTTACCAAACCGCAGTAATAAATCCATACAAATAATTGCTTCTTCGACATCTACGATTGCTTTAACTTTAGGCTAGATGAATAGTTGGGATAGTTAGGATGGATAGGATAGTTAGGCCAAACAAAGCCTAATCTATGGTCAATAATGACCCCCGATTCGTCAAACTACAGTTATTTGCTCTCATAAATCGGACTTAACTTAGAAGCAATTTGTCATTGACTTTGGTGTTACGACTGGGCACTATTATACGGCCAAAATTTTTAGTGTTTGGTTATTTAGATTTACTATAAAAATAAACTAGGTCACTAGTCACTATCTTAGAATGACATGTGACAACTCAGTAACCTGGCATTTTAATGACCACTTTATTATTATATTGACCGCCTCCGTGGTCTAGTGGTAACAAACGTTGCCGTGAACTCGGGAGGTCGTGGGTTCGATTCCCACCGGGGGCAAGTTGTACATTGTATAATTTGTCTCGGTCTGGGTGTTTATATGTATAATATGTATATATTTACAAAAAAAAAAAAGTATAATATGTAGTTTATCAACCATCTAGTTTCCGTAACACAAGCTTCGTAGCTTACCACGGAAATTAGATGGCGCTGTGTGACCTGTCTGGAAATATTTATTTATTTATTTATTTATTATTATTCCTAGTAGAAAGTTTGTAGACGAGTTATTTAGATTATAAAATAGAATAATAAAAACAAGATTTTATTTGGACTACTTCATTGACTTTTTCGGTCGCAGCTCTTTTGTAAGAACATTAGGATGTTCTTACAAAAGAGGTGGGTTCTAACCCCAGCATGTACCCATAAGAAATACACTTTTCTTAAGTACATTATTTTGTCAAAGATTTACTACTTCTCGTGCCTCATCGAACACGTTAAGCCATCGGTTCCGGTTTCACTAATATCAACTTGTGGAATCGTTAATAAATTGACATTAAAAAACAATGACATCAGACCTTCTCCAATCCGTCTAGCCAGCGGTGGCGAGTGTAGGTTAAATTCTCCAGATATATGTTCTGGAACGCCCATCTCCAACAGTTACCACATACAGTAGCCACAATTCCTACGCGTACATACAAATTTGGAGACTCTTACATCTGTCGCACGCTGAAGATGTGGAATGCTCTCCCAGCCAGTGTGTTTCCCCATTCCTGTAACCTGGAGTCCTTCAAACGAAGTGTGAAAAAAGCATCTTTATAGGCCGGCATAGTGGTAGGGACTCATGTCGGTCGTCTGAGGCTCGCATGCCGCTTACCACCAGGTGGGCGCAGTGTCACATGTCGTGCCCAGTATAAAAATTAAAAATAAAAGTTGAGGTCTAGAACTCTGTGTTCTATGGGCTGTGATGAACGTGATGCGTTACATGAGTTTAGGCAAACCATCATGACGTGCGCTATAGCTGGGTGGCCAAATATCCACGCTCTTTTTACAGAGCGAGTACACATTAACCATAGACGCCTAATATTTTTCTAATTAAATTAACTGACATAAAAAAAAAAAATAATAATAATTCATTCTTTGACATAATAATATTATTTAAATTAAGTCTTAGTATTTTCGACAGCGCTCTTTTACAGCTGAATCCAACCTTAGTTTATATAACCATATATACGAGTAAGTATATATTAGCAGACTGTTGCTTTCTTGCTCGTATCCGGCTATGTTTCTGTATCATTTTATTAATTACATTGTATATGTAGGTACAGATAAAAAAAAATGACAAACCCAAGTAAGGTTCCTACGGATAAATAGTAACAACAACAGTACCTACATATATTACTAGTGAGAAACTGTAAACTGTTTGTGTTATTACTAGGTGTTTGAACACGGTATTTTCACGTCTAAAACGGTCTTAACCGCTAAATCATAGGGACAATACTGAATTAATAAGTTTAAATATTGAATGGTTCATTACATAAAGGTCAATGTTTCAAGCAATTTATAGTTTGCTGTGGGTACGAGCACGGCCATTTATAGGACGTCAAAAGAAGTCGTAAAACAGCGTTAAATACTTCCAGTACTCCGGTAAAGAAACTTGTAAGCAGGATCCCATTGCTTTTATTATAGACTACCTTATAGCTGTTTGTTTTCTGGCAAATATGTTCGGGAAGGCCTACTGCAGCAGTGAAGCTACTCATATATATATATATATATATTCAAACAACGGCACCACCACTCAAGGGATCATGGAAATCGCCACTCTTAGTTGTAAACTCCAAACCTCGAAAGGCAAAAATGTTACCATTTTAAATCCGGTAAGATAAGTTTTTTTTTCTGGCAACATTAAAGATTGCGTTCGCGTATGTCTGTCTCTTTTATATTAATAATATTTATGTGTAATGAAAATTATTTATAATTTTGAAATGAATGTCGAGTCCCGGTCCGCACCCTAAGGGCCTGGTTGAGCGGGGGGATGGCTGGCACATGCGTTACCTCCGTTATCGGGTGCTGTGAGGGCCTGGGACCTCTGCCGAACACGCTCAACTTATTGTTCTTAAATTAGCAGAGGTTTTTGCGTTTTGTTGACTTTCGGGTTGCATATGGGCAAGAAGTCTATCTTAATTGTGATCTGGTGGGTTACAGCTGTACCAGGTATTGTAATCTCATAGGTATTGATAACTAAATTTAAAAGGTTATTAATTGATCGTTGTGGTGTAGTTCTGTGTATGTTTTATTTTGTAAATCTGATATAGCTGAGTTTTCCTTGCAGATTCCTTTCTCAGTCAGATTAAACATTAACAGGTCACTGGAATCTGCTAAGCTGCTGGTCTTCTGCTAACAGCTTACTTATTGGACCACTTTGCTGCTTAGTTTTCTACTAGTAGAATCAATCAAAAGAATTAAATTAATAACGTTTCATAAATGTTATTGTTATTGTTTTGTTTAAAAATGTTAAAAGTGTGTTCTTTTACTAAAATAAGTAATTTTACTAATTATTATTAAGAAATACGTTTAAATAATATAAATATATAAAATAGCACCTGGAGATTGACAGTTCTATTCCTTGAGCGTAGTGACGTGCCGAGGCGTCGTCCCTCCGTTTAACAGCTGGAAGAATTGTTGAGTGAAGCAGTCGTTGAGAATACGTCTAGGATTACAGCTGTAAGACTCTCGTGTTCTAGGAGCTTGAACGTAATGACATAAGTTTGAACAAGCTAAAATTGAATTGCGCAATATTTTTTTTATACTAGCACGACATGTGACAAGTGGCGCGCGAGGTCAATGAATTAGAATTAGACACTCATGACTGACATCAGTCCCTAACATTATGCCGGCTTGATTGGGCATGACGGCAATTCGAACCTGATCCCGAAACGTGCGGATACTTTACTGGGTTTATCGGCAGGAACGGTGGATACTTCCCCGGCCCGGCAGACTGGGCAAATTACCACCATCAGTCCGCCCACCACCTCTAGTGAATAGCAATGTTATTGTGTGTACGTTTTAGGGTTTAGTAACTATAAAAAACGAATCGTTTAAAACAAAATCGTTTCTTTGAAATAAGTACTTTAAGCGAACGTTATAAAATGTTAGTGTTTAACATTACTTCAATGTTACGGGCCTTAACAACAAGATCATTAATTTTTATATCATTCCAACATTTTCTTAGTCTAAAAGTGGGTTTTATTTTTAATTTCATGTTAAGGACAACTTACAGCTAGATAGATAAAATATATATACCGTTACATATGAGTAATGTATGGCTATTGACAAAGTGGCACCGATAGCTAAAATTACATAATTAGGTGGTGCTCGTAGAAATATCAACACGAGACTACTACTTTACTTATAGTAAAATTAACCTAAACTATAATATAATAAAATAATAATAATATAATAAGAACAATAAACTACATAACATAAGATACCTAATAAATACAATAAAATAGAATAAAAATCCTGAAAAATATAAAAATAAATAATGAAATAAACTAAATAATAAATTTAATATATATAATTGATAATATACTATTGATGAGAACCACTGGCGAAACGTTTTGTAAAAATGGGTTTAGACCAGATAAACCGTTGTTCGCTTTAGGTCGACCCAGAACAATTCAATTCAATTTATTCTTAACCTATCTATAATATGTTACAACAATATAAATTAATATTAACATTTATAGCCCATTTATGATATTATGATGGTGTTCTGAAGAGCTCTATAACCTAATTCCTTTCTCTCCATTCCGCAACCGAACGACACGCACAGGTCAGAATATGCACCCACATACTGTAGTCACCATCCCTTCGCGTACGTATACATCTGCGGACTTATAGATGTATTGTACAATAAAGATGTGGAATGCTTTTCCAGCCTCTGTGTTTCCACTTTCCTATAACCTGGAGTCCTTCAATATATGTATGTCAAAGAACTTATATAATGTCAAAACCTATTTTTTTTTTGTTCTATACTCCCGATGGATGATGAATGAGGTGAAAGGGAAGGCAAAGGGTCTAGCCCATACAGCCAAGTCTGACGTAATATATCTTTCTTTTTATGAGTTAATGAGGTCATCATCAAATTCCAGATGCTGCAGAATTTGATGCTTTTCTTGGAGTTACTCGCGACACCATAGCTCAAACACGTAAAAAAAATTAAGTGCGACAAATGCCCCATATTTAAAGTCCAATTTATCGTTTTCTATAATTATTCTCATTGTAGCACATTATTAAACAAAACAACACCACTTTTGACCAATAATATCCACAAAAAAATAATTTACAAAACAAAAATTTGCACTTGACATGTCCACGCAAAATGGCGCGAAGAACTCATGTCAAAACCTAAATCTAAATAGCTATATGTCAATGTTTAATTTAAGTTTTTAATTTAAAAAAGATAAAAAATAGAAAAACAAATGTGTAGAATACATGCTAAACAAACGTAAATTATTTTATAAAATTTAATTGTGGGTAATATTATATAATTGGGTATTTTATTGTCTTATTGTACGAGTTGTTCTCAAAAGCTCTGCTTTTGAGTATGATTTTAGAAATTAAATACTAGCTGACCCTTCCTACCGCCTGACAGACAATGAATGTTTGTCATGTATATATGCATATTTTGTATGGGAAAATGTTTAATCTTTAATTATAGTTTTTCATCAATTTTCCAATATTATTATTAGTTATTCCGTTTGTCGGGACAGAGACAAATCCAACAAATCAAAAACCATGAAATGCTGTCCAGCCGTTCTCGAGTTATAAGTGTTCTAACAAACCTGACTTTGTTTTGTATATTAAGATTATATATATATATATATATATATATATATATAACCTTTATAAAATTATAAAAACCACTACAAAGTAATAAATAATATTATAAATTAGTCTCATCTACCGTCTTATCCGCTGGACCACGGAGGCTGTCAATTTTATTTATTTTATATTTAAAGCGCGATTAATGTTTTTTGTTTGAAATATTTTCTTAATTTTATCATGGCTTTATGCATTTTTATTATATCGTATTATTAAATAAAATAGCGATCAATATTAGTCCCTACCATGGTGTCACTGATATCAGTTGCTAACATTTATAGACCTCGCGCGCCACTTACCATCAGGTGGGCGCAAAGTCACATGTCGTGCTAGTATTTAAAAAATATATATATATAAAAAATGGGAAAAACACGCCAAGTATCAACGAAGCTGCAGCGATTAGATAGTTGTAGACACTGTGGTGTTCACTACCCGAATTGCCCGCCTCTGCAGGACATTGAGAGCATCTGTCATGTACTCGTAGTTAGGTGAACCATCCCAGAGGCGAGAATAGTCCTCCACGGTTTCTTTCTTTCTTTCTTTGTAAGGTTTGTTTGATGACTTATTTTTTCTTTGTCAACTTTCTTCTGTTTCTATTTTACCATTAAACACATTTATATGGCATCTTATATTATGAAAGGCGTTTGAAGTATATTATGATATAATATGGAATGGCGACCGACAGCAGCCCTATTCTGTTAGTCGCAAACGGTATTAGTGGATTTCGTTATTTACGTCAGAGGTTGTAAAATATTATTCAATTGTCAACTCTATAAGCGCTCGACTTTGACAGCGTCCGTGCAGAGATCAACTTTATTAGCGTGATATATATATAGTTAACGGATTCCATTATATAACGTTTGCGCTTACGAAACAGAATAAAGTAATTAGGTAATTTATCAAATAATTACCACAAAGATTTGTCTATTTGTAAACTGTTTAAAACTTGTTTATTTTTAACTGTTAGATTTGTTTATTTTATTTTATTTGTTACTTTATTTATTTTATTTTATTTATTTTTGTTTATTTTATTTTATACTAGCACGACGCCCACCTGATAGTAAGTGACGCTCAAGGTCCATGAATGTTAGCAACTGGAATCAGACACTTATGACTGACATCAGTCCCTAACACTATGCCGGCTTAACTGGGCATAACGAGAATTCCAGCCTGATCCCGAAACATGTGGATACACTTTACTGTAGACTGGGCAAATTACCACGATCGGTCCGCCTACCACCTATTTGGTGTTCTCGTTAAAAGTATGTACCATTTGATATGATGTCAAATGCCAATTTTAACTTTCAATGAGAACTATTATTGTAAGCTTGCCATGGTGATATATATTATATATATATATACGACCGCCTCCGTGGTATAGTGGTAACAAACGTTGCCGTGAACTCGGGAGGTCGTGGGTTCGATTCACACCGGGGGCAAGTTGTACATTGTATAATCTGTCTCGGTCTGGGTGTTTATATGTATAATATGTATATATTTACAAAAAAAAAAGAAGTATAATATGTAGTTTATCAACCATCTGGTTTCCGTAACACAAGCCTCGTAGCTTACCACGGAAACTAGATGGCGCTGTGTGACCTGTCTGGAAATATTTATATTTATTTATTATTTATAATACCGCTTGAAACAATACTAGTTAGCAGGCTATATAACAGCATTAAACCTTGACAGTAGTGACATATAGAAAGAGCTACGCTTAGTATTTATCTGATGGATAGAATCCGAAGCGTTTATTTTCGTCACAGAATTAAAGTCAATACATTGTTATCATGAAATGAAATATATAAGATATATTGTATGTAGTATATTTATGTGTATATATGTATATTGTGTAGTATATGTATTATTGCGTACATATTTGTATATTAATATGTATTATGGTATCAAATAATAAGTTTATTTTATTTTTCTTTAAAATTAAGTTTTATATTTGAGCCCTTTGCACCTACCTCATAATCATTTATTGTTGTAACATTATAACACGGAAGAGCACCGATATCCCGAACTACAGGGCAATCTCGTGTAGGTATCACAAACACATCACCCTATATTGTTCACCTATTGTACATCTGTATACTTTTTGTGACAATAAATGATTTTATTATTATTATTATATAATCAAAATTCTTTGTATTGTTTCCAAAGGTTGGCTGGTAAAGAATGCCTAGTGGCATTAAGCCCGCCTTTGTACATAGTGCAATAAAGTTTTAAATTAAAATAAATAAATAAATAATATCGTAACCGCAACTACTTACATTAACAAACAAAAAACAATATTAATCCTGTTTGTGTTTTTTTTTTTTTTATAACGTGTACCTACGTTTGATGGTGCAATGTCGCTAACCAATCATTAATCTATAATTTAAAGGTATTCATATAAAGCTTCGTTTTTTGACATATCCTTTAAAAATTACGTTACACGTTTACCAATGCGAATATTTATGTTTTTATAGTATAGGGAAAGGCAATTCGGCCCCAATGACGATATCTAAATAAAATATGGCATCTAAAATTGGCACCTTCTGCCAATTGCCGATCTCTCATGGATAGTAAAAAATATATCTTTTTGATGTCTGTAATATATACAACCTGTTTCTAATCGAATTATATCATATTCCATTGCAATAAAGTCCTTTGGTCTATGACAAAATTTTTGTGGATTTGCCACAAAACTTTTGCCAGGGAAATTATTTATTATATCGTCAACGGAAAGGCAAAAAGTCAAACAACAATAAGTTAATACTATAATGTACGTTTCAACTGACGATATGTTTTTTTTTTAATACTAGCATGGGGCCCACCTGATGGTTAGTGGCGCGCAAGGTCCATGAAGGTTAGCAACTGAAGTCAGACACTCAAGACTGACTTCAGTCCCTAACACTATGCCGGCTTGACTAGATATGGGGCACAAGTTGCAGTTTATTTTTTGCGGTTTTCCCGCGCTGTGGACTCCCATATGCAGAAAAGCATCAATTTCTGCAGCATCTCGAATTTGATGATGACCTCATTAACTCATAAAAAAGAAAGATATATTACGTCAGACTTGGCTGTATGGGCTAGACCCTTTGCCTTCCCTATCACCTCATTCATCATCCATCGGAAGAAGAGAACAAAAAAAAAAAGACTTCAATTGGTAAAATTTTTAAACCTGTAGAAGTAGGTAGATGTACTTCATTTATTACTGCGGGTCCTATTGGTACTTAACTTTTATTTTTAAATAAACTCTTCTCATCTTGCTATTTTTCACCAGTACGGATATTCGTTTAGGTCGCAGACTTACGTCATAGCGTCATCTTCAAAAGGATATGTCAGGAAAATTGACGAAGCTTTAAATGCTGTTCACTTGGTATATTGAATAAATAACCCACACTGCGGTACACAGGTATAGTCTTTGATGTGTTTAACATTAGTAGCAGAATTTCATCAATATCTGCCGAGTCACGTCACCCCGTCTTTGATCATGTTCCAGTCAAAACCCTAATTTCGTCAATTTAATTTACTTACATGTACGAGAATATTACCTCAAATGTTTACATAATATTTATTTAAATAAATACTTTATTGCAAATCAAAACTTAGTACATAGTTGATAGGAAATAAAAACCTAGTATTTTGTGTAGACTAAAGAACCGGGACGACCAAACTTTGTCTCGGGACTTAGTTGAAAAGTATATACTTAAATTAAGAATTTGTAGTTTTCCCACTCAGATATCATAATAAAACGTTTCTTACAAAGGTTTTATTTAAAACTACACTTTTCTTACGTACATTTGTCATAAATTTACAACACCACCGTTCCCGTGCCTCGGAGAGCACGTTAAGCCGTCGGTCCCGGTTCCACTAATGCCAACTTGTGGAATCGTTAATAAATTGTCATAAAAAAAATACATTATATCCTCGCCAAGCCGTCTGGCCAGCGTGGTGAGGTAGGCCAAATACTCCAGTTCTGGAAGGCCCATCTCCAGCAGTGGAGGTCTAGGACACTGTGTTCTAGGGGCTGTAATGAAAATGGATACTTCATATTCTTAATTCGGTTACGGATTTGGAGCTAGAGCTACTTGAATAGCGAACGTTAAACCGAATACTATATCAATTAAAATAACCTAGTATTTTTCCTTTAATTTCAAGCCCTATTAAACTTGAAAACTCTGCCGTGATGTCATCGAGGATTTACTTCGGTGACATACAGTTTTTTTCCCTCATCACGATTTTTTTACAAAAAGAGCTTTCCTTAGTAATTAATCAATGTTGGTTTTTGTAAAGATCAGATCAGTACCTAAATTCCACTGTTACTCAAACGAACTGGTTAATATCCTTGAGTGTCTACTCCTTAGGTATTTTTTTTTTTTTTATACTAGCACGACATGTGACCTTGGGCCCACCTGATGGTAAGTGGCGCGCAAGGACCATGAATGTTAGCAACTGAAGTCAGATACTCGTAACTGCCATCAGTCCCTAACACTATGCCGGCTTGACTAGATGCTTTTTCACACTTCGCTTGAAGGACTCCAAATTATAGGAAAGTGGAAACACAGAGGCTGGAAGAGCATTCCACATCTTTATCGTACGACAGATGTATGAGTCCCCAAATTTATATGTACGCGAAGGGATGGTGACTACGGTATGTGGGTGCATATTCTGACCTGTGCGTGTGGTTCGGTTGCGGAATGGAGAGGGAGGGATTAGGTTATAGAGTTCTTCGGAGCACTCACCATAGTATAGCCGGTAGAACACGCTCAGAGAAGCCACATCTCGGCGAAGCTGCAGGGATTCGAGAGTTCCAGATGTAGTGGCATCGTCCACAATTCGTACAGCTCGCCTCTGCAGGACATCGAGAGCATCTGTGAGGTACTTGGCGGAACCATCCCAAAGGTGAGAACAGTATTCTATACATGATCTGATCTGTGCTTTGTACAGCAACAGTCTAATTGAAGGCGGAAAAAACCGCTTCACCTTGTTCAGTATTCCGAGCTTTCTTGACGCTGTTTTGGTGATGCTCTCAATGTAGTTCCGGTGGCTAAGGTCTGAGCGTATATCTATATCACAGAAATATTTCTTATTTAAATATTACAATATATCCAAGCCAACCCGTCTGGCCAGCGTGGCGAGTGTAGGCCAAATTCTCCAGAAGGCCCATCTCCAACAATGGAGGTCTAGAACTCAGTGTTCTAGAGGCACTATGTCTACGTATATATACTGGTCTAGGTATAAATTTGGAGACTCTGTCCCACGTTAAAGATGTAGAATGAAGAATTTTAATAGGTTTTCATAATAGTACGGACTGATGGTCGTTAATGGCCGACGTGAGTTGCTCCCATAGCCGTCCACTGCATACGGTCTTTCGCAATCCTCATCTAAACATCGCCAGTGACCTTCTTTAGGTCATTCATCGATCTGGTGGAGGGTCGCGCACAATCCTCGGGGTCTCTACTCTAGAACTCGTTTGCCCCATTGGTCATCAGTCATTGCTAATTGTACAAGTTATGTCGGTAACTTTTCGGTTCGTAGACGAATTTTAACGTTTCGAATTCTATCCATCAGAGAAATACCAAGCATAGCTTGCAAGCGATCTTGAATTTGTGGACCAAAAGGTATATTTAGTAAGAGCTTTATTTAGCAATAAGACGTTAAGGGTTGACAATGAAAAGTGTTCTAAATTTATTTACTTCGTTCAATAAAATCCCAAGTAAATTATCTTCATTTTATTACTGACGTATTATATTATTACCATTTACTCTTGGGGTGTATCAGGTAAAGCTTTTTGTAGATGTCGCTAAAGGCAATGGTACCTTATTTTGCACCTATATCGCATCATTTTTAAAATGTTTTTGTAGTTATAATTTTTATAACTAAATATCCCATCTATTTTAGAACCGGTTGTAAGAACGCGTTCCTTAAATCCTATAAAGGTCGGTTCAAACCCCCCCGGCATGTAGGTATCAATGAGAAATACACTTCCTTCGGAGAGCACGTTAAGCCGTCGGTCCCGGTTTCACTGATGCCAACTTGTGGAATCGTTAATAAATTGTCATAAAAAAATGACATCATATACTCGCCAAGCCGTCTGGCGAGCGTGACGAGTGTAGGTCAAATTCTCCAGATATATGTTCTTGAAGGCCCATCTTCAGCAGTGGAGGTCTAGGACGCTGTGTTCTAGGGGCTGTAATGAATGATGAAACTTATTTTCGACCTTTGCTGTAGAAATGATGGAACCGTGGGGGTCGGAACTGAAAGCGTTCTAAAAAAATATGTTCCAAGGCTTAATGACGTCTCTGGTGACAAAAGGGTTGGTAGTTTTTTCTCTCAAAAATTAGGTATTTAAATTCAGAGGGAAAATATTGCCAGTGTATTGGGTACCATGCCACAGGACAGTGATTTCGATGAGCTATTTTTATTTTCTAAGTTTTTTTTTATGTTCAATTTAGTTTTTAATATGCTCGTATGTATATTAATACCTAGTTTATTTAATTTGTGTTTTATTTTTATTAATTTAATCTACGGTCTAAAAATAAAAGAAAGAAGAAGGAGTAAGGACCAGAATATTCTTTATACTATGCTTTTAAAAACACAAAGACAAATTAAATACTGTAAATCTTTATACATATTATGTATGAAACTCAGAAATTCAATTTAAACCATTTTCCGACAAAATAAAAGTTACACGGCACAAAATTTAAATTTCAAAATGTAGTTTTGAAACGAACTCAACTTTTAGACGCAATTTTGTACTGCTAAGCTTTATCCGAAAAATATTTCTTTACCTATACAGAGTGGATATTTCAAGTGGGCGTGGATACTTTTGAAACTACTAGGAATATCTGAAAATGCTGAAATGAGTCTTTACTTTACTTTTTATATAAAAAAATGATATAAGTACCTACGTAAATCTGAAAATATTTTTAATACAACACAAAGGGAGTAGAATAGAGAGCCAGTTTTACATAAATTAGCATCTCTTTTGGCTTATCCTTGTTCCTGTCTCTATAAACTTGGATGTAACACACAAACAACTTAACTATGAAACTAGAATAACAAAAAAATCCTGCTTGGTTATGTCTCCATATTATATATAACCGCCTCCGTGGTCTAGCGGGTTCGATTCCTGGTCGGGACACAATAATTATTTTGTGATATTTCTTGAGTTTATAACGTTAGAGACATCGACGAGCTTGCCACTTGTCATGATGGGCCTATAGTAAAGTTAGCTAAAAATTAACTGGCTCCTTACAAAAGCGTGGTTTATGATGTTTACGTGGATTATACTACTACTAATAATAATAATATTTAGGATATGCCAGAGACATCAACAAGCTTGCCAGAACTTGTCATGATGGTCCTTGAAAGTTGATGATTATAACTCGCTCCTTACATAACCATGTAGTTTTTACTTTGCTAGGGATTACGAAAGAGAATGCTGAGCATATCATGGACGGAGTTCCGAACCAACAAATCCATAGTAACTAACTAACCGTTAGACTACGAAGACAGTCATTATTGTTCCCTATAAGTGTTTTTTTTTATATATAATTAATAAGTAAAAGTGTATTTGACGCGGAGGTAACGGGGTCGAATTTTGGTCGGGACACAATAATTTATTAGAGGTGTCTCTCGAGTTTGGTACGCTAGACATCGACGAGCTTGCGACTTGTTATGATGGTCCAATAGTTAATTTGGCTAAATGTAAATCAGTTTCTTTAACAGCATTGTTTCTGACCACCCCGGAAGAGATACGGTCGTGATGATACTTTACTTTTGTTATCATTTAAAATATTGTTCAAGACAGACTTAAACCACATGATTAATTGGTTCTTAAGTTTATTTCAGGCTCATTTATCTAAACAAAGAAAGTTAAATTAATTCCTTAAACCCTCAAAAAACTTAAACGTAATTAAATAACATCCCCTAAAGCCTGTCGTGGACTGACAGGAATTCGGCCTTTGTTTAGATCGGATATTTGACCGGCATTTATGACCCAGTTTCAGAATAAGGCTTGCCGCACATGTCGGATTAAATATTTGAGCTGGCATTCTTTTTGTTCCTAATTGTAGCCTTCTACTTCGACAACCCAATATTGTTTTCAGAAGACCGAGGAAAGGCGCACACACTGTCTAAAGAACCTCGGGTACTAATTTGTTGGGATAAGCACTCCTTGTTCTAGTACGAAAAACTTTTTTTTTTTTTTTTAATACTAGCACGACATGTGACCCTGCGCCCACCTGATGGTAAGTGGCGCGCAGGGTCCATGAATGTTAGCAACAGGAATCAGACTCTTATGTCCGACATCAGTCCCAAACACTATGCCGGCTTGACTAGATGCCTTTTTATACTTCGCTTGAAGGACTCCAGGTTATAGGAAAGTGGAAACACAGAGGCTGGAAGAGCATTCCACATCTTTATTGTGCGACAGATGTATGAGTCACCAAATTTATAGGTACGCGAAGGGATAGTGACTACGGTATGTGGGTGCATATTCTGACCTGTGCGTGTGGTTCGGTTGCGGAATGGAGAGGAAGGAATTAGGTTATAGAGCTCTTCAGAGCAGTCACCATAGTATAGCCGGTAGGACACGCTCAGAGAAGCTACACCACCGTTCCAGTGCCTCGAAGAGCATTATAGAATCGTTTATAAGTTGTTATTAAAAAAAAAAATACATTAGACCATTGCCAACCCGTCTGGCTAGTTTAGGCTAAATTCTCTAGAAATTTCTGGAAGACCAATCTCTAGGACTCTGTGTTCTAGGGGCTGTGATGATGACTCCTTTTTCCAGACAGCGGCTAACAAAATTAAAGAGGCCAGAATGATTTCTTAGGGGAGAGGGGAGGGGGGGGCAGTTTAATGGAAGGGTAGTTGTCATTTTTTATAAACCAGATGCGGTGGTGGTCGAATTGATGATTACAAGTAATTGAAATCTGCTTTGCTGCTGGTTTGCTAACAGCTTTGAACTCTTTGGACCGCTTTTCAGCTTAGTACTAGCAGGAGTATAATTATTCAAAATAGTTTAAATAATGATGTGTCACAAATTAAAATAATTGTAATAGGTTTACGTGAATAAAAATATTTAGACTTTAACTTAAATCTAAAGGACATATTCGAGATTCCATGGATTCACCATGCGGTAGGCGAAGAACAGTGACTCGGACTTGCGACTGACTATAGCTGTCAAAAGGCGGCCTCCCTTTTTTTAATAATATCATCATCGATTATTTTCCCTACCCAAACAAATACGCGTCTTAAAATCAATATTGACAACAAAAATTACATTATTTTATAAAAAATTAAAAGAAAAAATATTTTATCAACTAACACTTAACTGAAATTTTTATATACATATGTCCAAAAGCAAAACTAGAAACTTGAATTAAAATGAGAAAAAATATTGGGTACCTCTTTGTCTTTGTTATACGTCACGTTACATTTGTCATAGATTTATAATCTTAAAGAAATTGAGCAAAGAATAAAGTTCTAAGTCTTTATAGTCTTTTGAAATGACTACACCGCTAAACCAAATCCTGTAACTGAAATTGCTCGTTCTGGATTGGAAACCGTATGTGTGCGCCCAGCCTAACCTTACTAGGGTCTACGAATCAACAAGTGATGACATATTTTACGATATTCCATTGTTCTGGGTTTACTAAATAGTTGATGCTCTTTTTGTTAAATAGTTTATGCTATTTTTGTTAAATAGTTTTAAAGTTTCGAAATTTTTTGCCAAAATCGATAAATCGTGCCATTTACGTTTGAGTCAATTAACACTATTTAAAGATCCAATAAAAATTATTTGACTTATTGTTGTAATATAAGAAGACAAATTTCTAAGCATTCCATGGATTCACCGTGCGGGTGCTGGGTCCATCGTGTGTGGGTAAGAGATGAGAAGAATGGTGTCTCGGGCTTGCGACCGACAATTGGCTGGTTTAAGAAAAGGAGGCCTCCTTTTTTTTTTTTGTTTTTTGTTTATGTAAGTATTATATTATTTATGTAGTGTAAGTATGTATTATTATATAGAGTTAATTTAAAATGTATGTTGTAAGGTATCCATGCACTATTAGTTGCCTAATAAGAAAACTATTTTTTTATTTTTTTATTGTGTAGTTTAAGTATGAAGTCTTGATATTTATTTTATTTGAAAACAAACAGTACTTAATAACTAATTACAAAATCAAGCATATATCTACAGACCATTAATATGTTGTTGTTATAAAAAAACTATTAATTTTTAGGTACCCTCCCTGGTGGTAAGTTTATTTTGTAGAATAGTTTTAATTTCATAGGTATTTTTGATTTAGTTTTATTTATAATTAATTTTTTAATCTATTTTATTTTAATAAGATAAAAAATAAAAAATAAAATTTATTGACAAAAAAACTAATTTACAAGCAAAACATATTACATTGATCTCCACACTCGGCACTGCCAGTCATGTGGTGATCTTGTAACTACATAATAAAAATAGAAGAAAAGTAAATAAATAGTAATAGCAGGTGTATGCCGATCACAGTACAAACTACATATACCTGTCTTGTCTACGCATGGACTAAAACCAGGAGACTGTAATTGACATACACTAAACAAACGCTTCTTAATTAAAGTTATATAACAGAGATAAATACAAAATTTTAATCTAAAAAAAAAAGTATATGAAATTAAAACTAATATTAAATCATAAAGTATCTACATAAATGATTTAACCATGCATGCACAAATAATGATAAAAAATAAAAACTAATCTATTTACAAGCTTAAAAAAAGAAGAAAACAACAATAAAAGTAAGAAAGCTATTAAGACTAAAATAAACAAAAAAAGGAAATAACGTGCTTGCAGTTTCGGAGTACATATAGTATATCGTACAGAAAAAGATAATAATAAAATATACAAGTTTAGTCGCTGTAATTGTATTTCTTGTGTGTAGGATGTTGTGTTGTTAATGTTATATTTCATCGAAAATTATTTATTATCTTAGTTTAATTAATATAAATGTTGATAACTTCAATATAAGAAAGTAAGTTGTAATGAAATAAATTAGGTATGAATAACAGTTTAGGTAGTTTCGGAAACACTCAAAGGAACTGTTTTGACAGAGTATTCTTAAAAGTACAATTACTTTTAGTTGAATTAAATAGATCCAACTCGGAAAAGTCAACCAGTCTATTAAATTTATTAGCTGCATGGCAGCATAACGAATGACCTCTATACCTAGATGCACTAGATGGCATATTTCTCCAGTGACAGTCTCCGTCAGTGGCCAGCGTAGCGTGTGTAATCCAGATATAGTCCTGCAAGGCCCATCTTTAAAAGGTCTAGGACGCTGTGTTCAAGGGGCTGTAATGAATGAAATGAATGAAAAAATGTCTCCAGTCTGGTACGATAGAGAGCAAGCTTTGCCACTTAATCCTAATTCGTTTCTTTAAAAGGAATACAAGGGTCGTGTAGATATTTTTATAATCTTATACTTTTTTACATCTAGATAATAAAAATACACAATACGACTAATACTAAAATAGAACGATCGTCATTATAAAGGGGAGATAAGTTTTCTCGAACCAAAAAAACGTGGTTCGATGCACAAAATTGCTAAAGGATTTATTCAGCCGTCGCAAGCAGTGGATGTCTTTCGCAGACCCTCCCACTATCTGTCGTCTTGAGGTCACCACATAGGACTGGATAAAACAACTAGAAATTGCAAGTAATCCCTGGCCCGCCCCAGATGCAATACGCCTTTATGCACTAAGAAAAATGGTAGTTTGATGTAATGGAAAAACGAGGTTAATTGATAAAGTAAAAAGTTAAGTATCATCACGACCGTATCCCTTCCGGGGTAGTCAGAAACAAAGAAATGCAACAAATAAATTAATTACATTTTTGTGTCTCGACCAGAAATCTAACTTTAGCGTCTAACAAAGACGTTTCCACAACGGCTCCTCCACTTTCAGCTGTCAAACGAAAATTAAGTCTCTGTAATTGAGAAGACTAAAATAAAAAAATGGCGTCTAATGTACCAGCTTACGGCTGACTTTCAAAATAAAACTGTCGGCTCGGCTCTATTTATAACTTTTACAGAAAATTTATTTTAGTTTGACAGCTGTTAAACGTCTTAGAATACGGGTGTAAATCCACGGACTTAACCGATAAACCACGGAGGCAATTTGAAGGAAACTTTATTATATTCAAACAAAAGAAAAAAATTAGCTGTATTGTATCGTTTTAATATTTTATCAATATAAAAAATAGTTATTCTGCACGATTAGCATCAAGATGCCTTTTTTGTATTAATCCTGTATCTGAAAATACGTGTTCACTGTTAACAAAACTTGCGGATTTCGATATACGAGTGTACTCGTACTTAGGCTGGATTGCATTAAAACGAAATCTGACTTCGAAATAAATCGCGTATATTATACGCAAATTAAAACTTTAATCGTTACAACTACAGAGACTTCATTTTATTGACTTCATTTGTGTGCCTTTGACAAGGACTGCTTCCAATCTGATTGTGTGATTGTTATATCTAATATTTTATTTCTGTTCTATGAAGCACACCATTGTTCAACAAGTCTGTTTGTCAACGTCCTGCGTATTTACAGAATAAAAATATATCATTTAATCCACCTTCCATGTTTATTATTAGACACTTCCCATTATGTTATCTAAATCTACTTTTAAATACATATCTATAATGTGTTGCGGTGAATGATGGGCATATCGTGGACGGAGTTTCGAACCAACAAATGAATACTGGGGGAACTAGGGATCAGACAATGCCATTCGACGCATTCCCACTTTCTTCGGACACGTGACACAGCGTGGAGAAACATCCATAGAGCGCCTGGTAGTCCATGGTAGGACTCCGATGAGATGGAGTGCGCGCGACATGTGACCTAGCGCCCACCTAAGAGGCGCGCAAGGTCCATGAATGTTAGAAACTAGAATCAGACACTTATGGCTGACGTCAGTCCGTAACACTATGCCGGCTTGAATAGATGCTTTTTCACACTTCGCTTGAAAGACTCCAGGTTATAGGAAAGTGGAAACACATTGGCTGGAAGAGCATTCCACCATTTTACAAATAAAAAAATCCTCAAGTGATGTTTCTTTCAGAGATAATCCCAAGAATATTGGCAACATTTGCCTCTGTATAGCAAGTCTAAGTAATACGTTGGCAGAAATAATTGCCAGCCTTTCTATAGTCATATTTTGTGTTTAATTCTATAACTTTTTCTTTTTAACTGTATTTACTAATTGATATATTCTTGTGTTTTTTTTCAATCGCTTTAATTTGTTTATTATTATGTGGATGCTGTAAATTTTCCAAAAAAAATAAATATTTATTTATTTTGGAAGAAAATCTTACAGTTTACTTTAAAATTAAGCAGATAAAAGGCCATAACAGATTATAGGATATAAACAAAGAACATAATTTAACACAATTATAAAAGGAATACAGCTCGGATACTAAACATACTTATAGGCCTAAAAGATATACAAGTAAAATATATTTAAAAATATATAAATAATAAAACTTTGATTAGAAAAGAAAGTATTTTGTGTTTATCTTTTTAGGGGTTCAGAGGTAAAATTATCGAACCATTATAGTAGATGACTAAATATATAAATAACTCCAAAACTACCTACTGTTCCCACGTGGCCCTGAAGATTTTTCTTTGCCCTGACTAACTCATCATGTTAAGCGTTATAGTATACGAATACCTACAGAGTTTTGTTACAACTTCTGTAAACATTTTTGAATACATGTTGGTCAACAAGATGTATAACCATTTAGAATTTCAAGTAAATCAAACCAGCAGTTTGCGGACAGTAATATTACAAACAATAATATATATTCAGTCAGAGCAAAATTCTTGCAAGAACAAAACCACGACCGAGACCAGCTGTTCTGGTGCAAGATCAAGACTTGGCCAGTCTTAGTCTTGGTCCTGCTTTGGACAACACTACCAGCAAGGCATAATAATAATAATAAAAATGTTTATTATCACATTTTTTTCTTTTACCTATATATAAATGTGCTGTCTCCTGGACTAGTCTGATGAAACAGAGTGTGTTCCAGAAGACAAGTGCTCTTCGTTAAAGTTACACAATGTATGACAATAAAAGACGAAAATAATAGAAGCAAAAAACAACACATAAGCAAAACATAAATATAAAAATAAAAAAATGAAAGGGTATAAGGGGTAGGAATAATATAAAAAAATTACATAATAATAAACAAAGCTTTGACCAATATTTAGTTGGATATTTATATAATATTTTATTTATTTGATTTCTATTAGAAGACATTCGGTTTCGTCATAATTAAGAGACATAGCCATTTGAACTTTTTAAACTTTCGCGCATATTCATAATAGTATTTATAATTTTAACGGAAATAAGAGAAATATGTCTCTAAGGTGAATCGCGTAAGGTAAGACCCGTTAAAATTATAAAAACTATAAGCCATTTGTTTAATACTTTCTTGAACAATGATTTGGTTAGTGGGTATATATTTAATTTACTATTAACTTTATTATGTATTCGAGAGCCAAAGTCTTAATATCAACGTGAAGATATGTATGTGTTCAAATATTTGTAAAACTAGTGCTGTTACTTACTTTAGTATGTATTTCTTATACAATTACACAAATTAAAACAAAATACACAAGTATCATCACGACCGTTTCCCTCTCGGGGTGGTCAGAAACGACGCTTATAAATAAGCGCATTCAAATTTAGCCAACTTTACTATAGGCCAATCATAACAAGTGACAAGCTCGTCGATGTCTCCAGCGTACCAAACTTGAGAATATCACAAGTAATTTAAATATTAATTAAATGTATACAGGGCTGGCAGTTTTTTCTCCAAAAAATTAAGTATCCTAATTCAAAGAGGAAATGCTGGTAGTCTATTGGGCACCATGCCACAAGACAGCGATTTGGAGGAGCAATTTTTTTTGTAAGTATGTATTTTTAATTCCTATGTATTATTATTATTATTTAGGTTAAATTTAGATTTTATTTTAATATAGTTTATTTAATATTGTAATTCTTTTATATTGTTTGTGTATTATTAAATGTATTTATTTATATTAATAAATATTTTTGTGTCCCGACTAGGAATCGAACCCGGTACCTCCGAGTCTAAATCACGGACTTACCCGCTAGACCACGGAGGCAGTTCAAATAAAATAGCAGTAAAAAATCTACGTGATTTGAATATCTTAAATATTATAAGAAATATGTTCAATGTACTGAGAAGTATCATTCATATACAGATGTTCTCCATTTTCTTCCTACGCTGTATCTCTCGCAATGGATCTGTAAGCTTATTTACACGTTGGAGCAATGTAAACAGGTCTTCAACAAAAACGACTGCAATATCTACTAGTTATTTCTACCTACTAAACTAAACTGCCTTCGTGGTCTAGCGGTTAAGTCCGTGGATACCTGAAGGTCGATTCCTGGTCGGGACACAAAAATATTAATTAATGGAAATAAAAAAACATCATCATCATCACGACCGTTTCCCTTTCGCGGTGGTCAGAAACCACGCTTATAAATAAGCGGATTTACATTTAGCCAACTTTACTAAAGGTAAAGGCAAATGTATTTATTTACATTAATAAATATTTTTGTGTCTCGACCAGGAATCGAACCCGGTACCTCCGAGTCTAAATCCACGGACTTAACCGCTAGGACCACGGAGGCAGTTTTTAAAACTTTTTGTGATATTTCTCGAGTTTGGTACGCTGGAGACATCGACGATTTCTACCTCCATGGTCTAGCGGTTAAGTCTGTTCAGACTCGGAGGTACCGGGTTAGATTCCTGGTCGGGAAACAATAATATTAATTAATTTAATTAATATTCATTTTAATTGTGATATTTCCCGAGTTTGGTACGCTAGAGACATCGACGAGCTTGTCATGATTGGCCTATAGTAAAGTTGGCTAAATATGAATTCGCTTCTTTATAAACGTGGTTTCCGACAACCCCGAAAGAGAAACGGTCGTGATAATATAGGTGGTATTCGTATATTTTTGAGCTGTAGTTTAATTTATTTATTTTTATTTAAAAACTTTATTGTTTTGATAACAAAAGGCGTATGTAATGCCGATTGGCATTCTCTTACCATCAACCTTCGGGACATTGTATCAATTATGGTAGGTTTATAAAGCAAACATAAAATAAAGAATATTTAAATATTTTTTGATTTCATTGATAATAAATACACTTTTCATACGTACATTTGTCATAGATTTACAACAACGCCGATCCCGTGCCTCGGAGAGCACGTTAAGCCGTCCGTCCCGGTTCCACTAATACCAACTTGTAGAATCAAATTAATATAAAAATTACATCAGAACCACGCCCAGAGGTGGGCAGTGTGGCGAGTGTAGGCCAAATTCTCCAGAAATTTCTGTAAGGCTGTGATTTAATTTTGTTTATAATAAAGAAATCATTCTTAAAAGATAAAGCTATTTAAAAAGCTGGTTTACTTTCATTACCTAAAGAGCTCCTCACAACGTATATAAGTATATTGTATATACTACTTAGTAGCCAATATAGTGTGTAGTATATGTATTATTGTGTACATATTTGTATGTATGTAAGTGTATTTATTTTAATATCTATGGTATGTAAGATTAAATGAATTTATTTGGCAACGTATCTTACAATCGTTTGCACCTAGCCTCATGACTGTAATGTTCTGTATTGTCCCAAAGGTTGGCTGCTAGAGAATGCCTAGCGGCATTAAGCCCGCCCTTTGTACATAGTGCAATAAAGTTTTAAATAAATAAATAACGAGTAGTGGACCCGTATTTATTGCTCTCGAGTGTATGAGAGAATACAAACGTTGGTGCTTGCTCCAGGCTAACAAAGTTGTTGAAAACTGCAATATGAACCAATATAATTTATTTATTGTGACATCTGCAAATAGCAATAAATCAAACGATGAACCGCTTTATAACTTTATAATTAGTGTTAGGCTGCTATCAATGTTACCCATTGAATGTGTACTGTGCTCGAAGAGCTTAAACTTGCCAAAGGACAGAGACTTTCTGCCGTCTTCTTTACCCGAATTCTGAAATATTTTGGCCACATTGCTAGAAAAGGTGCCGACAACCTGGAAAAAACTCTTAGAAATGGAAAAGGTAGTAGGTAACAGAACAAGAAGAAGAAGCCCCAAACGAAGGTCTAGTCAGGTGACTGACCACCTACACATCCCAGTACATCAAGCCATCCACTTTGTCGAGGACCTCAGCCACTGGAAACGGCTAGTGGATGGACTGCGACGCAGTCACGATCCTCAACAGTGGGGTACCGACTAAGGAGATGTACGGTTAAAAAAAAAAAAGATTTTATAACGGACTAAAAAGTATAAAACAATTTCTCTCATCCTTATGTATGAAGGATAAAATCACAAACAGATTTATAACTATTTCTAAATTATCCTGAAAATTCATACTTTGTAATTTTTGATAGCTATTAAAAATAATAAAAAACAAGGGTGCAGCAGATAATTGATTATTGTACTGACTGATTATATAACTGACAATTTTATTGGAACGGAACTAATGTGAACGATTTTTTTTTTTATTAATAGCTACCCTCTACACTCTTTATATTTATTTATTTTTATTTATTCAGGTTTATTATGTGTATACAGTATATATATACACAATCCAGCAAAGTTTCCACTTAAATATAACACATACATTTTGCAAAAAAATAAATATTAGGTTTAAACTTAAATACAATACCTATATAACAAATAGAACTAAATAAATATATATTTATATATATATAACAAAATTATGAAGAAAAAAAAGTAGACGATAAATTGGACTTTAAATATGGCGAACAAGTTGCAATTTAATTTTTGCGGTTTTCCCGCGCTGTGGACTCCCATATTTTACCCGACGTGTTTGGGCTATAATGCCGCGAGTGACTCCAAGAAAAGCATCAAATTCTGCAACATCAGGAATTTGATGATAACCTCATTAACCCATAAAAAAGAAAGATATATTACGTGAGACTTGGCTGTATGGGCTAGACCCTTTGCCTTCCCTATCACCTCATTCATCATCCATCGGGAGGAGAGAATACAAAAAAAAAACAAAAAAATCGAAATTAAAAAAGTGTCAGTTAAAGTTTCTACTTTAATATCAAACATAAAAAAAAAATAGGGATAAACTTAAAAAGAAAAAGATTATAATAAGAAATGCAATTTATTTTCTCAGACAGGATGTATTCTGATCCGCCATTGTAAAGTTAATGATATTTCCATTCATGAATTATTTACACAATCGCATTTACTTTACAATTTCAGTACTGAATTACCGAATGAATAGAAACAATCTTTATACGGTAAAACGATTTCAAAAATATTATTTCCGCTTCTTTAAGAAATTATTTGAGGCTACGGTTTTTAAGCGAAAATGTTATAATATACAAGGCAAGGAAATGTATTCTGGAAGGCCCATCTCCGACAGTGGAGGTCTGGGACTCTTGCGTTCTAAAGGCTGTGATCAGTAGCGGATTAGCAGTTTCGGCCGCCCTAGGCCCCAAGCCATCAGCCGCCCCTATCTCAGCATCCATAATAAAGATAGACTAACAATTAATTTTATATATAATATATATACATTAGATTATATACATATGTATTATAATTATCTATATTTTATACATAAAATGTACGAAAGTGATTTAAGGAAGTTTATTTTTATACGATGCGATTGCTCAGTGCAGCCCGCCCGCCATAATAGGATTTTTTCACACGATTCGCCGTCCCTAAATCTGGCCGCCCTAGACCCGTGCTTACCGGTTAAATCCGCCATTAGCTGTGATGAATAATAATTAAAGTTTTGTGTAAAGTGCAATGCTTGGCCAAGCTGGAAATAGTGTGCTTGTAGACCTGAGAGTACTGTAACGCCTTAGCGGTCCCAAGGATTATCTAATTAAGGATTAATCGGTTGGATGTATTTGCTTTTATAACGGAGAGAATGCTACGAAACTTCTTTCTATTGAAATGCACTAAACTTCTATATTTTCCATAAATATTTTATATTTTCTACATAAATTACACATTCATAAAAACTACACACTTAACTACGCGGGACACTTTTACGGGATTGACTTTATCTATTCACAGGTATTATGTTTGTAATCCTAAATAAAAACACTCTGTCGACCTTTATTTAAATACTTTATTGCACTTAAAAACCTAGTACATAGGCGAGCTATAACGCCATAAGGTTAGTTACCTCTTGGTTCGAGCTCACGGTTGTCTCTTTTTGTGCCGAAACAAAATAGACGATTGTCATTTTCATGACAATCCTATTCTCAGTTAAAATTCAAATAAAAATCCCTAACCTACACGTAACAGTAGCTATCTATTTTTCTCCAAGTCGTATGCCTTTGCCTACTGATTTCAGCCGGTTCATCGTCTCCTGCCTTGGATTTGAATCAGGGATTAAGCAACTCTTTTCTCTTTTTTTCTTTCTATTCTTGTTGCAAGGGGTGTGTTTTTTTATATAAATATCACCATGGCAAGCTTACAATATTAGTTCTCCCTGAAAGTAAAAACTGGCATTTAACATCTTTGCAAATGGTGATATTTAAAAACATTTCTCCATCATCAAAATTATACGATCCATTCCTAGAAGCTCATTATCATAGTCATTGTAAACTGTCGTAAAGTACGAAAACTCCTTCCCTGTGTTGAATCATCCATGTGAAGTATGTCATTGTAAAATACACAGGAAATTCCATCTAAAAGTTCATGTTGGGAGAGTTACATTATCAAATTAAACAGAGGTTCCAATATGAATTTCAGCGCCTTGCATTAGCACTAGGAGGCCTACTATGGACGTACGAAACAAAAACTTATTTGTTACTATTCCAGATTTATTTGGATCAATTTCGTTTCTTTATATTTATATTAGTTCGACATTGTATCCTACCATTATCATTGTTCTAAAAATTTAAGCAATTTTCCAAACACTGTCATACATTCCTTTCCAACCCGTCTGGCCAGCGTGGCGAGTGTTGGACAAATTCTCCAGATATATTTATTTAGGAAGGCCCATCTCTTCAACAGTGGAGGTCATCTAGGGGCTGTAATAAGTAATGTAAAGAGTGACCCTTAGTTAATTTTGTAGAATAGTTTTTATTTACTTATAAAATGTTATAGTTTGGTTTTATTTATAAATTCAAATTATTTATTTCCATTTGGTTCACAGGTAACACTCGGATATTGACAATTTTTACAAACAAAATACGATATTATTAAAATTAAATTATGGATGGACTGAAATAAGTAAGTGACATTGATGCCATAAACAAATTTAAACTAAATTTGTGGCTTTATAAAGGCCGTGTCAACTTATAATCTAAATAATGGTAATTTTAATTATAAATAAAAAATACAAAACAATTTTGTGGCTGTACAGTGGCCTAGTCAAATTAAAATTAAAATCATAAGAATATGAATGTCATAAAATTATTTATAATAACAATAAGAATAATTAGTTTTAAAATCTTTGTACTTTACTTACATACATATGCATTACATACACATTACATATCAAGCACCACTTGAGACGATCACGACATACATCTTTCGCTTCGTCGACATTCATCAACCTCTTCATACATGTCGTTTTGTTACGAAGGCTTTTTAATTCACCTTCAATCTTTGTTTTTTTATTTCGGCTGTTTCTACCAGATAACCTTTGAGAGAGTGAGACAGTAAAATTATTTATTTATTTGTTAAGTTCGCCCTTGTACTCGTATGCGCGTTGATCTAAAGCCCAGCTTCAACATTCCCGGGGTGGAAATACTCTTAAACCTTAACCACTGGACGATGCCACTGTATCTGGAACTCTCGAATCCCTGCAGCTTCCCCGAGATGTACCTTCTCTAAGCGTGTTCTAACGGCTCTACTACATACCGGTGAGTGGTCTGAAGAGCTTTATAACCTAATTCCTTTCTCTCCATGCCGCAACCGAACCACACGCACAGGTCAGAATATGCATCTACACTATGGGACAATAAAGATGTGGAATGCTCTTCCATCCTCTGTATTTTCACTTTTCTATAACCTGGAGTCCTTCAAGCGAAGTGTGAAAAAGCATTTAGTTAAGCCGACATAGTGTAATAAAGGTTTTATAAATATATAAACACATTCTCTCTTTCTCCCTATCTACAGGTGAGCGCAAATGATTATAAAAGAGTATAAAAAAGTTTCGGAGTAGACAGCCAGCGCGGCGGTGTGGCGGTCTCGTCTCGCAATTTCAGAGCTGTATAACTTGATTTAGGTAATATTATAAGCTCGCCTTGGGCATCAGTCGGCAACCGGACGGCAAAAGTATCATCACGACCGTAATGCCACTGCGGAAAAACGACGCTTAAAAAACAGGAGCTTTCAAAGTTTTTTTATCGCTGATGCTCCGATTAAAGACATTATCCAGTAAGTCTCGTGTCAAGCGGTACAAGATTAGTTTTCCTTGAATGTAAAAATTGGCATTTGACATCATTGCAAATGGGACATACTTTTATCGAGAACAACAAATAGGTGGTAGGCAGACTGATGGTGGGTAATTTGCCCATTCTGCCGGGGCGGGGAACTATCCACCGTGCGTGCCGATAAACCCAGTAAATTGCGTATCCACACGTTTAGGGATCAGGCTCGAATTGCCGTCATGCCCAGTCAAGCCGGCATAGTGTTCGGAACTGATGTCAGTCATGAGTGTCTGGTTCCAGTTGCTAATATTCAAGGACCTTGCGCGCTACTTACCATCAGGTGGGCGCTAGGTCACACGTCGTCTAAGTATTAAAAAAAAACAATTTGGACTATTTGTGTATTACTTGTGTTGTGTACAATGATTTAAAAAAAAAAGTGGTTCCGATCCTTTTATTGATAAGACTAATATCATTTTTCCTAATTACTGTGCAATTAAGTTATTTGGAAAGTAACAAATGTAGTTTTCGTATTAATTAAGTCATTTAGAACTAGTGTTGTCATAATGAAATTTTGAACATTTTGCATACCTAAAATATATATAAAAAAGGGATTTTTCTACTTAATCTTATTAGAATAATATATCTAAAAATCCATATACGGGGTGACTTTGTATGTTCCTACTTAAGACTAATAATAATAAATTCTTTATTGTACAGAACCAAAAATAGTGTGGGTACAAAGGCGAGCTTAATGCTATAAATGCATTTTCTACCAACTAACCTTTGTGAATGGTTAGCCAGTACAAGCGAGTGCAGAAATACTATTGATCAACAATAATGAAATATAAATACAGACTAATTAAATATACATATCCTACATATTAAATAAATATATACATAAATAATAAATACATATCTAAGTACATAGTAGAAAGTTATGGTAAGTTATTCTGTTTATGGTGTAAAAAATTGTATAACTTGTCTTTCAATATTTTGAGAGATGGAGCATGTCTGATTACCAAAGGTAGTCTGTTCCACTGGCGAGCTGCAGATACCTCAATATATTATTAAAGAATATATTATTCTTTTGATGAAGTGCCAAAAATTTCGGCTTCTCAATACAAATTGTCTATTTTAGAATTAACATAACAAAATTGTCACTTCCGACATATTGTTGTTTGTTTCTATCAATAGAATCACGCTGTATAACTGTGAATACAATTTAGCCCAAATTCCTATACAAGATGAATGATATAATTTATTCAATTAATAAAAGAGATTGCCCAAAACCAGGCCCCAACTTTTTTGCAGCGTGCCTCGACTAAATACAATTCAATAAACATAACAATTAATTATGTTTTTCTTTTAAATTTAATTACAACATCTCTTTTATTCCAGCATTAAAATATAATTTAATTAAATAGTCAATTTTGTTAAAATTTATGTATGAAATAGTTACAAAGCACTATTTATACGATTAGGTTCTTTATTATGACCAGGTACTTTATTATAGATAAAACACTGGATTTCAAATCGGGATCGAAACTATGTAATTATTAACGTAAAAAAAGTTTTTGTCAATTGTCGTGATGTGAAATAAATAAAATTATTTACAGATTATGAAAACATAATATATTAACTTAGATAAAAAAGAAATCATTATGGCATGAGAACATTTTATTTTTCTCCATTTCTCTAAGAAAAATGGGCATTCTCATTTAATGGATTTTTACTTGAAGATTAAAGAACTAAAATAACTGAATATATAAGATATGTATCTACAATTCGTTGAAGAATGCTGGCCTGTCTGCTAATTAAATTAAAACCCTAGGCAAGAGCTTTCGGAGCAAAGTCGTGCGATCTCCATCGCTCTTAACACTTTCAAATACTCCTTTGTAATTTAATCACTTACAGATCGGCACGAGTTATGAGCGGTGGATGTAGCAAACGTTAAGATAACATATTATATAGGTTTATTTATTACAAATAAAAAATAAAATGATAATAGTTTATGTACTAGTATTTAGTTTATTATATATATATATTTGTATGTGTGTATATATGTATATGTAGTTGTATGTATGTGGCTTGTTATTAAATAATACTTCAGATATTTATATTTAATATTTCAGCACCTACTTTCCAGTAAATTTTTTAAAGTGGTCCCAATGGTTGCCTATGATGAAATGTCTTGCGGCATTAAAGCCCGCCTTTGTCTTTGTGCAATAAAGTATTAAATAAATAAACTAAAACAAAAACCTACTTATAAAACCTAATTTAAATATAAATCGTGTCCGCGCGGCATGGTAACAAGAACGCTGGCCTGTCACTATGCTGATTCTCTGAGCGAAGAAAGAACCAGCCCCTTGTCACCAGAGCAGACAATTAGACGGGGTAAATATTTTTTTAAAATGTTTTAGCGCTTGAACTCCACGGGCCTAAAGTCTACAGCAAACGGCACAACACGTAGGCTTTGATTATAGATACGTATTTGCGCCGCTTGCCAGACTCTGCGCTTTCGGCTGCGACTCCCGCTTTTAGCGCTGTTCCCCTAAAGTGTGACTAAGCCAAAGTATCGACACAAACTGCCTCCGTGGTCTAGCGGTTAAGTCCGTGGATTTAGACTCGGAGGTATCGGGTTGGGACACAAAAATATTTATTAATGTAAATAAATACATTTAATTAATATTTGTGATATTTCTCGAGTTTGGTGCGCTGAAGACATCGACGAGCTTGCCACTTGTCATGATTGGCCTATAGTAAAGTTGGCTAAATGTGAATCCGCTTATTTATAAGCGTGGTTTCTGACTTTAGTGATACTTTTTTTACATTTATTTTTCAAGTCTATTGAAATTTAATGAATTAATTTAATTATGACTATGTTAGTAATGTTTACGGATATTTTAGAGTTATATTCTATGCCTATAGGCCAGACATCTTAGTGTTTTGTCGGAACTTGAAAAAAGTTATCCTTATTGAACTTACCGTTCCGTGGGAATCAAATATTCCAAAAGACCACAACATGAAGTCGAATAAATATTATGATCTCACAGAAGAAATGATCAGGAACGGGTTCAAGACTCAGCTTTACGCAGTGGAAGTTGGTGCAAGAGGAGTTCCAGCAAAATCTTTGCATCACTTACTGAAAGAATTGGGCCTAAGCAGGTCTGCCGTCAATACATTTATGGAACCAGCTTCCAAGACGGCATTAACGGAATCATACAGTATTTGATTGGGTAGGGAGAGAAGTAGAATGGTGGATGGTGAGCGTATTATCGCGCAATAAAAAAAAGGAGGCCTCTTTTTCTTAAACCAGCCTATTGTCGGTCGCAAGCCCGAGACACCATTCTTCTCATCTCCTATCCACACACGATGGACCCGGCACCCGCACGGTGAATCCATGGAATGCTTAGAAATTTGTCTCCTCTTCTATTACGCAACAAGACGCTCACGATCCACTATTCTGCATCTCTTCGTACCAAACCAAATATTGTATGTTTCTATTATTGTATTTCTGGAAGCTCGTTCGATAATCATGGACAGCAGACCTTACACATTAGCCCCATCTCACATCCAGGCAACCTCGTCTATCGCGGGAAGTGCGGCGGTTTCTGCTGAGAACCTCAAGCTGCGCAAATACTTTTTGCGTGTGATTTCTGACCACCCCGAAAGGGAAACGGTCATGATGATAATTTACTTTTTTTATTATTTAATTCTGTAAACTATTTACAGTTTACAGACAGGCACCGTCTTTAAATATATTCAAAAAACTTCTCTCTTCTTCCTTAAAAAGCAAAACGAATCCTCATCACCTGACATATTATTAGTACATATATATATATATATATATATATTTTTATTTATCTTAATTATGTATTATTATTTTTCTGTTAGGTATTATAGTATTATAAATGTATATATTGTATTTATTTACATATTTTAATTCTGGTTTTTAATATATTATTTCCATTTTCACACTCTGCACCCATAATATTAATTTCTTACTCTCCCAAAGGTTAGCTGGTAGAGAATACCTTCATGGTATTATGCTCGCCTATGTACAACACTTTATATTGTATATTTTGTGTGCAATAAAGAATTTTATTATTATTCTTATTAAAAAATCTCAGACTCTGCACCCATAATATAAATCTATCACTCTCCAAAGGTTAGCTGAAAGGGAATACCTGCATGGTATTATGCTCTACTATGTACATCATTTTATTTTGTATATTTTGTGTGCAATAAAGAATTATTATTATTATTACTGTTTCTTCGATTAAGTTTATAAATATGATTTTTTATAAATCGTGCCTGTTTATAAAATGAATATTACCTGCCTAATGAAGAAAAAAACATTTTTGCGAGTAAATGTTTTTAACGTAAATCTCGTACTTTATTAGTTTATCTTCTCACCTGTCTTCCAAACACGCGTTCTTGAAGCTTTTCTACCAAACGTTATTTCATAATAAAGACTTGTACACACCATATGCGTTTTTTTTAAGGTTGTAATTTATTTATTTTTATTTATTCAGAAAACATACAGATCTTAAAACATAATTACAACAATTCTAAAAGTAACACAATCCAGCAAAGTTTCCACTTAAATATTAAACATAAATAATTTGCAAAAAATAATTATAATAGGGATAAGCTTAAAAACAATACTTACCTATATAACAAATACAACTAAATAATATACATATATATGTAGTAAAATAATGGAAAATAAAAAAAAATAATTAAAATTAGTAATCAAAAAATACATAAATAAAAAGTTCTACAAGCATTCCAATTATGATTCATTTAGATAATTTAATATTAATTTCTTTTTTTAACCTAGCAACACTAACACTAAACAAATCAATATCAACGATTTTTTTATTGTAGTTTAGGCATGATCTTAGCACAAAGGAGTTTTTTTTAGTTTTTTTTTTCATTCATTACAGCCCCTAGAACAGCCCCTAGGGTCCTAGACCTTCACTGTTGGAGATGGGCCTTCCAGAACATATATCTGGAGAATTTGGCCTACACTCGCCACGCTGGCCAGACGTCTTGGCGAGGATATGATGTCAATTTTTAATGACAATTTATTAACGATTCCACAAGTTGGTATTAGTGGAACCGGGACCGATGGCTTAACGTGCTCTCTGAGGCAAATGTACGTAAGAAAAGTGTATTTCTCATTAGTACATGCCGGGGGGGTTTGAACCGACCTTTGTAGGATTTAAGGAACGCGATCTTCCATCCGAGCCACCACCGCGCCAAGTATTTAGTTCCAGCATATCTGATAGCAAATAACAGTTTGGATCTATTTCTTTAACTACTACAATTCAATCAATGAATTAAACTCTAATGTCCAGATTATTAGTCATGGCTTAGCACTGGCCCAAGTCGTGCTCACGAAACTAATATACTCAACCCAGATATAATTGCGCACTATTCGAGTAATAGACAGATTTCGACCCTTTGCTAAGTCAAGCAAGTGCTCGCCTGAGAATTATATGCGTTCCAGACACTTCGTGGAGTCTATGGTCATATTTCTTATTTATTCTTAATGTACTGTAATTAGACGTTATATTATTATTATTGAGCATTATAAGTTGACACGGCCTTTATACAGCCAAAAATAAATTTAAATTTCTTATAATTATACATTATATTATAATTATTTAGATTATAAGTTCACACGGCTATAATGCCTCGAATTTAGGTCAAGCTACAGTACTTGTTTATGGCAGCATTGTCACTTACTTATTTCGGTCCATTCATAATTTAATTTAATCTTTTAATTTGTTATTTGTTGCTTGTAATGTCTTTTTTTTTAACTTTAATAATATTGTAAAAAAATTGTAAAAATTGACAATATAAGGCCTTTATACAGCCAAAAATAAATTTAAATTTATTATAAGTATATGTGTGTTTATATAAGAATTACTTACTTTTATGGTATTTATTGGAAAAAAAAAATCTTAATATCATTTCACTATCCTCGATCTAATGAAGAAATTTCATTTGTCTCAACGGTCAGAGAATGCCTTACGGCATTATGTTCGCCGATTGTAAATTATAATAAAGTTATTAAATAAAATAAATAGAAGATACATGGCAGAGGAGGAGACGGCCGCGGATGTCCTCATGGAATGCTGCTGTGTGGCTGTGCTTAGTCTATTCCTCCAGACTGCGGTAACTCTTCCAGCGGTCTGTAGGAACGTGACGGGTCTCCGAATTCGATAGGTCTGATGACAGAGTAAAGGTCACGCACAAAGGTCTCATGGAGACTAAGTGCGGAAAAGCAACGGTCATCACAATCACATGTATGTAGTATTATTGTTAGTAAATACTAATTATAGAAGTATCTTGATGTCTAATATTCTAAATTAGTTTTGATTGCACCTGTCTACCGCCTTCGTGGTCTAGTGGTAACAACATTGCCGTGAACTCGGGAGGTCGTGGGTTCGATTCCCACCGAGGGCAAGTTGTACATTGTATAATCTGTCTCGGTCTGGGTGTTTATATGTATAATATGTATTTATTTACAAAAAAAAAGTATAATATGTAGTTTATCAACCATCTAGTTTCCGTAACACAAGCCTCGTAGCTTACCACGGAAACTAGATGGCGCTGTGTGACCTGTCTGGAAATATTTATTTATTTATTATCTTGTCGCAAATACTTTAGTTGTTTCAAATGTTTGATCAGTTTAGAATGTCTAGCGGCATTTCGTCCGCTTTGGTACTTTGTGCAATAAAGTTCATAATAAATAAAATAAACGACTGTAATATGTCCCTATAACTATACCGGCTCGATATGTACGCATTCGGTGTGCCCTGTGTAATTGAATGAATGATGTTTGACATGTCGTTGTATAACATGTTTTTACAACGTGAGCACTTGAATTGTGTAAGTACTGTAGTTAATAGATAAGATTAGGACCTGAATTATCTACATATGTTTTAAAATAACACCCTTTACCACTTTAAATATACTAATACTAGCCGTTTTACCCGGCTTTGTCCGTGTAAACGGCGACATTAATTTAATTTGCATGGTGTAAAGGTAAAAAATAATCATTATGAAATGCTGAAGGCAACTAACGTATTTAATATGATAAGGATTAATACTGTAATTGTATAAATAGCTTTCCAATTACCGCTTTATAATTGTCCATTATTAAAAGTATTAAAATGGATATAGTATGTTATTCTTAAGAGATAGACATATGTCATTGCGTACTTTTCCTCTCCTTTCTATATGGTATCCTTAATAACCCGAATACACCCCTTTACCTGCGTGATCGTTTTCAATTCCTTCGTGACTCCCATACTCGTTATCTTCGTTCTTCGCAAAACAATCAACTTTCAATTCCTCTTCACTCTACAGATATTCGGATTCTCTCACAGTTTCCGCAGCTCGCCAATGGAACAGACTGCCATTGTTTATCAGACAGGCACCTACTTTAAACATATTTAATAATCGTCTATCTTCTTACTTTCTTAAAAAGCAAAATGATATTTAATTTATTCACATGACATGGATTATTATTATTATTAGTGTATGTATTTATATTTAGATTATTATTTATGTAAATATTTATGTATGTTTATAAATGTATATTTAATGTATGCAACTGGCATGTTAATTTATTTATTTTCATTTTAATATGACATACTCGTATGATATACCCAGTGAAAGGTATTTTATATTAAAGGTATATTATATTTAAATTTAGTTTAATATTTATTCTCTCCTCCTAACTCTGCACCCCACAATTTCTTATGTCGTTCTCCCAAAGGTTAGCTGTTAGAGAATACCTACAAGGTATTAAGTTCGCCTATGTACTTCATTTTATTTTGTATATTTTAATGTGCAATAAATAATTTTATTATTATTATTATTACTTTTCTGTAGATCTATATACTCGTAAGATATATAATTCCACGATACATTATTTTGTCATATCTCGAAGAGTTTTCGTTGAAAGCTCCCAGACAGCTAATTTTTTTCCGACACCTCCAACAAATATCGTTAATGTATAGAAAAACTTAACAAATAATATACTAAAACGTTTCTCGAGAATCCCTCTATCCATTGGTGAAAGCAGCATAAAAATCGGTGCAGTAGTTTTTGAACTTATAGCGAACAGAATTATTGTTTTAAAATATGTAGTGAAGTGATTATAAAAGTGAGAGAAGCTTTGTCTCTATGTACGAGTATGTTTGGCTTGCCTTCAATCCTATATTATATTTTTCATTATTTTGATGAAATTTGGCATAATTATACCTTGGAGCACTGAGAGGGTTATGGGCTATACACCGTATATACGTGTATCATCTGACTACGACCTTACAGCCATATTACTGTCTGTATATTTTGATTATAATAATAATAATAAAATTCTTTATTGCACACAAAATATAATATATAAAAACTTGTACACAGGCGAGCATAATACCATGAAGGTATTCTCTACCAGCTAACCTTTGACCGCCTCCGTGGTCTAGTGGTAACAAACGTTGCCGTGAACTTGGGAGGTCGTGGGTTCGATTCCCACCGGGGGCAAGTTGTACATTGTATAATTTGTCTCAGTCTGGGTGTTTATATGTATAATATGTATATATTAACAAAAAAAAACGTATAATATGTAGTTTATCAACCATCTAGTTTCCGTAACACAAGCCTCGTAGCTTACCACGGAAATTAGATGGCGCTGTGTGACCTGTCTGGAAATATTTATTTAAAATTTATTTATTTAACCTTTGGGAGAGTCACAGAAGAATTTTTATTTAAAAACTTTATTGCACTATGTACAAGAGGCGGGCTTAAAATATATAAATAAAATATAAAAATAATAAAAGAGTAAAAAAATATAAAACAAAAAGTTTAGGTGACTTTTAATGTATATTTATTGTATATGAATGAATGAATGAACCTATAGTCCTCTGATCCTATTCATAATTAAATTCGAATACTATTAACCCTTCTCTCTCAAACTTTGACTTTGGCAAATTGTTACTAATGCAATACACAAAATTTAAAAACAAAATCATTTTATAAAATATGCATTTTGTTTTTTTAAGAATGATATTTGGCAGTGAAGTCTGCGTGCCTGTGCTGCCGTGTATGTAGGAGCCATAAATTTAATAATAAAAAAAAAAACAAGAAAGGTTTTTTGCGCCATTTTGCGTGGACATGTCAAGTGCAAGTTTTTGTTTTGTAAATTAATTTCCTGTGGATATTATTGGTCAAAAGTGGTGTTGTTGTGTTTAATAATGTGCTACAATGTGAATAATTATGGAAAACGATAAATTGGACTTTAAATATGGGGCACAAGTCACAGTTAATTTTATGCGGTTTCCCGCGCTGTGAACTCCCATATTTTACCCTACATGTTTGGGCTATAATGCCGCGAGTGACTCCAGGAAAAGCATCAAATTCTGCAGCATCTGAAATTTGATGATGACGTCATTAACTCATAGAAAAGAAAGATATATTACGTCAGACTTGGCTGTATGGGCTAGACCCTTTGCCTTCCCTATCATCTCATTCATCATCCATCGGGAGAAGAAAACCAAACAAAAAAAAAACAAATTGTTTTGGCAAACATTCACGAAGTTTTCTAGTCTAAACTATTTAATTTAACATGCTAGGCAAAGGTCCAGCATGCACCATAGATCAATAATTAGTTTTCTGTAGTAGGTAGCTATAGTACGTTTGGGTATAAATTTCTTTCAATATTTTCGACTGCTGATTTATTTATTGTAGTTGAGTTTGACATGTTCAATTAAATTGAAGTGGCTGAGAGAACTCTGCCAAACTATTAATTGGTGTACATTGTTATCGCGGACAGTGTTTACGTTTGTTTATTGAATAGGGGAGAGAGGGGTAACTTGGACCTTCTTTAGTTTTATTTTTAACAGACTTCTCGACCTCAGACGTAAGTCATTATATATTATAGCAAAAAAGTAGTAAAGTATCATCACGACGGTTTCCCTTTCGGGGTGGTCAGAAACCACGCTTATAAATAAGCGGATTCACATTTAGCTAACTTTACTATAGGCCAATCTTGACAAGTGGCAAGCTCGTCGATGTCTTCAGCGTATCAAACTCAAGAAGTCTCACAAATAAATTAAATATTAATTAAATGCATTAATAAATATTTTTGTGTCCCGACTAGGAATCGAACCCGGTACCTCCGAGTCTAAATCCACGGACTTAACCGCTAGACCACGGAGGCAGTTGTTAAAAATAAAATTTATTAAAAAAGGTATTTATTTTTTTCCACGAAGCTTAAAATTAGTAACAATATTTTAGTAAAGAATTATGTAGGCGACTGGAGGCAAAACTAAACTATGCGAAAGCTTAGTCTGTGTTAAAGCAGTCCAGCAGCCCTATTCTGTTACTTAAGCGCAAACGTTATATAATGAAAACCGTTAACTATATAATATATTTACCACGCTATTAAAGTTGATATTTGCACGGCCGCTGTCAAGTTCGAGCGCTTATAGAGTTGAGAATTGAATAATATTTTGGAATTATGACGCAAGCTCTAGTACTATTAACACAATTGGGCTGCAGGTTCCTCTGAATCAAACCTAATATTAATGAAGACTTGTATAGTGTAATGTAGTGTGTTGTGTAGTGTATTGTATAATTAAATGAGATATATTATTTAAGTTATTATAAAAAATAATTTATTTAAATATTTATATTTTGTATATTTTTTATAAACATAATGGTACAGGAAAACAGACATTTTGAATTAGCTTATAATAATAAAACCGTTTATTGTAACAAATAAATAGATGTATAATTGAACCCTAATCTCGGCGGTAGTGTCTGTATTGCCAGGATCAGTCTCTTTGTACAAGACAAATGAAACATTTATGCAAATATGAGACAAAGGGTGAAGTTATACATATTTAAAAGTTAAACAAAACAATAATAGTAAAAATAAACGTTGGTAAAAGTCTTGGAAAATGCGCCTATAATTCTGACAACCTATACTACCACAAATCATAACATTAAACTATAGAATCAACGTAAATACACTCGTAAGTTATGGATGGATGTAAGTAATACGAGTATATGTGTACACAAAAAAGAAGCGACATGATACCTAATACGACACGTTTTGTACAAAAGTTCAAAGCTGCCCCCTTTCCCCTATCTTGTACCTATTGGAACTGCCGATAACTCTTGTTTGACTTCCTATAGATATAGGCATAATCTGAAAATGATTCTAACAGTAGCCCTAGCACGCACATACTCCGTTATCGAATCGAGAACATGACGTATAGTATTTTAGATAGCTGCATGAGGTGCGACGTAACGGAACTACAATGTGTAAAAGAGATTAGGCCTGCTAAAGCTAAAGAAAATAATAATAATGCATTGTTACCGGAAAACTAATAACGAAATAAATAAAACTTTAAATTTTTATTTTTTGTTTTTATACTAGCACGACATGTGACCTCGCGCCCACCTGATGTTCTGTGGCGCGCAAGATCCATGAATGTTAGCAACTGGAATCAGACACTCATGACTGACCTCAGTCTCTAACACTATGCCGGCAATCGAACCCGATTCCGAAACGTGTGGATACACTTTACTGGGTTTATCGGCATGCGGTAGGCGGCAAATTACCACCATCAGTCCGCCTACCACCTATTTGTTCTCGTTCAAAGTACGAGTATGTGCTATTTGCAATGATGTCAAAGTCTAATTTTTACATTCAAGGAGAACTAATACTGTAAGCTTGCCATGGTGACATTTATATATCCTATAAAGCCTTTATAAAAGTAACACCGCTTAAAAAGACCTACGGAAGTATTTTGTGTCAAAATTTATAGCTATATATGTATTATACATATAGCTTTTTTATACTGAGTATAAGAGATGCAAATTGCGTTCAGGTAAATTCATGTGCGCACCATTGTTATTGGGCCTGTGCGTGTAGAGCTCTGCACACACTCACCTTAGTATAGCTTACTTATAATACGCTCAGGGAGGCCACATCTTGGCGAATCCACTATCCGAATCGCCCGCCTCTGCAGAGAGCATCTGTAAGGTACTTGGCGGAACCAGAGGTGAAAACAGTAGAATGGCCATATTTGTGCTTTTTAAAGCATAAGTCTGAGTAAAGGTGGAAAAAATCATTTCAATTTTGGACATCATCTGACCCTGACATCTTTTACTCGGATATGTTTAATTCGTCTTTATGTCTATAGCACTAAACAGACTTTAATAAAGATTGGTAGAAATGTTCCTTGGAACCTAAAGACGGGACATAGCCTATATGGCCACGTGAAAATCAAAGGCGGACGAAACAGCTATTCAACAATATACAATGAACTGCATAAACAACGAGATTTAAGTTACTAAATGTCGACAAATTATTCCATTCAGCGTCAAACAGAAAGCTCTTCATTGATATAATCGCGACCACTTTGAAGATGTTAATGTTCTAACAATGTTTCTCAAACTTTAAGACCGTTTGATCTCCGCTTTATACTTTAGAAATATTCATTTAAATTTTAAATTAGCAAATATTTGATTGTGCAAAATTCGAAAAGTTACGTGTCCTTAGTTGTCTCATAAATTTCTAGCTTCTCTGTTTACCTTAAATCGTTTCAATATCTAATTTATTTTAAAATTTGGGTTGCTTTTAAACTCTGGCAACCTCGGATTTTGGAGCTTGAAACCCGGACATCTCAAGAGTGATATTTTAAAAAATAAAGCAGAAACTTCTTTAAGTTTTAAGAAACTTTAAGCAGTCTCACATTTAATTTAGTTTTAACAAAACAATAATTACTTAAGTATATAATTTAGGGCTTAAGAGCAGGTGTGGTTCGGTTTTTACCTTTCTTTTAATCCAAAAGGTCGCGGTTTGAAGCCTGGCTTATACCAATGAGAAATACAAATTTCTTACCTACATTTGTCGTAATTTATTTGTTAGAAACATGATAGGTACAGGGATGTAAATTGTTATTTTTTTAATATATTTTTTTATTCATTTTGGAAAACCAACAGTTGACAATATTATAATAAATATTATACAGTAAATTCACTAAGAACTATTAAAGGTTTACACATATAAATTTAAAGTTAAGTAATAAAGAGCAAGAGAAGAAAACGTTACTGCATTACCATTATTGTGAAAAAAGTATAGATAATATAAAGATAACAAGTGCTTACATTGATGACCCACAGATGAACAATGCCGCAATAAATATAATACAGGTTAGAAGTTGTAACAGTTGTCATCTGCAGGTCTTTTAGACATACATAAAATTATATGTAATTATATCACATGCTTTGCTATTTCTAGCATACAAATAATATGTATTGAGTTTAGTGTAGGTATCAATTTGACGAATAATTTATTTTTTAACCAGCTTTTGTTTTACTTTTAATTTGAACTTAGCTTTAATAGCAGCTCCCTTATAGTATACTGGAAGTTACTACAAGAAAAACGCGTTTTAAAATTGCAATTATCCCCAAAATTTTTATACAGTTTCGGGTGGCTTTTTACAAATAAACAGCATTCAAGTATGTAGATAAAAGGAACTGTCAGTCATAGTGTTACAAATAGAGTAAAAAAAGTATTTATTTATTTATTTATTTTATTTAAAATCTTTATTGTAATTTACAATCGGCGAACATAATGCCGTAAGGCATTCTCTGACCGTTGACTGTTGGGACAAATGAGATTTCTTTGTTAGTTCGAGGATAGTGAAAATTATATTTATAAATTATTTTTATTCCAATAAATATCATCACAACCGTTTCCTTTTCGGGGTGGTCAGAAACCACGCTTATAAATAAACGGATTCACAAATAGCCAACTTTAATATAAGCCAATCATGACAAGAGGCAAGCTAGTTGATGTATCCAGCTTACCAATTGCACGTATTTTTTTAAAATAGTTTTACAATGAGTTTTGTAATGGCTATTTTCCTATAGTTAATACCTATGTTATATCTACTTGACCTATTGTCCTAACTTATCCTTTCCTTTAATACTTTGATTGCCCCTAAAAATAAATAAAGAAAATTGAATGTACTTCCTTAGAAATGTAATAATATGTGCTTACTTTATTATTATTATTATTTATTAAAAACTTTATTGCACAAAGTACAAAGGCGGACTTAATGCCCGTAGACATTTTCTGACAGCCAAACCTTAGGGACAAATTAGAACATTTATAGGTGCAATGAAATAAATATTAATAGTAGGATAAATTCAATATAATTATATATACTTACATAATATACTTTAACATATACTGTAATATCAATATACTAAATACTAATACATACACAAAAATATACATAAATATACATATATACACTTATTAACATTGTTGGGAGCTATTTAGAAAGTGTAGATAGACGAGTTTTTTGAACGAAGATCTGGTAGACGCTTGCCTTATGGTTACAGGGAGATTGTTCCATAAATTTGTGGCAACAACTGTAAATGAATTTGAAACAAATCCAGAATGATGTAAGGGAACAGAAAGAAGTGAGTTGTGAGAAGAACGAAGGGATTTGTCGTGAAACGAAGAAAGATAGGCAAATTTATCCTTGAGGTATTTCGGTGTCGCAGGCTCGTTTAGAACAGAAAAAAGGAGACAGAGAACTGTTAGATTTCTGCGACAACGAATTGGCAGCCACTTCAACTTAGCACGATATTCAGAAATGTGATCGTATTTACGTAAACAGAAGATGAACCAGATACACGCGTTAAGTAACCGGTCCACTTTAATTATTAATTCTTAATTATGTTAATTTGCATGCTTAAATTCTATGTATACTTGTATTATTTGTTTAATAAATTTTGTTATATTGTACCTCTGGAAGACCCTGAATCCCGTAACGCAGGTGTTTTTTTATAAAACATCTAACTCGGGATTCAGAGCGCCATAAAATACATGTTATGTTCTTTTTTACTTCGAATAAATTAATTATTATTATTTAAAAAAAAAAAAGTCATTAGGTGATGTGATAAAATACTACAGTAGGTATGCTAGGTTTAGGAAGATATTTTGGAGGAATTGTATAAGTTAAGCCTCTTAAGTAACGTGACCTTTATAGGAGTAATAAATTGAATTAGGGACGTCCACAATCTTGCTTTACCCATTTAATTATAGTCTCTACACGTGGCCTATAAAGTAAACTATCATCACGACCCTAATCCCTAGCGAGGTGGTCATGAACGACACTTTTTGACAAATGGCAAGCTCGTCGATATCTCTGCGCACCAGACTCAAAAAAAAAACACAAATTGCTTCTTAAAAAACTCTGTTCCTGACCACCCAAGCTTAACAAATTTAGAAACGTTACATTGTGTACATAATATTATTATAACAATAAAATTCACCTGCCTCCGTGCTCTAGTCCGTGGATTTAGACTCGGAGGTATCAGGTTCGATTCCTGGTCGGGACACAATAATATTTATTAATTTAAATAATTTTAATTAATATTTAATTTATTTGTGATATTTCAAGAGTTTGGTACGCTGGAGACATCGACGAGCTTGCCACTTGTCGTGATTGGCCTATAGTAAAGTTGGCTAAATGTGAATCCGTTTATTTATAAGCGTGGTTTCTGACCACTCCGAAAAGGAAACGGTTGTGATGATATGTAGGTACTGTAACGGGTACATGTAGGTTACAGAGTTTTATTTGCATTTTAAGAAAGAATAGTATTGTCAATATACAACAATGACAGTGTTGATGGGTTTTTGTTTTAAAGAAGAAAAAAAAAGAAGATCGGGAGCTCAGACTGAGAGGTCGACAGAGCGAGTATTTTTATAAAGATTAGGATTAAAATAATAATTATTTATTTATTTATTTATTTATTTAAAACTTTATTGCACGTTATACAAGGGGCGGACTTAATGCCGCTAGACATTATCTGACAGCCAACCTTAGGGACAATGGGGACCATTTCAAATGTAAGGTAGGTGCAAATATTTATAATAATAATAAATAAATCTATATATATGGAAATACAATGATACTACTAAATACATACTAATAACTATGATATATTAAATACTAATAATACATATACTACATATGATACCATTAAATAACTTATGAACCATTTAAATAATACGATGACACCATTTTTTTAAACATTTTTCGGTTGGATGCTTGTCGGATTTCTACCGGTAGTTCATTCCACAGATTTGCGGCGACAACAGCAAATGAGTTGGCCATAAATCCAGTATGGTGAGAGGGAATGGAGAGAATAGAGTTATGAGAAGAGCGAAGAGACTTATCATGGAATGAAGAGAGATAGGCAAATTTACTCTTGAGGTATTTCGGTGTCACAGGCTCGTTAAGTATAGAAAATAGTAAACCGAGAATTCGAAGATTCCTGCGACAGCGAATTGGTAGCCACTTTAATTTTGTTCGATACTCAGAGATGTGGTCATATTTGCGAAGGCCGAAGATAAACCTGATACAGGAGTTGAGTAACCTGTCCATCTTATTGAGCAACACCTCTGATATATCGACACTACACACGTCACCATAGTCGAGAAGGGGAAGGAGAAGGCTTTGCGCTAGGGTAATTTTAGCTTTTAACGGCAGAAAATGTTTGAATTTATTGAGAGAGTGCAGTGAAGCAAATAATTTACGACTCGTGTTGGAGACTTGAGTTGTCCAGCTAAGATTAGAATCTAGGTGTACACCCAGATTCTTTACATCGCGACTAAATGGAATTGGGATGTTGTCAAATCGAACAGGGTCAATATTTATTAAGTCAACCTTTCTTAGAGCTAATTACAGTTAAAGTCTACTGCGTAATAGTGTCCCTCGTAGAAAAGTGTTTAGTTTTTCTACATTTGTATTCGTAAAATCGAAAATATAAAGTATAAAAAAGTTTTATGCATTTTTAATAGAAAAAAAGAGTTCCGTAGAATCCTCTCCGTAACAATTAAAAACAACTACATCCAATCGCAGGCGTTGGATAATCTTGTGACTGCAAAGGCAGGTTACAGTACCTACAGCACGTTAAACACAGAATGAATATAAAAATAATAAGTACGATGAAATGTAATGTGTGTACAGCAGTTTTAGCTAACGATTTTGGTACTAATTACAGTGGTCATAATTTATTTAACACTTAATTGAACAAAGGCAGGCTTCACCACAAAACATTCTACCATAGCTAATGTTGCCCAAGACCAAGGACAAGACCATTGATATGATTGCAAGACCAATACCAAGAGTTACCCTAGTCTTGGTATTGCGCAAGAGTCTCGCAAGACTCTTGCTCAGGTATTTTTTTCCTAATTTTGCTAAGAAATATTTTGTTTCTTTGGGATTAAGGTTTTCGTTTTCAATAAATTATGATTGCGTCGTGTTTATCATTTTTAATATTTTTTTATTCTGAAAGAAAATAATAACGCTTAGGTATTTGCAACGTGAAGAGCTTGTTTGAAAATATTTTCATTTTAGTATACCTAAATCCTACCTATACCTAATACCTCCGTGGTCTAGCGGTTAAGTCCGTGGATTTAGACTCGGAGGTACCGGTTTCGATAGCTCGTCGGGTCACAATAATATTTATTAATTTAAATTATTAAATTTAATTAATATTTAGTTTATTTGTGATATTCTCGAGTTTGGTACGCTGGAGACACCGACGAGCTTGCCACTTGTCGTGATTGGCCTATATATAGTAAAGCTGGCTAAATGTGAATCTGCTTTTTTATAGTCGGGGTTACTGACCACCCCGAAAGGGAAACGGTCGTGATGATACTTTTATTTGTAATAGTTTTTATTAATACATAATTAATAAGTAATATTCTATACATCTAAAATATTTATTAAAAGCACAAAACTTTTTTATATTTTTTTATTTAAAAAAAAAAACCTAAAATTAGTGTACATAGGCGAGTTTATTGCCAGTTAGGAATTTTTCTTTTATTTATTTTTAATTGATATTTTGCGCTTACCTCATATAAGTGTTCTCGTTGTCCAGAAGGTCTAACAGTCAGAGAATGTATCCATGTATAATCCGATATTATATAGCGCAATTTGTATATTTTACCTTAATTTTTTACATTAAATAAATAAATTAATTAATGTCTTTAACAAGAATATTTTTTTTATAATAGACCCATGATAGTATCTGTACTATGTCTATGCAAACTGATCAATAAACAATTTTACGTGCCATAAAATGACGCGACTCGATCATATTCGTATAACCTAATTATTTACAAATTCTCTCATCCTGCTGTCATAGTCCAACATGTTTTTATTTAAATATTTTTTATTTACTAAACACGACATGTGACATCGCGACCACCTGATCCGAAAGCGGAAAAGTTGGCTAAATGTGAATCCGCTCCTTTATAAGTGTGGTTTCTGACCACCCCGAAATGGAAACGGTTGTGATGATACTTTACTATGTTTTAAATTTATTTATTTATTTTTAATTTAATTTATTTCTTTTAATATGGCTCTTCCATAATTATATTAATAATTTAGGCTGTTTCAGGTTTTTGTTGTGTTGTTTGGTATTGGTGATATAGTGCTGTTTGTTGTAGAAACTCTGGGCCCATGGAGTCCAAGCGCAAAAAAGTTTTTAAAAGATATAACACCGCGTCTTGTCGTCTCCTCCGGTGACAAGAAGGCTGACTCTTTCTTCGTCCAAAAATACTGAATTGTAAATATGTGTTTCGAATAAATAATTTTCTTTAATTATGTAAATTGACTTAACCAAGTGTTCCAAAAGGTCCCTACGGTAATAATGAAATGAATGAGCCATCACACGAAGTACCAAACGCAGTAAAAGAAGCTTTGAGATTTTCAGCTGTCGTATTTACCTAATTAATAAGTAGGTACCTAGTACCTTAGTAGGTACTGTGTGTATTATACAGTCAACAACGTAAACATAAAACGCTTGATTGGTTATTCTGTATTTTTATCGCATAAAACACTTCAAACAAACAAAATTGGATTCTGCAATGCTCGGCTTTACGAGGCGCATGTTATGATCAAGTGGAAATTATTAAAATCTCTATTTTCTCATAGAAAACATAGACATACATCTAAAATCAACAGTCAGATTGCAGAATGCATACTGGGAAATAGGATATTTTGCGTAATAGAAAAACGTCGGCGGTACAAAAAAAATTAAAAAAGGGTTTACATGTTTCCGTCTCGCTCGCACAATATATATATTTTCAAAGATTTTTCAAGTGTTGAGTGTACTTTTGACAAATGTAGTCTATCAACTTTCTAGGAAATAAAATTACGGACTTTTTGGACAAATATTTCACCTAATTTTAGACAGTAATTTTAGACAATAATAGCAAAAATATTTATAACGAATCTTCTATATATGCATGTAATTTTATTACCTAGAAAGTGGTAGTGGCTAGGTTGTAACAACGCTTTTCTTAAAATCCTACAAAGGTCGGTTCAACCCCCCCAGCATATACTTTTCTTACGTACATTTGTCATAGCTTTGTCGGTCCCGGTTCCTCTAATACCAGCTTGTGGAATCGTTAATAAATTGTCATAAAAAATTGCTATTAGATCCTCGCCAACCCGTCTGGCCATCGTGGCGTGAGAATTCGGCTTGCACTCAATACATATATATATATATATATATATAGAGGGATGTAAAAGCGTTAAACCCAAAGTCAAAAGTCAAACCGACATGCTTCACATTTATTATATTAGTAACCGTATATTATTTACCCATGACTTGATGATTTGACAGTGAGAATAACATTAATTGCGGCATTCTTTGAAAAAAAAGTACCTAGTTATGTATTTTTATATAATTTTTAAATATTATTTTCACTTTTTGAATTTGCTATTTAATTACATTTTTTATTATTTAACTAAGTATTTTGTAATTTATTCCGTAGAATAAATCAAGAATTAATATTAATAATGAAATAACATTAAATACTTATATTTTTTAATTTTTATTAATTATTAATATTTTATTTATAAAATTAATAAATAATTACGAGAATATTCATTAGGAGTGCTGGCCGACAACGACATCATCCGAAAGGCTCATGTCACTGCTGGTGTACCCGCAATCTTAGAACTCTCGGGAATTGTGCGGAGCGATGGGAAGAGACCCGGCGGAATGACTGTTGGGCCGTGGAAACTTGGTAGGTCTCTGATGTGGGATGCGACGTGTGTAGATACATTAGCTCCATCTCATAGCGACCTCGACAGGAGCGGAATGTGCGGCGTCTTCTGCTGAGAACCTCAGGTTGCGCAAATACGCCAACCTTGGCATCGGTTACGAATTCGCGCCGTTTGGTGGTCGAGACGATAGGCTGGCCCATTAGCCAATTAGCAAGGTGCCTGGTCAAGGAGTTGTCAAAGCGGCTGAAGGAAAGGTCTGGAGACAGGAAGGCTGGCAATTATTTCGGCCAACGTATTAGCTTCGCTATATAGAGGCGAAATGTTGCCAGTCTCCTTGGGACTACCTCGGATGGACGTCCCAAGATCTTCTAGAAATTTTTAAAATGTATAGTTTAGTTTATTTTTATTATTTCATCATCATTTCATTACAGCCCCTAGAACACAGCGTCCTAGACCTCCACTACTGGAGATGGGCCTTCCAGAACATATATCTGGAGAATTTGGCCTACACTCGCCACGCTGGCCAGACGGCTTGGCGAGGATAATATGTCAATTTTTTTATGACAATTTATTAACGATTCCACAAGTTGGTTTTAGTGAAATCGGGGCCGACGGCTTAACGTGCTCTCCGTAAGTTGTAAATCTATGACAAATGTACGTAAGAAAAGTGTATTTCTCATTGGTACATGCCGGGTGGGTTCAAAACGACCTTTGTAGGATTTAAGGAAATTTCTTACAACCGAGCCACCACTGCACAATTTTATTGTTTATTAATTTATATTTAATGTATATAAAAACCATTTTTGTAATTATATTTGTTAATTAAGTTTTTGTAGCAAGCGACATTGTTATAATCCCTACTTAAATATTAACCAAATTTTCCTTTAATATAATCTTTTACCTACCTCGCAATTAAAAGTACAAATATTCCTAAGTGGTTTTTTTTTGTGTGGAAAAAAATGAGTTTATTTATATCTCGAAAAAGAATAGTAGATTCTTCGAAATTTTGTAGCAGTGTACTTACTGTTCAGTAAAATATATGATTGGATTAAGGATCAATTATCTGATTCGTAGGACGCTTGCAGTAGTCTCGATCCCATCTATTTTAGAACCAACCGCTTTGAGTCGAGACGATGACAAGCGTCCAGACAGAATGACATTAGTACTTCGGGCCATATCCTGGTGGAGGATTTTACCTGCGTGGATACTCTAGCCCCTTCCCACCTTCGAGGCACTGTTAGAGCTGGTGCTGCAGCGGAACAAGCAAGCGTCGAAGATGCCCGTGGGGATACGCTTTCAGTTATGAAAGTGTTCTATAAAGATATTGTTCCAAGGCTCATTGACGTCTCTGGTGACAATAGAGCTGGCATTTTTTTTCAAAATTTAGTATCTTATTTCTTAATGCTGCCAGTGTACTGAGAATCATGCCACAGGACAGCGATTTGAAGTATGTAGATTTAGTAAGATTTCTTTTGTATTATTTTTAGTTTAGTTTTTTTATATGTTTAGTGTAGATTGTTTTTTGTAGGTATATTGGTAAATAAACATATTATTATATATATATATTAAGTTTTTTTCCTAAAAATCTACCTTATAAATTACACATTTAGTTAAAAATAAACTTTTAACACAAAAGTAGAGCTTTTCGGATTACCTTTTATGATAAACATATGTATTTATCTCCGGCTGAGAACAATTAATTAGTCAGCAGTAATGTTTATGTTATGCTATAATTCAAACAGTAAAAAACTAGTAAAACAAGAATAAAACTTACCTTTCAGCGAAAGACGAACTCACGCACTGTCGAAAAGTTCTACAAAGTTCGTAAATTCGCCCGATATTAAAACACTGAAAAACTACACAGATAACCGCGGTTAATTCAAAAGTTGGAAACAACTTTTTTTTTAGAGTCCTTGGGATTTTCCGCTGCCAAGTTTGAACGTTAAGGCGCGCCAAAGTTGTGGGCTCCGTGGTTCGTGGATCGCGCTTATATCCCGCCGTAATACCTGCGCGCATGCGTTCCCGTCATTCACAAGCCGCCTCAATGACCGCCCCCTTGCATTAAATCATCTCATCGTCATCATTTTTTAGGCCTATTTGCACCAAAATAAAACCTCTGTCAGTGTGGCACTTTTATTTTGAAGGTATCGACGCCATTTTAACTTTAATCGTTACAATTACAGAAACTTCGTTTTGGTACAACCCAGCCTGATACATACATATCTTCACGCCAGTTTCAGCAGTGGGCAGAGTAACGGTCACATAATACCTCTTCGCTTAGTCGACATTCATCAAACTCTTCATACATGCCCTTTTGTTTCGAAGGCACTTTAAGCTATCATAATCAGCCTCCGACTCTCCACTGCTCGATAGGCCTCGCCAATGCCCGCGGTCGTTTTTCAACCCTCATCCATTCCCCACCAGCGAACTTCTTTAAGTTATCCGTCCATCTGGCAGAGGCTCGTCCCACTCTGCTTGCTCCCATACGTTGTATCCATTTTTGTGCAATGAAGTATTTAAATAAATAAATATTCTTAGACTTGAGGAAACTGAATGGCTTCTCCGCTCAATTATTCCTGCCAGCAGCCAGCCAGCAGACTACGTTAGATTGTCAAAATACTGAATTCTGTTATTTACCTACACTTATAATATTTCCCTTGTATTACAACGAGGATATGCGGCGAGCGTTTTAGCGTACCCTCCCTGGTGGTAAGCCCTTAGTTTATTTTGTAGAATAGTTTTAATTTCATAGGTATTTTTAGTTTAGTTTTATTAAAATTAGTTTTATCTACTTCGAATTTTAATATTTAGGTAGCTTTTAATTTATATTTAATGTAATGAAAATAAATTACACTATAGTTAAAATATATATATATATATATATTTGTTTTGGTAAAATAGGGGAAAGTTAATTTTATAAATGTTTATACTATTTTTCTCTATCTAAAATTTGGGTATATGAAGTGAGAGTATATCCAGGGTGGTTTTGTGGTTTGGTTTTGTCTTGTTTCCTGGAGGGTTGATGGACTGCATTTCTGGGGGTTGCACTCGGGCTTGAGGAATCTTTTGACGTGTTGGTGTTTGCGAGCGAGGGGGGAGGGCATGGACGTTAGGCCCTCTTAAATGTATATATTTTTTTGTAAATTAGGTTAGGACTAACATAGTTTTATTAGTTTGTTTGTTACTAACACAATGGATCTTGTTATTCAAAATAAATAATTATTATTAAACCCCTTTTTAGAGATAAACTGGGTTTAAATTGGTAATGACAAGTTATACTCGTAAATAGGTAACTAGATGTAGAATCTTTACTACATATTTATTGTGAGATGCTTTTTATTATTTAAGCCGTTTTAAGAGTTGTACCTAATAGCGTCCATAAACGGTAAAGTCCAGGGCATACCCCATTCGTTAATTAATCATTTTGGACACAAAAGTGTATTAGAACAGTCCATTAGCGATGTTAGCGTACATCGATGATTTCTACCCAGTATTGCGGAAACGAGACGCGTCGTTGATGCACAGAGTACGACGAACCAGCAACATCATCTTGAAGGCAGTTAGTGAGAAGCCTGATCATAGGGCACATAGGTTTACATCAGGCGTCTATTTAAACGCGACGATTATCGCAGGTTCGCGCGATTTTTGTTTACGCGAACAGTCAATTTATTTATTTATTTATTTAATTAGGATCACCAACAGAGTACACATTGAATCCAATTCTATCAATAGAAGAAAACAGTAATTTAAACGTAACAACGTGGAACGCGCTCTTACATCCAGTATGGCCCGGCCCTTAGACCTATATCTAAAGGAAATGTAAGGATTTGTTTCATTATCCGAGTTTATTTGCTCAGGAAATTGTACCTATACCTGCACTGTTTGCCGAGGACTCGGTCATATCCGCCCACGGAAATATATACAGATTTTAATAAATATGGGTAGCTACTATAGTATGGAGGCAAAAACTTACTGTCGCACCTAAAAATCCCCGTATTTTAAACTGTAGGGACAAGTATATATTGACGTCTAACATTTTCTATTACTTTTGATAGCACCTGCGTTATCTTGTCGTAACTGCTTTAGTTGTCCCAAACAACTTATATAGACAATTTAAAAGCGTTAATAGAAAAGATATGTACGGTAATAAACCTTATCATTTTTAGTTGACTTGAGCATTTTAGGAAAAATATTTTTCCTTTACACCATGCAAATTAATATAAAATAACACATTGTATAATAAATTGAACTAATTTGTGTAGCTAGTAATTCCCCGCGCGACCTGTACCTCCAACAGAATACACATGCACATCCGCGTATCGATTGACTAAAGTCGTGCTGTCAGTTGGCTTGGCAATGACCTGTCAAGGCCTGCCTTATCATAGACACCATCTGCACTTTACTATTCCACAGGTAGCACTGTTTAATGAAAACACTATAACATTGACTTAATGAGGCCAGCAGCCCTATTCCATCTATATTACTTAACTGAAAACGTTATATATATATATATATATACGGCGTGATTTTGTATGCTCTTACTTTAGACTAATATGTTTTTATATTAATAATAACAAAGAATCCATTTGTTGAAAATGGTTAATTCTAAAATCTGGTAATACTAACTAAGCTAATTAACTATTAACTAAAAAGTACTACTATTATTAACTAAAAAGCTAATTATGATGAAGAAAATAAAATCTTTATTAAATAATTTATTGCACTAAAAAGATCATGGGCGAGAGAGTTTTAGTTACAACCACTGTATACATTATGGATATATGTATTTTCGTCAACAAGATCTATAACCATTTCAAAATTCAAATAAACCATACCAGTAATTTTCTGGTTTGCGGACAGACACTAAATTCTCACAAGGTTTCCTTACTAAAATTCGAAATAAATATATATTCAGCCACACCAAGATTAGGAGTGCAAGAACAAGACCAAGACCGAGACCAGCTGTTCTCATTCAAGACTAAGACTTGCAATCTTGGTCTTGGTCTTGTTTTGGACAACACTATTATTTAGTATGTAAGCGTGTTATTTATTTATAGTAAGAAAAACCCCATTACAGTAATTATACTCGTAGTCATGTCACAAATAGAATTCTAATTCTTAACACAAAAATTAAAATGTCATAACAAATTAGAAACTATAATTAAACACAAGCAATTATTAACATTCGCAATATTTCTTACACCTGGATGTCGATATCGTCCTGGCATCGACAAACACATCACACGCCAGTTCTGCGTCCAAAAATCCGTTCAGCGCGGCTATCATACGACAGAGTGGAGATTGAGCGCGACCTACCGTGCGGCAGAACAGCATCGCAATCAGCGGGACAGGCCGACAAGCTAGCCTTCGCGTGCAACACCCAGGCACATGGAGTGGACATAAAAAGTTGGAGAGCTCTACTATTTTAAATGAACAGAGGAAGCCTGTCTGATCGTCAGTAAAAGTCTTTTTTTAGGAGCTTTTACCCAAATTAAACATGCCAGCCCCATCGTAACTTAACCTAAACCAACAAACAATTATCAGTTTTTCATCCGCCTATTCTTATTATAAATATATAAAAAAATACTAACCTAGCCGATTGGGAACAAGGGTCAGCTAGCACCAAATTAAAGGCACCCGTATTATATGGATTCAATTTTAGATGTATCAGGTATTGCCTCTCGCCCTGGCTCCTGGCACAATCCCTTAAGATGTGTTCACATCTTGTACTACACCACAAACTTCACAGTTTGGTGAAGCAGTCTTTTTCATAAGAAACCTAAATGTGTTTAAGGGAATGTGCCCAGAGCGAAGGCGAAATGCATTGACAACAAGTGTTCTATTAAGCCTGCATACAGAAAACCATGACATATGAAAAGGTGGGAGCGTATATTATGAAAATATCAATATACGACTTAAGCAGTGCTTTGCTGACGCTACCAGTACGGGTAACGTGCCATACGTATGCTAATATAGCTCGCATTTAGATTTGTAAAACTGTTATTGCCTCTAACACTGTTTGTAACATCCAGCGAATCGTACGTAATGTCTCAAGTGTTTAATGATGCATTTTAACCCCTACGCAATTTTATCTCATTATTCGTATGTAGGTGCCAGAATTGTATTTAAAAACAACTTTAATGGCGTGAATAGACTACGCAACAACAGAAATACGCGTAGGTATTTGGAACAAAGCGGTTATTGGACGTAGGGACGTCAATAACTCCCGCGCCGGACGACACCTTTAAATCCCACTTATTCTAAGACGTAGTCTCAATGGCTTCTCGACTCAACCATTCCATCCAGTTGTAAAACGGATTCCCTCAAAGCATTCTCGAAATCGGTATTCTTAGGCTGCGTTCGTTTTATAGCATTTCCAACATTTCGTAGCAACTTCATAAACCAGCGTGAAATATCGTTTTTGTTATGAAATACCACTTTTTTTAACAATGCTAACATTTCTTCATAACAAATACATTTTAAACAAATATAATATAAACTATAAAGTATACAACAATGTAAACAAACCATTTCTTATGTTAAATGACATCTGTAAAAAGTAACATCAATAACCCTCCTTTCAACACGGTACTGACATACGAAATTAGCATCAAATGTTAGAATTTTCATTAAACGAACGACTTGTGCTAAAAAAGTGGTATTTTCATGCTAACTTTTCTTAAAACGAACGCGGCCTTAGTTAAAAACTCTCCAAACCTCGAAAGGCATAAGTGTTACTATTAAAAATATTTCCGGTAAAAGTTTTTTCTGGCAACATTGAAGATTGCGTTTCCGTATTCTAAATATTCATTTTGTCAGAACTGTTACATCTCTAGCACTTTTAAAATACATTTCAAAAAAATACTTTTATACTGATCACGACACGTGTTTCTGATGGTAAGCGGTATGCGACTGTCCAAGAATAGGAGCAACTGAGGCCAGCCACAGACGGCCGACATCAACACCTAACATTATGCCGGCCTATCAATATGCTTTTTCACACTTCGCTTGAGGGCCTCCAGGTTATAGGAATGAAGAAACATTCTGGCTGGTAGAGCCTGTGAGAGAATTTACCCGTAGGGATAGTGGCTGCTTGTGCTGCCCAATCTTAAACTTTTTAAACTTTCGTGCACATTCATAATAGTCTTTATATTTTTTATCGGGTCTTTACGCAATTTACCTTAGAGACTTATTTCTCCCGACGCTTCAGCCAAGTTGCATTGGCCGTAGTCATGGGTCGACTGGAGCTGTAGGCGCGGTGAAATCTCGTACAAACTGGGCGGAAGATGTTAACCTACCCACTTATCTCACTTTAAAAGTTTTTAGAAATCACGACACTTACAATATTCTTGGCGACACTTGGGATTTATCCCGGCGTCGAAACCTATAAATAAAATACTATCACAAAATAAGTCAATGTCTAAATTGTGACTTAGTAAGTTCAACACCGATACTGCTCATACCTAGAGCATTTTGCCTACTGCAACTATTTTGTCTATAATTGCTATGAGCATGATAGTAGGTCTGAAGCACGCAAGCAACGGACTGGTGTCCTAAGACCAATCATATCTAACAATTCTGGACAGTCAATGATACCTCTGGCAATCTTAATCAGAAAAGTCAGGTCAGCTACATCGCGTCTAATCGAAAGAGGGAGGACGTGATATTTTATACAACGCTGTTCATAAGTAAGACCAGGTAATTTAAATTTTTAACTGAGAAATCGAGTAAATTTTCTTTTTTATGAAGCATAAGTCTGAGTAAGGGCGAAAACAAAACCGTTTTACCTTGTTCAGTATTCCCAACATTTTGGACGCTGTTTAGGTGATGCTTTCAATGTAGTTTCGGTGGTTGAGATCTGTATTTCAACCCCAAGTATGTTGAAGCTGGGTTGTAGTTCCGTTGACAAAAGATATTTATAATTTTGGAACGAAATCTGATTCATCACATTCGTTTTGCATCGTGAATGACCTTGGCAGGCTGTACAGAATGATGGATGTCGAATAAGGCCGTTATAGCTCAGTAAAAAAGCTCACTTATCGTGTTATTACTTTGTTTCTCTAGGCGTTATTATTCTAAGTGAGAAAGTACCTACTTATATGTAATGTCGGGTCCTTGAAGAAAAGTTATTTGAATACTGTCTGGCCGCTCCTTTACGAGCCAAACGTACTGGCAATTAATATTTTTATATCTCGTCGCTTCATTCTGAATATCAAAGTACCCTTCGAATCTCTCTTTATGTCTCGATTATCCAATGATCTCGATAAATCACAGCGGAAATTTTTCACTCTTATTTTTTAAAATAAATTATACTTCTAAAATTAAACCTAAACTGCCGGCTAACATAAACTAAACAATTTAAGAAGTATACAGTATAAGAGTCAAGGTTTCGGTAGCAGAACTAAGGAGAAAACAAGACTGCAGACTAATCTTGATTTGGTCCTGATAGCGATACTTCAATCCCAATGCCTATTCTTATGCGTCTTCTGTTTCACAAGAGCCGGTGAGTGAGATACTGGAGCCCAGGTATGTGAATTCAGTAACGTGTTCCAGATTAAACGCACCCAGTGAGCCCAACTCTTGCGATCTTTCACCATGAACTTCGTCTTTTGTTTATTAATCTGAAGACCCACGTCGTGCTTATGCGCTCCATTCGATCAAGTAGCTCCAGCATTTCGCCTTCAGATGCAGCCGAGAGGGTTGTATCGTCGGCATAGCGCAGGTTTGCTTTGACACCTAAAACCAAATATCTATTAGTGGGATAAAATTTATATTTGGGTACCTACTTTAACGCAGATATTTAGCAATCACTGCTAAATAAAGAATCGAAAATTCAACGAATCTGCCTCCGTGGCATAGCGGTTACGTTCGAGTATTTAGACTCAGAGGTACTAGGCGATTCCTGGTCGGGACATAATAATATCTCAAGTTTGATGCGCTAGAGAATTCAAGATGTTCATCCATTCCCGTCTTATCTATGCTGCACCAGCCTGGCACCACCTTTTGGCAAAAGGGCCAAGATCCATAGTCAGCAGAACATATCGCTCAGAGTGGTCTGACTGAGCATCTCCAGAATATCGCTCTGTCTTGCGCTCGGCTCCCCTACGGGATACCACTTCCTAGATTAGTGCTCCTGGAAGAGATCCAAAGTAGTAGAACCTAGACCGCCTGGGTTAGTGAACCACACGGGTGCTGTTACCAGTAACGGTTCCCATCAATAAAAGTGCATGAATGACCAGCGTGTGATTAGGTATATACTAAGATCCTGCCAGGAAACGGACGAGCTTGCCACTTGTCATGATGGGCCTATAGTAAAGTTGACTAAATGTAAACTCGCTCCTTACAAAAGCGACCTGTAAGGGATCGTGATGATACTTATTTACTGCTGAATAAAGAAGCAAAAATTAAACGATAATAAAACACAAGAAAAGTGTAAAAACTTAGTAAGTAGATAAGTCCTTGTGAAGTTTTCGTCACAAATTGGGCTATATTTGCATTGAGTCCTTTCTTTGGATTATGTTAATAGCATAATTTATCTTTCTTCCAACTTACACAGTGGATAAACTTTTTCCCGCCATTTTTTAAGCTTAAAACAACTAATTTAGAGATTTAAATAACTGTCCAACTTCTGGATTTTGAATCCACTACTAGTATCCGTAGAAGAGGTAACTTTACCCAGGGGGTGGAAACTTAGAACAAGCAGTTGTCAATTTTCGGTTCCTATAGAAAGTGGTGCTGCCTACTAGACGTCGTAGATGGTACTAAATTTAATGTTCATTCATTAATAATAATATCATTAATAAAAAAATCATTAATTAATTCAATATTTTTTTTGCTTGAGATTGCACTCTATTCCCAATTAGTTGACAACAATGGCCGACATGTTGAATGAATTGAACGAACTGGTTGAATTATTGAATTAATTAATGTTTTTTTTATTAATGATATTATTATTAATGAATGAACATTAAATTTAGTACCATCTACGAACTGGTTGAATTATTGAATTAATTAATGTTTTTTTTATTAATGATATTATTATTAATGAATGAACATTAAATTTAGTACCATCTACGAACTGGTTGAATTATTGAATTAATTAATGTTTTTTTTATTAATGATATTATTATTAATGAATGAACATTAAATTTAGTACCATCTACGAACTGGTTGAATTATTGAATTAATTAATGTTTTTTTTATTAATGATATTATTATTAATGAATGAACATTAAATTTAGTACCATCTACGAACTGGTTGAATTATTGAATTAATTAATGTTTTTTTTATTAATGATATTATTATTAATGAATGAACATTAAATTTAGTACCATCTACGAACTGGTTGAATTATTGAATTAATTAATGTTTTTTTTATTAATGATATTATTATTAATGAATGAACATTAAATTTAGTACCATCTACGAACTGGTTGAATTATTGAATTAATTAATGTTTTTTTTATTAATGATATTATTATTAATGAATGAACATTAAATTTAGTACCATCTACGAACTGGTTGAATTATTGAATTAATTAATGTTTTTTTTATTAATGATATTATTATTAATGAATGAACATTAAATTTAGTACCATCTACGAACTGGTTGAATTATTGAATTAATTAATGATTTTTTTAATTTGTAGTGAAGTCTCTGGTTGTAGATGTTGTAGTATGGGCTGCCTAAATTGTGTCACCATTACATAATTTTTATGTGCCTAGGAACTAGGATTTGATGGCGCAGATGAGTAGGTGGTAGGACAGCACTGTACATAACCATTTACACCCACACGATTTATAAATGAGCAAGCAGTGGATCTATTTACGGGATTTTTTCATTATTCAATGTCCATCTACACCACAGAACAGGGAAAAATGATTGTAAGTCGTAAAAGGAAGAAATCTCCGTAGCATCTGTCATAGGTAGGTATTACTCGTAGAATAGTATTGCGGGCTTTATTTGTGTGAGCCGTCGATCTCAAGAGGAACATTTAATATTTGTGCTGCATAACATATTCATTACTTAGTAAAATCTATATTTATTATATATATTATTTATATTTATTTAAGAAAAAAAAACGCAACTAGATAATCTGTGTTGCCAATGTAAAAATTAAATAGTTAATATTAAATAAATATATATGGTAGGTACATATTTTTTAAAATTCTAATTCCAAAATTTTCCCTATAATATAGTATATTAATGATTATGATTATTTTAGCTTAAAAAAGGGATCGTTTGAAGACTCTTACTTACGCTTATGATGTGGAATGCTCTCTCATTTAGTATGTTTTCTCATTCATATAGATTATATATATATATATATATATATATATATATATATATATATATATATATATATATATATGTATTCGTATCTGTCTTTTTTATGGTTAAAAGGTAAAAATATCGAGCCCTTAGCTGAATTGAAATATCTCCAAAACTATCTACTGTTCCGATGTGGCACGGACGATTTTTTTTGCTCTGACAAATTTGTACGTATTGATGAATAAAACGTTTCATTGTCCCAAAGGTTGATTGCTAGAGAATGCCCAGCGGCTTTAAGCCCACCTCTTGTATAAGTGCAATAAAGTTTTCAAATAAATATATTATTAAGTATATTATATTTATTATATATTATTATATAATTATATTATTTAAAAACATATGTGACCTTGCGCCCACTTGATGTAGCACAGGGCAATAATTATTTAAAGATTTTTTAACATAATAATATCAAATTCTCAATTTACTGAATTATATTTGTATACCTAGACACGTTTGTCTTTTTTAATTGTATGAGCCGTGGTCGCCAAAATTCAGTTGCTACATCCCTATATTTTATTTCTATTCTGTACTTAACTGTAACTTATAAATGACGTAACTCTCGTCAGATCTGGTGAACAATAATAATTGGTTCAAAACTGTTCTGTAACTGCAACCGTTATATAAAGGAATCCTTAAAATAAAAGAATATGTCAAACGCTATTAGAGTTAGTGTTGCCAATCTTGGCTGGCAAAGACAAAGTTTAAAAAAAAAAAATCAAAAACTTTTTTTTGCTTAAAAATATGGTACAATGTAGTAGATGATTATGTATCATTAAGATCAACACATTTTTAATGTCTCCAGCATGCAAATGAGACAGCCCATTTTTCTTAGAGAAATGGGCCCAATAAAATGTTCTCGTGCCATAATGATTTCTTTTTTATGTTTTCGTAATCTGTAATTAATTTTATTTATTTTACCCTAGCATAACGACAATTGACAAAAACTTTTTTTTACGTTAATAATTATATAGTTTCGATCCCTCCGATTTAAAATCCAGTGTTTTATCTATAATAAAGTACCTTGTCATAATAAAGAACCTAATCGTATAAATAGTGCTTTGTAACTATTTCATACATAAATTTTAACCAATTGACTATGTAATTAAATTATATTTTAATGCTGGGGTAAAACAAATGTTGTAATTAAATTTAAAAAAACATAATAAATTATTATGATTATTGAATTGTATTTAGTTGAGGCACGCTGCAAAGATATTGTTTTTTCTTTTTTAGGGATCTGAGGTAAAAATACAACCCTTACAATAAGATGACTTGAAATATCTCCAAAACTACCTAGTGTTCCGATGCCACATCGGTTTTTTTTTTTCACAGACGATTTTTTTTGCTACCTACAGAGTTTTAGTTACAAACTTATTTTTTAACGTTATTTCTATAACCATTTCAAATTTCAAGCAAATCAGACCAGTAGTTCTCGAGATACTATTTATTTATTTATTTTATTTTAAAACTTTATTGCACTATGTACAAAGGCGGACTTAATGCCACTAGGCCTTCTTTGACAGCCAAACCTTTAGGACATTTAGACAGGATAGGTGGTAGGTGCAATTAAAATTTAGGTGAAATTTAAATAAAACATAAATATAATTATAATATAAATATGTATATTCCAATATCTGCATACTAATACATAAATAAGTCATACTATAGATATACTAATATAACATAAATAAAACTACTTACATGATGAGGAGAGTGTGATAAAATTAACAATGTGATGATGCTGCTGCATGTTAAGGAAATTAATATAAGAAAAAAAAAAGATTAAAAAAAAAGGTTTAGGTTAAGTATTCAATTAGTTAAAAAGTGTTTGTATACCTGTTTTTTAAATATTGCACGATTGGGGGGGTTCTCTGACATCGAATGGTAAGTTATTCCAAAGATTTGCTGCCACAACAGCAAATGAGTTCGAAATGTAGGACGTGTGGTGAGGAGGTATAGAAATTGTGGAGTTCCTTGAAAACAAATACAATATATTTTCAGTCAGAGCAAGAGTCTTGAGGCTTGCGAGACTCTTGCGCAAGACCTAGACCAAGATTAGGGGTGCAAGAACAAGACCAAGACCGAGACCAACTGTTTTGATGCAAGACCAAGACCGAGACCAACTGTTTTGATGCAAGACCAAGACCGAGACCAACTGTTTTGATGCAAGACCAAGACCGAGACCAACTGTTTTGATGCAAGACCAAGACCGAGACGAGAAAATAAAATTAATATTAATACTAAGGATAGGGATATAAGTCCCGTCCGCGTGGAATGGTGGCAAGAACGCTGGCTGCATTTCCCCGCTGAATTGCAATACTGATTCTTTGGGCGAAGAAAGACCCAGCCCTCTTGTCACCGGAGGAGACGACAAGACGCGGTGTTATGTCTTTTAAAAACTTTTTTGCACTTGGACTCCAACTATACTATTTTATAATCTATACGCTTAAAAAAAGAGATTACCGCCGAAGCCATGCCTAGCGACAAATTAACATTTTAATTGTTGTGGAAAGGTTTTTGGCATATTTCCACAACAATTAATGACATCCAATCGTGGCAACCCACTGGAAAATCACTAGCGGTTCACTTGACAAGCAATCCACTATGTGACGAGCTGCTAATGGGTTATTATAATTTTCAAGCATACTGACGCCATCGCCAATCTAACATTAGGTTACAACCTCCAATATTAATGTATGCAGATTGTATTTTCGTTATTAGTCGTGGCCGCAATACCTTTCATATTTGACAAGCTCCAATGCTAGGATCTTTTATAAATATATTTTTAAAAAATTGTGGTGGGTCGTTGTGTCTTTTTTTGAAAACGAAACGTAACCGTTTTCCGGAGAACGAAAACTAGTTTCGGAAACGGTTCTTGTTGCAGCTGATTTTAAGACGGTGTGACGGCGGCAGTAATAAAATAGCGATGGAAATCCCCACCGCTAACCAATACCAGTCCAGGAAAGGACTAAAAAAGGTTATAAGAAAAGAAGACAGGCTGGGGAGAATTTCACATCTTCAGCGTGCAACCGATGTAAGAGTCTTCAAATGAGAATGCCCATTTTTCTTAGAGAAGTGTGCCCAATAAAATGTTCTCGTGTCATAATGATTTATTTTTATTTCATTGTTAATATAAATATTAAATTGTTATACCTATATGTGAAAACATAATAAAACTAAAATGAACCCGTGTTAAAGGTTTTTTTGTTTTTAATTTTGTAAATAGCACTAATAACTATTTGCAAGTGCCAAAGTTAGGGAAAGACTGGTTAAATAAAAAGGATTCGAAACATGAAATAGGATCAATTATTTATTTATTTTTAATTAACAAGAAAGACAATTGACATTGACAGTAAAGAAAATTTACTCCTCTAAATTTGTAAAGAATACATACACCACATTCCTTTATCTTGCCTAGCAACAGCCTGTGTAACACTTAATTACCAAATATAAGCCACCATCGCGATTTTTTGCCAGGCCACCCTCATCATATCCCCTCTACCTACTTTCTTTATGTTGTCATACTAAGAGGGCGCCGCGCCGCTCGCTCAAACATTTCAGAATCGAGGCGCTCTGGTGCTCAAGTATGATAGAGCTGAGCGGTATCTATCCATATTGGTAAAATATCAATATGTCAAAAATATCAATAGTTAAATATCGATAATCACAACTTGTACACAAAAAAATCAACATCTGTAATCATTATGGTTTTTTAACGTCTTCGGAGAGGGTATTTTCAGTGGCTGGTAAGCATGGATTCAGACAGGCAGGCACAGGCTAAACAGGCTCTAGGGAAAACTACTTTATATATATATACTTTATATATATATATATACTTTATACGAAATTGCTTTCTGTCAATACTGTGTTTAGTAACTTTTTTTGTTATTTTATTTGTTCTTTTTTTAATAAATTATAATAAAACACAGATGTCTTTTAATTCTTAGATTATTTTTAGTAATAACTTACAATTGATGATGGTTCCCAATCATAATACTAGCATTTCTTAAAAGTTTTAATATTCCATCGACATTATAAAATATCGATATTTTGTGGTCGATAATATTAAAATATCGATATTATAATGACATTGCTCATCCCTAGACTGAAAGTAAGTTTTCTACTTTTTTAAAAATCGGTCCAGTAACACCTAGTTAGTTATTAGGTACTACAGCGTGAAGAAAAGACAAAAAGACAGGTAGACAAAGCTTAAGACTATTACTATTCTATAATATCATTTAGTATGTTTTGAACGAATGATATATTAGTAAATGGTATAATAAATTGTTTGTGGCCAAGCTTGGTCGTGGTTGGAGATAGGGCAAATACATTTTTATTTTGAACCAACAAATCTCCGGAAAAAATAGGACACCTTGCTAAAGCCATTACACAAATCATATTATCGTCTAATAATCTCGATGCTGGCATTGTTGGTAATATATTTTGTAAAGCGCAGTCCTTTAAAGTGACAGGTTGGCGCGAAAGCAGTTTCCCGCCATGTTGAACCCTTCCGATGACGTAAGCGGTCTCGTTCATTCCAACGTTCATGCCGATTGGAATCGCGCTAGAACAATCGTTTATTTTTTCCAAAGTTCGTAGCATTGTTATCTTGTTCGTACCAATCTCGGTATACTGTTGGTTGTCTATAATATTTACGGCGAAGTTTTTACGGCATCTTGGTCTGAAACAGTAAGTAAAGGTTAAATAAAATAGAGAATAACGTCGTATTATGTGGTCCTTGACGTCATAGAACAAGCCAAGGAACATAATACAAGGAACAAGCACTGTCTGCGCTTGAAGTAGAGACAGCAAAAAGTTTCGCTGTAAATCATGTTCTTTAGTTTTTTTTTTATTTAAAGGACATTGTACAGAATACATCAGTCCTAAACATGTAATTTATTCATAGAAATTGTTTAATAACTGAGTTGGGGATCATGAAATTACAAGTGTTGCAGATATTTATGCTTTTCATGGAGTAATTCGCGTCGATATCGCCCAAACACGTCGGGAATCCAGTTCACAGCGCAGGAATACCGCAAAAAATTAACTGCAACCTTTGCCTCATAGGTATATACACTAGTAAATAAATATATCGTTTTCCATTTACATTGTAGCACAACTAGATAGTATACAAGATCTATGGTAGTACAATATTCAACATAATAACATCACTTTTGTCTAACAATATCTACAGTAAAGTAATTTATAAAACAAAAAACTAGGACTTGACATATCCGTGCAAAAGGCGGGAATTCACTATCATTTCTCTAGCCATGCTTTCAAGTTGCTAGACAATTTTTTTTTTAAACCCAGCACCGATTTGTCTGTCTGTAACTACGCACTTTTATTAAAACGAAACGTTACAGAATAAATGATTTAAAATTTAATACTAACTCGCCCCAACTTCCAACACGTAAAATAATAGGCCCTGAATGTATACAATCCTCGCTGGTAACAACGATGTTGTCGCTTAAAACAGCTCCCACGCAAATTGCTTTCTGATTTTTTATTGTATAAATTCTTGCTATAAATTTATAATCATCAACTTTTACCATATGACAAGACAACTCTTTATGTTCTTGCGAATCATCTTTGTCAAAACTATCGCTTTGTATTTTAAAGCAATTAAAAACACACGCCATTGTGGCTACAAATATTGATACAAGCAGAACAATAATTCCAATTTTACTGTGTTTAGTGCGGTTATCCCATGGCATATCGATGAAGCTAAACTTGAACGTATAATCATTGTCTTCTTCGTTTGCGAATATTTTGTTCATTTCTCCTGTTGTATGCGCCATTTAAGGCCCACTTTGATTGTTCTGATACATCTGAAAGTAATAAATATTGTGTCTACTCTAGTAGGCTACAAAAAACTAATTATAATTATAGTGCTACTAGTGCAGTATTCGACAAGAAAGCAAAGCAAAGCTCGCTTTTTTACCGAATTTTGCCTAAAGTGTATGGAAACCATAGAGCAACGCGGTCACCGTACCAGTAAGGAATAACGCCAAGTCGAACGTCTTACAAAGCGAAATAAACTGAAAAAAGGCGCTTAGAACGACAAGTCAAACATAAGGTGTACAATCCAAATACAAATAGCAGAAGAGATAATTATGGACAGATTAAGGTTATTAACTTTCCCAGTCAGCCAGGTTCTATCCACCATTCGTAAGAAGGTACTCTTTTTTATTTATTAATATGGTAGCCACGAGTGCTAACATCACACATGTAATGCTGCATCTATTTATAGGCGACCACCACATTACCACTCTAGATTACCTTGGCCTTAAATATCCTCATAGTGTTAGGGATTGATGTCGCTTCTCCGTGACACGTACCAGGTGCTCATATTCTTGAACCTTGCAACCATCAAACATAATATACCCAATAATACCCACACGCTTATCAAACCCACTCATGATATGGCTGCCGGATAGTAGCCGTAGTCTTAAAAAAAATATACTCGTTTAAAAACAAGATTTGCACAAAATATTTAGATAATATATAGCTTATTCATAAATCAATATAAAAATTTATAGTGACACAAAATAATAGTATATTTTTTATTTAAGTTTATTATGAGTTAGGTACCTAGACAATCTATGAGGTCTTTCGCGCCATTTTGCGCGGAGATGTCAAGTGCAAGTTATTAAATTAATTTACTGTGGATATTATTGGTCAAAAGTGGTGTTATTTTGTTTAATAATGTGCTACAATGTGAATAATTATGGAAAACCATAAATTGGACTTTAAATATGGGGCACAAGTTGCAGTTTATTTTGTTGCGGTTTTCCCGCGCTGTGGACTCCCATATTTTACCCGACGTGTTTGGGCTATAATGCCGCGAGTGACTCCAAAAAAGCATCAAATTCTGCAGCATCTGGAATTTGATGATCCCCAACTCGGTTATGAACTCTGTTATGAACATATATTATGCAAATAAATTACGTGTTTAGGACTGATGTATTCTGTACAATGTCCTTTAAAGCCAATTAAAAAAAAAAAAAAAAACAATCTATGATAAATCTTGTTTTTTTAGGATTATTTACAAAGATTTGAAAATGAAACCAGCATTCTTATTCACGTTATACAATAGGGACGACATTAAAGTATTTATTATAATAATTGCATCTATAGTTCCATTCAGTTTTAGCTTAAAAAGTGACTTTGTATTCGACGATCCTGGAGCCATAACTAAAAATAAGGATATTACTGCTGATTCCTTCGTAAATGTATTTTACAGTGACTTCTGGGGGACCAGTATCAGGAGTAATTTGAGTCATAAGTCCTACCGGCCTTTAACGACGCTTACTTTTAGGTAAGGATTATTTTACATTTAATTTCCCGACTTGCGCCAAACATAAGCAGTCGCGCAGTCTGTGATGCCACAACTGTACGTATTTGATAATACGACAACTATTTACCATACCCATACGAGTATGTAGTAGTAGGGCTGGGTATTTTTCGAATTTAGTCTCCTTGAGAAATTCTGGAAGAGTACTTGCAGTCTGGAGAAATATCAATCTGAGTGTAGCCATGCATTCTCTACACAGTGGGCTAATGTCCAGAGTGTATAACTGTACAGTGCCCTGTCATCACCCCCTACCATTGTGCGGAGCTTTGCTCTATTTAGGGCTAAAAGAAAATCTTCGATTATATTGCAACTGTTTATTGTTAATCATCACAGAACATGGTAGTCCTAGACCTCCACTGTTAGGGATTGGTGTTCTAGAAATTTCTGGAAAATTTTACCTATACTTGCTAAGTTGGCAAGCGTATTGCTCATAGTTTATGTAAAATTACTGAAAAAAAAACTAGGGGTTGCTAAATTTCTTTATCTACATTAATATGGAACAAAAGTAAAAGAAGATGAAGATAGTAAGTTCTCAGCATTAAATGGGTGCAGGGTCCATTCTGTGTCGGGAAGTGAGAAGTAGCAGTATTGTGAGCTTGCAACTGAGTATTGACAAGAGAGGCATTTAATTGTGGAATTAACATTAGCAATTGCAGTAATCAACAATTAACCAGTCTGTACAAGATACAAAACATTACACATAATCCATTTTGAAGAGATTCAGCCAATAGATCAAAAAACATGTATGTTTGTTTCAGGTTAAATTACTTCTTGGCTGGACAATCATTTAACGCCTATTACTTTAAGATAACAAACCTAATGTGCCACACTATTTGTAGCATCTTGGTTTTTTATACATATAGAGCTATGTTTATTGATGCACATTCATTTAAGCGACAACATATTTACAGAAGTTTTGGGGATGTGGATTTTTTAGCAGCCCTTCTATTTGCTGTACATCCGATCCATGTGGAGGCTGTCAGTGGTATTGTTGGAAGAGCAGATATTCTTGCAGCTATAACATATTTTGGATCATTTCTTTGCTATCACTATTCATTTGTTAATGACAAGTTGAGTCAAAATAAAGCTTGGTTCTTATTGTTTTTTTCAACAATATTTGCATTTATATCTATGCTGTTTAAAGAAAATGGAATAACAGTTCTTGTAAGTATAATTTAATTATTAAGATTGCATTTCTGCGAAAAACAGGCAATTTTTGTATAGTAGACAATACCACTGTGTCTAAAATCGCAGCATCTTTGAAGACTCATATATCTGTTGCATGCTGAAAAGAATAGGTAGGTGTTAGCTTATTCTGATTTGTCCTAGATAAAAAAAAAACAAAAATTGCACAGCAAATTTTCGAAAAAGTAAAATATCAGAAGTACATACCAAACCAAAAATCTATGTTTATTGGACACAAGCGATGAAAACAAGCACACATAGCTTAAAACTTGAATAAAAGCGTCATCTGGGGATGGAGTTCAATATAATGTGCGAGCGGCGCATGTGTACTGATCCAACTGACAGAACAATGATTTAGCAAGTTTGGCATACATCGCTTCACATGTTCATAACTTAACAGCGCTTAAACACATGTTGAAGATGTGGAATGCTCTTCCAGCCACTGTTCCTATAATCTGGAGTCCTTCAAGCAAAGTTTAAAAGGGATTAATGATAAGTCTGCATTAAAAAGCACTGGTGTATCAGTCTGTGGTGGATCTTAAATAGGGCTTATTATAAATATTGTTTATAAATGGACATATGACTATCGCCTATCAATCTGACCCATGTGGCGAGTGTCATATTCTCGAAAAATATGTTCTGTAAGGACCATCTCTAGCAGTGGAGGTCTAAGACGATGTGTGCTGTGATGATGATTAAGAGAAACTGAGAGCGGGTCATTCACTACTTCCCTAGCTTTCTTAACTTTAAGGTTACTTTATATACATTTTTTGCCATTTAAATCTTAGGGATTTAACTGACTGAGTAACATTCCTAAATGTTTTTTTCATATTTTTCAGGGATTCTGTCTTCTATATGAAATTATCATTAATTGGGATATAACAATTTTTATTATAAATTCAATAGGGCACAGAAATAAACTCGTAAAAAGTCCTGATGATCCCGAGTTATCTAGTCTAAAAATATTCAGTTATATTTTAAGAATATTGGTTATTTTATTAACTACTTTTATATCATTGTCTATTAGATGGATGATCATGGGGAAATCTGTGCCCCAGTTTAAATCTATAGACAATCCTGCAGCTTTTAGTGAGAATTTATTTACAAAGGTTGAGTATACCATATAATAAATTATTTAACTAAGTAGGTATATAATTATAAGTATAAAATATGTTTTATTTATTTAATAATTTATTCATACGGTTTCACAGCATTATTATCTCTTATATAAACAATGAAACTTATATCTAAACATATAGCCATTTACAAAATTACATTTTATTACTAAGACTTGAAACACTATTTAATTGTGGAATGCTCTTCAAACCAGTGTTTTCCCATTTCTTTAGCTCTATTTTGTTACTTAAGTGCAAACGTTATTAGTGGATTTCGTTATTTACGTCAGAGTTTGCGTCATAATCACAAAATATTATTCAATTCTCAACTCTATAAGCGCTCGACTTTGACAGCAGCCGTACAAATATAAACTTTAATAGCGTAATATATATATAGTTAACAGATTCCATTTTATAACGATTGGGCTTAAGTAACAGAATAAGGCTACTACTAGGAGTCCTTCAAGCGAAGTGTGAAAAGCAAATTGATAGGCCGGTATAATGGCAGGGACTGATGTTGGGTGATGTCAGTTGCTCCCATTCTTGGACTTCGCATATTGCTTAGCATCAGTCATCAAAAAGGATATAATTCACTCTAAAAAGACAAATACAAAATATATTGAAATTACAATAATACTGTATTTGCAGCTCGCCAGTGGAACTGACTTCCCCTTGCTATACCCAAAGCACCTTCACCGATCATTTTTATAAATTGCTATCTAGCTATAAGTTTTCCTGTAAATAATAAATATATAAATGTCGGGACACAATAATTTATTTGTGATATTTCTCAAGTTTGGTACGCTAGAGACATCGACAAGCTTGTCATTTGTCATAATAGGCCTATAGTAAAGTTGGCTAAAAGTAAACCTAGTGTGGCTTATGACTACCCGTGATGATACTTTACTTTATTTTATATTTTTAAATTACATACATTCCTTACGTTTTATCTCTAATACAGTTTTCGTGGGAATCAAATATTCCAAAAGACCACAACATGAAGTCGAATAAATATTATGATCTCGCAGAAGAAATGATCAGGAACGGGTTCAAGACTCAGCTTTACGCAGTGGAAGTTGGTGCAAGAGGAGTTCCAGCAAAATCTTTGCATCACTTACTAAAAGAATTGGGCCTAAGCAGCCGTCAATACATTTATGGAACGAGCTTCCAAGACGGCATTAACGGAATCATACAGTATTTGGTTGGGTAGGGAGAGAAGTAGAATGGTGGATGGTGAGCGTATTATCGCGCAATAGAAAAAAAGGAGGCCTCCTTTTCTTAAACCAGCCTATTGTCGGTCGCAAGCCCGAGACACCATTCTTCTCATCTCTTACCCACACACGATGGACCCGGCACCCGCACGGTGAATCCATGGAATGCTTAGAAATTTGTCTTCATTCTAATTACAATAGTACCTATTAATAATATTTTTGTATGCATGAAAATATTAATTAAATAATATCTAATTATATGTTTCAGGTTGCCACATATAATTATTTGTACTTCATAAACATTATAGTCCAAATTTGGCCTCAGTGGTTATGCTTCGATTGGTCCATGGGTTGTGTCCCTTTAATTACTCAAATACATGATGCCAGAATAAATTTTATAGCAGTACTGTATATATATGTACTTCTATGTCTTCGGTACATACTAAATAATCGAAAAGTGCATTTGTTTAAAAAGAGGTAATTAGTATTCTCGTATATCGTCGGTCGAATCACTAATAGGCGTAAGTGTATTTTTGCAACTTTACAGAAGAGCGATTTGAATAAAAATATGATAATAAGCAATTGCTTAAAATACTAACAATCAGTAAAAGTGATCACATTTTATTTTGCGCTCAGAACTCCTTAAAACACTAAGAACCAGTAAAAATTAACACATATTCATTTTTATTTTGCACTCACTATTGCTTAAAAATGATCACATATTCATTTTTATTTTGCACTCACTATTGCTTAAAAATGATCACATATTCATTTTTATTTTGCACTCACTATTGCTTAAAATACTAACAACCAGTAAAAGTTATCATATTTTTATTTTGCACTCACTATTGCTTAAAATACTAACAACCAGTAAAAGTTATCATATTTTTATTTTGCACTCACTATTGCTTAAAAATGATCACATATTCATTTTTATTTTGCACTCACTATTGCTTAAAAATGATCACATATTCATTTTTATTTTGCACTCACTATTGCTTAAAAATGATCACATATTCATTTTTATTTTGCACTCACTATTGCTTAAAATACTAACAACCAGTATATATTATTCGTTTTTATTTTGCACTCATATTTGCTTAAAATCAACCAGTAAAAGTGATCATATTTTTATTTTGCACTTTGCAAATGCAAAATTAAAATGTGATTACTTTTACTGGTTGTTCTTAGTATTTTAAGCAGTTGTGAGTTTGAGGAGCAGAATGTTGGATGGTTAGCGTCTTGTTGCGCAATAAAAAGAGGAGGCCACCTATAGACGTTTGATTCAACCTATAGACTGCCGCATGCCTAACGCACAATTCTTCTTATCTCTCTTTCCCACACACGATGGACCCGTCACCCGCACAGTGAATCCATGGAATGCTATTTAAATTTTTGATCTTCTGGACGGCGCATCTTTAGCAGTTGGAGTCTAGGAGTCTGTGTTCTACACTTCATCACTCTGCAATTTACAGCTTTCCTGTCTCCAGACTTTTTGTTAACTATTATTATTTTTTACAGATTATTGGCATTAGCAGGTTGTATGCTGGTAGTACCATTTCTTCCAGCATCCAATATATTTCTAACAGTGGGTTTCGTATTGGCAGAGAGAGTCCTATACATTCCTTCAGCTGGATACTGCCTTCTCATTGCCATTGGTGTTAAGAATATTACACAGATTAAAATATTACGAAAGGTAAGCTCTTTTCAATCGTTTTCATATTTAGGCTGTGTCCAAAACGAAGTCACTGTAATTGTCTCATTATCATGATCACCACCGTGTCTCTTTCGGGGTAGTCAGTAACTACGCTTTTAAAGAAACGGTTTTACATTTACTATACGCCGTGTGGGCTGATAGGTGGGACTCTCCGTTCTTGGGGCACTGGATACGCCTGCATGTCAGCAAGTGACCTGGGCCCCAGATAAGAAAAAAAAAATGTATTATAATTTTGTATTTTTACTAACACTAGATATTATCATCCCCTACATGAGTGCACTAGGAAAGCCGAGGTGCGAGAAGAGTGGCGACGTTGTTAAGCGTGCCACTAGCACTCCAATGGCGACCACGACCACTCTGCCAAGAGTGTAGCGACTAAGAAGAAGATATTATAAGATTATTAAAAAATTGTTACTAACACATATAAATAAATATTTCCAGACAGGTCACACAGCGCCATCTAATTTCCGTGGTAAGCTACGAGGCTTGTGTTACGGAAACTAGATGGTTGATAAATTACATATTATACTTTTTTTTTTGTAAATATATACATATTATACATATAAACACCCAGACCGAGACAAATTATACAATGTACAAGTTGCCCCCGGTGGGAATCGAACCCACGACCTCCCGAGTTCACGGCAACGTTTGTTACCACTAGACCACGGAGGCGGTAAATATAGAATTTATTCTGAAATAAAGTTTTATTATTATTATTATAAAGCTGGACCTAGACCTTCAACTCACTACATGCCGCTTTTCCTCGTTGAATAATTAGAAAAATATATTGTTTAAAGTGTTATGCCATTTGGGGTCGCCATACTCTTGATAAATTCCTTTACCCAGCTCTTTCACGAATTTTTGCTTATCAAGAGAAATAACATTTTTGAGTTTATTTCAGCCAGTGACACTGTTGTATATATATCTCATACTACTGTACGTTTTGCGGTCTGCACAGAGATCTTCAGACTGGCAGACTGAGTATAAGTTATTTACATCAGGTTTAAATGTATGTCCCTTGAATGCCAAAGTACATTACAATGTTGCCAAAGTCGCCGATGCCAAAAACCTTACCCAGTGGGCATTGGCCGAATACAAAGAGGCTATTAGGTAAGTTTTAGATTTATTTATTTAATTAGATATACCAACAGATTACACATTAAATAATAATAATAATAAATATTTCCAGACAGGTCACACAGCGCCATCTAGTTTCCGTGGTAAGCTACGAGGCTTGTGTTACGGAAACTAGATGGTTGATAAACTAAATATTATACTTTTTTTTTTGTAAATATATACATATAAACACCCAGACCGAGACAAATTATACAATGTACAACTTGCCCCCGTTGGGAATCGAACCCACGACCTCCCGAGTTCACGGCAACGTTTGTTACCACTAGACCCGGAGGCGGTCTAAATCTAATTATATTAAATTTAGTAACTCTTGTTTCATGCGGTTTTATTTTTATATAAATACCATGGCAAGCTTACAATATTAGTTTTCCTTGAAAGTAAAAAATTGGCATTTGACATCAATACAAATGGCACATACTTTCAACGAGAACAACAAATAGGTGGTAGGCGGACTGATGGTGGTAATTTACCCAGTCTGCCGGGGCGGGGAAGTATCCACCGTTCGTGCCGATAAACCCAGTAAAGTGTATCCACACGTTTCGGGATCACGACCGAACCCCGGCGCTGTACCAGTGCGCAATTGTAAATACACTTTTCTTACATACATTTGTCATAGATTTACAACACCACCATTCCCATGCCTCGGAGGGCATGTTAAGCCGTTAGTCCCTGGTCCACCACTAATACATCCAACAGTAAAGTACATTATGTATGTATTAATACTGTTAGGAATAACTTAATTAATGATTGCACCTACCATCTATACTATCTAAATGTCCTAAAGGTTTGGCTGTCAGAGAATGCCTAGCGGCAAATAAATAAAGGTGTACTAGGGTCTGTGATAATGATGATTGTCTTTGCATCATGAAGGACTTATAGTGACAGCAGCATGAAGAATATTCTGAATCGCAAAACGGACAAATAATATACATTGCTATTCATATCGGTTTATCGGGACATGCTGATGCTGTGGATAATATAATCAAAAGATTACATCCACAAAACCAAGAGAAGCGCTGCAATAAAAAAATACTAATTTGATTGATTTTAAATTGAAGTGATTTTGGCAAAATATTACGGAGAACCAAGTAAAAAAAAACTTCGTATTAGTTAAGGCGTAAAAAAAAAACAAAGTCAACATGTACGGAAATGAGACAGCCCATTTTTCTTAGAGAAATGTGCCCAATAAAATGTTCTCGTGCCATAATGATTTCTTTTTTATTTGATACTTAATATATTGTGTTTTCATAATCTGTAATTTTCATAATTTAAATTATAGTGTTGCCATTTGAATGTTTCCAAATAATTCGATTATCTACTTTCATAAGCCTGACTCTATATAGAATTACCTGTGACTGTACCCTATTCAGTACAGGTTGCAAGATGGGCGATTCAAGCAGGTTGGAAGATGGCACTGCGTTTCCAATATCCAACCTGGGTTGGATAGCTAGAAGAAGGAAAGCACCCTTTTTTTGCTTATTTTAAAAAAATCACAGCTTATTATATTAAACATATAAACAAAGTAGCAATAGTGGAACACAAGCCAAAGAGATTTTATATTATTTAGACAATACAATTAAAACAGAAATAAAAGTAAAATATAGTAATTATACTTAAATTAATAGTGCAATTGAACTGTGACTAGCTAAAGTAAAAGAAAAATAATAATAAACAAGTGAAAACCAATAGGTTTAATGATTATTTACCTAAAACAAAATGAATGAATGAGAGGCAGAAGCAAAATTATACTATATATACGAGTATAGCAGTATTCGTATATTAGCAAGCGAAGTGGATTTGCAAAGTCAGTCCGGGATAAGAGTTGTCTGGATACTGCCTCTGGTGATTAGTTAGATGTATCAGAGTAGAACATGGCTAAAATTTTAATAGAGACAAGTCATTTACAGTGATCTAAACAGGTGAATGAATGTTTAAAAATGTATATCCATTACTCAATTTAACAGATTATATCCAGAGTATTATCAAGCAATGAACAACATAGCTAATTTGTTAAGAAGTCAAAATAAGGTGACGGAAGCGGAGGAATACCTGAAGACTGCGCTAACTCACAAGTAGGTGTTCCATCTTCATCTGTACCTCTAGCACGTTCAGATATTGTCTACCTTAAGAGGGTTTATTTTTAATTTTCTTATGGTAAGTGGCGCGCGAGGTCCATGAATGTTAACAACTGGAACCAGACACTCATGGATCAGGCTCGAATTGCCGTCATGTCCAGTCAAGCCGGCAGTGTTAAGGACTGATGTCAGTCATGTGTCTGATTTTAGTTGCTAACATTTATGGATATGGTGGGCGCAAGGTCACATGTCGTGCTAGTATAAAAAAAAACATAAAAATTGGAATCATAAACAAATTATGAATTCCCGATACTTTTTTGACGTAATTTTATATTTGGATATTATTTCAGAAATGATTTTCCTGTAGCTTGGATGAATTTGGGTATTGTCTATGCCGGCCGATCCGTAGCTCGTTATAAAGAAGCAGAGATTGCATATCTTACTGCCATCAAATACCGCAAAAACTACCCAGACTGTTATTATAATTTAGGTAATCTTGTAAGTATAATACATTATTTTGACTATTTTTATATATACTTATGGATAATTTCTTTTCAACACGGAATTTCAGTTATAAATAAATAATTGTTTGAAAAAGGTTTACTAGTTAAAGTTGCCCAAAGGAAGACCAAGAATTGCATTAGAATAGTTGGTCTTGCACTCCTGATCTTGGTCTTCGTCTTGGTACAAGAGTCTCGCAAGACTTACTCTGACAATATATACAATATATGTATATTTTATTTTCCAATCGTACTAAGGAAATCTCTCTCCGCGATGTCTTTAGGGTACCAAACTTGAGAAATATCACAAATAAATTAAATAATTTATGGTGTCCCGACCAGGAATCAAACCCTGTAACCTCCAAGTCCAAATGCATTAACCGCTAGACCTCGGAGGCATTAGGTATAGGTAGAATTTAGGTATACTAAAATAAAATTATTTGCCACCGAGCTCTCCCAAGTTCCAAATACCTAAGTAATAAATAAAGCATTAATTATGAAATTCATAAATGTTTATTTACATTATTATTGAAAAGTGAATGACATCATAGGTGACACTATGCTTTTCCCTATCAATTATGTAACAGTCTTCCGCCCCATTTTCATGTATGAAAATATTTAAATAATACTTTTATCTTCAGTTACTTCTGTGTTAAGCATTTGATCAACATGTCTATATCTCCTTGATCGGTTTTCACCTGATAGTGTAATCTGCCTAATCTTTGAATAACTGAACCAAATCTCCATTTAATATTCTTCATTGTATAATCTCTAACTTGTACTCTTTGACCCACTTGGTTTTAATATTTGGAGATTGTACAACTCTTAGCTGCAATTTCCTATTAGTGATCGTACTTTTTCCCACTAGTGTATGTAATTTGGTTCTTATATCTCTACCAAACATTAAATTATAAGGACTTATTTTTTTTCTTTAGGAACAAATAAATATAAAAATTTACGGGCACAACGCAATTAAAATTTATTGAAAACAAAAACCTAACCCTAAAAAAGTAAACATATAAGCGAAATTTGGAACAAAAATCTGTGCAAGTGTCTTGCGCAAGACCAAGATTAGGGTTGTCTTGCAACCATATCAGTAGTCTAAAAAGCAAGACCAAGATTAGGGTTGTCTTGCAACCATATCAGTAGTCTAAAAAGCAAGACCAAGATTGCAAGTACAAGACCAAGATTAGGGTTGTCTTGCAACCATATCAGTAGTCTAAAAAGCAAGACCAAGATTGCAAGTACAAGACCAAGATTAGGGTTGTCTTGCAACCATATCAGTAGTCTAAAAAGCAAGACCAAGATTGCAAGTACAAGACCAAGATTAGGGTTGTCTTGCAACCATATCAGTAGTCTAAAAAGCAAGACCAAGATTGCAAGTACAAGACCAAGATTAGGGTTGTCTTGCAACCATATCAGTAGTCTAAAAAGCAAGACCAAGATTGCAAGTACAAGACCAAGATTAGGGTTGTCTTGCAACCATATCAGTAGTCTAAAAAGCAAGACCAAGATTGCAAGTACAAGACCAAGATTAGGGTTGTCTTGCAACCATATCAGTAGTCTAAAAAGCAAGACCAAGATTGCAAGTACAAGACCAAGATTAGGGTTGTCTTGCAACCATATCAGTAGTCTAAAAAGCAAGACCAAGATTGCAAGTACAAGACCAAGATTAGGGTTGTCTTGCAACCATATCAGTAGTCTAAAAAGCAAGACCAAGATTGCAAGTACAAGACCAAGATTAGGGTTGTCTTGCAACCATATCAGTAGTCTAAAAAGCAAGACCAAGATTGCAAGTACAAGACCAAGATTAGGGTTGTCTTGCAACCATATCAGTAGTCTAAAAAGCAAGACCAAGATTGCAAGTACAAGACCAAGATTAGGGTTGTCATGCAACCATATCAGTAGTCTAAAAAGCAAGACCAAGATTGCAAGTACAAGACCAAGATTAGGGTTGTCTTGCAACCATATCAGTAGTCTAAAAAGCAAGACCAAGATTGCAAGTACAAGACCAAGATTAGGGTTGTCTTGCAACTATATCAGTAGTCTAAAAAGCAAGACCAAGATTGCAAGTACAAGACCAAGATTAGGGTTGTCTTGCAACCATATCAGTAGTCTAAAAAGCAAGACCAAGATTGCAAGTACAAGACCAAGATTAGGGTTGTCTTGCAACCATATCAGTAGTCTAAAAAGCAAGACCAAGATTGCAAGTACAAGACCAAGATTGAGCAACACTAGGTTTAACGCCTTCGCATCTCTCTCGCTCGCACAATACAACATTTTGATATGATGATCATAGTTTATGACTTTTCTTCAATTTCTTAAACCTAATTTTAAACATAGCAAAACATAACGATTTTTCTCTATTTTATACTTAAACAAATACTACGAGAGAATTATGGAGAGAGAGAAGAAATTTCTAAGCATTCCATGGATTCACCGTGCGGGTGTGTGGCAAAGAGAGATGAGAAGAATAAATCTATCAAATTATTGGATTTTTTTATTTAAAGTAAAGTATCATCACGACCGTAAGTCTGTGGATTTAGACTCGGAGGTACCGGGTTCGATTCCTGGTCGGGACACTAAAATATTAATTAATGTAATTTATTTGTGATATTTCTCGAGTTTGGTACGCTAGAGACATCGACGCCACTTGTCATGATTGGCCTATATTAAAGTTGGCTAAATGTGAATCAAATTTATAAGCGTGGTTTCTGACCACCCTGAAAGGGGAAACGATCGTGATGATGATACATTCTTTTAAATGCAATCTCGTACATGATTGTCTTATATTTTGTGGTAGATTATTCCACAAATTTGTGGCAACATCTACGAATGAATTCGAAACAAAACTAGAATGTTTGGAAGGGACAGAAAGAAGAGAGTTGTCTGAGACTTCTTAACATAAATATAAACTTTTTCAGTATTTAGAAATGAAAGAATCAGATAAAGCAGTGCACGCTTGGAATTCCGCCATAGAATTAAAACCACGACATGTTCTCGCATGGACCAACTTACTAGCATTACTAGATAATAAAGGTAATTAAATAAATATAAAACCATTATATTCCTTGTCAATTGCTAATAGGATCGTTCGTCCAGCGACGGCCATTTTATTTATTACGTTCGCGCGCAATAATTAATAATAATAATAATTTGTCATTTTTTTATTGGCACACTTTTAATATTCCCTCCATATCCATATTAGCTTTCCGTTCATCTTCAATTCTATTTCGCAACCGAACTACACGCACAGGCAAATATATGCATTCACATAACATACCCACTATCTCTACATATAAATTTGGAGACTCTTACATCTGTCGCACGCTGAAGATATGGAATGGCTCTCCCGGCCAATGTGTTTTCTCACTTCTGTAACCTGTAACTATATTCTGTTTCTTAATTGCAAACGTTATATAATGGAATCCGTTAACTATAAATAATAATAATAATAAATAAATATTTCCAGACAGGTCACACAGCGCCATCTAGTTTCCGTGGTAAGCTACGAGGCTTGTGTTACGGAAACTAGATGGTTGATAAACTACATATTATACTTTTTTTTTTGCAAATATATACATATAAACACCTTATACAGTGTACAACTTGCCCCCGGTGGGAATCGAACCCACTACCTCCCGAGTTGTGAACGTTTGTTACCACTAGACCACGGAGGCAGTCACATATGTCATATTTATATGTATATCACGCTATTAAAGTTCATATTTGCACGGCCGCTTTCAAGGTCGAGCGCTTATAGAGTTGAGAATTACATACTATTTTGTAATTATGACGCAATCTCTGTCGTAAATAACGAAATCCACTAATAACGATTGCGACTAAGTATATAACAGTCGTTCACCATAACGAACCAACATTCTTTTGTGTTAATAAATGAATTGTATTTGTCTGCCAATTTGTTTTTTAAATATTTTTTTTAAATTTAGATCTGTATTCTTGTTCTTAATATTATTTACTGATGTGTACAAATGTTAGGTTGGAAAACTTACAATTGTATTTTGTTTAATGTTTTTTGTAACTTAATAAATGAATAATCTATAATGTATATAGTTTTTTTTTTCTATTCCAGGGCGAACTGAAGAAGCGTTAATAAAGATACCTATAGCTCTAAAAGTTCTAGAAGACGCCTCCTCAATACATTTCATTGCTGGAAACGTGTATGGAAAGGTTGGCCAGTATCAAAGAGCCGAGAAACATTTCATACAATGTATTAAGCTATTTGGCGATCAAGTTCAAGCCATACATCACGCTAACTTTGGTAAGAATTAATACTTCAAGTATACCCCGTTTGCTGTATCATGGAGCAGGTTAATCTGTCATACATGTTTGTTTTTATAGCTTTTATCGCAGGCTTTAAGCGCGGCGACCGAATTTAGGAAGTTACATTCCGTAACGAAAATAAACCTAACACCCCCCACTCCGACCGGCACAGCATCGTCTAACGTCGTTTCAGTTCGGCAGACTTCGGCACGGTGTTTGTGTGCGTGCGACTAGACGTCTGCGTGTAGACTAGCTGCTAACTGCTCATAACTGATTCTATCTCTTTTACACACAATGCTAGGTGAGACAGCGTGCTTTTTGGCCGCGTCCACGAGTAATATAAAAAACTTGAATTAATGTCAAAGAAAAAAAAAATACTGCATAAATAAAATAAATAAATAATTGTAATTGCATAAGTTGATAAAAAATGCTATGCAGCAGTCCCCGAATACATCAGTCCTACAGCCAGTTTTTTTAAGGTGATAGCTGGACTGATGGTAGTAATTTCCCCAGTCTGCCGGGGCGGTGTATCCACATGTTTCGGGATCAGGCTTGAATTGCCGTCATGCCCAGTCAAGCCGGCATAGTGTCAGTCATGAGTGTCTGATTCCAGTTGCTAACATGCAAGAATGGATAAGGTTGTGGAGCTCTTCAGAACACTCTGCTGCTGGTCTTCTGCTAACAGCTTACTTATTGGACCACTTTGCTGCTTAGTCTTCTACTAGCAGGAGTAGAATCATTCAAAATAATTAAATTAATGACGTTTCATAAATGCCTGTAATAGGTTTACGTGAATAAAGATATTTTGACTTTGACTTTGACTCATTGTAGTATAGCTTGTAGAACACGCTCAGGGAGGCCACATCTCGGCGAAGCTGCAGCGATTCGAGACTTTTAGACTAGGAAATAATTAAGTAGTAAACACGTAATTTATTCATAATATTTGTTCATAACAGTGTTACTAAGCGAGTTGGGGATCATCAAATTCCAAGTGTTGCAGAATGAGGTGTATCACTAACTTTTTATCACGATAGATGGCGCATGATAGATGGTACCTAATAGAACTGTCAGTTGCATAGAGATCTTGTATTTTTATTACGAAAATTATTATTTTCTGAATATTATGCCGAAGTGAGCAGCTTTGAAGTGTACAAATTGAGTTTTCCAAGCGGAATCAAAGATATGGCGATCTCAAAATGCCATATTATTAATTAAACATTTTTTCTTTTTAAAGATGGTGTTTGCTTTCTTAATTCGTCTTTTAAGGTAGGTAACGTTAAGTTAAATACTTATTCCTATTACAAAAATAAAAAACTACAAAAACATTTCAAAAAATTATACGTCATAGGTGTAAACAAGGTAACATTGCCGCTAGCGACATCTACAAAAAGCTTTGCCTGATACACCCCATTTGATGATTTCCATATAAACCCCAAAAAATTCACTGCAACTTGTGCCCCATATTAGTGTCAAATTTATCATTTTGTGTATATTTAAATCTGAAGTTTAAATTTCCAGGTGTTTTATACCACAGATGGGAAAAATACAAGCTGGCTGAAGATCAATACAGAAAAGCACTAAAAATTGATCCTCACTTTAAAAGTGCTATGAAGAATCTTAAATCATTGCAAAAGTTACTATGAACAAATCTTTGATGTGATCTCGCACCCCTTTGTGGTAAGGGGCAAGCAAAATCCTAGAACGTAAGCAACTTTCAACTGAAAACAGAATCTTTATCTTTCTATTTTCTGCTAGATTTCTAACAATGTTAAATAAAATATTTTTAAGCAATGTGTGTATTTTTATTGAAACCTAGTTTTGTATGTTTTTCCATGCATAGTTCGGATTTGGTGGTTACCTGCTGAGATCCTGCCGGGGAAAATGCAGGAATGTCCTTATCCGGGCCTCGGCGACCCCACTTTTTGTCTTTTTGACTAGCTGCTCAAATAGCGTTTTTTTTTTTTTTTTTTTACTAAAGGACTATTGCGGCGTTCCCCTGTTTTCCTTGGTAGGATCTCAGTGGATAACCGACTGCCTGTAATTCATGCACTGTAGGTGCTGGGCGCTGTTTCTGGTTATCTATGTTCGACTATAATAATAATAATAATTTATTTATTTGCATAAATGTCATATTTACAAATTTACAGGTCTTAAAGTAAACTTAAGAGTAGGTACATTTGCCAAGTTTTGGCGAGCAAATATTTTATACAGGGGTGTTCTGCTAATGCATTACATTTAAAAAAAGATGAAACAATACTAAGATCACAAATAGTAAACCATGTCATTTTTTGTAATAGTAAAGAATTCATTGATATTATAATAACATTTTTCTATTAACCATTTTTTCAATTTTATAATACACAGTTTGTTTGGTAACTGTCTAATTTCTTTAGGTATGTTGTTGTAAACCTTGATACACATAATATATGAGTTCACACGAAATAATTTACTTTTATGACTGGGAATTTTAAGTTTTGTAGTGTCCATGCGACTAAATTTTCTTCCTGTATCACATTTGACAAATAGTTCATTATTTTTTCCAACAAAATTTACTATTTCTAGGATATACAAGGATGTGAGGGTTAATAGTTTTAATTTTTTAAATAAAGGTCTACATGACTACTTCAACTCTTCTCCATCACTTCTCTGCTAATATTCAAAAAGTTAATTACGGCTTGATTTTTACAAAAAAATCAGGAAAGGGATTATAAAGTACTTGTGCTGCACTTTTAATAATTCCCATGGAAATTAGGCGGCGAACCAATGCCAATAGAGCAATAGAGTTTTTTTTTAAAGTGCGATATTGGACGATAAACCATTAATAAATACTGAGTTAAATTTGTGTAACGAAGCTAATAACCAAAAATAAAATTACTGATCTTTATCTCTTTTCATTTATTAATAAAATATAAAGCAATAGAAACAAAGAGTTCTTTAGAATAAAATAAAATATAAGTAGAATAAATGGACGTTAAGCAAAGTAAGGAAAAAACCCTAAATCAAAATAAAGTACGAAGAACTTTTGTTTGTTTTGTTCATATCCTAATTAACTAAACTAACAATACAATACATGGTTTAGATTAAGTAATTCTTTAAGTGTTAAACGAGTACTCTACATATCAAGATGAATTTTACCCCAGAACTTCTAATGTTTCAAGGAGCAATATTGTCAGCCGACAATATGCGTTCTTTCGCCGAAATAACTGGAAGAGGAGGTATTTATTAAATATTATTACTTTTCCTACCATAATTTACTACCGGTACCTTGCCTTTAGTGATGCCAGTTAATATATCATACCCCAAATTTGAGGAATTTATAACCTCAGTTTTAGGTTAGATTTTATCATTGAGTTCCAGATATTTTTACTTGTTTTCTGGGAAAATATTGGGGCAAGGTAAGGTCGAAACTTTTCCCCTGCCACTCTTTCATCATCATTACAAACCTAGAACACACGAGCCCTAGAACTCCACTGCTGGGGACAAGAAACATATGGGGACGGGCCTTCCAGAACATATATCTGGAGATTTTAGCCTATACTTGCCATGCTGGCCACATGGTTTGGCGAAGTTTTATTTACGTATATTCTGTTACAAACTATGCTGAATTATATGATTTCCCGGATTAACCTAGAAGGCAAATTTATAAGCATTCCATGGATTCACCGTGCAGGTGCGGGCGTTTTGTATGGGTAAGAGATGATAATATAATAATAATAATAACTTGCAACCAACAATAGGCTGGTTTACAAATGAGGGCTTCTTTTTTATTTTATTATGTAACAGTTGCAGTACAAAAAGAGTTAAAAGAAAACATATCAAGACTATCACCTCTCACAATTCTACTCCTCTTCCTACCCAACCAAATGCTGTATGATTCCATTAATGCTGTCTTGGAAGCTATCTGCGTAAACCCATTCCTGATTTTGTCTTTCATATTTTTTCATGTTGTGGTGTTTTGGAATATTTCATTCCCACGAAGTATATTTTTGGAGCCCGATCTTCATGAATTTTGAACTTTTACCATCATTCACTCAGTAAATTGTCTTAGAGACACATCAAACTGTCTATATAAGTGAAAGAACATGGTTGCAGGGTTAACGACTATTCAGTTTGCAATGCACTTATTCATTCGGCTAATAATTTTAAAAAAAGTTTAAATTAAAATTACAAGCTGGTTTAATTTGATGGTACAGTTGATATGAATCTTTATTATTGTATAAAGATTGCCATTACCAATAATATTATGGGGCGAGTTTTTCACCATTTACTATGTCTAGTTATGGCACTGTGTTTGTATAGCATAGTGCTTGCATAACAAAGCAGATTACGAATACAGACAATGCTGCTCATGCTGTCTGACATACCTGTACTTGCTTCGGCAGTATATATACTATAATTGGAACTATACAGAGAACATTAACATGGCCCCAGTGCAAGGATAAAACACAATACACAAAAGTTTTTCACATTTTGAACCCTCTGTGTGATCAAAATGCGGATCCACATTTGTAATATCACTGCTCTTGTGTGAATGAATGTGGAGCCACATCTAAACCAAATAGACATTTTAAATGCACTGAATCACTGAATAGATGATTTGAATCAATCAATCTAGTGGGGCCATCTGTTGGAGAATTGGCAATTGGTGTTACTCTTGGTTATTTTGTTAGCATACATTTGTACAAGCCCAATACCAGTATATGTGTATCTGTTCTGTCTTTCCCACACACAATAAACTCGGTACCTGGTACTGGTTGTGGATCCATGAAATGCTAAGAAATATGTCTTCTATTGATAATAATGAGTGGTGGTGGCTCAGAGAGTGGTGGTGGATTAGTTGTAAGTATGCTTTCGTTAACATCCTAGAAAGGTGGGTTTCGAACCCCGGCATGTACCAATGATTGATACAATTACTTACTACGTCCCCGTGCCTCAGAGAGCAGGTTAAGCCGTCGGTCCCGGTTCCACTAATATCAACTTGTGGATTTGTTAATAAATTGTCATTAAAATTCATACCAGACGCTCGCCAATCATCTGTCTGGCCAGAGCGTGGCAATTGTAGGCCAAATTCTTCAGATATTTCTGGAAGGCCCATCTCCAACAGTGGAAGTCTAGGATTGCGTTTGAGGGGCTGTGATGTAGTCTAATACAAACAAATTATAAATTTCAGGTAATGAAGATGTTATTAATACGTTGGTAACAAACATGCGGAATTTCTTGAAAGATGTCAACTACATAAATAAAGATGGTGTCACACGAGAAGGGAAGAGACAACTAAAAATAGCTTGCTTCTATCTTGTTTTAAATGCCGATATCCCTGTGCTAGAGAAGTTATCAGATATTCCTGACATTGAGAATCTTTTCTTCACAATACCCGTCATCAATAAGCACATAATCTGTGACCTTGTTAAGGGACTCTACATGGAACCGTTTCTCAAAGAAATATTAATATTTTGTCATCCAGAATTAGTGGTACAAATCTTAAAGCAATTCACATACCACATTAGATACAGTGCTCCAACAGAATGTGTTGGACATCTCAAACTACTACTTTCTGCTTGTTACAAATTTATTTGCAGACTACATTTCTATAACTATGATAATGCATATCTAAATATATTAATAATAAAAGAAATATATAATAGTTTTCTTACATGCATTAATTATTACGTAGAACCACCAAACGCAGAGCAACTAAATAGGCTCACTGAGGATGAACAGGATGTCTACAAAGGTTATTACCTTTACAACCTATTCACTTTAATCATGGAATGCTTGGAACAATATTTGAACCCTCCAAATTTCGAATCTGAAGGATATGACGACATGTACCTATACACTATAGATAGTAATAACATTAAAACGAAATCTATTACACATAAAATTTGCGAAAGCGATAACAGAATATTGCTGGATTGTTTGGAAAAGTTTAATGAGGTGATGTTGGACAAATGTCAGGTGCTTGTGATGGGAGTTAGCGTGCAGGTGTACTGCGTGTGGTCTGAGCATCAATTTCTAGGACGAAGTATGCAGCAGACAATCAGAGAAACATGCTACAAGTTCCTGACAATGTTGAACCAAATCACACCTCCGCTAGAGCACCCCATCATGTCCATGCTACCACAGATGTCGTGCAAGCCAGCAGATTTACATGATGTCATCCATTCTGCTGATATAGCTACTATTATAGAAAACGCTTTAAAGGAATCTAATGAAAAGATACATTGGGTTCAAGCAATAATAGATGTACCAGATCTGAGTAAAAATAAACAACTATTGGAACTATTAATCTCAAATACAGGCATTATTGAAGTTAAGAATAATCTTAAACTGTTCAAAATGATGGTACAATTGATAAAAAACAATGTAACTGAACATTTAGAGCTTTACCAGGCATTAGCATTCAATGCGTTTACACAGTTAGGAGACGAAACCAAAACTCAACTTACATTAGAACACTTCCCTGGTAAATTATTCCAAAATACTTTGGAAACTGTGGAGTTTAACAACATTAACATAGAGCTGTTTAACAAATTCATAGAATCTCCGACGTCCAATCCTTACGACGTGCTTAATACCTTTATTCAAAATCCGTTTGAAGTTTTCAAAACGATTGTAAATTCGGCCATCAATAATTCTAAACAATGCGATTTTATGTTGAACGCGATGAATATCTTAAAGCCATTCGTTAACCATTACTATAATGTTGACACAGATCCTACGCTAATAAAGATAATTCTAGGAGTTTTACAGCACAAACAACTAACAGACATGCAGATAAATAATTTTGTAACATTTGTCAGTAAGCTGAAGATAAATAATATATTGTGTGAGGCAAAACTATTGCTGCTTATAATCATGCCGACATTGCACGAAGCGCTGGTAGAAAAACATTTGAAGATGATCAATTTGAATGTGCAGTTACTGAAGCATGGATATGAGGTATGCACATTACACACCTACTTTTCTTCACAGCATTTAATAATCCCAATATGGCCACTTTATCATGACAGTCCTAGATCCCCACTGCTGTTTATTTCTTTATTTGTCGCCAAACCATACACATAGCATAATACAATTAAAAACTAAACATTAAAAAAAATAGGAAAAATAGTATGAAAAATATACTAAGCGTATATATATTTTGTCGCTATACATATATACAAAAGGCGATCAGCTCGGCGTCCGCTACAATCTAGGGATAGGCCATAACGCCGATTTTCAGACGCCGCCTTACGGATGAAAGCCTTGAAGAAATGTTCTCTTGTCATAATCATTTAATCCAGTGTTTTATCTGTAATAAAGTACCTGATCATAATAAAGAACCTAATCGTATAAATAGTGTTTTGTAACTATTTCATACATAAATCTTAACCAATTGACTATTTAGTTCAATTTTATTTTAACGCTGGGGTAAATCAGATGTTGAAATAAAATTTAAAAAAAAAAACACATTAAAAAGCTATAATTTTTGAATTATATTTTAATTGAGGCACACTCCAACAAAGTTGAGGCCTGGTTTAGGGCATTTTTTCATTCTCTAAAAAAAAATTTCGAGTACATTTCTTAAAGTACCACTCGAACTGGAAAAATCTTTGAAAATATTGGATTGAGCGAGCGAGAGAGATGCAAGAACGTCTTGAATAAACCCGATTGAATTAAAAAAATATATAAAACCAAATCAATGTTAATTTTATAATTAATGTTCTTAGAAGAAGTAGAATATATATAAAAGTAAAGTATCATCACGACCGTTTCCCTTTTGGGGTGATCAGAAAGCACGCTTATAAATAAGCGGATTTAGCCAACTTTACAAGTGGCAAGCTCGTGGATGTCTCCAGCGTAACAAATTTGAGAAATATCACAAATAAATTAAATATATTTATTTACATTAATAAATATATTTATTACCTACCCTGTCCAAATGTCCTAAAGGTTTGGCTGTCAGAGAATGCCTAGCGGCATTAAGTCCGCCTTTGTACATAGTGCAATAAAGTTTTAAAATAAAATAAAAATAAATATGTTTGTGTCCCGACCAGGAATCGAACCTGGTACCTCCGAGTCTAAATCCATCGACTTAACCGCTAGACCACGGAGGCAGTTCAATATAGGCAGTAGAATATACATATACATATATATGTATATATACAGTGCAAACTCTATATAACGACACTGAAGGAAATGTGCATTTTATGGCGTTATAGAGAGTTGTCGTTAAATGGAGATGGAATCATTGTATGGAAGACAAGCTAAACCAACTAAAGACAATTGATTTCGACGCTTTAGGGAGTTTGTCGTTAAATCGAGTGACGTTACATGGAGTTTACACTGTATTTATATATATATGGTTTGCAATACGATAAATTATTTACTGACTTATCATATTCCTTTCAAGGAAAACGAATTCATAAAATACCGCGCTCCGCTGCTGGCCATGATGGGTCAGGTGTTGGAGGTGGTCCGCTGGACTCCATCCACCTTCCACCCCGACGCGCCCACCACCTTGGAGGCAGCTATACAGCTGCAAATCAACATCTTCAACACTTACCAATCACAGATACCAGGTATATCTTAGGCTAATTTTGAGTCATCAAACATCAAACAAAAACGCAAATTATGCAGTAGAAGCATTCTAATGTAAATAATTTTGTATCACTTACTTAGAGAAGGAATTACCTTGACTGTGTCACTACTAAAGTAGATTGCACTGCAAATTTGTATTTCTTAAATCTTATTGTCATTTGCAAGGGCGACAAAAGCCTCTTCTCGACTCCTCCAGTTCACACCAGAGGGCGTATGCATACACCACATTATTTTACCGTTGCAGCATACGCTCCCGCGTTCATTTAAATAGTGAGTTTGATAGATGATGGTTGTGGAAGGAATCAAAAGAAGATCATACCAAGCCACAACACCCATGCGGTTATTAACATGATTATTTTTATAATATCCATTCAGAAGGCATTATTAGATTTAAACCCGTATTCTAAGAGGATTCTTTACCGGCTCCTCCATTCAACAATTCCTTTCAAGTTGGTATTAGTGGAACCGGGACCGACGGCTTAACGTGCTCTCCTCACACAGGAACAGTGGTCTATGACTGCAGTGCGTAAGAGAAGTGTATTTCTCATTGGTACATGCCGGTGGGGTTTGAACCGACCTTTGTAGGATTTAAGGAACGCGTTCTTACAACGAAGCCACCACACCGAGAAACTAATATATATATTTAGTCAGAGCAAGAATCTTGCGAAGAAAAAGACTAAGACCAGCTGTTCTGATGCAAGACCAGAACTTGGCCAGTCTTGCTTGGGGGAACACTACATGTGCCGACATTCATGCATAAATTTCAGCCAAAGAAGCGAACTGGTTAAGAAGCAAGCTGAAGAACCTGCAACCTTTGAACATGTACTACTACAAAGAACTGTGGAACCCGCCGGGGACAGACTTCCTGGGAGTCATCGCCGGTCAGGACGACCTGCTGCAGATATCTGTTCTACTGGCCCGGGTAAGAAAAGCAGCTCAATGTCAAATCATTTATTACAATTTGGCCTTCTCGGGCTCTTTTGTATTGTCACATCACATTGTTATAATTATTTAAATAAATTATATTAAATTAAATTTATTACAATACAATTGAATTGACCTAAATATAAACATAGACCAACAGTAAAAGGTGTCCAAAATATATTAATAATATACATTTGCACATTTACCAGGCATTTTTGTCACTAATAAAATCATTTATCTTATAATAGGCCTTGCCTTTAAGTCGACGAGCTCGTGAATCTTATTTTAAGATACACAATTATTGACAATTTTGTCAGAAGATTTTAGCAAAAATACATGTGTTAGCAATTTACATTAGTGCTGTGTTTGACTTGAAAGCAAAGCATTCAACTTTTTTTTTTTTTTTTTTTTTTTTTTTTTTTTTTTTTTTTTTTTTTTTAGGATTAAAATGTATGAAAACCATGGAGCAACGCCAAGTCGAACGATTTTCAAAGCGAAAAAAAGCGCTTAAAGCATCAAGTCAAACACAGGGTAGATGTTACTCGTAATGTTACTAGCAGCCCTATTCTGTTACTTAGTCGCAATCGTTATTAGTGGATTTCGTTATTTACGCCAGAGATTGTGTCATAATTACAAAATATTCAATTCTCAACTCTATAAGCGCTTGACCTTGACTCTATGAGCGGCCGTGCAAATATAAACTATACATACATTTTTCATACACGAGCTCGGAATCCCTTAAGTAACGGAATTGTCAGTGTAAAATTGGCATTATCGTATAAAGAGGTCCGCTACAGACGACAGAAAAATAACGTTACGATGCGTTCATTTAAAAAAAAAACTATTTTACCCTATATATACCCTATAGCAATAGTTTCTTATTCTGTTAGTTAGTCGCAATCGTTATTAGTGGATTTCGTTATTTACGCCAGAGATTGTGTCATAATTACAAAATATTCAATTCTCAACTCTATAAGCGCTTGACCTTGACTCTATGAGCGGCCGTGCAAATATAAACTATACATACATTTTTCATACACGAGCTCGGAATCCCTTAAGTAACGGAATTGTCAGTGTAAAATTGGCATTATCGTATAAAGAGGTCCGCTACAGACGACAGAAAAATAACATTACGATGCGTTCATTTAAAAAAAAAACTATTTTACCCTATATATACCCTATAGCAATAGTTTCTTATTCTGTTAGTTAGTCGCAATCGTTATTAGTGGATTTCGTTATTTACGCCAGAGATTGTGTCATAATTACAAAATATTCAATTCTCAACTCTATAAGCGCTTGACCTTGACTCTATGAGCGGCCGTGCAAATATAAACTATACATACATTTTTCATACACGAGCTCGGAATCCCTTAAGTAACGGAATTGTCAGTGTAAAATTGGCATTATCGTATAAAGAGGTCCGCTACAGACGACAGAAAAATAACGTTACGATGCGTTCATTTAAAAAAAAAACTATTTTACCCTATATATACCCTATAGCAATAGTTTCTTATTCTGTTAGTTAGTCGCAAACGTTATTAGTGAATTTCGTTATTTACGTCAGAGATTGCGTCATAATTACAAAATATTATTCAATTCTCAACTCTATAAGCGCTCGACCTTGACAGCGGCCGTGCAAATATCAACTTTAATAGCGTAATATATATATATATATATAGTTAACGGATTCCATTATATAACGTTTGAGCTTAAGTAACTGCCTCCGTGGTCTAGCGGTTAAGTCCGTGGATTTAGACTTGGAGGTACCGGGTTCGATTCCTGGTCGGGACACAAAAATATTTATTAATGATAATAAAAATACATTTAATTAATATTTAACTTATTTGTGATGTTTCTCGAGTTTGGTACGCTGGAGACATCGACGAGCTTGCCACTTGTCATGAATGGCCTATAGTAAAGTTGGCTAAATGTGAATCCGCTTATGCGCGAGACCTTGAGATCATCCATGTTAGGACCATGAAGACTTGATCGGCATGACTTTGCTATTATTTTCCACTTGGTTTCAAAGAGATTGATTGAAAGACCTATTAAAAATGTAAGGTCCTTTTTTATTATTTAGACGTTACCATCGCTGAGCCTTAGTGAGTGGCTCGGAACCTGGCAGTGTGTGGTGAGGCGGGCGGGGGGGAAGAAGGGGGCGCTCCGGGAGTTCCATCGCGCGGGGACCCTCACCCGCACACTGCCGCCCCCCTGTCTACTGCACTGTCTCTCCAACCACCTCACTGTCATCAAGGTAACGCATTGCATTTTATTCACCACCATCAAATGACCAGGTGAACTTTGAACCACCTAAAATTAGCTTGCTCATTGACGTCATATATATAAGATAAGCCTTCCAGAACATCACCAGCACTCTGTGTCTCCGCTGCTAGATATAGGCCTTCCCCAAGGCTTACCATATCAAACGATATCCTACTACCCTCATTTTTTTTTTTTTTTGTATTTGTATCTACGATAAGTATTATTATTTTCGTATATTGTTATCAAGCTGTAAGTAATTAATAAATAAATGTAGACGCGGAGTTACCGGGTTCGATTCCTGGTCGGAACACAATAATTTATTTGTTACGCTAGAGACATCGACGAGCTTGCCACTTGTCATGATGGACTTATAGAACTATTTTTTTTTACAGGATAATTTCCTTTACGAACCTATAACAAACGAAGATGTGCAGATAGCTGTGGACAGAATAATCAGTATAATCAACGATCACGGCGGAGATCACGCAGAAGAAGTTACTAGAATAGTTCTCCCTCTCATATCTTACTTGGTGGATAGAAAAAATGACTACACTTTGGATATATCTTGCATGACAAATAAAATACAACACCAATACATCGCAAATATGATCAGCCAGTTGTTTGTTAAAAAATAAACTTAATACTAACGGGTGTCCCAACAAGAGCGCCGGATTTAAATAATAATATTATAATAATAATAAATACACAGCGCCATCTAGTTTCCGTGGTAAGCTACGAGGCTTGTGTTACGGAAACTAGATGGTTGATAAACTACATATTATACATTTTTTGTAAATATATACATATTATACATATAAACACCCAGACCGAGACAAATTATACAATGTACAACTTGCCCCCGGTGGGAATCGAACCCACGACCTCCCGAGTTCACGGCAACGTTTGTTACCACTAGACCACGGACCATTTCCCGCCATTTTGTTGTATGGTGTTTTTTTTTACAGTTGTCACGTACAGACCACGCCATTTAGGAATATGGAGAAGTATTCAAACCAAACACGTTTAATTATTACATTTAATACAAAATGGTAAAAGTTTTTCGTAAACAGTTCGCCAATTACATTAAGTTTTCGGTCAATAATGCGACAAATGAATCGACAATGAGGCGTTTAATTACCAAATAAGATTGCCCAATATTCTTAGAGAAGTGGGCCCAAAAAAATGGTTTCGTGTCATAATGATTTTTTTTTATTTAATAGTTAATATATTGTGTTTTGATAATCTTAATTTTATTTATTTACGCTAGCATAACGACAATTGATAATAACTTTTTTTACTTATTTTTTTTTTGGTTCTCTTCTCCCGAGGGATGATGAATGAGGTGATAGGGAAGGTAAAGTGTCTAGCCCATACAGCCAAGTCTGACGTAATATATCTTTCTTTTCTATGAGTTAATGAGGTCATCATCAAATTCCAGATGCTGCAGAATTTGATGCTTTTTTTGGAGTCACTCGCGGCACCATAGCCCAAACACGTCGGGTAAAATATAGGAGTCCAAAGCGCGGGAAAACCGCAAAAAATAAACTGCAACTTGTGCCCCATATTTAAAGTCTAATTTATCGTTTTCCATAATTATTCACATTGTAGCACATTATTAAACAAAACAACACCACTTTTGACCAATAATATCCACAGTAAATTAATTTAACAAAACAAAAACTTGCACTTGACATGTCCACGCAAAATGGCGCGAAGAACTCTTTTTTCTTCTTTAATTGGTTAAGATTTATGTATGAAATAGTTACAAAGCACTATTTATACGATTAGGTTCTTTATTATGACTTTATTATAGATAAAACACTGGATTTCAAATTGGCGGGAAACTATGTAATTATTAAGGTAAATAAAATAGATTTTGTCAATTGTCGTTATGCTAGGGTAAAATTTATAAAATTAATTACAGATTATGAAATCACAATATATTAACTATAAAATAAAAAATAAATCATTATATACACGAGAACATTTTTTGGGCTCATTTCTCTGAGAATAATGAGCATTCTCATTTTACTTTAAAATCCAATCCAGCTCTCTTGTTGGGACATTATACAAGATCCGTATTAGAGCTACCTCCACCAATCGTTTATTCGAATGAATTTCACTTTTTAACCGACTTCAAAAAAAGGTGGTTCTCGATTCGAATCTGTTTTGTTTAACGTCAAGTGTGAATTGATTTTGTTTATGCTTTGTTTGGTAGGTGGTCCTATATAAATAGGTGCTAGACAGACTGATGGTGGTAATTACCCCAGTCTGCCGGGGCAGGAAAGTATCCACCGTTGGTGCCGATAAACCTAGTAAAGTGTATCCACACGTTTCGGGATCAGGCTCGAATTGCCGTCATGCCCAGTCAAGCCGGCATAGTGTTAGGGACTGATTATGAGTGTCTGATTCCAGTTGCTAACATTCATGGACATTGCGCGCCATTTACCATGAAAGTATAAAAAACTGTGTAAAAAGTGGAATTCATTTGGATAACCGATCAGTGTAGGTCGCTCTGAAACTTATCTTATAGACTAGAATAAAATAATTATTTATTGCGTTCCTTTATTTATTCTGTCAGATGTATGTTTAAATCACTACTGATCCGCCAGTTTCTTACCTCTCGTTCCGAGACGCGATAAAGCACGCTTAAAGCCGTTCCGAGACGTGCATAAACTGTATTGCCAAAGCTTTGTGACGTCACAAATTATATCATTCCTTATGCTCAGACTGCTCACGATATCGAGGTTGATGACTGAGCGCTGTCAATTGTTTGTCATTATGTCGCGCGCAATTTTCAAGTAGGAAGTAAAAAAAAATGTCTGTAACACGGCAAGTAATTTTAGAAGACCAAAATAAGTTAATAATATTAAACGTTTTACACATATAAAGCTGAAAAAGCGAGAACGGTGTGTTTGTTAGTATTCATACTCAAAGATGTGGAATCTGCAATTATTCTTATAATCATAAAAAAAAGATGGTAGTTATGAATATAAATCCGCTCTGAGCATCCAAATCGTGATATTTGATTCGGAACGACACTGTCAGTATCATATTCATTCTAAGCGCTCTGAGCTTGATTCGGAACGAGGGGTTAAACGATGAATAAATTAACGCACGTGATCGGCTGGAATAAAGTGACAAATTGATAGATCAATCGTCGATTACAACAAAATGTCAAAGGTGAATTATTTTAATCATGTTTTCAGTAACTGATGGGCACTTTACCCTGTTTCTTAAGATGTATCACTTTTGCATACCTCTCGCTCGCACAATCCTATATATTCTATGATTTTTCAAGTCTAAGGATAGTTTGAAAAATGCAACTTTTTGGGAAATAAAGTTAGACATTTGGACATATTTTCGCCTAATTTTAGACAGAAACGATTTTCCTCTATTTACTATTTTTTTTACTAAAACAAATATATGATGAAAGAAGACAAATTTCTAAGAATTTCATGGATTTACCGTGCGGGTGCTGGGTCCATTGTGTCCCACACACGAGATGAGAAGAATGGTGTCTCGGGCTTGCGACCGACAATTATAGAAGAGGAGACAAATTTCTAAGCATTCCATGGATTCACCGTGCGGGTGCCGGGTCCTTCGTGTGTGGGTAAGAGATGATAAGAATGGTGTTTCGGGCTTGCGACCGACAATAGGCTGGTTTAAGAAAAGGAGGCCTCCCCTTTTTTTATTTTTTTGCGCCATAATACGCTCACCATCCACCATTCTACTTCTCTCCCTACCCAACCAAATACTGTATGATTCCGTTATATATCTCCAAAATTTCCGTAATTTTATTCCCCATTAAGTTGATTCATTTCTCAAAAATAGACTTAAAATATTGGATTGTGCTTGTGGAAACAGAATATTTATCGGACAATTATCCGATATAATATTGGAACGCAACTTACATACTCATAATATGTCATAGCTCTCGTTAAATTCATTTAAATTTGATTAATATAATATAATTAATGATTACCTATAGTCATGTTTTAAGCTATAACTTTAAAACTTATAAGATGTTATAGCCAATAAATAATGTGGTTAAATCCTAAATTATTGTCTTATTTATTTATAATTTAATAATCTACCTAAAATATTAGTTATACCTACTGTGCTCGCGCCTATTTCATTTAAATGAGTTATTCATATTTTTTTATTTGGCACACTTATAACTGCCTCCGTGGTCTAGCGGTTAAGTCCGTGGATTTAGACTCAGAGGTACCGGGTTCGATTCCTGGTCGGGACAAAAAAATATTTATTAATGTAAATACATTTAATTCATATTTAATTTATTTGTGATATTTCTCGAGTTTGGTACGCTGGAGACATCGCCGAGCTTGCCACTTGTCATGATTGGCCTATAGTAAAGTTGGCTAAATGTGCATCCGCTCCGTATCCGCTTTCCGTTAGCAGCGTTTTGGTGTCTCTGCCGCCGCGTGTCCCCGTACTGCTGTCATATTTAAATTAATTTTTAAAACCACAATATACTGTGTGTATGTTTACCATCAAAAATTGTGTTTATGGATCAAAATTAGCCGAGAAGACGCCTGGAGGTTAGTGCATGCTTTCTTTTCCCGGCGACAGATCATATCTCTAATTTCTCACACCTTAATATTAGCGTGTCCCGGACCTTCGAGTTTTTTTTATATTAAAATTAACCGCAAAGTAAATTCGCATCAACCCAAATAGTTGCCGCACGCCACGCCACATAGGCTTGGCCACCAAGGAACAATACAAGTTGGCCACCCTAACCTGCCTTATTAAATAAAACTATCATATTTCTTTATAGCTTTATTTTTTAACAAGCCAAGCTTTTTTGTGAATCGTAATATTTAAATATTGGTAGGAAATTATTCTAATTTAAATTATGTTCACAGCTGTATTTAGTGTGTCAGTTATAATACATTTTTTCAGAAAGTCAGAAATCAAGATTGAATTGAACAATACATTTTTTTAATTGTTCTCATCAATGTGTATTTTATTTTATTTATTAAATACCTACCTAAATAAAAATAATCAAATTAAAAAACTACAAACTAAACCTAATAAAAAATAAAATTAAAAAAAACAAAATTAAAAATGTCAAGAGACGACCCATTACTGATAGTCCCAAGAAGACTGGCAACATTTGCTCTTTGTATAGCGAGGCTAATACGTTGGCAGAAATAATTGCCAGCCTTCCTGTCTCCAGATTTCTCCGTCAGCCGTTTGGATAACTCTATCTCAAAATGTCGATATTCAATTGCTTAGCTTTGAAAACCCTCCTTGTATTCATAAATTATTTGCAGTTGCTTAATTATAAGACTGCAATGATTTATTTTTTAAATTTTACGAAAGCAAAAGATATTCGCGTCTATTATGTAATGCGCAAGGAATAACAGAAAAACAAACCAGAATATATCTAAATATTTATTTCCCATATAAAATTTATAAAAATAATAATATTAACAATATTAAAAATGCATTTATAGATGGCTGAACAAAGAATTCACCTTACATAATTGATTTAATAAAAAAATATAAAACTTAATTATTTTAAATCTCCATTGGTTTAAAATGTTTTATTTAGCAAATCGACTGTGTCTGTGCTTTTTTTGCAAGGTTGTATTAGATATTTGTGTTGGTCAGCGACGTGTCCTCGGTTGAGGAGGTGCACCAGGATGTACTGGTAGGGCAGCACGGGAATGTTGTGTTCGGAGAAAAACTTAAGCTTCACCCGCTCTATGATCCTCATGTCCACGAAGCAGTAGTTTGCTGAACAACAGCTGCCGGGTGTCCTGGAATCGAAATAATTATGACTCTAATGTAAGTCGTTTATTCATCCTTATACTCTCTCAACCTTATAAGTCAACGTCAAAACCGGGATTGGGTGTGCCATAACTAATCACTAGTTATCAGAAAAAATATAAATATAGAATATATGTAAGTAATTATGCATTTGGTACTAGTGTTTTTAACTAGGTAGTGTTAACTCGATACAATAGTGTTGTGAATTAGTTAATCGTTGTAAACTCAATACTAGTGTTGTCAACACTAAAGTGTTGTGTACTCGATACTAGTATTGTCTACTAGGTATTAGTGTTATTATATCGATACTAGTGTTGTCTACTCGATACTAGTGTTGTATACTCGATACTAGTATTGTCAACTCCTGCTAGTGTTGTCTACTAAGTATAAGTGTTATATCGACACTAGTGATGTCTACTCGAAACTAGTGTTGTCTACTCGATACTAGTATTTTCAACGCGATACTAGTGTTGTCTACTCGATACTAGTATTTTCAACGCGATACTAGTGTTGTCTACTCGATACTAGTATTTTCAACGCGATACTAGTGTTGTCTACTCGATACTAGTATTTTCAACGCGATACTAGTGTTGTCTACTCGATACTAGTATTTTCAACGCGATACTAGTGTTGTCTACTCGATACTAGTATTTTCAACGCGATACTAGTGTTTTCAACGCGATACTAGTATTTTCAACGCGATACTAGTGTTGTCTACTCGATACTAGTATTTTCAACGCGATACTAGTGTTGTCTACTCGATACTAGTATTTTCAACGCGATACTAGTGTTGTCTACTCGATACTAGTATTTTCAACGCGATACTAGTGTTGTCTACTCGATACTAGAATTTTCAACGCGATACTAGTGTTGTCTACTCGATACTAGATTTGTCAAGTGGATAGTTGTCAATTTGATAGTAGTGTAGTCATTTCGATAGTCTAGTGTTGTGAAGTCGATATTAATATTGTCAACTTGATGGTTTAGTCAACGCGATAATAATTGTCCTAGTGTTATGAATTACTTTATCCTTCACGTAAATTACCTCGGATCATAAGCAATCGCTTTGGCCTTGAGTGTCTTAAAAACCATCTGATAGTACTGGCGATACTTCTTCTTCATGATAAGTACCACTTGACTGCCCTCGAAGGGCTTACTGGCGCCAGTGCAGGACAGTTGGTAGCGCCAGTAAGACGCTGCCTTCGCCAACTCGATGCTAGTGTTGTCAATTTCCAAAAGCAACGGCTGTTTTGTCCATTCGTACAAGGCTTCCTGAATAATGACAAAAAATAAGTAAGTTCATAGACTACATGTCTCATAAGGAACCAGAGATTAAGAAAAAAGGGTTTTATTTTAAATACTTTCATCATCATCATCACAGTCACTAGAACAGCATCCTAGACCTCCACTGTTGGAGATGGGCCTTCCAGAACATATATTCATCATGTGTGGGGCTAAGAGATGAGAAGGATGATGGCTTAGACTTGCAACCGACAATAGGCTGGTTTACAAAAAAAGCTTCTTTATTTTATTGATCAACAAGTCTTTCCATAAATGTATCTCCTGCAGACCTGCTTAGGCCCCAATTCTTTCAGTAAGTGATGCAAAGATTTTGCTGTAACTCCTCTCGCACCAACTTCCACTGCGTAAAACTGAGTTTTGAACCCGTTCCTAATCATTTCTTTTATGAGAACAATTTTAAATATGTGGTAGGCGGACTGATGGTGGTAATTTCCCCAGTCTGCTGGGGCGGGGAAGTATCCACCGTTCGTGCCGATAAACCCAGTAAAGTGTATCCACACGTTTCGGGTTTAGGCTCGAATTGTCGTCATGTATCAAGCCGGCATACATTTAGGGACTGATGTCAGTCATGGGTGTCTGATTCCAGTTGCCAAGATTTATGGCCTTGCGCGCCACTTATCATCATAGGGCGCATAAGTGTAGGTAAGATAAGTGTATTTCTCATTGGTACATGCCGGGGTTGGAACCGACCTTTGTAGGATTTTAAGGAAAGCATTATTTCAACCGAGCCACCAGCCCTCTTATAATGTGGTATAGATATCTTTATTTAAAGCAGTTTTTGTTCCTTACACTTAGGAATGTTTTCCCCCGGTAGCTGTCGTGTACATAGTTGGGATGGAGGAGCCACTTGCCGGTGGAGAGTGCGCAGACCATCATCCCGGTGTGACTGTCCCGGGGCAGCACGGCTATGTAGTGGGTGGCCAACATCTCCAACTTGGTGCTCTCCGCTACCACACCTCCGAGCTCACAGATCTGAGACACTATTCGCTGACGATTCTAAACAAAACATTCAAAAGACGATACTTACATTAATTTAAATAATTTTATAAATTGGTTACAGCCAAGAATAGTAGCATAGGGTTACAACCAAGAATAGTAGCATAGGGTTACAACCAAGAATCTTTCATTTATTTTTTCCAATTTTGTTATTAGTCGTTAGTTATCCTTTAATAAATAAATAAATATGCTCCATGAGTGGTACACTTACCTCCAAGTGGTCGGATAGCATGAATACTTTCTTGTCACATGCACAAATGAGATTTTGCTTTAGTTTCCAGGAGTCTTCAGATGTACTACTAGGCGTGTAGTCGCTGTCTGAAATACAACATTAATTTTATTTCACCATAAAGTCATTAATATTAAATTCTCCATTCTTCTTTCTACGCATTCCATAACACCTCTATTGTCTCTAATTCGTCCGCTGTTATTGCTCCAAATCCTGCCATCTTTAAAAATATGGTTTACAAACACTTTCTTTCTAGTGTTGTCCAATCTTAGTTTTTGGTCTTGCAGTCTTGGTCTTGTTCTTGCTTATATACCAGGACTAACCCTAGTCTTGGTATTGGTGTTGCGCAAGACTCTCGCTAAGTAATTTTTTTCCTAATTTCACTAAAAAAAAGTATGCTTAAAATTTTTTTTTTTTTGTAACTGTTTCGTGTCTGCCTTTTTTCAGAGGCAAAAATATCGAATCCTTTTAGTAGATGTCTTAAAATATCGAATCCTTTTAGTAGATGTCTTAAAATATCGAATCCTTTTAGTAGATGACTTAAAACATCGAATCCTTTTAGTAGATGTCTTAAAATATCGAATCCTTTTAGTAGATGACTTAAAACATCGAATCCTTTTAGTAGATGACTTACAATATCGAATCCTTTTAGTAGATGACTTAAAATATCTCCAAAACTAACTATGTATACAAATTTTGATAAATATTGGTTACTATATGTATACTTTAACCATTCTAAATTTCTAGTAAATCAGACCAGTAGTTTTCGAGATAGTAGTTTGCGGACAGACACTAAAGTCTCACAAGGTTTTCTTACTTCAAACAAATATATATTTTCAGTCAGAGTAAGCGAAGATTAGGAGTGTAAGAACAAGACCAAGACCGAGGCAGCTGTTCTGATGCAAGACCAAGACCAAGACTTGGTCTTACATCAGTTTGGTCTTGCTTTGGGCAACACTATTCCTTTCTGACTAGTGTCCTAAATTAATGTTTCTTTTCCATTTTCTCACTGTCCTCAATTGTAGTATGAAAAATGTAATTTAGACTGTTCCGAATTGATATCACGCTCTGAGCATCCAAATCGTGATATTTGATTTGGAGCGACCATCTGTGTCATATTAGTACTAAGCGCTCTGAGCATGATTCGGAACGAGGGGGCTGTCTAAAGTTTTAATGGTTTGGCTGTGCGAGAATGCCTAGTGGCATTAAGACCACTTTTGTACATAGAGCATTTAGGTTTTAAAAGAATCTAATACCTGATAATATGTTGTCTGTAATTTGTAGTTGTGCGATGCGTTGTGATTTCGGCACTACGGGGCTATAAAGGGGCTCCTTCTTCTTCTGCCGGTAACTGTTGATGTACCTCTTAAACGGCAAGTAGTTGGAAGTCTTGGCCTTACTGTCCTCCAGCAGTTTACGGAAGCTTACTTTCCTGGGAGTACTGCTGAAACTCCTAAAAATATAGTCATTAAATTTAGAGTGATTCATATTTGAAGAAAAATAATAAATTAAAACTAATAAAGCGATTTGTCATGAAGCAACTAAGTTTGTACCGTAAAGCATATTATTTAGCACAAATTTCCTTTTTCTTTGTATCTCAATTAATGTTAATTAGATAATTCCCTTAACGTAACATAACGTATCGATTTTAAACCAACTAGACATATCGACTTCAGACACATTGCCAGAAAAGGAGGGGATAGATAACCTGGAAAACTTTTTGTTACTGGCAAGGTGGAAGGAAAGAGACCTATAGGCCGAAGTCCGGTACGCTGATCCGACCAAATCCGCTCCACCACCAACACTAGCGTCCATGATGCTGTGCATGCCGCCGAAGACAGGAACGGGTGGCGTGCTATCATCAAGACGCACACCAATTCTTCGGGAGGTCACGATCAATGAGGAAACACGACGCAAGGAGGCGGAGATAATTCCCGTGCAAAATAATTTCTGGAATTATTATGGCGGATCTGCGTTCTGTTTTGTGACACCGCGTAAAGTTCTGACGTCATGAGTGTAAGTTACTCCATACATTTACAAACGATTTCGTGTTGCGAAACGTCAAACCTTGTTGTCATATGAATTTCTTTTTTTTTTGTAAATTGTTTATTGTAGCTTTAATAATTATAACAATAATGGATAGTCAACAAAGCTGTGGACGACGTGCTATGATTATATTGACTGCTATAACACTAATAAAACAATATATATGAATTACCACACTACCACTGAACAATAGTATTGCCCAATCTTTTTGGTACCCTAAAGACATCGCGGAGAGAGATTTCCTTAGTACAATTGGAGAATAAAATATATATTGAGTCAGAGTAAGAGTCTTGCAGAAGTCTTGCGAGACTCTTGCGCAAGACCATGACCAAGACCACCTATTCTGATGCAAGACCAAGACTGGCTAAGTCTTGGTCTTGCTTTGGGCAACACTACTGAACAAACAATTCATATATTTCGACTACTAATATTTCCTAATCTAATTTAGTGAAAATAATCTCCACTATCGTCATTTTTCCAAAATTATCGTATTTGACGTGTTAAAAAAAAAAAAAAAATTAAATTCATTGTATTACTTCCATTAAATCATAAATTTAGTTCAGCTAATAAGTAACATGATATTCAATGACGAAGTTCGCCGGGTCAGCTAGTTAAATACATAATAAACTTTGTCCATGATTGTACCGATTCGAAAATTTGCTCTGCTCAGCAATCCAAGGCTCTTCTTAACTGCCGGTACCTAATATATACATATATAGTAATAGTGTGTAAGTATGGAAGGCTCATCAAATGTTAGTTGAAATAAGCAAATTACCCTAAGATTTTAGTGATACATTGGATGCATCCCCGGCATGCATACAGCTGAAACTCACTCATTGCCGAGTCTCGAGAAGAATGTCTTCAGCGGACTGGAGGTGGGCGTCTCCACCTTCTCCTCCACTGGGCCTATCTCTTGGTAAATATCCTCGATAGACCAACCTAGTACAAAATTTAATAATTTACTATATAACTCCCTTAAGAACTGCCTCCGTGGTCTAGCGGTTAAGTCTGTGGATTTAGACTCGGAGGTATCATGACAAGTGGCAAGCTCGTCGATGTTTCTAGCGTACCAAACTCACAATCAATTATCAATCAAATTGATTTATTATAATTAATAAATATTATTGTGTCTCGACCAGGAATCAAACCCGGTACCTCAAGAGTCTAATTCCACGGACTTAACCACTAGACCACGGAGGCAGTAAATGGCCAGTATTTGATATAGACATATCAGCAATGCACTGCTCGCCTATTAATAATAATAACAGTAATAAAGGAAAGCACCCGGAAAGCAATTATGGTCATGATGATGACAATACTAACCTATTTTACGACAAGACGACTTGGGCACATGATCTACTGTGTCCACACCCACTTCTGTAAGCACGGTTTCCTTAAAATGCACTGCATTTAAATGTTCTAAATAGGCATCCTTTTGTGTATGAATTTCGTGGCAAATAGAGCACACGAAATAACGCAGCTTAACATTAGCCGTGCACACTTCAAAATGTCTCACGTAGAGATCAAATCTGTCATATTTATTGTCACAAAGCACGCAGGACACTTCATTCCCACCAACCACGAGCGTGGAATTTGCAGAAAAAAAGTCCGGTGGTTCTAAATCTGATGCCACAAGAGTTTCATCACTTCCAGTACTTCCGGCTTTTTCTATAGTGCATGTAACATTGCAGGTATGGGCTCCAGAATTGTAAGGTTCATCACAGTAGACGCATTTGACTGATTCCAAATCACTGTCAGTTTCGTCACTGGTGTCCCGAGCCTGCGTGTGATAGCTGTCTTCCTTGCATCTGAAATATGAAATGAAATTTAATATTAAAGACAAATTTCTAAGCATTCCATGGATTCTTTGTTTGATTTTTCTTTGCTATTAATGGCATTCTTCTGCTATTCTGCCATGATTGGTAAACAATATTATGTATAACTAACTGACAACACCGAGTGTGTAATGTATCTTATGGTGAATAAATGAATTGAATTCACTGTGCGAGTGCCGGTCCATCGTGTGTGGGAAAAAGAGATGAGAAGATTGGTGTCACGAGGCTTGAGACCAACAATGATTTACATTGGAGGCCTCCTTTTTTATTTTATTGCATGTGTCTTGCTCACCACACACTATTTTGCTCGTCTGCTACCCAAAACATATATTTTAAATTCAAGTGGTAATTTGCCCAGTATGCTGGAGCGCAAGTATCCACCGTTCATGCCAATAAACCCAGTAAAGTGTATCCACACGTTTCGGGATAAGGCTCGAATTGCCGTCATGCCCAGTCAAGCCAGCATAGTGTTAGAGACTGAGGTCAGTCATGAGTGTCTGATTCCAGTTTCTAACATTCATGGACCTCGCGTGCCACTTACCATCAGGTGGTTTGTGCCCAAGGGTCACGTGTCAACGTAGAATATAAAAAATAATAAAAAAATGCATATTTCTATTAACACTATTTTATATAATTTTGCTTTGAAAGGCGTGGCAAGCTTGCAATTATCTCTAGCGTACCTACTCGAGAAATATCACAAATAAATTACTGTGTCCCGACAAGGAATCAAATGCGGTACCCCCTGTGCTAGACCACAGACTAATATTAGTATGGATATTATAAATACATTGATTTATTAATTGGTTATCACCATACTGTCATGAATCAATAATAATTCTACAATAAAATATTTATTTATTTACAGAAAATAATATGACAGTGACATTTTCTGGCACTCACATACACAAGTATGTCATAATTTATAAAATACTATCAAATATATACAGGTTGGAAACAAACCGCACCTATTGTCATTGTTTTCTCCAAGCTCATTGCTGCATTGAATAGTATCATACTCATTTGTATGCAAACTTATTACATTATCTGTAATCAAGAAGAAATATATTAATAAAACATACAGAATTAAAATAAACTATGGAAAATTGAATAGTGATGGCCATGTTATGGTCTTATGCCTTCTACTGTATTGTGTTCCTATGCTCCTTTGTCTACGATGCATGGTGTTTATTATTGTTATTATTTTAAAATTTGTTAACTGACATACCAAGAATATAACGATTGTTATATAGGTAAAATATACAAATATGTTATAAGAAACTCCAGTGCACCAACGAGCAACACACTCTTACGTACAGAGTCATAGATTTACCACACCAACATTCCTGTGAAGAGGAGAGCATATTAGACCCTTGCCAATCCGTCCGGCCAGCCTTTGGGGCTAAATATGTTCTCCTGTGACGAGCGATGACAATTGAAAAATTGTAATAAGTGTGAATGTGAATTGGAGCGTTATGCTGTGAAACATAAACCAAAGTGGCTGTCTTTGGGTTTAAATAAGTTGCTATTTTTGTTTTTTAAAAGCACTTATTTATATGATAGACTGATGGATTACAATGGACATAGCACCAAATTACACCAATATAATTTTTAAATGCGCCAAGATAAATAATGCAAGCATGCTGTGGAGTGTGACAAATCTTTTATCAGCTAACCTTTGAGATTTTACTAAGTTTTGATGGCCTAGTTTAAAAAGACGCCTCATGTTCTCCCCCTACCCAACCAAATACTTTATTAATCTGCTAATGCCATCTTCGAAGCTCTTTTCATAAACATGTTGATGGTAGACCTGCATAGGCCCGATTAATTCATTAAGTGGAGCAAAAATTTTGCTTGAATTCCTCTCGCATCAACTTTCACCGCTTAAAGTAAATAATAAATAAGAATAATAAATATTTCCAGACAGGTCACACAGTGCCATTCAATTTCCGTGGTAAGCTACGAGGCTTGTGTTACGGAAACTAGATGGTTGATAAACTAATTATTATATTTTTATTTATTTTTTGTAAATATATACATATTATACATATAAACACCCAGACCGAGACAAATTATACAATGTACAACTTGCCCCGGGTGGGAATCGAACCCTCAACCTCCCGAGTTCACGGCAACATTTGATACCACTAGATCACGGAGGCGGTCAAAGTGCAGCCATGAATATGCACCTGATTATTTCTTCTGTAAGATTGTAAGATTGATTTACACATACCTATACAAGTTCTTAATATTTGATCACTCTTCTCACATTGTAGTTTAAATAAGTACACTGTACTTAGTTTCTCTATGCACGGACTACAGACTCTGTCAGTCAAACCATCACCTTCCAAAATCTATAAAAATAAAAACATAATATAAAGAACTAAAATAATATAATATAAATGAAACTGGACTTAGAGGTACCGGGTTCGATTCCTGGTCTGGCCACAATAATATTTATTAAGGTAAATAAATGAATTTAATTTATTTGTGATGTTCTTGAGTTTGGTACGCTAGAGACATTAATGAGCTTGCCACATGATTTGCCTATAGTAAAGTTGGCTAAATGTGAATCTGCTTCTTCATATGCATGGTTTCTGACCACCCTGCAAGGGATACGGTCGTTATGATACTTTTTTTTTATATAATATAAAATATAATGTTAATTATGCCCTTCAAGATCACATACGGTGTAATGTACCAAATCTGTAATGGAACCAAAAATATTTAATATTATTAATGACAATATTAAACTTTTACTGCATAGTCTGTGTAAAAAGACTGTAAATAATAATAATACTTATATATAATACATTAATATTGTATACAGCTCCCATCACTAATTAGATCACTTCTCTGCCTGATCTGTTATTTTCAGCTTAATATGTAAAAGTTCCCGCATTGTAGGCAGACTAGAAAGTAAAGTATCATCACGACCGTTTCCCTTTCGGGGTGGTCAGAAACCACGCTTATAATACATATAACAGCTAGTAAGTCTATACAGAAATCTCGTTTTAAGTTTGGTTATAACTTTAAAAATATAAATGGTAACTCTTTATAACCTTGTTAGGTTTCACATATAGTCATACATCATATTATTCCTTATAAGGTTATGTGATTTTTTAATAATGATAGCATACCTGTATCCTTGCAAATGCCATAACCATCTCTGATAACTTAACTGAATCATCCTTCTCAAAGATTGAAGTAAAATCCCCCAGCTTCAAGCAAAGCCTGCATTTTTTGAAACTTTTACTCATGATTGCAACTTCTAAATATCACTTAAGGACAACATAATAAATATAAACAGTTCTCTAAGTCATTATAAAATAAAATAATAAAAGTTAAACGAGTACATTGATCCTGTTGACCTGTTTATTGCGTTACAAAATAATAAAGGTTCTACTGACAGAGGTAAACAAATTTTAAAAAAGAAATAGACATATAGCTGTCATAAGTGATAGAGCGAGTAATAATTCTGGAGTAAGAAATACTTTAAATACTGAAACACAAACTATACGTTTTGAAATCATCGCAGCCAGACATTGACAGATATGACCGTTAAGTAATAACCAGGGGGAGTCTTCGCGCCATTTTGCGTAGATATGTCAAGTGCAAGTTTTTGTTTTGTAAATCAATTTACTGTGGATATTATTGGCAAAAAGTGGTGTTGTTTTGGTTTATAATGTACTACAATGTGAATAATTATGGAAAACGATAAATTGGACTTTAAATATGGGGCACAAGTTGCAGTTTATTTTATGCGGTTTTCCCGCTTTCAACTCCCATATTTTACCCGACGTGTTTGAGCTTAAATGCCGCGAGTGACTCCAAGAAAATCATCAAATTTTGAAGCATCTAGAATTTGATGATGACCTCATTAATTCATAAAAAGAAAGATATATTACGTCAGACTTGGCTGTATGGGCTAGACCCTTTGCCTTCCCTATCACCTCATTCATCATCCATCAGGAGAAGAACCACAGATTATATAGACAAGAACAAACAACAATAAGTAATAACCATTAAAACTTCTTCAATAACTAAATACTCCGTATTCGCTAAGATTGCAATGCTTCCTTTACTGAATTTTGCTTAAATTAATGAAAGAAAACGCTATTTGAACTTAAATGAATGAAAACGCAATACAGGTGCTATGTTCGACTTGAAAGCAAACCAAAGCTACAGATTATATAGACATGTACTACACCAAAGCTTCCTTTTTTTTTACTGAATTTTCTTTAAAATGTATGAAAACCATAGAGCAACGACAAGTCGAACGACTTTTAAAGCTTAAAAAAGCGACAAGTCATGCCAAAAAAACGTATAATAAATTGTTATTGTTGCTAACTTCAGCCCGATAACAGTCTCATTTTAAATTAAAAATACATAAGTAGATCGTAACGATTAAAGTTAAAAATTGCATCGACTGTACCCATAGACATAGGATCGTCGCGTCGTCGTTAGTATTCTATATCTATGACTGTACCAGTTTTATTCGGAAAGTCAGCCAGCTGGTACGACGCCATTTTTAATTTTAATCGTATCCCTTGCGGGAAAGCCGAAACCACGATTTTTTTAAGAACCCGATTATCAATAAATAAATCATTTACCCAACTTCACTAAAGGCCCATCATGACAAATGGCAAGCTCGTCGATGTCTCTAGCGAACCAAACTCGAAAAATATCACAAATAAATTTGATAACAGAAATCGAACCCGGTAGCTCCGCGACTAAATCCACGGACTTACCCGCTAGACTACGGAAGAAGTTTAGGGTTTTCCTATATTTATGAATATTAGTGAGCTGTTGTAATATTTTAGGCTATTTACTAATTACCCCTATGTTCGACTCGTCGCTGTAAGAGTTTTTTTTTTCACTTTATTTTGCTTTGAAAGTCGCTCGACTTGGCGTTTGTCTATGGTTTTCGTACAAAATTCGGTAAAAAAGCAAGCTTTGCTTTATATGCTTTCAAGTTGAACGTAGCATACAAGTAACATAACACCAGAGGAATTAATTAAAAAAAAACGCAAGTGTTAGAATTTGTTACTTTGTGTAGATAATTATGTATGTAATAATTTTTAAAATGAGGTTAGTGTATAATAACGCAAATATGACTCATTGGAACGCGGATTTAGTCATTTAAATGTAACGGTGTTGTAAGCTACCGTATGATTTTAGAACATTGACGAGTAATTCAAGCTAAACATTAATTTTATTAATTTGTACATACTAAATAGATTGTAAAGTTATATTTAATCTCCAGTAGGTAGTACTTGCGAAATGTAATTTTTAAATAAAACCTTAAATAAAGAAATTACAAACGAAGATTTACCTAGTGTTATAGCTGATTGACTGACAACCGGCCAACCAGCGAACACTGACCCTGTGTTTGACTTGACGCTTTAAACTCGTTTAAAAAAAAAGTTTTGAACGCTTTGCTTTTGCTTTTAAGTCGAACATACCCCGAGTCTATAAAAGACGTTGCATTGAACGGAGCGCCCTCTTTCCTCTGACTGACAAGAATACACCTGTAATGTTGTTACAATATAACTATTAAAGTTGTCTCTTAATAATCACCTCCCTGATTCCTAATACATGCACTTAGTCGTTCTGTTTGAAGTTACTCTTTAACTTACGAAACAATAACATTAATATGGGAAAACTTAAGGAAATAAAATAAACACACTTTAGTAATTTTGTACCATTTATTATTTAATAGCAAATGGTATTAAAATCAACATCCATAAAAGACTAATCAACAACATGGATATCGTTATATTCTTAATTTTAACGATTTACAAACATTCAAATTAAATTTTACACATTTATAAAAATATATTTACTATAATAAAAACAAAAGTAACAAAACAACAATATCTCACAGTAAATGGTGCTTCACAATAAACTGATAGTGTATTTACATAACAACGCCTGACTCCACTAGTTGCGATTTCATTGTAGAACCTCGTTTTGAGTTTTAGGCGCAACCGTTAAATTACAGACTGTCAAATAATATAGTGAACGCAACCGTTAAATTGATATTTCTTTAAGCGCAAAGATTAGATTATCAATATAACCTAACGTCACCACATCACAAAGTTAACTACCAATCATGTGATAGTGTTGCCCAAAGCAACACCAAGCTTGGTCTTGCACTAATAATCTTGGTCTTGCGCAAGAGTCTCGCAATACTGTTGCTCTGGCTCAAAATATATATTTGTTTCTAATTATACCTTGCGAGACTCTAGTCTATGTCCGCGAAATACTATCTCAAGAACTAGTGGTCTGATTTGCCCTGTGTTTGACTTGCGCTTTTTTACGTTATTATTTATTATATGATTTTCATACATTTTAAGCAAAACTAAGTAAAAAAAATCGCGCTTTAATTAGCTTTGCTTTCAAATCGAACACTGCACTTGTTGTCCAACATGTACCTATACAAAATTCCTATACAAAGATTGTAACAAACACAGTTAATTATGGATTATTTTAATTAATCTTTTGCAAGGCTGTACGTATCCCTTAATTTAAGTTTTTCTTCATTTAATATTTGCACTTATAGTAACAAAATCTAGCTGCTGGTTTAGCGATAGTTTCTAATCGTTTATCAACTAAATAGGTATAATTAGTTAATTGTATATTACTATCGTATTATACCGCGTGTAATTGTCAAAAGAGCAAATATTTTTTTTAGGCTTCAGGTATCATTGGTAAAAATCCCTTTAAAAAAAATAATGAATTTTTAATGAAAGATAAAATCAAAATTCAAAACACAAAACACTACTGTATGGTGAATGATGCCGCGTCTGAAAATCGCGATATCTGTCGTGATAAATATCTAAATGCTTGGAAGTTATACGGCCGGTTGCAGAATTGATGATATATAATGATGCCAAAGGGACAAACCAATCACATATATAATCAAAATGTTGATCATAGATTATTTTAATCATGCTTTCTGCAACCGGCCGTTAGTGTTATTGATCTCGCTCACAATCAAGAGATGAAATAATTCATAAGTCAATTATCCCGCGATCGTCGACCATTCACTACCTACCTACTTCATTAGGGTCAGTATGAGTGACGATATTTTTAGGAAAACATCTCTGCACCGTAACTTAAGATTTTATTTATGAATAATTAAAATAAATAAATACGTAGTTTTTTTTTTAATTCTAGTTTATAATATAAATATTTGCTCTGTCATAAATTCCACGCAGTATATAATTTCCATCCATTTCCATTCCTTTACTTTAGTTTTGACAGCTAGTGATGTCATAATTCGTTACCGATTCGAAGTCTAGCAAACCCTATTATTATTATTTTTTGTAATATTTGCACGAAATGTGACCTGGCGCCCACCTGATGGTAAGTGGCGCTCGAGGTCCATAATTATTTGGAACTGGAATCAGATAATTATAACTGACATCAGATACACTTTACTGGGTTTATCGGCACGAACGGTGGATACTTCCCCGCCCCGGCAGACTGGGGAAATTACCACCATCAGTCCGCCTACCACCTATAATACATAGATGTGATGATTCCAGTTCATATAGAGAAGAATCTAAAATTTAATTATAGTAAAATATTTTAGTTATGTTTATTGAGTTATATTTATGACAATTTTCCAATCCCAGAAATATTATGAACTTCAATACTTTGGTTACTAAAATGAACGAATGAAAATAGTATAGTTCGTTACAGTGGCTGTAGTCTTATAAGGTACATTTTCTACCAGATATATGCAATGAAAATTTTCAGCACTAATAAAATATCATAACGACCATATCCCTTGTGAGAAAAAAAGACAACTTAACTTAATCATGGCAAATGTTGTCGTCAATATCTAGCGTGATACTTGACAAATATCTTACATTAAAATATATCCCGATAAGGAATTGAACCTTCGCGTCTAAGGCTGAGTTACACCAAAATTAACTAGTTGTAACGATTAAATTTAAAAATGGCGTCAAATGTACCAGGTTTATTCTGAAAGTAAGTTTTGGTACAACCCAGCCTAAATCTACGGTTTTAAATGTCTGGCATGGAGGCAGTCAACAAGGCATCAATAGTATTAAATAATAAATTTAACGTTTTTTGTTTCCTTTACCTAGATTTGTGAGATGAGGACATGATCACATGACATACATACACTGAGAAAAATCAACCAGATTTCAGGTTGATTCAACCAGTTTTCGGGTTAAAATAGCGCCTACCTGCTCTTTGGATGAAACTACAAGTCAGATCTCGTAAAGTGTTGTTGGTTTTACAAGCTACATATTATGATATTTCTACGTTACGTCAGGTTGAATTTACGTTAAGTTTTCAGATTGTTTTTACAAGTACAGCATGTTGTCGACATGACTAGCTTGTTGAATCTACAAACAGCTTGTTAGTCTATTGTGGACACGAAATTACAAACATAAAATAGACATTAAAAAAAAATGTCTCACAATTTATTCTCTTTATCCACTGAAGTTTTTCTTATCTGGTTGAAAATTAATGCATTTCAACTTCTTTTCGTCACTGTTGCACTTGGGAACACAACACTTTCTTGTATACTACGAGACAAAGCACATGTATAATATTATTATGGATATGTCATGCCATGCCATGCCCACCTGAAGTGATACTTATAGTCGATATTTTATACTGAGCATGCTATGCCATGCCCACCTGAAGTGATACTTATAGTAGATATTACTTCGCGCATTATTTTTATCGCAAATCTCTAGTCGAAAAGCAGCCTTATAAGGGCCGGTAACTGAATACTTCCTTTGTGGCATTCGTTAACTTAAATGGCAGCGTTTCAATAGAAATTAATGTATTTAAGTGAACAAATGCCACTAAGAAAGGATTCAGTTACCGGCTCTAACACCTGTATTTTAAACGTTTCCTTAATTATTCCTTCTCTAAGGATACAGATGTAAGACGCCACTGATTGGCTATACAAGAGCGAGGCATCAGCCCCAATTCAAAGGCATAATTATTATTATTATAAAATCTGCAACCCTGTATTATTCTCCAAAAACTCTTACAACGAACGCTTAAAAACTATGCTATCCTAATATACCGCGTGATTTTGTATGCTCTTACTTTAGAATAATATGCGATTCTATTGATAGAAACAAACAACTTCTCCTAAGAAACCATATCTCGGAAGTGACAAATTATTTGGCTTTTCCATTCAAACTGTTATTTTTAAAATAGCCAATTGTACGGAGAAACCAATTTTGTCATAACAGGGAAATTGCGTTTAAATATTATGATAAGGACGGGAGACGCGCAGGAAGAGTGTGAGAGAGACACAAAATACAGTTACCGAGTTATTTTGTCCTTTTTTATCTCTCTCTGTCAGCGCTAACTGGTAGATAATTTCATAGCATTTTTGAGAAAATGAGAACTTTGATTCTTTTATTTATTGACAAAATCCTATGTACAGTGGACCAAAAAGTGGTCTACCTTGCGGTTGAGATTTATTTGCAAGTCATCAAACAATAAGGTTGATTTTCCCCTGAAAATTGTACGATCGACCTTAGCAATATATTAATTACAAAGAAAGCTTAGTCAAAAGTGATAGACCACTTTCTTGGTCGACTGTACATAACAGATTTACATCTAAATAATCCATATTTTACATGATAAGTTATGGATCAACTATAATGGCTCCAAGCACCTACTTTTAAGACCTGCATGTAATGATGCGAAAACGTCAAAACTCTTGACTGCGCGATCTTGTTCAATAAAACGATTGCACGGGGGACGGGGGCACTCTGGAGTAAGTGTGTAATAGTCGATGGCTTCACTTGTCAGGTACAAACAGAGAGATGAGTTTTAAAACTTTAAATGTACCTAACATTGTAACTTTTAATATAGTAACATATACTAAAGTAAGAGCATATAGTCAGCCTGTATTTCACGCATATACATACCTATATACAAAAACATAAATTCAATATATTTTATATATGTCACTGCAAAAGTCACAACTATGGTGCATCCTAAGATTTTCCAGTATAAAGTTAACTGGCGCGCTTTCTTTGATTGAGCGCAGCAGTCGATCCAGTCGATGTTTAATATGGGTACACTTACAAACAGAAGCCGCTTTATTGCTGTCACTTTTGACATTTGGAAGCTTAGATCCGACTATTAATCCCTTAATGCTGCCGGCTGAATTAGGTGGCACTGTAATTTCATTTGGTGCGCGGCAACACTCGACAGCGTTGAAAAGCACATGTTGGAAGATTTACAAAGAATTAAATTGCACCGTTGGTATAAGGGCATAATACAAAATAGTGTATTTTTGTGAAATTGCGTTTAAAGATTATGTATTCTTACATTGCAGCTTATTTATCGAATAAAATGCTTATTATTTAAGTTGTAGGTAAATGTGAAATTCTGAGAATTGTTCTTTAATAAATAGCAATGAAAAAATTATAAGATTTTTTAAGATAGATAATTCCATATAATTTATCACTTTGGCAGTTTTATGTGTCTCTAAAATTAATCATGATCATATAAGACTTCAGGCATTAACTGGTACGAATTGGTGAATCTTAAGAGTGACCACAGTTCAGACTTTTACAGTAACATATACCGCGTGAAATTGTCAAAAGAGCAAATGATTTTTTTAGGCTTCAGATGTCATTGGTAGAACCTATTTTGAAATAATAAATGTTTTATTTTTAAGTAAAAATCTTTATGAAAAAACAAAAGATTATTAATTGTTCGCTCACAGCCAAAAAAAGAAATAGAGAAAGAAACAATTACGTTCAATCAACATCGACCTCTCCTCGCACCTACTTGATTAGGGTCGGTATGAGTGGCGATATTTTTAGAACAACTTCTCTGCGCCGTAACTTAACATTGTATTACTGAGTAATGAAAATAAAAAAATCGTAGTTCTTGAAATGCATTCTAGGTTATAATATTAAAATATTTATTCTTTAACAAATTCCACGTAGTATAAGTCCTAACTACATTTATATTATATTATATAACAAATTAATATTAACATGTAATATATAGATAGCACATTAACAGCATAACCCAAATGTAATTAATATAACGTTAAATATATATATTTATAAAGAGCGTTATTGCGCTTTGCATCGCTCTCGCTCGCACACTCCAACATTTTAAAATATATATATATATATATTATTTATAATTCGAAGTGTACTTAAAAAAACATATTTATATTTTCCTGTACTATTAAATTTTCTTATTATTTCATACTGCCTATCACCTTACTCGATCCCCAAGGTTAGCTGGTAAAGAATGCCTACTGGCATTATAGCTCGCCTCTGTACTATTTTTTAAGTGCATTAAATAAATAATAATGCATATATAACTAGAGTTGCCCAATCTTGGTCTTGGTCTTGCAAAAAAGAACAAGACTACTGATATGGTTGCAAGACCAAGACTACCCTAGTCTTGGTTTGGTCTTGTGCAAGAGTCTCGCAATACTCTTGCACAGATTTTTTTTCAAATTTTAGTGTTTTTTTTTTTGTTTTTAATTTCAATAAATTTTAATTGCGTCGTGTCCGTAATTATTATTAATATTTTTTAGTTCTTAAGTAAAAAAAAATACGTTTCGTTATTTGGAACTTTGAAGAGCTCGTTCGCAAATAATTTTATTTTAGTATACCTATACCTAATGCCTCCGAGGTCTAGCGGTTAATTCCGTGGATTTGGACTTGGAGATACAGGGTTTGATTCCTGATATTTCTCAAGTTTGGTACCCTAAAGACATCGCGGAGAGAGATTTCCTTAGTACAATTGGAAACTAAAATATATATTGAGTCAGAGTAAGAGTCTTGCGAGACTCTTGCGCAAGACCAAGACCAAGATTGGGAGTGCAAGACCACCTATTGCTTTGGGCAACACTATATATAATCGTGAATACAATTTAGCCCAAATCCCCATACAAGATGAATTATGTTCTGAGATCACAATTTGTAATGATAGAAAAAGTATAATCTTGACATTAGTTTAAATGTCTGTAATTTTATTTCCTAGAAAGTTAATAGACTACATTTCTTAAAAGTACACTTAAGACTTGAATCTTTAAAAAAAATAAAATATTGTGCCTGCGAGAGGGATGCAAAACGGTTAACCCTCTTAAGACTATTTTGTAGTTATAATTATAGAACGTGTTAAAAGTTTATCTAAATAATTCTTGCACCAATATAATATAATACACCGCAAGCTTTTCTATGCTCTTACCTTAAACGAATACAGTGTAAACTCTATATAACGACACTGAAGGGACTGTGTATTTTATGGTGTTATAGAGAGTTATCGGTAAATGGAGAGAAGAAATATAGAATGGGAAGACAAGCTAAACCAACCAAAGCCAATGGGGTGTATCACAAACTTTTTATCACGATAGATATATAATAATAAATAAATATTTCCAGACAGGTCACACAGCGCCATCTAGTTTCCGTGGTAAGCTACGAGGCTTGTGTTACGGAAACTAGATTGGTTGATAAACTACATATTATACTTTATTTTTTTGTAAATATATACATATTATGCATATAAACACCCAGTCCGAGACAAATTATACAACGTACAACTTGCCCCCGGTGGGAATCGGACCCACGACCTCCCGAGTTCACGGCAACGTTTGTTACCACTAGACCACGGAGGCGGTCAAAGATGGCGCATGATAGATGGTACCTAATATAGCTGTCAGTTGCATAGAAAACTTGTATTTTTATTATGAAATTTATTATTTTCTGAATATTATGCCGAAGTGAGCAGCTTTTAGATGTACAAATCAAGATTTGTAAGCGATATCAAAGATATGGCGATCTCGAAATTGACGTTCAAGTAATTTAACCTTTTTTCTTATTAAAGACGGTGTTCGCTTTCTTAATTCGTCTTTTAAGGTATTATATACATTAAGGTATTATATACATTAAGTTAAATTTCATTTCTCTGTTATAATAATAAAAAACTACAAAAAATTTAATGAAAATTTTAAAAAGATGCGTTATAGGTTGAAAACAAGGTACCATTGCCGCTAGCGACATCTACAAAAAGCCTGATACACCCCAGGGCTACATCACATCTCACTATACTTTTCTGTAGGAAGGGCGGCAAATAATTATTTTTATTTAGAATTCTTTAATTAAAATTAATATTTGGATGCCACTGAAGGGACTGTGCATTTTATGGCGTTATAGAGAGTTGTCGGTAAATGGACAGAAGAAATATCAGAATTGGAAGACAAGCTTAACCAACCAAAGCCAATTGATTTCGACGATTTAGGGAGTTTGTCGTTAAATCGAGTAACGTTACATGGAGTTTACACTATATGTTATTCTATTGATAGAAACAAAAAACTTTTCCTAAAACGCCATAAGTATATCGGAAGTGACATGACTGTTAATTCTAAAATAGCTAATTTGTATGGAGAACCCACTTTATTTTTTAAATTCTGACATATATTTTCTTAAGAAAACTTGATTGTTTCTATCAATAGAATAACTTAATTAGTATAAAGTTAGAGTACACAAATTCACCCCGTGTATATGCTCAGATAATAAATGTGCCATATGTTAAACACTTGTGTTTTTAAATCACTTTAGTTATCGGACCAGAGTTCATTGCTTAGGATAACAAATTGATAAGTTTACAAATAAAATTATTATATTATTAAACATCTTTAAAAGATTTATTTATTCCATTTATAGATTTAGTTACTTTTTAATTTTTACTCTTTTATTTATTATTATCATTTATATGTTTTTGTATTATTCTTGACAGAACTGTAGCTTTATAGTGGGTGACTTTATATGTTTGGCTTGTATGACAGTGAAGTTTCGTAAACGCAACTATAGTAGTAGAGTTTTTTTACTGAATTTTCGATGTATATTATAGCCAAACTTGCAATAACACGCAATGTAAAATAAAAAAACTACAGCAGTTACGTTTTCCGAAACTTGCATGTTACACTAAGCACAATGGTCTTACGTTAGACTAATATGCGAGTCTATTGATAGACACATACAACTATTCCTAAGAAACCATATGACGGAAAGAACTTTTTTTGACTTCTCCATATAAATTGACTATTTTTTTTTTGTTTGTATGAAGAAGCCTCTTTTTTTGTTATTTCCGACAAATGTAAGGAAAAGTGGTTTGTTTCTATCAATAGAATCACATATTAGTTAAAACCATACAAAGTCGCCCACTATATAAGGTGTATTTTTGAGACGGAACATTAAGGTAACGTACCGTAACCGTTATAGTTACAGTTAAATGTTCTTCGGAGAACCTCCATAACTTTTTAAAATATTCTGGCATCAAAAAAAGTTTTTGTGTAAAATTAACATTTTCTTGTTAACCGTACATTTTTTTTCTAATCTGTGAATGCAGTTCAGAATAACTCAAATAGTCATAAAAGGTCTCCTAGGAACATTTTCCTGTAACTTTAACGGTTAAGGTAAACGGTAAAGGCCTTTACTGTCCCGTCTCAAAAATCTATCCTATATACGAATAGCTAATACTAATAATATTTATTGAATAACTAAGAATATATATATTTATTTGTTAAAACTTTTTTTAAAATATTTTTTATAGATTTGCGAATTGACATCTAGTTTTTTTATATAAGTAATAATTTGTTGTTTCAATCAAGTTTATGTTAAATTTTAAAACAAATTTAAGTAACTTTCCTTAAATAAAAACTATTGAAGTTATAATTTATGTAAACAATCAATAAATATTTAACATTGTTCCAAAAACATATGAACACACAAGTTAGTTAAATAGATGTTTAATAATACAATCATAAAAATGTGCGAGTTGACCTCTATTCTTTCATTAGGCTTAGTGACAGTTTTTTTCTTAAATTTTAGTTTCTCAGTTTGTGCGAGCTTAGCTGAGCATAACTGAGCTAACATCAAACATCACTTTGAAAGCGGTTGACATTTCCTGTGTCCGTTCGTTCCTTTTAAATCATTTGCGCCTAAATAAACAATATTTAGAAAGCTACAATAAAACTCCGATCAGACGATATATTATGACAAAAAAAATATTTTTTTTTGCACCCCAAATTCATCATTATTGTTAACCAACCTAAGGTTGTATCTTAAATAATTAATTAAAAAGAACAGTCCACTTCATAATAGTCAAGTTTTAAAATAACTTGTGTGATAGAAAAAATCAATTGCAGAATATTAACAATAGTTAAATTACTTGTATATATACTAACTGTTTTTAAACTACCCACATAACGTTTTTGCGTCTCTCTCGCTCGCACAATCCAATAATTTTAAAATATTGTTAAAATCGGTGTTTACTTTTGAGAAATGTAGGACTTATTAACTTTATTTCTACTTTCTAGGCTTACTATTGGCGCGCGAGGTCCATGAATGTTATCGACTGGATTTAGAGATTTATAATTGTGTCTGTCTTAGCTTATAGTGTGACAATGCCTATAATGTTAAGCGTATTCTGTATTTATAATTTTGTTATTTTTATTATTTTATTGGTTCCTCTTTCCAAATGATGGTTATGATGTACTGCTCCAGATTCACCAATATGTAGTATAAAATGATATTGTTTTATATCAATATTGTAAAAATTTACGTTTAAAAGTGCAGAATATATCTCTTTTTATCCAATGCCTACTTGCAAAATAAACGAATTGAATTGACTCATGACTGACATCATTTCCTAACAATATGCCGGCTTAACTGGAAATAACGGAATTTCGAGTCTGATCCCGAAACGCGTAGATACACTTTACTGGGTTTATCGACACGAACGGTGGATACTTCCCCGCCCCGGCAGACTGGGGTAATTACCACCATCAGTCCGCCTACCACCTATTTGTTGTTCTCGTTAACAGTATGTGCCATTTGTAATGATGTCAAATGCCAATTTTTACTTTCAAGGAGAACTAATATTGTAAGCTTGCCATGGTGATATTTATATAATAATAACACCGCTTGAAACAAGACGTAATTACATATTTTCACTTATCATATAGCTAAAACATTTATTTATTTATTCATTTCTACAGCACATTACAGAACATAAAGGTTAGTATATAATTGAGTTTATACATTGGCCAAATTAGGAAACATAATTTATTACTGATACTTTCCAAATGATTTTTATCATGTACTGCTCCAGATTCACCAATATGTACTATAAAATTATATCGTTTTATATCAATATTGTAAAAATTGACGTGTAAAAGTGCAGAATACATATCTTTTTGTCCTATGCCTACTTGCAAAATAAACAATAAATAAATAAATAGGTGTCAAAAAAAAGGAGAAAAAACAGAAGAAATACAACCAAAAGATATAGAAATTCAATTTAACAAAAAACAATAACACAAATAAAATTCAAGATATCCAATATTAGATAAAAAAAAAACTATAACGATTTTCCTCCGTTTTACTAAAAACAAATGTGAATAATATATGTCCAAAACGTCCGTCATTCTATTCCCTAGTAAGTTGATACACATGAACTAAATTTCTCAAAAAAACCTCAATACTAGAAAAATCTTTAAAAATATGGGAATGTGCGAGCGATTTGAAAGAGAATTTGAAAAATTAACGATTATGATGAAAAAATAAAGTGGACCACCTCTCTATACGTATGAAAATATAAAATTATCCTATTTAAAGTAATTAGGTACTAATTGTGGTAAGATGTACCAATTTGGAATATTATTCACACCTTCCTACATCTGTATTCCTGATCCTTTTCTTCAAGTCTGGAAATTCAACTGTCAACTTTAGACAAAAAAGAGTCGGGACCCCTCAAGTCCTACGGCTAAAAATGGAACTAAAAGTGACAACACCGCTCGCAGATTTACAGAAGTGAAAAAAAATGGGTTACGAGGATATTAATTGATATTTGCTTAAATTAATGGCTAAGAATTTCATATATTTTTTGTATTCAATATGTAGCTGGCACAATGGACGCAATTTTTAACAATATTGTTATTGAATCTTCAATGTTGCCAGAAAAAGAACTTATCTTACCGATTTTATTTTTATTTTTATCCTCTCGCGGTTTGGAGAGCTTACAACTAAGAAAACTTATTTTGAGGATCCTTTTTTTTCTTGAGGAGGCTGATTTTGACGCATTGCGTACCGTCCCTTAGCGTTCTGTTTCTCCGAGTTAATGACATAACGCATTAATGCGTTTCTATTACAATTAAAGCCATTTGACAGCTGGAAGGAATGGTTGAGTGGAGGAACCGTTGAGAACGCCTTCAAGAACATATATTTGTAGAATTTGGCCTACTGTAGCTAGACTGGTTGACAAAGGTCAACTATTTATCCAGGCCTAAACTACTAAAATTGACAGTTGAATTTAAAATGAAGAAAAGTAAAATAGCATCGCCATATTATTATTTATCAACGGTCAAAGACAGAAAAAAACACTATTTTATTCGACGCATTCTCGTATACAGGGAGAGTAATAATTCACCACATTATAAATTAATGTAATTACTCGCAAGTGTAACTGATGACTGACATCAGTCCCTAACACTATGTCGGCGTGACTATATGTTTTTATTTGAAGGACTTCAGATTATAGGAAAGTGGAAACACATTGGCTGGAAAAGCATTCCACAGCTTTGTCCTGCGACAGATGTATATACGTGTATTGAACATTTCTGACAGATCGATTCCAAGTCGACACTCAATCTCAATCAACTCACCCTGTATACGAGTACGCAAGTTATTCCTATTAGTCGGCGTTATTTTTGTTTACCTTTAAGGGTAAATGTACTTAGTACTATTAATATATCTATGTACATGTTAATCATATTTTTAAAAGTTATTTTCATGTGTACAAAGCTTCTACAATCACCAGTCTTCATTTACGCTTACATTTACATCCCTGTCAAAGTGATAATTAATCTATACAGGGTAAATTTTTCAATTGTGCGTGGCCAAGTCGTAAACTATAAAGAATATTGGAAAAAGGCTGAAAAAATGTTATTAGCTGATTTTGTAAACGGCATCATTAGATTTTTGACAAAATATTATCTTAACCGGGAATCAAACCAGATTTAAAAAAAGTGTAGCTTATAGTTAATTTAAAAAAGTGACCCTGTATGTCTAAGATACTATAATGGATATAGTAAAATAAAAACAAAGAACAATGGCGAGGTATATAAAATATATAAAATTATAAATATAAAATGTAATAAAACTGTTATAACGTGTAAAAGTGCTAAAAATATTGCCTATTTACTGAATAAATGAATTAATTTGATTTGACGTATTACCTGATTTAATTTCAGCGTCATAAAAAGAGACTTTAAAAAAAACTTTTCGTAAATCGGTTAGATTTGACATAATTAATATTATCTAAAAGGATCCCAGAAGAATTTATTATATTATAAGAAGTACAATGGAAAATTCCTATATTCGACGCATGAATCTGTCACATTCGCTCAAAAAGCAAACTGTAGTGTTGCCACTGTATTAAATAAATCTGAATTCACAGTACACACGCAAAATAACAATTTCTTTTTGAACTTATTACTTAGAAGATTAAAAGGAATCACTTTAAAAATAAAAAGCTTCAATTTATAGTACGTGTAGATAGAAAAAATAGAACTACAAAAATAAATACCAACAACGAAAAAACTCAAACTAAATTACTATTTCAATGAAAATATTCTTATTTCTCGGCATTCTATTAATCTAAAAAGGAAGGTTTGGTTCCGCAGTTATTTCCGAGTTTTTTTTATATTATTTTGATGTAATTACATTGTAAATTTGGTTCAGGTAAATTCATGTATGGGCGCTCGCCATTGTTCTCTTCAACGCAGTGTTAAAAGTTAAATTTACGTTTATTGAAATGGCAACATTTTTACTTGAAGTTATTTACATGTTTCTGTTTTGATAAAAAAAAAAAAATTAAGATGTATTGGACGTGGTCACGCAAAAAGGATCCAATCCACATTATAAGTTATAGTTTTTAAGTTATAGGCCATTAAAGTTGGAATTTAGATTAGTCCATACATAGATTGATTAGTCCAATATTTAATACATTTAGAATATGTCAAAAACGGTGTTTATATATGTATCGTTTTTGATATATTTAAATTAGGTTTGGTAAGGTTTTTTTTTTGTTTTTTTTTTTTTTTCTATCATAATTAATTTTTCTAATAGATTATAAAATTACATAAATCAGAAAAAAAAATGGTTTAGCCTTTATTAGTGTAGTATATAATAATTAAATAAGTAACTTATTAACCGTATGATTAAAATTTCTAATTCACAATAAAAAAATAAAAAATATTTTTTGATAAAAGATATATCATCCTATGAACCTGATTTAAACTCATAATAAAATTTCAGAAAAATAGTGAATTGGGTCATTTTTGCGTAACTGCGACCAATTATATAAAAAAAACATACTATTAACAAAATTGTATTTACTTGTAAAAGTGAACACAATAAAGTGCCTATTTACTGCATAAATTAATTTGAATTAGCATATTGATTAAAAACGTTTTTTTAAATTATTTAAAATATGTTTTGTTATTTTATTAAAATAAGTAATTTTTGTATATTAAAAATAAGTTTATTACGATCACGTAGGTATCTAAAATGTTTGGTCACTCCTATGCAATACATTGCCAAAACAAACGTAATTTTATAAAAATGATGCATGCAATTATACCAAAATATTTGTGGTCTATATCAGTATTGAATAACACTGTGCATTTAAAATGATTAAAACCATATATTTTGTATGATAATATGAAACAAAAACGAATCAACAAATAATATAGATACCGCGTGTAATTGTTAAAAGAGCAAATATTTATTTGAGGCTTCAGGTGTCATTGGTAGAACCTCTAATGGAGTGTACCAGGCAAAGCTTTTTGTAGATGTCGCTAGCGGCAATGGTACCTTATTTTACACCTATATCGCCTTTATTTTTCCATGTTTACGTATTTATATATGTTTATAACAGAAAAGTGTATTTTAAATTAACGTTACCTACCTTAAAAGACGAATTAAGAAAGCGCACACCGACTTTAAAAAGAAAAAAGGTTTTATTAATAGAACGGCAATTTTAAGATTACCATATCTTTGATTTCGCTTAGAAATCTCGATTTGTACACTGAAAAGCTGCTCACTTCGGCATAATATCCAGAAAATAATAAATTTCGTAATAAAAATACAAGTTTTCTATGCAACTGACAGTTATGTTAGGTACCATCTATCGTGATAAAAAGTTAGTTATACACCCCATTGAAATAAAAAAGGTCATTTTTTTAAAAGATAAAAATCATTATTCGGTAAACAAAACACTACTGCATGGTAGATAATGCCGCGTCTGAAAATCGCAATATCCATCGTGAAAAATACCTAAAGACTGGGGAGTGTTATTAATAATAATAGATCCCGCCCACAGCCGAAAGACGAAATAGAGAGAGAAAGAATTACGCAAGTCAGCGTTGGCGCGATTTCGATACCTACTTGATTAGGCTCAGTATGAGTGGCGATATTATAAAAAAAAAATAAAAAAAAAAAAAAAAATATTATGAAAACTTCTCTGCACCGTAACTTTAGATTTGATTACTGTATAATTTAAATTTAAAAATACGTAATTCTTATTTTTATTCTACATTATAATATAAAAATATTTGCTCTTTAATAAATTCCACGTAGTATAACGAATTATGTTATGTTTATTTGACGTAGTTTTAAATATATTTTAGACTTATTCAGTTTACATCAATTATTTATTCTTTCTATTACCTTTTAAGTAAAATGCATAAAATACGAGACTTGTCCATAAAAAGTTACAATATTAATTTTTAAATAATCATTATTGACGACTGTTTGTACTCATTAAAATATTTTTTAGCATGCACATTTTGACACTATGTATCATAGAGTATCGTAACTAATTGGGAAAAGAGAACAGAATTGGGAACTCACACAATAAAATCTCGTTTACCCAAACACTAGCGTAGCCAGGTGGATGGTAGGATACTTAAAGGGCCATACATACCTATTATAGGTATAGCTACTAAATGGAAAAAAAATATATCCAAAATTTGATTTTTAAACTGCGCGCTTAAATTTAAAAATATTGTGTATTTTGTTACTAGTTTACCAAACGATATGTGGGGACAATTATTATTAAAATAATTATTATTCCCCATCATATCCTGTATTTAGAAAACATCATCGTCACCCTACTCGAAACGAGTGGTGCGATGGAAGTGTGCGTGCGCGGCGCGGCGATTGGTCGCTGGCAGAGACGTCGCCATATGTTGGAGCTGAGCCTGCGCGAGTTGACGAGCCTCCGAAGCCTCCATTGCAACTTGAAAATTATTTAAATTGTGATACAAAAATAAACATATATAAATAGATCATTTAGCATACCGTCTTTTTACTAACACTATAACATCCCGTCAACCACAGATACATAGGCTGGTACTAAAAGTTACACAATACATTTAAATTTAATTTTTTACTAAGGTTGTGTAGTTCGCTTGTCGACAACGATGGCCGACATGTTGATTGAATTGAACGAACTGATTGAATCATTGAATGAATATTAAATTTAGTACCTACCGTCACCTAGGCGGCGCCACTTTCTATGTGAACTGAAATTTGTCAGTTGCTTGTACTAATGTTTCCACCCATATAATATATTTCCACAATATGTATTGTTATAATAGAATCCAATAAATAATATCCAATTTAAATACAATATAATATATATATATATTGTATCAAAATTGGATGAATACTGAATAAGTCTAAATAACAATGGATGCAAGTCGGTGTCCAATGCTACCTTTACTGCATTCTAACAATGAGACTAAATAAGCTCTATATATATTCAATTAGCATTTAATGCATTTAGGATTCAGTATATAACTCCTAAGTGATAATAAAATATATTAATCTTTGTGCTACCCTTAAAACATCCATTAACTAGAATATATTATATATTAAAAATACTATTCTGTTATATGTTTGACGAGAGAATAAACTACGTTTGTAAACTATTTTTATCATGTTTATTAATTAACATTATATTAGCAGATGATGCTGTTCTTATGGCATCGTCCGAACAACAACTGCTGTCACTAGTCACAGAAATGAAAGAGATATGTGCAGAAAAAGGACAACGTTTGAATGCGAGAAAAACTAATATAACGATAAAGATTGATGATGAGACTCTAGAACAAGTAAATGAAATTATATATATGGGCAGTGTTTTCACTGCGGATGGGAATTATGATAGGGATGTTGAAAGAAGGGTGAACGCGGGAAATAGTGTTAACGGTGCCCTGGGGTCACAAATTGCCAGTCGAAATGTCAGTGACAAAGCTCATACAAAATGCCATGCTGGAAATAAAAACTGTAAATACATACGTTTGATAGCTTTATACCCTCAGAAACGCAGCATTATTCAAGTCAATAGCCTCGATTAAGAGAGTATTGAGGGATAAATATAGTGCATAGATTCCAGATGTTCACTCATATTTCTTGTTATTTTGTTTTGCTTTTATATTTTTTTAGATAGTAGTATAGTCATAGTATAAAATTTAATATTTATTGTCTTCATTTTTATAATTTTGTGTTGTTTTTTTATTTTTTATTTAGATATTTTTTTGGTTTATTTAATGTTTAATTTAATCATTAATTGTCTTTGTCTTTATGAATTTAAATTGAATATCAGTGTTAGGTATACTATTAATATGTGGCATTCATTTCATGCTTATGTATAATTTTATTTGTTAATTTTAAGAATGTAACCAGTTTGTAAACTAATTAAAAAAAAAAGTCAATTAGATAAACAGATAATCTCTCGTTAAACATACACATAGTATATGAACTATATTGAGTGGATTGTCTCAACAGTTGGTCAATGCGATAATAATTGTATAATTCCATAATATTTAAACCTCTATCCAAGGTTATCACGAATACTTATACTATGTCAAAATAAGTCAAAGTGTTCATATAAAATTTCGTTGCTTCATACTAAAGCGGCGAGCTATGATACAGCTCAAAACAAAAGTGCCTACGTAACGAAAAAGTATTTGTAACGAAATAGGTATATTAATTTTCATTTTTTTTTATTAAGTCTTGAGTGTACTTTTGTATGAAATGTATATACACGGACCCACGCTGATATAGTCACAGATACATACACAAACACAACTACATATACACTCATACCTACATACCCACACGGAATAATTTTGGTAGGTATTTGTTTGTGCTGTTGTTCAATCATAAAATAAATTGTATTTGCTGTCAACCGGACAAGCAAATGGTATGCTACGACCTGCAGCACAGTTGCCAGCAGTGCAGGTCATTGAGCATATAAAAAATGTTATAGTTTTAAGTTAATTGGGGTCAATATTGTTTAGAATTTTGTTTTATTTTATCATGTATATGTAAATATTTCCAGACAGGTCACACAGCGCCATCTAATTTCCGTGGTAAGCTACGAGGCTTGTGTTACAGAAACTAGATGGTTGATAAACTACATATTATAATTTTTTTTTGTAAATATATACATATTATACATATAAACACCCAGACCGAGACAAATTATACAATGTACAACTTGCCCCCGGTGGGAATCGAACCAACGACCTCCCGAGTTCACAGCAACGTTTGTTACCACTAGACCACGGAGGCGGTATAAATAATATATATAACTAAAGATAAAATGTACAACATAAATAAACAATAATATAGAACCACTTACATGATGAGGAAAGCGAAATAATATTGTAGCAAATATTAAAGAAAGTAGAAAAGAAACGGGAATTTAGGACAGTTTAGTTAGAAAAAAAGTGTTTGTAAATCATATTTTTGAAGCTGGATCGATTTGGAGCTTGCCTTATACCTTATACGTCATTCCAAAGATTTGCAACAACAACAGCAAACGAATTGGAAACAAAAGAGGTGTTATGCCATTAATCTAAGTACATATGTATATATTAATCTTAGCGTTTTTACTATTTCGTGACAAATTAATTTCAAATATTTCGTTACGAAGGAACATTTATTTTGAGCTTCACTCATGCATAACTGTCATGATTATATTTTTTAAGCACGAAAACTGTGTGTTGTTATTAAATATATATATATACAAATATGGACGCGGAGATTGTTTTTGAGGTTTGTTATACGAATGTTGTAGGTAGTTTATAGTTGTAGGTAGTAGCAAAAACAAGATCCACAGTAGAATTTACTCGATTATTTGAGAAGAAATTAAAATGAATGAAATAGTAAACATATAACTATTTCGTTACAATTTTGTAGACAAATACTCTTTCGTTACGTAGATACTTTTATTGATAAGATTACGTTAATATTTATTGTTTATTTGTGCGTAGTTGTATCGCTTAAACTGTTTTTTTTTAACACAACATACAACTTTCATGCTTAAAAAGTGCCTACATAGAGCGGGGTTAGATTGTCATGACTTAATGAGCGCCATCGTCACTTGCTAATTTGGTACCAGTATCGATAATCACGTTTACAGAAACATACTCAACAATTAATATCACTGTCGGTAAAAATGTCTGATGATTATGTTTGTCAAGCAGATACTTACCTCCCCAATCTAACCCCGCTGATTACATGTACACGGGGTCTATCTTGTCGAGGTCCGCGAGCAGCTCGGCCGGCTCCAGCATGTCCAGGGGCTGGAGCGAGTTGCCGTTGATCAGGAAATCTCTTTGAGTGTACCCGAACACCCGCTCCAGCTGGGGCGTACCCGGAACCGACTTGGAGACCAGCGCAGACTTGAGGGGCAACGGCGTACCCGGTACCGAGCGCGCGCCTCGCTCTTCCGTAAACCCGTACTGCCCCTCCGGCAATAAGGAACTGAGCTCCGCCAACCCGCAACCGTTCCTCAACTCCGCCCCTTCCAGCAGCTCGGCGCCCGCGCTCAGCACGTCGTTGCTGCTATCTATCGCGTCGTATATCTTATCCAGAGACTCCGGGTTGAGACACGCCTTGGAGATGTCGCACGTCTCCGCCAGAGGACCGAAGTCAGAGAACTCGTGCGGGATCGGAGTGGGCGGCACCGAGCTCACCGGCGTGCTGTTATAGCTCGGCAGCCCCGGCTTCAGCGGAGCCGACTGCGACCGGAACGACACGTCCGGCCCGTACGGGACGCACGACTCGTGGAAGAACTGACTCACTTCGCTCGACAGAGGATCGGCCGAGAGCGGCTGCCGACGGTCCCCGTTCATTCCCTCGTGAAAACGCGTATGCGGAAAGAAATTTAGAGTCAAATCGGGACCGCGGTCGTTCATACCGATGCACGGTTGCATTTGATTTTTATAACGATGGCACAGGATGTTGGGCGAGGGCGGCGCGGACATGGGCTGGCAGTACTCCGGTCCGGCGTACCGCGTCAGCTCGGCCGGCATAGCGACGTGGGCGCGGCGGCGGCGGGCGGGGCGCGGCGGGGCGGGGCGCGGAGGGGCGGGGCGCGGCGCGGCGGGGCGGGGCGCGCGCGGTCGGCAGCGAGGCGCGGGGGTGGCGCGGGGGGACACGAAGGGGGAGGCGGCGGGGGACGGCGCGCGCGCGGGAGAGGGACACGAGATGGGCACGAACCCGTTGACGGAGTAGGAGGGGGCGAACTTCATGACGGCCCCGAACCGCGCCGCCTCCTGCGCGGGGAGCGCGCCGTCCCCGAGCTCCCCCGGCGGCGGCGGACCCCCGTCCTGCGCGGGCGCAGCGTTCCCGTTCACGTGCTTGAACCCTTCCAAGGGCGCCTGCTCCACGAACTGGCCGTCGGTATCGACGTCAGTGTCGCCGAGAGAGGCGGTCCCGTTCTGGTTCTTGAGGTTTCGCGCCAGGAGTTCCCTCAGTTGCGATATCTTTTCGCTCTTTCCCCCGCGGTCGTGAGGGTCCAGGCCGGCTTCTAAAAAACCGGCATTGGCTATCCTGGCGTCCGAGTCGGGGTGGAAGTACTTGAGCAGCTCCTCCTCGTGCTCCTGGGAGCTGCCCTCGTTGAGGTAGTCGTCCAGCGCGTGCTTGTCCATGTTGCAGACGCTGATGACCCTCTCCCTGTGGAGCGCGGTGTCCCGCTCAGGGTCTGGCCCGGCCGCCTGGAGTTCCTCCCGGACCAGCGCCGCGGCTGTGCTCGTGGACCGGCGAGTTGCGTTTTTTGGATCGTCTAAAAAAGCAACATCTTCTCTCGCGGGCTCGGGCGGGTCGGGGGGCAACGGGGGCCGCTTCCCGCCCAGACTCTCCGCCGCGCGCATCTTCTTCGGCAGGTACCGCTCTTGGTCGGCGCGGTACGTCTCCAGGATCAGTTTTTTACCTGAAATGAAAATTAAAAATACATAGAGCCACAAAATACTTATGCACTCTTTGCAAATATGAAATAGGTTCTAGAACAAATGACCAATAGAGTAAACGAGTTTTAGAGTGTGGACCACTGAAAAGAAGGCACTGGTCGCTGATTGAGGTTGGATGATGGTCGAAAGAGATGATATTGAAATATTACCTGGTAGAGGTAGTTTCGGTGGTGGTTCTGGCGGTTTTCTTGGAGGCAAATGTGGTCGAGCAGCGGTGAGGTCGAGACTGGAGTCTGAACTGAGGTTCATGGGCACGTCGAAGGGCTCGTAGTACTGCGGGGAAGTGAAGTAGGTAGGCTCGTAGGGTAGGTAGGGAGGGTCCGGCAAGTAGCCGGAGGGGATGGCTTCGGGGACCACCTCGGTTGGAGGCTTTGTCTTCTTAGGACGACCCGGCTGCGACTGAGTCTGGACAGAACGCAAAGAAAAAGTAGGTTAGCTTTTGAAATAAGAGTTCTACCATGGGTGACTTGGAGATGGGCCTTCTAGAAATTTCTGGATAATTTGGCCTACGGTCCTCACATTTTTTAGTATATACATTAATATAATAGCATTTTTAACATTTCGAAGCTTATTAAAAATGGTCTCCATGGGCCTCAATACACTCTTTTTAACTTTGTGGCTAGTTATCGATTGAAAGACGCACTTTCTTCATTTGAAAATTTGATTTGGCAAATAGACGTACCTGAATTTTTCGTTTCAATTGCTTCATGAGTTGCCTGCTACTTTGATCATCTTCTGAGCCTCCGGCTAAAAATATATTACTACAATTAATATCATTTACAACACTAGAGATGCCCTAGGAAAATAAGCAAACAGCGACAAATATATTATATTCTCTTTATATAATATTGTTCCCTTTTCTACCTCTTTAAATCAAAACAAATCAAATTGTTTATTTAATCGAAGTTTTTCTTACAAGAACTTATAAATAACGTTGCTGTGCCAATATCAGTATGACAATGAGTGACAGCAATTGTTAGCTCCCAGGGGAAGATAATAAAATATGCAGCAGACAAATACAAATATATAAAGTAAAAAAGTAAAGTATCATCACGACCGTTTCCCTTTCGGGGTGGTCAGAAACCACGCTTATAAATAAGCGGATTCACATTTAGCCAACTTTACTATATGCCAATCATGACAAGTGGAAAGCTCGTCGATGTCTCCAGCGTACCAAACTCGAGAAATATCACAAATAAATTAAATATTAATTAAATGTATTTATTTACAATAATAATTATTTTTGTGTCCCGACCAGGTCGAATCAAACCCGGTACCTCCGAGTCTAAATCCACGGACTTTACCGCTAGACCACGGAGGCAGTTTGACAAATATATGTTGAATAATTTGTGAAAATAACAAACCTAAATCTAATATATATAAAGTATAAACATTTATATATAAAATCAAAACTTATAATTACGAAATAACCTAGGGCATATACTACATACCTATATTTTATATATATATTGCGCTTATTTAGAGTTTATTGGGTAAAGAGTGTTAGTGTATTATTTGTGTGATGTGAGTGAGTCTCTCAATATCACTTTACTACTCTCTTCGCTCAATCCTGTTGTTTATACCATTCTCAATTTAAATAATATTAAACTCTGAGTCAACAACGAGGCGCGGTGGTGGCTCGGTTCTAAGAACGCGTTCCTTAAATCCCACAAAGGTCGGTTCAAATGCAATGAGAAATTCACTTTTCTAACGTACATTTGTCAAAGATTTACAAAACCACCGTTCCCGTGTGAGGAGAGCACGTTAAGCCGTCGGTCCCGTAATACCAACTTGTGGAGTCATTAAGAAAATGTCAATAAAAATTGACATCATATCCTCGCCAAGCCGTCTGGCCAGCGTGGCGTGTGTAGGCCAAATTCTCAGAAATATATGAAATACATACTAAGAAATACATACCATAAGGATGCAGTTCAGCCAATGGTGGAGGAGAGATGCTGGCGGGACCCACCATGGACGTACTGGAGTGGAGGTACATCGATAACTCAGATATTGAATTGAATTTCATACCTGTAAAAAAACAAATATATGTATATAATTGTACTTACGAGGGTTTACGGCATCCCTCTCGGATTGTGCGAGCGAGACGTGTGCAAAAACGTTATTGTTATTTATTGTTTATTAATGGGGTGTATCACTAACTTTTTATCACTATAGATGGCGCATCATAAATGGTACCTAATAGAACTGTCAGTTGCATAGAAAACTTGTATTTTTATTAAGAAATTTATTATTTTCTGGATATATGGCCGAAGTGAGCAGCTTTTAAGTGTACAAATCGAAATTTCCAAGCGGAACCAAAAATATTGCGATCTCAAAATTGCCGTTCTATTAATTAAACCTTTTTTTCATTTTAAATACGGTGTTCGCTTTCCTAATTCGTCGTTTAAGGTAGGTAACGTTAAGTTAAAATTATTTTTTCTGCTATAAAAATAAAAAAAAACTACAAAAACATTTAAAAAATGATCCGCCATAGGTGTAAACAAGGTACCAGTGCCGCAAGCGACATCTACAAAAAAGCTTTGCCTGATACACCCCATTATCCGTAGGAACCTTGTTTCTAGGAACACTTGGATTTGTCAAAGTTTACAATTGTGTATATGCAATGAAATTAATACAATGACACAGAAAAATAGCCGGATACGAGAAAGCAAGGAACAGTCTGCTACTATATAGTCGTATGACCGCCTCCGTGGTCTAGTGGTAACAAACGTTGCCGTAAACTCGGGAGGTCGTGGGTTCGATTCCCACCGAGGGCAAGTTGTACATTGTATAATTTCTCTCGGTCTGGGTGTTTATATCTATAATATGTATATATATATATACAAAAAAAAAGTATAATATGTAGTTTATCAACCATCTAGTTTCCGTAACACAAGCCTCGTAGCTTACCACGGAAACTAGATGGCGCTGTGTGACCTGTCTGGAAATATTTATTTATTATATTGGTTATATAAACTAAGGTTGGATGCAGCTGGGATTTATCTATACATCTCTCTTATACTATACACCACAGTCTCTAAAACTCTCGAATCACTGCAGCTTGGCCGTGACGTTGCCTCTCTGAGCGTGTTCTACAAGCTATACCACGGCGAGTGTTCTGAGGAGCTCCATAACCTTATCCCTTCTTCTCTATTCCGCAACCGAACCACACGCACAGGCCAAAGTATGCATCCACATACCTTACCCACTATCCCTACGCGTACTCATAAATTTGGAGACTCGCACGCTGAAGATGTGGAATGCTCTCCCAGCCAGTGTGTTTCCCCAGTCTTATAACGTGGAGTCCTTCAAGCGAAGTGTGAAAAAGCATCTTGTTAGGCCGGCATAGTGGTAGAGACTGATGTCGGTCGTGGTGACCGGCGTCAGTTGCTCCCATTCTTGGACCTCGCGTACTGCTTACCATCAGGTGGGCGCGATGTCACATGTCGTGTACAGGATAAAAAAGAAAGAAAAAAAAAATACAAAACATTAGTTATGCCTTAAAAAATAGTAAATCTGTACTCACCCAATTTAGTCTCTGCCCAGTCAATAACAAGTCTCTCATTACCATGTGATCTCTCTGGAACATCAGGTTCCTAAAAATCAAAATCAAAATAATTTATTTGCTAGAAAACATGGTTACATTGCAAGATCTTATAGCTAAAAAATTCGCTTCACATGTTTCACCTCAATGGCATGCAAATATTGGGCAATTACAATATGATAACAAGTAAAACTATATAATGATTGCTTGGTTGACGTGGACATATTTGCTTGCTCTAAGTCAGTGTATATGAGCAGAGTCCGTGAGATAATTAGAGTTAAGTATTCGATAGAATAGACTTAAATGTGATTTTTACTTTATTTTATGGTTTAATTGTATTTTGAAAATGTAATAAGTATAGTTCTCTTTTACAGTTTTGGTACTCCAGGTCTATTTATATGTATATTATTTGTTATATAAATTGTATTATGACTGTTTGTTACCATAATAAAATAATAAAAAAAATGATAAAAGTCAAGTTGTAAAATAGTAAGTACATTGAAGCTCGGACTATATACACTTTAGCATTAGGTATTGCTTGGATATTCTTTAACTGTATAAAATCATTTTTTTATTAAATAATTGTACAGATCCTTTTTGAAACGGTTAATCGGTAATACCTTTGATATTTTCTGGTAAGTTATTAAAAAGTTTATTTAACATTGCATGACTGTTTCTAGAACACATTGTTGTTTTGCAAAAAGGTAATTGAAGAATTAATAATTTAATTAAAAATACAAATTTTGCATTCCATGATTCCATGTTTCCGTGGCCATCATGCATGGGAGACGAGAGCCTGACTGAATGTTCTTTTGAGAAATGTAGTCCTATTCACTTTAAACGAACATATATATTTTTGGACATATAAATATTAAATAAAATAATTATTCTTCATATTATTTTAAATAATTAAATAAAATAATTATTCTTTTTGGACATATTTTTGTGCAGGTCTGCCGTCAATACATTCATGGAACGAGCTTCCAAGACGACATTAACGGAATCATACCGTATTATTGGGTTGGGTAGGGAGAGGACTAGAATGGTGGATGGTGAGCGTATTATCGCGCAATAAAAAAAAGGGAGGCCTCCTTTTCTTAAACCAGCCTAAGCCCGAGACACCATTCTTCTCATCTCTTACCCACACCATGGACCCGGCACCCGCACGGTAAATCCATGGAATGCTTAGAAATTTGTCATCTTTCATATAGCTTACTGTAGACAGAGAATAATTGCAAGCTCGTCAATGTCTCTAGCATACCAAAATCGAGAAAAATACCAAATTAAATAGTTTTTTTTGTGTCCGGACCAGGAATATAACCCGGTACCTCCTCGTCTAAATCCACGGCCTTAACGAAGGCAGTTTCAATAATAAAATTATACTTTATATTTAATTTAGCTATGTCACTTAAATCCTAACTTATTTATTAACTGCGCACCACATCAACTATTCCCCTCCTCCAAGTATTGACTAAATAAGTAAATGGTGTATTTTTTTGCGTAAAATTCATATCAATTCAATATTATTTATTTCAGGCATTAACCATATAAAATACAATTTACAATAATAAAAAAAAAAACACATTTTAAACCTAAAACTACATTTAATTTACATACTAAACCTAATGAAATATGAAATGAAATAATATTTATTTGTATGGAATATGGTAAATCCGCCATTTCTGGCACACAAATTTATACTAACTAAAAAAATGTAATGAATTTAGTTAGCATAAGATAATACTCGTATGCGAGATTTTGGTCAGTTGATTAATACAAATTATTACAATTTCTGAATTTGTATGAATAAACGCTTAACAATTTATTTTTTTTTGTTTTTTTTTTACAGGTCACAGAGCGCCATCTAATTTCCGTGGTAAGCTACGAGGCTTGTGTTACGGAAACTAGATGGTTGATAAACTACATATTATTATTTTTTTTGTTGTAAATATATACATATTATACATATAAACACCCATACCGAGACAAATTATACAATGTACAACTTGCCCCCGGTGAGAATCGAACCCACGACCTCCCGAGTTCACGGCAACGTTTGTTACCACTAGACCACGGAGGCGGTCAACAAATAAAAGCAACACTATCAATATATAAATAAAACTTATTTATGTAGGTTATGTAGTTCTTCGGAGCATTCACCTTAGTATAGCCGGTAGAACATGCTCAGACAAGCCACATCTCGGCGAAGCTGCAGGGATTCAATTCAATTCAATTCGTTTATTTTTGCAAGTAGGCATAGGACAAAAAGATATGTATTCTGCACTTGTACACGTCAATTTTTACAATATTGATATAAAACGATATAATTTTATAGTACATATTGGTGAATCTGGAGCAGTACATGATAACCATCATTTGGAAAGAGAAACAATAAAATAACAAAATTATAAATACAGAATAACGCTTAACATTATAGCTGCTGTAGATAGGCATTGTCACACTATAAGCTAAGACAGACACAATTATAAGAATATAAATGTGAATGTCAGTTCAAGAGTTCCGAGCACTGGTGGGGTGGGGGCTCATAGCTCTCTCCATAGCTTGCTGAGTGACCTTGTAGGCCAGACCCACTGTCGCGACAATATTGGAAGTGTGTTTTTTTTGGCTTCAATTAGTGTTTCTAAGCATAATAAAATGAAATAATTTATTTTTTTATATTTAATTTATTTGTAAATTATTATATACACATGCTTTGCTATTTCTAGCATACAAATATTTATTTAGTCACATGACTTTGTCGAGCTTAGTGTCTAGGTATTCTTCTGTCGAATAAAAACATTTATTAACCAGCATTTGTTTGACTCTTAATTTGAACAGTTTTAGTGGCAGCTCCCTTATAGTAACTGGAAGCTTATTAAATATCTTTGTTGCCATTGCATAACAATTTCGGCTATATTGAGTACTTTTATGAGTTGGAATAATTATTCTACTAGGATAACGCGTTTTAAAATTGCAATTATCCCCAAGAGTTTTAAAAAGTTCCGGGCGGCTTTTTACAAATAAACAGCATTCAAGTATATAGATAGAAGAAACAGTAATTTTAGTTTTATAAATAAAGGACGACAGGAAGTCATAGGAGGTGTGTTACAAATAGCACGAATGCATTGTTTTTGTCCAATAAAGAATCTATTTATTTCCACTGCATTGTCCCACAATAATATGCCGTACCTTATATTTGACGCACATATGACTTACATATATCCGCCTCCGTGGTCTAGTGGTAACAAACGTTGCCGTGAACTCGGGAGGTCGTGAGTTCGATTCCCACCGGGGACAAGTTGTACATTGTATAATTTGTTTCGGTCTGGGTGTTTATATGTATATATTTACAAAAAAAAAGTATATTATGTAGTTTATCAACCATCTAGTTTCCGTAACACAAGCCTCGTAGCTCACCACGGAAACTAGATGGCGCTGTGTGACCTGTCTGGAAATATTTATTATTTATTTATATGTTTAATTATCTAATTAAATATTACCTGGATAGTTCTTGAGCATTCTCCCAAATTGGGCAACTGAGGAACTTTTAGCTTGATCTTTTTCCTTAGACCAGCGTAACAATATCTGAAACAAGAAATAAATACTCTATGTATGTTCGAATTGTGGACGATGTCACTATATCTGGAACTCGCCGAGATGTAGCTTCTCTGAGCGTGTTCTACCGGCTATACTATGGTGAGTGCTCCGAAGAACTCTATAACCTAATCCCTCCCTCTCCATTCCGCCACCGAACCACACGCACAGGTCAGAATATGCACCCACATACCGTAGTCACCATCCCTACGCGTACGTATAAATTTGGGGACTCATACATCTGTCGTACGATAAAGATAACTTGGAGTCCTTCAAGCGAAATGTGAAAAAGAATCTAGTCAAGCCGGGATAGTGTTAGGGACTGATGGCAGTTATAAGTGTCTGACTTCAGTTGCTAACATTCATGGACCTTGCGCGCCACTTACCATCACGTGGGCCCAAGGTCACATGTGCTAGTATAAAAAATAAAAAAATGTAATTGAGATAAGCGAAGTTGATGAATAAGGTTGATTCATCACCACAGTCCCTAGAATACAGAGTCATTCTAATCTAGAGTATGTATGTAGTTTTATGTGTATGTATTTGTGTATTTAAAATATTTAATATTATTAAATAAATAATAAATAATAAATAAATATTTCAGACAGGTCACACAGCGCCATCTAATTTCCGTGGTAAGCGGTAAGCTTGTGTTACGGAAACTAGATGGTTGATAAACTACATATTATACTTTTTTTTTTTTTTTTGTAAATATATACATGTTATACATATAAACACCCAGACCGAGACAAATTATACAATGTACAACTTGCCCCCGGTGGGAATCGAACCCACGACCTCCCGAGTTCATGGCAACGTTTGTTACCACTAGACCACGGAGGCGACGACATTAAACTTTTACCGCATAGTCTGTTTAAAAAGACGTTGACTAAAATTCTAATTGAAAAATCACATTATTCTGTGCAAGAATTTTTAAATGACCCAAATTGACATCTAAATATTAATTTTAATTTGACCACAACCAGAATTAGATACAATTTTTTTTTTACCGTGAATTAACATTTTATTTTATTTTTTTGTGTTGTGTAATAATATAGTTATATGTATCTTTACAATATACATATATATACAATATTTGTACGCCTCATGGCAGAACACAGCTGCACTTTTATAAACTAGGTTAATATATTAACTAGATTACCTGTGTTGAAACAAATAAATGATTTGATTTGATTTGATTTGATTTGATATGTATTAGTATGTATAGAAGTATTTATCCACTAGTATATATTGAAGTCCAATATTTTTCTATTAGTTTTGATAGCACCTGCCTTATCTTGTCGTAACTGCTTTAGTTGTCCCGAAGGTTTGACCAGTATAGAATGTCTAACGGCATTAGGTCTGCCTTTGTACTTTGTGCAAAAAAGTTTACAATAAATAAATAATAGTCATCCACTGCTGGATCTTCGACAACATATTTCTGGATAATTGCAATTGCATTAATAACCATTAAAACTTTAATATAGTAGACAAATAAAATTAGACCAGTAAAGTTATCATGCAAGTGACGCTCGACAATTCAATCAGCCGACATTTTCTAGTATTTTCAAATTTTACGCTTTTAGCGCTCTTTTTATCTGCCGGTACATTTAGCTATTGTTAAAAAATCAATGTGTATTGAGTTACCTCGAGTTGCCCCTAGTGCCGAGTCGTCTTGGTCGTACTGTAGGATACACCTGTTTCATAACTTTGCCGAAGTCAGCCGTCGAAAGAGGCTTCATGTTACTGCTCATACAAAATGCTCTGAAATCAATGTTTGTAAATAAATTTGACTAAGCAAATCAATGTTTTTAAATAAATCTGACTAAGCAAATCAACGTTTTTAAATAAATTTGACTAGGCAAAATATTTCTTTTAAATAAATTTGACTAAGCAAATCAATGTTTTTAAATAAATTTGACCAAGCCACAGCGGATTTTGACCGGTTGTAAGATCGCTTTCCAAAACGACGAAGAAAAAAAATAGGTTAGCGATTCGAGCGTGTCTTCCTCCTTGCGTCGTTTACCTAAATCCCGAAGGTCGTGACCCCCTCCACGGATCACTTTGTCTCGGACGATAAGTAGATCCTTCGAAAACCACGTCAGAGTTAGTGGCAGGCTTCGGTGTAAGTGTAATAAGTATTTTTATTTTATATGTATGCATTGTATATTTGTATATGTAATAGTAAGTATTATTTTTATGTATTTGTTTTATATATTTTTTATTTTCATATCTATTATTGCACCTACTTCCAAGACGGCATTAACGGAATCATACAGTATTTGGTTGGGTAGGGAGAGGAGTAGAATGGTGGATGGTGAGCGTATTATCGCGCAATAAAATAAAAAAAGGGAGGCCTTCTTTTCTTAAACCAGCCTATTGTCGGTCGCAAGCCCGAGACACCATTCTTCTCATCTCTTTCTTACCCACACACGATGGACCCGGCACCCGCACGGTAAATCCATGGAATGCTTAGAAATTTGTCTTCTTCTCTATTGCTGACAAAATTGTGGCAGCTTAATCAATAAAGTCTTTGAACAAGGTTGGGCCTTTTTTTTTTTATTGCGCGATAATATTGAAATGAACTACTTATTTAATGGCGAAAGTGCATAGATAATAATGGTACATACTTCAATTGATTAAATATATAATTTATTTTTTTTTACATTTTTTTTTTTCAATATAAAAAGACAATTTCATATGTAAGGACCTAATACTACTCACATGTACTCGTCATAAACATCTTGTTTGGGAAGTGACACCTCAGGATCTACCTCCAAATGTGTTTGGATCCAAGTTATTGTCTGCTGAAGTTCAGCCCTGAAATAGATTAATTTAAATTATAATAAAATATTTGAAAAAAAATATAAATAACCATACGCCAACCCGTCTGGCCAGCTACGTGAGCAAATTCTACAAAAAAAATATTGTGGACTTTTTTACTTATAATGTGAAAACTGCCTTCGTGGTCTAGCGGTTAAGTCCGTGGATTTAGACTCGGCGGTACCGGGTTCGATTCCTGGTCGGGACACAAAAATATTTATTAATATAAATAAATACATTTAATTAATATTTAATTTATTTGTGATATTTCTCGAGTTTGGTACGCTGGAGACATCGACGAGCTTGCCACTTGCCATGATTGGCCTGTAGTAAAGTTTCTGACCACCCCGAAAGGGAAACGGTCGTGATGATACTATACTTTACTATGTAAAAACGTAAAGTAATTTTACGATTGTATTCCTTGCGGGAAACCACAAAGAAGAGGATTTATGGAGAAGACATAGATTCCACATGCGGGTGCCGAGTCCATCGTGTGTGGGTAAGAGATGAGAAGCATGGTGTCTCGGGCTTGCGACCGACAATAGGCTGGTTTGAAGAGGATGCCTCCTTTTTTATTTTATTGTGCGATAATACGCTCACCATCCACCTATCTACTCCTCTCCCTACCCAACCATATTCTAACCCGTATTCTAAGACGTCCTTTTGGTCAACAACTCTTTCTAAATAACTATTATAACAACTATTCCTTTCGGCTGCTAAACGGGTTTCCTCAAGGGAACCTCTAAATCGGTATTCTTAGTTGTAAACTCTCCAACCCTCGAAAGACGAATCAATTTTTAAAAAAACTTTTTTTTTCTGGCAACAATTTGGATTTAGTTTCCGTATTCTAAATAATAATTTTATCAGAATTACTACACGCTCTAGCACTTTTGATATCCATAAGTCTGTCTCTTTCATATTATGAATATTCATGTGTACGTTATTTATAATTTTGACAATCTGATTTGAATGAGTTTGAAATTTGTTTTGTTTAATAATGTCAATAATGTGTTATTTAACAAAAAATAGTTATTATTTAATTATTAACACACTAATTAATATTTAATTTATTTGTGATATTTCTCGAGTTTGGTACGCTGGAGACATCGACGAGCTTGCCACTTGTCATGATTGGCCTATAGTAAAGTTGGCTAAATGTGAATCCGCGAATGATGCGAGGTTTCAAGATACTGGTGCATTGAGTTTGATTCCTCGAGCGTAGTGACGTGCCGAAGCGTCCTTCCTCCGTTTGACAGCTGGAAGGAATAATTGAATAGAGAAGCTGTTGAGGTAATTTCCGAGAATACGGGCGTAAGACATTTCCTCAAAGGCTCCTCCACTCAACAATTCCTTCCAGGTGTCAAACGTCAATGGACGGGATCCTCAAAAGCAGTATTCATAGTTGTAAGGTCTTGAAACCTCGAAACGCTTAACTGTTACCATTTTAATATTATATTTCTGGTGATATATGTTTTATTCTGGCAACATTGTAGATTGGGTTCCTGTATTCTAAATAATAATTTGGTCAGAATTACTACACACTCTAACACTTTTGACATCCATAAATCTATCTCTTGCATATTATGAATATTCATGTCACAAGAAAATTATTCATATTTTTGGTATGGTAATTATTTATAAATTTGCATGAGTGTGACAATGGGGTGTATCAGGCAAAGCATTTTATAGATGTCGCTAGCGGCAATGGTGCCTTGTTTATACCTATGAAGCATCATTTTAAAATGTTTTTATTGTTTTTTATTCTTATAACAGAAAAAATAATTTTAACATAGCGTTTACCTACCTTAAAAGTTTTAAGGAAGCGTACACCGACTTTAAAAAGAAAACAGGTTAAATTAATAGAACGGTAATTTTGAGATTACCATATCTTTGATTTTGCTCGGAGATCTCGATTTGTACACTTAAAAGCTGCTCACTTCGGCATAATTCGCCAGAAAAAAAAATTCGTAATAGAATACAAGATTTCTATGGAACTGACAGTTATGTTAGGTACCATCTATCATGCGCCATCTATCGTGATAAAAAGTTAGTGATACACCCCATATGTTTTGTTTAAAAATATTTTATTTGACTAAACTAAGTAATTAAAATAATTATTAATAATAATAGAAGAAACACTATAATTATCAGCCAAAACAAGCGTCAAGGAGGTTTCAAGGTCATTGCAATGTACCTTAAGTTTGTATATGCCTCGAGTGCTGTGAAGTACTGAGGGGTCCCTCCATTTGACAACAGGATGGAATAAATTAGTGGATGAGTTGAGTTGAGGAAACATCTTAGAATATGGGTGTTAGTCACCTTTACGTTTAGTAACCTATCATGACAAGTGGCATTTGTAATAGTAGTATGGATATTTTTTCTTAAGAAGCAAGAACCAACAACATAACAAGAACCAACAATTGACCCTTTATGATTCCATTTTTTTTCTTTTTATTGTCATTAGTTATTCTGTAATGAATAAATAAATAAATAAACATTTTTTTCTTGCTGAATGGATCTTTAATTTATTATGCTATACAAAATCTATTTATTTATTAGAGGCTAACCAAATATTAAAACCAAACCTTAAACAAAAAAAAAGTAAAAGGAAAAATTAACTGGCAAAGTTTAAATAGTTTACCTACTAAGATATCATTGGTCAAATTAAAGCAAAGCTCTGTGATTGGTTGAAATAAGCCATACCTTGAGCCGAGGGGGTTAATTGGTTGCTTCAAAGGGTCATGTGGAGGTACTCCAGTTGGCAGCCGAAGGTACAATAGTAATCTTTCTGGACCACTAAGTCCATCTATGGCCACTAATAACTGACCTACACGTTGTCTTTCTGTAGGGCTGAAAATAAAATAAAAACACTGGTTATAAAGTAAGAGAAAAGAAAGTAAATAGATGGACTGATCACTGTCATTTGCCCAGTCTACCAGGGCGGGGAAGTATCCACTATTTGTGCCATAAAACTTAGTAAAGTGTATCCACTACAGTCATGAGTGACTGATTCCAGTTGCTGACATTCATGGCGCGCCACTTACCATCAGGTGGGCGCCAGGTCACATTATGTAATAGAATGAAATAATAAAACTGGCCACTTTATTTATAAGCCTGAGCCACATCTCTAACTAATATGAAAGATAAAAGTCAAATATTTTATGTTTTAAAGTTACTTAATTTCATTAGCCCCCATTTTAAAGAAATTATATTTTTCAATCAAGGCTGAATAGTAAGAAAAAACTTACCTAATAAAAAAAAAATTACCCATAAGGTTTTTAAAAAAGAATACATTTTATAATAGAAAAACAGCATTAGGAGATCTTAGGTTTTGTTATTTCTAGTACTTTAATAAATAAATTATCAAAATATTAATAATATTAATTAACAAAATCAAAATATTTTGAAATTTATCATTATTATTGATTAAGCAGCGCATAGGCCGATATGCTATATCAAGCAATTTTTTTTATTTTTTTCTTATAGGATTCCATTTGCTTGAGGAAGAAATCATATCACCAGAGGCTTAAATAATTGAAGCTTACAAGTCCCAGGGATCACAGAATGAGGGGAGATATATTGAGACATTTAAAATTCTAACAGGAAGGTATAACTCTGCCCCCACCTAGCCAAAATGTTTAGGTTTAACACAGTAATATTTCCCTGTCATGACCATGGAATGAAATGAGAAAAATGAGAAAATCCAGCAATACAAATGTAGGATATCACTTCATGAATAAGAGAGTTGTAAATATGTTAAACAAAATACCAGAAGACATATTAGAGTCCTCAACTGTAAACACTTTTATAAACATAGTGGCTAGTAAAAATCAAAATAGACTATGGTGATTTGAAAATTTTATGAACTTTACATGAATGCTTGATATAGGCATATAAGCAATGTGCTGCTCGCCTATTAATCAATAATAATAATGAAAGGCAAAACAACAAAGGAATACAAATTGGCATCTAATGTCCACATCTTGACATAGATAATTATTATATTAGTATTTATTTAATTGAAGTATTTATTATATCGTATGACATATTTATATATTGGTATGTTATTTATACTTACTATGGTATATTTATGATTGATTATTATTATTCTTATTTCGTACTCTGCACCCATTATAATAATTTCTCACTCTCCCAAAGGTACCATACGGTATTATGCTCTCCTATGTACATTATTTTATATGTTATATTTTGTGTGCAATAAAGAATTATATTATTATTATCATCCATTTAGGGCTATTTTTGTATTACTTGTGTTGTGCAGTGATAAAAAAATTGTAAATAGGAGTTTTGATACTTTTATTAAAAATATTTATGTTATTTTTCAAGACTAAATCCTAAATTACAAGGAATATCGCAAAATGCTAAAGGGGCCGATTTTGATAAAAACTAACTACATCATTTGATATTTAAAATATTTATTCTCCTAGCGGGAAATAAACAACCTGTATTATTGCACTAACTGATAATGTTGCTTATAAAGATCAAATTCTGGCAAGTAATCTCAAAAGTTTTTAATAAAATAAATAATTAAATGTTTATATTTTACCATCATGTCTACTTTAGCAACTAATCAAATTGTTTGAAATAATGCTCTTCAAAACACATCTTCATTGAAAACAACTTGCATTCTTTTAAAAATTAAAATAAGATGGTGTAAAAATGAATGTTTTTTTTTTATAATCAACCGGTTCGATTTTAGGCTAGGAGAATAATTTAAATAAAAATCTAATGTTGCAAGTTTTAGTTTTTATCAAAATGGGACCCGTGACTTCTTTGAGCTTTTTTCGATATTCCTTGTAGTTTAGGATTTGGCTTAGACAGCCCACTTGAAAAATTCACCTGTATAGCATATTACTGTGCAATTAAGGTATTTAATTTTTTTATTTTTTATTTATTTAAGAAAACATAAGTCCTAAACAATATTTAAGGTATTTAAAAATTAAAATAAACATAGATTTTTTTTTTAAATCATATTTTATTAGGGGCTTTTACCCAAATTGAGCATGTCAGCCCCATCGTAACTTAACCTAAATAAACAAACAATTATAGGTTTTACATCTGCCTATTCTTATTATAAATATTTAAAAAAAAAATACTAACCAAGCCGATTGGGAACAAGAAACATAAATAGTTAATAATGTAATCAAATTACCTGATTATTAAGGCTAAGTTGCACCAAAGAGAAGTCTCTGTGATTGGTACGATTAAAGTTAAAAATTATGTCAAATGTAGAAGTTTTATTTTGAAGGTCAGCCATCAGCTGGTATATTCAATACCATTTTAAACTTTCATTACAGCCCCTAGAATACAGAGTCCTTGACCTCCATCTGATGTTAATTTATTAACACCTCCACAAGTTGGTATTAGTGGAATCGGGAATGACAGCTTAACATGCTCTCAGAGGCACTATGACAAATATATGTAAGAAATGTGTTTTTCCCATAGGTAAATTGAGTTGAGGTTAAAACTAGTCTCTTTAGGCAGCGAACGAAAGTAATCTTACAACCTAGCCACCACCACTCTTTAAACTTTAATTGTTAAACTTTAACTTTAACTACTACAGAGACTTCATTTTGGTAAAACACACCCCTAAGTATTTAGACTTAACAGAATTATGTATAAATTAGATTTATTTCTAATCATCTGTTATTTATGTAAACATATTATAAAAATATTTTGTTTAAGTGATATAGCTAAAAATTCCTTTCTCAGTCAAATTAAACAATTCAAGTTGTGCAAATACGCCAACCTTGGTAATGGTTATGAATTTGATATTGATGACGTTTGGGGTCGAGACAATGTGCCTATGAGGACCTTCAGCAAGGAGTTGTCAAAGCTGCTGATGAAAAGATCTGGAGACAGTAAGTCTGGCAATTATTTCGTCCAATGTATTAGCCTCGCTATACAGAGGGGATATTTGAGGGGAGATAGTCCTTTATACTATCTAGGATGGGATGTCCCTTGAGGTCATTTTTTATTTATAGTTTACTTTATTTTTAATTTTATTATTTAGGTAACTTTTAATTTATATTTAATGTATATTACTTTGAATGAAAAATCAAAACACCTAAAATTCAGTATAAATTATTTATTTCCATATGGTTCAAATTGTAAGTCTTGGAAATTGTCAAATACATATTTTAACTTACAAATAAACTAGATTAATAACACAAATTATGAGTGGACTGTGAAAGTAACCAAGCTTGAAAAATACATTACTACATTAGGTACCTTGTTGTTTTAAACTTCTACCAAAGTTTTCCTAGTTTCTCAATAAAAAGTTCATATTCATATTCAGTATATCCCTAAGGTATATTATTGTTATTTCTTACATTTACATTCTAAAAATCCTCAATATCATAGATTTATGATGTTTTTTATAGGTAAGAAGTTATGTTCAGTAAATACATGTATATTAATCTATACAATAAAACTAGGAAGTGAACAGGCGAGATGTAAACGATTAGATTATACCTAGCTGACGTTACCTGAGCGTGTTCTCCACTATATGCTGCATTGATGATATTTTTTCACTGTCCATAGCTGTCTCCGTGGCTGGTGCATGGGCCTGCAGCTCTGCACCAGCCGATGTTCCCGGAGAATCAATCGAAGAAACGATAGTCTCCTTATCGTGAGACGCAGTTTGCGTATGTTTTGGATGATTGACATTTTCTCGCTGAAGTTTCGCGTCATCCGCTATATCTTCTTCAGTTTTTATAGTTTTTGAACCATCTTTCGGGGCCCAAGGTTGAAATGGAGTTGTGCTATCCATTCTAACCCACACAGGTTACAAAAATATTTCTAATTGATTTCATGTTATAACTTTTTCTTATCAGAATTGATAAATGCGTAACAAAACTCCATTTTCGTGACATTTGATCAGCTGTGAGGTGAAGTGGAGGGGGGAAGGGAAAATACAATTTTCTTAAACTTGGTATGGGCAAAGATAAAAAATAATTTTAATGTACAGTAGGTACGCTCTGAGTTCTTCGCGCCATTTTGCATAAACATGTCAAGTGCAAGTTTTTGTTTTGTCAATTAATTTACTGTGGATATTATTGGTCAAAAGTGGTGTTCTTTTGTTTAATAATGTGCTACAATGTGAATAATTATGGAAAACGATAAATTGGACTTTAAATATGGGGCACAAGTTGCAGTTTATTTTTTGTTGTTTTCCCGCGCTGTGGACTCCCATATTTTACCCGACGTGTTTGGGCTATAGTGCCGCGAGTGACTCCAAGAAAAGCATCAAATTCTGCAGCATCTGGAATTTGATGATGACCTCATGAACTCATAGAAAAGAAAGATATATTACGTCAGACTTGGCTGTATGGGCCTTCCCTATCACCTCATTCATCATCCATCGGGAGAAGAGAACCAAAAAAAAAAAAAGTAGGTACGGTCTTTATTATTTATAATGATCTTAGGAGTCCTTCTGTTGAAATAAGGTTCTTAGTAATCCTCAAGTATCCGTCGTAAAAAAGATCGCGAGTGTCATTCTGACAATCGGATCTTGTTGATTTCCAAAAGTCAATATCTAAAGATGTATTTTTATTTTTATATAATTTTATTTACATTTAACAAGTTATTTTGATGTTGAGAAGCCCCCATCTCCAATAGGTTATGGGCCGATGCTATTCTGCATAATATTTCAGGAAAATATTTCATGATTTCTACAATTTTTACAAATATTGTTTGAAATGGCAGAAACACCCAATTCAGGTTTGTCCGTTCCTTCTCCTTATGTTATTAACAATTCTCATGCTAATATTGAGAAATTGGAGGGTGCCAAAAACTATAGTACTTGGAAATTTCAAATGAAGATAGTACTATTAGACTGCGGCTTATGGGAATACATCGATCTGTCATATGGCGATTTATTTGATGTTACGAGAGACCAAAGAACCTACGCAAAGATTTGTTTGTGCGTTCATAAGGTGTGTTACCCTCATGTGAGGAATTGTAAAACTGCACATGAAGCCTGGATAAATTTACAAAAAGCCTATGAAAGTCCTGGTTTAAGCCGGCGTTTGCATTTAAGGAAACGACTTTCACATATCCAATATAATGAATTTAATTCCATGGATTTATATTTAGGGGCAATTTTATCTTTATGTCAAGAACTTGCTGACATTGACTGTATCATCGATGATGAGGAAATGGCTGAGTATATGCTCATTGGTTTGCCTGATGAATTTGATGCTTTAGTAATGGCGATTGAAGGATCTCAAACAAAGTTGACGAGTGAATTTGTTAAGTCGCGACTATTACAAAATGATGTTAGAAGAAATGATTGTATTGAACGAGATGATGGAAAAGCACTGAATGCAAATAATGCTAATAAGTTTGTTCCTATCTGTCACCATTGTAACAGGGAAGGTCATATTAAACCTTTATGCCCAGAGTTAAAAGTGGATAAAAATAAGTTCAAGAAGAATAAGCATAGACGACATTCTTCACCTCTTCCTTCTACATCTAAGCAAAATTCAGGTGCTCATTCTAAAAAGAAAGGTAGCAATTTAAATTATACAACCCACAATAGTTTGGTTAGTACTCTTGGTAATAATAGTTCTTGGTTAATAGACTCTGGTTGTACGACTCATATGTCATATCGTAACGATTGGTTTAATATTTTTTCTAGTGTTCATAATAAAGCCGAAATAACTGTAGCTAATAATAATAAGTTATATAGTCAAGGTATAGGCGATATTAAAGTCACACTAAAGAACAATGTTTCTAAAACCATTTCTGACGTTTTATATGTACCGGATTTAACCGCTAATTTACTATCTGTTAATAAAATAACTAAACTAGGTTATATTTTAGTTTTTGATGACAAGAAATGTAGCGTTTATGATAAGTCAGACGTAAATGTAATTGGGGCTTGTCAGTTCACAGCCTCTAACTCTGGTGGCGTTTACAAATTAGATCTCAAAAACGTTTTAAAATCGAGCGTACTGGAGCAACCCACAGCACATTGTAGCAGTGACAGTGATAATACTGGTTTGGTATCTTCAGATCTCGAACTATGGCACCGACGATTAGGACATTTAAGCATGAAAGGTATGTTAATGCTACGAGACAGTTTATGTACTGGTATTTCGTTTCCTAACGGTTCGTTGTCTCCTTGTGTTTCCTGTATTGAAGGAAAACAACAAAATAAGGTATTTCCCAAAGGCAAAGCCAAACGTGCAACTGAAATGTTACAATTAATCCACTCGGATTTATGTGGACCTATGTCCGAAACCAGTTGGGGAAATATGCGTTATTTTATTACTTTTACTGACGATTTTTCTAGAAAAACATTTGTTTATTTTCTTAATAGGAAAGATCAGGTTAGTGTATTAAAATGTTTTATTAATTTTAAAAATTTGGTTGAAAATCAAACTAATTTAAAAATTAAATGCATCAGAAGCGATAACGGTACAGAGTATTGCAATAAAAGTTTCAGTAACTTTCTTAAGAAGTATGGTATAATCCATGAAACAACTGTACCACACACGCCTCAGCAAAATGGTGTTGCTGAACGTCTGAATAGGACAATTATGGAAAAGGCGCGTTGTATGCTTCAAGATGCTGGTTTAGGTAAAAAGTATTGGGCGGAAGCTATTTCTACCGCCGTGTATCTAAAAAATATTTCACCTACTGCTGCTATCGTGGATTCTATTCCAGAAGAAGTCTGGACTGGATCAAAAATTGACTTGAGTCATTTAAAAGTTTTTGGTTCAAAAGCATATGCTTTGACTCCACGACAACAACGTAAGAAGTTAGATCCTAAATCTAAACTGTATATAATGGTAGGTTATTGTAAAAATACTAAAGGTTATCGATTAACTGATCCTTCAGATGGCAGTTTAATTAAAGCAAGATCTGTTATTTTCATAGAAAATAAAAGGGATGTTGAACCTGTACATATTAATGATAATGATGTTATTACTGATAGTATTTCTATTAATGTAAATACTAATGTAAATAATAATTCTAATCGTGCAGTAATTCCATCTTCTTCTTTAGTTAATCCTGACCATGATACACAAAATAATGAAACTAATAACAATGATAATGTACAAATTATTGATAGCGATAATGTACAAAATAATGAGGATGATAATTTACAGATGAATGAGTCAGTTGATGAAGGTGACATGCAGAGCAATGACCTTACATCTCCTGTCAACGATGAGCAATCATCATCATCAAATCTACCCCAGAGACCACAGAGAGAACGACGTTTACCCACATGGCTAAATGATTATGAACTTAATTTCTATTCCGAAAACTTACCTAGAAATTATAAAGAGGTAACCACTTCAATTAATAGTGAAGGATGGATGGAAGCCATGAAGGTCGAGTTCGAATCTCTGATAACTCATAAGGTTTGGGAATTAGTAGATCGTCCGAAAAATACTAATATTGTGAAATGCAAATGGGTTTTCAAAGAGAAAACTGATGCAGATGGTAATTTTTGCAAATATAAAGCTCGTCTTGTTGCCAGAGGTTATTCACAAAAATATGGTATCGACTACGATGAAACATTTGCACCTGTAGTTCGACATTCTACTTTACGCACATTGTTTGCATTAGGAGTAGAACATGACATGGATATTGAACATGTTGATGTTAGTACCGCCTTCCTAAATGGTGATTTATGTGAAACCATTTATATGGAGCAACCTACCGGTTTTGAGGTTGAGGGGAAGCATAAAGTTTGTTTACTCAAAAAGAGTATCTATGGCCTTAAGCAAGCCAGTCGTGCTTGGAGTTTAAAGGTACATAATGTTTTAATAAATATTGATTTTAAACAATCACAATGTGAGAAATGTGTTTATTACAAAAATATTAATGATAAGAAAATTATTATAGCTTTATATGTTGATGATTTCTTTATTTTTTGTAATGACATTTTATTAAAAACTGAATTAATCAATATTTTGAAGAGGAATTTTAAAATTCAACTTCTTGGGCCTGTTAAACATTGTTTAGGTATTAAAGTGGATAGAAATGTTGAAACTGGTGTTTTAAAGCTTTCACAAACTGAATATATTAGGAATTTATTAAATAAGTTTGAGATGGCGCAATGTAATCCAGTATCCACTCCAATGCAAGTTAATCTTCAATTAAATAAAGCGTCACAATGTGACGACACATATCCGTATAGGGAATTAATAGGCAGTTTAATGTACTTAGCTGTTTGTACCAGACCGGATATATCTTTTGCTTGTAGCAAATTAAGCCAGTTTAATTCATGTTTTGATAATACACACTGGGTAGCTGCAAAACATGTGCTAAGATATTTAGCTGGGACCATGAATTATGGTTTATTATTTAAAAAGGGAGATAGTCATTTTGATATATTTGCTGATGCTGATTGGGCCGGCGATATTGTTGACAGAAAATCGTATTCAGGTATTGTTGTTAAATACGGCGATTGTACTATTAATTGGGAATCGCGTAAACAAGGCGTTGTGGCTTGTTCCAGTACCGAAGCTGAATATTATTGTTTAGGTAATGCGGTTAAGGAAGCTAAATTTATTATTAATTTACTTTCTGAGATTTCTGTTCTACAAACTCCAATTACAATTTACAATGACAATCAGAGTGCCCATAAAATAATTAAAAACTCACAAACGCATAGACGTACTAAACATATTGATATTTGCCATCACTTTGTAAGAGATGCTGTAAATGAAGGTTTAGTTAATATTCAATATAAAGCAAGTCAAGAATTAGTTGCTGATGTCTTAACTAAAGCTTTACCTAAAGTTAAACATATTTATTTTGTTAACGAATTAGGATTATCTGATACCATAGTGTAATTCTATTTTTTTTTGTTTAATAGGTAATCTTAATTTAATTTAATGTTAATAATTTTATTGTAGTATGTTTTGTTTAATTTAGGTTTAGTTCTTGAATTCTTTATATTTTGTTTTATTACACAGGTACTTGAGTAAGGGGAAGTGTTGAAATAAGGTTCTTAGTAATCCTCAAGTATCCGTCGTAAAAAAGATCGCGAGTGTCATTCTGACAATCGGATCTTGTTGATTTCCAAAAGTCAATATCTAAAGATGTATTTTTATTTTTATATAATTTTATTTACATTTAACAAGTTATTTTGATGTTGAGAAGCCCCCATCTCCAATACCTTCGCGCCATTTTGCGTGGACATGTCAAGTGCAAGTTTTTGTTTTGTAAATTAATTAACTGTGGATATTATTGGTCAAAAGTGATGTTGTTTTGTTTAATAATGTGCTACAATGTGAATAATTATAGAAAACAATAAATTGGACTTTAAATATGGGGCACAAGTTGCAGTTTTTTTTTGCGGTTTTCCCGCGCTGTCAACTCCCATATTTTACACAACGTGTTTGAGCATTATTCTGCAGCATCTGGAATTTGATGATGACCTCATTAATTCATTAAAAAGAAATATATATTACGTCAGACTTGGCTGTATGGGCTAGACCCTTTGCCTTCCCTATCATCTCATTCATCATCCATCGGGAGAAGAGAACCAAAAAAAAAAATTATGATGATGAATAATAAAAAATATATTTTGATGTTTATTTTGACAGATTGCAGAAGGTATTATTCGTGTAAATAAAAAAATATCGCTGTCTCTTTCATGCGTACGCTTTTCTAACTCGGATATTTTATTTCTAGTGTATTTTCAATATTTAGCGTTATAGAATTACAATGTTTAGTTCCCTACGTTTAGTACTTTTTTTATATATTTCTAAACTACATTATACATTTATTAATGATAATTTATTTGTTTCTGGTATGCGTTTATAGGATATATAGAATACAATTTATATGATGTGAAATTGGCATATACATTGCCTAATTGAAATGTATATTCATGAAAAACTGTGCTTGTGGCTTGGCCGGATAAAAATATCTCGAGTTATAATAATAGTGCCTGTTATATTATTTGTTGTGACCATTGTAACTCATTTCTACATATCTAAGGTAATAAATTCTATACAGCTTTAGTTATATTAGATGGCACGATATATTTTATATTAGATCGCTGGTGTGGGTTGGATTAAAGTTGCAAAGGCACACGGTCTGTGTCAGTGGTAAGTCTTGGAGGAGGCCTGTCACTCAGTAGTAGTAAGACTGGCTGATTCCGATGTTCCGAAAGACCGATGTTAAGCAGTGGAGGTTTAGAACACTTATGTTCAAGGGGGCTGTAATGGTGGTACTTTTAATTAATACTGCTTTTGTTTTAGTATGAAACAACATCTACAACACTTGGCTCAAATGCCATGCGACACACACTCGAAGCTTTTGGTGACTTTTCCTCCCTGAATGCAGCTGATCTCAAACTTAGAATAGAAGAAATGCTACGTATTAAGGTATTAAAAAAAAATGCAATTAGCTGTTTAATAAGGATACATTACAAATATAGTACAAGTAATTAACAATTGAGGGGTGCCAAACCATAATGTTGTGAATGCCACACAAACTCAAATATGTTTTAATTACCGCCCATGTTGCAAATGCCCTTGAAGTATTGTTGGAATTTGGTCAGCATATGCTTAAATTAATTACTTTGACCAGAAAAGAATAAAGATTTGGTCATCCTTCATGCAGCTGTTCAGTTTACCTTATTTTTGGCTATAATCAACACAGCCCCTAGAACACAGAGTAGACTTCTACTGTTGGAGATTGTTCTTCCAGAACTTTTTGGAGAATTTGGCCTATACTGACCACACAGATGGGTTGGCTATAATAATTGAATGCAATGCAAGTTTTACCTATGGGACATTGCATGCATAGCAAAGGGTGTCCATGGAACAGGTTGGATTATTATTGGAGATTGTAGGCCAAATTCTCAAAAAGCATGTCTCTGGATCATTTTTTATTGAAATTGTATTTTTTTAGGCTTCAGTATCTACTGAGTTAAGGGAACTTGAAGCTCGTCGCTCAAAATTACAGAAAGAAACTGTATCTGCCAGCGCCCAGGCTGAAGCTTTAAAATCGGAATATGTCCGAGCTGCTGTGGAGCTCCAGCAGTTACGAGCATCGGCAGAACAAGCCCGTATAGCTCAGAACGAAGCCATAGCCAGAGATTCTCCACAACTAGCACCACCAATCCAAATCCTACCTTTAAACCCACCCCTACACCTTCCCTCAGTAAGTCAATCCTTTGAACAACACTGTAAATTTCATTCATGCTTTGATTTCTCCCGCTGTTCGTTAACCTCTGGCTTCCCCGTATACCTATATGATCCCGATACATATACTACGCTTGCAAACGCAGAAGTTGATGGGTTCCTAAAGACTACTCTACGTCAAACTCTGGGATATAACCCACACTATACCAGCAATCCCAACGAAGCTTGCATCTATCTGGTGCTAATTGGGGAGGCGTTTCCGCTAAATAAACCTGACAAAACAGCAATGTAAGTAAATGATACACACATGTAGTAGTAGTAACTGCCTCCATAGTCTAGTGGTGGATTTAGATGCCAAGGTAAATTATTTGTAATATTTCTTGACTCTGGTATGCTAAAGACATCATTGAGCCTGCCATTTGTCATGATGGACCTTTCGTTAAAAGTGTGGTTTCTGATGATACTTTACTTTTTGCTAAATATAAAATATGCTTTTAACTTTTATGGTAAGTCTTGTTTCTTGTTATTTTATATAAATATAATAATGGCAAGCTTACAATATTAGTTCTCCTTGAAAGTAAAAATTGGCATTTTGAATTGTTTGGCAGACTGATGGTGGTAATATTCCCAGTCTGCTGGGGCGGGGAATTATCCACCGTTTGTGCCTACAACACAGTAAAGTGTGATCAGGCTCGAATTGCCGTCACGCCCAGTCAAAGTCAAGCAAAAACTTAGCAGCGTCACTGATGTCAGTCATGAGTGTCTGATTTCAGTTGTTTACGCACCACTTACCAACAGGTCAACAAGCAAGGTCACAGATTGAGCTAGTATAAAAAAAAATTAAAGAATACTATTCTTGTACTGTACCTTATTTAGACTTTCATGCACAATCATATTAGTTTTTATAAGTTATAAGGAGAAATCCACAGTTAAGAAAAAAATATATACTATGAACTCTAGCGTACCAAACTCTAGAAATATCACAAATAAGAGTCAGTATTTTATTTATTTAAAAAACGTTTGCACAAAGTACAAAGGCAGACTTAATGCCTGAAGACATTTATATTTGTTTCTTATTAATTACAGATCATCAATAGAAAGGACCAAGTTAATATTAAATGAGACAGCTTTAAGAAGCCTTCCATACTGGGGTGGAGATGGGAGGAACCATGTTTTACTAAACTTAGCTCGACGAGACTTGTCTGTGGGGGTTGGAGGGGTGGCCTCAACTGGAAGAGCCATGGTAGCTCAGTCTTCCTTTATTCATATCCGTTATGGGTTCGATCTGGTGCTTCCACCTGCTTTGGGACCTCCTGGAGGTGATGTCTGGAGTGATTGTGCACCCATAGCACCTGCACGGAGGAAATATCTTCTCAGGTACACAGATACATACAGACAAATTAGCTTGCGAGACGTTTTTTCCTTTGTAGTAATGTAAAATTAACCGATAAATGAATACTTTATATATACTGCGTGGAATTTAGTAAAAAGCTAATATTTTTATATTATAATCTAGAATTAAAATAAAAAACTTCATATTTTCTATTTTAACTATTTAGTAATGAAATCTTGAGTTACGGTGCAGAGAAGTTTTCCTAAAAATATTGCCACTCATACTGAGCCTAATCAAGTAGGTAGCGAAAGGTCGACGCGATAGCGCGAAGGTTACGTAATTATTTCTCTCTCTATTTCGTCTCTCGGCTGGGGGCAAGGACAGTTAACAATAAGACTCCCCAGCCTTTACGTATTTATCACGATGGATATCGCGATATTTAGACTCGGCCTTATTCACCATGCAGTAGTGTTTTATTTTCGAATAGATTTTTTTTTTTTTTTTCATTATGCATTATGGTACAGAAAAAACAGACATTTGCAGCCGAACTAAGCCTATATGCATAGGTCTGTCCGTCGGCAGTCAACGCCCAGACACCCTTTTAAATATATTATTACTTTTAATTACAAAATAAAAAAAGAAACAATAACTACACAAAAATAAAAATTTAAAAATTGTGTGGTTGTGATCCTCTTTTTGTTTATGATGTAAGTGTGTGTAAACTTGATAATTTTATCTTTAAAAAATGTGATCTTTTTTATTTCACATAGAAGTTCTACCAATGACACCTGAAGCCTATAAAAAATATTTGCTCTTGTCACAATTACACGCGATATGCATACATATTTATATAGATAATTATTGTATGGCTGCCATCTTGTAAAAAGGCCGCTGGTGCACCCATAACTACTTGAAGACAAATTTCAAAGCATTTATTGGATTCACCGTGCGGGTGCCGGGTCCATCATGTGTGGGAAAGAGGGATGAGAAGAATGGTGTCTTCGGCTTGCAACCGACCATAGCCATTTATTAAAAGGCGCAACAATCCACCTCTACTCATCATCCACCATTCTACTTCTTTCCCTACGTTACCAATTACTGTTGTTAGTGCCGTCTTTGCAGTTCGTTCCATAATTGTCCGCCGCGAATTTATATTAAAGTTAGCAACATTTATATTAATTAAACTAAGATTATATATTTACATTAAACATAGTTTTATAACACACATTAGGTAATACTAAAAGAAATATATAAAACTTAGTTTTTTTTTTTAATGAACGCATCGTGACGTTATTTTGCTGTCATCTGAAGTGGAAATCCTTTATACGAGAATACCAATTTTAATAGCGTTTTGCACTGACAGTTCCGTTATTTAAGGGATTCCACTATATAACGTTGGCGCTTAAGTAACAGAATAGGGCTAAAGCGGTCTTTAGACATGACACGGTCTGTACATTAATCATATTTTTTTTTTGTTGTGTTATCTTCTCTCTGGATGGTAAATGAGGTAATAGGGAAGGCAAAGGGTCTAGCCCATACAGCCAAGTCTGACGTAATATATATTTCTTTTTATGAGTTAATGAGGTCATCAAATTCTAGATGCTGCAGAATTTGATGCTTTTCTTGGAGTCACTCGCGGCATTAGAGCTCAAACACGTCGGGTAAAATAAGGAGTTCAAAGCGCGGGAAAACCGCAATAAATATACTGCAACTTGTGCCCCATATTCAAAGTACAATTCGTTTCCATTGTCCGTTTTCCATAACTAATCCCATTGTAGCACATTATTAAACAAAACCACCACTTTTGACTAACAATATCCACAGTAAATTAATTTACAAAACAAAAACTTGCACTTAACATCTCCGCGCAAATGGCGCGAAAGACTCTAATTTTTTTTAAATCAAGGCATTATGTAGTCATCCTATTCGCAATTCATGCGATAAATCGTCATTTACGAGGGGCGTTCAAAATATTCTCGGTATTGATACGTTACAACCTCTTTTATATATATATTTGTTACTGGCCGCTAAGATTCATCCATTGACATTAAAAAAAAGTAAAATTGGAACCGAGATGTTCTTTTGTTTTTCTGCAATTGCCGAACAAACATGAACACCATGAGCGAATTAACAATTTTAACGAAATTAGAGCACCGATCCGTCATAAAATTCTTGACAAAACAGGGTAAAAATCAAAAAACCATAAAAGAGGAAATGGATTGTGTTTACCGTGAGTCTGCTCCTTCTTTATCTACTATTCAAAAATGGTCAAGCGAATTTAAGCGTGGAAGGGAGAGTATTGAAGATGACCCTAGACCTGGCCGGCCTGTAGTGGCTACCTCACAAGAAAATATTGATAAAGTGGAAAAACTTATATTGGAAGACGGCCGAGTGAAGGTAAAATCTATAGCTCAAGTAACCAATCTCTCTATTGGTACCGTACATGACATTATACATGACCATCTTAATATGTCAAAAGTAAGTGCAAGATGGGTTCCGCGAATGCTGACGCTTCTTCAAAAGGATATGCGTGTGGCTTGCTGTTCAGATTTTATCGACCTGTGTGGTGAAAATCCCGATGAGGTGCTGCAAAAAATAGTTACTGGAGATGAAACCTGGGTTCATCATTATGACCCAGAGAGCAAACAGGAGTCCATGCAGTGGCACATTAAGGGTTCAGCTCATCCCAAGAAGTTCAAGGTAATCCCGTCAGCTGGCAAGGTCATGGCCACAATATTTTGGGATTGTGAAGGAGTTTTGCTTATCGATTATAAAGAAAAAGGTGTAAATATCACAGGGCAGTACTACGCTAACGTTATACGTCAATTAAGAGATGCGATCAAAGAAAAGAGGCGAGGAAAGTTAACCAAAGGTGTTCTGCTTCTGCATGACAACGCCCCTGTCCATACTGCTCATATTGCCAAGGCAGCTATTGTTGAATGTGGGTTTGAAACTGTTACTCATCCACCCTATAGTCCGGACTTAGCCCCAAGCGACTTCTTTTTGTTTCCCAATCTTAAAAAGGATCTGCGTGGAAATAAATTTTCTGACGATGAAGCGTTGAAGACGGCCGTGGAGGAGCATTTTTACACCAAAGATAAAAAATATTTTTATGAGGGATTAAAAAAAATAATTGATCGATCTTATAAGTGTATGAACATAGGGGGGGAGTATATTGAAAAATAAAAATATCAAACTTTTCGTACTTGTTTGTTTTTATCCACATACCGAGAATATTTTGAACGCCCCTCGTAAGGTTAGGTAATTATAATTACCAAAAGTAAAATAAAAATAATCATTACGACCGTATCCCTTCTGGGGCGGTCACAAACAACGTTTTTTTAAAGCATGTTCACATTACCATTTCTTATTTATGTCAGATCTTTATTTTGCCAGTTAGATAAAAAGTAAAGTAAGCTAAAGTATCATCACGACCGTTTCCCTTTCGAGGTGGTCAGAAACCACGCTTATAAATAAGCGGATTCACATTTAGCCATCTTTACTATAGGCCAATCATGACAAGTGGCAAGCTCGTCGATGTCTCCAGCGTACCAAACTCGAGAAATATCATAAATAAATTAAATATTAATTAAATGTATTTATTTAAATTTATAAATATTTTTGTGTCCCGACCAGGAATCGAACCCGGTACCTCCGAGTACCGCTAGACCACGGAGGCAGATAAATACGCAAGATACGTAGAGTACCGGGTTTGAGGACATAATTTATTTATTTGTGATATTTCTCGAGTTTGGTCAGCTAGAAAAATCAACAAGCTTGCCACTTGGCACGATGAGTTGCATAAATGTGAATTCACTTCTTTAAACCAAAAAGTAAGGGATACCGTCGCAATAAAAAATATGTAGAATCTAAGTTTTATCGATTACGTGTTTGCATCAACAAAGTTTAGTTTTCAGGGTTCACGTCCGGTACCGGCCCAAGTATTCGACAATGAGAACCTTATTCTTGGAATTCTACGAAATATGACTGAAATGAACCCGACCACAGACTCGTTCTACTTGCAGTTCGAGTGCGAGCTTCCCACAGAGCGCTCTCTGCCGTCCATAGGAGACTGGGCACTTTGCGGAACAGACCGCTCACGACGGGCCATCCTACAAGAATCCACATTTGTACTGGTCCTAGCACCAACCGATCCGACATATGTATCCACAGCTTTCATACAAGCTCGTGTTTACGAAGCGCTGCGATCTGGAGCCATTCCTGTTGTACTCGGCGGCGATAGAATCCATCTACCGTACGATGAAGTTATCGATTGGAGAAAGGCAGTCATATCCCTGCCTAAAGCGCGGGCCACAGAACTACACTTCTTCATGCGATCCATATCGGATGCCGATCTGCTCGCATTCAGACGCTACGGCAGAGTTTTCTGGGAGAAATACCTTAGCTCCGTTCAAGCGAGTGTCGACACCTTGATAGCCTGTATTCGGACTCGACTGAACATTCCGCCAAGAGCTGTAGAGCCTACGTATGGTGCTCCTGCGTTTAACGATTCCTTCAGTCCTCCGAAACTTCAGTCTCCTGTCGATGCCGAGCCTGAAGAGACGCTGGGTCCTTTAGAAGCTCCGTATCCTAGTCCTGCATACAGGAGGAATTTCTCTGTAGCACTGTTGAATGGGTACGAGTTATGGAACGAATGGGGGGATCCTTTCGTGCTGTATCCACAGTTACCTTGGGATATGCCAGTGACAACCGAGGCTAGGTTTTTGGGTTCGGCAGCGGGTTTCAGGCCGATTAATCGTGGGGTCGGTGGGTCTGGAAGGGAGTTTAGCGAAGCGCTCGGGGGAGATCGAGCCAGAGAACAGTTTACAATAGTAATTTTGACCTACGAACGAGAAGATGTATTGGCGACGTCTCTAGCAAGACTGCGCGGGCTGCCGTATCTGAACAAGGTAATATATTTTTATTTTAAAGATTAAACCAAATTTGAAACACTTTTACACCTGTATTCTAAAATTATAAGGATATATGACAGTGTTCATAGGTAGATTTTTGACCGTAGTGTCAGTTCAAAATTAGAAGCAGACGTTTGTATTTATTTTTTTATTTTTCCGATATTGGAAGGCAAAAGGCCGAGCCCATACAGCCAGTTTTTTTTTAAATTAATAGGCAAAGAATCGTTACAGTCAGGCCATTGTCTTTGGTGTACCCTTTTTATGTTTGGTTATCTACAATAAATGTTCTATACAAGTAATAAAAAATAACTCAATATATAGATACCCTGAGGCGTTTCATCAACGGTTCCTCCACTCTACTATTTCTTCCAACTGTCAAACGGGTTCCCCCAAATCGGTAAAGGCAATTGCGTTACGGGAAAATTGTACAAAAAAAATTATAAACATCTGATTCAAATTTTGAATTGACACTACTGTCAAAAATATACTTATGAACACTGTAATCTATATCCTAAATAATCTGTGTGTGCTGCTGTCAAAGCTGGAAGGAATAATTGAGTGGAGGAGCAGTTACGAAAACATATTATTATTATTATTAAATTTATATTACTACTACTAACTCATACGTGTTAGTTTTAACAATGAAAAACAATTTATTATGAACCAATTAATGGATAGGTAACTATTCTTTTCAAAAAAATATTTCAACAATTAGGTTGCCTTGTTTCATTTTAGCTTAATGTTTGTCTCATTTTAACTTAATGTTTGGTTCATTATAATTTGATGTTTGTCTCATTTTAACTTAATGTTTGGTTCATTATAATTTGATGTTTGTCTCATTTTAACTTGATGCTTGGTTCATTATAATTTGATGTTTGTCTCATTTTAACTTGATGCTTGGTTCATTATAATTTGATGTTTGTCTCATTTTAACTTGATGCTTGGTTCATTATAATTTGATGCTTGTCTGTCTTATTTTAACTTGATGCTTGGTTCATTATAATTTAATGCTTGTCTCATTTTAACTTGTTGCTTGTCTCATTTTAACTTGATGCTTGGTTCATTATAATTTAATGCTTGTCTCATTTTAACTTGTTGCTTGTCTCATTTTAACTTGATGCTTGGTTCATTATAATTTAATGCTTGTCTCATTTTAACTTGATGCTTGGTTCATTATAATTTAATGCTTGTCTCATTTTAACTTGTTGCTTGTCTCATTTTAACTTGATGCTTGGTTCATTATAATTTAATGCTTGTCTCATTTTAACTTGTTGCTTGTCTCATTTTAACTTGATGCTTGGTTCATTATAATTTAATGCTTGTCTCATTTTAACTTGTTGCTTGTCTCATTTTAACTTGATGCTTGGTTCATTATAATTTAATGCTTGTCTCATTTTAACTTGATGCTTGGTTCATTATAATTTAATGCTTGTCTCATTTTAACTTGATGCTTGGTTCATTATAATTTAATGCTTGTCTCATTTTAACTTGTTGCTTGTCTCATTTTAACTTGATGCTTGGTTCATTATAATTTAATGCTTGTCTCATTTTAACTTGTTGCTTGTCTCATTTTAACTTGATGCTTGGTTCATTATAATTTAATGCTTGTCTCATTTTAACTTGATGCTTGGTTCATTATAATTTAATGCTTGTCTCATTTTAACTTTATGCTTGGTTCATTATAATTTAATGCTTGTCTCATTTTAACTTGTTGCTTGTCTCATTTTAACTTGTTGCTTGTCTCATTTTAACTTGTTGCTTGTCTCATTTTAACTTGTTGCTTGTCTCATTTTAACTTGATGCTTGGTTCATTATAATTTAATGCTTGTCTCATTTTAACTTGTTGCTTGTCTCATTTTAACTTGTTGCTTGTCTCATTTTAACTTGATGCTTGGTTCATTATAATTTAATGCTTGTCTCATTTTAACTTGTTGCTTGTCTCATTTTAACTTGTTGCTTGTCTCATTTTAACTTGATGCTTGGTTCATTATAATTTAATGCTTGTCTCATTTTAACTTGTTGCTTGTCTCATTTTAACTTGTTGCTTGTCTCATTTTAACTTGTTGCTTGGCTCATTTTAACTTGATGCTTGGTTCATTATAATTTAATGCTTGTCTCATTTTAACTTGTTGCTTGTCTCATTTTAACTTGATGCTTGGTTCATTATAATTTAATGCTTGTCTCATTTTAACTTGTTGCTTGTCTCATTTTAACTTGATGCTTGGTTCATTATAATTTAATGCTTGTCTCATTTTAACTTGTTGCTTGTCTCATTTTAACTTGATGCTTGGTTCATTATAATTTAATGCTTGTCTCATTTTAACTTGTTGCTTGTCTCATTTTAACTTGATGCTTGGTTCATTATAATTTAATGCTTGTCTCATTTTAACTTGTTGCTTGTCTCATTTTAACTTGATGCTTGGTTCATTATAATTTAATGCTTGTCTCATTTTAACTTGTTGCTTGTCTCATTTTAACTTGATGCTTGGTTCATTATAATTTAATGCTTGTCTCATTTTAACTTGTTGCTTGTCTCATTTTAACTTGATGCTTGGTTCATTATAATTTAATGCTTGTCTCATTTTAACTTGTTGCTTGTCTCATTTTAACTTGATGCTTGGTTCATTATAATTTAATGCTTGTCTCATTTTAACTTGTTGCTTGTCTCATTTTAACTTGTTGCTTGTCTCATTTTAACTTGATGCTTGGTTCATTATAATTTAATGCTTGTCTCATTTTAACTTGTTGCTTGTCTCATTTTAACTTGATGCTTGGTTCATTATAATTTAATGCTTGTCTCATTTTAACTTGTTGCTTGTCTCATTTTAACTTGATGCTTGGTTCATTATAATTTAATGCTTGTCTCATTTTAACTTGTTGCTTGTCTCATTTTAACTTGATGCTTGGTTCATTATAATTTAATGCTTGTCTCATTTTAACTTGTTGCTTGTCTCATTTTAACTTGTTGCTTGTCTCATTTTAACTTGATGCTTGGTTCATTATAATTTAATGCTTGTCTCATTTTAACTTGTTGCTTGTCTCATTTTAACTTGATGCTTGGTTCATTATAATTTAATGCTTGTCTCATTTTAACTTGTTGCTTGTCTCATTTTAACTTGATGCTTGGTTCATTATAATTTAATGCTTGTCTCATTTTAACTTGTTGCTTGTCTCATTTTAACTTGATGCTTGGTTCATTATAATTTAATGCTTGTCTCATTTTAACTTGTTGCTTGTCTCATTTTAACTTGATGCTTGGTTCATTATAATTTAATGCTTGTCTCATTTTAACTTGTTGCTTGTCTCATTTTAACTTGATGCTTGGTTCATTATAATTTAATGCTTGTCTCATTTTAACTTGATGCTTGGTTCATTATAATTTAATGCTTGTCTCATTTTAACTTGTTGCTTGTCTCATTTTAACTTGATGCTTGGTTCATTATAATTTAATGCTTGTCTCATTTTAACTTGTTGCTTGTCTCATTTTAACTTGATGCTTGGTTCATTATAATTTAATGCTTGTCTCATTTTAACTTGTTGCTTGTCTCATTTTAACTTGTTGCTTGTCTCATTTTAACTTGTTGCTTGTCTCATTTTAACTTGATGCTTGGTTCATTATAATTTAATGCTTGTCTCATTTTAACTTGTTGCTTGTCTCATTTTAACTTGATGCTTGGTTCATTATAATTTAATGCTTGTCTCATTTTAACTTGTTGCTTGTCTCATTTTAACTTGATGCTTGGTTCATTATAATTTAATGCTTGTCTCATTTTAACTTGTTGCTTGTCTCATTTTAACTTGATGCTTGGTTCATTATAATTTAATGCTTGTCTCATTTTAACTTGTTGCTTGTCTCATTTTAACTTGATGCTTGGTTCATTATAATTTAATGCTTGTCTCATTTTAACTTGTTGCTTGTCTCATTTTAACTTGTTGCTTGTCTCATTTTAACTTGATGCTTGGTTCATTATAATTTAATGCTTGTCTCATTTTAACTTGTTGCTTGTCTCATTTTAACTTGATGCTTGGTTCATTATAATTTAATGCTTGTCTCATTTTAACTTGTTGCTTGTCTCATTTTAACTTGATGCTTGGTTCATTATAATTTAATGCTTGTCTCATTTTAACTTGTTGCTTGTCTCATTTTAACTTGTTGCTTGGCTCATTTTAACTTGATGCTCTTCTCATTTTAACTTAATGCATTTCATAACCGCATGATTGTCTAGTTTAGTCGTTTAACAGTTTCTTAGTTGTTTTTCTGTTGCGTCGAGGTGGTGGTGGTGTGGAACGGGCACAGCGCGCCGGGTTCGGCTTGGCCCGACGCGGGCGCACCTGTCGTGGTGGTCCGCTCCACTCGCAACTCTCTTAACAACCGGTTCCTCCCGTACGACCTCATAGACACTGAAGCGGTCCTCTGTGTCGACGACGACGCGCATCTTCGACACGACGAGATTGTCTTCGCTTTTAGGTAAGATATAACCCTATCACAGTAATCAAATCATTTATTTCCTTTGGTTAACTTGTAACAATTTTGATAGTTTCAGCTCTAAAATAAAGTCTTATAAATAAAATAGATACACAATTATTAACTCACTAAACAAAATTATAAATCCCAAACACATAAACTTACTCTCCTTCTCCTCCCTTACCCACTCCCTCCCCTACACACACGCCCACACAACATACACACTTACTAAATGAGAATGCCCATTTTACTCCAAACAAACAAACAAACAAACGTTTATTGCCACATCAATAAGCATTACAATTAGTGAAAATAACAACAATTTAGAATTCAAATCAGCATGATGTGGCAAGGGTCTTGGCTCAGCTTCAGTCATGTGATGCACTACTAACGCTGTTGTTATGCCAACACCCCAACTCACGTACATTTCAAACAACTAACCTAAAGGACAACAAGAAAAACAACTTTTAGACACAAGAGGAGGTGTTATTGTTAAATAAATGTATTATGTATTTATATAATAATAATAATCTATACATATATACTATGCTTATATAATAGTAAATAAATAATAAACCAAGTAGATACATAAACCATTACAAACTATATAATACATAAACTAGTAATAAATATACGAGGGGCGTTCAAAATATTCTCGGTATTGATACGTTACAACCTCTTTTATATATATATTTGTTACTGGCCGCTAAGATTCATCCATTGACATTAAAAAAAAGTAAAATTGGAACCGAGATGTTCTTTTGTTTTTCTGCAATTGCCGAACAAACATGAACACCATGAGCGAATTAACAATTTTAACGAAATTAGAGCACCGATCCGTCATAAAATTCTTGACAAAACAGGGTAAAAATCAAAAAACCATAAAAGAGGAAATGGATTCTGTTTACCGTGAGTCTGCTCCTTCTTTATCTACTATTCAAAAATGGTCAAGCGAATTTAAGCGTGGAAGGGAGAGTATTGAAGATGACCCTAGACCTGGCCGGCCTGTAGTGGCTACCTCACAAGAAAATATTGATAAAGTGGAAAAACTTATATTGGATGACGGCCGAGTGAAGGTAAAATCTATAGCTCAAGTAACCAATCTCTCTATTGGTACCGTACATGACATTATCATGACCATCTTAATATGTCAAAAGTAAGTGCAAGATGGGTTCCGCGAATGCTGACGCTTCTTCAAAAGGATATGCGTGTGGCTTGCTGTTCAGATTTTATCGACCTGTGTGGTGAAAATCCCGATGAGGTGCTGCAAAAAATAGTTACTGGAGATGAAACCTGGGTTCATCATTATGACCCAGAGAGCAAACAGGAGTCCATGCAGTGGCACATTAAGGGTTCAGCTCATCCCAAGAAGTTCAAGGTAATCCCGTCAGCTGGCAAGGTCATGGCCACAATATTTTGGGATTGTGAAGGAGTTTTGCTTATCGATTATAAAGAAAAAGGTGTAAATATCACAGGGCAGTACTACGCTAACGTTATACGTCAATTAAGAGATGCGATCAAAGAAAAGAGGCGAGGAAAGTTAACCAAAGGTGTTCTGCTTCTGCATGACAACGCCCCTGTCCATACTGCTCATATTGCCAAGGCAGCTATTGTTGAATGTGGGTTTGAAACTGTTACTCATCCACCCTATAGTCCGGACTTAGCCCCAAGCGACTTCTTTTTGTTTCCCAATCTTAAAAAGGATCTGCGTGGAAATAAATTTTCTGACGATGAAGCGTTGAAGACGGCCGTGGAGGAGCATTTTTACACCAAAGATAAAAAATATTTTTATGAGGGATTAAAAAAAATAATTGATCGATCTTATAAGTGTATGAACATAGGGGGGGAGTATATTGAAAAATAAAAATATCAAACTTTTCGTACTTGTTTGTTTTTATTCACATACCGAGAATATTTTGAACGCCCCTCGTATACATAACTTAACATCTACATAATCCGTGTGATGTGCATGAGAGGCATGCTCGCTTCTAACATTAGTGAAGAGTAGAAAGAGGATGGGTGATAACCACTTACATATAACTCAACAAATATTTTAGGGTCATGTATAAAATTCACATCAAATTATTATTTCTTGGTTCCAGTGACTTCTATCTGCCTTTCCATAAGCCTTTTCTTTATATAGTTTTTAAGAGTGTGTGTGGTTTTATTTTGTATTGGAGGTGGTATATTATTCCACACTTTCGACGCACTGTACTTAAAGGAACCTTTAAAACCAGCCGTTTTAAGTTTAGGTACTATTAATTCCTGACGAAAATGTGATCTCGTTATGCGCTTGACATTATGATCGTTCCTCCAAGATAGTTTTCTGAATAGATAGTAAGGTTGCTGTGTATGAATAATTTTGTGTACGAAACTTGTGTAGTGTAGATATCTCCTAGCTTCCATCTTCAATACTTTTCGCTGATTCAGAAAGGGAGTGACACTTGCAAATCTAGGGACACTATAGCAAAAACGCGCGCAGGCATTTTGCACTCTCTGAATAACTTTTATTGTTTTTTGATATAATCTTAGCCCATATACTACGTCGCAGTAATTAAATTGTGATAATACCAAGAGATCCGATAATATTTCGCGAATATCTACTGATAGATATTCACGAATCCCATACAACACTTTGAGTCTGTAGAACGCATTTCGTACTCTACTATTGATGTGTTCTATGTACCTTAGCTCACTGTCTATTATAATCCCAAGATTTCTTGCCGATGACACTCTCTCAATTACCTCGCTGTTAACTTTAATTATCGGATTCTCATCGATTACCTTATTGCATTGTTTCCTAGTTCCTATAACCATATATTTGGATTTAAGTGGATTTAGCACTAATGAATTGGCATGTGCCCACTTACATATATGTAAGAGGTCCGTATTAATGTCATTAAGTGATTCTTGAATCTGATCGTGTGAAAACGAATGATACAATTGTGTATCATCTGCATATAGATGCATTTTACAATGCTTTAATGTTCTTGTAAGGTCCGACGTGTAACAAATAAATAACAAAGGACTCAGTATTGACCCCTGCGGGGTTCCTCTAGTAAGTGGCCTGGCATCTGAGAATAATAACTTACTAGAATAATAGTTTTTTTTACGCTAATAATAATTACATAGTTTCGATCCCGCTGATTTGAAATCCAGTGTTTTATCTATAATAAAGGTCATAACCTAATCGTATAAATAGTGCTTTGTAACTATTTCATACATTAACCAATTGACTATTTAATTAAATAATATTTTAGTGCTGGGGTAAAAGAGATGTTGTAATTTTTAATTTTTTTTTTATTGCATTTTGTTGAGGCACGCTGCAAAAAGTTGGGGCCTGGTTTTGGGCAATCTCTTTATAACTTTTTTTTAATGTATATTCATTATTGGAAGGCACTGTCTCCTGTTATACAGCTCAACTCATGCAGTTCTTACAACCGAGCCACCACCGATTCAGATACCGCCGTATTTGTGACATTTTTGGTACGCTATAGCATGAGGTAACAGATGACAAGTTAAAAACAGTAAGCCTAGTGCTGGATAATTATAGACATCGAGCTTGCCACTTGTCATGATTGGCCTACAGTAAATTTGGCTAAATGTGAATCCGCTTATTCATAAGGTTCTGGCCACCGGAAGGTATAAATAAAAAATATATCCATGTTTTTTTTCTTCGAATACTACCTATGCGGGAACAACTTTAATGTATGGATGAGAATAGTCCCTTCTTCTGACTTGACCAATAATGTCTATCTTACATTTTTTGGAGATTTTTTTTTTATATACAACGTTTCTCAAAAAATATAAGATAGAATTTATAAGTTCTTAACCGTCGATATATTGTTATTACGTCCTCAGAGTTTGGCGGGAGCACAGAGACCGTGTGGTGGGTTTCCCTGGAAGATACCACTCCTGGGACCTTAACACCAATAACGGATTCCTCTATAACTCCAACTACAGGTAATTCTTATTTAGCACTAGTTGTATGAGCCGAAGTTACCCGTAAGCGAAAGGAACCTTCAGGTGGCTTTACGGTCACATGTCGTGTTTGTGTCCAACCCTGAGCTCCAAGGATCAGCTCTTCCAAATTTTATCAAAATAGCTTCAGTAATATTGGCGTGAATGCAAAGTTAAAATACAGAGAGTTATTTAGCCGCGAGGTGACATGTCGTGGTTATATGGTGACGTCATATAGCCTATGTCTGTCCCTGGGTTCCAAGGATAACATCTGCAAATTTCATTAAAATCGCTCCAGTAATATAGTTGTAAAAGACGGACAAACGACTCTGTGTTCTAGGGACAGTTATCATGAAATATTATTTCCAGTTGTGAACTAAGCATGGTTTTAACTGGAGCTGCTTTTATCCATCGTTACTACATGTGGGCATATTGGCGCACCCTGCCCTCCGCCATCCGAGACTATGTGGACGAGCTCATGAACTGTGAAGACATCGCCATGAACTTCCTGGTATCACACATCACAAGGAAACCTCCTGTCAAGGTATACTCGTCTCACACATCACAAGAAAACCCCCTATCAATCTATACTCGTCTCACACATAGCAAGGAAACCCTCTGTCAAGGTATACTCTTCTCACACATAACAAGGAAACCCTCTGTCATCAAGGTATACTCGCCTCACACATAACAAGGAAGCCCTCTGTCAAGGTATACTCTTCTCACACATAACAAGGAAACCCTCTGTCATCAAGGTATACTCGCCTCACACATAACAAGGAAACCCTCTGTCATCAAGGTATACTCTTCTCACACATAACAAGGAAACCCTCTGTCATCAAGGTATACTCTTCTCACACATAGCAAGGAAACCCTCTGTCAAGGTATACTCTTCTCACACATAACAAGGAAACCCTCTGTCATCAAGGTATACTCGCCTCACACATAACAAGGAAACCCTCTGTCATCAAGGTATACTCTTCTCACACATAACAAGGAAACCCTCTGTCATCAAGGTATACTCTTCTCACACATAGCAAGGAAACCCTCTGTCAAGGTATACTCTTCTCACACATAACAAGGAAACCCTCTGTCATCAAGGTATACTCGCCTCACACATAATAAGGAAACCCTCTGTCAAGGTATACTCTTCTCACACATAACAAGGAAACCCTCTGTCATCAAGGTATACTCTTCTCACACATAGCAAGGAAACCCTCTGTCAAGGTATACTCTTCTCACACATAACAAGGAAACCCTCTGTCATCAAGGTATACTCGCCTCACACATAACAAGGAAACCCTCTGTCAAGGTATACCCTTCTCACACATAACAAGGAAACCCTCTGTCATCAAGGTATACTCGCCTCACACATAACAAGGAAACCCTCTGTCATCAAGGTATACTCTTCTCACACATAACAAGGAAACCCTCTGTCATCAAGGTATACTCTTCTCACACATAGCAAGGAAACCCTCTGTCAAGGTATACTCTTCTCACACATAACAAGGAAACCCTCTGTCATCAAGGTATACTCGCCTCACACATAACAAGGAAACCCTCTGTCATCAAGGTATACTCTTCTCACACATAACAAGGAAACCCTCTGTCATCAAGGTATACTCTTCTCACACATAACAAGGAAACCCTCTGTCATCAAGGTATACTCTTCTCACACATAACAAGGAAACCCTCTGTCATCAAGGTATACTCTTCTCACACATAACAAGGAAACCCTCTGTCATCAAGGTATACTCTTCTCACACATAGCAAGGAAACCCTCTGTCAAGGTATACTCTTCTCACACATAACAAGGAAACCCTCTGTCATCAAGGTATACTCTTCTCACACATAACAAGGAAACCCTCTGTCATCAAGGTATACTCGCCTCACACATAATAAGTTGACCCCTGTTAAGGCATTCTCGTCTCACATATTACAAGAAAACTTTCGGGCCTCACGTGATTAATGGACGGCCCCTAATGTATTTTTTACCATATCATTAAATTGAATTAAAAATAAACTAAACAAAACCTTAAATTAAATAAACTAAAAGATAAACCTAATTAATATAAAAACTAAATACTTACAAATATCTTGATTATAATCTACATGTCATCGAATCCAGGAGAAGATGAACCCAATGTTCCGAGGACTCCGGCGACGTTGCCTCGTTGGATGGCAACACTGATCCTCTGAATAAGATATTCCCTACTCAAAGGATCACCTGTTGTCGCTCGGATGGCAACGCTTATGTCGCGTATTAACGATTTAGAGTCCTCAGACCCATCGTCTCTACGGCAAACGGCACAAAATGGTAACGATTTGCCAACTCTATGTACTTATTACGCAGCCAATTCAGCCGCTGCACCTGCTCGTTTTTGTGTCGCGCCAACACGACTAGCACAAAGGGTGTCAGTACACGTCGCATCCCAAACCAAAGACTTACCTTGTTTATAAGGCACGAGGGTTAGCCCATATGGTCTTTTCCCATAATAATAAATATACCAGTTGGCTCTGTTGTTGTTGATGGGTAATTTGCAGAAGATAGTGCCTTTTGAATGATTATATTAAATTAAATAATTATAAAAACAAATAAATAAGATTTATGTTAGGTGACGTCACGATGGACTTTCCGCTGTCCTGGATGCCCTGTGACATTGTCCCAAGACGAGACACACTTCCATGAGAGACACAAATGTATACAGTTCTTCTCGCAAGTAAGTCAGATATTTTATTTTTAACCATTATTTAAAGTAAGAATACAGCGTCCTAGACCTCCACTGCAGGAGATGGGCCTTCCAGAACATATATCTGGAGAATTTGGCCTACACTCGCCACGCTGGCCAGACGGCTTGGCGAGGATATGATGTCAATTTTTTAATCATAATTTATTAACGATTCTACAAGTTAGTATTAATGGAACCGGGTCCGACGGCTTAACGTGCTCTCCTAACACGGGAACGGTGGTGTTGTAAATCTATGACTGCAGTACGTAAGATTTTTTTCTCATTGGTACATGCCGGGGGGGTTTGAACCGACCTTTGTAGGATATAAGGAACGCGTTCTGACAACCAAGCCACCACCGCGTCTACAAATATATATATGTCATTTTAATACTAATTATTTTATATTAATACTGCGGTAACATTTTCAATAGTTCGTGCAAGTTTTACATTAAAGAAGACAGAAAGAGAAAGAAGGAGCGGGAGAGAGCGAGAGAGGCAGCGGCTATACGCGCGCGCCTATCCGTCCGTCTGCCCCTTCCCCGCCGCGCTGTTTCCCCTTGAGCGCCGTTCTGACGTACGGACGTACATTCAACGAAATAGGTCCCCAACCATGCGTGCAATAAAGTTCTCACTTTAAAAATAATAACAACCATTAGCCGCTCTATCTTATCTGATCTCTTTGCTTGCAGGTAATGGGATACACGCCGTTATTGTTCACCCAGTTCAGAGCCGACTCGGTATTGTTTAAGACAAGGATACCACACGACAAACAAAAATGCTTTAAATTCATATAATAGCGCAAACGTTATATAAAGGAATAATAATAAATTATTTATATTTATTGAAGGGTTCTTAATGACTGACAGCCAGTTTCTAGAACGTATTTTCGACACTTAATTATTTCTTAAGTAAAACTTTACTAGCTTTTCATGAAATGCCTTTCACAAACATATCTTAGGAAATATTTAAGAAGAAAACTGTCATTTACACAAATGTATGAAAAGTAATAAACTTTGCGTTTCACAGAGCAATAAGAAATAATCTAGAGTTTTGACAATTGTTTTCTTAAGTACGAGGGGCGTTCAAAATATTCTCGGTATGTGGATAAAAACAAACAAGTACGAAAAGTTTGATATTTTTATTTTTCAATATACTCCCCCCCTATGTTCATACACTTATAAGATCGATCAATTATTTTTTTTAATCCCTCATAAAAATATTTTTTATCTTTGGTGTAAAAATGCTCCTCCACGGCCGTCTTCAACGCTTCATCGTCAGAAAATTTATTTCCACGCAGATCCTTTTTAAGATTGGGAAACAAAAAGAAGTCGCTTGGGGCTAAGTCCGGACTATAGGGTGGATGAGTAACAGTTTCAAACCCACATTCAACAATAGCTGCCTTGGCAATATGAGCAGTATGGACAGGGGCGTTGTCATGCAGAAGCAGAACACCTTTGGTTAACTTTCCTCGCCTCTTTTCTTTGATCGCATCTCTTAATTGACGTATAACGTTAGCGTAGTACTGCCCTGTGATATTTACACCTTTTTCTTTATAATCGATAAGCAAAACTCCTTCACAATCCCAAAATATTGTGGCCATGACCTTGCCAGCTGACGGGATTACCTTGAACTTCTTGGGATGAGCTGAACCCTTAATGTGCCACTGCATGGACTCCTGTTTGCTCTCTGGGTCATAATGATGAACCCAGGTTTCATCTCCAGTAACTATTTTTTGCAGCACCTCATCGGGATTTTCACCACACAGGTCGATAAAATCTGAACAGCAAGCCACACGCATATCCTTTTGAAGAAGCGTCAGCATTCGCGGAACCCATCTTGCACTTACTTTTGACATATTAAGATGGTCATGTATAATGTCATGTACGGTACCAATAGAGAGATTGGTTACTTGAGCTATAGATTTTACCTTCACTCGGCCGTCTTCCAATATAAGTTTTTCCACTTTATCAATATTTTCTTGTGAGGTAGCCACTACAGGCCGGCCAGGTCTAGGGTCATCTTCAATACTCTCCCTTCCACGCTTAAATTCGCTTGACCATTTTTGAATAGTAGATAAAGAAGGAGCAGACTCACGGTAAACACAATCCATTTCCTCTTTTATGGTTTTTTGATTTTTACCCTGTTTTGTCAAGAATTTTATGACGGATCGGTGCTCTAATTTCGTTAAAATTGTTAATTCGCTCATGGTGTTCATGTTTGTTCGGCAATTGCAGAAAAACAAAAGAACATCTCGGTTCCAATTTTACTTTTTTTTAATGTCAATGGATGAATCTTAGCGGCCAGTAACAAATATATATATAAAAGAGGTTGTAACGTATCAATACCGAGAATATTTTGAACGCCCCTCGTACCTAAAGAACTCTTTCTTAACTTTAATTATATATAGCTACGAGAATATGTACGTTGCTTACGTTTTGTTTTAAATATCTTTACACGGGGCACAAGTTGAAGTTTATTCTTTGCGGTTTTCCCGCGCTGTCAACTCCCATATTTTACCCGACGTGTTTGAGCTATGGTGCCGCGAGTGACTCCAAGAAAAGCATCAAATTCTGCAGCATCTGGAATTTGATGATGACCTGATTAACTCATTAAAAATAAAGATATATTACGTCAGACTTGGCTGTATGGGTTAGACCCTTTGCCTTCCCTATCATCTCATTCATCATCCATCGGGAAAAGAGAACCAATAAAAAAAAATTTTAGCCAATTGATTGACTATTTAATTAAATTATATTTTAATGCTGGGGTAAAACAGATGTTGTAATAAATTTTAAAATAACACAATGAATTGTTATGATTATTGAATTGTGTTTAGTTGAGGCACGCTACATATCTTAATCGTAGTGATTCCCTTTCAACCTAGCTATCCAACCCAGGTTGGATATTGGAAACTCACCATCTTCTAACCTGCCTCAAGTAGTGGGATTATTAACCATTATTTTTTCTTCCCAACTTGTACCTTAAGTACAGGCACTAACAAGAAGAAAAAATGTGCTTACATACCGCGTGTAATTGTCAAGAGGGCAAATGATTTTTTAGACTTCGGGTGTCATTGGTATTACTTAAAATGCTTTTTTAATTTAAAAAGTGAATTTAAAAAGTATTTTATTTTAAAGGTAAAAATCATTATCCGAATAACAAAACACTACTGTATGGTGAATAAGCCCGCGTCCTCAAAATCACGATATCTATCTTGGTAAATGCCTAAAGGCTGAGGAGTTTTACGTCGGTTGCAGAAATGATGATTATCTTTTGAAATGTTTAGGTAACGTATGCCTAAAAAGCACGTCATGCCTAAAATACACAAACAAATCACTTTGAAAATATCAAAATGTTAATAATACACACATTAACCCTGTCTAGGGATATTATGTATAAGGTTCTTGAACTCAAAAAATACTGGCCAGTTTTAAATTATTTTGAAGAAAGCTTATTTTGTAAACCTTTTTGAACGATTCTAAGTTTTAATTTGAAAAAAGAAATAAAAACAAAAGATTAACGCGGCATAATGGTAGCAAAGTTCGAAGGTTTCATTTACCTACGTTAATAACGGTCCTGCAACGGTTTTTCATGCTTTGGAGTAAGTTATCCAAGTCTTGCTGCGGTATATTGTCCCAGGTCCGGCTAAGATGCAAAAAAAGTTGCTCCTCCGTCGCAAAGTTTGCAGGGAAATTCCTCAAAGCCCTTCTTTGTCCAGCATGTCCCACGCGTGTTCTATGGGGTTTAGGTCAGGCGATTGAGCGGGCCAGCCTAAGACCGATATGTCGTGCTCCAGCAACCAGCTCGTCACCACTCGCTGTGTGCGGACGGGCGTTATCGTGCATGAGTGAATTCGTGGCCCATTTGTAGTCGATGGGGGTAGACTATTGCTACTAGCACCTCGTTACGGTATTTTTCAGCTGTCATGGTGTTTCTGATCCAAACGAGGTCTGTTCTTCCACCAACACGAATTCCCGCCATCTTTGCCATTTTTTTTATTTTGTTTCTATTTTATATTACCAACATCGTACTTTTTAATATTTTTTTCTTTAGAGCAATGCGGCCATAAGGGAGACGCCATGGCGCTTTTTTAATACAAAAAGTCTGTATTTTTTTGCGAGAGGGGTAAAATGCACTCATGAATATATCTGCGAATATATATGCCGATCTAGCGATAAGAAAATCACTAATTACTTATTTATTTATTTTAAAACTTTATTACACTATCTACAAAGGCGGACTTACTGCATTCTTTTCAATTAGACAGGGTGCAATTTATTTATTTATTCGAAGAGAAAGGACAGAGACAGGCAACATAAGAACATAAAAGATAGCAACAGAGTAGAAGCAATTAAAATTATACCCGCCACCAGAATATTTCTCATTGTGAACAATAGTGCACTCTTTGTGCGATACAAAATTCGGAAAATATCACCTTGGCCAAGTATAAAGAAAACAAATGCATTGTGTTTGAATGCATTAAAACTGTTAGGCGAACTCCGAAGCAAACTGCCCACACTTTGCGAGCTAAACCGAAAGTAGCAGCTTCTTGATTTTGTCCGTTACACGCCTGTTGTACGTGTCGCACATCCGACGTACAGGTGCGCGCATGCCAGATATTGTACGCCCGCGGCAGACATGGAAGAGAGCGCAGGAGCGAGTCGTAGTAACGCTCGTACGACGTAGTTAATGATCCAATCCACATTAAGTTAATTTTAAGTTATAGGCCATTAAAGTTGGAATTTAGATTAGTCCATTGATATATCAATTGATTAGTCCAACATTTAATACATTTAGAATATGTCAAAAATTGCGTGCAATTATAAATTAAAATAAAACAGCAATATAAATATATACATACCAATATATACATGCAATTTACATACTAATACATAAATAAGGCATACTATAGACACATCATTAACACACTCGTATTCAAATATGTATTGTAAAAACTTACATTTAGTAGTGGATGACAAGAGCTAGGGCTGCGTAAATGTCGAAATTTCTTATAGGTCCTACCTACCTATATATCGATTAAATAAGAAGTAAAAATATATCATCACGACCGTTTCCCTGTGGGGTAGTCAGAAACCACGCTTATGAAGAAGCGGGTTCATATTTAGCCAACTTTACTATAGGCCAATCATGACAAGTGGCAAGCTCGTCGATGTCTCTAGCGCACCAAACTAAGGAAATATTTTCATTCGAATGAAAAGCGACAGGATATGCATGTCAAAGGTGCGAGAATCGGGGCCCGCTTTTTAGCAAGATCGCAAACGAACCTAGCCTTCCATATAGCGCTCCCACAAAGCGCTTCCGTATTCGACTTGAAAACGAAGCAAACCAAAGCGCGTTTTTTTTTTACTGATTTTTTATTAACTCTGAACGCTACTCGAACGACTTACAAAACGAATAAAAATAAAAAAAGCGCTCAGCATTAATGCACACAGAGAAACTACTGGATACTCCTCAACCACAGATTATATAGCCTCAACTTTGCCAGCTCTCTTAAGGAGCGTAAGGCCGCGGTTAACTAAACAGTGCCCTGCATATTGCGCAACTCAGAACAAAAAGGCGATGAGCCCGACGACTTGGGCCGCTTTCTTAAGGCGAAAGCGGCTCAAAAATTTACATTGATATCAGAAGAAAGAAGTATCAACATGCTCAAAGTTACGTCGGAATAATTTAATTATTACACACCAAGTTTGCGCTAAACCAGAGTACGTTCTTATTCGATGCTAGCCCCATCTAGTAGCATTATCCGCAAATAACGGGCCATACAGTGGCGATTTTAACTTTTACAATTTTATATACTTTATAATCTTAGGCTGAGTTGCACAAAATCATAGACATAGGATCGTCGCGTCGTCGCTTATTATTAGCACAGAGTTAAGGAAGCAGAGACAACATATTATTTAGTCGTATAACCATATAAGTTGCGCTTACTCATTCTCATCGCAAAGATCATATAGCTATCTCACTTCCTCAGTTCACATACACACTGCATAAACGAGCAACCGTGGCATTTTTTCATTGAAACCATAGACTACAAGGCAATTGACAGACAATAAAGTAACAACAGCGAACTCAACCATCTCGACTTATTATTGTGATTATTCATTATTTAACTAAAATTACATCTTGAAAATTTTACTAAATCATGGTCTAGTGTAGTGCTTATATGTGCGACAGTGCAAAACATAAAAAAGTGCTAGGAATAACCTTCCACAAGTAAGTTTTAAATGTTGACACCATGCATTCAAACACATAATTCAATAAAATTAGTGATTATTCTTGTAATTTCAAAATATGTGAGAGACAGAAGATATATTTCATTGTATTCTAACGAAATTAAAATAATAATCTTACAATTTTTGTTGCTTTATTAGAGAAAAACGTAAAAATTGTTGCAAAACAACAACATTGACAGTTCCATCAACACAGGGTCGGATTTGTAAAATTAATAATTTTTATATTATTTTTTTACCGTTTTATTGTTGTGACCGCCTCCGTGGTCTAGTGGTAAATCCTATGGAATTGTATCCACAGAGTGCCCGCAGTGCGTAGATTCGATTCGTACCCAAGGCCAAAAATATATTTACGTTTTTCGCTTAGGTTGTCTGGGTGTCCATACTAATATTATAAACGTGAAAAAAGCTTTTTATGTATGTGTGTATGTATGTTTGTCCGTCTTTCACGCCTCTATTTATCATCACAGCCCTTAGAATACAGAGACCTAGACCTCCACTATTGGAGATGGGTCTTCCAGAAATATTTCTGGAGAATTCGGCCTACACACGCCACGCTGGCCAGACGGATTGGCGAGGGTCTCATGTAAATTTTAATGACAATTTCTTAACGATTTCACAAGTTGGTATTAGTAGAACCGGGTTAATTAGTAAAAAAGGTTGTTTTTTTTTTTTTTTAATATTTCCAGACAAGTCACACAGCGCCATCTAATTTCCGTGGTAAGCTATGAGGCTTGTGTTACGGAAACTAGATGGTTGATAAACTACATATTATACTTTTTTTTTTTTTTTGTAAATATATACATATAAACACCCAGACCGAGACAAATTATACAATGTACAACTTGCCCCCGGTGGGAATCGAACCCACGACCTCCCGAGTTCACGGCAACGTTTGTTACCACTAGACCACGGCTTAAAGTGCTCTCCAAGGCACGGGAACGGTGGTGTTGTAAATCTGACTAATGTATGCAAGAAAAGTGTATTTCTCATTGGTACATGCCGGGGTTCAAACCGACCTTTTTTGGATTTTAGGGAATGCATTCTATCAACCGAGCTACCTTTTTGGCCTTTTTGGTTTGGTTTCTGTCATTTTTAGTACTCAAACCTCAGTTGCTCCAGTAGAGACTTTTGATCCATATAAGAAACAGGATCGATCGGCATAAAAACAAAAGTTTTTGCTGACTAGATTTTTCCAAAATCTGTGAATGAAGTTCAGAATATCTCAATAAGTTATGGATGGTCTCCTAGGAACGTTTTCCTGTAACTATAACGGTTAAGATATTTGCCCTTACTGTCCCGTCTCAAAACTCCACCTTGTATAGATACAATACTTAGATTTATTTCATACTTACAAAACATTTATGGTAGTTAAGTTATAAAACAATAATTATTATTTATTTTTCAGAATAATATGAGAGCGGTAAAAAAAAAGTACTTTTTGAAATTTTAAATAGGGTATAAACATTACAGAAAACTCCAAGCAACTTCAACCGCATTACCATCCGGTTGTCTCGTCATAATTTTTACGTTCCCCCCCCGACCATTTAGGGCCCATTCGGCCGGTACAGAGGGGTTCGGTATCTCTTCGAGACCCAGATACCACTCGTCATCCGGTCCAAAATTAGCGTGCCATTGCTTTGAATAATATATGTAAGAAAATATAAATAAACGATTTTATTATATTATGTTGTATTTTTTAAAAAACCATATAGCTAAAAATACTCATTTCATTATTTTAATCGTAGAACACAAAACCTATCTTCCGAAGTGGGCTTTATACACTGATTCAGGACGGATTTGTGAGCGATATGCATAATTATACTTATATAATAATATTTTGACATTTCGCAAATGAGTCCGGTCCTGTCTTCTGTATTAGTGTGCGAACATTACTTGTGTGTGAGAAATGCCACGCTTTGACCGCAGTTAGATCACCTCTGCTTCCCTATCTCTGTGATTATTAGTTAGTATTCTATATCTATGCACAAAATGAAGAAATGCAATATGAAATTAAATATTAATATAAATAAATAAAGTAGGTAAAGCACGTTTTTTTTACTGGATTTTGTCTAAATTGAATGAAAACGCAGGCTAAGATATAAGATAACTTTTAAAGCTAAAATAAAGTAAAAGAAAGGGCTTACAGCGACAAGTCAGACAGTAAATTATGTCATCGATTTTGCTACAAGTGCTTTTTTCTTCCGGATAGTGCAATCTTTACCGCGACTTATCTACGAAAATCTTGGTCCACTCAATGGAGTTCAGTGAACAATAAATGTTGGTATTTTAGGATTCAACCTGTAATTCCATTCAAACCATGGTTTTTAAAATTTCGTGTCGGTAAATTAATTAAATACATACTTTGTCGTTTAAGATTATTTTTTGTCGCTCACCAGTATTTCTTCATAAATTAAGAATTAAAGAATCGTCTGTATGTGAATGTGGTCTGGAGGATGGAGACCTCAATCATATTTTTTTTGTTTGTCCATTATACGATCGTTCCGTTTTTAGATCTATATCTCTAAAATTGTTTCTTTACTTGTAAATCGCATCTAAATTTATTTTATTTTATTTTTTTCTTTAATATTTATACTGACGTGAGACTAGTATAAATGTTCATAAGTGAATACATGCATCTGTCGTACGATAAAGACGTGGAATGCTCTTCCAGCCTCTGTGTTTCCACTTTCCTATAACCTGGCATAACTGATGGCAGTTATGAGTGTCTGACTTCAGTTGCTAACATTCATGGACCTTGCGCGCCACTTACCATCAGGTGGGCCCAAGGTCGCATGTCGTGCTAGTATAAAAAAAAAGTATGCCATAAAAAAAAACAAAAACAGTAGATCGCGCTTTTTTGCGCGAAGATGTCAAATAAAAGTTTTTGTTTTTTTAAAATAAAATTACTGTGTTTATTGTTGGTTAAAAGTGGTGTTGTTTTGTTTAATATTGTGCTATAATGTTAATAATTATGGAAAACGATAAATTGGACTTTGAATATGGGGCACAAATTGCAGTTTATTTTTTGCGGTTTTACCCGACGCGTTTGAGCTATGGTGCCGCGAGTGACTCCAAGAAAAGCATCAAATTCTGCAGCATCTGGAATTTGATGATAACCTCATTAACTCATTAAAAAGAAAGATATATTTTTTGTCATTATGTCACGCGCCATTTTCAAGTTTATTTAAATTAAGTTTTCTTTTAAATTATTTAATATTGTAATTCGTTTATACTGTTTGTATATTACTTCTAAAACAAATCTATAATTAATATTTAAGTAGGAAGTGAAAAAAAATGTCTGTAACACGGCAAGTTATTTTAAAAGACCAAAATAAAATTAAACTTTACACATATAAAGATGAATAAACCGAGAGATGTATATTTGTTATATTGTAATTCGTTTATACTGTTTCTATATTACTTCTTAAACAAATCTATAAATAATGTTTAAGTAGGAAGTGAAAAAAAAAAATTGCTGGAACACGGCAAGTTATTTTAAATGACCAAAATATGTTAATAAAATTAAACTTTACACATATAAAGATGAATAAACCGAGAGATGTATATTTGTTATATTGTAATTCGTTTACACTGTTTCTAGCGCCGCTGCTATTTCTACGGAAAAACGCATCTGTGTGCTGTCCGTGTGATGTCTTTACATGGCTCACGCACACATTCATAAGCCAATAATGTTGCCAATATAAAATAAAATATTGTATTTTTTCCTGCTATAATTGAATGAAATTATTCGAACATTGATGAATAATTTTAGAACATCCCTTAAATCACGTGGTCTTCGGTCCGTCAAAAGAATCCTAGGTCAGGAATTGCAAATTCGATCAAAAATACTCTTTAGAATATGTTCCTACAGTTAATTTACAATTACTTTTGCTCGGATAGATTTTAGTTCTGTGAAGCCATCTGCACCCCATGCTCCAAGAAAGAATTATGGAAATGTAAAATTTCTTAAAGTAATTAAGTATTATTTAAAAAATTTAGGTTAGTTTCTCAATAATAATCAATATTAAAGTAATAAGGGGCTAAATTAATGAGGAATGAGGTCAATGAAGGCACAGGTTAAATTGCAACAAGAAGTAAAACACCAATACAACTAATTTGATGAGATCAATTAGTAAAAGCATGATCAATATTATCAAATGCTCCTTTAAAATCTAAGAATACTGCCAATGTATTACTTCCATTTAAAAAGCCATTATTTATATCACCAATAAGACAGCCGAGATTACCCATTGTACTTTTTCCTTTGCGAAATCCAAATTGATATCTGGAAATCAAACTATTGTTTTCCAGATACCATTAGTTTCAAACAATTTTGATATACAGGAAGTTAAAGAGATAGGTCTATAAGAATCTATACAATTTACATCTTTATTAGGCTTTAATATTGGAACTACTAGTTGTATTTTCCATATATCTGGTATTATATTATTAATCCACAATTCGTTATAAATAAATAATAGGATAGATTTGGTGTTAGGGGGTAATTTTTTAATAAGTATGTATGGAATGAAATCTGGACCTGGAGATGTATTACGTTTATTTTCTAAGGAGGCATTTAATTCGTCAATTGTAAAAGGATTTATTAACCAATTAGCTTTATCATTTCCATTAGATTCGAATTGACTTTTCAAATTAATAAGTTGTACATTATTTTGACAATCAGCGATTTTGTCTAAGAAATTTAATGCGTTTATTTTATTAGCAAAAAAATAACCTACTTTATTATTGTTAGTACTATTTAATTTTGAGAATTTAAACCTATGGATAAAATTCCAAATTGTTTTTGAAGGAGTCATACGATTAAAACTAGCACAAAGATTCATCCAACTGATACATTTCTGTTCTTTAAGAATTAATTTTTTTTTCGCGTCTATTTTTTTATATAATAAATAGTTTTCTAATGTAGGATATTTTTTATAAGAATACAAAGCCAAACGACTTTTAGAGATTGCTTGTTCACAAACATCATTCCACCAATAATGCGTCTTACACTTTTTATTTGCATTAGGGTTAGGGTTTCTTTTCTTTTTAGTATTATAGATCGAAATTAGATTTTCGAGTGAATCAAAAAATGAATTGTAATTTGTTAGTGGACAATTAGTAAGTGAAAAATTAGAAAAAAAAAGCTCACATTCCTTACTAAATTTAATCCAATCAATTTTTTTAAAATTAGTTTCAGAGAACGGTGTTTTAGACAAGGGAAAGGAATAATTATTAGGCAATTCAGAGTTTTCAGTTGATGTTGTTTTATATAAAATACTAATATGTATCGGATAATGATTGCTGCTCATAAGGTCATCGGATATTGAAAAGGTACAACTAGAACTTAAAGGTTGAAAGCAAAATACTAAATCTAAGACATTTCCATTCATCCCGTGTGGTGCAAAGGTTGTAAGATTTTGGTCATTAAGGCAAACCAATTGTGAATTATTTAATAAATTGTAGATGTCATTTCCTCTTTTGTCATTATCATTACATCCCCATGACATATGATGGGCATTAAAGTCACCAATAATAATAAAGTTTGGTGAACTAATCTTAGATAGGCAATTAGTTAAATAATTTATATTAAATTTTCCATTAGGAGGAGGAGGACAGTAAACGCATAATATATCGATAACAATGTTTTCTATTTGTAAAGAAATTAAGATATTTTGAAAATTATAGTCGAAAAGAGTGTCTATGACTTTATATGTAAATTTATTATTTATTGCAATGGCAACACCGCCGTGAGGCTGACATGAGTCTTTGCGAATTATATTATAACCTTCAATTTTAAAAGTTTTATTAGAATTTAACCAGGTTTCGTTTAGTAAAATAATGTCAATAGCAAGCCCTTGAATATATCGTTTAAAATGGTCAAGCTTGTTAAGAAAGCTTCTACAATTCCAGTGAAGTATATTAATATTATTTAAAACATTACTAGCCATTGTCAAATGAATGAATAATAAATAGTTTTATGAGTTTAATGAAAATGTTTGTACCTTTAGAAGCTTTCTTCGGTGATATTAGAATTATGGGTATTTTTGTGGTAATATTAATTTTTTTAGTCACCTTATCCAAAGTATCGTGAGAGTATAATATAAAAAATAATTCGATATAATTAATGTAATTAGCCATTTCTAAGTAAAATTTGAAATTAATAATTCTTTAATGCTTTTGGATGAGATTGGTTCGCTTTCGTTATTTGTTGATTTTTTAACTAAATCAATAACGGTTTTGACAATAGTTTGTAAAATTATATCAGAATTTAAAATATCGGTTACCAAATGCCTCTCACGGGGAGGTTTTGTTCTATGCAGATGGTTTGGAGATAAAGCCGGTAAAGCAGGAGTAGCAACTGGTGCAGGTTTTCGTGAAGTTACAGTAGCATAAGTAATTTTTCTTTTAATTTTTTCTTTAATTTCGTTTAATTTTGCAGATTTTATTGATTAATCTTATCAATAGTTTATTTAAACTCGGTCTTCCAGGCAATCTCTTGAAATGGGTGTTTAATTTTTTAAATAATCGCACTATTTATCTTAAATGTCATAACGAATTTTTTGGCCCAAAAACTATTTATAAAGGCACGCCCCAGGGCTCAGTTATTTCTCCACTCCTCTTTATCTTAAGCTTAATTTTAATAGAAAAAGAAATTATAGGTCCTGTTAAATATCTTTTATATGCTGATGATTTGGTACTTTATACACATTGTAACAATATACTTGAAGGTGAGGAAAACATGAATAATTGTTTAAAGAAAATACATAAATTTATAAACAATGATTTAAAACTTGAAGTTAATATAGACAAAAGTTCTGTTATCCTATTTTCTGAAAAAGGTGTATATTTTCCAAAAGTATTGTATAATAATAATTATATACCTGCTAAGTTATTTCAAAAATATTTAGGATTAGTCCTAGACCATAAACTTTCTTGGAAACAACACATTGATAACATTTGTAAAAAAACTGAGTTAGGACTTAACATAAAAGCAGGTTTAAATTGGGGTTCTGATCCAAAAAATCTCTAAACATTGTATATTTCAACAGTCCGTTCACACTTTGATTATGGTTGCATATTTTATAACAAAGCTAAAAGTAATTTATTAAGAAAACTAGATTTAATTCAGAACAGAGCTCTGCGAATAATTACAGGAGCCATGATTTCTTCTCCAATTAACTCTTTGGAAGTAGAAGCAGGTATCGTTCCATTAGCAATCAGAAGAAGCTTTATTATCGACAAATGTTGCTTAAAATTAATTAGCCAGGATAATGTGAGTCTATCTCGTTATATTGAATGCTTTACTTATCCTAATTTTGAGACATACCAAATTAATACTATTACCACATTAAGTGAGTCTATAGCCTTTCTTAATTCTAAATTCCAGGATATAGTCTATTGGTCATTTACTTCTCCATGTTTTAGTGGTATATATCACAGCAAGGTCATGGATATAACTATAATTATAAATAAATTTGAAAATAATTATGATTTTCTGGAATTTATAGACTCTAAACAAAATTATATTAAAATTTATACTGATGGCAGTAAATCAAAATATAGAACCAGTTTTGCTTACTATGTTCAAAATCTAAATACAGGTTGTGTATACAAATGTAATAACTATTTTACAATTTACTCAGCTGAACTACTAGGCATCTTATATGCCATTAAATACATTAATTCAATTCCAATTTATTCAACTAATAAATTTATTATTTTAACTGATTCTATGAGTGCTCTTCGAGCCTTACAGAAAAAAACTTTTAATACTAAATCATCATATATTTTATATGAAATTCGAGACCTACTATTTCATTTAAGAAATAAAAACGTAATTGTAGAGCTATGTTGGGTACCAAGCCATTCCGGTATTTTAGGAAATGAATTAGTTGATAAATTAGCTAAATCTAACATTAACTTGGCCACCACTTCATATTCTGTTCCATATAGTGATCTCGAACCATACATTAAAAGTAATATGTTCAATAGATGGCAGAAGCATCTGGATATTACTAGACAAGTAAAAGGTAAATGGTTGGAGGAAATAATGCCTTCTCCTTCTACCAGATCATGGTTTGAAAATACTAAAAAATTTTTTGGTAGGAGTTTTATTACTTCTATTTGCCGTTTAAGGATTGGACATTGTCGATTTCCTACTCATTTGCATAGACTTAATTTAAAAGATAATAATAACTGCCAATTTTGCACCTCAACCTATTGTGACCTTAACCATTTATTTTTTGCTTGTCCCGAATTTTCTCTTCAAAGACTTTTATTTATAGCAGAATGCAAAAACATGTTTAATTTCAATGATAATAATTGTACATTACAAACATTGCTTAAGAATGAAAAAAAATATTTTTATTTGTTTAATTTTATAAATCATACATTTGGTAAATTGTAAATATTTTGTTTTTGTTTCGTAAATTTTATATTCTCATTGCTTTTAAGTTATATTCTAAACAAAGTTTGTTTTAAGTTGTGGTAAGTTAGCTTTTATTCATGTTGATTTATTTTTGTACATAACTTTGTATTTGTGTTTTATTATTTAAATTTTGTTTTAAGTTTAGTTATCTACTTAATCTAGTTCATACCTGTATTATTTTTAATATTATTTCAAAAAATGTTTTCTGTAACTTTTGTTAGAATTTGATAGTTAATGTATGTATTAATAAAGGTTAGGTTAGGTTATTATAAAGAAAGTATTATTTTCGTAACCATGCTTGTTAAATGTTATAAATTTATATAGAATATTTTATTGCCATTTATAGGTTACTAAGATCGCGTTCTAAATTTTAAGAAATGTTATCTTGTTAGATAAATATTCTGTCCAAGAAAGAGACAGACTTATGGTGATCAAAAGTACTAAAGCGAGTAATAATGCGAATATTTATCTGATAAGATTCATTGGAATGCGGCTTGAAGTAATAAATTTAAATGTAACGATGTTGTTAGCAAAGCGTATGATTCTAAGATTTTAGAACATTAAAGAGTAATTTAGCTAAACAATTATTCCATAAATTGACAGATACTTTAAAATAAGTAATTTGTAATATCCACTACTTGTTAAATGTTGTTATTTTTTAACAAACACTAAAATAAGAAAATACAAACGATGTTTTACCTAGTGTCATCGCTGATTGGCTGACAGCCGGCCAATCAGCGAACATTGAGTAGTGGGGTTTAAAAAGTCTATAAAAGACGTTGTATTAAACGGTGCGACCTCTTTTCCTCGGCTACGAATTCTACATTAAACTTGTACCGTATTTTGTAAAGATCATAATTAAAATAGTAATTTGAGTAATACGAGTCGTCTCTTATTCTTCACCTCCCTGATTCCTTATATCAGAAGTGAGAAAAAGAACTGGCAACATGTCCAGCGACCGCGAACGGAATCGTCCTGATCGAAGGCGCTCTAAGCGTCATAGGAGCTACAGCACCGAGAATGACTTATCGGACTCTAAGTCAGAGCCGTATTGTGCACGAAAACGAAGACCCAGACTAGGGGCAGTCGTCGTCGTCGCGTGAAGACTATGGAAGACGCGCGAACACCAGCTAGGGCAGCTCCTACGGATGAAGATGCTTTAGAAGGTGTGGAAAAGGCGAGTAATTAATTTAAATTAATAATTCAGTAGATTGTATATTATATATTTTTTTTGTTTTAGTGGTTTATTGGTTACGTACTTTTTTTTTTGTTCAATTGTGAAAGACTTGTGTTCCATGGCCGGTCTCGTCTATGGTAATCATTTAACCTCAGTATCTCAGTACTTACAATGGGGAGATTATGTTGTTTGGTCGTTTCAAGATCTTTAAAAGGTTTTAACTTTAATCAAGAACGTATTCCGGCAATTAATATAATTCACCTTCGATGAATAGGAATCATACTTAATAAAAAAGTCCGCCTTTGTGCAATAAAGATTTAAATAAATTACTGTTTAGAACAACTTTTTAGACACAATTCGAAAATTTAAATAAGAAATAGTTAGGTTAAAGTAAATCATTTTGGAATTATGGCAAAGAAAATGATGCGGCATAATTGCAATTTCAGGCATCTGGCGATACTACGGGAAAGCTAAAAGAAGTGTCATCAGAGGTTATGGCAGCGCGAGCAGAGTCATCGGAAGCTCCACCGCTGCATGAGTCTTCTACTGCTGACACTGCTGAACCTAGTATGAGTAATAATAGTTCTATTTCTACTAATGACTTTACCAAATTAATTCAAGTTATATTGGGAAATAATTTACGCGGTGACTCTCTCATGACAAAAATATGATTCCATATTTCGATCCTTCACAAATAAATCAAGGGATCGAAGGTTGGATAGCAAAAGTAAACGAGTGCTCTAAAATTTATAAGTGGTCTGATGAGCAGATTACTCACTTTGCTCCGCCTAAACTATCAGGTCATGCCAAATCATGGTATGAGAGTCAACAAACTATTCTTAGGACATGGACTGAATGGCAACAACTACTAGTTAGGGTACTCCCATCGGATAGCAATTATGGCGCTCTTTTAACAGAAATGTTAGAAGTTAGTGATTCTGTAGACGAATACTATTATGATAAAATTAGATTACTAAATGCTTGTGATATTAAAAGTAAACATGCAGGTCTTATTTTTGGAATAGATGATAGAATGATAAAAGCAAGTGCATCAGCTGCGCGATTTAGTGAACCAGAAGATTTATTAAAGTTTCTTAAAGAACTGTGTAGGGATTCTTACTTTAGGCCATCAAAATCAAAATTAAATAATTTTAATGAACTATGTTATAGATGTAAAAAACCTGGGCATCGCAGCAACCAGTGTCGTGGTCCCAAACCTGATTTAATCTGTTATAATTGTAAAGAAAACGGTCACCTCGCTAATAAATGTCTAAAACCTCTGGTAAAATGCGATGGTTGTAACCGTATTGGCCATAAAATGGCAGACTGTTTTTTTTTTAATAAAACAATAAAAAAAAAAAAATGAAAGCACTAGAAAAGAAAATATTATAAGTCCATACTACTAAAACTGATTATAAATATTACAAAGAAGCTTATTAACAACATATTAATAACAACATTAAAGTTAGATGTTACATTGATTTTGGTAGTGATTGCACTCTTATTAGACAAGATGTTGTAAAAACTAATTATTGAGCGTATCACAAAACGATTTACCAGCTATAACAGGTTTCGGTAACAATACATACACTTCTTTAGGAAAGACTTGCATAAACATTCAAATTGGAGAAATTTCTGCCAATATAGACGCTTATGTCGTTGACCAAAATATGCTTAAGGAACCTTTACTTGTAAGACAAAATTTCACGGAACAAAAAGATGTGTTAATAATTAAAACTAGTGATAAATTACTATTATTAAAACTCAGTTTTCCAAGGATTTTAAAAGTTTACTTTCTGAAAACGAAGAAGACAATAAAGTAGTTTTAAGAGTAGCATCAAATATTTCAATAAATCCCAACTACGTTAACTATATCGAATGTAACGGTGATAGAAACCCAAATTGTGATATTTTTGTAGAAACCGGAATTCGTGCGTACCATAAGTTGGACTATTGTGTCATTGGTGGTATTTATAGTCTACACAATGGTCAATGTGACATTTCAATATGTAATTTAGCTGACGCGGCCCTATCGTTTAATCAGGAATCAATTTTAGTGCGAGCGAACATTATAACTCCTTCGGAATCACCTAAAAATGATATAATGTTGTCATGCAATCGAATATCTAATTCATTAGCGTTATCATCCATAACAAGAAACGAAATTAACATTAATTGTAATCTGTCACCAGACCAAATAACAAAGACTAAAATAATGGCAGTTAAAAATTTTCCAACACCAACCAATGTTCATGAGATTAGGCAATTTATAGGGCTGGCCACTTATTTTAGAAGGTTTATTAAAGACTACGCTACTATTGCTAGACCTCTTACTGATCTGACCAAAAAAAAAACTGCTCTTGGTCTTGGGATACTAAACAAATTCAATCTTTCGAACGGCTTAAAACAGCGTTAATAGAGCGACCTATATTAGGTATGTATAATCCAAAACATGAAACCTTTTTGCACACAGACGCTAGTAAACACGGGTTGGCTGGAATATTAATACAAAAAGATGATTTAAAAACTAGTAGGCCGATAGCATATTTTAGCAGAAAGACAACGTTGAATGAACAAAATTATCATGCGTATGAATTTGAAACATTGGCTGTTATAACTTCATTTCAACGATTTCGGGCTTATTTATTTCAGTACTTAGAATTCCTCAAGAAGACTGGCTTTTGACAAATAAAAGATTCACAACTTTTAGAAGACAAGGAGTATACATATATAAAAAACAATTATATTGTAAAAAAAAAAAAAAAAAAAAATATCAACCTATTTCGTAAAGTGGGAGAGGATTTAAAATGGGTAGTGCCAAAACAAGCCCGATTTCAGTTATGTAAACTCAATCATGATGACATCGGTCACTTTAGCGTTGATAAACCGTTAAATAAAATTAGTAAGGACTTTTGGTTTCCAAAAATAAAACGATTTATTACCAAATATGTACGTTCATGTATAGAGTGTGCATACAGTAAAGAACCGAGTGGCCCAAAGGAAGGTTTCTTGAATCCCATTCACAAGGTAAATAAACCATCTGATATAGTACACATTGATCACCTGGGCCCATTTGTAAAAAGTGCAAAATGTTACTCTTATTTATAGTGCTAGTCGATGGCTTCACTAAATTCTGTTTATTAAAAACTATTAGAAATTTAAAGTCTAGGCTCAGCATAAAAGTATTAGATGAAATTTTCACAACATTTGGTTATCCGTATAGACTGATATCTGATCAAGGAACGTCGTCGTTTACGTCTAAAGAATTTAAGAAATATATAGAAGACTCCAAAATTTATCATGTGCTTAACGCAGCACGAGCAAATGGGCAAGTGGAGAGGTACAATAGGACCATACTTGATGCTCTAACTACCTACACAGACAAATTATGCGAAAGATATTGGGATACAGTTTTAGGCAAGGTGCAATGGGGACTTAATAATACGGTCAATAAAGGTATAGGAAAAATTCCGTCAGAAGCATTGTTTGGAGTTCAATTATTAAGTAAAGGTGAAAATATTTTCTCAAAGATTTTTAATGACACTCGTCATCCAGGTAACGTAGATGACATAAGAAAAAGTATTAGTACACATATCGCAAAAGATGAACAACATCAAAAAAACTGGATACGATAAAAATACAATTAAGGCTAAAACTTACAATATAGGTGATTGAGTTAAAATTTAAAAACCAGTTACGAATAATGATGGTAAACTTTTACCAAAATTTACAGGTCCATTTAAAATATCACAAGTTCTTGGGAATGATAGGTATGAAGTATTGAGCATCTTGGGCTCTAAAATATCACAAAAAGACTACTGCAATGTTTAGGCAGCAGATCGGATAAAACCTTGGATCACAACTTATAGCGACAATAGTAATAGTAGCAGTAATAGTAACAGCGATAACGATAGAACAAATTATTTAAAAAAAAAAAAAAAAAGCAAATAGTGTTGATTCTTTCTGATCTTATTAAAATATTAACAATTTTGATTTTGATTCGAATTATTAAGTTTGATAAAATACAGCACTGAAAATTTATAGAATAATTATATCGTTGTCATGAGACATGTATCACATTGTTAAATATATAATATTGTTTATTGTTGGCAGATTATAATTGATTAATAGTTTATAATTCTACAGCTTAATTTTGGTTAATGTATTGCTGTCTACGATATAGAGTGAAATCTGACAGAAACCTATTGTAATTGTAAAGTATTGCAACATGTATCACATTGTTAAATATATAATATTGTTTACGGTTGGCAGATTATAATTGATTAATAGTTTATAGTTCTACAGCTTAATTTTGGTTAATGTATTGCTGTCTACGATATAGAGTGAAATCTGACAGAAACCTGTGTGGATATATTGTTTTTATGACAATGTAGAGGTACCTACCACATTGACAAATATATATGCTTAATGTTCATAAATGTATTGTTGTATGTAAATTAAGGCAGAGTATTGCATTGACAGATACATCGTAATGTTGAATGTAGAGTGGTCCAATCACATTACAGTGTATAAGTCTGTGTAATATGTCTGTTGCTGGATAAAAAGTAAGGCAGAGTTTTGCATTGACAGGTACATCGTAATGTTGAATGTAGAGTGGTCCAATCACATTACAGTGTATAAGTCTGTGTAATATGTCTGTTGCTGGATAAAAAGTAAGGCAGAGTTTTGCATTGACAGGTACATCGTAATGTTGAATGTAGAGTGGTCCAATCACATTACAGTGTATAAGTCTGTGTAATATGTCTGTTGCTGGGTAAAAAGTAAGGCAGAGTCTTGCATTGACGGGTATATCGTAATGTTGAATGTAGAGTGGTCCAATCACATTACAGTGTATAAGTCTGTGTAATATGTCTGTTGCTGGGTAAAAAGTAAGGCAGAGTCTTGCATTGACAGGTACATCGTAATGTTGAATGTAGAGTGGTCCAATCACATTGCAGTGTATAGGTCTGTGTAATATGTCTGTTGCTGGGTAAAAAGTAAGGCAGAGTCTTGCATTGACGGGTATATCGTAATGTTGAATGTAGAGTGGTCCAATCACATTACTGTAAATGTGTCTGTGTAATATGTCTGTTGCTGGTTAAAATTGAATTGAGGTAGATAAATTGTATTGACAAAGATATAGTAATGTTGAATGAAAATGGTCCAATCACATTACTATTGATTTAGGTATATGCAATGTATCTGTTGCTGGATGAAATTGAGATATTCTATTGAGGAGAATGTAATAATGTTAATGTATTATTGAAAAGTAGATAGTTGTATATTATATTTGTCTTTGTGAGTGGAAAATACATTCTTATTATAATGGTAAAGAATATATGAAGTTAATATAGGTAAATGAGATATGTTGTGTATTTTAATGTTAGTTTAAAATACTTATATTAAATGAATCGACTTGAGCAACAAGGATAGGTTTGAGGACAAACCTTGTGTCAGGAAAGGCCGAATGTTAGAATTTGATAGTTAATGTATGTATTAATAAAGGTTAGGTTAGGTTATTATAAAGAAAGTATTATTTTCGTAACCATGCTTGTTAAATGTTATAAATTTATATAGAATATTTTATTGCCATTTATAGGTTACTAAGATCGCGTTCTAAATTTTAAGAAATGTTATCTTGTTAGATAAATATTCTGTCCAAGAAAGAGACAGACTTATGGTGATCAAAAGTACTAAAGCGAGTAATAATGCGAATATTTATCTGATAAGATTCATTGGAATGCGGCTTGAAGTAATAAATTTAAATGTAACGATGTTGTTAGCAAAGCGTATGATTCTAAGATTTTAGAACATTAAAGAGTAATTTAGCTAAACAATTATTCCATAAATTGACAGATACTTTAAAATAAGTAATTTGTAATATCCACTACTTGTTAAATGTTGTTATTTTTTAACAAACACTAAAATAAGAAAATACAAACGATGTTTTACCTAGTGTCATCGCTGATTGGCTGACAGCCGGCCAATCAGCGAACATTGAGTAGTGGGGTTTAAAAAGTCTATAAAAGACGTTGTATTAAACGGTGCGACCTCTTTTCCTCGGCTACGAATTCTACATTAAACTTGTACCGTATTTTGTAAAGATCATAATTAAAATAGTAATTTGAGTAATACGAGTCGTCTCTTATTCTTCACCTCCCTGATTCCTTATACTTTTAATACCTACCTATGTACATTAATCTTAATTTAGCTTTAATTTTGTATATTGTTTAGGACTTATGTATTCTGTACCATGTCCTTAAATAAATTAAAAAAAAATGGAATTGCAGATTCGATCAAAAATACTCTTTAGAATACAGTTATTTCACAATTACTTTTGCTCGGATAGATTTTAGTTCTGTGAAGCCATCTGCACCCCATGCTCCAAGAAAGAATTACGGAAATGTACAATTTCTTAAAGTAATTAAGTATTATTTAAAAATTTTAGGTTAGTTTCTCAATAATAATCAATATTAAAGTAATAAGGGGCTAAATTAATGAGGAATGAGGTCAATCAAAGAGGGGAGGATACCCTACGTAAACTAAGAAAATTCAGTTTTTAATAATGTATATATATTGTTATAAAAAAATAACCTCCAAAATTAGGCAGGGAACTTCATTTTGTTTGTTTCCAGCCTAATCTTCTAACCTTATTCGGTTTTGGATACCGAAGATTTTTCTATAATTACTCGTAGGTAAATTATAAATTTTTAATAAATAAAATTTACAGGATTAAACATAATATTAAAGTCTATGTATACTATTTTTTCAACCTGATCGGATTTGGTATGGATATAAAAGGTGAGCTGATGAATGTCTCATTCATGATTAAATAACTTTAGCTTGTTATGCTAAACAATATTGTTTGAGCCGGTCCTAAGCCCGGAAAAAGGAGGAAGGCACAAATTTAATTACAGGTTAAATTGCAACAAGGAGTGAGTGAAACACCAACACAACAAATTTGATGAGATCAAATTAATTCTAAAAAAAATACAGTAGATATGAAGCCCTAATAAAACATAATAATATTAAAATAATTGTGTTATTTAAAACCTGTATCAAACAAACATAGGTAAACCTTTGTAAACCAGCCTGTAGTTAGTTGCAAGCCTGAGATACCATTCTTTTTATCTCTCTTTCCCACACTCGATGGATCATATGGGTGCATGTTAAATCCATGGAATGCTTAGAAAATTGTCTTTATATATTAAAAATTAAAAGGTCTGTGGTCAATACATTAAATGATTTTAAATTAATAGGTACATGAGCTTCTAAGAAGGCATTAATGAAATCATACAGTATTTGGTTGGGTAGGGAGTGGAACAGAATGGTGGATGGTAAGTGTATTGTGCAATAAAAGACATCTTTTTTAAACTTTCCGGTCACCAGTCTGGAATCAACAAACACTACTTTAAAATAGACCTGGAACAACATAGTGATTCCATGGTTTTCTAAAAACCACTTCAATAATATGAGTAAGACAAATTTCTAAGCATTCCATGGATTCACCGTACAGATGTCAATCATGTGTGGGTAAGAAATGCGAAGAAAGGTTTCTCAGGCTTGCGTCTGACAATAGGCTGGTTTGAAAAGGCCTCCTTCTTTATTTTGTTGCGTGATAACCATCCACTATTTCACTCCTCTCCCTATGAATGAAATCAAGACCTACTGAGTTTCAGTGAATGCTCAATAACTGATAGTCTTGCAAGCGAGGGACAGGAGCCGTCTGCAGTATAAAGCTGGAAAAGTTGTGTACAACTCGATAACCCATTTAGTAGTTTGCGAGCGAGCGAGGGAGGCTTACTATTATGTACTGTGTAAATAAGAAATAAGTTTGTTACTCACCTAAAATAAACTTCGAATCATTCAAACGGATTGTGCATGTAAATAATGATAAAGTATTATATCACATTAATTAAAATGTCTAGGAATTTGTCGATTATGTATAATCTTATTTCTTATTTACACAGTACATAATAGTAAGCCTCCCTCGCTCGCTCGCAAACTACTAAATGGGTTATCGAGATTTTACTCTCTGAAACTCTAAACAAAATCTTCATTCCGCTCGGCTGGTCCAGCATAAATAGAAGTCTTTGCATTGATTTCCCACTTAATTAAATTTGCTCTTTTCCTAGAGGGCTTAGTGATCGCAGATTGATTAATTATTAGATATTTTTGTCCTACTTTTGCTAGACACATCCCGCTAATCGTAAGTTATTTTCCCTGATGAATAAATAGCTGTGTTCGCTGATAAAAATGGTCCATACAATCAAATCTTTTCAAATTCAATGTTTGTTTACATTTGTTGGTCGGCTGTCATTTAGATCAATTTAGAGGACACAAATCTGTCAAAATCGAAAAACATCGCTATTTCTACGGACTTTCTCGATGAAAAATTCCATTTTTATTGCCATACGCAAAACTTTATTAATTATTTTCATCTTAAGTAGACGATATTAAAAAAAGTAAAATTAAGAAATAATTTTAATATATTATTATACACATAGCAAGTTATATATATTTAAAACATACTATTCCTATACGTAAATAATTCTTTTTTCAAATGGTATAGTATTTTTTTCGTATGGTATCTTATTCCGTAGAAATAGCCATCGCCGTTTTTGACGGACCGAAGACCACGTGATTTAAGGGATGTCCTAAAATTATTCATAAATATTCGAATAATTTCATTCAATTATAGCAGGAAATTAGTAGAATTTATTTAATAAAGTAATATACAAACAGTATAAAATACACACATCAAAAGTGTCTAGGGATCAACATATATTTTTGCAATAACTTTTCTCCTGATTGATATTCATTAAAATTTTCTTTAAGGATTGATCAAATAAAATGTTTTCGTTTGTCTACAGTAACGATAAACCAAGTCACCTTTGCATTAGTAAAAAAAATTGCCATTTTCCTAATAAAGGGATTTTTGACATTTGAACCACTAACATTAAAGTTCGAAAAAAAGACTGAAATAACAGTTTTTTTTTTAATTTTATTGGGTAACTTAAACAATTAATAATCCGTGTTTCTACCGCGAACACTAACAACACAAGAACATCGGTTTGGCATACTCAAAATGAGTTCATCCAAATCACGCTGTGGAATGGCCGCCCATGTTCGTTGCAACAACAAAAAAAGGTCTTCTTGCGACTGGATACCCTCCATATTCGGCAGAGCTCTTCTCTGAAGAATATCCCATGCATGCTCAATCGGGTTCAAGTCTGGCGACTGAGCAGGCCAGGGCAGGACATTGATGTTAGCTGCGGCGAGAGTCTGTCTTACAACTCTTGCGGTGTGCGGTCGTGCATTATCATGCATTAACTGAAATAAGGGACCGATATGCACTTGTAGAGGAACGATGACGTCTGATACAACCGTCTCAGCATAAATTTGAGCGTTGAGGTTGCCTCTGATCCAAATCAACTCAGTTCTTCCGCCGATCGAAATACCCGCCCATACCATGATGGTTCCACCACTATAAGGATGGACTTCCTGGCAGGATTTTAATCGCTGTTGGCGTCCAGGGGTTCTCCAGTGTCGTATACGTCTTGTATCCGGCCTCATACCAAAACGAGACTCATCAGAAAGGCACACGAAACGCCATTGTTCTTCTGTCCAATTTCTGTGTTCAAGAGCCCATTGATATCGAGTCCTACGATTGTGCATTGCTATAGGTGGTACCCGTAGCGGTCTTCGGGAATGAAGGTTCACTTCATGCAAGCGGTTTCTGACTGTTTGGTCGCTAATTAAGTTCCCTGAAGAGCGATGAAGGCTCACGGCTAACATCATGGCGGTTATTGTTGGAGTTCTTCGAGCTGTGATTTGAATGTATCGGTCTTGTCTCCGTGTGGTGCAGCGATACCGTCCTCCATGGCGCTCAGCCACGGTACCAGTGGTTCGGTAACGTGTCCAAAGTCGACTGATAACACTCTGACTTGTATTCAGAGCTAAAGCCACAGTACGTTGCCGGGAACCAGCTTCTATCATTCCCACGGCTCTGATCATTTCTTCCCTGCTTAAATGACGTCGCCGCTCCATAATAACGTTGGTTTTAATCAGTAGTAGGGAAACAGTAGCACTAATAATGTCTTCAATGCGTCTTATGTTTTTATAGGGAAAATATTGACAGCTGATTTTCATCTTTTACTTGAATTTGATTGACAGTTCCTGTTTTAAATTATGAAATGCACCAAAAAGGATCCATATAAATTTATAAAATCATAAATTTATTACAAAGCCACATCTCAATCACAAGAAATCCGCATAAACATGCTTGATCCCTAGACTTTTTTGATGTGTGTAATTACAATATAAATTAAAACTACTTAAAAGTAAAAACTAAAATAAATATAAACTAAACCTAATAAAAAATAAACTATAACTAAAAAATGTCCTATAGAGACGACCCTTCAGTGATAGTCCCCAGAAGACTGGCAACATTTCCCCTCTGTATAGCTAAGCTAATACGTTGGCAGAAATAATTGCCAGCCTTCCTGTCTCCAGACTTTTCCGTTAGTCGTTTGGACAACTCCTTGGCCAGACGCTTGGCTGAGTGTCCCCATGGGCCCATCGTCTCGACCCCAAACGGCGCAAATTCGTAACCTGTACTGAGGTTGGCGTATTTGCGCAGCTTGAGGTTCTCAGCAGAAACCGCCGCACTTCCCGCGCTTGACGAGGTCGCCTGGATGTGTGATGGGGCTAATGTGTCTACACATGTCGCATCCCACACCAGGGACCTGCCAAGTTTCCACGGCCCAACGGTCATGCCGTCGGGTCTTTTGCCATCGCTCCGCGCAATCCCAGAGGGTTCTAGGATCGCGGGTACTCCAGCAGTGACAAAAGCCCTTCGAATGATGTCGTTCAAAGCAGCGTGACGAGGAATGCGGCCAGCACTTCTAGCGCAAGAAAGCCCATGGTGTCCGAGATGTTCCACAATATTTAGATGTACAATATTTTATTTTATATTGGCAACATTATTGGCTTATGAATGTTTGCGTGAGCTATGTAAAGACGTCACTCACGCGTTTTTCCGTAGAAATTAGGCCGCGTTCGTGTTATAGCATTTCCAACATTTCGTAGCAACTTCATAAACCAGCGCGAAATGTCGTTTTTGTTAAGAAATACCACTTTTTTTAACAATGCTGTAAAAACAGTAAAAGTAAAAACGAGCGGTGATGCTACTTTTTGACAAGTGTTTTCGTTCATGTTTTATCATACCATGGCATCCAATACACGTGATATTATTATGGTCTTTGAATTTATTACATAAAATCGTTTAATATACCTTTTTAACAAATATAATAGAAAACTATAAAGTATATAAAAATGGTAAACGATCAATTTGACATCTGTCTAAAAGTAACATCAATAAACCCTCCTTTCAACCACAGAGTTAAGGAAGCAGAGACAACATATTATTTAGTCGTATAACCATATAAGTTGCGCTTACTCATTCTCATCGCAAAGATCATATAGCTATCTCACTTCCTCAGTTCACATACACACTGCATAAACGAGCAACCGTGGCATTTTTTCATTGAAACCATAGACTACAAGGCAATTGACAGACAATAAAGTAACAACAGCGAACTCAACCATCTCGACTTATTATTGTGATTATTCATTATTTAACTAAAATTACATCTTGAAAATTTTACTAAATCATGGTCTAGTGTAGTGCTTATATGTGCGACAGTGCAAAACATAAAAAAGTGCTAGGAATAACCTTCCACAAGTAAGTTTTAAATGTTGACACCATGCATTCAAACACATAATTCAATAAAATTAGTGATTATTCTTGTAATTTCAAAATATGTGAGAGACAGAAGATATATTTCATTGTATTCTAACGAAATTAAAATAATAATCTTACAATTTTTGTTGCTTTATTAGAGAAAAACGTAAAAATTGTTGCAAAACAACAACATTGACAGTTCCATCAACACAGGGTCGGATTTGTAAAATTAATAATTTTTATATTATTTTTTTACCGTTTTATTGTTGTGACCGCCTCCGTGGTCTAGTGGTAAATCCTATGGAATTGTATCCACAGAGTGCCCGCAGTGCGTAGATTCGATTCGTACCCAAGGCCAAAAATATATTTACGTTTTTCGCTTAGGTTGTCTGGGTGTCCATACTAATATTATAAACGTGAAAAAAGCTTTTTATGTATGTGTGTATGTATGTATGTATGTTTGTCCGTCTTTCACGCCTCTATTTATCATCACAGCCCTTAGAATACAGAGACCTAGACCTCCACTATTGGAGATGGGTCTTCCAGAAATATTTCTGGAGAATTCGGCCTACACACGCCACGCTGGCCAGACGGATTGGCGAGGGTCTCATGTAAATTTTAATGACAATTTCTTAACGATTTCACAAGTTGGTATTAGTAGAACCGGGTTAATTAGTAAAAAAGGTTGTTTTTTTTTTTTTTTAATATTTCCAGACAAGTCACACAGCGCCATCTAATTTCCGTGGTAAGCTATGAGGCTTGTGTTACGGAAACTAGATGGTTGATAAACTACATATTATACTTTTTTTTTTTTTTTGTAAATATATACATATAAACACCCAGACCGAGACAAATTATACAATGTACAACTTGCCCCCGGTGGGAATCGAACCCACGACCTCCCGAGTTCACGGCAACGTTTGTTACCACTAGACCACGGCTTAAAGTGCTCTCCAAGGCACGGGAACGGTGGTGTTGTAAATCTGACTAATGTATGCAAGAAAAGTGTATTTCTCATTGGTACATGCCGGGGTTCAAACCGACCTTTTTTGGATTTTAGGGAATGCATTCTATCAACCGAGCTACCTTTTTGGCCTTTTTGGTTTGGTTTCTGTCATTTTTAGTACTCAAACCTCAGTTGCTCCAGTAGAGACTTTTGATCCATATAAGAAACAGGATCGATCGGCATAAAAACAAAAGTTTTTGCTGACTAGATTTTTCCAAAATCTGTGAATGAAGTTCAGAATATCTCAATAAGTTATGGATGGTCTCCTAGGAACGTTTTCCTGTAACTATAACGGTTAAGATATTTGCCCTTACTGTCCCGTCTCAAAACTCCACCTTGTATAGATACAATACTTAGATTTATTTCATACTTACAAAACATTTATGGTAGTTAAGTTATAAAACAATAATTATTATTTATTTTTCAGAATAATATGAGAGCGGTAAAAAAAAAGTACTTTTTGAAATTTTAAATAGGGTATAAACATTACAGAAAACTCCAAGCAACTTCAACCGCATTACCATCCGGTTGTCTCGTCATAATTTTTACGTTCCCCCCCCGACCATTTAGGGCCCATTCGGCCGGTACAGAGGGGTTCGGTATCTCTTCGAGACCCAGATACCACTCGTCATCCGGTCCAAAATTAGCGTGCCATTGCTTTGAATAATATATGTAAGAAAATATAAATAAACGATTTTATTATATTATGTTGTATTTTTTAAAAAACCATATAGCTAAAAATACTCATTTCATTATTTTAATCGTAGAACACAAAACCTATCTTCCGAAGTGGGCTTTATACACTGATTCAGGACGGATTTGTGAGCGATATGCATAATTATACTTATATAATCATATTTTGACATTTCGCAAATGAGTCCGGTCCTGTCTTCTGTATTAGTGTGCGAACATTACTTGTGTGTGAGAAATGCCACGCTTTGACCGCAGTTAGATCACCTCTGCTTCCCTATCTCTGTGCTTTCAACACGGTACTGACATACGGAAATTAGCATCAAATGTTAGAATTTTCATTAAACGAACGACTTGTGCTAAAAAAGTGGTATTTTCATGCTAACATTTCTTAAAACGAACGCGGAGCAGCGGCGGTCTGTGCTACTTTTTTGAAGCTGGTTAATTACGAACTGATTAATTATGAACTTGAATAATGTCTGATTCAGTGCTATCTACTTCATCTAATTCATACAGGTGCAAATTCCGTCCCGACTATAAACCACCCAATGTTATTGGCTTCTTTAGTCTTGATGGCAAAGGGGAATACCACAATGATAGCCAAAACTTACAGTATGTTAAATATTTAGGGGATCAAAATGTTGCTTTTGATTTAAACTTGGACATGGATAAGACAATACATAAGTCGTCATTGTTAGACCCCAGATTAACACATTTTCTTAAATTTCTTCTCGATAACGAATCGCGGCTGAATTTCCCTCTGTCTAAAAGTTTCAACGAGTCTCGGTTTTATACTTACCGGGGAAGTCTGAAGACAATATGTTGTACTCCATACGAGAATCAGGATTCCTGGAAAATGGTGGCTACATTATACAGAGGTGACATATATCTGGCTCAGGTCGTCACGGAAGAAAAGCGTATGAAAGTGAGCATGGAAAGTGAGAGGGACGTGATGATGACGTCATGGGGTCACAAGTTTGAGCAGTTTATGATTTCAGGTAAAGTAGAAATTGAAGATTATGTATTCATTCTCATCATCATCACTGCCCCTAGAACATAATCCTAGGTATGGGCGTTGAGCCCTCTTAAATGTATATAAAAGTTATTAAAAGTAAATTAGGTTAGTACCTTCTAACATAGATTTAACCTTTAACAGTAAAGCTGCATCATGCATAAACATTAATTGTGCGTATACCTATAAGAGTGGCGACGACGACAATTACCGGTGGAATATGTGCTAAAATAGTGATAAAATAAGTAAATAGTGCAGTGTGATGAAAAGGCTTTGTTGTTTGCTCCTGAAGTGTCCTTGCAGTCTGGAGGAACCTTCGTCTGGGTGCAGCCACACTTGAGCACTCCATGAGGCCTTCTCCTCTGCCATGCATCCTCTACACAGTGGGCTATCTGTAATATTTAGAGAGTATAAAAATACTGATGCAGTTGTTTTGAGGGCCAGAAGAACGGCCATACTATCAGAGAGAATACAAATGTTGAAGTTCCTGACCTCCCTCCTTAGAATAGCCTGCGCTGCTTCCAGGATGCCCATACATAACTAAAATCTATTCGAGCAAAAGTAATTAACTGTAGGAATATATTCTAAAGAGTATTTTTAATCGAATTTGCAATTCCTGACCTAGGTATCTCTTGACGTTTTTGACGGTCCGAAGACCACGTGATTTAAGAGATTTGCTTCACTGCACTTTCTTAATAGACTAAAGAATTTTCTGCCGTTGAAAGCTAAAATTACCCTTGCCCAAAGCCTACTTCTTCCTCTCCTTGACTATGGTGATGTGTGTAGCGTCGATCTCTCAGATGTGTTGCTCAACAAGATGGACCGGTTACTAACCTGTATCCGGTTTATCTTTTGTTTACGCAAGTACGATCACATCTCTGAGTATCGCGCTGAATTAAAGTGGCTACCAATTCGTTGTCGCAGGAACCTCAGAATCCTCTGTTTGCTCTTCTCTATTCTCAATGAGCGTGCAACACCGAAATACCTCAAGGACAAGTTTGCCTCTCTCTCATATTAATCTAACGTAAGACCATACAAAGTCACCCCGTATTTATAATATTTACTTCACAGATTCACCAAACTCAAAACCTGACTTAAGTCATCCTCTAAATGCTTATGAGGAGTTTAATTTGATCTTTCAAACCAGTTTAAATGATCATAAGTTAGTGTTTGGCGCGGAGATGGACGGCATCTTGTGTAACCCTGACACGGAGCCCCTAGAGCCCAATATGGCAATGGACGACAAAATTCAATACTTCAACTCCAATCAGTTTGTGGAGTTAAAAACATCTCTACACATTTATTCTGAACGGCAAAACTGTAATTTCAGGTGTGTTAATTTATTACTTATTACAATTTAAAGAGAGAAGACAAATTTATTAGCATTCTATGGATTCACCGTGCGGGTGCCGGGTCCATCGTGTGTGGGTAAGAGGTGAGAAGAATGGTATTTCGGGCTTGCAAGCGTGCGGGATTTGCTTATTTTATTTTATTGTACGATAATACGCTCACCAGCCAACATTCTACTCCTCTCCCTACCCAACCAAATACTCCGTTAATGCCGTCTTGGAAGCTCTTTCCATAAATGTATTGACGGCAGACCTGCTTAGGCCCAATTCTTTCAGTAAGAGGTACAAAGATTTTGCTGGAACTCCTCTCGCACCAACTTCCACTGTGTAAAGCTGAGTCTTGAACCCGTTCCAGATCATTTCTTCTATGAGATCATAATATATTATATTTATAATTATTATTTATTCGACTTCATGTTGTGGTCTTTCGGAATATTTGATTCCCACGGAACGGTAAATTCAATTTTCTAGTCTGATGCAGCGCCAAGGATTGAAGTGGGTTTGCATTTAGTTTTTGTGCTTTGCCCTTCCTTTACAAATGTGGTCAAAGTTTTATTTGTAGTCAGTCCGTTTCTGGCTCTTGCAATAGAAAGACTTACTGCTACACGGATAACAGCAAGGACTTTGTAATGTCGGTGTGAGTAATAGCCCTTTTCTAGAACAGTAACGCACCCTACAAGTGTGTGTCTAGCAGTTCCTATGGCAGCACCAATGCACAGTTCTTTTCCGTAGCTTTACCCCACCTTACTAGATTACTCTGGACATTTGAAAAGTGTTTAGGTAGAATTTTAGCAACGCCGGAGACCAATCGTACATTTGTGTTCGCCACTTCAGGGCTGGAAAGATGCAGAAATTGCACAAAGTTAGCCAGTCATTTTGAACTTTTAAGAGTCATCGCGTGCACTCTGTATTTATGCTCTTCATCTTTCCTGAGGAACGATTTTATAACCTCTTTGTCACTTTCTTTTTTCTTGCAGCCAATTCAGTTAGTCAGTCTGGACACCTATCATGAATTTCTTGACGAACAGTAGTCTCGGTTCCATCTCTGAGACCAGAGGGTCTTTTGGAAGGGATGAAATTATCCTGGTTGCTGTTTAGAATTTGATATTTGCTTATACGTAGATGTTTGTATAATTCAGATGGTCTTTTCAGATCCATTTCAATTGTCTTTGTCCTCTGAAAAATGTTGAGGAGTCAGCACCCTGGGCTAATCCAAGCCAAGACTTCAATGTTCTTATGACGTCCGCGTCCAGGCTTGATAGTAGGCTTTTGTTGCAATCAATACTAGGAAAGGCCAAGTGAGGCGAGATGCTAAGTTGTCATATATCCAAGCTTTTTTGACATTGCTTATAGGCTGTTGACAAGCCCTGGCATTGCTTGGGATTTCTTGTTAGCACTGCCAGGTCGTCTGCAAAAGCTAAGACGGATTCCGTATAGATGTTGTTTTGTTTGAATCTATATCCCCACTTCTCACGAGATTTAAGTTTGTCGATTAGGATGTTGATAATTATATTAAAAGATACAGGTGATAGTAGCAACCTTGGAACAGGCCCACATTGAATTTTAGTGTGTCTGGCCGACATTATTTGTAACGACAAATCTCATATTCTTGTAATAATTGGCAATAATCTGGCTACTGACCGTAAAATTATGTATTTTTTCAGACGCTTTAAGGCACGTAATTGGTGGGCCCAGTCTTATCTGGTGGGCATTGAGAAGATCATATGTGGCTTTCGCAATAACAAAGGCGTGGTGGAATACTTACAGGCATACAACTTGGCGGATCTGCCACAAGATTCTAAAGTAATTATACTATTCCTAATAATTATCATCATAGAGTCAGAGCCGGCCCCTAGCCAACCGGTCTGGCCAGTGGCGAGTGTAGGCCAAATTCTCCAGATATATGTTCTCGAAGGCCCATCTCCAACAGTGGAGGTTTAGGACGTTGTGTTTTAGAGGCTGCGATGATGAGTCAGGGCCGTCAGTCTTTATTTCGATCGGAAAGTTGTGATAAAATGTTGCCACTTACAAAATCAAAAAGCTCATTTGGTCAATAGCAATAGTTCCAAAGGACGGTAATATTTTAATATGAGAACTGTCATTTAAAACTCAGACAGCTCCATATTAACTTATTTTATGCCCTAATATGTGTATTATATCAATGAACAATAATATTTATTCCTTAAATAATAATATTATTTGGCCTATAGTAAAGTTGACTAAATGTGAATTCGCTCCTTAATAAGCGTGGTTTTTTATCACCCCGAAAGAGAAACAGTCGTGATGATACTTTACAATTTATTTATTCCTAGGCAACAGCGTTCGCGATGCCATTTTCAACAAGATTACGAAGCTGACGTCGTTTCTGGCGGTCTAGGTCTAAAAAGGAGACTTATAAATATAAAAATTGGTAACATTTATATCTTTCAAGGTTTGGAGAATTTACAACTAAGAATACTGATTGTGAGGATTCCTTGATGGGAACCGATTGACAGCTGAAAGGAATACTTGAGAGAGAAGCCGTTGAGGAAACGTCTTAGAGTATAGGTGTTAGGCTATATCTCTATGTATTAGTTATAATCTGTGATAATAAAAAAAAACATTAAATGAATAATATAAAACGAATTTTATTTCAGAATTATTGGTGTCCGAATGTTTGCATCAATTTTTTGGACAAATTTCTCACCTTCGTGAAGAGCTCGTTAGAGAAAAAAATAATTAAAACACTCGGTAATAAATACACCTTGCACGAGGCCGACATGGTTTCTTTAAGCTTTGAATATCGTCCTAATGATTGTGTGCGTATCGTAGAATTTAATCCGGAGACTGACGTCATAGTGCCAGATTGGTTTACTAAGCAACATGCTCCATCCAGTACAGACCAGAACAGCGATAAACCATCGAAATCAGACCAGAACAACAGAAGGTCAATGGAATCGGAATCAGGCCAGAGCAATAGCACATCAATGAATCGGAATCAGACCAGAGCAACAGCAGATCAACGGTATCAAAATCAGACCAGAGCAACAGCAGATCAACGGTATCAAAATCAGACCAGAGCAACAAAAGATCAACCGAATCAGACCAGAGCAACAACAGATCAATGGAATCATAAACGGACAAGAGCAACAGCAGATAAACCGAATCAGACCAGAGCAACAGCAGTTCAATCGAATCGTAATCGGACAAGAGCAATAGAAGATCAATCTGGAAATTAATAAGCCAGCAAACTTGGGAAGATAAGAAGACAAATTTCTAAGCATTCCATGGATTCACCGTGCGGGTACCGGGTCCATCGTGTGTGGGTAAGAGATGAGAAGAAACGTGTTACCAAATACCCCGTAAAGCCGAAAGGAGGTTAAATGGGGCCTTATGACGAGTCCATTCACAATATTTAAGAACCATAGTAACGCTGTATAACATACCCCAAAAAATATTATTATTTTCACTTTTGTGCAAATCCTATTTCAGTAAAATTAAAGAGCAAACTACGCAGAATGTACCTAATTCGCAGAACGACAAAAAAATTAAAAGACCTAACCTAACACTAACACTAATTTTTCATAATAAACGTCAAATTTACAGAAACGGCTCATAGTGTGCTCCGCCTTGCTCAATACACAACCTCGCTCGTCGGGATATGGCTTGTGTGATATTTCGTACCATCCTCGGTGTTATTGATGCGAAAACCGATCCAACACTTCTCTCTTTGTTGAGAAGATCACTAATTAGTTAATTTAAACTAAATATAAGTTATCTTTCGATAATGTATTTTATTTTGCGGTTATTAAGCATGTAGTAATATTTTAAATGTAACTTTTACTTATTAATACATTATTAACTAATTATTCTATTTCCATTTCTTTATTTTCTCGATGACAGTTCCTGTAGAATGTAACTGCGCTTATTACACAAAAATAAACTTTTAAATGAGAGGTATAAAAAATACGACAATTGCCTAATTTTGTTCCTTTATCCCATATAATATTCATCCAAGACAAATTGAGTGACCTCATTAACTCATGAATAAGAAAGATATATTACGTCAGACTTGGCTGTATGGGCTAGACCCTTTGCCTTCCCCATCATCTCATTCATCATCCATCGGGAGAAGAGAACCAAAAAAAAAAGGAAATAGTATTATTTCTTGTGATTAGTAATACTGTTTATTACTATACTTATTATTATAATATGATTATTTTTAAATGTAACATTTAGTTAGGTACTTTATGTATTTATTACTTTTAACTTTATTTACTAACAAGTGGGTTCCTAAGATCCATTTGTTTTGTTGATGTTTGTGTGTGTCTCAAAGGTTGTTGTCAGTGTTCAGGTTCTCATGTTGTGGCGTGTCCGGTGGTCGTCCCTTCTTTAGAAGGTCATTGCAGGTGGCACATGTGTCAGGTCCCGGTCCGCACCCTAAGGGCCTGGTAGAGCAGGGGGATGGCTGGCACATGCCGGGGCCTGGGACCGAGGCCGAACACGTTCAATTTATTGTTCTTAAATTAGCAAAGGTTTTGCGGTTTGTCAGCTTTCGGGTTGCAAACAGGCAAGTCCTAATTTTAACATACCTGGTGGGGTATCACTGTACCAGGTTTTATAATCTCATGGGTAAATTTTAAGGATATTTATTTATTGTTGTGTAATTCTGTATGTGTTTTATTTGTAATCTGATATAGCTGAGTTTTCCTTGCAGATTCCTTTCTCAGTCAGATTAAACATTAACAGGTCACTGGAATTTGCTTAGCTGTTAGTCTTCTGCTAGCTTTCGCTGCTTAGTCTTCCAGTAACAGGAGTAGAATCATTCTAAATAATTTAAATAATGTCGTGTCACAGATGCCTGTAATAGATTTACGTGAATAAAGATATTTTGACTTTGATCTATAAAGGTAATGAGGACTTGTTTGTGTCTCATCTTTCGAGGACACTCTTAGAGACTCATCTTTCGAGGACACTCTTAGAGACAATACAAAATTCTTTTTTACAAATGTCAAATCGAAAAAGAGTGACACATCTGTACAGGTCGGATACTTTTATTTTTTTACATTTTTTTAAGTGTCAATATAATAATTTCAAAGTCGACAAGTTTTTCAATTGTATTTATTTTAGATCAATTTAGGCAATTGAACACTTGTAAACCGCTTCATTTTTGGCGACCGTGATCAGTGAGCGCAAGGCGCGTTTAGTATGTCGTGGACAATTCACCAGAATTGCAAACAAAGTCTACGAATGTTCAACCCATCGCCCACAGCAACTTATGTGCGCTTTATGAACAGCTTTACATCCTCAGACGAAGTACTCAATTTTCAACCCATCGCCCACAGCAACTTATGTGCGCTTTATGAACAGCTTTACATCCTCAGACGAAATACTCAATGTTCAACCCATCGCCCACAGCAACTTATGTGCGCTTTATGAACAGCTTTACATCCTCAGACGAAGTACTCAATGTTTAACCCATCGCCCACAGCAACTTATGTGCGCTTTATGAACAGCTTTACATCCTCAGATGAAGTACTCAATGTTCAACCCATCGCCCACAGCAACTTATGTGCGCTTTATGAACAGCTTTACATCCTCAGACGAAGTACTCAATGTTCAACCCATCGCCCATTTTATTGCCCGACTTTTTATTGTAATCTTTACCATAATAAGCGTGTTAAGGTGCGTGCAATATTCGACAGTGGTTCGCAAAGATCATATATTTCTAAAGATATTGCCAAATAGTTAAATCCTACACATCAGGACAAGCACTGAAGATGATATCTGAAAGATATGATTCGCTGTGCATTGGCTGTTTCGTGCGGCTGCTGGTCTGGCGGGAGCGAGGTTGTTCGGTCAGATTGGTGGGAGACGGAGTGGTTACTACACGGTCATATTGGTGGGAGACGAAGTGATTACTGCACGGTCATATTGGTGGGAGACGGAGTGGTTACAGCACGGTCATATTGGCGGGAGACGGAGTGGTTACAGCACAGTCATATTGGTGGGAGACGGAGTGGTCACAGCACGGTCATATTGGTGGGAGACGGAGTGGTTACTGCACGGTCATATTGGTGGGAGACGGAGTGGTTACTGCACGGTCATATTGGTGGGAGACGGAGTGGTTACAGCACGGTCATATTGGTGGGAGACGGAGTGGTTACAGCACAGTCATATTGGTGGGAGACGGAGTGGTTACAGCACGGTCATATTGGTGGGAGACGGAGTGGTTACTGCACGGTCATATTGGTGGGAGACAGAGTGGTTGCACGGTCATATTGGTGGAAGATGGAGTGGTTACAGCACGGTCATATTGGTGGAAGACGGAGTGGTTACTGCACGGTCATCTTGGTGGGAGACGGAGTGGTTACTGCACGGTCATATTGGTGGGAGACGGAGTGGTTACTGCACGGTCATATTGGTGGGAGACGGAGTGGTTACTGTACGGTCATATTGGTGGGAGACGGAGTGGTTACAGCACGGTCATATTGGTGGGAGACGGAGTGGTTATAGCACTTATTTTTTTTGTACTAACATTAGCTTAAAGGATTTTGTAACTAACAAGTGAGCCTAGTTACTTTTAATAAACGTTAAGATTATAACTACATGATTTTTTCTTCCGGCGACTATTCGGCTATAGCGGCTTTTTAATCAAATACTCGTAGTTCAATGTTTTATTCATTCTTTGAGAAATTGAGGGTAAATCTTTTGGGCAATTGCAATAAAACTTCAAATTTGTTATTAACAAAAATATATTTGATATAATTTGTATTGTAATACTAAAATAATGCTTTATTATTGATATATTAATTATTTAAAAATATGTATATAGTAAAAGGTAGAAACCGTTCACTTAGAAAATATATCATACCTGTACGATCGGTATCTGTAGATACGGGTAATCTGATTCGTTATGCAAGTACCCCAACGCAATATGCTATCTCTTTCTGGGTAATAATGAATACTACAGGGTAGGGTCAATGCACTTTCAGTATACCTGTTAGAATTAAACTAGACAATCTTAGTACAAAGAAATGTATAATGGAATACCATATTGCATTTTTGGAAATATATCGAAAACGGTAAGTACCTATATTTTGGCCGTGTTAGACTTGGAAATTTGTTACTTTAAAGCCAATCCAAACAGTCGTTCTACTTTCACAAAGCAAATTAATATAATGTATATATGTAATATGATTTAAAAATATTTTATTCGGAGTAATATAGAAACTAATATAGTAAAAAGAAAACCTAACTATTATATATATTATAAAATTATTTCCCAAGCTCACGGGAGAACGCCAGAGCCTCCTCGAACCACAGACCCATCAGTTATATTATAGTAATTTATGAAACTGTTGCATAATAAGGGGTATTATACACGAGTGTGTGTTTAAAAACCGAGCCGTAGGCGAGGTTTTTAATAGTATCACACGAGTGTTATAATACCTAGTTATGTGCAGTTTCATACACTAATTTATCTACTCTCATACATTGGGATTGAACCTACTAAATAAAAGTTAAAAGAGTAAGAAATAAGACTTATTGAATGGCGCCAATTTTTTTTTAAATGACGATTGTACAGAATACAGACAGACAGACAGTGGGGTCGTCCAGGCCCGGATGCGTAATGGGCGTGGGTTGGGGATGCGGACAGTCCCCCGTTTTCCCCGGCAGGATCTCAGCGGGTAACCACCCGCCGGTAATTCATGCACGTTTCGTGCTGGGCGCCGTTACTAGTATAACAGCGCCCGTGTGGCTCACGAATCCAGGGAGCTAAGTTCGACTACTTCAGCTCTCCTCCAGGAGTACTTCTCTAGGAAGTGGTCTCCCGTTGGGGGGCCGTGCACAAGACGGAGCGATGTTCTGGAGGTGCTTGAAGTGTCCGTTGTCGGCCCGAGAGAACATACGTCTAGTACAGAATACATAAGTCCTAAACAATGAAATGGCGCCAAAACCTAGCTAATGACCGCTATGGCGGGCGCTGCCATAGACAAGTAAAAATTGGAATCAAAACTTTATTGTAATGGAACATTTGTGTTAAAAAAAAATAAGGTTATATAATATGTATGATTCTATTTTTTAGAAGTAATAATAAAGTTTATTCGAAGTTAATAACATTACAAGTACATTAAATATAAATTAAAAGCTACCTAAATAATAAAATTAAAAATAAACTAACCTATAAATAAAAAATGTCAATCCGAGATAGTCCCAAGGAGACTGGCAACATTTCCCCTCTGTATAGCGAGGCTAATACGTTGGCAGAAATAATTGCCAGCCTTCCTGTCTCCAGTGTATGATTTTATTTTAAAAAATAATTATAACATTAGTTTCTTAGAGAAAAAGTGTTATAATGTAATTCTATTTTTATAAAGTTTATAAAGTATGTCAATATAAATTCGTTTTGAAGTTTGTGATTCACATTTTACGATATGAGAGTAGATAAATTATTATATTTAATAGTTTATGGTTTTAATAATACCATAGACAAGAGAATAAAATAACGTTATCGTAGCGTTGAAATCATAGATAAATCTATAGTTGAAATGCTGTAATGGCTTTACTTCATTTTGTGCAATTTGAACGACTGTTTGGATTGGCGCTTTAAAGTAACATCTTCAAGTCGAACACGGCGCACTCTTTAAGTTTGACCATAAATAAAGATTCAACAATCGGTAACACAATATGCTTTACATGTTTTTATTACTATACAATAGGTTTTCATTAACTGTAGTAACTTTATTGCGGCCGGAGTCTATTTTAGTAAGCGCGCACGTACCATCAAAACAGTGGATTTCTTTATTTTTACCGACATTATTAGCACGAGATATTATGCGAATATAAACTGTAATCGTGTCACAAATGCCCGTAATCGTATCACATATTCCTGTATTTGTGTCGCAAATGCCTGTAACCATGTCACAAATTCCTGTAAAAGGTTTACGTCAATAAATATATTATATGTATTGGCTTTGATTAATTGGACAATACCAGTTTAATTAATATTCCTTGAAATATAACGAATCCGGCCGCTTGTCTTAAATTGTACTTTTTACAATGAGTACAAAATACATTAATATTAACTTATTATTTAATTAAAATCTCAATATATTTAAAGCGCTTAAAATAGACAAAATTAGGTTTTAATTTGTTTTTAAAAAATACTTAGAAATCACATGTCTGTGAGAGAGAAGACAATATACGAACACTTTTTTTACTTTAAGATAGATATACACAAATGAGAATGGCCATTTTTCTTAAGAGTAATAGGACCATTAATTTTATTTTTTTAATTATAAGGTGACTGTTTTAGATTTTGTGTCAGATAACGGACTCGTTCGGTCGGTAGACCAGCCAGGGGGCTAATTCTGGCGCTTTCAACTTGCATGTCGATTTGAAATATTCGAGTAAAAAGTGACAGATCTCCATAGAAAACTGTCAGGGTCATACGAACTAATCGAATACACATGCATGTCGAAAGCGCGAAAACTGGGGGGCGTTCTTATGTTGGCGCTTTAGACTTGCATGTCGATTCGAAATATTCGTATAAAAAAACATGTCAGGTTAGTTAAATTAAAAGTTTTTGTAATATAATGATAAAAATGTTGAATTAATTGAATATGTCTTTAATAATTGAAAAATGGAACGTTATCTCTTTGGTGACACACAACACTATTTTTGGACATTTTATATTCGAAGGCTTCGTAGAATACAAATTTTAGGATTTTTAGAAATTTTTGAATAATTGGCCCCCAGCCCCCGCGGCCCCGTAGCACGGGCTTTCTTAAAATTATATATATATAAATATTATATTATATTAAAATATTTTTTGTCTCGAACAATCTTCTATGAATCACGCGGATCTCCCTCTAACTAATTAAAAAACAGTGTTGAAGAACCCATTTTTTACGACAGACAGTGACAACTCGCGACTCATCAGAAAGTTCTCATGGATATATTTGAATATCATTATAGGATCCCAGATGAACTACCTGTATTAGTCTGTATATAGAATTTACCTTTCCGTGGGAATTAAATATTCCAAAAGACCACAACATGAAGTCGAACAAATATTGGATCACAGAAGTAATGATCTGGAACGGGTTTAAGACTCAGCTTTATGCAGTGGAAGTTGGTGCGCGAGGAGTTCCAGCAAAATCTTTGCTCCACTTACTGAAATAATTGGGCCTAAGCATTTCTGCCGTCAATACATTTATGGAAAGAGCTTCCAAGGCGGCATTACCGAAATCATACAGTATTTAGGTGGGTAGGGAGAGGAGTGAAATGGTGGATGGTGTGCATCTACGAGGGGCGTTCAAAATATTCTCGGTATGTGGATAAAAACAAACAAGTACGAAAAGTTTGATATTTTTATTTTTCAATATACTCCCCCCCTATGTTCATACACTTATAAGATCGATCAATTATTTTTTTTAATCCCTCATAAAAATATTTTTTATCTTTGGTGTAAAAATGCTCCTCCACGGCCGTCTTCAACGCTTCATCGTCCGAAAATTTATTTCCACGCAGATCCTTTTTAAGATTGGGAAACAAAAAGAAGTCGCTTGGGGCTAAGTCCGGACTATAGGGTGGATGAGTAACAGTTTCAAACCCACATTCAACAATAGCTGCCTTGGCAATATGAGCAGTATGGACAGGGGCGTTGTCATGCAGAAGCAGAACACCTTTGGTTAACTTTCCTCGCCTCTTTTCTTTGATCGCATCTCTTAATTGACGTATAACGTTAGCGTAGTACTGCCCTGTGATATTTACACCTTTTTCTTTATAATCGATAAGCAAAACTCCTTCACAATCCCAAAATATTGTGGCCATGACCTTGCCAGCTGACGGGATTACCTTGAACTTCTTGGGATGAGCTGAACCCTTAATGTGCCACTGCATGGACTCCTGTTTGCTCTCTGGGTCATAATGATGAACCCAGGTTTCATCTCCAGTAACTATTTTTTGCAGCACCTCATCGGGATTTTCACCACACAGGTCGATAAAATCTGAACAGCAAGCCACACGCATATCCTTTTGAAGAAGCGTCAGCATTCGCGGAACCCATCTTGCACTTACTTTTGACATATTAAGATGGTCATGTATAATGTCATGTATGGTACCAATAGAGAGATTGGTTACTTGAGCTATAGATTTTACCTTCACTCGGCCGTCTTCCAATATAAGTTTTTCCACTTTATCAATATTTTCTTGTGAGGTAGCCACTACAGGCCGGCCAGGTCTAGGGTCATCTTCAATACTCTCCCTTCCACGCTTAAATTCGCTTGACCATTTTTGAATAGTAGATAAAGAAGGAGCAGACTCACGGTAAACACAATCCATTTCCTCTTTTATGGTTTTTTGATTTTTACCCTGTTTTGTCAAGAATTTTATGACGGATCGGTGCTCTAATTTCGTTAAAATTGTTAATTCGCTCATGGTGTTCATGTTTGTTCGGCAATTGCAGAAAAACAAAAGAACATCTCGGTTCCAATTTTACTTTTTTTTAATGTCAATGGATGAATCTTAGCGGCCAGTAACAAATATATATATAAAAGAGGTTGTAACGTATCAATACCGAGAATATTTTGAACGCCCCTCGTAGTTGCGCAATAAAATAAAAAAGGGAGGCCTCCGTTGTAAACCAGCCTATTGTCGATCACAACCCCGAGACGCCATTCTTTTCATGTCTCACCCACACACTATGGACCCGGCACCCGTACGGTGAATCCTTAGAAATTTGTCTTCTCGCCATATCTCTGTTTTTATATCAAAGTTATTGTCAACGACATTTTTAAAATTTACTCTTTAATTGGCAGGCAAAATTCATCATCTGCGGTAAATATTTGTTTTATACCTACTTATAAAATGTAAACTTGCACTTTTTGACTTCGAATAAATTAATTTTATTTTATTTAGTCTGTGGCCAAAATTCTGATGTCGCCACAGGATAATAAGCTTATTGGGTTCGCGAATTTAACCGAGTTGTTGCGTTAGAAACTAGATTCAAGAAAGCTAGCCGGGCAATTCTCGTGCTATAAAAAAAAATCCAAGCATTTTATGTATGCATTGATACAGATTTTTAGTTAAATATATAAAGCGACATTGTATTCTATAGCTCCCGAATTTCCCCCCTGATCTCTTGCAATTTTAAGGAGTGTTTTGCGTTACTATATTCAAATGTGCATAATTCGAGATTTGTCTTATGATTGTAAGGTTAACGTTTTGTTCAAGCGAGGTCGTCATTCTTGCCGTCGAGTCGTTTCAGCTGAAATTTAAAAGTGCTAGTTATAGATTTGGTAACTTGTTCTAATATCATACATGAGCTAGGTATAGGCCGGTAATTCATCACATCCTTTTTGGTTTTGTTCACTTAAGTTGTCCGTTATTATGTCACTAAGTCACAGAACTGACAATTTGTTTGCTTTTGTGTGTTCTCTTCTCCCGATGGATGATGAATGAGGTGATAGGGAAGGCAAAGGGTCTAGCCCATACAGCCAAGTCTGACTTAATATACCTATATTTATTTTTTATAAGTTTATCTTTCTTTTTAATGAGTTAATGAGGTTATCATCAAATTCCAGATGTTGCAGAATTTGATGTTTTCTTGGAGCCACTCGCGGTATTATAGCCCAAACACGTCGGGTATAATATGGGAGTTCACTAAGGCATTGAACCAAAGCTCATAGATTTCATTAACCTATTTTAAAAAAAATTAAACCAGGCGACTTTTACGCGCCATTTTGCGTGGATATGTCAAGTGCAAGTTTTTGTTTTGTAAATTAATTTACTGTGAATATTATTGGCCAAAAGTGTTGTTGTTTTGTTTAATATTATGAAAACCGATAAATTGGACTTTAAATATGGGACACAAATTGCAGTTTATTTTTTGCGGTTTTCCCGCGCTGTCAACTCCCATATTTTACCCGACGTGTTTGAGCTATGGTGCCGCGACTGACTCCAAGAAAAGCATCAAATTCTGCAGCATCTGGAATTTGATGATGACCTCATTAACTCATTGAAAAGAAAGATATATTACGTCAGACTTGGCTGTATGGGCTAGACCCTTTGCCTTCCCTATCATCTCATTCATCATCCATCGGGAGAAGAGAACCAAAAAAAAAACCAGGCTCGGAACCGAAGCTTAAAGACTAAATTAGTGTTTTTTTATTTGACTCGAGCGCTGAACCAAAGGCAACCTATTTTTTTTAATAAAGAACAAAGGAAGACGTGAATTACCGGCCCTTAATGTCTTACTCCTTGGTCGACGGTCCATGCCACAGGAGCTGGGCGTCCAGTACGCTTGCAACGAACAATTTAAAATAGATAAAAAAAATAAGTACTTATTAAGAACTTACAGTCAAATAAGTAGTGAGTTTTGTGATAGTTTTCAATCATTATCATCAGCCTGTATCTCTACCTCCGTAGTCTAGTGGCTACGATCGCAGATTTAATAGAAAAGTAGGTACTGGGTTAGATTCCTGGTCCTGGTGTCCCATAACTTATTTGTGATATTTATCGAGTTTGGTGTGCTAGAGGCATCGACAAGCTCAACTCGGTGAACTGAACGGTGGTGTTGTAAATCAATGACAAATGTACGTATGAAAAGTGTATTCCTTATTGGTGCATGCCGGGTTCGAAACAAAATCCATATAGTTTATAGATAGTCGGAATCGAAAGTCAAAAAGCTATAATTTAATGACAAAAAAGTAAAGAACTTTTCTTACGTACATTTGTCATACATTTACAACACCACTGTTCCCGTGCCTCGGAGAGCACGTTAAGCCGTCGGATCCGGTTCCTCTAATACCAACTGGTGGAATCGTCAATAAATTGTCATTAAAAATTACCATCAGACCCTCGCCACAAATTTCTGGAAGACCAATCTCCAATAGTGATGATGACTAAAGGTTCATCATGACGAATGGCAAGTCGATCTCTCTAGCATACCAAACTCGAAAAACATCACAAAGAAATTAAAGTGTTCCGACCAGGGGCCTAATTCTGGCACTTTCGATTTGCGTGTCGGTTCGAAATATTCGAGTGAAAAGTCACTAACGACAGATCTCCATAGAAAACTGTCAGGGTCATACGAATTAATCGAATCGACATGCATGTCGAAGGCGCGAGAATCGGGGACTAGGGACCTAATTCTGCCGCTTTCGACTTGCGTGTCGGTTCGAAATATATGAGTGAAAAGTCACTAACGACAGATCTCCATAGAAAACTGTCAGGGTCATACGAATTAATCGAATCGACATGCATGTCGAAGGCGCTAGAATCGGGGACTAGGGACCTAATTCTGCCGCTTTCGACTTGCGTGTCGGTTCGAAATATTCGAGTGAAAAGTCACTAACGACAGATCTCCATAGAAAACTGTCAGGGTCATACGAATTAATCGAATCGACATGCATGTCGAAGGCGCGAGAATCGGGGACTAGGGACCTAATTCTGCCGCTTTCGACTTGCGTGTCGGTTCGAAATATTCGAGTGAAAAGTCACTAACGACAGATCTCCATAGAAAACTGTCAGGGTCATACGAATTAATCGAATCGACATGCATGTCGAAGGCGCGAGAATCGGGGACTAGGGACCTAATTCTGCCGCTTTCGACTTGCGTGTCGGTTCGAAATATTCGAGTGAAAAGTCACTAACGACAGATCTCCATAGAAAACTGTCAGGGTCATACGAATTAATCGAATCGACATGCATGTCGAAGGCGCGAGAATCGGGGACTAGGGACCTAATTCTGCCGCTTTCGACTTGCGTGTCGGTTCGAAATATTCGAGTGAAAAGTCACTAACGACAGATCTCCATAGAAAACTGTCAGGGTCATACGAATTAATCGAATCGACATGCATGTCGAAGGCGCGCGAATCGGGGACTAGGGACCTAATTCTGCCGCTTTCGACTTGCGTGTCGGTTCGAAATATTCGAGTGAAAAGTCACTAACGACAGATCTCCATAGAAAACTGTCAGGGTCATACGAATTAATCGAATCGACATGCATGTCGAAGGCGCGAGAATCGGGGACTAGGGACCTAATTCTGCCGCTTTCGACTTGCGTGTCGGTTCGAAATATTCGAGTGAAAAGTCACTAACGACAGATCTCCATAGAAAACTGTCAGGGTCATACGAATTAATCGAATCGACATGCATGTCGAAGGCGCGAGAATCGGGGACTAGGGACCTAATTCTGCCGCTTTCGACTTGCGTGTCGGTTCGAAATATTCGAGTGAAAAGCGACAGATCTCCATAGAAAACTGTCAGTTTCATTCGAACAAATCGAGCGGATATGCATGTCGAAGGCGCGAAAATCGGGGCCCAGGAATAAAACCCGATACCTCTGCTTAAATTAATCCACTGACGTAATCGCTAGACCACGGAAATGAAATGAAATATTTTATTTGCTAAAAACACATGGTTACAGATTCGAGTATGGTCTCAGTTTTATAGACAACTCACATGTTTCGCCAGTGACGGCATGCTAAATTTTAACTATTATAAAAATTAAATTACAAAATTAGAAACATTGGCACAGTCTTATAATCATAAATAATAATTATTGGTCCAATAGGTTTCAATGTCAAATATAATTCATTAAATTAAATTAAATAAATAAAAATTAATTAAAACGGAGAATCTAATGGTTTTACGATGAATCCCACTAAAAACTTACCTCCTTCTCGTCTGCAGCGACGGGCTTGTACCGTGGCGGCGCGGCGCAGGGAGGTGCAGAGAACCCGTGCGTGTACAAGAGGGACGCCGCCACTCCACCCGCTATGGGACCTGCCCAGTACACCTAAATCAAACAAAAATATACATTTATTATTTTGCGCGACGCAAGGAATGGTAATGTGTTTATCAGCCTATGTATGTTCCTTTGTTGCACACTGGATACCAAACGCGTTGGCCGATTTTAATGATTCTCATGCCTATCGTTTCGTATTCATCATGGGAGTGTCACTGAAGATATGATATTAATTAAATTTCATTAAGGCGATAACCAGACGCTATATTGTAAAAAAATAAGAAATGAAAGTCGACGAACTATATTAAGTAGAATAGGTATTTGAAAATCATGTTGTGGTTTCTCTTATCATTTTTCATTTTGAGTGATCATTTAGAATCTTTAACGATTTAAAGTTGGTAAGCAACCATTTTCACCTCAATTTTAACCTATAATGCAGTGTAGCGATAGCTACGCAAAAGAAAATAAATGTTCAAAATTATGAGGGGAGTTCTTCGCGCCATTTTGCGCGGACATGTCAAGTGCAAGTTTTTTTTTTGTAAATTAATTTACTGTGGATATTGTTAGTCAAAAGTTGTGTTGTTTTGTTTAATAATGTGCTACAATGTGAATAATTATGGAAAACAATAAATTGGACTTTAAATATGGGGCACAATTGCAGTTTATTTTTTGCGGATTTCCCGCGCTGTCAACTCCCATATTTTACCCGACATGTTTGAGCTATGGTGCTGCGAGTGACTCCAAGAAAAGCATCAAATTCTGCAGCATCTGGAATTTGATGAAGACCTCATTAACCCATTAAAAAAAAGATATATTACGTCAGACTTGGCTGTATGGGCTAGACCCTTTGCCTTCCCTATCATCTCATTCATCATCCATCGGGAGAAGAGAACCAAAAAAAAAATTGCTTTTTACAATTATTGATATTAGGATTAAAGTTAAAGTTATGTTATTATTTTATTTGAAATAATATTTACAAATATCCTCGGTATCATTTATTTAAAAGTTAAGACGCTTTATAGTTAAAGTATCATCACGGCGGTATCCCTTTTGAGGTGGTCAAAAACATTATATATGTATATTATATCACAGAGCACAGAATCGCCGCGCTCTGCCCACTCTGTAGCGGGCGGCGCGTGTGGATTCCGTGCTCTGTGTATTATGTAAATTATAACAGACAGGCGTTAACTAAAAAAATAAAAAATGGGTTGTTGGGAAGATATGATATCTCGGTTTTAAATGGGTCCTGACTGTTAAATTCGCTATGTAATAACATTATATCAATGTAAACGGTTATTAATCTTTTTGGCGACGGAACCCTTGGGCTTGTTTTTTTCTTTTTAGGTTTTTTTTTTTTTTTTCAGTTTTTAATTTAAGATTTTTTTACGTAGACGGTTTTTTATTTAATTTTATTAATTATGCGTGCGTTATAGGTAGACCCGGTCTAGTGACTGTCCATAGTTTCCGTGCTCAAACTTCAGATGGCTTAAAAGAGTCTTTATGACAAAGTGTGCGATCGTTTGGCAAATAAAGAATATTTTGAGCTGGTTAATCGTTTTTCCGTACTAAATAAATAAAATAAAATAAAAAAGTTATTTATTTTCTCCCACAAAACTTAAAATTAGTAACATGTTTATTAAAACATTTATGTAGGAGACTGGAGGCAAAACTAAACTAAGCGAAAGCATAGTCTGTGTGAAAGCACTCCAGGTTCCTCTGACTCAAACTTAATAATAAATACATCTATAGTGTAGTGTAATGTAGTGTAGTGTAATGTAGTATAGTGTAATGTAGTGTAGTGTAGTGTATATATAATTAGGTGTAAATATTTTGTTTTTTATATATAAATAGTTTTATTTTTATTATTTTGATCATATTTTATAATATATATTTATTTATATATACATAATATAAAAATATATAAGTGCAATATCTATTTATTTAATATTATATTTTTATTTTTAATATTTATCTATTTAAGTAAATTGTAATTTATTTTAAATTATCGTGATGATACTATGATACTTCAGTCAGTATTTTATTTATTTGATCGTGATACGTGAGTCTCGGTTTGTTTAAAATTAATTATGTTACGACCAAACGAACTTCTTCTCCACTCCTAAACGGGAATATAAATATATATTCTAAAATCCTTCGGCATTTATTAATCAATTAATGTATGAAAAATATTTGATTGTTTTGTGCGATGTGACGTCACAAAAAGCGTTTAATATCAGCAAATAAAATGAATTTTATTTTTAATATTTAAATAAAACAATGCATAAGATTTTTTACGTTAAATACATATTCCCTATTGTCAATTATACAAATATGTTAAGGATCCTGGCCAACTACGAGTAGGATCCTGTGTTGTAGGGCTGATATTTACGCTTACCCAGTGATCAGACCACTCGTTGGCGACGAGTGCGGAGCCGAAGGAGCGGGCTGGGTTCATAGCAGATCCCGTGTAGTCTACAGCCAGTAGGTGGCCCAGAGCTACCGTCAGACCTATGGCAAGGGCGGCTGTGGGCTTGCCGTCGTGCTTGTTTGGATCACACACCTGGAAAAAAACAACAAATTTATATATTAGAGGATAAAAAAAGCAGAGTGGTACACTAACAATAATTTGCCACTTGTCTTAAAAAAAAATGCAGATTGGGTACACCAACAACTCTTTGAACAACAAAAAGTTCGGGGGAACGACCTCGCAGTAGGATCCTCCTTCACCACGACAACACTAGTCGCACTCCGTCGGGCGAACGAAGGACTATTTGGCGACGTCAGACGTGGAATTACTGGGTTACACGCCGTATAGCCCCAACCTCGCACCTTGCGATTTTTTTTTATTCCCGGATTAAAAGAAAAACCTTTTATGGACTCAGATCGTATAATATGCGTTCTACTGATGCTGTTGGTCGTATTTACAGAGTTCATCCAAAGAATAATGACTGTTTCTATTTCCGGTTGTTGCTGCTAAATGTTCGTGAGCCGACATTATTTGCCTTCCATAAAATTCACATAATAATATATATTATAAAATTATAAATTTAGTTCAGCTAATAAGTAACACGACATTCATTGACTGTCATGCGGTACGAAGTTCGCCTGGTCAGCTAGTTATAAATAAATTAAATAATTTATTGTGTCCCGACCAGGAATCGAACCTGGTACCTCCGAGTATCATACAGATTTGACCGCTAGAGGAGGCAGTCTTTGATTGATACGATAATTACATATTTTATTTTCCAAATATATTATATAGTAAAACATTAGTCTTATCAATAAAAGTACGAAACTACTAGATTACATTTTAAAGTGAGAATATAATATTATATTTCGTTGAACGTCCGTACGTCAGAACAGCGCTCAAGGGGAAACAGCGCGGCGGGGAAGGGGAAGAGATACATTACATTTATACAATTTTAAAATCATTTACATTTATCATACCATGCCATCATATCATGCATTCATTTAATCTCCATATTCTTACCAACTACCAAATCAATAACCTGCAAGTTTAGTTCTCACTTTTGCGGTAGGACCCGCGACGCGCCCCCTCTTTTTAAAATCATTATTATAGTAGGTACACAACAACATTTTCGACCACGGACAACTTGCAGTGGCCGGAAAAAATGCATTCGAAAAATAGGTGAAACCCACTACCTTGTCTTTGGTTGAAAAGCTACTCGAACGCCTATCAAAGCGAAATTCAGTAAGAAAAAGCGCTTACAGAGCCAAGTCGAACACAACCAAAATATATAGCAACATTGTGATGTCAAACGACATTGTGTTGCAATACTTGGCACGTTGTTGAATTATTTTAATATTTCGTTAAACATTATTTAAACAGAAACGACTTTGGCGCTGAACTCAAATAAGTACACTCGAGAGCAATGACAACGTGACACTAAATTCAAACCTAATTTATTCTTATTAATAAATACTTTATTGCACTTTTACTCAAAAGTATGTACAAAGGCAAGCTTAAAGCCATTTCGGCTTTTTCTACCAGCTAACCTTTGGGAGAGTGAGACAGTATAAATATGTAGGGTATACTTCTAACCAATAACCTACATAAATACTCATTAATATATACGAGGGTGGTCTGAAAAGTTTCCGACCTAACAAAGATACAAGACATTTTTTCAAAAAAAAAAAATTGTATTTTTCTACATAGTCTCCTTGTAACTCTACACACTTCTCCCAGCAATGCTCCCATCTCTTTAACCCGTCCGTACTCGGCATTCTTCTCTGCAAAATAATTGTTCACGTTTGACGAAAATCTCTCTCCAAGCAAAAAGTAAATCCAAGTAAAAAGCAAAAACTTGTTTATGGCATCAGTGTATTTAGTTTAAAATTATAGCTGAAATTATGATGGGTACTCATAGTAGATGCTCGTATTGATATTGTTGAGTTATTTTGTCTAAATAAATGTTTTGTGCCCACCACTTAAAGGAGACTTTTTAATAAGTTAGAAATATTGAAAGTAAAGTGGACTAGAAGGTTTAATTAGGTTCTAGCTATGCTCGAGTAAGATATTAAAAAAAATATATGACCCGTTTACATCGCCTTCGAGTGTAGGTAGATAAAATCAGCCACGTTCGCTTATGCTCTTTATACCATTGTAATAAGACTTAAAATGAACTAAATTGTTTTGATTTACATTTGGACGAACTGTACTAAAGATTAAATATCAAGAAAAGGATATTTTCGTTTCTGTAATAGCCATGAAAATGTTTGTGACTTTGTCAAAGTAAAATAATTAGATTAAAATTCATAATTAGATTTCTGAATAATTGTGGATTGGATCCTTTTTGCGTTACTGCGTCAAATTTAAAACAAATAAAAAAGTCAAAGTCAAAATAAAACCTATTACAAGCATTTATGAAACGTCAATAATTTAATTATTTTGAATGTTTCTACTCCTAGTAGAAGACTAAGCAGCAAAGTGGTCCAATAAGTAAGCTGTTAGCAGAAGACCATTCAGCTTAGCAGATTCCAGTGACCTGTTAATGTTTAATCTGACTGAGAAAGAAATCTGCAAGGAAAACTCGGCTATATCAGATTTACTAAATAAAACATACAGAATTACACCACAACGATCAATTAATAACTTTTTAAATTTAGTTATCAGTACCTGATATTACAATACCTGGTGCAGCAGCAAGCCAACAGGCAAGTCAGAATTAAGATAGACTACATGCCCATGTGCAACCCAAAAGTCGACTAAAAAAAAACTAAAGCCAAAATGCAGCCAATGTTCTTGGGTCTGATACGCATAATATTATAATGAAATAAATAAATTAAAAACTACCTAAATAATAAAATTAGAAGTAGATACAAAAATAATAAATGAAAAAAGTGTTTGTTCTAAGTAGATTTTATTAATAATTTTATTGTTGGTAGAGAATTTATTTATTTATCGCAATAAAGTTTTTAAAAGACATAACACCGCGTCTTGTCGTCTCCTCCGGTGATGGAGGGATGGCTCTTTCTTTGCCCAAAGAATCAGTATTGCAATTCAGCGGGAAATGCAGCCACGTTCTTGCCATCATTCCACGCGGACGGGACTTATATCCTTATCCTTAATATTAATATTATTTTATATGTTGTAAATATTTTTTACGAAAAATGTATTTTATAATCTTAATATGTTATAAATATTTTTACTCATTACAAACGGGTTCTAGAGTGCAGACCATGTATGGGACGACGTAGAATGATACTATATGACCTAAAGAAGGTCGCTGGCGGAGGTTGGATGAGAGTTACAAAAGACCGCGTGAAGTGGAGAGACAGACTGATGATGATGATGATAACTCATTACAACCCCTTGAACACAGGTCCTAGACCTCCACTTTTGGGGATGAGCCTTCCTGAACATATATCTGGAGAATTTGGCCTAATGTCATTTATTAACGATTCGCAAATAGATTTAAACTTATTAGTTATAGACTGTAACGTAAATATTTGAAGAATTTCTTCGAAAGAACCTTTCTTATTGTTATTTATTATCTTATATGTTCTTAACATATCCGCAGATTTCTTACTATATCAGTTCTTTCACGGATATCAATGTTTCAAATTAATTGATCTCGCTCACAGCCGAAAGACGAAATAGAGAGAGAAACAATTACGTAAGTCAACGTTCGCGCAATCGTCGACCTTTCGCTACCTACTTGTTTAGGGTGAGTATGAGTGGCGATATTTTAAGGATAACTTATCTGCGACGTAACTTAAGATTTTATTACTGAATAATTAAATTAAAAAAAGACTTAGTTCTTATTTTTATTCTAGATTATAACATAAAAATATTTGCTCTTTAACAAATTCCACGCAGTACATTTTATTACAGCCCCTAGAACACAGCGTCCTAGACCTCCACTGCTGGAGATGGGCCTTCCAGAACATATATCTGGAGAATTTAGCCTACACTCGCCACGTTGGCCAGACGGCTTGGCGAGGATATGATGTCAATTTTTTATGACAATTTATTAACGATTCCACAAGTTGGTATTAGTGAAACCGGGACCGACGGCTTAACGTGCTCTCCGAGGCACGGGATCGGTGGTTTTGTAAGTCTATGACTGCAGTACGTAAGAAAAGTGTATTTCTCATTAATACATGCCGGGTGGGTTTGAACCGACCTTTGTAGGATTTAAGGTACGCGTTCTTACAACCGAGCCATCACCGCGCCTATTTATCTTGACTGATTTATTAGAATAGAACGCAAGCCTTTCTCCCATTGAATAAATTAGCTTAATAATTAGATATTTCATTGCTATAAAACAAAAATGGCAAATTCCCCATCCAGTAAATTGATTATGTAAATCTTTATTAAGCAAATTATCTGACTGAAATATTGTTTTTGAACACGCTATTGCGCGAAATTCGTAGGATATTTACGATGAGACAGACAGACTTTATTATTATACACTTGAATTAATAATCATTAAAACAATTTATTTACCAGATGGGAAGGTTAGGTAGGTACGTAGTTACGTAGGTATAGTCGCTTGTACATATGACGTGGTAACACATGGGTATCTAATGGTTTTTAAATTGGACCCATGGATATCATTAGGACAGCATGTTTTATCTGATCATTTTATATCTATAAACTATTTTATATGTTGTTTTTTAAGTCCAATTCAAAATTTAAATTCATAATCTTTATTTGCTTAAAAATATGGTACAATCATGCTTAGACTGCTTAGAATGAATATAATACTGATAGTCATTACGAATCAAATATCACGATTTGGATGCTCAGAGCGTGATTTCAATTCAAAACGGTCTAAATCACATTTTTATTCATAACTGCCTTTTTTTTTTAATGTATAAGTAGAAGATAAATTGCGGATTCCACATCTTTGAGTATGAATACTAACAAACACACCTCTCTCGGTTTATTCATCTTTATATGTGTAACGTGTACTATTATTAACTAATTTTGGTCATCTAAAATAACTTGCCGTGTTACAGACATTTTTTATTTAGGTACTTCTTACTTAAATATTAGTTATAGAATAAACAAATTACAATATTAAATAAATTAAAAGAAAACCTAATATTAAAGAAACTTGAAAACAGCGCGCGACATAATGACATAAAACTGACAGCGCTCAGAGCGATTCATCAATACCAACAACTTTGTGAGAGCGAAAAGAAAATGTATATTAAAGGTTCGACATAAAACTAACTGCGCTCAAAGCGATTCATCAATACCAACAACTTTGTGAGAGCGAAAAGAAAATGTATATTAAAGGTTCGACATAAAACTAACTGCGCTCAGAGCGATTCATCAATACCAACAACTTTGTGAGAGCGAAAAGAAAATGTATATTAAAGGTTCGACATAAAACTAACTGCGCTCAGAGCGATTCATCAATACCAACAACTTTGTGAGAGCGAAAAGAAAATGTATAAGTATTAAAGGTTCGACATAAAACTAACTGCGCTCAGAGCGATTCATCAATACCAACAACTTTGTGAGAGCGAAAAGAAAATGTATATTAAAGGTTCGACATAAAACTAACTGCGCTCAGAGCGATTCATCAATACCAACAACTTTGTGAGAGCGAAAAGAAAATGTATATTAAAGGTTCGACATTTTTCGCTCTCGACGCAGTTACAATTGAAAATGAAAATTGTAATCCCAAAAAAATTGGAACATTTTCCAATGGGTCAGTCTTGGTATTCTTCTTGCTAACATATCTGTGGTTCTGGTCTTGCAAAAAAACAAGGAAGAGACCAAGGTTAAGATTAGGCATCATTACCCCTGGCAGACTTAAGGCCTAAAATGACTTACCCCACTGACAACAAAAACAAGAACGGATCCAAGGAAGAACTCTATTATGAATTCTTGCAGGGAAGTGATATCTTTGCTCAAGGTGAAGACACCCAGGTTTCCGGCACTGGTGACTTAAGTTAAGGCTTTGAGAATGGAGAAATCGGCATTGGACCACGACAGGCAGACTTAAGCCTAAATAAGTTTAAAAGTAACTTACCCCACTAACAACAAAGACGAGAACGAATCCAAGGAAGAACTCTATGCCGAATCCTTGCAGGGGGGTGACATCTTTGCCCAGGGCGGTGACGCCCAGGTTCCCGGCACTGGTGACTGGGGTTAGGGCCTTAAGAATAGCGGATCCGGCACTGGCTCCAGCGCACTGGGCCACGATGTAAAGAACTGCGCGTACCGGCTTCACTGTGCCGGCCGCAGCTAGGCCCACCGTCACTGCGGGGTTCACATGACCACCAGATACGTGACCGACGCTCTGGAATTAATACAACGTCAAATTATGTGGTGCTTCAATCCAAAAAGGCCGCAGTTGTGATGAGTGATTGATTTTTATTACGTAACATAGATTTACAAGACTACTATGGCCTGTTTCCACTAAAGGTCCGACCGCACTAGAAGGAACTGCACAGCAGCGGAGCAACGCGACGTGACCCGAATCATCGGTTAAATAAAAATATATTTTTCCATTTTTTATTCTATTCGGAGCAAATTGTTACTTACGGAGACGATAGCGTAGACGACAAAGCCGAAAGCCAAGGCTATGAGCACGATGTCAGGCGCGGCGTTAGTGCCGTAAGGGACGTTGACACAGGAACCGCACCCGAATAAATTCAGTAACACGTTCCCTGAAACCAATGGCAGATAAAGAAGCGCTGGCCAGAAAATGCGCATGAAACTGAATATTATTAATAAGCCCTCTTTATAATGTACAGTCGCGGACACATTTTTTTTGCCTTGTTATAACGTTTTGTTATTTGTGTATTGATTGCTGTTTTTGACCGACTTCAAAAAATTTGTCTGTATTTTTTTTGTATATTTGTTATTGATTTTGATGATTCTTTTTTGTTTGGTAGGTCATACTTCAGAGGTGGTCCCATATAAATTTTATCGAAATTGATTCAACGCTTTTTGAGAAAACCAACAAATACAAAAATATATACACAGATATTATATTGGTTTATGCTTGGTTCTCTTTAGCAAAAGCTTTTGATGAGGACTTTCCATTTCTGTATTTTTTACTGTATTCACAGTAACATTAGCCAAGAACATAAGTTTTTGTGTGCTCTCATCTGAGAAAGTCTACAGGCCAAGAATAATTAATTATTAACTTGAAATGCGTAACTTATTTTAGTGTACAAGCTGATACGGCCTCTTTACAGCCACGAATTCATTATAAGTACATAGTTTTAAGAAAAAAAATGTTTATGGCAACAGTGTTTTAGTTAAAATGATGGTATAGCTGATATGATGGGTCCACCCATAGTAGCTGCTGGTTATTTTATAGATATCTTATAATCTAAATAATAGTAAATATCCAAGTGTTGTGCTAATCAAAGGAAAACAAATGATTTGATTTCATAATATATTGGTGTCATTACCGATGAACTCAGCGAGAAGGGCGCGCCATAGCCCCGCCGCACCCCCGGCCAGCTCGTCCAGACCCAACCTTACTCCAAACTCGCCCATGGCTCTGGAAAAGACAAAATAACGATTGAATAATCTACTCCAATTAGATACCTATACAGGGTGTGGCGTGGCCTAACGTTAAGGCGGCTATAGTACAAGTAAAAAAAAAATACGAAAAAAATTTTATATACTTTTTCACCATAGATTTTGGAATTATATACTTTAAAAAAATAATAGTAAAAAATCGAAAAAAAAAATACTAATGTGACTGTAACTTTGGTAAATGACATTATTATTTAAGTCTGTTTTTTGTGTTGTACGGGTGAATACTAGCACTCTGCACCCAGTCTGCCGGGGCGGGGAGGTGTCCACCGTTCGTGCCGATAAACACGAATCAGTAAAGTGTATCTACACGTATCGGGATCAGGATCGAATTGCCGTCATGCAAGACTGACTTGACTGCAAGCCGGTATAGTGTTTGGGACTGATGTCAGTCATGAGTGTCTGATTCCAGTGGCTAACATTCATGTACCTCGCGCGCCGCTTAGGATCTGGTGGGCGCAAGATTATATGTCGTATATAGTATAGTATAAAAAAATAAATGTATTCTCCATTTACATTTATGCTGTAGTAATTTCAGTCGAGCATTTTCTTCCAACGCGTTTGTAAACACTTTGGGGGTATGACGTCCCCGTGTTGCACGCCTCTGTGCAGTTGGATATGTTTAGTATGCTGACTCTGTAACTGAACGGTCACAGTCGCAGTGCTTGCTGTAGATACATCTCAGCCCCTGCAGTACAGCATCATGCTGGGTAGAAAACACCTGAACACTAACCATATTTTACAGCGGCGGCATTCAATTATTTTATCGAAAACGTTAAATTAGATTCTGTTATACTCTAATTTACTATATATATTTATCTAGAATGGGCGGCCTTCGGGAAACTCCCGCACATCCTCTCATCGTTTAAACACAAAGGTATTTAACCAGTGCGTCCTCTCCGTAATGTCGTACGGAGCAGAGACGTGGACACTGGCAGTGGGTGTGTTTCATAAATTCAAGGTCGCTCAGCGAGCTACGGAGAGAGCTATGCTTGGTATTTCTCTGATGGATAGAATTCGAAACGTTGACATTCGTTAAAGAACCAAAGTACCTGAAAATTAGCAAGCTGAAGTGTCAGTGGGCTGGACACATCTGCCGCAGAACCATTGGGGTTGGGTTCTAGAGTGGAGACCACGAACGGGACGACTCCCAGACAGATGGATGGATAACCTAAAGGAAGTCGATGGCGGGGGTTGGATGAGACTTGCAAAAGATCGCGTGTAGTCTTGGGGGAGGCCTACATCAAGCAGTGGAGAGACACAGGCTGATGAAGATGACTCTAATAGCGTAAGTTTCCGTTAGGGATTCATTCTACATTTGCGCACCAACCAAGCCAATTAACCTCGACCGCAGGGTGTGTTACGTAACGATACTTTCGCAGAATTGTATTCTTGTAATGGGTAAATTGCTTTAACTATGAGCTTTTAATTAAAATAATGACATACTGTTAATTAAACACAGTGATCCAATTAAAAAAAAAGGTTTTAAGAACATTGACTGTGATATATACACCAATGCCTGGTTTCTTTAATTCCTGGCATACTTTCGTTGACATACTATCAAATATTGTTTTGTTGTGTTCTCTTCACCCGATGGATGATGAATGAGGTGATAGGGAAGGCAAAGAGTCTAGCTCATACAGCCAAGTCTGACGTAATACATCTTTCTTTTTAATGAATTAATGAGGTTATCATCACATTCCAGATGATGAAGAATTTGATTCTTTACTTTGGAGTCGTCGCGGCATTATGGCCCAAACACGTCGGGTATAATATGGGACTTCATAGCGCGGGAAAACTGCAAAAATTTACTGCAACTGTGCCCCATATAATTATTCACATTGTGGCACATTATTAAACAAAACAACACCGCTTTTGACTAACACAGTAAAGTAATTTACAAAACAAAATCTTGAACTTGACATGTCCGTGCATTTTTTTTTATCATACCCGCTGATGCACAGAAACTAAAAAATATGTCACGGTAAGAATCTATTTTAAAACACAAAGTGCAGTACCATCGCGACCGTGTCTCTTACTTTACTATACTCATTATGACAGGTGGCAAGCTCGTCGATGTCTCTAGCGTAATAGACTCGAAAAGTGTCACATATAAATTAAATAAAGTATTGTGTCTCGAAGAAATCGAATCCACAACAATCAGACGGCCTAACCGCTAACCACGAAGGCATACTATTTCACATACGACATGTGACATCGCCCACCGTAAGCGGTACGCGAGGTCCAAGTATAAGAGCAACTGACACCAGTCGCTAACAAATTACGCCAGCTGCTATTTTCTCACTTCTCTTGAACAGCTTACAATCTAAATATACATAAAAAATGTATTATAACTACAATATTTATGTCAATAAATGTAAATTCGTGGCTGTAAGGGGGCCGTGTCAGTTTACGATCGAAATTATAGCATTATTACCCCATATTAGTTTCAAATTTATCATTTTCTACAAATATTTACATTGTAGAACATTATTAAACAAAATAACACCACTTTTGACTAACAATATCGACAGTTAACTAATTAAGTAAAGAAAAAACTTGGACTTAGCATTGTGCAAAATCGCGTGAAGAACTCCCCCAGTTGTGTTTTAGGAAAAATACGTTATATAAAATAAATGAGGGTTTTCGTTTGGTTCACTTAGGTACTTGGTATATCAGTAGGCAATGTTTATAAATATAATGATGACACTAGTTGTATGTTATAAGGTCTCTGAAGGCAAAATGAATGCCAAAGGTCCAACCATGATGTCATAATCAATTTGTATTCACTATTCGGTTATTAAACCTTTTATAAAAAACTACAGCCTACAATTTTTTTAAATATTAATAGTGGATACTCGTAGAAGCAGAGGACTGAGTACGGCTTATAGCGTTAATGTAGCGATCTTCATTTAATTAAAAATGTAAAATATTCAACAAAATAAAGTTGATCCTAGTTAGTCATATTTAGGCTGAGTTGCATATAATATAATACATAAATAAAATGGTAATAGTAACCTTTGAAACACTATAATCATAAAGTGTTAATAACGAGCGACCTTTCTCGCCAACAAACCTAATGGTTTGGCGAGATATTATGTAAACATAATACCTGAATAAAAAGGAAAAGAAAAAAAAAAGTCTGTGATTGTAATAAAATAATTAAAATTAAAAATAGCGTAGATTTACCAGCTGACGGCTGACCTTTAAAATAATTAACACTCTGATCCCTTGGGTTCATCAAAATTTGTGTGGGGATGGCAACAATACTGGTCATAATGAATAAAAAATATTATAATATTAAACAAGGTTGCAGAGCAAAATAACTTCCTAGACCTCCTTTGCTCGAGATCATATGTCTGAGAATTTGGCCTACACTCACCACGTTCTAGCCAGACGGCTTTGCGAGGATCTAATGACAATTGTTTTACAAACCAAGACCGACATCTTAACGTGCTCTCCTCACACAGGATCAGTGGTGTTGTAAATCTATGACAAATGTATACGTAAGAAAAGTGCATTTCAAAGAAAAGTGCCGCCAAGAAAAGCATCAAATTCTGCAGCATCTGGAATTTGATGATGACCTCATTAACTCATAAAAAAGAAAGATATATTACGTCAGACTTGGCTGTATGGGCTAGACCCTTTGCCTTCCCTATCACCTCATTCATCATCCATCGGGAGAAGTTAATAAAAAAAAGCAAGCTTTGCTTTATATGCTTTCAAATCGAACATAGCAGCAAGAGAACGGTCATAATGATGGTAATGGTGCTGATAAAAAATTCACAGTTATTTGCCTGTCATCACAACATTACGTGCAGCGTTTACTTCATTGTATAATATCAATTAATGCATTACATTTACATGACTAATAAAGGCTAGGTGGAGAATAAAAAATATTAAAAGGGCCTTAATGACCTAAGCATTTGTCATCGATTAATCATTCACGTATAATTATGCATTATTATGGAATTATGTAGTAATCTACATTACTTATGTGTATCTCGGAACTTGAAAAAAGTTATCCTTATTGAACTTACCGTTCCGTGGGAATCAAATATTCCAAAAGACCACAACATGAAGTCGAATAAATATTATGATCTCACAGAAGTAATGATCAGGAACGGGTTCAAGACTCGGCTTTACGCAGTGGAAGTTGGTGCGAGAGGAGTTCCAGCATCACTTACTGAAAGAATTGGGCCTAAGCAGGTCTGCCGTCAATACATTTATGGAACGAGCTTCCAAGACGGCATTAATGGAATCATACAGTATTTGGTTGGGTAGAGAGAGGAGTAGAATGGTGGATGGTGAGCGTATTATCGCGCAATAAAATAAAAAAGGGAGGTCTCCTTTTCTTAAACCAGCCTATTGTCGGTCGAAAGCCCGAGACACCATTCTTCTCATCTCTTACCCACACGCGATGGACCCGGCACACGCACGGTGAATCCATGGAAAGAAATGTCTTCTGTATTTATTTTAAACTTTAGTCCTATAGCACTATTAAAAGAGTCAATGTTCAATATTATTTATACTACCATATCTGTGGTTTTGTTCTTGGTCTCGCATAAAAGTAAAACATAGCTAGCTTACTATTAATTCGAGTGCTTAACGGAAGGTAACAGAATCCTTCCCTAATGCCATTTGGTCATACACAAGTGGCATACAGAAACGCGGCCACTAAGGAAGGATTTATTACTGGCCTTTAGAGATAATTTGTTAGCTCCACGCGTAAATATCCCTAACCGTATCTTCAATTTATAAATCTAAGATCATAACTTGTAGTATGTCCCTCGTAGCTAAACTAAGTTATAGCCTCTTAATTATAGCTAGCAATTATTATGGACAAGTGAAAATGTAACTTTCTCATTTAAAAAACATTGCCAATTCTCAAATGAGTGCTGAGCTCCTGGGATTGTAAGTACGTACTCGCTTAATATTATGAAAACAATCGATACGTGTAGGACATGCTGATGGCATTAAGCAAATTACAAACAGAGCTTGCTGTGAATATTAAACCTGTATGTCTTCAAGATTTCTAGACAGCTGGTAATAAACGATTTTAATCGGAAATTACAACCGATTATATCGATGCTGAGATCTAAAGCTTTGTGTAGGTGTTGCACTAACGGCCAGTTGCAAAAAAGCTGATTATCTTTTGACATGCTTATTCCGAAGCATGCTCAGAGCGCTTAGAATGAATATGACACTGACAGTCGTTCCGAATCAAATATCACGATTAGGATGCTCAGAGCGTGATATCAATCGGAACGGTCTAAATCACATTTTTATTCAAACATAATAGTTTTTTCTAAATGTATAGATGATAAATTGCGGATTCCACATCTTTGAATATGAATACTAACAAACACACCTCTCTCGGTTTTTTCATCTTTATATGTGTAACGTTTACTATTTTTAACTTATTTTGGTCTTCTAAAAGAACTTGCCGTGTTACAGACATTTTTATTTACTTCCTACTTAAATATTAATTATAGATTTGTTTTAGAAGTAATATACAAACAGTATAAACTAATTACAATATTAAACAATTTAAAAGAAAGCCTATCATTAAATAAACTTGAAGATAGCGCGCGACGTTATGACAAAAAACTGACAGCGCTAAGAGCGATCTACCTCGATATCGTGAGCAGTCTAAGCGCTAGGAATGGTGTCATTTGTGACGTCTTAAAGCTTTGGCAAAACAGCTTATGCACGTCTCGGAACTGTTTTAAGCGTGCTTAGGTTACTATTATCGTGTCTCGGAACGAGGGGTATGAGTCGTGGCCGAAATAACCAAAGTGACAAGTAACTACCAATCAGGTGGCGTATTTCAAAATATTGATTTGCCGCTACTCCCCCATCATCAGTATGGATTTATATCCCGCGTTTTAGTTATAAGATAACATGCCAACAAGTAGTAAGTAGCCTACTAGAGAAGATAAAATCATTAAAAAAATAATTAAAATTAATTACGATGATGCGCACGCGACGCACCATGCGTGAACCTTCCGACGCACGCAACTTTTAGGAAAATTGCAAGTGACACTTATTTTGTAATTTTTTATACAATATTTAATAGACATGTTGCCATTAGTAAAAATATTTAAAGGGCTAAGGCAAAGAAAAAGTTACATATTACTATTGATTTTTTATGTTTTGTACAAAGTACTAAAGTAGGCAGGAGGATAAACTGAACGCTGAGTATGTCAACGCTTCTACACGTGCTTTAAACACCGCTTAGATCATTTGAACAACAAATACTCGATCCTTCTACATTGTAAATCTACGTGTTCATTATTGCCGTCACTTAATATACCTAATGCTTAATATAATCCTTTTGAATGCAATGCTGTGTGTAACTAACGTGTTTGCTAAACTAATAAGATACCTACCTTCTAGATTGTATATTGTATAATATTTTGTAAACATGTTGTTGACTTGCTTAATTAAATAAATAAATAAATAATGTAATAACGTATAATACTAACATAGCACTATTTTGGTACGCTAGAGACATCGATGAACTTGCCACTTGTCATGATGAGCCTGTAGTAAAGCTCGCATAAAAGCGTGGTTTCTGACCACCCCTGAAGGGATACAGTCGTGATGATGCTTTACATTTAACTTTTATAAATATAATAATATATTACCATGACTAGTGTCACAAGATGTTGTGAAAAAAATATACCCCGTGTATGTAACACAATACGCAATAACAATATCCTTCAAACTGAGGTAGTTAGGTAAGTATAATGAGAAGTAGGTAGGTAATATACATCTGTCACGATTGAGCATTGACCAGAGTTATTATGGAAAATAATGTACAAACTGCAAGTGTTATTAAATACACATAAGTGCTATGTAAGTGCTACTGACAATATTTATAATGGAATGAAAATATACAGGGTGGATATTTGAGACGGAACTGCCTCCGTAGTCTAGCGGTTAAGTCCGTGGATTTAGACTCGGGAGGTACCGGGTTCGATTCCTGGTCGGGACGCAAAAATATTGCTTAATGTAAATAAATACATTTAATTAATATTTAATTTATTTGTGATATTTCTCGAGTTTGGTATGCTGGAGACATCGACAAGCTTACCACTTGTCATGATTGGCCTATAGTAAAGTTGGCGAATCTGCTTATTCATAAGCGTGGTTTCTGACCACCCCGGAAGGGAAACGGTCATGATGATGATACTTACAACGTAAGGTTTTCCAAAATGAATATATAAAAATAAATAAAATTAACTAAATTACATGTCAATTCGTAATATTCGAATGGAAAGCGAACTGAGAGAAAAATGTCAGTTTCATTCGAACAAATCGAGCCGACATGCATGTCAAACCTTAACTTTTTATACTAAATGTTCAGACAAGTCATTTTGGTATGAATCTCGTTTTAAATACAAGTTACTTTTACCAAAATAACATAACAGCATAGGTCTCTGCAAGTATATACAATATATATATACAATATATTGCCAGAATCTTTTAAACAAGAACCTAACCATAATACTTTTCTAAATAATTTAAAGGATATATTACTAGAAAAATGTCACTATCAGCTTTGGTGGATTCGGGCCCTTACAGGGGGCAGCAGTGTTATATGAGTTAATTTTGGATGATAAATATTTGTGCTTTACATTGACGAGTGATTGATAGTTATGATCAAGTTTACTGGCCAGTAAAACGTTTATAAACAATGTTTAGATTTTGGAAACACTTTGTGTACATTAGTTAGTATTAGCGCAGCGTCATAAATCATGACGGACCAAAGACTTATTTATATACGGACAAGAAATCAGTTTTACGCGATCGAGTTTTACGCCGTCACTCCCGTAGCCACGACTCAGACTTAGCTGTTAAGGCATGTAGGGCCAATAGTGAAAGAGAGATATATTATAGGGTTTTAGTCCGTTTTAGGCCCCTTGGGGTCTCTTTATGAGGCCTCACGGTGATTCGGGAATGGAGCTCCAGCGGTGGCCCTCAGGCTGGGGTCGTATCGTCAGGCGATTTTGCGATCTCCGTATTAAAAAAAAAAGCAATTTAGATTTACCGACATAGTAATAGTAAAGTATTATCACGACAGTATTCAAGTCAGAAGGCACTTTTTTTTTTAGAAGCGGATTTAATTTAGCTAACTTTACTATAATCCCATGCTAGAACTCATTGGTACATTAAACCTGGAAACAGTAAAGAGCTTCATATACCTGGGATCTAACATCAGCAACACTGGGTCGTGTGAGGCTAATATTAGAAGACCCATCGGTTTGGCCAAGAACGCCATTTCTCAGCTACAGAAAATATGGACGGATAGGATGATCTCCATAAAAACGATTTACTCAATATGGCGCTGAGACATAAACTATAAAGAGCGCCGACCGAAAGCGTATCGATGCTTTTGAAATGTGGTGTTGGAGAAAAATGCTAAAGACCTCGTGGACTGAGCATCGGACTAATGTTTTGATTTTAAAACATCTAGACATATCGACTAGGCTATCCACCATATGTCTTAGTCGGATAATCCAGTACTTCGGACACATTGCCAGAAAAGGAGGAGATAACCTGGAAAAAACTTTTTCTTTCTGGCAAGATAGAAGGAAAGAGATCCAGAGGCCGTAGCCTGGTTCGCTAATCCGACCAAATTCGCTCCACCACAGACACTAGCGTCCATGATGCTTTGCATGCCGCCGAAGACAGGAACGGATGTCGTGCTGTCATCAAGACGGACGGATACCAATTCTTCAGGAGGTCACTACCACGAAGCAATGATATAAATAAAGGATAACATAGGAAGAGAAATTTATGATATTATAAATAATAATAAATAAAATAAACAAATATTTCCAGACAGGTCACACAGCGCCATCTAGTTTTCGTGGTAAGCTACGAGGCTTGTGTTACGGAAACTAGATGGTTGATAAACTACATATTATACTTTTTTTTTTGTAAATATATACATATTAACACCCAGACCGAGACAAATTATACAATGTACAACTTGCCCCCGGTGGGAATCGAACTCACGACCTCCCGAGTTCACGGCAACGTTTGTTACCACTAGATCACGGAGGCGGTCTTTATTATACATATGAAGACATACTCGTATATATTTATATCTAAAAAATATATGTCTTTATCTAAAATACTTATAATATAAAAAAAATATATCTTATCTAGCAAATAGTTCAAGCCTAATAGGTCGACTAGATGACATTACATTTTAGTAGATAGTAGACGAAGAAGATCTATCTCTTGGTTTGCGGAGTTAACTAGAGTTAACGCCTTATTTCTTTTCTATGTGTTTACTGAACCTATCAGATAGGGATTTGTTGAGCACAATAAAAAAATATATCTTTAGGCGTCAATCCTTGGTCTGCTTAACCCATTTGTTCTTGTCTCTATGATACTGTCTACGACATGACGCACGCCGTAGTCGGTCAGGGAGCAGCCGAAGATCATCAAATCTAAGTCCTAGTACACATCAAGATCATTCTTTTTTGTAACCGCGTCAAGTTTCGACGTCATGAGTGTAAGTTACTCGAAGTTTAGGAACGTTTAAAAGTCAAAAAAGGTTATTGTGATTTGAATTAATATTCTTTTTTTCTAAATTGTCTGTTAAATTATAAAAAATATAATTTAAAAATTATATATAATAATTTAAAAAAAACGGGCTTTGCTGGGATTCCTTCGGTTCTTGAACCGTCCATGATTTCTCGCAGTGATGGTAAAAGACCCGATTGATTAACTTTGTTGCCGTGGTCCATGGGTCGAGCATTGGTGTGGGACGCTACTTGTGTCCAGGGCACATCTGTCAGGGCTGCGGACTCGGCTAAAAAGGTCAAATGTCGCAAATACGATTCTGTTGCAAATAACTACGTGTTAGTGACTTTTGGTCTTAAGACAATGAGACCGTGACAAATGCTCCGCGCAAATTGGAAACCTTTTTTTTAAATATGGGTATTAATAGCTCTTGTTTTAAAAACACGAAGGGTTTATTTTTAAATTGTCTGTCTCTAATCAACTATAATGGATGTGGTCACACCCTAATCTAACGTGCAGTGTTTATCATTTTTATACAATGTATTGCATCTCATTGCATAGAGAACCTTGGCTTTTTATTATATTAAAATTGTACAAGTGGCTTGTTATTAACCGGAATATTGTTATAGAAATACTGACTGCAATTTTAAACTGGTTTTAAATAACACTACACCCCGGTAACTAAGGCAGGGTTACACCAAAACGAAGTTTCTGTAATTGTCTACAACACAAAACAAACAAAAAGCTAATTGTAGTGTTGCATATAGACAAAAAAGGCCGTGTCATGTTGAAAACCCGTTCAAAACTATGACAAAAACCAAACACATTACTCAGCAAGTTTTAAAATAGTCAACCAATTTCCTTATAGCTCTTTATTTACCTACTCGTAATTTATTTATTCCTATTCATTGCGTTCTGTTTAGAGCTTTCTTCTCGCTCGCACAATCCAATATTTTTCAATTTTGAGAAAGTCTATTTCGTAAGTCTTGTTTTAGGCGTTGTTTTTTTTTATATAAATATCACAAAAAAATGTTCTCGAGAACCCTTCAGGAATAGTCCCGAAGAGACTGGCAACATTTTCCATCTGTATAGAGAGGCTAATACGTTGGCAGAAATAATTGCCAGCTTTCCAGTCTCCAGACTTTTCCGTTAGCCACAACTCTTTGGCCAGACGCTTGGCTAATTGTCCCCTTGAACCCATCGTTTTGACCCCAAACGGCGCAAATTCGTAACCAGTACCGAGGTTATTTTAAACAAGAAAAATACGTCATACTTGGCTGTATGGACGTCTAGTCCTTTGCCTTTCCTATCATCTTAATCATCATCCATCAGAAGAATGGATAATAAATAAATATGGCGATGACACCGTTAGTAATAAATGTAAAAATCACGTGAAATAAACCCAATAAAGTTGACATTTATTTAAGCTAGATACAACGTCACTGATATTTACAGCGGGGCGCTATATGTATCGTTGTGTAATATGATAAGAACCCCACACGCTGTAAAATTACATAATTAATGAAGCTATAGCGTAATTTGATAAACATTATTTTATGAAGTGTATGTACCTACTAGTATGTTTGCAAAATATCATTTTCTATTGAAACTATAAGCGCAAATGAAAAAGAAAGGTGGTCGGATAAAAAAACCCTAAATATTAATGATTTCAAATGACATATTTTATTTAGTATTGAGATTTGGGCTAAATTTAATTCACAGTTATATATGCCTCCGTGGTCTAGCTATAGTGGTCCATGATTAGACATTCGATTCCTGGTGGAGACACAATAATATTTATTAATGTAAATAATTACATTTTTATTCAATTTATTTGTGATATTTCTCGAGTATGGTACGCTCTGGAGACATCGACGAGCTTGCCACTTGTCATGATTGGCATATAGTAAAGTTAGCTAAATGTGAATCCGCTTAACTATAAGCGTGGTTTCTGACCACCCCGAAAGGGAAACGGTCGTGATAATACTTTACTAGATATATATGTTTTTTTAGATAAATTATTCCAACAAGCTTACAATTTAGGTAGGTAGATAAAACCCTTTATTTTAAATAGTTTAGGTGTGTATTTAAAGTATCATTCATAGACACTAATTTTAAATAACAGGTTCTAGACATCTAGTTGTCAATTAAATGTATGCAGGTAAAGGTCGTCGCATTATGGCTTTGAGAAGGTTGAGTATACTTGCCATAAATGTAGCATCCTCTAAGGAGTTAGCAAAACTCTCGGGTAAATAAATAAATAATTAATATTCTACCGTGACAACATATTGCAATAATCCATACTAATATTATGAATGGAAAATAATCTCGGTCTATCTTGTATGTATGTATTTATATCTGTTTGTCGTGTATTTGCCTTCACGCTCTAACGACTAAACAAATTTTAATTAAATTTGACGGAGATGCTTGTGTGTGTTTACTTGTCGCTTTAAGCGCTTTCTTAATAATAATAATAATAAAATTCTTTATTGCACATAATTTACAAATGTAGTGTACATGGGCGAACTTAATGCCGAAGACATTCTCTACCAGTTAACCTTTGTGATGGTAAAAAGTGAGGTAATAGGGTGATTGAGATTGGAAATAATAATAGTATAGATACAACATGAATAAAGATATAAATAAATACTTTTAGATTATATGTGAAATTTACTTATAATAATAATGTAAACAAATACTTATATAAAATAGTAATAAAAATAATAATATAATACAATAAGTACATAAATAAACAATTAAAATTATTTCACTTTGAAAGGCGTTCGACTTGGCGTTTGTCTATGGTTTTCATACAGAATTAGTTAAAACGGCATGCTTTGCTTTATTAGCTTTCAAGTCGAACATAGCATTAGACATACGAATAGGTTATACTTATATGACGTAAAAATCAAAACATGATTAATTCACTTTGAAAGGCGTTCGACTTGGCGTTTGTCTATGGTTTTCATACAGAATTAGTTAAAACGGCATGCTTTGCTTTATTAGCTTTCAAGTCGAACATAGCATTAGACATACGAATAGGTTATACTTATATGACGTAAAAATCAAAACATGATTAATTCACTTTGAAAGGCGTTCGACTTGGCGTTTGTCTATGGTTTTCATACAGAATTAGTTAAAACGGCATGCTTTGCTTTATTAGCTTTCAAGTCGAACATAGCATTAGACATACGAATAGGTTAAAAATCCAAACATGATTAATGTAACTACACGCCGCGCGCTGCATCCCGTTTTACGATCACGCGAATTATTCACACGGCTGAAGCCGGGTTTTCTAGCTAATACAACATATATTTTTTATACATTCTTTAAAGAACATTGTACAGAATACATCAGTCCTAAACACCTAATTTATTATTATTTATTTATCTATTAGTAGCTGCCTTCGTGGTCTAGCGGTTAAGTCCGTGGATTCAGACTAGGAGGGTTTAGTTTACTACTAGTACTAGTTTAGAACTAGGGGGTTCGATTCCTGGTCGGGACACAAAAATATTTATTAATGTAAATAAATACATTTAATTAATATTTAATTTATTTGTGATATTTCTCGAGTTTGGTACGCTGGAGACATCGACGAGCTTGCCACTTGTCATGATTGGCCTATAGTAAAGTTGGCTAAATGTGAATCCGCTTATTCATAAGCGTGGTTTCTGACCACCCCGAAAGGGAAACGGTCGTGATGATACTATACTTTTTTATTAGTAGGTATAGTATTGTGTATATAAATATAATATTGTATTGTTAATATTTTATTTATGTAGGTTATATGTATGTATTAGTATGTAATTATATAATTATTAATAAGTATGTATATGTTATCTGCATTAAAACTCTTTAAGTTTATTTAGTATTGCACCTACCTTAAGTACTTACTGCTCTCGTTGTCCCGAAGGTTTGACCGTCATAGAATGTCCGCCTTTGTACTTTGTGGAATTAAGTTTAAATAAATAAATAATTTATTCACAATAATGTTCATAACCGAGTTAGGGATCATCAAATTCCAAGTGTTGCAGAATTTGATGCTTATCAGAGAGTAATTCGCGTCAATATAGCTCAAACATGTTGGGTATATGGGAGTTATCAACGAGGGAAAACAATAAACAAAACTGCACCATCTGCCCCATATATAGAGTCAAATTTATCATTTTCCATACTTATTCATATCGTACCACATTATTAAACAAAATAACACCTCTTTTGATAAACAATATCCACAGACAATATTTGCACATTTTTGGGATGACAATGGAGCAAAACATTTTTTTATAGATAAAAAAACAATCACTAAATAAAGAATAATACATCAATAATAAATCACTTCATTAAAAAAAAATGTTAAGAATCGTCCATTTTTTACCATGCGTTCCAATGTGAAACTAATATTTATATTGCTACAATTATTTATTGGTTTTGCCAAATATTAAATACGTTAATACACAAATTACAGCAGGATTTAGGTAAGTTTTTAAAAATTATTTCATTCGGAAGTAAATGAAATTAAGGTATTTTCTTAAAGGGTAATTGATACACCGGCTAATCTTTCCCGACTCTACGTTGTTTTGTGTCACTATTCTAATCTGGTACGAAAAAATCTATAAAAGTGCGTATTGATTTGAATATGAAACGGTATTTGTTTAAATTAAAACCAGGAAGATTGAATGACATGAACTCAGGGTCGCTTCCAAACTATGGTACTGATTGGTACCGGAGCTATAAATGGCCGTCGTGAAACGCGACCAAATTAATAAAGACTGAAACACACTGACTGAATAATATTCATAAAAATAAGAGGGAATTTCCAGTTTTATATTTGTAAATTACTTTACTGTGGATATTGTTAGTCAAAAGTAGTGTTGTTTTGTTTAATAATGTGCTCCAATGTTAATATTTATGGAAAACAATGAATTAGACGCTAATATGGGGCACAAATTGAATCAATGTTTTTACGGTTTTCCCGGAGGTTTTATATAAGCATCAAATTCTGCAACATTCGGAATTCGATGATCCCAACTCTGTTATAGATAGCTAGATAAATTATTTATTGCACAATAAACATAAACTCATTTAAATGTACATATGCGAACTTAATGTCTAGTGACATTTTCTAACACCTAACCTTTGGGATAATAAGCAGGGATTGTAGGTGCATTAAATCACTAATTTAAAATCGGAATTTAAAAATAAAAACATAAACTATTACTAACAACTAAAGCTAAAATACTGACAAAAAGGTCTGGAGACAGGAAGGCTGGCAATTATTTCTGCCAACGTATTAGCCTCGCTATACAGAGGGGAAATGTTGCCAGTCTCCTTGGAACTATCTCGGATGGGACGTCTCTAGAGGACATTTTATATTTATAGTTTAGTTTATTTTTAATTTTATTATTTAGGTAGCTTTTAATTTATATTAATTAACTTTGAATAAATATTTACACAACAAAAAAGAAGCTAAAATACTTATACATACAAATAAATATATAATAACACAAGTACACACAATATTATACCAATTTAGAGAAGTTATGTGGACTCGTCTTGCTTGTAAGATAAGTAAATTTTTAAAACACTATTCGAACTTTAAGTGGAAGCCGGAAGTGTTATGAATCTACGTTAACATATTTATTGTTTATTTTTTAAATATCTGAAATAAAACAATGAAAATAAAACGTGTATTTTGATAATTTAAATTTGGAACATATTTCAATAAAGCATGGAACACACTAAATATTTTCTGGCGTGTTTGGAGCACATGTCATAATAATGTGGATTAATTTAATATTTCATACGATATACTCGTAGCTTGTTAAACTAAAATAAAAGTTGTGTTTTTCATACATTTTTTTTTGTAATTATTAAAAACATTTACATATTTTCTGTTTAAAGAGATGGAGTCTTTTTTAAAGTCGAACATAGCATAAATCTATTGAGTAGGTAGTTTAGTAGACTAATAAAGGAAATTTTTGAAATTATATCTTTGCCAGGAATGCAAAAAATGTATTCCAGCCTTTACGTTTCTTTACAATAGGTACCTAGGTCTTTGTTTTATATATGCACAAAAAATGCTGGACTAGTTATGTTGCTGGTATCTGGTAGAACTGGATACCCCGTTCACGCACCATCGATAACACCAAGTTCCGGCTGACAGGTTATGTGGGTCTACACTTAGCGTACGAAATTAATTATCACACATATTACAATACATTAATATAATTATAATTATTACATTAATTTATTTATTTTTTTATTAAATTCTTTATTGCACAAAATAAGTGTACAAAGGCAAAGATTAATGCCTACAAGGCATTTTCTAACATCTAACCTTTGGGAGAGTGTGAGATTAAGGGTAGTGCCGATATCAAGTTTAACAATATAGAATATACTACACACACTACATACTAATAGATACTTACACTGTTACATAAATAATATATTACATTAATATAAATATAATTCTACCGTCAATATATTTATGGAACGAGCTTCCAAGACGGCATTAACGGAATCATACAGTATTTGGTTGGGTATGGAGAGGAGTAGAATGGTGGATGGTGAGCGTATTATCGCGCAATAAAAAAAAAGGGAGGCCTCCTTTTCTTAAACCAGCCTATTGTCGGTCGCAATCCCGAGACACCATTCTTCTCATCTCTTACCCACACACGATGGACCCGGCACCCGCACGGTAAATCCATTGAATGCTTAGAAATTTGTCTTCTATTAATATCCCTAATTAAGAGAATAAGAAATTATAAACTTATTACTTTTAAAACTAAAATTAATAAACAATTACATAACAAATATCTGATTTATATTTTTTATAAATAGATTTTAAAAAACATTTAATAAAATGATTGCTTCCGTGGTCTAGCAATTAAATCCGATTTAGACTCGGAGGTACCGGGATCGATTCCTGGTCGAGACACAACATTTTAATTTATTTGTGACATTTCTCGAGTTTGGTACTTCTTTCGTATTTTAAATAAATTACAGAGTAGAGACCCGTCTGTCTATCTTGCCGAAATCACTCGGTCGTAAACAGAACCATATCCAGCAATAATTGTAACAACTTAGCTCGAACCTACTAATTAAATATAAGTAGCTATTTTGCTTAGACATAATGTTTTTCCGGCCAGAACCTAGGTGGGAGTATACACAGCGCAATTTTATATCTCATTAACGATCGGATCTTTATTAATCTTAACTCCACGGCTGCTAGCCTATTTCTAAAAGCGCAAAAGGTAAATTGGCAAAATAGTGGATTATTTTATTTATTGTCGGTTTTATCGATATCAAAGTCAAAGTCAAGGTCAAAATATCTTTATTTACCTATATTACAGGCATTTATGAAACGTCATTAATTTAATTATTTTGAATGATTCTACTCCTGCTAGTAGAAGACTAAGCAGCAAAGTGGTCCAATAAGTAAGCTGTTAGCAGAAGACCAGCAGCTTAGCAGATTCCAGTGACCTGTTAATGTTTAATCTGACTGAGAAAGTAATCTGCAAGGAAAACTCAGCTATATCAAACTAATACAGAACTGCACCACAACGATCAATTAATAACCTTTTAAATTTAGTTATCAGTACCTATGAGAATACAATACCTGGTACAGCAGTAACCCACCTGGCAAGTCAGAATTAAGATAGACTACATGCCTATGTGCAACCCGAAAGTCGACAAAACGCAAAAGCCTCTGTTAATTTAAGAACAATAAATTGAACGTGTTCGGCAGAGGTCCCAGGCCCCCACAGCAGCACCCGATCACGGACGTATATTGGTATATATCGGTAGTGTCCGTGCGTTAAAGGATGTAACCTTATGTAACGTTTGCGCTTAATACAACGAAATTTGGCTACAGGACGTAATCAATTTATTAATGTCAAAAAAGATCGATAGACTATGAAATAGGTACACAATAAATTGAGTTTGTGCGGGGTGGCTCGGTTATAGAACTCTTTCCTTTTTTTTACAAAGGTCGGTTCAAACCCCCCCGGCATGTACCAATGAGAAATACACTTTTCTTACGTACATTTGTCATAGATTTACACACTACGGTTCCCGTGCCTCGGAGAGCACGTTAAGCCGTCGGTCCCGGTTCCACTAATACCAACTTGTGGAATCGTTATAAATTGTCATTAAAAAAAATTACTTCAGATCCTTTCCAACCCGTCTGGCCAGCTTGGCGAGTGTAGGCCAAATTCTCCAGATATATATATATTTTGGAAGGCCCATTTCAAATAGTGGAGGTGTTATAGTTAAGCTAAACATGAGCTTAGTACAAAATAACACGCAATATACAACGAAAATACAGATACCGTGTTGAAAACCCCGAATAAAAGAAAGATAGGTAAGTTTCACAATAGTCCCTCTAAAATATTGATTGAACACTTAATTTCATAACCTACGGATATTATCGACTATCGACAAAATGGGGAGATGATACTCATATGATAACAAATAATTAGGTAGTAAGGTAGAATAGTATTATCAAAAGTATTTTATCTTGATTACAATTATTAAAACGGTAACATAGTAACAAAATGATATCAATCGTAAGTCGGTATACCTAATTATAAGCACCCGCCCATGTCTACTGACCTCACTGGCCCTAAAATTCAAGCGTACGGTCTCAAAAAAATAAAAATCTATGGGACGTTAAACTCAATTGTAAAAAATAACAATAACTGTGATGTGAGTGATTCATGTGGATATGAATTCCTGCCTTTTTGTTAAGTCCAAGTTTTTTGTTAATTACTTTACTGTGGATATTGTTCAAAAGTGGTGTTATTTTGTTTAATAATGTGAAATTTGGCTCTATATATATGGGGCAGAAGTTGCAGTTTCTTTATATTTTTATTTATGTTATGTTTATGCGCTGTGAATATACCCGACCTGTTTCGTCGATAACCACGCGAATTACTCTATGAAATCTGGAACACTGGAATTCGATGATCCTTAACTCGGCTATGAACTCTATTATGAATAAATTACGTGTTTAGGGCTGTGCAATATAACTGTACTAGTTGTAAACTTATTGATCGATTTAACATTGTTATTTGTGTTTTCTTCTTAGGTGCGGGGTCTCGCAGAGTAATAAGAACAGCGGGATCCCGAGGATTGATCTGGCATCTGCACGTTGAATCCATGGATTGTTATGTCATTTAACTTGTATTTATTTAGCATATTGTCTTAGGTTCGGGGCACCATCATGTGATGTCTGTGTTGAAAGAATGTTCATGCCTTGGAGTTCATCCTGTTCCAAAAGTGCGGGCAGATTATACCGCCACGGCCATAACTATGCTATTAAAAGTACTCTAGCCATTATCTAGGTTCCAGCTCTTCTGGAACCTGCTGGAGTTATACGAGATGATGACAAGAGACCCGATGGTATGACGTTGGTCCCCTGGGTTCGTCCCCTCTCTCTCAGGAGGTGTTCTGGTGTAAAACGCCACGTGAGTCGACACCCTCGCCGCGTCGCATCAAGGGGACAACGCAAAAGCGGGGGCCTCAGCGGACAATTTGGAGTCCAGCATGCGGCGCAAGTATCTAAGTATATTAAAAGATTACATATTTGTCTCTTTTGCTGTAAAAACTCTAGGCTCATGGAGTGCAAGCGCAAAAAAGATTTTAAAAGACATAACACCGCGTCTTGTCGTCTCCTCCAGTGAAAAGAGGGCTTGTTCTTTCTGCGCCCGTTCATGCCATCATTTCACGCGGACGGGGCTTACATCTCTTTCTGTAGGATTGATATTAATATTGTTTATTATTTTGTAAATATTTTTTTCGTATCAATTATTTAATATATTTTGTATATATGTATGTTTTACGATCGATTATTAAATCTCCCATCTACAACATCATAAAGTTTATTGCTTTGATTGTGGATTTCAGTAAGTAATTATTTTATAACAATAAATTATATCTGTCGTAAAATATACTTGTTTTTTTTTTTCAATCCATCGTCTTTCGCAAAAACTCCCATAAAATACTTGGTGTGTGTGTTCATTTAAGATAAAATCTTGTCTATTTGAGATTACTTGCGGTCACGATATTTTAGGGCCGGTACTGAATCCAGGGTAAATGTGACTACGCTTAAAGCGTGGTTTCTGACTACCCCGGAAGGGATACGGTAGTGATGAGCTTAACTATGTGCGAAATGTATTTTGTCATAGATTTAACTAGTCTTGGTTCTTTAAAACTTGCTACATAACTTTATTTCTATTGTTCCGTGTTATTTTAAACTTTAAGCTTTTTTCTATAAAATCCTATATAGAGCATTGCCCACAAGTATCTACTTTGTAACAAGTTTTTTAGACTATTTGGACTTCATGTTGTGAACGCGTCAAAGAACTCTGATCTTAGACATATATATATTTATTTATTATTTCTTGGTCCTAAAGACTACCTTTGGGGCCAAGTTTTTTTATGCTAGCACGACTTTGCGCCCACCTGATGGTAAGTGGCGTGCGAGGGCCCTGAATGTTAGCAACTTGAATCAGACACTCATAACTGATTTCAGTGCCGGCGTGACTTGGCATGACGGCAATTGGAGCCTGATCACGAAACGTGTGGATATAAAGTGTATCCGTGGGTTTATCGGCTCGAACAGTTGATAATTATTTCAAAATTAGCAAGCTAAAGTGGCAATAGGCTGGACGCGTCTGTCCAAACCGATGTACGATGGAGTAAACGGGTTCTGGAGTGGAGATCACGTACTGGAAGACGCATAGTGGGACAACCCCTGCCAGATAGACAGATGACCTGAAGAAGCTGGTGGGGGATGGCGAGCTTTAGGGAAGGGCTATATCCAGCAGTGGAGTGACACAGGCTGATGATTTTGATTAGGTCACTAGAATCTGTTATCAATTTACTCTTTGGGCCACTTGCTTAGTCATCCACTAGCAGAAGTAGAAGCATTCAAAATAATTTGAATAATGACTTGTCCCAAATGGCTGTAATAGATTTTCGCGATTAAAGATATTGTGAATGGGAATATATGTCGATGGGATGTAGTTTTTTGTGCGTACCTTTGTTGTAATGGTACTGGAGTGCCTCAGGCCAAGATAATTACTCCCGAGAAGTGTGGAGGAAAAAGATGAGGTTACGCTCCAAAGAACCCCATGAGTCAGTGATTTTTTTTATTATTCGGCTACACTGTGCTAAATTAATAAAATATTTAGCACGGTTGTTTGTGATGGATTTTAACAAACAACAAAAATGGCCGACAAATATAAAATATGTTGGTTTCGAAAAATAATATACAAACAAATTATGAATCATTCACAACTACGGTAAAGTAAAGTATCACGACCGTATCCCTTCCAGGGTGGTCAGAAATCAGAAGAATTAGCCAACTTTAATATAGACCCATCTTGACAAGTGTCTCGTCGATGTCTCTAGCGTACCAAACTCAAGAACTATCACAAATAAATTAAATAAATTATTGTGTTCCGATCAGAAATCGAATTCGGTACCTCTGCGTCTAAATCCACGGACTAACAGCTAGACCATGGAGGCAGTTATCTACGGTCTTTTTTATTTAGAATAATTATCACTTTACAAAATTATTTACACAAATAATAATAATAAATAAATAAAAACAATAGGCCTTGCGCTAAGTCTAAATAAGCCTGGTGGTAAGTGGCGCGCAAGGTCCATGAATATTAATTAGCAACTGGAATCAGACACTCATGACTGTCACCAGTCCCCAACATTTTGCCGGCTTGACTGGACATGACGGCAATTCGAGTCTGATCCCGAAACGTGTGAACTTTACTGGGTTTATCGGCACGAACGGTGGATACTTCCCCACCCCGGCAGGCTGGGGAAATTACCACCATCAGTCCGCCTACCACCTATTTGTTGTTTAAAATTTACAAAGTAAAGCACATCATCTATTAGCACGAATGTAAACAATCTTGACAATAAACAATTTTTGAATTGAATTTGTAGTATATGCCCGTAAGTAAAGCCACAACATTAAAAAAAAAAAAAAACGATTCTCTATTATTATCGTGCCTCAAACGAACAGGATAGAAAAATTAGGTCCATTATTTTTTGTCGATTGTATCTCAATGGCCGACACGCTTTCTAACTCTGGGCATTTACAAATGGAAATTTTTGGAAGTTTGTAAAACATACCAATGTAATTACAGTGATTATAACGTACACGACGTGCGTATTCTGTTTCTATTACCGCAATCCTTAAATTGTCTAAGTCAAATCATTCATTACAATTTGGCCTTCTCGGGCGCTTTACTACACTTGGCATGATTGGCCTATCTAAAGTAAAGTTGGCTAAATGTGAATCCGCATCTTTATAAGGGTTTTTTTTTATTTTATTTTTTATTATACTAGAACGACATGTGACCTTGCGCCCACCTGATGGTAAGTGGCGTGCGAGGTCCATGAATGTTAGCAACTGAAATCAGAGACACATGCCTGACATCAGTCCCTAACACTATGCCGGCTTGACTGGGCATGACGGCAATTCGAGCCTGATTCCGAAACGTGTGTATACACTTTACTGGGTTTATCGGCAAGAACACTTCCCCGCCCCGGCAGACTGGGTAAATTACCACCATCAGTCCGCCTACCATCTAGTTTATTAAGGGTAGTTTCCCCGGAAGGAAAACGGTGGTAATGATTCTTTACTTTACTGTGGTCTGGAGACCTTATTACCCTCGGTATACAGAGGAGAAATTGTTGCCGGTCTCCTTGGGCCTATCCCGGATGGGACGTCTCTAGAGGACTATTTATAGTTTTTTGCCTATAAGTCAATATAGTTCATTCCTTTATTTGCTGTCAGTTTTATCGTTAGAAATGCTGCAATATTAGATTTATAATCCGGTTGTAATGATAATTATCACATAAATTGTTTTGAATAGGTTTAAATATTGCAAAATAGTTTATTCAAGGCTATGGTATAGTTTTAGTCTTGAAAAAAAACAATCGGATGACTCTTGATTTGAGTTCTCGCGGCGAACGAGTGCCTTCACTATGTAGCCACGACTCAGACTTAGCTGTTAAGGCACGCAGGGCCAACAGTGAAAGAGAGACGGTTTATAGGGTTTTAGTCCGTAGGCGCTTTGGGGTCTCCTTAGGTGATTCGTGCATGCGACCTCCCGCGGTGGCCCTATAGGCTGGGGTCGTATCGTTAGGCGATATTGCGATTCACCGTCTTTAAAAAAAACAAAAACGATTTGAGTTCCTGAGGCAATTTGGAAACTTTTTTGTATAGTACCTCATAACCCCAAAACGGACGGAATCGGAGAAATGGGGTGGTGTTTAAAAAAAATCCATCCGTAAACACATACTTACGATTTCTAAACTTTTTTTTTTACATTTTGGCCCCAACCCTTTTTGTCCGATTCCGTCTATTTTAGGGTTATAAGATACTCGTACTATAGAAAAAAGTTTCCAAATTGCCTTAGGAACTCAAATATCAAGAGACATCTGGTTGCTTTTCCAGACTGAAATTACGCACTATTGCTTTAACTATTATATACATATATATACATATATATGGGACATTTTTTTAATTGGTTGAAAGCGTAGCGTAAAACCAATCAATAATCTTATTGTCTCAAGTATTATTTTAAAAAATCTATTAATTAGATAATAATGAAGTATTAGCCAATTACTTTAGTCGAGCATTGTCATTAGGGTTACCATCCGTTTTGTCCACATTTTGTGAATTACGTCGAGCATTGTCATTAGGGTTACCATCCGTTTTGTCCACATTTTGTGAATTACACTAGACTAGAATTAACAAGCAATAAAACTATATATTAAGTAATATTAAATAAAAAAAATAAAAAAATACACAAAAACTAAATTAACTTAAAATTAATGCGCACAGGCGAGCTTTATCCATTCATCATTACAGTCCCAACAAAGCGTCCTAGATCTCCAATGTTAGAGAGTGGCCTTCCAGAACATATTTCTGGAGAATTTGGCCTACACTCGCCACGCTGGCCAGACCGGTTAGCGAGGATGTAATATCAATTTAAATGACAATTTATTAACAAGCGTCGAAAATATGAAACTATTTGCAATAGTTACTTTTTTTCGACGTTTGCTGTAGAAACGATGGGCCCGTGGGGATCGGAACTTAAAGCCTTTTATAAAGAAATTGTTCCAAAGCTCATTGACGTCTCTGGTGACAATAGGGCTGGCAGTTATTTCTCCCAAAAATTAAGTATCATTATTCAAAGGGGAAATACTGCTAGTATATTGGGCACCATGCCACAAGACAGCGATTTGGAGGAGCTATTTTTTTGTAAGTATGTATTTTTATTTTCTATCTATTATTATTAGTATTTTTTAGATTAAATTTAGATTTTGTTGTAATATAGTTTATTTAATTTAATAAATAAACTTTTAAAGTGATAAGTGGGTAGGTTTACATCTGCCGCCCAGTATGTACGAGACTACACCGCATAGCTTCAGTCGACCTGTGACCACGGCCAATGCAACTTGGCTGAAACGTCGGGAGAAATATGTCTCTAAGGTAAATCGCGTAAAGACCCGTTAAAATTATAAAAATCTATTATGAAATAAATAAGTAATGTACAAAATTTATTAACTATTCCACAAGTTTGTATTAGTGGAACCGGGACCGACAGTTAACGTGCTCTCCGAGGCATGGGGACAGTGGTGGTGTGCTATGAAAAATGTACGTAAGAAAATTAGATTTCACATTGGTACGTGCAGGGGGGGATTGAACCGACCTTTGTAGGATTTGAAGAATAGCGTTCTTCCAACCGAGCCACCACCGCCGTATTCTCTTAAACTCTCCAAACCTCAAAAGACAAAAATGTTACTCTACTTCACGTCACGGAATCTGATTCGAATTAGTTTTGTTTAAACGTATTATTAATAAGAAATACAACTTTAAATACAGCTTAGCTATACAGAGGGGAAATGTTGCCAGTCTTCTTGGGACTATCACTGAAAAGTCGTCTCTAGAGGACATTTTTTACTTATAGTTTATTTTCTATTAGGTTTAGTTACTTATATTAATTTTAATTTTTACTTTTAAGTAGTTTTAATTTATATTGTAATTATTTCATACTGTTTGTATACTCGTATTACTTCAATATAAATAATTAAAACTTTAAATAATAAAATATTAGACGTAAATAACATATTATTGACCTGCACAGGAATTTGCTAAGCTGCTAGTCTTCTGCTAACAGCTTACTTCTTGGATCACTTCGCTGCTTAGTCTTCCAATAATAGGAGTAGATTCTAAATCATTTAAATTATCACGTGTCACAAATGCCTGTAATAGGTTTACGTGAATAAAGATATTTTGACTTTGACTTTGATGCAAGGGTTATTGTCAGGGCTTTTTAAATGTCTAAATGGTAACCCTGTTTGTGATGATCTTGCTCTATAAAGATAATTTTCCTTTCATCTTATCAGTTTGTTAATATTTGCCCACAAGTGCGATATAGACGCCATAGCAGGCAAGTAGCTTATCTTCTATACACAATTAACAATGACATTGCCCCTAAAAACGTTTGTGTAAGAGAAAGAAAAAAACATTGTGGATTTTGTTTACAGCTGGCAACTAATCTGATCATATAACTTATGCACTTTTTTATTTAGATTTTATGTATTCTCTTACTCGTAGTTTAGCATATTTTGCTTTTTAATTAAATTTCATATAAGATGCTATAAAATATTTAATAGACAGCGTCCGTGCAAATATCAACTCTAATAGCATTATATATATTTATATATATATATATAGTTAACGGATTCCATTATATAACGTTTGCGTTTAAGTAACAGTATTCTATTTTACATATTATGTTCTTCCTATTGTTAGCAGAGCAGAAAGCCAAAAAATCATATCGTTAGAACATTTGTCTTCTGGATCATAAAAACCGCGAATAGAGCGAGAATTGATACGTTTGAAATTTAGTGCTGACATCGTTTGCTCAGATTCCCTTAGACCGCACGACGTACTAACATTTCTATGCACGAAAAGCTTAAGCTTACCAGGGAGCAGAGACTATCTACCGTCTTTTTTTAGTTTTTTTTATGACAGCAGCAAAACACAGCGTCCTAGACCTTCACTGTTGGAGATGGGCCCTCTGGAGAATTTGGCCTACACTCGCTACGCTGGTCAGACGGGTTGGCTGATGTAATTTTTAATGACAATTTATTAACGATTCCACAAGTTGGTATTAGTGGAAACGGGACTGACAACTTAACGTGCTCTCCGAGGCACGGAAACGGTGGTGTTGTAAATCTATGACTGCAGTACGTAAGAAAAGTGTCTTTCTCATTGGTACATGCCGGGGGGATTTAAACCGTCCTTTGTAGGATGTTAAGGAAAGTGTTTTTACTACCGAGCCACCACAGCTATATATATATTATGTATGTATTAATATCACATGTACAATGTAATATATACCTAATTGAAAAAAACCAAGGTGATCCAGTGGACATTTAACTGTACGAGTACTTGTGTACATATTTCACTGACATGTGCCAGCTGTAGGCTTAAATAACTTTATTAATGAGCGCTGTCTTTTGTTTCTTAGAACAAAAGCAATGAGAATAAACGTGACGGGATCCACCCATACACCATCGTCACTTATAAGTAGGCACAGTTGACCTAATATTATAACCTGGTATTTACATTTTTTGGCCTGAAGCGATGGTTTGGGGCCAAAGTTATGTAATAATGCAATGTCACAAGTCGGGTTCAGTAAATTAGCGCTCATACATAGATTTATTAACTAAATTTGTAAAGTCTTTACATTGAAAAGTATGAAAGGGCTCAGAACAAATGCGGTCCATGCGGTAATTAAAATTATTTTAAAGATACACTTATTTATAACTGCCTCCGTGGTCTAGCGGTTAAGTCTGTGGATTTAGACTCGGTTCGATTCCTGGTCGGGACACAAAAATATTTATTAATGTAAATAAATGCATTAGTTTAATATTTAATTTATTTGTGATATTTCTCGAGTTTGGTACGCTGGAGACATCGACGAGCTTGCCACTTGTGATTGGCGTAGAGTAAAGTTGGCTAAATGTGAATCCGCTTATTTATAAGCGTGGTTTCTGACCACCCCGAAAGGGAAACGGTCGTGATGATACTTTACTTTTACTTTATACTTTTTTACTTCTTTTTTATTTATATCATTCCTCCAAAAAAAACAAATTTTCATGCAAATAATGAATAATATGAAAATAAAATTATACTCGTTTTACATAAGTATATTTGTATTTGTCTATTAATATATTTAAAAATCTCTTAATCGATCACTTTCTCAACAAACAACTTAACTCTTCTTAGTACCTACATCTATTACACTATTTTTAATGTGTGTAAATAGTTCTATAGTTAACAATTTTTGTATGTATATATATATATATATATTTGTATATATATGTTATTTAAGTAATATTATGTAACGATTATTATGTAGTGTATGTAGTTGTATATTTATAATAATAAACCCCGCAATCCTCTACCACACTCCCAAAGGTTAGCTGTTATAAAATGCCTGACAGACGTAATCGATCTTAGACTATACGTTTTGTGCACTCCGCCTCACCCCGAAGGCAGAGAATGCCTAGCGTCATTTGTGTATTTTAAATTATACTGTATTTTTTTTTTAAATGGTTATTTATTCGAAGTTAATTAATATACATTAAATATAAATTAAACCTACCTAAAATAATAAAATTAAAAATAAACTAAACTATAAATAAAAAATGTCCTCTAGAGACGTCCCATTTTATTAAAATTGAATAAATGAAATAAAAATATTTTTGGAAAAAGTCAGGGTTGCTTAGCTTAGCTAAAGAGGCGAATAAATGGATGTGATCATTAGTCACGTAAACCATTATTTTATGTAAATACCCAATGTTATTTTACTATGTTTCCTATAACTATGGTTACGTGTTTTTCTTTGAACGTCCATAGTTACATTCCATTTACTGTGCCTTGAGCGATGATTGTTGAATCAAACAGGATCTACTATGGCGGCAGTCTATTACTTAAAAAAAAATATAATTATCAAAAAGGTGAATGGATTCCTTTATATATTTAATGCTCGTTTAAAAAGTACCTTCCGGCATTTTATAACAGCTAACCAATGGCAGAAGATTTAATAATAAAATATCATGTCATTTCATTTTAGTTTCCTTGCGAATTACAACATTTAATAGATTTTTTTATAACGTTTGCAAGTAAAAAATGAGAATTTGGCTACTGGTCCTTATGTTTTAGCGATATCTATGCTTTTTTGTCTATGAATATGCATGTGGGTTAATGAACAATTCATTGCGTGTTGTATGGTATACGGGTGTCTATACTCAATGACATGACTGGAGCCTTCACACGACATCCTTGGGTAACGACTATCGCCATGCCAATAATTGGATCAGCATTGATAAGTAACACCGTTTAAGCTAACATGCCAATTGTTACATTGAACTAGTTTTTTGTGTGGTTAGAAAATTAAATGATGGTTAAGGCTGTTTATCCGAGGAACATATCGTTCAATTCTTTATTACGTGGTGTGATAAATCAGAGTAGGGGTTCACAAAGCGGCGTTCTGGTAAAGAAGGGCGAAGGGACGTTTAAGGACCAATAAATGTTGTCCACGTTGTAATTTAATTAGATAATTTATATATAAGAAGCAAACGGCTACATATCATATCACACTTATATTCATCATCCATCAAGAGAAGAGAACACACATAAAACAAATTGTCAAACTCATTTTTTTTTAGTCAAAACAAATATTATTTTTAATAAAAAATACACTAAAACAAAAAAGACCTACTTACAAAACCTTAAATATGAATCGTAACCGCGCGGCATGGTGGCAAGAACGCTGGTCGCATTTCCTCGCTGAATCGCGAGGGCGAGGAAAGAACCAGCTCTCTTGTCACCAGAGCAGACAATTAGACAAGGGGTGATGTTATTAAATTTTTTTTAGCGATTGGACCCCACGTGCCTAAAGTCTCTACAGCAAACGGCACAAACACGTAGTCTTTAATTATAGATACGCATTTGCGCCGCTTGCCAGACTCCGCGCTTTCAGCTGCGGCTCCCGCTTTTAGCGCTGTTTTCCTGAGGTGTGACAAAGCCGAGTCGACACAAGTGGCATCCCACAAGGCCCGTCCCCGCTCCCAGGGGATCAGCGTCATACCATCAGGTCTCTTGCCATCATCGCGGACTAATCCAGTGGGTTTCAGAATAGCTGGAACCTCAACCTATTTGTGGTAACTTTTAATTGACCTTTTATGTTTCCATTTTTTTGTCTTTATGTGTTTATTAGTCGTTAGTTATCCTGTAATAAATAAATAAATAAATGGTGGCAAGTGCCCGTTTCATTTAAGGAGCCATGACGTGAAAAGCTACCTAATTAACTCATTCAAATCAGTTTTCGTTCGAATTTTATAAATAATTTCCGTGATACATAAATATTCATAATATAAAAGAGACAGACTTACAGATATCAAAAGTTCTAGAGCGTGTAATAATTGTGACTAAATGATTTTTCAGAATAAGGAAACGCAATATTCAATGATGCCCGCAAACATTCATTTTGAGCTTTACTTAAATACCAGTGGTATAGCTATGTTTAGAACAGATATGTCGTAACTTACACCGCCCTAAAATGCATAAATTAGTTTTTTTTAGACGTTTAACCTTGATATTCGTTAAGTTATTAGGAGCCCGTTTGTAGCCGGATATCCGTGCCGCCTGTTTATAAACTAACTGCGGGGCCGGATGTCCCTCCCTTATCCATACCATGAAAATCAAACAAGGTCTTTAAGCTATAGCATCTACTTTTATACCTATTTTTAAACGTAAAACATTTAAATAGTCATAATGGCTTGCTCGCTGGGAGATCTTAAAGGAATGCTGAACGGCTTAAATGTGGCATCTCAGCGGGTTGGTCTCGGTATAAACTTAGACAAGACAAAAGTCATGTTTAACGGCCATACCGAGACCAATCTACGTTGTAAATGCCACTATCGAAGTTGTACAAAAATACGTCTTGGACAGACCATCCAATTAGGAATAGACAACTTTAGCCAACAGACGCATTCAGCTAGGATGGGCAGCATTCGGGAAGTTACTACACATCTTCCTGTCGAACATACCAGTGTATGAGGCAAAAGTTTTGAACCAGTGCGTTCTTCCAGTAATGTCGTATGAAGCAGAGACGTGGACACTTACAGTGGGTGTGATGCATAAGTTCAAGGTCGCTCAGTGAGCTATGAAGAGAGCTATGCTCGGGATTTCTCTGAAGGATAATGTCAGAAACGTTGACATCCGTCAGAGAACCAAAGTTGCCGACATAGCTTTCAAACTTAGCAAGTTGAAGTGACAATGGGCTGGACAACGTCTGTCGCAGAAGCGATGAACGATGGAGTAAACGGGTCCTGCAGTGGAGACGATCCCCCACCAGATGGACGGATAACCTGAGGAAGGTCGCTGGTGGGGGCTGGATCAGGGTATAGAAAGGCCTATATCCAGCAGTGGAGAGCTCTGATGAGAGGCTGATGATAATGAAAAACAATATACTTACGCTACTCGTAAAATGCCACGACAATTTATTTATTGATATTGTCGGACAAAAATAAACTATTCAACATTAGTGAGATTTAAAAGCGATTTCCAATCACGGCCTAATGTTTGTTTGTTCCAGAGTTTAAACGGTTGGAGCCACTTTAATGATTCAAGTCTCATCGATTTGTCCCTCGCATGCGACACAATAACCCTTTCAGCACGACAAAAATATTTTGAATATTAAAAGTTTTATTCATAATTTTGAGGTCCTTAAGGTCTAAAATATCTGGTAAAAATAGTGAAAAAATCAATAATATAAATTGCATATTCGTTTTCTAATGTTCTAACGCACCATCGTGCGTTGGGTTAGGTATATAAGGAAATGAAAAAACACTTTTGTATGTTTTTTTCTTTACTAGTCCTAACAATGTAATAAAGATAATAACCAAGTAGCTAGATGAGTGCACGAACTATCGAGGGCGTTTCGGAGCGGCAAAACAGAATTTGGAGACCGCTAGATTTTTTTGTTCTAATAACGCACGCTTAATACTGTCCGTGCTGAAAGAGATAAGCGGTGGTGGCTAGGTTTGATCTATGTACCAATGAGAAATACACTTTTCTTACCAGATTTTTCCCATAAAGTAGGCTAAACAATGTGAACTCGCTCCTGTGAATCCTTTTAGTAGTTTTTGCGTGAAATCTCAACAAATATCCATAAACACAAACTTTCGCATTTATAGTATTATATTAGGATAGGATTTGTTATCGTACTACACACATCAAAAGTGTCTAGGGATCAACATATATTTTTGCAATAACTTTTCTCCTGATTGATATTCATTAAAATTTTCTTTAAGGATTGATCAAATAAAATGTTTTCGTTTGTCTACAGTAACGATAAACCAAGTCACCTTTGCATTAGTAAAAAAAATTGCCATTTTCCTAATAAAGGGATTTTTGACATTTGAACCACTAACATTAAAGTTCGAAAAAAAGACTGAAATAACAGTTTTTTATTTTATTTTATTGGGTAACTTAAACAATTAATAATCCGTGTTTCTACCGCGAACACTAACAACACAAGAACATCGGTTTGGCATACTCAAAATGAGTTCATCCAAATCACGCTGTGGAATGGCCGCCCATGTTCGTTGCAACAACAAAAAAAGGTCTTCTTGCGACTGGATACCCTCCATATTCGGCAGAGCTCTTCTCTGAAGAATATCCCATGCATGCTCAATCGGGTTCAAGTCTGGCGACTGAGCAGGCCAGGGCAGGACATTGATGTTAGCTGCGGCGAGAGTCTGTCTTACAACTCTTGCGGTGTGCGGTCGTGCATTATCATGCATTAACTGAAATAAGGGACCGATATGCACTTGTAGAGGAACGATGACGTCTGATACAACCGTCTCAGCATAAATTTGAGCGTTGAGGTTGCCTCTGATCCAAATCAACTCAGTTCTTCCGCCGATCGAAATACCCGCCCATACCATGATGGTTCCACCACTATAAGGATGGACTTCCTGGCAGGATTTTAATCGCTGTTGGCGTCCAGGGGTTCTCCAGTGTCGTATACGTCTTGTATCCGGCCTCATACCAAAACGAGACTCATCAGAAAAGCACACGAAACGCCATTGTTCTTCTGTCCAATTTCTGTGTTCAAGAGCCCATTGATATCGAGTCCTACGATTGTGCATTGCTATAGGTGGTACCCGTAGCGGTCTTCGGGAATGAAGGTTCACTTCATGCAAGCGGTTTCTGACTGTTTGGTCGCTAACTAAGTTCCCTGAAGAGCGATGAAGGCTCACGGCTAACATCATGGCGGTTATTGTTGGAGTTCTTCGAGCTGTGATTTGAATGTATCGGTCTTGTCTCCGTGTGGTGCAGCGATACCGTCCTCCATGGCGCTCAGCCACGGTACCAGTGGTTCGGTAACGTGTCCAAAGTCGACTGATAACACTCTGACTTGTATTCAGAGCTAAAGCCACAGTACGTTGCCGGGAACCAGCTTCTATCATTCCCACGGCTCTGATCATTTCTTCCCTGCTTAAATGACGTCGCCGCTCCATAATAACGTTGGTTTTAATCAGTAGTAGGGAAACAGTAGCACTAATAATGTCTTCAATGCGTCTTATGTTTTTATAGGGAAAATATTGACAGCTGATTTTCATCTTTTACTCGAATTTGATTGACAGTTCCTGTTTTAAATTATGAAATGCACCAAAAAGGATCCATATAAATTTATAAAATCATAAATTTATTACAAAGCCACATCTCAATCACAAGAAATCCGCATAAACATGCTTGATCCCTAGACTTTTTTGATGTGTGTATATACAGAAATTACACATTACGCAAACACTTGCACCGTGATGTGTTTAGATACCTAAGTACTTTAGCAGACCTTAAGTAAATAGTACCCTGGAGGTATGTAACGAATTTATAGCCGTAATATTAAACGTTTCCTCGACTTAATTATTCTTTTCAGCTATTAAACGAAGGGACGCCTCTGCACGATGTCACTACGCTCGAAGAATAGAACTCTCAAACTCAAGGTACATCGCGACGTACAAGGAAATTCGGGTCTCAATCGGAATACGACGGCACCCGAAGTGTCAAACAATTATTGTATTAAATGAGTGACACTTTCATATCCATTAATATGGAACTTTATTATTTAGTGTCAAATGGTACCTACTGAAGCTAATACGAACTTTTTGATAAAATACGATGAAAAACCATTATGCAAAACTTTTTTATTGCGTTAGGAAATCCCTCCGGATACCAATCCCCGCTGTGGAGGCAGCAGGGAAAGGTTATGTCGGGCTCGCACCGACTAAAACCTGACGGCGTTCCCCCACGGCGCCTGAGTGGGACCCAAAAGGATACATGCTACCCACCGGCGCTTTCCGCCTAGGCAGACCCTCCGTGTGAGCTAGAGGAGATGGAGCACGGGAACACCACGTTAAATTACACGAGTTAAATTACAAATTTGAATTGTTTTTTTTTATAATATTTTTTAACTAATTTTAAACTGCCTACGTTGTCTAGAGGTTTTAAGTCGGTGGATTACCCGTATTCTAAGACGTTAATAATGAAGTTTCTGTAATAGTTACGATTAAAGTTTAAAATAGAGCCGAACCGACAGTTTTATTTTGAAGGTCATATGCAAGCTGGTACATTTTTTTTTATTTTTTATAAAATAGGATGAATATAATAAAATTTGTGGCTGGTACATTAGACGCCATTCTTATTTAATTGGTACGCTAGAGACATCGACGAGCTTGCCACTTGTCATGATTGACCTATAGTAAAGTTGTCTAAATGTGAATTTGCTTATTTATAAGCATGGTTTCTATCCACCCCGAAAGGGAAACGGTCGTGATGATAATTGAATTTACAATTTTTAAAATAAAAGTAGTAACAATAATATTGGGTTAGAACAAGTAAGTTTATTTAATGTCAATGGAGTTGATTGGATGCGGTCTCGTCGTGTCTTTGATCCTAAATAATTACACACGGCGAGGCCAAACATCGGGACACGTTTCATGATAACATATGTTACATACACTCAAAGACATTGAATTTATAACAACATGGGGCAAGAAGCCAAACGGTACGAGAATTACAGCTAGGACAATCGTCTCATAATTAATGAGTCTATCTATTGCCGGTTATGGTCGTGTCCAATGTGCACTTTTAAATTTATGTTGTTGTTTCACAGTCAATATTTATTTATTTAATTATTTATTTATTTACTTAATATAAATTAAATTATACACGTTCTTCTGTGACACCTTGAGAATAAAAGAAAAACAAAGTAGAAGGTGTAAAAAATAATATAAAAATAATAGTAGCAAACATTTTGTATGAAGTTTTGAGTAAAGTATCATCACGACCCTTTCGGGGTGGTCATGAACCACGTTTATAAATAAGCGGATTCACATATAGCCAACTTTACTATACGTCAATCATGACAAGTGGCAAGCTCGTCGATGTCTCCAGCGTACCAAACTCGAGAAATATCACAAATAAATTAAATATTAATTAAATGTATTTATTTACATTAATAAATATTTTTGTGTCCCGACCAGGGGATCGAACTCGGATGCTTGTCAAATTTCTACTGACAGTTCACAGAGGTTTGCAGCGACAACAGCAAATAAGTAAGCCATAAATCCAGTGTGGTGAGAGGGAATGAAGAGAACAAAGTTGTGAGAAGAGAGCGGAGAGAATTATATCGAATCTTCGCTTCATTCTGTGCAAGTCGAACGACTGTTTGGGTTAGCTTAAAGTCTCAGCGCTGTAAAGTAACAAATTGCCAAGTCAAACACAGCCTAAACTATAAGTGTGTATAATCGTAATAAAAAGGTACGTTGGTTATAAAAAAATATATTTCCCAGAACTTTAAGTGAACGAGATTTTATTCTTCGAATAGCCAGTAATGGTTATCTCCCATCCATATAACCTCGTTCTAAAGATTTAATGATTCAGATCCAATGTCGGGACTTCCCCGTATTTTTTTTCCTTTCACTTTTAGGAAACAAGTCATATACAATTACATATATAGTGCACAATATATTTCCAATGGGAAAACTCGGGTTTTAATCGGATTACGATGGCACACGAAGTGTCAATTAATTATTGTATTAAATTTATTTATTATTTAAATCTTTATTGCACTATGTACAAGGGGCGGGCTTAATGCCGCTAGACATTCTCTGACAGCCAACCTTTGGGACAATGTAGAAAGTTCAAGGTGTAAGGTAGGTGTAACACGTAATATAGATATGATATATTATGGAAATATTTAGGCTCTATATAAGTGACATTTTCACCTCCATTAATATAAATAAACAAATAAATAAATATTTCCAGACAGGTCACACAGCGCCATCTAGTTTCCGTGGTAAGCTACGAGGCTTGTGTTACGGAAACTAGATGGTTGATAAACTACATATTATACTTTTTTTTTTTTTGTAAATATATACATATTATGCATATAAACACCCAGACCGAGACAAATTATACAATGTACAACTTGCCCCTGGTGGGAATCGAACCCACGACCTCCCGAGTTCACGGCAACGTTTGTTACCACTAGACCACGGAGGCGGAACTTGGCGGAATATGGAACTTTATTATTTAGTTTGAAAAAAAAAGGTCAAAATTATGAAAGTTATATGTTTTATTCGATGTAAATTAATATACATTAATTATAAATTAAAAGCTACCTAAATAATGAAATAAAAAAATAACTAAACTATAAATAATTTATTCTTTTAGAGAGGTCCCATCTGATATAGTCCCAAGGAGACTGGGAACATTTTCCCCTTGTATAGCGAGGCTAATACGCTTGCAGAAATAATTGCCAGCCTTTCTGTCTTTGCTATTGCCACCCTTCCGTCAGTCGCTTTGACAACTCCTTGGCCAGGCGCCTTGCTGAAGGTCCCTATGGGCCCATCGTCTCGACCCCGAACGGCGCAAATATGAAAATAACAAGTATAGACGATGAGCACTAAAGCTAATTGAGAGAGCACGATAAATACGAACTTTTCCGATAAAATACGATGGAAAATCATTATGCACTACATCTGAAGAGGGTTGAACGCTTTTGCATCCTTCTCGCTCGCACAATTGATCATTTATTTCAATTCAATTTTAAGTTTGAGTGTACTTTTTGAAAAAATGTACTCTATGAACTTTCTAGGAAATAAAATTACGGACAATTTTGAGATATATTAGTCATATATTAGTTTTAATAAATAAATAAAGAAAAAATGCGGTGGTGGCTCGGTTTCAAGAACGCGTTCTTAAATCCTACAAACCCCCCCGGCATGTACCAATGAGAAATACACTTTTCTTACGTCATAGATTTACAATACCATCGTTCCCGTGCCTCGGAGTGCACGTTAAGGCGTCGGTCCCGGTTCCACTAATACCAACTTGTGGAATCGTTAATAAATTGTCATAAAAAAATGACATCATAGCCTCGCCAAGCCGTCTGGCCAGCGTGGCGAGTGTAGGCCAAATTCTCCAGATATATGTTCTGGAAGGCCCATCTCCAGCAGTGGAGGTCTAGGACGCTGTGTTGTAATGGAAAAAAAAAATGATGTGCGAGCGAGAGGGTTAAACCCCTTATGTCCTAAAGTATTTGGCTGTCAGAGAATGATTCCCTATCGGCATTTAAGTCCGCCTTTTTACATAGTGCATTAAGTTTTTAAATAAATAAATAATTCGCGTGCACCACGATTATGGGCGAAATAAATTCCTGACCTTACGTTGGTACCGAGGTTAATTATTAAATATTCCTTTATTTATAAGGCAAACCATAAAACTGGTTCCCATTAAAGATATTCTGAATTTGGACCTATTACATCATTTTGTAGTTATAGGTGACAATGTAATTTATCAACTTAACACATGGGAGTTATGTTAACGGGTCATAACTTTATTTAGAGGTATGCAATAGAGTGAAACCCTAAGTAGGTACATTAATAGATAGATATCAAATAATAATTGTAAAACCATAACAACAAATATATAAAAATAATACTTATTATTACATATATACTACCACCAAGGTCTAGCGGTTAAGTCCGTGGATTTAGACTCGAAGGTACCGCGTTCGATTCCTAGTCGGGACACAAAAATATATTAATAATGTATATAAATACATTGTTGTCTCACAAGTTGCAGGCTGGCTAAAAATAAAAATACAAATTTCTGTAATAAGGGCTATAAGCTTAAGGATCAGAGGGACAAGAAAGCGAGTGAGATGGATAGGATGTGAGGATGGAGCAGGTATGTTTGAAGGAACGAATGAATGATTAAATGTGAATGAATGTTAGATGATTTTATATATTTAGTTTTCTGTATTTTTTAGTTATTATTGTTATTTTATTGAAATAAATTTATATGGTACTGTAAAAATATATATATAAATACATTTATTTAATATTTAATTAAATTTGTGATATTTCTCGAGTTTGGTACGCTGAAGACATCGACGGCTTGCCACTTCTCATGATTGGCCTATAGTAAAGTTGGCTAAATGTGAATCCGCTTATTTATAAGCGTGGTTTCTGACCACCCCGAAAGGGAAACGGTCGTGATGATACGTTACTTTTACTTTTATATAGTAAAAATATTTACCTTAGGCCGATCATAACAAGTGGCAAGCGCGTCGATGTCTCCAGCGTACCAAACTCGAGAATCACAAATAAATTAAATATTAATCAAATGTATTTATTTACATTAATAAATATTTTTGTGTACCGACTAGGAATCGAACCCGGTACCTCCGACTCTAAATCACTATATAAATATATAATATATAAAATAAAACTACTCATGTGATGAAAGAAGTAGGCAACAAGTAGACGTTGCGATAGTGTAAATATAGAGAGTGGCTATACAATAATAGTAAAAAAAACAGTGGCACTCTATTTCCTTCCAGCTGGAAGGAACAATAGATTGGAAAAACCGTTGAGAAAAGGTCCAAGAATACGGATGAGGACTCTGTGATGAAATAGTTAGTTCACGGAGACAGCCTCGCTTGTAATAATCACGATAGAACACCCAACTTATTATCTATCTAAGAAAACACTACGAGGTGTCTACCTACAAGACAGATAAGGATGGATGGCTTAATAAAGGACTAGGTAGGTACTTATCTTGACGTCGTCGTAAAAACTTCGCTAAGGTAGCCAAAGACAGATTGATAAATCTTCCTCAAATTAAAATTTTGCCAAACAAGACAAAATGAGCAGTGGTGGATCGGTTGTAAGAACGCTTTCCAATGCAAAAAAAGGTTCGCGGTTCAAACCCTGGCATATACCAATGAGAAATACTTAAACTTAATTTTTTTAACGTCAAAATTTCCTTTTCATGTAAATACACGATCGCCACACTCTTGAAAATTTGGTTTACCCAACTCTTTTACGAATTTGTGGGTATCAAGAGAATATACCCCCATTGTTTTAACCCCAAATGCCATGAAGTTATAACTTTATTTGATTCCCGTGCTAGAAGAGTACGTTAAACTAATGCCAACATGTGTAAATGTTAAATAAATTGTCATTAAATTCTCTAAATATATGTTCTGAAAAGGCCCATCTTCAACAGTGGAGATCTAGGATGCTGATCTGGAACACCAGAGGCTGTGATAATCAATGATGAAGTTCAACAAATTTTGAAATTATGGCATAGACTTATGACGTTTTTTGGGCTAAATAAATACATTTATAAAAGTTTAGCATAGGTCACCTTTTCTCCTATTTTTTTTAGGAATTTACGCTAATAATCTTTAATAAACAATAAATTATTCTATAATCACATTTATATCTAACTAATAATATGTATGTGGGGCTTTAATGTCCTCGTATGTATAGGTGCTTTATAAATTTTCTGTTTTGTGTTACTATTGTCATTATCAGAAAGAATAGAAAACTTTTTAAAATAATTGTCTACTTTCATTACATTGTTTAGGACTTATGTATTCTATACCATGTCCTTAAAAAAAATAAAAAAATATAAATCCACTTTCATTACTACAACAAGTACAACAGCTCCCTACATAGTTGGGTGTCTCAGAATGTTTTTTGTTTTTAATATTTAAATTAAGGACATCAGTATTAATTCCAATTAGTTTAATTTGATATTAAAAAATATCAGTTTTATATCTTTTTTTTACTTAATCACACGCTGGAGCATCAAGTTGTGTTATTTTATTAAACTATGTGCTACAATGTGAATAATTATTGAAAACAATAAAATTGACCCTATATATGGAGCAGAAGTTGCAGTATATTGTTTGCGTTTATTCCGCGCTGTGAACTCGCGTATTCCCGACAGGCTATATATTGTGGCGAATGACTCCAAGCTCCAAAAGCATCAAATTTTGTAACCCTTGGCATTCGATGATATCCAACTTACCTATGAACTTAAAAGAATAATGCACTTATAAATAAAGTTTTTTTTTTTTTTTAATTCTTTTTTTTTGCACCATAACTTAAAATTAGGTACATAGGCGAGTTTAATGCCTGTTAGGCATTCTCTGACAACTAACCTTTGGGATGGTGAGAGATTATGGGCAGGGTGCAACAATCTAATAATAATAGTCTAATTTATAAATACACTACATACCAAGCAATTACATAAACTACATGCAAGTATTATGAACGTTATGTACTCAGTGCTGATTTATTCTTTACAATCACCTTTAAAAACCTAGGTTCTGCCGACCCTATTAGACGCTGTTTAAAATCCCATTGCGTAAGTACTTCATGTTCTCGATTCGATTACGGAGTTTGTGCGTACTAGAGCTACTGATATTAGGTGGGCGCAATGTCATATGTCGTGGTCATCATTAACAATATTACTTCCGCGTCCGTTATTTAGCCGGAACCGGTGTATATAAAGTACTATAAAGGATGACAATATATTTTAAATAAACAAGGCTAAGTTACACGAGACAAAATCGTGAAAATCAAATTAGCGGGCAAAATATACAATTAGAGACAAAACGATAAGTGATATCGAACAGCGAGTTGACAAGATTTATATTGGCCAATTAGATGGTAGGTAGGTATGTCACAAATTTATCAAGTCTCAATCGAAGATTTTATCTTTTTAGCGTTTTGCCATTTTATATTTTAATTGTTTTTTTGTATTTCATTCTTCAGATGGATGATTAATGCGATAATAGGAAAGGCAAAGAAATCTTTTTTTTATTTTTTATTATTATACTAGCACGACATGTGACCTTGCGCTCACCTGATGGTAAGTGACGCGAAAGGTCCATGAATGTTAGCAACTTGAATCAGACACTCAAGACTGTCAGTCCCTAACACTATGCCGGCTGTTCGAAGCTTTTTCACACTTCGCTTAAGGGACTCCAGGTTATGTCACTTGCTGGAAGAGCATTCCACATCTTTATTGTGCGAAAGATGTATGAGTCCCCAAATTTATACGTACGCGAAGGGATGGTGACTACGGTATGTGGGTGCATATTCTGCGTGTGGATCGGTTGCGGAATGGAGAAGAAGGAATTAGGTTATAAAGCTCTTCAGAGCACTCACCACAGTATAGCCGGTAGAACACGCTCAGAAGTTACATCTTGGCGAAGCTGCAGAGATTCGAGAGTTCCAGATATAGTGGTATCGTCCACAATTCGAACAGCTCGCCTGTGTAGGATATTGAGAGCATCTGTGAGGTACTTGGCGGAACCATCCCATAGGTGAGAACAGTATTCCACGCATGATCTGATCTGTGTTTTGTACAGCAACAGTCACCGCTTCACCTTGTTCAGTATACCGAGCTTTTTTGACGCTATTTTGGTGATGCTCTCAATGTAGTTCCGAAGGTTAAAGTCTGAGCGTATTTCCACACTGAGAATGTGCCCTGAAGAGTGGGGGGAGGAGAGAAGGGGCACTTCTTGGCCGTCAGCGCGCATGCCTGGGTCTTGTTCGCATTGAACTGAAGAAGATTTTGGACACCCCACAAATAAATTTTGTAAAGGGTGTCGTCCAGTTCTGCCGTCATAATGCCTCTAGCCCATACAGCCATGTCTGACGTAATAGTTATTTTTGAGTTAATAACCTTATCATATATTTATATTCAAGTTGCAGAATTTGATGCTTTTCTTGGAGGCACTAGCGGCATTATTGCCCAAACACGTCGGGTCGGGTATAATATGGGAGTTCACAGCCCGGGAAAACCGAAAATAAATAACTGCAACTTGTACCCCATATATGCAGCCCAATTTATCGTTTTCCATATTTATTCATATTATAGCACATTGTTAAACAAAACAACACTACTTTTGACTAACAATATCCACAATAAAGTAATTTATAAAACAAAAACTTGCACTTGAAAAATTTGAGGTAATTTAGATAGTTTTTTGTAGTAAGTATATTATATGTGATATATGTAGATATTTCTTAAGAATACTTCAGTAGGTAGTTAAAGAAGTAATTGTGTCACGGCACGATTGTTTCGTTGAATTCTGGATAAAAGTAGATCCTATAATCTGTATTTAATCTACTCTTTAGCGTGAGTAATCAAATATTGCCCATATTAATGACCAAGCTGTCACTCATTCTGCACATAGATATCAAAGATAGACAGACAATGCGTGTGTTCCCGAACTTTTACGTGTATGTAGATAAGCTACAAACTTTAATCATACAAAATGTTTTTTTATAAACGTAGTAAAAACTTTTATTTACAACTAGATATAAAAAAGCATTCAGCCAAGCCGGTATCAGTCATTGTCTTATTCCAGTAGCTTTTAAATTCATAACTTGTCACATGTACCAATACGATTTTGTTACGGAATAAATTTAAATAAAAAAAATCTTAAAGATTAATTATTTTATTAATTAAATAGTTTTTAATTTTGTTATATGTTATTATATTCCTACTCTTGTTTTGTTATGATACTTTAATTTGAAAGTTGTAGGTCATAAGGAACTACATAGTATTTTAATTTAAAATTGTATTTAAATAATAAATGCTTAATTATAATATTTCTTACTATTGTTAATCGGGTTAATGTAAAAATATAGTTTATTTCAATTTGTTATTAGCCTGGTCATTTAATTGAGACGTCAAATATTTAAAAATAGAACTCACCTGTATTAAAAAAAATGAATAAATATTCAATAACTGCTCACTGTCACTGGTTCACTATAACGTGCAATATTAATATGTATCTAAATAATTATTTACGATATTTATTTGAGCGGATGACTCGCTCGTACTGATCCGCGGTTAGATGATGTTTGAATTAAATATTTGAACGAACCGCCAAGATACCGCGTGTGGACAATTGCCGCTCTTATAATTGCAAGCGACATCTAGTGGTAAGTAGCGATATTAGCTTTAAACCATGGCCACAGCACCATCTGTTATCGCGTAGAATAACCATTTGTCCCAACTTTTCAAGCGTGTTTGTCGCTTTAAGTGCTTTTTTCACTTTATTTGGCTTTGAAAGTCGCTCGACTTGGCGTTTGTCTATGGTTTGCAAGCTTTGCTTTCACGTCGAACATAACATTCAAGATAGAAAGTTGTGCCGTGTTCGACTCGAATGCAAAGCAAATCAAAGCTGTTTTTTATTGTACTGAATTATGCTTAAAGTGAATGAAACCGAACGACTTTTAAAACGAAAAAAAAACACGATACCAACAATTTTAGTAGATTTCCCTAACCAAGAATCATCAGCATCAGCCTGTGTCTGTCCACTGCTGGATATAGGCTCTCCTCCTTCTTCAGGTCATCCGTCCACGGCGTTCGTCCCACTCTGCGTCTTTCCGTATGTGACAGACTGCCCCATTGCCACTTCAGCTTACTAATTTTGAAGGCTATGTCGGTAACTAACGGTCCACGTTTCGAACTTTACATCCAATTTAAACTTGTTGACCAGACCCATTATCAGTGTCCACGTTTCTGGTCCGTAGAATACTGGAAGAACGCATTGGATGAAAACTTTCGTCTTCAAACACAGTGGTATGTCTGATAAGATGTGGCGCAACTTCCTGAATGTCGCCCATCCTAGCTGAATGCATCTACCGGTTTCTTTGCTGAAGTTAGCTAAACCTAATTGAATAGTCTGTCCAAAGTAGATATTTTTGCATATCTTTAAGAATGCCGTTGCTCACTCAGATTGGTTTCAATATGACTTGATTGTTGAACATGACTTTTGAATTGTTCAAGTTCGTTCCGAGACCAACCCGCTGGGAGGCCAAGTCTTTCGCATTCCGCTAAGATCCCCCAGCGAGCTAGCCATTATGACTATGTCATGTCGAACCGGAGGCGAGATGTATGCTTCATTGGCATTTTTGGTCAAGCATTTTGAAAACATCTTCCAACGAATCAAGAATGGTGTATTCATATTTGTTTTTGTGTATGGTTTTATTAGCTCTGTGAAAGTCGACGAGTTGCATACGTCACAGAAATATAGATTTCTTTAGTTCCGCTACTCACCACTAGTCGCTAATGAGATTAAAAGTTTGGATGAAGAAAAACACAAAGAATAATTGAAACATCTTTATTATTTGTATTATGTTCTACATGATCCACCGATTGCACCATTCAATTGTACTGTAAAGTTAATAGATATACCACATGTAATTGTCAAGAGAGAAAATATTTTTTTAGACTTCAGGTATCATTGGTAGATTATATATGTATTTTATTTTGATATACTTATTATTATACTTGGATTATTTTACTTATTAACTCATTAATTACAAAATATTGTGTTATTCCAAAAATACATTTTAATCTTATAATCCCATAGATTAATTTTATTTCAAGTACTACACAAAAATTTTTAGGCTGAGTTGCAAAAAGACTGTAAATGTAACCGGATAAAGTTAAAAATGGCGAATGTATTAGTTTTATTTTAAGGGTTCTCGCTTCTCGCGCTTTCGACATGCACGTCGATTCGATTAGTTCGTATGACAATTTTCTATGGAGACTTTTCACTCTAATGTTTGACACGTAAGTCGAAAGCACCAGAATTAAGCCCCAGGTACAAACGACTCCATTTTTAACTTAATTATTATAATTAGAGAGTTAGTGCGTACAACCCGGCTTTAGTGCAATGGTGCACATATCGGGTTTTGTCATCGTATTATTTCTCAGTTTCGACGTCAATTAAACAGAAAAATAAAAATATTTATTTATCTGCCATGACAATAACTTTAATTTTTACGGATCTTAACCTTTTAAAAATATAGATATATCTGTAGATATTATAAAAATACATGTTACTATACTATGTAATTACAATACATAATTATGTTCTAATAGAATATTAAGATGGTTTAACGCTTGTGCTGCCCTCTCGCTCGCACAATCCAATATTTCCAAACATTTTTCCAGTCTCATTGTACTTATGAGAAATGCAGTCTATTGACTTTCAAGTTTTTTTTTAGTGTTCTCTGTTCCCGATGGATGATGAATGAGGTGATAGGGAAGGCAAAGGATCTATCCCATACAGCCAAGTCTGACGTAATACATCTTTCTTTTTCAAGAGTTAACGAGGTCATCATCAAATTGCAGATGCTGCAGAATTAGATGCTTTTCTTGGAGTCACTCGAAGCACCATAGCTCAACCACGTGGGGTAAAATATAGGAGTTGATTGCGCGGGAAAACCGCAAAATAAAAACTGCAACTTGTGCCCCATATTTAAAGTCTAATTTATCGTTTTCCATAATTATTCACATTGTAGCACATTATTAAACAAAACAACACCATGTTTGACCAATAATATCCAGAGCAAATTAATTTACAAAACAAAAACTTGCACTTGACATGTGCACGCAAATTGGCGGGAAAAACTCTTTCAAGTTTTTTTTTCTTATTTTTATCAGGGCTTTGGACATCATAATGCCAATGCAAGACAGCTTACAGCTCACGGCACCGAACTTTCTAGAAGATAAAATTGCGGACATTTTAGACATATTTACACTTTCATTAAACCTAATTTTAGACAGAGAACAATAGCAAAAACATTTATATATTTTTCCACTATTTTACTAACACAAATCTATTATTAATATATCTCTAAAATTTCCGTTGTATTCACTATCTATAAATTTTCATAGACTTCTCGTACATTTCTCAAAAGTAAACTCGGGACTTGAAAAATCTTTGAATGTGCGAGCGTTAAACCCACTTAAGCTGATCATAAAAATAGTGATAAACTAAATATCCTCTCAAACCATTCTTGAGTACAGTGGACCAAGAAAATGGTCTATCAGTTTTGACAAACATTGCTTAATAATTTAATTATTGCTAAGGTCGAATACTATTTTCAAGGTAAAATCAGAATAATAATAATAAGGAGAGTGAGCAACGTTCTCGATCTAATAACGTCGAAATTAAAGGAAGCGAGAACTTGTTCGAATTGGCCTTGAAGATAGGCATGGTAACTGGATATCCTATCCAGAAAGAGCATATTAACTACATTTCGAGAATACCCACACGTCAACCCAATGTCCACAAGTCGATCTTAGCATCATTTAGTAATCGCTACATAAAAGAGGATTTCTTGGCAGCTGCTCGGAAATATAGGATGCTCTCCGTCGCTGACCTGGGTTTTCCGGATGATGGGCGAATCTTTTTTAACAGACGATTGTAACATCAATACTTGGTTCTAGTGATATTTATAATTAAATAAAAAACCATACATCATACATACATGATAAAGAATGCTTAAATATTTACAAAACAACTTAATTAATTAAATAATTATAGGGTGGTCATTTTTATTATTATCTAACTTTTATCTAGACTTATTTAATTACCAATAAGAACTTGCTCAAGAAAAGCCTTCAAATCAAGCGTATGTTCCATATTGCAAACACTCTTAATGGTTTTCTTTTATATATATCATTGCAGTTTAACTATTTTCTTCTTGCTTTCTGTTATTTGATCCAGGCCACTTTTTAGTTTTTATATAACCTATATGATCTATTATTATTTTTAGTTAGTTATTTAATTTTATTTAAACTTTATCTTTTTTTTTCACTAGTGTAAGTTTTTTTTTTCTTCGTTACTCGCCTTACATATCGTATACATATTAATGTTCCTAGTGAGTACTGTCATGGAGTCTGACTCACATATTGTTTATTTTAAATGTTTCTATACAAATTTTAGCCATGATCTCTGTTTGTATTCCAAATTTTAGCCATGATCTCTGTTTGCATTCCAAATTTTAGCCATGATCTCTGTTTGAATTCCAAATTTTAAATAAATAAATATAGCTTCATATAATTGTATAGACTTTTAAATGTATAAATATCTGACGTGTAAAAGTGCTTGTAATATTGCCAATTTAATGAATAAATGAATTTGACTTACACCCGTATTCTAAGACGTTACTCCACTCAACCTTCTCCTCCAGCTGTCAAACCAAAATGTCTCTTGTAATGGGGTGTATCACTAACTTTTTATCACGATAGATGGTACCTAATAGAACTGTCAGTTGCATAGAAAACTTGTATTTTTATTACGAAATTTATTATTTTCTGGATATATTACCGAAGTCAGCAGCTTTTAAGTGTACAAATATAGATTTTAAAAAGACGGTGTTCGCTTTCGTTATTCGTCTTTTAAGGTAGGCAACGTTAAGTTAAAATTCGCATTTCTGTCATAAAAATAAAAAACTACAAAAACATTTAAAATGTGATCCGACATAGGTGTAAACAAGGTACCATTGCCACTAGCGACATCTATAAAAAAGCTTTGCCTGATACACCCCATTGTGACGATTAAAATAAAAAAAATATCATAATATTATTTATTTATTCTATCCTCATATTATTAAATTATATATATATATTAGAATATATATTATTATTATATATGTCGTTAAATCGAGTGACGTTACATGAAGTTTACACTGTATATTATTATATTTTAGTAAGTACTTTCCACATTGTCCTAAAGGTTTGGCTGTCAGAGAATGTCCAGTAGTATCCCTTGTACATAAATACAAATCCTCTTTATTGTATAGATTGCTTATTCTAATTACAGTTGTATGTACAGGTCATGTCCATATTATTATTAATATGCTTATAGTATAGTGCATAAAGTTTTTAAATAAAGCATAGATCAAATAAAAATGACCACCCTTATGTTTTTAAGATCATTTATTGTCACTCGGATCTCAATACATACATTACATAATAAGTAAATCAAATAATTATTATTACACAATTTGGTACTAATAAAGTTTAGTATAAAAAAACATTTTGTTTTGTCTGTCTGTGTGGGTAGTGTTGTGTTGTCCAAAGCAAGGCCAAAACCAAGACTGCAAGAAAAAAACCCACAGCATCCACCAATTAGAATGCCGTTAATATGTTATTTATATATATATACATATATTCTTCTGTACGTGTGTGTGTCATTTAACTCATCCCTAACTAGCTAATTAATGTCATGTAATACATTTTTTTAAATATAAACTTCAAAGGATAATAAATAAAAAAATAAATAAAATACTTGATTTTAACAAATCATGCAAATTTAGATGTGTGGTGTAAAAAAAACCTGTACTATAGCCGCTATAACTTAACGTTGGATCACTATCTACGCCACTCACTTCCTTTGAATATATCCAAATTATTTTTACACAACACGTAACAGTGTTACAGGCGAGAACACAAAACAAAAAATATTTAAATAGCTTGAGCCATTTTTTACCCAGACACACACACACACACACGTCGTAGATAAACAATTTTATTACAAAGTAAAGTATCATCACGACCGTTTCCCTTTCGGGGTGGCCAGAAACCACGCTTATAAATAAGCGGATTCAAATTTAACCAACTTTACAAGTGGCAAGCTCGTCGATGTCTCCAGCGTACCAAACTCGAGAAATGTCACAAATAAATTTTATGTCATTCACATCAATCAATATTTTTGTGTCCCGACCAGGAATCGAACCCGGCACCTCCGAGTCTAAATCCACGGACTTAACCGCTAGACCACGGAGACAGTTTTTTTTAAAACAATTTCATTATAAAAAAATCAGTTTTAATACATTAGACACGATTAAACAATTTACTATATTTGATTAATCTTTAATGTCTCGCTATTTATCCACCAGACATTAATCAGATTAAATTGTGATGTTAATTTACATAGGTCTCTATAATATTTAATGTATACTAATACTACAATTATTTAATCCCGGCAACTACGTTTAATATTGTACAAATATTTTTCAGTAAATAATTAACAATACATAATTTCACTAAATGTAGAACGCTATTATTTCTTGATACCTGAAAAATAAATAATTTATATAAAAAAAAAGTAAAGTATCATCACGACCGTTTCCCTTTCGGGGTGGTCAGAAACCACACTTTTAAACTGATTCACATTTAGCCAATTTTACTATAGGCCAATCATGACAAGTGGCAAGCTCGTCGATGTCTCCAGCGTACCAAACTCGAAAAATATCACAAATAAATTAAATATTAATTAAATGTACATATTTATTTACATTAATAAATATTTTTGTGTCCCGACCAGGAATCGAACCCGGTACCCCTGAATCTAAATCCACGGACTTAACCGCTAGACCATGGAGGCAGTTTTTTAAAATATATATTATATAATATTTTATAATATAAATTATCAATTAAAGAGTGAAATTATTTAAAAAAAAAAAATACATGATATTAAATTTAACATCAATTATAATATTTAAAAAAGGACATTCACCATTCCTTCTCTTTTGGTCCCGTTTCAGATTTCTGAAGAATTTGGCCTACACTCGCCATGCTGACCAAAGGTTGTGTAACTTTTAATAAAAAAAATATTAACAAGTTGGTATTAGTGGAACGGAAACCGACAGACGCGACGGCTTAACGTGGTCTTAGGAACATGGAAGCGGTGGTGATGTAAATTTATAATAATATATAAATAAAATATGAAAAAAGAACGAGCTTCCTGTCATCATATGGCAAGCAACTACCAGGTCATCTTTTAAAAAACTGGTGTATTCACACTTCTTAAATAGCTCCTGACAGCGTTAGTAAGTAGTATATATGTATGTTTATGTATAATAATGTGTATTATTAGTATTTAGTATATTGATATTATGATATATATATATATTAACTTTTATAATTATAGTATTATTATTATTTTTATGATTGCACCTAAAATGTCTTCGGGCAATAAGTCCGCCTTTGTACTTTGTGCAATAAAGTTTTTTAAATAGATAAAAATAAATAAATAATAATAATATTTATGTCATTGGTTTGGAACCTTTACGAGTATTCTATTTTAACGTGTTATGACAACTGAGCTAACGCCTCTATTTTCTTTTGCATCTTTGGTAATGGGGTGTATCACTCACTTTTTATCACGATAGATGGCGCATGATAGATGGTACCTAATAGAACTGTCAGTTGCATAGAAAACTTGTATTTTTATTGCGAATTTTGGGACAACTTTAAACACTTAAATGAAAAATAGGTGTACATATATTAAAATAGAAATTATGAGTTATATTTTTTAACTACATATAAATTTATACATTAATAATAACATAGATATATACTAATAATATACTTACAACCGTTGAGATAAGAATAAACCATTCTTTTGAATGCAAATCTAGTAGATGCTTGTCTTATATTTTGTGGTAGATTATTCCACAGATTTGTGGCAACAACTACAAATAAATTTGAAACAAAACTAGAATTAGGGGAAGGGACGGCAAGAAGAGAGTTGTGGGAGGAACGAAGAGATTTGTCGTGAAAAGATGAGAGACAGGCAAACTTGTCCTTAATGTATTTCGGTGTCGCAGGCTCTCACACTTTTTTCATTTACTTAAGTATTTATTTGTAAATTCTACTTCTGCAATAAACCATATACAGTCCGCTAAACACTCTTTAATTGAGCCATCGAAGACCCGCAGCAGTATACCTACGTATAGCTAAGCACAGAATAGCGACTGACGACTTTACAGCCGTCTATTTAAGATTGTGTTTCTAAATTTTTCGAATCTGAATCTTTAAAAATATTGGATTTTACGAGCAAGATTAAATAAAAATACAAAACCAACAAAATGTTGATTTAAAACTGTGTTTCGGTATAACTTACTTAATTCGCGTGTGTTTACGAATTTCCCAGGCAATTTGATTCCAGACTTCACCACCACATGTCCATTCTACAACAAAAAAACTATACTTAGTCCGGTCGCTGTCATTTTAAAAAAAATATTTCTTTATTCAAAAAAATCTTAAACTAGGAGAGCAGTATGCCGATGATACCACCCTGTATGCCACGTCAGCACATGAAATGGTACAGCTCTTAAACCGTTTGAAAAACGTCAGCATAGAATTTGGTCTTTCCAAAAGAAAGAGTCTTTGGCAAAACAGAGCTGATGGTAGTCGACAGATCTCACAGGATAACGCGCACAACTGACCTTGATGACTATGAAACCGTGAACGATTTCCTTTCACCAATGCAATTGTGACAGTGAGATTCGTCGACGAATTGGAATGTCCAAAACTGCAATGACCCAGCTTGATGAATAATAAATATGTAGAGACAACATATCAAAGAAGACAAAAATCCATCGTTTAAGATGTGGGTCTGGTGTCGTTTGAGATGTGGGTCTGGTGTCGTTTGGGATGTGGGTCTGGTGTCGTTTGAGATGTGGGTCTGGTGTCGTTTGAGATGTGGGTCTGGTGTCGTTTGAGATGTGGGTCTGGCGTCGTTTAAGATGTGGGTCTGGTGTCGTTTGAGATGTGGGTCTGGTGTCGTTTGAGATGTGGGTCTGGTGTCGTTTGAGATGTGGGTCTGGTGTCGTTTGAGATGTGGGTCTGGTGTCGTTTGAGATGTGGGTCTGGTGTCGTTTGAGATGTGGGTCTGGGGTCATTTGAGATGTGGGTCTGGTGTCGTTTGAGATGTGGGTCTGGTGTCGTTTGAGATGTGGGTCTGGTGTCGTTTGAGATGTGGGTCTGGTGTCGTTTAATGTGGGTCTGGTGTCGTTTGAGATGTGGGTCTGGTGTCGTTTGAGATGTGGGTCTGGTGTCGTTTGAGATGTGGGTCTGGTGTCGTTTAATGTGGGTCTGGTGTCGTTTGAGATGTGGGTCTGGTGTCGTTTGAGATGTGGGTCTGGTGTCGTTTGAGATGTGGGTCTGGCGTCGTTTAAGATGTGGGTCTGGTGTCGTTTGAGATGTGGGTCTGGGGTCGTTTGAGATGTGGGTCTGGTGTCGTTTGAGATGTGGGTCTGGTGTCGTTTGAGATGTGGGTCTGGTATCGTTTGAGATGTGGGTCTGGTGTCGTTTGAGATGTGGGTCTGGTGTCGTTTGAGATGTGGGTCTGGTGTCGTTTGAGATGTGGGTCTGGTGTCGTTTGAGATGTGGGTCTGGCGTCGTTTAAGATGTGGGTCTGGTGTCGTTTGAGATGTGGGTCTGGTGTCGTTTGAGATGTGGGTCTGGTGTCGTTTGAGATGTGGGTCTGGTGTCGTTTGAGATGTGGGTCTGGTGTCGTTTGAGATGTGGGTCTGGTGTCGTTTGAGATGTGGGTCTGGGGTCGTTTGAGATGTGGGTCTGGTGTCGTTTAAGATGTGGGTCTGGTGTCGTTTGAGATGTGGGTCTGGTGTCGTTTGAGATGTGGGTCTGGTGTCGTTTGAGATGTGGGTCTGGTGTCGTTTGAGATGTGGGTCTGGCGTCGTTTGAAATGTGGGTCTGGTGTCGTTTGAGATGTGGGTCTGGTGTCGTTTGAGATGTGGGTTTGTGGATTATTTCTGAAATGAAGTGACGTACCATGATCTCGACGTGACCATCTTTCACCATTCTCGCCACCTCCGCCTTTGTCATCAGTATCTTCTTCACCTTCACAGTTTTAGACCCCATTTGCATTGTTGGCAACACTGTCAACAAAAATACACATTTACACCCGTATTGTTAGACGTTTTCACAACAGCTCCTCCACTACAGCGGCCCTATTCTGTTACTTAGTCGCAAACGTTATTAGTGAATTTCGTTATATTTACGCCAGAGATTGCGTCATAATTACAAAATATTATTCAATTCTCAACTCTATAAACGCTCGACCTAGACAGCGGCCGTGCAAGTATCAACCTTAATAGCGTGATATATATATGTATAGTAAACGGATTTCATTAAACAACGTTTGTGACTAAGTAACAGAAGCTAGAACTACAAGGCCGACAGTAACCGATCGCTATCTTGGCGTTAGTTGCCGCTAACAAAATAAAAAATCTGATTTGGTCAATATCATTTCATCAGTTCCAAAGGACGGTAATATTATATATTCGTCAATATCTCTTCACTCATTCTTTCAACATGTCCGAACCATCGGAGCATGCCTTTCCTTATTTTTGTCCCTATGCTTTCTTTAAAATCTACCCTTTTGCGTATTTCGTCATTACGTATGCGGACGCCTCATATTCAACGCAACGACCTCATTTCTACTGCATTAACTCTACTCTCATGCGTATTCTGACATATCCACGTTTCGCTTTCATACATAGCTGATAGCTTATATAAAAAAAAAACGTTCTTACCTTCAGGCTGGGATGACTTATCAGAATTCTCTGATATACTTTTCTCTGCAGCCTACAACAGTAAAATAAATGGTATTTGAAAAAAAAAAGTGTTATGATAGTGACTTAGTTTTATCAAAAATAATATACATACATCTACCGTAGTATTTTGACTGGAGTTGGCTTCGGATTCTTTAGTTTCGTCTGCCTTCACCCCTTCCTCAAGGTCCTCGATAGATCCTATACTGGTGTCGGCTTTCTCTTTGATACTGTTCTTTTTAGCTTCCTCAATTTTCTCTAAAGCCACTGCTGAGTCAACTTTTACCACCTTAATTGGCCTAAAAATAGATATTTCTTTACTGTGTTTACTATGCCATTATATACATTGTACTTCTAATAGGTTTTTTGTTGAACAAAATTTTTTTTGAAGTAAGATACATTAATAAGCCACATGTATTGTTTCTAAAAATAGTGTTTTAAAATATTTAACGGTTTGCCTATAGAGTTAAAACAATTGACATCAATAATTAAATTTAAGAAGCTGTTAATTTAATGGTTAAAAGAACAATGTTTTTATAGTATCCAAGAATTTTTACATTATAAGTGTTGACAAATATAATTTTAGTTGTAATTGACATGTACTATTATTTGCATACCATTATAGTAGGATACAGCTGAACTGTAAAATTGTATTATCCTATATCTACCTGTATTCTGTGCAATAAACGATTTTGAATTTTGTTTTTTTTTTTTTTTTTTTTTGAAATTTTCAGAAGAGCAAATATTTTTTAGGCTTTAGGTGTTATTAGGTGAAATCTCTAAATTAAATAAAAAAGGACACTTTCTTAAAAGATAAAAATCAAAACACTACTGCATTTTATTCATTAATAAAACATTACATGCTTAACAGTAAAGCCCAATTTACCATGCAGTCAATCTTATAATTAATACATACATTTTCATTAAAAATGGATTGTCAATATACCTATATATTTTTAAATTTACTATACAAATAATAATATTAATAAAGCTTTCAAGTTAACAATAGTTATATACAGTATAAAATTAATATAAAAAGAAAGAAAAGACAAATAAATAATAATAATAAAAAAAAAATCAAAATTCAACACTAATAAAATCAATGAAATAATAAAGTTAAGACAAAACATTAAAAATTAGAATAAAAAGTACTCAAGTAGGTATATAAATAAATCAATCAATTCGACATCATGATAAAATTAATACAAAAAATAACAATAATAATTAAATTAAATCCAAATATTTTAACTTATAAATAATGAATTATTCACAAAATTTAAAGAAAGCCTTGCATGTTAAATAAGACCGCATCTGAAAATCTGGGGCGTGTTATTATTAATTGATTTCGCCCACAGCCGAGAGACAAAATCAGAGAGAGAAAGAATTACGTCAAACATTTAGTTTAGTTCAACAATTGCTCTAATAATATACTGCTTTTAATTTATTAAAAAGCAAATATTTTAATAATATAATCTAGAATAAAAAAAAAGAATTACGTATTTTTTTATTTAATTATTCAGTAATAAAATCTTAAGTTACGGTGCAGAGAAGTTATCCTATAAATATCGCCACTATACTGAGCCTAATCAAGTAGGTAGCGAAAGGTCCGCGAGAACTTTGACTTACGTAATTGTTAGTCTCTCTCTTTCGTCTCTCGGCTGTGAGCGAGATCAATCAAATCAAAAACACTTACGGCCGATTGCAAAAAGTATAAAATAATCTATGATAAACATTTTGATATATACCACGTTATTAGTTTTTCACTTTGGGTATTTAAGGCAATGACGTGCTTCATAGGCATACGTTCAACATGTCACGATAGATGTCGTGATTTTCAGACGCGGCTCTATTCACCACACAGTACTGTTTTATTTTTCGGATAATGATTTTTATCATTAAATAAGTTTTATTTCAAAAAGGGGGCTCTACCAATGACACCTAAAGCCTAAAAAAATATTTGCTCTGTTGATAATTACACGCGGTATAGTAAAAATATAAATTAATACAATAAATATATATTTCGATTATGTCCGTTCACCCGGCATTCATATTATTCAATGTCAAATAATTGACATCAAACCCTGGCAACTTGTCAGGCCAGAAATATGTTTTAAAAAAAAACCCACAGAAATGGAAGTCTAGGCCTCTGTGTTCTAGGTCATGTATACTTACACTACTGGAGTCTTGGTCCTAGGCCGGCCTCTCTTTCTTGCGGACGGTGTGGTAGGGAGGGATACGGGTTCGGGCTCCGGAGTGGCCATGCGGGTCGGCTTGCCTACACTCTTACGAGGACGAGCGCGATTCTACAAATTAATAAAAGTGAACTTCATACCAGAAATAACTAGATTGTAACTTTTCACATGCGATATTTTATTTGTTATAATATTTAAATCACTCAAGCTATGCTCGGATTTTAGCGAGACTTAACTCGGAGTGGCAATTCCCATACATCCCTAAAGTTCCTGGACTGGTTTAAACTAACTTCACCTAGTTTAGGGGTCATAGTACTTTAGTCAAAGTCAAAATATCTTTAATTATAGCAGCGTTCGTTTTAAGAAATGTTAGCATAAAATAACCACTTTTTTAGCACAAGTTTTCATTAAACGAACGGTTTAATGAAAATTCTAACATTTGATGCTAATTTCGTATGTCAGTACCGAAGAAAAGGGTTATTGATGTTACTTTTGGACAGATGTCATTTAACATAAGAAATGGTTTGTTTACATTGTTATATACTTTATAGTTTTCTACTATATTTGTTACATACATACATACATATCTTCACGCCAAATCCCTTGCGGGGTAGGCAGAGACAATTGAGCGCCACTTGTCACGGTCACGACATACCTCTTTCGCTTCTTCGACATTCATCAACCTCTTCATACATGCCCTTTTGTTTCGATGGCTTTTCAACGCACCTTCAGCTATTGTTTTATTAATTTGGTCGTAATATGTGAGTCTAGGTCTGCCAGGGCCTCTTTTACCCACGACTTTCGCATTATATATCTGGTTCGTCAATCTCTCTGCATTCATCCTTTCAACATGCCCGAACCATCGTAGCATGCCTTTCCTTATTTTTGTCCCTATGCTTTCTTTCATACCTACCCTTTTTCGTATTTCGTCATTACGTATGCGGTCCGTCAAAGTGACGCCGCATATCCGACGCAACGATCTCATTTCTACTGCATTAACTCTACTCTCATGCGTATTCTGACATATCCACGTCTCGCTTCCATACATAAGTGTTGGTACCAGCATGGCATTGTGTATGGCGAGTCGAGCTTTGTCACTGACATTCCGACTGGCGATCAGTGACCCCAGGGCACCGTTGACACTATTTCCCGCGTTCACTCTTCTTTCAACATCCCTATCATACTTCCCATCCGCAGTGAAAACACTGCCCAGATATATAATTTCATTTACTTGTTCTAGAGTTTCATCATCAATCTTTATCGTCACGGTTGTCATCCTTCTTCTTTCAAACACTAGTACCTTGGTTTTTCTCGCATTCAAACGGAGTCCTTTTTCTGCACATCCCTCTTTCATTTCTGTGACTAGTGATTGCAGTTGTTGTTCGGACGATGCCATGAGAACAGCATCATCTGCATAAAGCAGGCAGTTCACCACTAAATCACTCATCTTTATCCCACAGTTACTCTCTCTCACTCTTTTTAGGCATTTGTCGAGATATAGGGTAAATAATCTGGCGGAAAGCACACAGCCCTGTTTGACGCCCATTTGGGATTCAAAGCAAGGAGACATACCTCCCTCCACCCGCACACAAGCTTTACAGTCCTTGTACAGGGACTGTATAGCTCGTAGCAGTTTGTCATCAACTCCATACTCCGGCAAAATGTCCCAAAGCTTCTTTCTTACAACTCTATCAAAAGCCTTCTCCAAATCCACAAAAGCACAGAAAACCCTCTGGTTTAAGGCCAAAAACTTCTCTGTGATATTGCGGAGCGAAAAGACTTGGTCAGTGCATCCTCTTCCAGGTCTAAAGCCTCCTTGTGCCTCCCATAAAAGACCTTCAGTCTTCTCTTGCAGGCGTTTCGTGAGAATCTTGCCATACATCTTGCTCGCCAAACTGATCAAACTAATTGCTCGGTAGTTGGCACAGTCCAATCTAGATCCTTTACCTTTGTATAAAGGAACGATGACTGATTGCTGCCAGTCCTCCGGTACTCTTCCCTCCTGCCAGCAAAGGTTGCACAGCAGGTGGAAAGCGTTCCAGACTGGTATACCTCCGTATTTGATCATTTCAGCGAGCACTCGATCTTTTCCCGCTGCTTTGCCACATTTCAGGCTTCTAATTGCCGATTGCAATTCTTGCACACTTATTTCCTCCTTAAATGTGGACGTTGTATTTGTAGGTAGCTCTGGAGGTAAAGTACCCGTCGTAACGTCGTTAGGAGTACCACTAGCATACATCTCGCTAAAATATTCACTCCATCGCTCCAACACCTCATTTGTGTTTGCAAGAATGTTGCCGCTCTTTGATCTCACTCTATTCATTCGACAAGATGACAAGCCACCTTTGGCCTTCCTAACTTCCCTCCAGAAAAGTTTGGAGTTCTCCTTAAAGTTGCTCGTCATCCTGTTTTCACCTATTTCTTTACATCTTTCACGCTTCTCCTTAACCAAAGATTTTGTTTCATTCTTGCAGCGATGATACATCTTCTTCTTTTCTCTTATCATACTTTCATTCATATTTAGCGAACCAACATAATCTATCCAAGCTTTCTTCTTTCTTTCTACCGAATCTTTGACCTCTTCATCCCACCACGCGTCACCTTTGATTGTTCGCTTTTTTGCTATTCCACATACTTCTTTTGCCGATTCTACCATACCATTTTTAAGGTACTTCCAACATTCTTCTACATCTTTGCTCACATCTTTCAAATTGATAAGTTTATCTTTGACGCGTTTCATATACTCCTCTTTCACACTATCATCTTGTAACTTTTCACTCTTTATTCTTACTGCTGACACGTTGCCACCTGATCGTCGGTGGCGCCATTTTGTGAACAGACCACTAATCCTTGTAATTACTAGGTAGTGGTCTGTTCCCAATTCCGGCCCACGATATGCCCTAGTATCCAAAACCTGTGTTCGCAGTCTTTCATCAACTACTATTAAATCAATCATACTCTTTTCACTATTCATCGTTCTCGTATACATGTGAATATCTTTGTGAGCGAACATTGTGTTGGACACAAAAATATTCTTTTCTAAGCACACGTCAAGAATAAGCTTACCTGCATCATTTACTCTCCTATCTCCAAAATCACCTAGGACCGTTTCGTAATCTGCACGGCGTGTCCCCACCCATCCATTCATGTCGCCACATAAAATTATATTTTCATTCCCAACTGCCAAATCTAGAACTGACCTGACCTGGTTCCAAAAATTCTCCAGTTCCTGCTGTGGGGCTGAGCTTACTGGTGCGTAAACCACGGCTATAAATATTTTTTTAAGCCCTATTTTCAGTCGAACCCAGAGCATTCTTGGGCTTTCCAGGCAGTACTCGTACATACTGTCGGCCAAGCGGCCGGATAGTAAGATGCCCACCCCCTGACTACCGCGATCGCTGTCTCCCACTCCCGACCAGAGCGCGATCCCCCCTCCCGGCAAGTCCTGCATCTCACTACCCCTCCGCTTGGTCTCGGTCACGCCAATCGCATCCAACTTCATTTCATCCATCATATCTAGGAGTTCATTCATCTTATCTTTCATCCCTCCCCGGACATTCCAGGTGCCAAGTCGGCACTCATCTGTCCTCGATCCGCGTTTTTGGGCCATGCGTGATGGGTTGCGGACCCCATCGCCGCTCCGGCTCATGCTACTGCCTACCCCGCATTACATTTTTCTGTGGCTGAATTATTATTACAGTTTGCACATAAAAAACCCTATAACATTCAGGGTTTAACATTATAATTTACAATAATTGGCTATCCCCGAAACAAACACAAAATTATAATTATGTCAAAAGTGAAATTAAATGTCAAAAATAAAATGTCAAATAATTAATGTTAATAAATGTAATTCTGAATAATTAAAATTACAAATTAAATGTCAATTATTGAACGTCTTAAAAGCTATATTTTCGTAGCGCCATCTGGTGAAGCGACTTGTAATCAAACTCCGAGACTTGGTTCTTTCACTCGTTCATAGGTGTCGCTGATACTCGCGTATTTTATAGAACCGCCGCGAGTAGGTTATTAGGTAGTTTTATTCACTTTATTGGCTAGTTTATGATGTCGACGCTCAATTTAAAATTTAAAATGAAGATAATGTGAATATTCGTGTGGGCTGGAACTGGGCACCGAAGTCGAAGTCGGGTCGGGTGTTTTAGCGACCGAGCTACCACGATATATAGTTGTGTTGTGAAAACAATGGCCACATGCAGCAAGATAGAAGGTTCACGAAACTGCCGAGCTTTGTTGTGACAGTTTTGCAAATTCATTTCACTATTCACATGGCGCAATTTTGTATTATTGTTTTTCTTTATAAAATCACTGCGTTACAAATTAATTTAGTTATTATATGAACACGTTTGTTTCACAGATTATTTCAGTTTATAATTAAAACGTTAAAAACACTTAATAATCACTTTTTAAAACATTTTTGTGGGAGCCAACGTTAGCACGTCATACCCCTCCCGCGGGCGGGGCAGCAAAAGGTATTTTATGTAATAAATTAAAAAATCATAATAATATCATGTGTGTTGGATGCCATGGTATAATAAAACATGAACGAAAATACATTTCAATTAGTAGCCTCACCGCTCGTTTTATTTAAGAAATGTCAGCATTGTTAAAAAAAGTGGTATTTATTAACAAAAACGACATTTCGCGCTGGTTTATGAAGTTGCTACAAGATGTTGTAAATGCTATAAAACGAACGCGGGGTATGTAAACCCTTTTATTATTACATACAACCTATTACAGACATTTGTAACACGTCATTATTTAAATTATTTCGATTGATTCTACTTCTGTTAGTGAAAGACTAAACAGCAAAGCGTAAGCTGTTAGCAGAAGACCAGCAACTTATCAGATTCCAATGACCTGATAATGCTTAATCTGACTGAGAAAAGAATCTGCGAGGAAAACTGAGCTATAGCAGATTTACAATTTAATATCTAGTTTTACACATATACGAGGGTAGTCTGAAAAGTTTCCGACCTCAACGTGAAGATGGCAGCACTCGTCAATAAAAGTCAGGGAATGTAGTTGTGCATCTTCCGACAGGTACCTACTCACCAAAGTTTCAGTCATTTTGGACGCGCAGTTGTTATGTGACAGTCGTTTGAGTGAGTTGATGTGAGTATTTTTGTGAAAATGGAAAAAATCGAGTATCGAGCTGTCAAATCAAAGATGAATTGGACTCTGTGTACGGGAACTCTGCACCATCATTTACCACAGTGAAATTTTGGGCAGCTGAATTTAAACGTGGTCGTAAGAGCTTGGGAGACGATGAACGTTCGGGACGTCAAAAAACTGCAACTACTGACGATAACATCGCTAAGGCTCACGAAATGGTGCTAGACGATGGCGATCGTCTCATCCCAGTGAACTGTTTTTTGTTGTTACAATAAACGTTTTTTCATTTCATTAATTTCGATACAAACTTACCAATTTAAATTCACAGGTTCAACAAAACAAAAGAAAAAATATCGTCTACGAACAGTTAATTGTTAACTTTTCAAGACAAAGAAAAAAGTAATGATTTATTGGAGATACTTATAGGTAAAAGTAAAGTATCATCACGACCGTTTCCCTTTCGGAGTGGTCAGAAACCACGCTTATAAAGAAGCGGATTTACATTTAGCCAACTTTACTATAGACCAATCATGACAAGTGGCAAGCTCGTCGATGTCTCCAGCGTATCAAACTCGAGAAATGTCACAAATAAATTAAATATTAATTTTATTTATTTATTTAAATTAATAAAAATTATTGTCTCCTGACCAGGAATCGAACCCGGTACCTCCGAGTCTTAATCCACGCACTTAACCGCTAGACCACGGAGGCAGTTACTTAAAAACACATATAAATACGTTTATTGATTGTACCTTTGTTTATTGTTGGTTTATTACAGCACAAAGAACAATTTGCGTCTATTTTTATTGTTTTACCAGTTTATAGACGTGACGATATTCAACTTGGTCGGACCTATTTGGAGTAGACAATTTTTTTTTGAGACTAAACATCATACGCACCCACACACAAATCTCATACATACCACTTTACATGCTTATTTCCACTAGTTTAAGTTTTGATTTATACATATATAATTACTCTGGACATTTTTTCTGTTATTTATCTATTTAACTTGTATATCTCTTAAGTTTATAAGTATCTTACTTTTGAATTCGAGCTATATATACGGGGTGTTTGGAAGGGAGCTGTACATACGCCTAGGGTAGAAACTAGAGATAGTCTGCTACCTACTCCCGCCCAATATATTGACCTTGGCCTCAAGGTTTTTTTTAAATTTATTTTTATTTTTTATTTGACTTTTTGTGATTTTTTTACTAAAACTACCTGTAGCTCAAAATCTATCCATAGGACCGGTCTGCTAATGGTCTTGTTTTAATCGTTAGAGTCTTAGGGTCCTGCAAAAAAATATTTTACACCAGAAAATTGTGGAGAAGAAAAGTTATGGGGCCTGAAGTACCGTAGTAAGGTAAAGAAATAATTTTAAAAAAATTAATATATACAGGATATATTCCTTTTATAATTGTGTTAATTTATGTTCTTTATTTATATTTGAAAATCTGTTGCCTTTTTACTTTGTCTGCTTAATTTTAATGTATTAGCTGTAGGATTTTGTTTCAAAATAAATAAATAAAATAAAGTAAAATATTTAAAAACAATAAGTATAGTGCTCGCGCGCCTATTTAATTTTAAATGGGTTATTTGTCATTTTTTAGTTGTCACACTTTTAATATTCCCTCCGTTTCCGCTTTCCGTTAGCAGTGCACACCGCTCCTCACTCTGCGTTTTGGTGTCACCGCACCGCCGTTATTTATTTATTTACTATAGGTACACAAACAGATCACAATCACAATCAGTTCACATTTTCCAGCAATTTCTTAAGTTCTAGATTGCAATCCAAAAGCAGTGTACACAGCATGCTTATTGTGATTTAGCCATGACATTGTCATTTCAATTAATTTATTTCATTTCAGTGAAATATGTCAAAAGGAAAATAATAATAATATAAAAAAATGGTATGTCAAAGAATAAGTAAATCAATAATAATAATTTAAAAAAAATCAATGAAAATTTAAAATAGAAATAATAATGTCATTTAATTAAAGAAATAATAATAAAATAATATAACAATCATAAATATTTATAGTTATTATTTATATTTAAATATAGGTATATTTAAATTTCGTTATAAAACCGGAAAATACTTTGAGTGTGTACTTTTACCATCAGGACTATAATTCCTCGTGAAATTTGTGTTAGTGTTTATGGATCCACATCAGCCGAGAAGACGCCTGAAGGTTAGTGCATGCTTTCTTTTCCTGGAGACAGATCATTTCTCTAATTTCTCCGCACTGTCTCCACTTTCTCTTTTCCTACACCTTATTATTAGTGTCCCGCAGGTCCTTCGAGTTTTTATATATTTAAAATTACCGCTAAATTAAATTCGCATGAACCCAAATAGTTACCGCACGCCACATGGCCCCAGATAGTCTTGAGAACGTTTTCCCGTAACTACATATACCTCTATAACTAAGATGCCTTGTATAAAAATAAATAATATTTTAAATTTTTTAAAATCAATACTTACCGAAGTATCTTGTTCCACAAATTCGTCATCGCTGTCTTCCTCTGACGAACTACTAAAAAGAAAAAAATGATAATTTAAGTATATTATTTAATTGCGCGGTGGTGGCTCGGTTATAAGAACGCGTTCCTTAAATCCTACAAAGGTCGGTTCAAACCCACCCGTCATGTACCAATGAGAAATGCACTTTCCTTACGTACTGCAGTCATAGATTTACAACACCACCGTTCCCGTGTGAGGAGAGCACGTTAAGCATATATATATATATAGGTAAAAGTAAAGTATCATCACGACCGTTTCGCTTTCGGGGTGGTCAGAAATTCATAAACGAAGAAGCGGATTCACATTTAGCCAACTTTACTATAGGCCAATCATGACAAGTGGCAAGCTCGTTGATGTCTCCAGCGTACCAAACTCGAAAAATATCACAAATAAATTAAATATTAATTAAATGAATTTATATATATTAATAAATATTTTTGTGTCCAGGGATCGAACCCGGTACATCCGAGTCCAAATCACGGACTTAACCGCTACAAAGGCAGTGTAGAGATCATAAAGTCCTAAATCATCTCTGGAGCTGTGATGAAATTTAAGTATATAATACTTACATTGAGAAGACCATTTTGGCGTAGTCCTTAATTTTGCTGGAACGACGAGATCGACGTACTCCATCTTCGTTAGGAGTTTTTTCCGATGTAGTACTCTGTTTAATAAAAAAAAAAAGTAATGTATCATCACGGCCATATCCCTTTCAGGGTAGTCAAAAACCGCGGTTTTAAAGAAGCTGTCCATTATGACAAGTGGGATCGTCTATGTCTCGAGCATACCAAACTCGAGAAATACCACAAATAAATTATTTAAGCATATACGAGGGTCAAACTAAATAAAAAAAATGATCAAAAAGTAAGTTATTAGTTTTATTATGATCGCCTCCGTGGTCTAGCGGTTAAGTCCGTGGATTTAGACTCGGAGGTACCGGGTTCGATTCCTGGTCGGGACACAATAATATTTATTAATGTAAATAAATACATTTAATTAATATTAAATTTATTTGTGATATTTCTCAAGTTTGGTACGCTGGAGACATCGACAAGTTTGCCACTTGTCATGATTGGCCTATAGTAAAGTTGGCTAAACGTGAATCCGCTTCTTTAATAAGCGTGGTTTCTGACCACCGCGAAAAGGAAACGGTCGATATGATACTTATTTTTTTACAATCAAGTGTGTTGATACTTCCAAAGTTTACTTCGACCTTGGACTTACCTTTGCTTGTTCTTTGGGATGCTCCTTGTCCTTCTCCTTCCCGTTTTCCTTATCCTGACCGTCTTCCTTAGTGTTGTTATTGTTAATCTTGTTATCCTTTTCCTTGGGCTCGGCATTCTCCTTCGTAACGGCAGCACGACGTTTTTCGTTAGAATTTACAAACCTTCGTAATTCTACGCTTCTATAATATAAATAACTTGTTAATATCATTATCACGACCGTAACCCTTGCGGGGTGGTCAGAAAGCTACGATATATTTAGAGACGGCTATATACTGCTTGTAATTTATTAAAGAGCAAATAATTTTATAGTATTATCTACAATAAATATAAAGAATTATGTATGTTTTATTTTAATTATTCAGTATTAGTATTTAGATTATAAGATGACGTCTTTTTTTTTTTTGTTTTTTTTTGTTTTATACATTTATAAATTATCTGAAATATGTATATAATTTCTATACATCATAATTATTAAGTATTAAGAATGTAAACTGACACGGCCTCTTTACAGCCACGATCTTATTTAAGTAGTTTCTAAGTTAGTTAGTTTTACTTGCTTGTAGCAATAATGTTGTGCCTAACATACATAAATATGGATTATTGCCTGTTTACGGTCCAACCATTATTACCACTTTGATTAGTACATATGTTTTAAAAATTGTATTGATTTAATTAGTTCTGACTGTATCCAAGTTGTTTTGAGAGAACCAATGGAAATAAATTATTTTGATTTTGAGTAATAAAATCTTAAGTTACGGTGCAGAGAAGTTTTCCTAAAAATACCGCAACTCATGCCGACCCTAATCAAGTAGGTAGCGAAAGGTCGACGATCGCGCGAACGTTGACCTATGTCATTGTTTCTCTCTATTTCGTCTCTCGACTGTGAGCAAGATCAATGAATACTCGTATCACTTGTTTTAGGGATAATTATTTTTAACAATAAAAAATATATACCTACTGTTCCGGCTTCGCATGGTAGCAGGTTCAATTTCTAGTAAAAATGAATCTAAAACGTTCACAAGCTACGGGCCGATGACGATCAAGTTGCCATATTAGTTGCAATTTTTCAACCGCACCGACTCATGCCTCGCGTGTTTTTATTAATTTTAAATCATAATTCGAATGCTTTTGGTGAATATTAGTGATTTAAACTATATGTGCGGGTCTAATAAAGTTCGTGGGGCATAGACTATAAAATTGTACAATAAATCTAGGGTTTAATCGAGGTGGTTGATCACACACGTGGATTGTTTTGGGATGAGTCCTGTTTTCCATATGACCTCTTACTCTTAACTCTTAAACCATCTGATTCTGTGTTCTTTATTTATATCCTAAATTTTTCTCCAATTTTAGCACAATTATCGATAATATCAGCGTAGGCCCTCGCGCAGGTACTTCACATACCTATTTTATTACAAAGAGGTAGAATGCAATGACTCCTGAAGCCAAAAAAATTTGCTCTTATGACAATTACACGTGGTATATATTTTGATATTTTGACCGCCTCCGTGGTCTAGTGGTAACAAACGTTGCCGTGAACTCGGGAGGTCTTGGGTTCGATTCCCACCGGGGGCAAGTTGTACATTGTATAATTTGTCTCGGTCTGGGTGTTTATATGTATAATATGTAGTTTATCAACCATCTAGTTTCCGTAACACAAGCCTCGTAGCTTGGCGCTGTGTGACCTGTCTGGAAATATTTATTTATTGTTATTATATTATAGTATTTACTTTTTAGGTGTAGATGTCGCTAGTTGCGGTCGTCGTCCTCTCAGTTCTGGTCTTAGCGGAGTTTTCATCAAATCGTTATTACCATTTCCTCGACTACTCGTCTAAAAACGATATAAATATATACAGGTTGATCATAAGAAACCCGGGGCCGCTGCTTCTACTTGCCTCTCGCTCGCACAATACAGCAAAGATACAGAAGCGTTAGATACATTATTATAAAATTATTACACATACACACTATAAACACACATCATTTATCATTACAGCCTACACATCCAGACCTCCACTGCTGGAGATGGGCCTTCCATAACATATATCTGGAGAATTTGGCCTACACTCGCCACGCTGGCCAGACGGCTTGGCGAGGATATGTAATTTTTTTTTAATTACATTTTTAACGATTTCACAAGTTGGTATTAGTGGAACCGGGACCGACGGCTTAACGTGCTCTCCTCACACGGGAACGATGTTGTTGTAAATCTATAACTGCAGTACGTAAGAAAAGTGTATTTCTCATTGGTACATGCCGGGGGGGTTGAACCGACCTGTATAAGATTTAAGGAACGCGTTTTACAACCAAGCCACCACCGCGCTCCACATCTTTTTGCTCAACAATACGCTAACTATATACCATTCTGCTCTTCTCCATACCCAACCAAATAAAAATTGTAAATAACTTCAATTCAGGTTGCCAAGGGTTGGCTAATATGATCTATTCATTCTACGACAATCTAAATCCAATTTGGGTTATCACTTATCACTAAACCGTACATGTCGTCAATACAACATATTTTCACGAAAAAAAATATTTATTTATAAACTTTATTGCACAAAGTACAAAGGCGGACTTAATGCCCGAAGACATTCTCTGACAGCCAAACCTTGGGGACAAATTTGATCAAATGTAGGTGCAATCATAAAGATAATAAGAGAAATAAATAACTATTTAAATTAACAGGAATTTAATATATTCTTACTTACAATATATATGGAATAAATATTATAATATCGATACACTAAATACTAATACATACATATTATTATACATAAACATACATATATACTACTTACTAACACTGTGTGGAGCTATTTAGAAAGTGTGAAAACACCAGTTTTTTTAATAATGTTGCTTGCCGTATGTTAACAGGTAGATTATTCCACAAATTAATAGCAACAACTACAAAAGAGTTAGACACAAATGAAGAATGATGAGAGGGGACAGATAGAAGAGAGTTGCTAGCAGAGCGAAGGGATTTGTCATGGAAAGAGGAAATAATGACAGTCTAGACATATTTGCTAATTCTTTGCATGTTTTTAAGCACAATGTATTGTCACAGCAGCTGTGCGGATCCTGGCTGGGACTGTAAACTGAACTGCTGTTTAACCAATTTTGATTCTTGGAATTGTGTTCCTTGATTGTGGTTGTATCATGTTGTGTTGTAGTTTTTGCTTAGATTTACTTAGTTGTTGCTGTAACTGTATTGTGTTTTTATTTTGGCTACTCAGAGGCCCAATTAATGGATACTGTAATAGCATGTGGTGGTTGCCTGTAATTGGTGCAGCATCTGTTTTCTGTCTTAGTAATGTATCTTTTGTTGCTGTCACTGTTGGCGACCATAATAAATAAATTTACGATTTCCTTAATGTCTGAAGTTTTCGAATTCTTACCCTCTTTAATTCCTGTAATTCTTTCTCCAGTAATTTTAAAGACTTGTCGCTAGCGCCAGCTATAGGGGTACTTTCAGGACGTTCGCTAGTTTTCTCTGAGGCTAAAAATATAATCAAATTATATACTAAAAAAAAGGCTACTACTGCCTCTGTGGTCTAGCGGTTAAGTCCGTAGATTTAGACTCGGAGGCACCGGGTTTGATTCCTGGTCGAGCTTGCCACTTGTCATGATTGGCCTATAGTAAAGTTAGCTAAATGTGAATCCGCTTATTTTTAAGCGCGGTTTCTGACCACCCCAAAAGGGAAAACCGTCGTGATGATACTTTACTTTCACTTTTTACTAAAAATAGGGGTTCTTAAAACCGAGCCACCACCGCTCACCACCATTTTGTATATTAAGATGTAATCCACATGATCTACTACCTGATGGTACGCAAGATAGAAACCACAGAAACTACATTGAGAGCATTACCAAAACAGCGTCGAAAAAACTTGGAATACTGAACAGGGTGAAGCGGTTTTTCCCGCCTGCTCTAAGACTTATGCTGTATAAAGCTCAGATAAGGTCATGCGTGGAATACTGTTCTCACCTCTGGGATGGCTCCGCTAAGTATCTTACAGATGCTCTCAATGTCCTGCAGGGGCGGGCAATTCGGATAGTGGCCGACACCACAGTCTCTAAAACTCTCGAATCACTGCAGCTTCGCCGTGACGTTGCCTCTCTGAGCGTGTTCTACAAGCTATACCACGGCGAGTGTTCTGAGGAGCTCCATAACCTTATCCCCTCTTCTCTATTCCGCAACCGAACTACACGCACAGGCCAAAATATGCATCCACATACCTTACCCACTATCCCTACGCGTACTCATAAATTTGGAGACTCTTACATCTGTCGCACGCTGAAGATGTGGAATGCTCTCCCAGCCAGTGTGTTTCCCCACTCTTATAACCTGGAGTCCTTCAAGCGAAGTGTGAAAAAGCATCTTGTTAGGCCGGCATAGTGGTAGAGACTGATGTCGGTCGTGGTGATCGGCGTCAGTTGCTCCCATTCTTGGACCTCGCGTACTGCTTACCATCAGGTGGGCGCGATGTCACATGTCGTGTCCAGTATAAAAAAAAAAAAAAAGATATGAGAAGTATAACAAAAAACTTACCAGTTGCAATGATTTGTTGAATATTCTTCGGTTTATTTACTTCTTCTTTATTATTAGTTGTTACTAAAATTTTATTAGTTATCTGAAAAGAACAATAATAATAATAATTTTTAATTTTTTTATATCCTACTTTAGTAAGTACATCAACCCTTATGAACAATTTCAACATTCATTATAATAAAACACAAATTAGGTCATATTTCACAGCTAATTCTACTCTCGCAAGGCCGCCTTCGAACTAGAGAGAAAGGAATGGGTAATGTAGAAAGGATGCAGTGAGAAAGAGACAGGTATAATGTAAACAAATAGGGAATGTCAGTTATTGCATTGACGGATCATATTATTACCTAACCATCTAAAATTGGTCAATATACCGCGAGTAACGCAAACAGTAAAAAACACTGATATTTGTTTTTGATGATTGAAAAAATGATAATTGGGAGAACTTCGCGCCATTTTGCATGGACATGTCAAGTGCAAGTTTTGTTTTGTAAATCAATTTACTGTGAATATTATTGGTCAAAAGTGGTGTTGTTTTGTTTAATAATGTGCTACAATGTGAATAATTATGGAAAACGATAAATTGGACTTTAAATATGGGGGCACAAGTTGCAATTTATTTTTTGCGGTTTTCCAGGGCAGTCAACTCCCATATTTTGTCACACATAGTGACTCCAAGAAAAGCATCTAATTCTGCAGCATCTGGAATTTGATGATGCGCTCATTAACTCATTAAAAAGAAAGATATATTACGTCAGACTTGGCTGTATGGGCTAGATCCTTTGACTTCCCTATCATCTTATTCATCATCCATCGGAAGAGAACAAAAAAAAAAGATAATTGTTGGAAAATAAACGCTTATGATAATAAGTAAAGAATAAGTCTTTATTTAGTCAGGTTACATCATCTTCAGGTACATCCTTTTCTATCCTGTCTTTTTTCATTATAAACTCTCTTTCCTAGCATTTCCTATTAAAAACTCTTTGCTTTAAATGCGTGTTTTACTTTGGAAAATAGACTATAAAACGAATTGTGTGATAAATCCAGTGTTCCTAGTGCTGTCATGCTAAATTGGGGGGTCGGTGCTTGATTAGTACTTAACACATACCTTTTCAGTGGTGTTATCAGCTTGCTGTGGTAACTGGAGTTCTACTTTGCTGTTCAGTTTGACTTCTGTAATCTGAAGAGGAGACTTGGGTTTGATGGGGTCTTCTCCCAGCTCTGGCATGTCCACGGTTAGAGGGAGATCCACTTTAACCACTGGGTCTTCTATTCGGGTCAATACAGCTTCGGAATTCAATATTCGCACTTCTGAAAGTTTTATATTTTACAAAGGTATCATTGCAGCGACTAAGAGCTGGAACACATTTGCAATTAATTGCTGTGCGATAGTTGTTCAGATCTCAAGAAGTATTGGCACACTTGCAATCAAATGCTATGCAATAGATGTGCGGACCTCAAGAAGTATTGAGGCCCATGCAAGGAAATTAATTTATATATTATACATATATATATATTTTTTATACTAGCACGACATGTGACCTTGGGCCCACCTGATGGTAAGTGGCGCTGGCAAGGTCCATGAATGTTAGCAACTGAAGTCAGACACTCATAACTACCATCAGTCCCTAACACTATGCCGGCTTGACTAGATGCTTTTTCACACTTCGCTTGAAGGACTCCAAGTTATAGGAAAGTGGAAACACAGAGGGTGGAAGAGCATTCCACATCTTTATCGTACGACAGATGTATGAGTCCCCAAAGAATGTTAAGAATGTCATAACGTACCAAAGGTAAAGGTTTGTTAGGTGGATTGTCTTAAGTAGTGATTCCGATTTTATTGCACAATAATATCCACTATTCTTCCGATCACCATCGTAAAACAAAGACAAAATACATACCTTTAAATGGTTTAGCCGTTGCAACTTGTGGAATTTCATTAGTTGATATCTGTAATTGGAAATTAAGTACAAAATAATAAAAAAATGATATTTATCAATTATGTTAATAAATTGTTACTGCATGCACATTCCCTCTCGCTCACACAATCCTATATTATCAAAGTCTTAGTGTACTTTTGAGAAATATAATGACCAGTAACGAAGGCTAATTATTGACATGTTTAACGTATGCTTATAAGGCACATAATTGGCCGAAATAACCAAAGTGACAAGCAAACACACGCCAATCACGTGGCGTACTAAATATCATACATCTTCACGCTAGCACCCTTGGGGGGTAGGCAGAGTTAATTGGGCGCCATTTGTCATGGCCAACACATACCTCTTTGCCTTCGTCAACATTCATTAACCATTTCATACTAACCCCTTTTATTTCTTTATTCGACTGTTTTTTTTTTTAAATTTGGTTATAGTTGAGTCTTAGTCCGCCAGGGCCTCATTTACCTACAACTTTCGCATTATATATCTACACCGTCAATCTTTCTTCACTCATCTTTTAAACATGCCCGAAACTTCGGAGCATGCCTTTCCTTATTTTTGTCTCTATGCTTTCTTTCATAACGATTTATAATGTTAACAAATTACATTCAATCTTCATGCCATCTAAACTTCCACTGCTGGAGTTGGACCTTCCACAACATATATCTGGATAATTGGGTCTACACTCGCCACGCTGGCCAGAAGGGTTGGCAAGGATCTCATAACAATCTATTAACGATTGCATAAGGAATCGGGACCGACGGCTTAGCGTGCTCTCCGAGAAAAGTGTATTTCTCATTGGTACATGCCGGGGTTCGAACCTTTACCTTTTGGATTTAAATCACCATTCTTCAACCTTTATACTTACAATAAATTCATCCGGTTTTTTTATTTGCACGATCATGTGATCTCCTTCTTCGCTGACTATAAAAATATAGAAAAATAATGCTATTAGGTAAAAAATAAACTTTTAAAACGAAAAGATAAAATAAAAAACTTTTAAACAGCAAACAATAAAGTCTAGTAGTTAAGACAGAGATATAAGTGCATGATAAAGTGAACTTTTTAATAGCCCTGGAGCAATTTAAAGGTAGTGCCTACAAAAATGTATATACTGGATGTGGTTATAATACTAGATTCTCACAAAAGACATGATACAATGAATACCGGTATAACAACTATTATGGTAAAAGAACTAGAAAGTTCTTAACTCCCATTATATTTAATAATATTATGCCCATTGATGACTGTGTAAAAATAACAAAAAAATAATTTATGGAAAATTAAAGTTGCTTTTGCTAAGTAAATACAACAGTAATGTGATTTAATGTTAAATAACTTTGTGTTTTAAAAATATAGTTAAAAAAAAAAAACTGTAAAAAAAGAGTACTATTTGCCAACAAACTGTTATGCAGTTTGGCGTATAATTTTAAAAATGTAAATAGTTTAGGTTTTTATCTGAATAAACGATTTAAAAATATATATATATAGGGGGACAATTAATGAGCTATAAATACATCACGGCATTAACGGAATCATACAGTATTTGGTTGGGGAGGGAGAGAAGCAGAATGGTGGATGGTGAGCGTATTATCTCGCAATTAAATAAAATTAAAAATCTTAAACCAGCCTATTGTCGGTCGCAAGCCCGAAAACACCATTCTTCTCATCTCTTACCAATACACGATGGACCCGGCACCCGCACGGTGAATCCATGGAATGCTTAGAAATTTGTCTTCTTATTAGTCTAACGTAAGACCATTCACAGTCACCCCGTATAAAATAAAGGGTCTTTTCTACTTACAACTGTAATCTAGTTGAAATAATTATAAAAATGCATATATAACTGTAACAGTCACGCGGTATATAGTGTAAGTAAGAAGAATGTACCGCTCATATTTTCTTCTTCATCGCAATCTTCTTCCTCTATTCTGCTGTCGTCTTCTTCAGTTAACGATTCCTAACACATAGAAATAAAAAGGTATTAGTTTAATAAACGTTACGTAAATGAATAAAATAGTGCAATACTAATAGTGTTTCCAAATCTTAGTCTTGGTCTAAATCTCACTTTTTTGCAGACCACCAAACTGACCAAGCCTAGCTTCTTGCACAGACTCTTCTAGTGTCTATATTATTTAGAGATTGTAACTTCGTCGTGTATGTCTTTTAAAATATCGCTAAAACTGTTTTGAAAAACTGTTTTGATGTGGAACAAACCGTTCTTTTGGTTCTGACTCAGTTATTCATATTTATGTATTTACAAAAACATAATTTAAAGCTTTATACTAGTGTATAGAGTTTTTGTTATACTATAGAAAGGAAAGAAAGAATGAAAAAAATATTTGCTTTAGAATTTGTGTAACATTGGTGTTTACAAAAAGCATCAAATCCTGCATCATCTGGAATTTGATGATGGCCTTATTAACTCATGTAAAAGAAAGATAATATATATTACGTCAGACTTGGCTGTATGGGCTAGACCCTTTGCCTTCCCTATCACCTCATTCATCATCCATCGAGAGAACAGAACAGAACAAAAACAAAAATGGTGTTTACAATATATTTCACACACTAGTATTATAATAATCCTATGCCACATAGCTATTTGTAAATATTGTAATTTTATTTTACTAATGTTTATTTTAAATATTTTTTTTGCATTTATCTGGCTTAAGATCTAATAATCTATAATACTGTAATGTTATGTCCTGGTTATCAGCTCTGATTTTTCCAAAATAAATAAAATAAAAAAGAAAAATAAAAAGTGCAATACAATATCATTTACATAATTTCAAGTAAATCAGACCAGTAGTTAGAAGACACCAGATAGTAGTTTGCGGACATACAACCCGTCTGGCTAGCAAGGCGAGCGTAGGCTAAATAGTGTAAATTTTTTAGATATATGTACTGGAAGGCCCATCTTCAACAGTACAATTCTAGGACGCTGTGGTCTAGGGACTGTGATGATGTCAAAGTCAAAGTCAAAATATCTTTATTCACGTAAACTATTACAGGCATTTATGAAACGTCATTAATTTAATTATTTTGAATGATTCTACTCCTGCTAGTAGAAGACTAAGCAGCAAAGTGGTCCAATAAGTAAGCTTTTAGCAGAAGACCAGCAGCTTAGCAGATTCCAGTGACCTGTTAATGTTTAATCTGACTGAGAAAGGAATCTGCAAGGAAAACTCAGCTATATCAGATTTACAAAATAAAACATATACAGAACTGCACCACAACGATCAATTAATGTAATGATATATTATGATTAACAAGACTTCTGCGCACAACCAAAGCCAAGATTAAGAGTGCGAGACCAAGACCAACTGTTCCGATGTAAGACTGGTCTTAGTCTTACTTTGGGCAACACTAAGTAGTTACCTGTTCATCTGCATGCTTCTTGATTGTATGAGATTCCAGCTTTCCCTTGGATGTAAATACTAACTCGCACAGCTCACACATGAACTGAACACCTGGAATATATATTTTTATTTATTTATTACACAATTGCTAAGCTGCTAATCTTCTGCTAACAAAAAAATTAAAGTATCATCACGACCCTTATCCCTTGCTTGGGTGGTCATAAAAATAAAGAAGCGGATTCACATTTAGCCAACTTTACTATAGGCCAATCATGACAAATGGCAAGCTCGGAGATGTCTCCAGAGCGTACCAAACTCGAGAAATATCACAAAAAAAATTAATATTAATAAAATTTATTTATTTAAATTAATAAATATTATTGTGTCCCGACCAGGAATCGAACCCGGTACCTCTGAGTCTAAATGCACGGACTTAACCGCTAGACCACGGAGGCAGTTATTCTTCTGCTAACATTTTTGTATTTTTTTGTGACCATCAGCTCTGGTCTATTAGGAACATTTGAGTGTTTATTACATTGTAAGGTGACATGGCCCGTTTACAGCCACGGATTTATATTTAGTTGACACGGCCTATTTACAGCCACGAATTTATATTTAGTTGACACGGCCTATTTACAGCCACGAATTTATATTTAGTTGACACGGCCTATTTACAGCCACAAATTTATATTTAGTTGACACGGCCTATTTACAGCCACGAATTTATATTTAGTTGACACGGTCTATTTACAGCCACGATCTAACATTAAGTAGTTATTAAGTTACAATTATCCTTGCTTATGACAATAATACTATTATAACACACATAAATATGGATTATTACCTGTTACGGTCCAGCCATGAATACCTAACAACATCTATACGGAATCCGTCTTAGCTTTTTGACAGGCGGTACTAACAAGAAATCCCAAGCAATGCCAGGGCTTGCTGAAAATAGTGGATGATTTCTGCTCATGGACAAAGGGAATGAGAATGAAACCATCAAAATGCTTCAGCCTATGTCTGGCTAGGCGCAAAACTACATTTACGTCTTATGATCCTGGACTGAGTATAGCAGGGCAGAGAATAGCTCCGGTAAATGAAACCATGCCCTTTAAATTTCTTGGCAGAAGGATCAATTTTCAGGGAAAAACACCATCCCTAGAAGTAGTTGTAAAACAATTCACAGACGACATGAATAGGGTTACTCAACAGCCTATAAGCAATGTCAAAAAAGCTTGGATATATGACAACTACTTAGCATCTCGCCTCACTTGGCCTTTCCTAGTATATGATTTCAACAAAAGCCTACTATCAAGTCTGGACGCGGACGTCATAAGAACATTGAAGTCTTGGGTTGGATTAGCCCAGGGTGCTGACTCCTCAACATTCTTTAGAGGACGGAGAAACTTCGGAATGGATCTGAAAAGACCATCTGAATTATACAAACATCTACGTATAAGCAAATATCAAATTCTAACTAGCTCCCAGGATAATACAATTTCATCCCTTCCAAGAGATCTGGTCTCAGATATGGAACCGAGACTACTATACTTCAAGAAATTCATGACAGGTGCCCAGACTGACAAAAGAGGCATTGGCTGGAAGAAAAAAGAAAGTGACAAAGAGGTTATAAAATCCTTCCTCAGGAAAGATGAAGAGCATGAATACAGAGTGCACGCGATGACTCTGGAAGTTCAAAATGACTGGCTAACTTTGGGCGATTTTTGCATCCCTCCAGCCCTAAAGTGGCGCACACTAATGTACGATTGGTCTCCGGCGTTGCTAAAGTTCTACCTAAACGCTTTTCAAATGTCCCTCCCGGACCAGAGTAATCTGGTAAGGTGGGGAAAAGCTACGGAAAAGAACTGTACATTGTGTGGTGCTGCCATAGGAACTGCTAGACACACACTTGTAGGGTGCGTTACTCTCCTAGAAAAGGGCTATTACTCACGCCGACATGACAAAGTCCTAGGTGTTATCCGTGAAGCAGTAAGTCTTTCTATTGCAAGAGCCAGAAAGGGACTGACTACAAATAAAACTTTGACCACATTTGTAAAGGAAGGGCAAAGCACGAAAACTAAATGCAAGCCCACCTCGATCCTTGGCGCCGCATCAGACTGGAAAATTCTCATGGATACATTTGAACACCATTATAGGATCCCAGATGAACTAGCTGTATCAGCCTATAGGCCAGACATCTTAGTGTTTTCTCGGAACTTGAAAAAAGTTATCCTTATTGAACTTACCGTTCCGTGGGAATCAAATATTCCAAAAGACCACAACATGAAGTCGAATAAATATTATGATCTCACAGAAGAAATGATCAGGAACGGGTTCAAGACTCAGCTTTACGCAGTGGAAGTTGGTGCAAGAGGAGTTCCAGCAAAATCTTTGCATCACTTACTGAAAGAATTGGGCCTAAGCAGGTCTGCCGTCAATACATTTATGGAACGAGCTTCCAAGACGGCATTAACGGAATCATACAGTATTTGGTTGGGTAGGGAGAGAAGTAGAATGGTGGATGGTGAGCGTATTATCGCGCAATAGAAAAAAAAGGAGGCCTCCTTTTCTTAAACCAGCCAATTGTCGGTCGCAAGCCCGAGACACCATTCTTCTCATCTCTTACCCACACACGATGGACCCGGCACCCGCACGGTGAATCCATGGAATGCTTAGAAATTTGTCTTCTTCTATGTTTGTTTATGTTTTTGTTTCACATTATTTTGGTGCTGACAATATCCAAATTGTTACAAGATAACCTAAGGCAATAAATAATTTGATTTGATATTATTTTTTGCTAATAACATACCTTCAACGTGAGATTTAATATGTACAGTAACAGCATCGACATTGTCAAACTTCTCTTGGCACAGCGGACAGGTCAAGTTTTGTGTGGCGTGGATAGCAGAGTGATAGATCAGCTCATCCTGAAATAAACGATTTGTTTTATTTACACCCGTATGCTTACTTCACAAACAGAATAAGTCGCCATAACTTACTTATTATATATATATATATATTTGTTTATTTAGGATGTTTATCTATGTACATTGTATTGCATAAAATATTAAATAAATAAATATTTCCAGACAGGTCACACAGCGCAATCTAGTTTCCGTGGTAAGCTACGACGCTTGTGTTACGGAAACTAGATGGTTGATAAACTACATATTATACTTATTTTTTATAAATATATACATATTATACATATAAACACCCAGACCGAGACAAATTATACAACTTGCCCCCGGTGGGAATCGAACCCACGACCTCCCGAGTTCACGGCAACGTTTGTTACCACTAGACCACTGAGGCGGTAATAAGTACTATATGTATGTAATTAATTTGTGTTTTATATAGTAATAAATCATTTCAACTATCTATTTTCTTCGTAACATTCTGCACCAGCTTATTACAGATCTCAGTCACAAAGGTTAGTTGGTAGAAAATTCATTTACGGCAATAAGGTCGCCTATGTACCTGCACTTGTTTGGTTTTGTACAATAAAGATTTTTTTATTATTATTATTCTTAAGGCGGCATTCCACGGTCGTGCCACAGACAGCCACGCAACAATTGGGAATAAAAAGTATCATCACGACCGTTTCCTTTTTAGGGTGGTCAGAAACCACGCTTTTAAAATAAGCGGATTCACATTTAGCCAACTTTACTATAGGCCAATCATGACAAGTGGCAAGCTCGTCGATGTCTCCAGCGTACCAAACTCGAGAAATATCACAAATAAATTAAATATTAAATTAATGTATTTTTTACATTAGTAAATACTTTTATGTCCCGGCTAGGAATCAAACCCGGTACCTCCGAGTCTAAATCCACGGACTTAACCGCTAGACCACCAATGGAGGCAACCAATTAGGAATATTCATGTAACATCAATTATTATATTTCTTTTACTTTAGCTAGTCACTGCTAATTGCCACTGTTAATTTATATCAAATTACTATATATTACAGTTAATACTGTTTTAATTGTATTGTCTAAATAATATAAAATCTTTTTGGCTTGTGTTTCACTAATGTTTATATGTTTAACAAATATTTTAAATGTTATTATTGAAAAATAATAATAATAATTAAAAATAAACTGTTTTGGTATATATATTGTATGCATTTTTTTATTACAAATTTAACTTGTTATGTTGTTTTTTATTTAAATTTGTTTAATATTTTTTAAGAACCAAATTATATTTTTTGCAGTAACTAAACGCTGTTCACTAACGCTTTACTATTGGTTGAAAATATTGTGACGTCACAGCGCACAAAACAACCAATTCTCTTATACATTTATGTGCTATTTAGTATATGTATATTCTAATTAATTACGGAAGATAAACTTGAATTACTTATTATTAATTAGATAATAAACACATTTTAAACATTTTGTAATAAAACAATTTGTCATCTTATTCAATTATAAATAAGTTTCGTAACATATAAATATTCATAATATAAAAGAGAGAGACTTATAGATGTCAAAAGTGCTAGAGCGTTCTGTCAAAATTAATAATTAAAATACAGAAACGCAATCTTCAATGTTGCCAGAAAAAAATTAAACTTTTTAGGTTTGGAGAGTTTACAACTAAAAATTTTGAAGATTGAAAGCTGGAGTGGATGAGCCGTCGTGGAAACGTCTAGGAATACGGGTTTTATTTACCTGATTGAGGAAGGTGTCGCCACACTCGTCACACTGGTAGGGGTCGTCATAGATCTCGGACTGTCCGCCGTGGTCCAACATGCGGTGGCTTAACCTGAGGTGCCTAAAAATAATAAATTATTATATTAGAATCTTCTTCTTAGTGGTTAATTAAATAGTCAATTGGTTAAGAATAATGTATGAAATAGTTACAAAGCACAATTATACGATTAGATTATTTATTATGATCAGATACTTTATTATAGATAAAACACTGGATTTCAAAGCTTTCTCTATGAAAAATTGGCATTCTCATTTACCGTTTTCCATAATTATTCAGTGTAGCACATTATTAAACAAAATAACACTACTTTGCAGTGACAATATCCACAGTAAACTAATTTACAAAATAAATAACTTGGACTTGACATGTGCGTGTAAAATGGCGCAAAGAACCAGAAATTATATATTCACAAATGGATTTAAATAATAACAAATATTATGACGCCATTTTCCCCTTAACAGTCCCGATCGACCAGTGCTGTCCTCTCAACCAGTGTTGTAAATTGATTGAATTTCACTAAAATCCAGTAAATCAGTATGTATGTTTGTCTTGGCTTCACGCCTAATTAAAACAATTGTCCAATCAATTAAAAAGTCATTATTGTGTAGATATATAGGTAGGCTGGGCTGATGGTGGTAATTAGCCCAGTCTGCCGGAGCGGGGAAGTATCCACCATTCGTGCCGATAAACCCAGTAAAGTGTATCCATACGTTTCGGGATCAGGCTCGAATTGCAATCATGCCCAGTCAAGCCGGCTTAGTGTTAGGGACTGTGAAACGAAGTGTGAAAAAGCATCTTTATAGGCCGGCATAGTGGTAGAGACTAGATGTCAGTCGTCTGAGGCTGGCGTCAGTTGCTCCCATTCTTGGACCTCGCGTACCGCTTACCATCAGGTGGGTGCGGTGTCACATGTCGTGCTCAATATAAAAAAAAAAAGAAAAAAAAAGTAAGGGACTGTAGTCCGGCATGAGTCTCTGATTCCAGTTGCTAGCACTCATGGACCCCGTGCGCCACTTGCCATCAGGTGGACTCAAGGTCACTTGTCGTGCTAGCATATTTAAAAAAAAAAAACTTTATATACTTTGCACCCGTCTATTTAGTCGTTGTCGTTTAGTCTATTTACCTGGCATAATGATGCGAGAATCCAAAAGATTTGTCACAGTACTTGCATTGAAACCCGGAGCCGCCGGTGTGTGTGTGTGCGTGTTTCGCCAACTTTTGGACCGTGTCGAATTCTGTCAAACAAGTATTGTTAATATTATATTATATCTACATTTATTTTCCCTATATATGCCTATTTTATAATTAAATTGGATCAATATCCGCTTTTGCAGGTCAGCACATGTTCTTCACTTTCTAACTAAAATTAACCTTAGGGATAATTTAGAGCATTTGTTATGTGAGGCAGGTGCTAAATATAATAGGAGCATTTAGGTCTGTGAAAAAAAAACTAAATAAATAAAACTTAAATCTAATATACAAAACTATATACTAATCAGTAGGTACACACTACATAAGTACATATATATAATACATCCATATTTATATAATACAATATTATATTTTATTTAAGTTAATTGGATCAATAAACGATTTTTATTTTATTATTTATTATATACTTACGGCGCGGTGGTGGCTCGGTTGTAAGAACGCGTACCTTAAATCCTACAAAGGTCGGTTCAAACCCACCCGGCATGTACCAATGAGAAATTCACTTTTCTTACATACATTTGTCATAGATTTACAACACCACCGTTCCCGTGCCTCGGAGAGCACGTTAAGCCGTCGGTCCCGGTTCCACTAATACCAACTTGTGGAATCGTTAATAAATTGTCATTATAAATTGACATCATATCCTCGCCAAGCCGTCTGGCCAGCGTGGCGAGTGTAGGCCAAATTCTCCAGATAAATGTTCTGGAAGGCCCATCTCCAGCAGTGGAGGTCTAGGACGCTTGTTCTAGGGGCTGTAATGATGATATACTTATATACTACTTACAGTTACTGGGAGCTATTTAGGAAACATGTAAAGATCATTATTTTAAATAATTATGTAGTTTGGCGCTTGTCCAATATCTACACTTACAACCCTATAGCTCCCTGTTATCTTAAAACACACTTTGAATTTCTTATTGATTCGAACGACCACCCTCTTCGTTCTTCTCATAACAACCAACTCAAAATCCCACCCCACACTTCCAGCAGATATTCAAATTCATTTACCGTATCGGAACAAACTTCCACTGACCATCAGACAAGCTCCTTCCTATCACATCTTTAAAAAACTACTTAATACTTTCTTTTTAAACAAGCAGAACAATTATATTTAAACTCCACAAAGAAACTTCCTAATAATATATTATTATGGCCTATAGTAAAGTTTGCTAAATGTGAATCCACTTCTTTATAAGCGTGGTTTCTGACCACCCTGAAAGGAATGCGGTCATGATGATACTTTTTTAAATTAATTCTGTCATCAGATCATCATTACAGCCCCAACAGAGCGTCCACCCTGTTGGCGATGGGCCTATCAGAACATATATCTGGTCAATTTGGCCTACATTCGCCACGCTGGCCAGACAGGCTATTAACGATTTAACAAGATGGTATTAGTGGAACCGGGGCATTGGCTTAATGTGTTCTCCGAGGCACAGTGGCGTTGGTAATGTATGACAAATGTACTTAAGAAAAGTATTTCTCATTGGTACCCCACCACCGTTCTTGTAAGATTGTATTAAAATGTTTTAGTGTGAAAACTTACGTTCTGAGCACATCTGGCAAGAGAATTTGAAGTTTCGATTATGAACTTGTTTTTCGTGACGACGAAGAGAACGAACATTTTTAAATCTGTAAACAATAATAAAAACACATGATATATTTTTTTGAGTTAAAACCAGCCATTTGCACGACGGACATGTCAAGTCCAAGTTTTTCGTTTTGTAATTAGTTTATTGTGGATATTGTTAGTCAAAAATAGTTAAAAACTTACAGGTCTGCCGTCAATACATTTATGGAACGAGCTTCCAAGACGGCATTAATGGAATTATACAGTATTTGGTTGGGTAGGGAGAGAAGTAGAATGGTGGATGGTGAGCGTATTATCGCGCAATAAAAAAAAAAATAATAGGCCTCCTTTTCTTAAACCAGCCTATTGTCGGTCGCAAGCCCGAGACACAATTCTTCTCATCTCTTACCCACACACGATGGACCCGGCACCCGCACGGTGAATCCATGGAATGCTTAGAAATTTGTCTTCCCTCTTGGTACATGGCGGGTAGGTTTGAACCGACCTTTGTAGAATTTGCCACCACCACGCTTCAATGCGGTTTCAAGGTACGTCGCGAGTTGAGTTTGACAGTTCCAATCCTCGATAGTGACGTGCCGAGGCGTCCCTCCGTTTGACAGCTGGATAGAATAATGAGTAGAGCAATCCTTGAAACAAAATATCCTTACTTGGTGTGACAGACATCACAGGTGAGAGAGAGGTCCCCGTTCTTGGAGTGCTCCAGGATATGTGTCTTCAGTTCTTCCGGAGAAAGATTGGTGGCATCACATTCCTCACAGCTGGCACCCACTATGGAGTCTCCATGCATCCTCTGCAACAAACAAAATATGTAAACCTTGTTTCAATTGGACACAGTTACGCAAAACGGATCCAATCAGCAATTTTTTGGAAATTTATTAAAAATTCCAATCAGGTCCTGAGGATGATATCTTTAATGGCGTTTAACTTAATATGGATTGGATCCTTTTTGCTTAAGTATGTCCAATGGGGTGTATCAGGCAAACGTTTTTGTAGATGTCGCTATCGGCAATGGTACCTTGTTTACACCTATGACGCATCTTTTTTTAAAAATGTTTTTGTAGTTTTTTTATTTTTATAACACGAAAATGTATCTTAACTTAACGTTATCTACTATAAAAGACGAATTAAGAAAGCAAACACCGACTTTAAAAAGAAAAAAGGTTAAATTAATAGAACAGCAATTTTGAGATCACCATATTATTATCTTTGATTTCGCTTGCAAATCTCGATGTAAACACTTAAAAGCTGCTCACTTCAGCACAATATCCAGAACATAATAAATTTCTTAATAAAATCCAAAGATTTCTATACAACTGACAGTTATATTAGGTACCATTTATCATGCGCCATCTACCGTGATAAAAAATTAGTGATACACCCCATTGTAAATGAACACTTTGTAAAGAAGGATTATAGATGGTATTCTATCGGAAAAGTTCGTTTTTATTGTGCTGTCTCAATTACATAGAACAAGCATCTCTGTCCAAGCTCAATTAGCCTCAGTACCATTTGACATTAATAATTCTATATTGATGAAGTGAAAATGTCATTAATTTAATATAATTTGTTGAATGCTGTGACAACTTATGTTATGGTTTTGTGTGTGATAATATGTATATGTAAAATGTGTACTAACTAGCCAGGCCACGCAGCGTCTTCACACCCTACGTGTTAAGCCTGGTTAGGCGGGATAATATTGCGAATTAGGGGTCGTATATGAAATGAAAGCAACTTACCCAGATCTCCACAATCCACGTTCCACTAATACTCACATGTGTGTCAGTGTAGAATGATGTGGAGTGTTTATTGTCTGTTCTGTGTGTGTTCTGAGTAATCGTTAATATTTTGGGAGAGCACTGTGGTAATTTTAAACTTAAGAAAAAATAATAGTAGCAAGGCGGTTGGGACAGAAAAATTAAATTAAAATTAGGCGGTACGGTGACGAGGTCACACGAAAGAAATAAATTATGTCCACTAGGACGAAAACTAATTGTGCGCGCTGCTGCGTGTGGCCGCCCGGTATTTATACCAATAGACGTACACGCCACGCCGCGGTAAGTAGCGAAACTAGAGCTTCAACTAGCGGCGTGTCTATGTACAATATAAATAACTAGCTGTTTTACCCGGCTATGTCCGTGAAAATGGAGACACGAAATGAATTTCGTTGCATATTATTTTAGTTTTGCTATATCTCCTAAGGTATTCATTTCATTTGCATGGTGTAAAGGGAAAGAATAATCTTTATGTCATGCTTTATTTTATATAATGATTTATAATTGCCCAATTTTTCGGTTCCGCTTATACCAACTTGTGAAAACGTTAATAAATGTCATTAGAAAATGACATCAGAACCTCGCCAAGTCTCTAGAAGGCCCATCCTCAACAGTGGAGGTCTAGGAGTCTGTGATCATGGGATAGCAAACAAGTTTTTTTATGTTACATGCATATTCCGCCTGCCTCCGTGGTTATGTCCGTGGATTAAGACTCGGAGGTCCTGGTCGGGACACAAAAATGTTTATTAATGTAAATAAATATATTTAATTTATTTGTTTCTTACTTGGTAAAATATATAAATTGAAGCTTAAAATATTTTTTGCCAAATATTTCGCCTCTCTTTGGAGCGGCGTCATCAGTGACAGTGACTGAAGGTCTTTGTCATAAATTTTGAAAAAAGTAATTTTATTTCTTTTAGCAATGGTAAAGGCAATGCACTATATAGTTTTGTATTTATTTTTTAGAAAAATATCATCATCACCTCGCGCATCATGGAAAACATCATCAGTATGTTATGTCCATTGTTGGTTCGATATTAATAAATTTACAAAACAAGTTAGACAAAACCTAATGCATTACATTCAGACCAGGGCTATAGTATGCACCAAACTGCCATATAAAAGAGCTTTCCCATGTTTTTAAATCAATAGACCGATTAGTTTAATTTATTTGTGATATTTGTCGAGTTTGGTACGCTGGAGACATCTACGAGCTTGCCACTTGTCATGTTTGGCCTATAGTAAAGTTGACTAAATGCGAATCCGTTTATTTATAAGTGTGGTTGCTGACCACCCCGAAAGGAAAACGGTTGTGATGATACTTAACTTTTTACATGCATATTCCCTATTGTTGAAAAACAAATTACCTTTTCATGTATCTTGAGTGTGCGTTCATTTTTGAATTGCTTCTTGCAAAGGTCACACTTGACGCTCACATCAGCCGTCTCATGACAGCTCATGTGCTTCTCCATCTCATCTTCAGTGTAAAACCGTCTGAAAAGAAGTAAGCATTAGGCTACATGAGTTTTTAAAATAATATTTAAAGATTCCTGGAAAAAATACTTTAAGAGTTTTAATAAAGGTTTAAATTGTTGAAAATATTTTTTTTTATTGTTGAATTTTCTCTCGGAAACGCTGCAGTTGCAAATGGCACCCGGATGACGTCACGTACCCATGTTTAACTTGGCGCTGTAAGCGCTTTGTTTACATTATATTCTTTTGAAAGTCATTCGAGTAGTTTTCATTGACTATAAGCAAAATGCCTCCGTGGTCTAGCGGTTACGTCCGTGGATTTACACTCGGAGGTACCGGGTTCGATTCCTGGTCGGGACACAATAAAATATTTATTAATGTAAACATTTAATTTATTTGTGATATTTCTCGAGTTTGGTACGCTGGAGACATCAACGAGCTTGCCACTTGTCATGATTGGCCTGTAGTAAAGTTGGCTAAATGTGAATCTGGTTATTTATAAGCGTGGTTACTGACCACCCCGAAAGGGAAACGGTCGTGATGATACTTTACTTTTACTTTTATAAGCAAAATACAGTAAAAAGATTTAGCTTGTCTTCCATACATGATTTTTCTTCTCTCCATTTAACGACAACTCTCTATAACGCTATAAAATGCACAGTCCCTTCAGTGTCGTTATATATAGTTTACACTGTATTGTTGAAATTATTTTTTTATTATTATAATCTGATAAGACAATTTCTCCTCGCCAAGCCGTCTGGCCAGCGTGGCGAGTGTAGGCCAAATTCTCCAGATATATGTTCTGGAAGGCCCATCTCCAGCAGTGGAGGTCTAGGACGCTGTGTTCTAGGGGCTGTAATGAAGACAATTTCATAGCATTTATTTTTTACATATGATTTCCGTTATATGGCCGCCGCGACTACTAGTTACATAGTTCATTAGATCTCCAATTTATCGCTACGTTGCGACGAAACGACATTTTGGCGTGTTCTTCAACACTTCGCGTCTACAGCAGCAATTAGTGTTACCCAATCTTGGTCTTGCGCAAGAGTCTTGCTCAGACATTTTTTTCCTAACTTTGGTAAATTTTTTTTTTGGGATTTTGGTTTTTGTTTACAATAAATTATTATTGCGTCGTGTCTGTAATTTTTACCGTCCGTCATCACGACCCTATTCTTTTCGGGGTGGTCAGAAACCACGATTTTAAAGAAGCGGATTCATATTTAGCCAACTTTACTATAGGCCAATCATGACAAGTGGCAAGCTTGTCGATGGTTCTAGCGTACCATACTCGAGAAATATCACAAATAAATTATTGTGTCCTGACCAGACCTGGTACCTCCAGAGTCTAAATCCACATACTCAAACATTACGGACCACGAAGGCATGGGTATAAATAAAAATTTAAAATAAATCAGACCAGTAGTTGTCGAGATAGTAGTTTGCGGACAGATACAAGATTTCCTTAGTACTATTGGAAAAATATGATAAATGACTCACTTATCACGCTCAAATAAATAAAACAATAGCTGAAGGAGCAATAAAAAAGCATGTATGAAGAGGTTGATGAATGTCAAAGAAGCGAAAGAGGTATGTTGTGATCGTGACAAGTGACGCTCAATTGTCTTTGCCTACCCCGCAAGGGATTTGGCGTGAAGATATGTATGTATGTATGGATTTACTGACTGGTTACACTGTTCGCAGGTGAACGGTCGAGGCTCCTGCACCACTTTGCGGGTCGGGATGATGGCAATGTCAGTCATGGGGTAATCAACAGCTTCACCGTCACCTGTAACATACAAATCATATACATTGATTGATAGATGTATTAGGAAATGAAATGAAATTATTTTGATATGAAATTATTTATTTGCATTGAACATGGTAATAGTAAATATTAATAGTAAGTTAGTTCTGCACATTCAGCCATTTCTGGCACACAAATTTTGTTAAACATTATTTACAATGTTAAATTCTTATTATTATATTTATAATTTTAGTCACACTTATTACATACAGATTATTATTAAAACACATTTATAATATATATATAATATATAAGAGGGTTGTAACGCCTTTGAATTCCTCTCGCTCGCACAATCCAACATTTTCAAAGGTTTTTCAAATACGAACTTTTGAGAAACTTACTAAATACATTTTTTTAAATATACTGAACACGACATGTGACATCGCGCCCACCTGAAGGTAGGCGGTACGCGAGGTCCAAGAATAGGACACCACGACCGACATCAGTCTCTACCACTATGCCGGCCTAACAAGATGCTTTTTCACACTTCGCTTGAAGGACTCTAGGTTATAAGAGTGGGGAAACACACTGACTGGAAGAGCATTCCACATCTTCAGCGTGCGACAGATGTAAAAGTCTCCAAATTTATAAGTACGCGTAGGGATAGTGGGTAAGGTATGTGGATGTTAGACATTTTATACATATTTTCAACGGAATTAACAGAATCATACAGTATTTGGTTGGGTAGGGAGAGGAGTAGAATGGTGGATGGTGAGCGTCACGTTGCTCAATAAAATGGGGTAAATTTTTTGAAATTGACCACATAATTTGGTCCGTTGGAAGGTTCGTCAATGGCCACCCTAAATGTCTAAGTTACCATACGTTATGAAATGTCGAGACTGCTGCCTGTAATAAACACGATACCTTGGTGACAAAAACGTACTGTGCATCGTAAGTGATTTTTTAACTCACTATGCAAAATTATACATCCTAAACACACAAGCTTACTCTCCCTCTCCTCCATTTCCTCGACACATACACACATATACAGATATCACACCACACTCAAATAAATTAAATATTAATTAAATGTATTTATTTACATTAATAAATATTTTTGTGTCCCGACCCGGAATCAAACCCGGTGCCTCCGAGTCTAAATCCACAGACTTAACTGCTAGACCACAGAGGCAATTAAATATTAGTACTAACACAGAAGGCGCTTTTTAATGTATGATTACACATATGATGATGCAACACACGCAATAATCACAAATTAGCTTTGCCTCACCTACGCCTCAGTAAAACTAGTAAGTCTTTTTTGGGACTTGGTGTTCGTTTTTATAACACACTCCCAAAGGAACTAACTAGCTTGTGTTTCGATAAACTAAAAATTCATGTCAAACGTCGACTTATAGGCAAGGCCTATTATAAGATAAATGATTTTATTAGTGACAAAAATGCCTGGTAGATGTGCAAATGTATATTATTAATATATTTTGGACACCTTTTACTGTTGGTGTATGTTTATATTTAGGTCAATTCAATTGTATTGTAATAAATTTAATATAATTTATTTAAATAATTATAACAATGTGATGTGACAATACAAAAGAGCCCGAGAAGGCCAAATTGTAATAAATGATTTGACTTTGACTTTGATTAACTTTATTAGGTATATTTTCAATTTAATTATTTATAGTCGGTTGCAAGCCCGTGACATCATTCTTCTCATCTCTCTTTGCACACACGATGGACCCTGCACCAGCACCTATTGATGAATATGTTAAATAATATCATATCTGTAAATACATACCACCTTCAGTTGGAGAGGTGACATTGGTTGATAGCACAGAATCTTCTCCGTCAGTGACCACCTTGACAGTTGTCACTCCTTTACCCTCAGCTGCATTCTTGGAGAACTGTTAAACACAGAGTTTAATTAGGATTTGATCATTTATATTTAAAGTGTCTTTTTTTTTTTCAAAGTATCATAAAAGTAAAGTATCATCACGACCGTTTCCCTATCGGGGTGGTCAGAAACCACGCTTATAAAGAAGCGGATTCACATTTAGCCAACTTTACTATAGACCAATCATGACAAGTGGCAAGCTCGTTGATGTCTCCAGCTTACCAAACTCGAAAATATCACAAATAAATTAAATATTAATTATTTAAATTAATAAATATGATTGTGTCCGACCAGGAATCGAACCCGGTACCTCCGAGTCTACCACTTACTAACTACACTTAACTGCTAGACCAGAGGCAGTTTATTTTCAGGTTATAAAAGTATCATCATGACCACAATGACTAGTGGGGTGATCTGTTTTAAATTTAGCCAACTTTACTATAGGCATAATCACAGCTCGTTGATGTCTCTAGTTTACCGATGGAAAGAAATGTCAGTAAGTTAAATATATTTGTGTTGTTAAACAGGACCGGCAGTCTTGATTTCGGTTATATAAAAAAATGTTACCACTTACAAAATAAAAAAGCTGATTTGGTCAATATCGTTAGTTCCAAAGGACGGTAGTAATATTTTAATATGAGAACTTATGTCATTAAAAACTCAGGCAGCTCCATATTAACTCATTTTATGACCTAATATTTGTATTATATCAATGGACAGTAATATTTATTCCTTTACAACACTAAAAGCAAATGCCAAAATGTCAGCTGGCTGGTATGACACAGTAAAACTGTAAAAATAAAATTGCGGGCTGTCAAATTTCGTCGTTAAATACTTTGCGAAAATCGCTAATTTGGCAGATAAATTCGATAAGATTCCGACATTTTTATGACTAAAGGATGCCATTATCAACAAGGTTATGAAGTTGTCGTCGTCACTGGTGGCGCAACCCAAAATTAACTAAATGGGTATAGACGTAATCCTAGGCAGTGACGTCGTTTAAAAAACAATACACGTTTTCGATCATCATGACACACTTTGGAAAGTGACCATGAGGTTTGGTCTGTTGGAAGGCTTGTTTGCCTTTGGCAACCCACTAAGTTAGCGATGGTTTTGAACCAATGGTGTCGAGACTGCTGCCCCAGGAACCAAACCCTGTGCCATCGCGCCCAACTGGTAATAGGCATGCAAGGTCCAAGAATGCGAGGAACATCAGCCAGCCACTGACAATTGACATCAGTCTCTACCACTATGCCGGTCTAACAAGATACTTTTTCACACTTCGCTTAGAGGATTCCAGGAATGGGGAAACACACTGACTGGAAGGAAGAACATTCCACATCTGCATGCGACAGATGTAAGAGTCTCCAAATTTATGAGTATGCATAGGGATGGTATAGTGGGTGGTAAGCATGCAGGATCTGTTACCTTAATGTTGTAGACTTCTCCATCCTCATCGTCTTCGTCACTTTCAACCAGATCCTGGGAAGTCACCTCAATAAGAGCACCTCCCTCCGTTACTAATGTCTGCATGTCCTTGCTCTTTGGAGTTGCATTTGATGTTAGATGTTGTGTTGAACGGAACAACTAAAAAATTGATGTTATTAACCTACAGCTATTAAAAATAAACTTGCCGATAGACGATAAAGTAAAGAAAAGTATCATTACAACCGTACCCCTTGCAGAGTGGTCAGAAACCACAATTTTTTAAAGTGAAGTGGAATTACACTTAGATAACTATACTATAGGTACATCATGACAAGTGGTAAGCTTGTTAATGTCTCTAGTCTACCTAACTCTTCTCAAATAAATTATCGTGTCCTGACAGGAATCAAACCTGATACCTTTGCATCTATATTCACAAGCAGCCAAATTGTATCCACTTTACAGTATATATTGCAAATAAACAATATTTAAGAGCAGTGGTGGATCTGTTGCAAAAATGCTTCCTTAAGACCTTAAAAAGGTGGGTTCGAACCCCAGGATGTACCAATGAGAAATACACTTTTCTTTAATACATTTGTCATTGATTTACAATCCACCATTCTCATGTCTTGGAAAGCATCGTTCCCGTCCCGGTTCAACTTATACCAACTTGTCATTATAAATTTACATTAGACCCTCGCCAACCAGCCTGGGCAAGTGTAGGCGAAATTCTTGAGAAATTTTTGGAAAGCCCATTTCCAATTGGAGGTCTAGGACTAAGATCTAGGGGCTGTAATGATGAATTAATGTAATAAATTAATAAATTTGGTTTTAATTTTAACTGTTGGTGTCCTGGAAATGCCTGCAAGTTTATTGTATGTCGAGAATTTCAATATATTTACTTTAATAGCATTTAATAACAAAAAAAATATTTAAAAAATGTAAAAAAAATGGTCTCATGAGGTGGCAAACATGGGAATAGGCAAGGATCCGAACACTCTAAAGGTTAAGAAAAAATACCTTAAGTAGATTGGCAGGATATGTCAGTGGTTTCAAATTGTCCCCTTTCTGCACATGGTTAAACACATTTTCGTCAGCCATACGACACATTTGCTTGTATTCAAAATTGATGTCCATGAAAAATCGACAGCATTCACAAATGAATGATGGAAGCCCATCTGATGGAAACACCTAGAAGCATAAGTTATTACAAACCATGGTTATAAATTTTTAACTTTATTTAATATAAGCCAGGTAACATTTAAGTAATTTTACTGTAGGCACAACAAGAAGTAAGCTCGTCGATCACTCCCAATTTTTTAAAATTATTATCTTAACCAGAAAACGAATAAAGTACTATTGCTTCTAAATTTATAGTAAATATTTTATTTATATTATAGTAGATTGTAAATATAGCTTGTATAGTATTTGTATTATCTAAATAACTTATATTCAACGATTCCAATACAAGTAGCACAGTGATAAGGCGCCATTGTTTTGGCGGTAAAACTTGTAAACAATAACTTTATTTTAGTAAATAATGACTAAAAGCAATAGATAGGTAATTAAACTATTTACGTACCTCGACTCCGATACATTTTAATATCTGCAATTGTAAATTAACACCCTTTTTCGCCGTACGAGTTCTGTCATACAAACTAGTAAGCGAACTATTGTCCTGAGACAAACAAAACCTGCACATTTGCTTCCCGCTTAACGTAGATTTTCTTTTATCCATATTTGTGTTGTTAATTTAAACTAAAAAACTAGGAAATATATTTTTCTTCATAACCTCTCCGAATTATTTCGTTTTGTGATCACTAGCGCCACCACCTAAAGCTAAATGTATGATGTCAGTGTACAGCGACAAGCTACTATGTGGCGAGTAGCGAAACTAAACGCGCTATTTTTATCGTCACTGTTAGATAGCATTATCGGACTTTTTCGTTGTAGCACGGCGGTCGATAAATAACAGCGGGGTCGTTCAATATTGAATGTTGAATGTGCCGGTAAGGGCAAAATTTATTATGTTAGAGTAGCCGAAAGCGACAAGCCACTGTGTGGCGAGTAGCGAAACTAAACGAGCTCTTAGTAAGTTTTTTTTCATGTGTAGTTGCTACACCAGGAACATAATACATCACTACAATCCACCTAAGCGCCGTGGTTCAAGCGAAATTCTTTAATGCGGTGTGTCACTAACTTTTTATCACGATAGATGGCGCATGATAGATGGTACCTAATATAACTGTCAGTTGCATAGAAAACCTTTATTTCTATTACGAAATTTATTATTTTCTGGATATTATGCAGAAGTAAGCAGCTTTTACGTGTATAAATCGAGATTTCCAAGCGAAAGCAAAGATATGGTGATCTCAAAATTGCCGTTCTATTAATTCAACTTTTTTATTTTAAAGACGGTGTTCGCTTACTTAATTCGTCTTTCAAGGTAGGTAACGTTAAGTTAAAATTATTTTTTCTGTTATACAAATATGTAAAACTACAAATAAATTAAAAAAATGATCAGTCATAGGTGTAAACAAGGTACCAGTGCCGCTAGCGACATCTACAAAAAGCTTTGCCTGATACACCCCATTGCAAGAGATCTAGAGATGCCTATTATCGAGGCATCTGTTCTCGGCCTAGCTAAACGTATGTTTTACCGGGTTGACAACGGATCCTACAAGCATTTTCAGGATATTATTTCTACTTTCCCTAAAGGGGCCCTCCCCTTTTAAATCTAGGAGACCAGATTCGTGGGCCACACGGGAGCTGTTATACCTACTAGGAACAGCGCCCAGCACCAAATGTGCGTTAAATCACCGCGGGTAGTAACAGCCTAGGTAGATCCTGTCGAGGAAAACGGGAAATATTTCATGCTCAACCCAGGCCTATTGAATATCTGGACCTGGACAACTCCACTCCTTAATCTTATTTCTGTGTGTATAGAATACGCGGCATAACTACTATTGAGAAATTCGTTTTATTATTATTTAATATCTTTGTAGGTATTTATTATTTTTTGGTTATTTCCAGTGCCTATACAATAACTTTGTACCATTTGTATTCATTATCGAAATGCAAGGACCTCATATACTCGTACATATATCTACACGACCTTATGGCGTATAAAAAGGTGCATTTATGTACGTGTACGGCAAAACTTTTTTTTTGGTTCTCTTCTCCCGATGGATGATAGGGAAGGCAAAGGGTCTAGCCCATACAGCCAAGTCTGACGTAAGTCTTTTTAATGAGTTAATGAGGTTATCATCAAATTCCAGATGGTAAAATATGGGAGTTGACAGCGCGAGAAAACCGTAAAAAATAAACTGCAACTTGTTCCCCATATTTAGTCCAATTTATCGTTTTCCATAATTATTCACATTGTAGCACATTATTAAACAAAACATCACCACTTTTGACCAATAATATCCACAGTAAATTAATTTACAAAACAAAATTTTTTTTTTGAATGAATGAATGAGATGATAGGGAAGGCAAAGGGTCTAGTCCATACAGCCAAGTCTGACGTAATATATCTTTCTTATTCATGAGTTAATGAGGTCATCATCAAATTCCAGATGCTGCAGAATTTGATGCTTTTCTTAGAGTCACTCGCGGAACCATCCACTGCTCAAACACGTCGAGTAAAATATGGGAGTTGACAGCGCGGGAAAACCGCAAAAATAAACTGCAACTTGTGCCCCATATTTAAAGTCCAATTTAACGTTTTCCATAATTATTCACATTGTAGCACATTATTAAACAAAACAACACCACTTTTGACCAATAATATCCACAGTGAATTAATTTACAAAACAAAAACTTGCACTTGACATGTCCACGCAAAATGGCGCGAAGAACTCTTACAAAACAAAAACTTGCAAATGGCATGTCCACGCAAAATGGCGCGAAGGACTCCTTCTTGACTCTTCTCATTATTTATGTTTTTTTTTTCTAAAAGAGCTTTTTCGCAACTGACAGTTATATTAGGGCTGTGTTCAACTTGGTGCTCATAGCGCGCTTATTTTACTGAATTATGTTTCGCAGGCGTTAAAGTAGCGTTTTCATACGCTTCAAATTACAATTCCATGGGAACTTGCTTTGACTATTTATTTATTGAGAATCCAACGGCGTTTTAACTTTAATAAATTAAGTACTTACAAATTATCAATTTTAGGCCATTAACAGTGATACAAAATAAAAAGTAAATTTATAAGGTAAAAATATAAAAATATGTAAAATTGATTTTTTTTTTAATTCTATATTTAAATTAAACAGATAAAATAGGTATTATAGATTATCGTGCATGCATGTTTGTGTAAGTATAGGAGTGAGTGTGTGTGTTTAGGGGCTTAAATGTGTGTGTGTTTTCAAGTTTGTTTAGTTATAGTTTATTTGCAATCATCTCCTTCTTTAATTTATATTTAGATATATTTAAAAAATCAATTTCCTAGTACCTACTCCAAGTTATATGTACGCGCGGCTCTATACAGTAAAAGTTTGTCGAGGTTATTACTAAATGCTTTTTATTTACTTTACTAATAGGCGTACTTCGTAACTATAATTTTGTTACCTACTCACCAAAATGGAAATGATAAGGAAGATTTATCTACAAATTTATCAATGACGTGACTAATAGCGATATTATGTCCATGTGTGATGTGATGTCCATAGATAGTCTCAGGGAGACCATTGCATATTTAAATAGTAATTATAAAGGCGTCAGATCACAACATACCCCTAAGATCTTTCTTAAATAGGTCTATGGGTAGGCATAGCGGCCACGTAGAAGCGGCATATTAGCCACCCAAACCTGGGCAACTCCACTGCCTGTCTATCTGTAATCTTATTCTGTATAGAATACGCGGTGTGAAGATGAGTCTATTGAGGAAGTAAAGTATCATCACGACCGTCAGAAACCACGCTTATAAATAAGCGGATTCACATTTAGCCAACTTTACTATAGGCCAATCATGACAAGTGGCAAGCTAGTCGATATCTCTAGCGTACCAAACTCGAGAAATATCACAAATAAATTAAATACATTTATTTAAATTAATAAATATTATTGTGTCCCGACCAGGAATAGAACCCAGTACCTGCGAGTCTTTATTAACGGTTTCTAAACATCTTTGTTTACATTTAAACACCAAGCAGAGTCATCCGGTTGCTTTTTTCAAACTGAAATTATGCACCATTGCTTTAGGTAACTAACTTAAGGAAATTGCAGGAATCGCAAACTTTTGTAAAAAAAACAGGTTCGATTCTCGGATAGGCTTTAAAAATAATAATAATAAAAAATATGAAGTTTTATGTTATTATGTTGTTAGGTACTAACAATACCTACTAATATAATTTTATGTATTGTTACTAACTAAGTTAAGTTTGAAATAAACGTTTTATTATTATTATTATTCTTTATCAAAACTTCCCCGTACAGTAGCATTCTATATCCACTCGAAAACATCACTCTGTAATAGCCCTGAGCATCTTCTGTTAGGCAACCTATCACCGCCACATTTGTTAGCGTATTTTATTAAAAAAGGTTTTTTTTTGATATAGATATATGTTTTGGAAAGCCCAATTGCAACAGTGGAGGTCTAGGACGCTGTATTCTAGGGGCGCACGTACATACAGTTCATCATTACATCTAGAGAATTTGGCCTACGCTCGCCACTCTGGCCAGACGCTTGGCGAGAATATATCAATTTATCTACAATTCCACAAGTTGATATTAGTGGAACCGGGACCGACGGCTTAACATGCTCTCCGAGGCACGGGAACGGTGGTGTTGTAAATCAATGACAAATGTACGTAAGAAAAGTGTATTTCTCATTGGTACATGCCGGGGGGGTTTGAACCGACCTTTGTAGGATTTTAGGAACGCGTTCTTACAACCGAGCCACCACCGCGCCAGTACCTGCCAGTACCAGCACGTACAGTTACGTTTCCAAAATATCAATGCCCGTAAGCCACAAATTACCACGCTCGCTGGCCTACTAGCGAGTTGGAATATTTATTGGCGCGAGGTAATCAGTAATCAGTCCTTATCATTGAGTATTATCAAAGAATTGTAGACAGTAGTGTCGCACCATTAATTTGTTTAACAAGTGTATTGTGATAACAATAAAACTGTTTATAGAGAAAGTTTAGTTTAATCAATATTAGTATGAAAGTAATGTCGAATACCCGCGAGGAAAAAGATAGCTCCGATGACAGTAAAAAGAAACAAAATAATTTTTCGCAGTAAGATTTATTTTATTTCGCCGACGTGTGTACCGCAGCAATTCGACCGAGATCGTCGGAGCTCCGTGGTTTGTGCAGTCGCTTCTCCCCTTTTCGGGTTATCGCAGCACTCCACGCCCATTTTTGGTATTGCAGTCTTGGTTTATAAACAAGACTAAGAGCAAAACCACCGATAAGTTAGCAAAGTAAATTTTAGTTGGTTAGTCTTGGTACTGGTCTAGCGCAAGAGTCTCGCAACTTACTAACTTTTAGCTCTGACAAAGTTGTTCGTGTTGATAAATAAAACATCACGTAACGCTTTTTAATTAATGTGTATACCTACTAACATAGTTTTAAGTTGGAATGTTACTAATAATTATGGAATTAATTAAATATTATTATTTATTATTAATTAATTTATTATTATTATATATACATATATGTAGTTTTTTTACAATCTCTGTATACATTTTTGAATACATACATGTTGGTCAACAACATTTACAAATTTCAAGTAAATTAAACATTAAGTTCTCGTAGTAGTTGAGGACAGACACTAGATTCTCACAAGGTTTCTTTACTACAATTAAAACATATATATATATATTCAGTCAGAGCAAGAGTCTTGCAAGAGAGTTGTAAGAGTCTTGCGCAAGACTAATACCAAATCCAAGATAGGAGTGCAAGACCAAGACCAGCTGTTCTGATGCAAGACAACACCATGGGCATCACTCCACGCACTAGAGGGCCGCCGCCTGCCCCGGGAGATCCTGTCAGTCGCCAAGCAATCGACGATCACACCTTCCAAAAAAACATTCTGCGGTCGTGTTCCAGTCGAGTTCTGTGGTTCGCGTTCACTTTAATCTATACACCAGACCGAGACGAAAATTACCGTCTTGCGTGTTAAAAGCACGTAAATATTAATCCACTGCGCTGCATATTATAAATAGTTTGATTAGTTGACAGAATGTTTTAGCAGTAGACATCATATCTATACGTAGTACTTATATCTTAACTACTTATTAATTTTATTTCTTTGTAGTTTACGTTCAAGCTCGCTGTCAAGTCTGCTTAGTTTTTCCCGCCAATCTGACCTTCCGGTTCTCTCCTCAGTTTCAAGAAAAAATGAGCAACCAAAACCCAAAACATCTTTAGAGGTAAGTTTTTTTTAGTCATTAAATAAGCATACTGGCTCGGCGCTTTATTAATAAACGTTTTTTTATAAAAATAAATTTCGTGTGCCATCTTTGTGCATCTCTCTCGCTCGAACAATTCAATATTTTTAAAGGGCTTTCCCATTGGGCACTCTGGCACCCCTACTTTCTGCCAGATCACCAATCGATATATTTACATTAAATAAATTAAAAAAAAAGTTATTATTCCACGATGATGTCAAATTTATGTCAATTTTTCAATGACGAGTGAAAATATGCCCGACATGTCCGTAATTTTATTTCCTAGAAAGTCGATAGACTACATTTCTCAGAAAAAAGTAAATTTAGAAATTAAAAACCCAATTGTGTAGAAAATTAACTTTAATTAAAAACTGAAAAAAAAAAATACAAGCCCAACGTATTCCGTCGCTAAAAAGTTTAAGAACCGCTGAACTACAGTATTATAATAATTTTATGATTGATACACAAAAAACAAATAATAAACCTAAGAGTACCTAACTAATTAGTAACTAATTGGGAAAACGAGTGGCAACTCACGCAAAAAACTATTTTTCCCCCGAACACTAGCGTAGCCAGGTAGGATACCCTAGACTGCCTTCGTGGTCTAACGGTAAATACCGTGGATTTAGACTCGGAGGTACCGGGTTCGATTGGCCGGAACACAATAATTTATTTCATTTATTTGTGATATTTCTTGAGTTTGGTACGCTAGAAACATCGACGAGCTTGCCACTTGATGATTGGCCTATAAAGTTGGCTGAATGTGAACTCGCTCCCTATAAACGCGTGGTTTTGAATTCGACTTTTGCGCCCGCAACCCAGTTAATTGGTAACAGCAATTTAAAAAAAATAAGTACATATTTGTATTTGTTACTAGTTTACCAAATGATACATAAGCAGGTACTAGAAGTTAAACAATACTTTTAAATTTCATTTTTTTACTAAGTTTGTATAGTTCGCTTTTTGACAACAATGGCCGACATGTTGAATGAATTGAACCAATGGGGTGTGTCACTAACTTTTTATCACGATAGATGGCGCATGATATACGGTACCTAATATAACTGTCAGTTGCATAGAAAACTTGTATTTTTATTACGAAATTTATTACTTTCTGGATATTATGCAGAAGTGTACAAATCGAGATTTCCAAGCGAAAGCAAAAATATAGTTATCTTAAAATTGCCGTTCTATTAATTCAACCTTTTTTTTATTTTAAAGACGGTGTTCGCTTACTTAATTCGTCTTTTAAGTTGTAAAAAACGTTAAGTTAAAATACATTTTTCTGTTATAAAAATGTAAAACAACAAATAAATTTCATAAGTTATTTAATGGTATCATATGTAGTATATATATTATTAGTATTTAATATATCATAGTTATTAGTATGTATTTAGTAATATCATTGTATTTTTATGTACATAGATTTATTTATTATTATTATATATAAATATTTGCACCTACCTTACATTTGAAATGGTCCACATTGTACCTAAGGTTGGATGTCAGATAATGTCTAGCGGCATTAAGTCCGCCCCTTGTATAACGTGCAATAAAGTTTTAAATAAAATAAATAAATTTAAAAAATGATCAGTCATAGGTGTAAACAAGGTACCATTGCGGCTAGCGACATCTACAAAAAGCTTTGCCTGATATTCCCCATTGATAGAATTAACGAATGAATGTATGAACAAAATTTAGTACCCCTACCGTCTACTAGGCGGCGCCACTTTCTATATGATCCAAAATTTGTCAATTGCTTGTTTTAAGTTTCCACTCCCTGTAATAAACTCTAATGAGGAACATAGCGACTTTAACAGCAGATCTGCTGTAATGGTATTAAATTGAATTGATATGTCTTTATTTTCCAGTTACTAATCACACCAAAAACGGACTTTGTTAAGGAGAAAAAGTCCGTCGGAGAAGAAGTTATAATTACACTAATAGACGCGAATAACCTTAACTTTGGCACCGAAGATACAACTATTCACGGAATTTATTGCAAATTTGAGTAAGGTTCAATTATAACGCCTTGAGTTTTTAACAACAAAATATATACAAATAGTTTATCAACACAAAAGAATAATGGTGCGATATGGTGAACATTTTTTTATATATACTGAGCACGACATGTGACATAGCGTTCACCTGATGGTAGGCGGAATCATTATGCTGGTTTACATTTGACACAATTATTTACTTTAATATATTTTCAGACAGGTCACACAGCGCCATCTAGTTTTCGTAGTAAGCTACGAGGCTTGTGTTACGGAAACTAGATGGTTGATAAACTACATATTATACTTTTTTTTTGTAAATATATACATATTATACATATAAACACCCAGACCGAGACAAATTATACAATGTACAACTTGACAGACAGACAGTGGGGTCGTCCAGGCCCGGATGCCTAATGGGCGTGGGTTGGGGATGGGGACAGTCCCCCGTTTTCCCCGGCAGGATCTCAGCGGGTAACCACCCGCCGGTAATTCATACACGTTTAGTGCTGGGCGCCGTTACTAGTATAACAGCGTCCGTGTGGCTCACGAACCCAGGGGACTAAGTTCGACTGCTTCAGCTCTCCTCCAGGAGCACTTCTCTAGGAAGTGGTCTCCCGTTGGGGGGCCCTGCACAAGACGGAGCGATGTTCTGGAGATGCTTGAAGTGTCCGTTGTCGGCCCGAGAGAACATACGTCTAGTCAGGCCAACGACAAACTCCTCAATAGTAGGCGGTCAAGAGACTTTAATAATGTCATTTATCATAATTCTACGCATTTGGAAATTGCTGCGTAAGGAGAGGAATGCCCAAGAAATAAAGATTTCTTGAATAAATTCGGATTAATGGTCATAAAGAATTAATTTATTGATTTTATTTCAGTTTAGACACTCAACAATACAAATCCAAGTGTGCTTCAAGACCATGTCAACCAGAATGGAATGAAAAGTTCAAATTTGATTTCAATAGAGACTCTCTTTTGGAAATATCATTATGGGACAAGGGAAAGGAAACACAGCCATTGGCCAAGTAAACATATAAGATAAATAATAATTCATTCTAATTAGCTTTGTTCATGTGTCTGTAACTTTGTATGTATGTTTGTCTCGCTTTCTGAATCTATTTTGATGAAATTTGGAAGGATTGTTCGTAGAAAACCTGAGACGGATATAGGAGGGACGTCATCGAGTGACCACACGGCCATATATACGAGTGTGTATGCCTGTTAATTTCGTCTTCACGACAGATTTTATTAAAAATCGGCAGAGATGTTCCATGGAACCCAGGGTTGGACATCACGTCAACATACAAACATGACCCTTCATTTGTGACCTCGTTATTGTAGGATTACACTGACAGTGCCCGTGTGAATATTAACTCAAATAACGTTTGACAGTAGGTGGGTACACACAAAGCCTCGCGCAAGCCCCGTACTCGCAGTAATAGCACTGTCTCGCGCGAGTTCAGAAACCTAATTCTGGCGCTTTCGACTTACATGTCGGTTCGATATATTAAACTGTTAGTTTCATCAAGTCGACATGCATGTCAAAAGAGCAAGATTGGATCCAGCTGGGTCGTATTTTTTTTCTGCCTGAGCCATATTTGCCTAATCGAGACTGAATTGTCTTTAATCCCCCAGTTATGCCGTATTTTACTTGAAAGCAAAGCAAAGATAAGCTTGCAACGCCAAGTCGAACGACTTTCAAAGCAAAATAAAGTAAAAAAAGAGCTTACAGCGACAACTCAGGGGTCAGACTTACATAATTGAATTAGCATAATTGGGATCCCCTATTGATTTATATAGATTGAGCCCCTACTTATTGCCAGCATTAACATTTATTAAACGATAACACTATTTTGTATATATCTTTTTGATCGATCGTGGCAGGAATAAAAAAACGTAGTGTGCACACAGGCTAATGACTGAGGCACGTTTAAACAAACTAAAAAACCAACACCACTTGGCTCGTTCGTATACGCGTTCGCTCGCAGAGCACAAGGTGAGGTTGATTGCTTGGCGTGGACCCGCCTATTGGCAGTTGTGTTTGCTGCTAACGAGAATAAAAATAAGTTTATAGATTCATTAACATCATATCGGTTTATGTATTGAAGTTATGGTATATTTTAGATGTTCCATAGACTTGTCAACTTTAGAAACGGAGCGAACTCACGATCTGTGGCAAGAGTTTGACGAAACTCGAGGACAGCTGCATCTATCCGTCACGATTAGTACCGTTATAGAGTCCATTTTAAATGATGACATACAGGAAGAAATCGTAAGTTGTATACACCACCGCTTATATTACCGTATTCGGTGTAAGTAAATGATTTGATAACATAATTGAACTTAGTTACGCAAAAAGGATCAATCCACATTAAGTAAATTTTAAGTTATATGCCAATAAAGTTGAAATTTAGACTAGACCAAAATTTGATGAATATGTCAAAAACAGTATTTTTATATGACTCGTTTTTTATATAGATATATCATTCTTTGGACCTGATTAATATTCATATTAAATATCTGTAAAATTGTGGATTGGATCCTTTCTGCGTAACTGCGTCCAATTAGTTACAACTGTAATACAAGGGCATAATACTTAAAAAAATAATGCGTTTAAAGATTCTGGATTCTTACATTCCAGCATACTTTAAAAATGAAATGCTTATCATTTAAGTTGTAAATGTGAAATTCTGCAGATTTGTTCTTTGATAACAAACTATAAATGTCTCATAAACGTTTCATAAATGCCTGTAATAGGTTTACGTGAATAAAGATATTTTGACTTTGACTTTTTGACTTAAATAGCAATATTAAATTTATAATATATTTTAAGTTGAGGTGGATAATTCCATCTTGTGCCTTAAATGAACTCCAAAAATTTTGACTTGAGGGATATATTAATAAGGGTGCGATATAAATTTTAAGATCTCAAATAGAGCGTAACAACACTGATTCAACCCTTTCAACACAAATATATTTATACTTCCATAATATAATTAAGGATGTTAGGTATGTTAAAGAAAATATCGATTTGGGTATTGTTTACACAGCGCACAGAAATAGATATCCAAATTCGATTCGCTCGTTTGGTCTAACCCCACCATGATTGATGATTATTTAAAACCTATAGTCTAGGTTTAGGTCGCGGAAAATCAATGAACCCTAACTTCCTAACCCAACTGCCTCCGTGGTCTAGCGGTTAAGTCCGTGGATTTAGACTATTATTTTAGACTCGGAGGTACCGGGTTCGATTCCTGGTCGGGACACAAAAATATTTATTAATGTATTTATTTGTGATATTTATCGAGTTTGGTACGCTGGAGACATCGACCAGCTTGCCACTTGTCATGATTGGCCTATAGTAAAGTTGGCTAAATGTGAATCCGCTTATAAGCGTGGTTTCTGACCACCCCGAAAGTTACATTGTTCTTTTGCTAGTACCAACTGACGGCTGTCCTTCAAAATAAAACTGATACACAATCGACGCCATTTTAAACTTTATCATTTCATTGGTGGTTTTATCTCGAAAATGGCCGCTATGCTACAAAAATGTTATGTAGGTAAAAAACACCAAATCAACTATAATTTACAGCAGAAAGCTAGGGTTCATGTATTTCTGATGCGCTATACCGTAGACTACATATTTTAGACACAATGGATTTCAAATTGGGGAACAGTAGGTGAGCTTCGTGTGAGTGTGTTGGAGGCCAGAGGACTGCCCATAACCGATCTCAATGGTAAAATCAGCGCCTATTGTGCACTCGAATTGGAAAACGAACGAAAGCACACCACCAAAGTGAGTGCTTACAACACGCTCCAGTGGAACAATGCAGAGTTTACTTTGTAAGTTTATTTTGAACTGCTTTATTTTTTATTTATATTAAAATATATATAAAAAAATTAAACTAAAAAACAATGTTGACTCTAATCATCCAAGTAGCTATGTGTAGCATGCCGTGTACACTGCCATTGGGTTGCAATTCTGACCTTATAAATTATTGTAAATTTGTGCTTGATATGTATTAATTGTAACCTGTTAGTGTACCTTAAATAATAAATAAATGCCTCCGTAGTCTAGCGGTTAAGTCCGTGGATTTAGACTCGGAGGTACCGGGTTCGTTTCCTGGTCGGGACACTAAAATATTCATTAATGTATATAAATACATTTAATTTATTTGTTATATTTCTCGAGTTTGGTACGCTGGATGGAGACATCGACGATTCGATTGGCCTATAGTAAATGTGAATCCGCATATTTATAAGGGTGGTTTCTGACCACGCCGAAAGCGAAACGGTCGTGATGATACTTTACTTTTACTTTTATATTAAATAAAAACCCGATCGCCTAAAAAACTGAAAAGAAATAAATAAAAATCAATAAACCAAACTATAAATACAATCTAAAAACAAACCAGAGTTCCGTCGCCAAAAAGTTTGGAAAACATTACCATTGAAACAATTTTATGATTGAGACACACATAAAACAACAGTCTTTAACAGTCGGGACTCATTTTTAAACTGAGACCGTCTCAAATCTTTCCAACAATGGGTCTCGACTGTTACAGTCGCTATGTTCCGCATTTTATATATACAAGTATATTTTAGTGAATAGTTGCGGTAAGGGTGTGCATATTTGCGGTAAGGGTGTGCATATTTGCGGAATACATGCGATCTCTTAATCTTTTCTATGTCTTATCTGATCTTTGTTGTCGAAGGAGTATCCTACGAAGATGATAGTATAAAAATAAAATTTTCAGCAATATCCTCGATATGACGTCAGCATTAACCGTCAAGGTGTATACCAAAACTTTGATGAACACTTTTAAAGACGAGCTCCTAGGTAAAGTTTCCATACCTTTACTAAGGATCGACGACGCGCCTCGTTGGTACGCGCTGAAGGACCGAAGTCTGCGGAATCATGCTAAGGGACAATGCCCAAGAGTGTTGTTAAAAATGTCTATTACTTGGGACGCTGTAAGTATTAGTACAACAACATAATTTATTTATTCATATAAAAGAGCTAGGTAAATGATTTTTTCAAGAGTCTGGACAACAGAATATTTCTGTTATAATTCAACGAGGAAATGCGGTGAGCGTTTTAGGTACCCTCCCTGGTAGTAAGCCCTTAGTTTATTTTGTAGAATAGTTTTAATTTTATAGGTATTTTTAGTTAAGTTTTAATTATAATTAGTTTTTTAATCTATTTTATTTTTTTATTTTTGTCTATCTACTTCGAATAAATATTATCTATTCTAAAAACAATCATATAATTAAAAAAATGTTTTTGTTTTACATATTATCCTAAAGGACAGGAAGATTTTCCCGCCACGGCTCCATCAATCATTTCTACTGGAGTAATCCGAAATGATATTATTGTAAATAAAATACTTAGATTAGATTTATCGTTAGATTTAGCCATATCCTCTTCTGATGCATCTAACTGATCACCGGAGCAAATCCACTTTGTGGTGGAATACTACAATGTTATATATTTTTATATAAATGATATTTACTTAATTAATTGATATTAAATAAGAAATATTTGAACGAATAATTTTGACCTTAATACCACATTTTTCATTTAGTTATAATTTACATGAATAATGGCCGGTAGCTTAATCCTTCCTTAATGGTATTTAAAACAGAAAAAGTGTTGTTTCAAGCGGTGTTATTTTTATATAAAAATCACCGTGACAACCTTACAATATTAGTTAAAAGTTACTTAAAAGTAAAAATTGGCATTTGACATCATGCAAATGGCACATACTTTCAAGAAGAACAACAAATAGGTGGTAGGCGGACTGATAGTGGTAATTTGAAATAAAAAAAAAAAAAAACCTACTTTAAAAGTATCTATATACGTAGTTGATAGAGTTGAGTCTTATATTAAGTAGGACATTGACGGTCAGTTTAGGCGTCAAACCAGACGTAAAAGTGTGGATTACATCCAAAATTTTATCGTGAGTGTCGAAACCCAACTCCAGAGTTAACTGACGACGCGCCACGAATTTTTCCGTGACTACCATTCCCCACCCACATCCAACCAAACCTACATCCAAACTGACCGTGAGTGTGTGATCTGCAATCCAATCGCGTCAGTTCGCTCACAGCGCCCGCTATAATGGATTGTTTTTATAGTTACTATCGAAATTAATAAATTGATCAATTATTAAAAATCGTCTAATTAGTAAAAAGTAAAAAATATATATAAATGTCCCGCCAATAAGAAGGTAAAACTTCCCGCCTATTTTTTTTCTCGACACAAATAGGTAGTACCTACACGTCCTTCAAACAGTCGGCTGGTCGAAAACTGAAGAGCCGGTTTGACGCCAGTGAGTGGGGTGGGTGTAGTTGGCATAAAACTGTGGATGTAAGCCACAGTTTCACGTCTGGTTTGACGCAAAAAACTGACCGTCAATGCCGAGCTTTAGAATTGATATATTTTCAGGTTAAAGCATCGATGAGATTATTTAGACCGATAGAACTCAAATTAACTAAAAAACCACCAAAGTTCGACTTGGCTTTGGTTTACAGAAACATGGAATTTATAAGAGATACTTTTAACGTACTATACGAATTAAATGAAGAAATTAAGTAAGTATTGGTTGCAAAATATACATACAGTATTGTAAAGTATCATCAAGACCGTTTCAGAAACCACGCTTATAAAGAAGCGGATTCACAGCCAACTTTACTATAGGCCAATCATGACACGTGGCAAGCTCGTCGATGTCTCCAGCGTCCCAAACTCGAGAATATTACAAATAAATTAAATGTATTTATTTATATTAATAAATATTTTTGTGTCTCGACCAGGAATCGAACCCGGTACCTCCGAATCTAAATCCACGGAGGCAGTATCCAATGAACAAATATTGCAAAACTGATCAAATCAACCGACTATCTTAGAGCAACGCGCCTGTCACGGTGACCGCGTTGCACTATGCCGCCCGACAACACGATAGGGGCCGTTGACCACGTGATATTTTTTTTTAGCATTTATAATGCTTAACATAATGACTTGATCAGAGCAAAAAAAAATCGTCAGGGCCACATCGGAACAGCAGGTAGTTATGGAAATATTTATATATTTAGTCATCTACTATTAGGGTTCGTTGTTTTTACCTCTGAACCCTAAAAAAGACAGACACGACAAAAATTACAATTGAAAAAGAAAAATTAGGCGCAAAAAATAATGACAATTTTTACCAAAATTAGAAATAAATATCTATTTTAAATTTTAAGTAAATCAGACCAGTAGTTGTCGAGATACTCGTAGTAGTTTGCGGAGAGAGATTTCCTTAATACAAGTCTTGCCAAGATTAGGAGTGCAAGACCAAGATTAAGAGTTCAAGACCAAGATCGAGACCAAGACCACCTATTAATAAATATCTTCATTCACGTACATTTATTACAGGCATTATTGAAACGTCATTTAATTACATATTTTGAATGATTCTACTCCTGCTAGTGGAAGACTAAGCAGCAAAGTGGTCCAATGAGTAAGCTGTTAGCAGAAGACCACCAGATTCCAGTGACCTGTTAATATTTAATCTGACTGAGAAAAGAAGCTATAAAAAATAATAATTAGGCTATATCAGATTTACAAAATAAAACATATACAGAACTACACCACAACGATCAAATAATAACCTTGTAAAAGCTATGAGTATCTACCTGGTACAGCGGTACCACTACGTACGGTAGGTAGCGGTACGATGGGTCCACCCATAGATTAGATTATTTTGTCTATTTTTTGTGTATACCATTACGTACAATCTTCACGTCAGATCCCTTGCGTGGTAGGCAGAGACAATTGAGCGTCATTTGACACGATCACGACATACCTCTTTCGCTTCGTCGACATTTATTAACCTCTTCATACATGCCCTTTTGTTACGAAGGCTTAATATACTTTCAGTGTTTTATTTATTTGATCGTGATTTGTGAGTCTTGGTCTGCCAGGGCCACCTACAACTTTCGCATTATATATCTGGTTCGTCAATCTTTCTTCGCTCATCCTTTCAACATGCCCGAACCATCGTAGCATGCCTTTCCTTATTTTTGTCCCTATGCTTTCCTTTATACCAATCCTTTTCCGTATTTCGACGTTACGTATGCGGTCCGCCAAAATGACGCCGCATATCCGACGCAACGTATTTTTTTGTAGAACATAGAAAATAATGTATAGACAAGTGCTGTGCTAACCAAACGCAATATATGATTTTATTTTTAATTTATGAATCTAAAATGCCAATTACTTGGTTTCAGGGTGTTCCTAGAATGGGAAGACAAAGGGAAATGCAGACTGGCGCTGGTCGCATATTTGATCGTGTGTGTTTTCTTTAAGCTATGGATGCTGCCATTGTTGGGGCTTCTGCCTTTTCTCTACCAGTGTTATAGGTCCTACAAGAATGAGTTAGATGGTAAGCCTAACAATTATAAACGTCTTAGAATACGGGTGTAAGAATACGCGTGTTAAAACAGCCAAAAGTGAAAAACGATTTCCAGAGCAAAATTAAATTTTAATGGCGTGTAGGCAAATTTAAGAGACATATAGATATGACTGTGATGTCGTTGTGAGGTGATGAAGTCATAACTCTAATAGCGTATGTAAGTAAATGTTGTATGTAGTGTATCATTATAGCCCCTAGAATACAGCGTCCTAGACCTCCACTGCTGGAGATGGGCCTTCCAGAACATATATCTGGAGAATTTGGCCTACACTCGCCACGTTGGCCAGACGGCTTGGCGAGGATATGATGTCAATTTTTAATTACAATTTATTAACGATTCCACAAGTCGGTATTAGTGGAACCGGGACCGACGGCTTTTATGTGCTCTCCGAGGCACGGGAACGGTGGTGTTGTAAATGTATGACTGCAGTACGTAAGAAAAGTGTATTTCTCATTGGTACATGCCGGGGGGGTTTGAACCGACCTTTGTAGGATTTAAGCAACGCGTGCTTACAACCGAGCCACCACCACGTCCATAACCGTATGTAGTGTATATATCTATGTATGTATATAATGTATAGTATATGTATTTTATATATATATATTTTATTTAATATTTGAATGTATGTGTATTTGTAGTTGTATGTATTGTTGTATATATAAGAACGATTTTTATTGTGGATAATGTCGTTGAATATACTGTTGCTTACCTTAATTAGTTAATATTTAGTTAGTAATTTTTATTCCTAAATAAAATAAAATAAAAAATAAAATAAAACGATTTAATTTATTTTGTAAATGTTTCATATTGCCTAGCGGTATTTAGCCCGCCTCTTGTACATAGTGCAATAAAGTTTTAAATAAATAAATAGCATGTCCAAAAAAAAACATGTCTATCAAATTTTATCAATACGGTCCAGTTATATAGACGTGAAAGACGGATAGCTTTCAAAGCTTTCACATTTATATACTCGTATGGACTTATTAATATTTAAAATAATATAATTTGTTTCAGATGCCAAAAACTATAAAATTACATTCGAAGAAAATAATAACGTGAGATTTGAATACATCAAACCGGCTAAGGTTAATATATTTTAAAGTTAAGCTTTAAAACCGAGCTAAGTAGCGTCTTGGAAATTCCCCCGACTACCCAAATATTGATCTATTTATTTATCATTTAAGGTACACTAACAGGTTACAATTAATACATATCAAGCACTTATTTACAATTTATAAGGACGGAATTGCAACCCAAGGGCAGTGTACACGGCATGATATACATAGCTACTTAGATGATTAGAATCAACTGCTCTTGCTTGCCATAAGTTTACTGATGGTGCTACGGTTTAGTCTGGAGTCCAGAGCATTCTCCGCCTCTAATCGGTCTCGGCAATGGGCTGGACATTCAAATAATATATGCGGCACGGTTTCTTCAATCCCAGGTTCGCATATACACGATGGGTTCTCCTTACACTTGAACCTGGCCAAGTATTCAGAGAACCCACCGTGTCCCGTTAGGACCTGGGTTACCACGCCGGTTGGCTCGAGTCGCCTGACGACCTTGAAGGCCTCCACCGCGTCCGGCAAAAACATCCTGGTGATGCCTGCGGTGTGACCCGACCTGTATCTCCGGTTCCATTCGACAAGCGAGTCCTTTCGGATCTGTCGCTTGACGAATGAAACCGGACACAGGTCGTAGTCTGGCTTGCGCTTCGTGTTAAGCGCGGCCTCCTTTGCCAGTTCGTCGGCACGCTCGTTCTCGGCCAACGCGGCGTGGGCCTTGATCCAGAACAGAGAGACCTCTCTTTTCTGGAGCCGTGCAGCCTGCATGTTGGAACGCGCTTTTACTGCTAAGGGGTGGGTTGAGCCATTATTGACAACGGACTGCAGGGCGGACCGAGAGTCGCTGTATATGCCACAGCTTTTCCAATCATTGTCTAAATTTATCCTCGTGGCTTCACATATGGCCAGTAGTTCCGCCTGGTAGACTCTTTTTATTTAAGACTCTTTGATAAAATTCTCGTTATATATATATTTTTTAAATATACATATACTAACATGACATGTGACCTTGCGCCCACCTGATGGTAATGGCGCACGAGGTCCATGAATGTTAGCAACTAGAATCAAACACTCATGCCTGACATCAGTCCCTAACACTATGCCGGCTTGACTGGGCATGACGGCAAGTCGAGCCAAATCCTGAAACGTATAGAGACACTTTACTGGGTGTATCGGCACGAATGGTGGATACTTCCCCGCCCCGGCAGACTGGGGAAATTACCACCATCAGTCCGGCTATCACCTATTTGTTGTTCTCATTTTTACTTTCAAGGAGGACTAATATTGTAAGCTTGCCATGGTGATATTTATATATAAAAATTGAAAATTATATATTATATAAAAAAATAACACCGCTTGAAACAAGACTTACTAAACAATACTGACTTATTTTTGATGCTACGCTACGTAATTGGTAATTAGCTTGTCACTTCGTTATTTCCAAACAATCACGTGCCTTATAATAACCAAATGTTAAACGTGTGTTAAAAGTGATAGTAATGGAAATATAGTATAAAAAGTCTATAGTCATTGTACTGTAGTCTAGTTAAACCTATTACAGGTATTTTTTGTGTCATTATTTACACTATGTTAAATGATTCTACTTCTGCTAGTGAAAGACTAAGCAACAAAGTCCAAAAAGAAAGCTGGTATCAGAAAACCAGTAGCTTGGCAGATTCCAGTTAATGTTTAATCTAACTGAGAAAGGAATCTGCTAGGTAAACTCAGCTAGCTTGTCACTTCCGCTTCTATAAAAAAGTGTGGGTTCTTACCATCCCGCAATGGATACGGTCGTGACATATATATTGATCTATACTGTTCAATAATCGTTCCTATAAAACTAATCTAAATTGCAAAATCTATTAGTTCGTAGTCGCATCTGATTGGTCGATTCGTACCGCGTCTCTCCTGATTGGTCGATTCATTCGAATTCGTAGTGTATTGAGTGTAGTAACTATATACATATAAATGATACAAGTTTGTTTCAGACTACTAAATCATTTTCCGGCAAGTTGTACGATCTTCAGGATGTCACATTTACTATAACCAATGGAATCGACTATATGGCATCCATCACCGACCGTTTACACAAGTAAGTTATGATACTAACAAAGTAATGTATTACCTTCAGGTGGGCGCAAGGTCACATGTAGTTCAGTCTAAAAAAAAAAAAAAAAAAAGGCCGTCTGTCCACAGCGTCGTCATCCTGATCGCCCAATACAAATAGGCCGAAATAATATCCTGACGGTGACGGCGGCGGTGGACAAACGATTTTAGATCCGACTATTTATCCGACCCTAGATTTTCTTTGGATCCCATTGGTTCTGGAACTATCTGGAATTTCTCTAAGTGATGGTAAAAGATGAAGAAAAAAAAGAAAATGGGATGCTACTTGTGTCGACAACCTTGCTCGATGCACTCTGCAGGGCACATACACAGGGGACTCGGCTAAAAAGACCAAATGTGACATGTCGCAAATATGAGGCTATTCGCAATGACTACATTTGTACACGTGTTTCTGCCGTTTGGTATTAAGACTTAGGGCTGTGGCTCTTTAAAGAACTGTCTAAGCGACTGGTTAATTCTGTACTTAATCTGTAATCGCTGTGCAAACAAATATATGAGCGTGGTGGTGGCTCGGTTGTAAGAACGCGTACCTTAAATCCTACAAATGTCAGTTCAAACCCACCCGGCATGTACCAATGAGAAATACACTTTTCTTACGTACATTTGTCATAGATTTACAACACCACCGTTCCCGTGCCTCGGAGAGCACGTTAAGCCGTCGGTCCCGGTTCCACTAATTTCAACTTGTGGAATCGTTAATAAATTGTCATAAAAAATTTACATCATATCCTCACGAAGCCGTCTGGCCAGCGTGGCGAGTGTAGGCCAAATTCTCCAGTTCTGGAAGGCTCATCTCCAGCAGTGGAGTTTAGGACGTTGTGTTCTAGGGGCTGTAATGATTGGAAAAAAAACATTTAAGGTCAAGGCACAGTCGAGGCAGCGTCGTCGACTTTATACATAAAAATAAAATAAATCAAAAACCATATTAAAATTGTGTCGTTGTTTTCAGCCTAACAAAATTTTCAATTCCAATGCTGCCTCAACTGACTATATTATTATTGATTGTTGCTGCTTTTGGACTGTATTATATTCCAGTAAACTATTTATTGGCATCTTTAGGTAAGACACTTTGAGCGCGTGCAGGTGAATAATGATTAGCAGTTTATCACAAAACACGTGTAAATGACAACACAACACGCGAGTAATCAGCGAAGTAAAATCAATGAATGTTATTTTTTTTTGCGAGTAGTTCACGTCTTTCGAGAAAGTTTTCTTTCGATATATGATATTATTTTCAAGGTATATTAATGTATAATCAATCTATCTTTAAAGGCTTAAAATCCTACAAAGGTCAACAACATTTTAAAACACCATAGTTCCCGTGCGTCGAAGAGCACGTTAAGCCGTCGCCGCGTCAGTCCCGGTTGACTAATACCAACTTGTGGAATTGTTTTAAAATTGTCATCATATCCTCGCCAACCCGTCTGGCCAACGTGCCAAGTGTAGGACAAATTCTTTAGATATATATTCTGGAAGTCCCCTCTTCAACAGTCTAGGACGCTGTGTTCTAGGGGCTGTAATGCATGGTAGTTCAGAGGAAAATCGATGGCAAGAGGATGCGTTGTAGGCCTCCGATGAGATGGCCTGATCAGGTGAAGACTGCAATGGATCATCCCCTACATCAATATACCAAGAAAGCTGCGGTCTGAGAGGAGGTCACGGCTTGTAGAACCGTACCACTAGCATTCAAATGTCGATCACGACCACTCTGCCATGGAATGAATAATGAATAAAAAAAACGTGCATATTCCCTGTCATGAAGACAAATTTCTAAGCATTCCATGGATTCACCGTGCGGGTGCCGGGTCCATCGTGTGTGGGTAGGAGATGAGAAGAATGGTGTCTCGGGCTTGCGACCGACAATAGGCTGGTTTAAGAAAAGGAGGCCTCCTTTTTTTTTATTGCGCGATAATACGCTCACCATCCACCATTCTACTTCTTTCCCTACCCAACCAAATACTGTATGATTCCGTTAATGCCGTCTTGGAAGCTCGTTCCATAAATGTATCTCCTGCAGACCTGCTTAGGCCCAATTCTTTCAGTAAGTGATGCAAAGATTTTGCTGGAACTCCTCTTGCACCAACTTCCACTGCGTAAAGCTGAGTCTTGAACCCGTTCCTGATCATTTCTTCTGTGAGATCATAATATTTATTCGACTTCATGTTGTGGTCTTTTGGAATATTTGATTCCCACGGAACGGTAAGTTCAATAAGGATAACTTTTTTCAAGTTCCGAGAAAACACTAAGATGTCTGGCCTATAGGCTGATACAGCTAGTTCATCTGGGATCCTATAATGGTGTTCAAATGTATCCATGAGAATTTTCCAGTCTGATGCGGCCTATATGCGGCGAATAGTGCCTATGACGTAAAGCCATAATCTCCAAAAATAGGTATGGAAGGCTATCTTCAGCAGTGGAGGTTCTCCGAGCTGTGATGAATGAAGTGAGTTATCAGCATGGTTTATTTATTATCTGATTTGCAGGAATCTACAAATTCGCAAGAAAACAAATAAATCCGAACAGAAAACTAAATAATGATGTATTGGACTTTATCTCACACATGCCAGATAAAGGAACGCTGGTATGTAATCTGCCTGCCTAGCTCCGATAATATTTGGGTTTCCGGATTTACCTAAACATTTCTTATCTTTCTTTCTATGACACAGACTATTTATTTATTTAAACTTAATTGCACAAAGTACAAAGGCCTAATGCCGCTTGACATTCTATGGCGGTCAAACCTTCGGGACAACGAGAGCAGTAAGTACATAAGGTAGGTGCAATAGTGAATAAACTTGAGTAGTTTTGTTGCAGATAACATATACATACTTATTAATAATTACATAATTACATACTAATACATACATATAACCTACATAAATAAAATATTAACAATACAATATAATATATACACAATACTATACCTACTAATGATATACTATACTATATTGTTTTGGTAGTATCTAAATCATAATACAGAATAATTTATGTAATTTATTTGTGACGAGCTTGCCACTTGTCATCTTGGGCCAATGGTAAAGTTAAATAAATTTAAATTCGCTTTAAAAAGCTTATTTCTTACCACCCCGAATGGGATATGGTTAATAATAACATTTTTTTTATAGCGCGATTGGAAAGAGCTCGATGTACCAGAGTATGGGCAGACGGAAGTGACCAATGACAGAATCTCGTTCACAATAACTATGGATGACATCCAACAGGAACGGTCCAAGAGAGATGAACGAAAGAGCCAAGTTAGTTTTTTTTATAAATTTATTTAAGGACATGGTACAGAATACATAAGTCCTAAACAATAGCCAAGTTAGTATTATTGTTGTGTAAAGATTTCCTTTTTAACTGTTGCTCTTTAGCAAATTATTTTGTGAAAAACTGAAACAAGTTCATTAGATTTTTGAAAAGTTTATTCTCAACCGGTTGATTTTGATTAAAAAAAGGTTTAGAACCATTCCCATTTTAGGTCGTTTTTAAGTAAAAATCGATAAATAATTTTCAAAAAAGTAGTGCTTTTAAAGTTATTCAAAATATAAAATATTATTATATAAATTATTATTCAAAACTTGCTTTTTGCATAAGTATATTAGTGTTTTACCTACAAATTAACGTAAGTTTTTTTTGCGATTGCATTAATTATTTATTTTTTCACAATATAGACACTTTAAAATATATTTTGATGGTTTTGACTTAGGGAGTAGATTAATTTAGATTGTCCGTTTCGTTAATATCAAATTAGGCTGGGTTGTACCCATTGATGTATATAGACAGGCCCCCACTGATTTAAAAAACGGGTGCGTCGCGGGACGTACCGCAAAATTGAGAACTAAACTTGCAGGTTATTGATTTGGTAGTTGGTAGGAATATGGAGATTAAATGAATGCATGATATGATGGCATGGTATGATAAATGTAAATGATTTTAAAATTGTATAAATGTAATGTATCTCTTCCCCTTCCCCGCCGCGCTGTTTCCCCTTGAGCGCTATTCTGACGTGCGGACGTACGTTCAACGAAATAGGTCCCCAACCAAGCGAGCGCAATAAAGTTCTCACTTTAAAAACGTTCCTGCAAAACTTCACTTCACTCCGTAGCCACGACACAGACTTAGTTGTTAAGGCACGCAGGGCCAACAGTGAAAGAGAGACAGTTTATAGGGGTTCAGTCCGTAGGCGCCCTGGGGTCTCTTTATAAGGGCTCAAGGTGAGTCGTACATGCAACCTCCCGCCCTTCAGGCTGAGTTTGTATCATTATTGATTTTGCAAACTCAGTCTGTAAAAAAAAACTAAGTTATGTAGCTGCACTAACAGTCGCGAGCTAGCAAGCGTCAAGAGCGCTTTATATTGTGATTATGGATGACAACCGTGACGATAAAGATTGATGACAACCGTGACGATAAAGATTGATGATGAAACTCTAGAACAAGTAAATGAAATTATATATCTGGGCAGTGTTTTCACTGCGGATGGGATGTATAATAGGGATGTTGAAAGAAGAATGAACGCGGGAAATAGTGTCAAACGTGCCCTGGGGTCACTGATCGGCAGTCGAAATGTCAGTGACACAGCTAGACTCGACATACACAATGCCATGCTGGTACCAATACTTAAGTATGGAAGCGAGACGTGGATATATCAGAATACGCATGAGAGTAGAGTTAATGCAGTAGAAATGAGGTCGTTGCGTCGGTTATGCGGCGTTACTTTGACGGACCGCATACGTAATGATTGCGCAAAAGGGTAGGTATAAAAGAAATCATAGGGACAAAAATAAGGTAAGGCATGCTCCGATGGTTCGGGCATGTTGAAAGGATGAATGAAGAGACTCTCGTTAACTTCTCTGACGCATTAACTATTATTTTCAGGCAATACAAATGATAAAGAAATTGCAAGATGAAAAAGCAAACCAGATCCAGACAGGATCCAGTGATGTTCAGAACCTCCCGATCTCCAGAACATCTCAGCATCAAAAGTCTGATTAGTTACTATAAAGATAAACACTGTTCAACTTTAATAATTTTGTAAAACAGTATGAAATAAATACATTTTTTAACACTGTGGGAGTCGCGCCCTGATTTGTAACACATGTACACGCTACCGGGTCTACTGGACCCAGTATGACATCATAAGTTTATTACAAAAATAAACGTAATGGATATGAAATGAAGGTACTAAAACGTATAAAATTGTATAAATTATTATAACAGATAAAAAAATCTTTAAAATTTCTACCAACGAAAATTCCATGGTTAAAAGTACCAAGCAGACTGGATGCATTCCCACGTTGCACTGCTATAGTTTTTTTTTGTTTTAAATTGATCCCAGTCGTGACCACGGAATGAAGCTAATGAGAAAATCCAGCAATACAAATATAGGATATCACTTCATGAATAACAGAGTTGTAAATATGTGGAACAAAATACCAGAAGACATATTAAAGTCCTCAACTGTAAACACTTTTAAAAATAAACTGGACAAGTGGCTAGTGACAATCGAAATAGACTATGCTGATAATTGTCAATTTAATAAACTTTACACCAGTGCTTGATATAGGCATATCAGCAATGCGCTGCTCGCCTATTAATCAATAATAATAATAAAATAATAATAATAATAAATAATTGCTAGACCGACTATCTCCAGAATCTTCTACATATTTTCCCAGTTTCTCAATAAAAAGTTTTAAACAAACAACATCTATGATATATGGTCATAAATGTTATCGAAGTATTATTTTATAATTTTTTATTAATATTTTATTTCTCATTATTATGTATTAGGAAAGATATTATTAAATCAAACAGGTCTTAACCGCTATCCTATGCCTCCGTGTCTATATAGCGGTTAAGACCTGTTAGGCGCTAAGGTACCGGGATCGATTGCTGGTCGGGACACAATAATTTATGTAATTTATTTGTGATTTCTCGAGTCTGGTACGCTAGTGACATCGATGAGCTTGACACTTATCATGATGGGCCTATAGTAAAGTTGGTTTTTAAAAAAAGCGGGATTTTATTTATTTGACCATCTCACAGAAGGGATACGGTCGTGATAATGAACTAAAAATTATGCTCATCGATTTCATTAAAAATAAAAAAAGGGCAAAGAAGACTGGGTCCATTGTACCCTTTAGCAAGTCCTTAAGTGTTAATAGATATGTAATTTTATAATTTTCTAAAATTATTTTCAAAGATCATACGCAATCATACAAAAATATATTCAGAAACGATTTTCTAATTCCTGTTTTCTGAAATGATAAATAACGAAGGAAATCATATATGTCACGACTATTATAACAAAAAAGTTAAAATATTATTTGTAGGTATTGTTCATTCTTCCAGAAGCCGTGGGTAAACCACACTTTTGTCAATATCATACTGACATGGACAAAGGTGATAAAACATTTAGAAGATTTCAATTTAGGCTAAGCTTAGTTAGCAGAGAATCCGTCTATGAAAATAGTATATCTGTAAAGGGTACTAAAATCTATACCGATCGGGATGAAATTTTAGGAATATGTTTTTTGGACATCGGCAAAGTTTTGGGGCATACCGACCGAGGGTACCGAGCGGGAGCCTAAAACTCCTTAGGGCTCTATATATTTATTTATTTATTAAGAAAAACTATTGACATTTAATTCACAAGTATAGATACAAAAACAGAAAGTCATTTACAAGTTTTCACTAGTAGTGTTAGAATAATACATATTATGAACGATGAAAGCATCTACGAACTATCACTTCATGCAATAAACTAATAACTAAAAATTAATAAATATAAATAAATATTTCCAGACAGGTCACTCATCATCATTATCATTACAGCCCCTAGAACAAGCGTCCTAGACCTCCACTGCTGGAGATGGGCCTTCCAGAACATTTATCTGGGGAATTTGGCCTACACTCGCCACGCTGGCCAGACGGCTTGGCGAGGATATGATGTCAATTTATAATGACAATTTATTAACTATTCCACAAGTTGGTATTAGTGGAACCGGGACCGACGGCTTAACGTGCTCTCCGAGGCACGGGAACGGTGGTGTTGTAAATCTATGACAAATGTACGTAAGAAAAGTGCATTTCTCATTGGTACATGCCGGAGGGGGGTTTGAACCGACCTTTGTAGGATTTAAGGAACGCGTTCTTACAACCGAGCCACCACCGCGCCTCACAGGTCACTCTGGGCCATCTAATTGCCGTGGTAAGCTACGAAGCTTGTGTTACGGAAACTAGATGGTTGATAAACTACATATTATACTTTTTTTTTTGAAAAAATATATACATATTATACATATAAACACCCAGACCGAGACAAATTATACAATGTACAACTTGCCCCCGGTGGGAATCGAACCCACGACCTCCCAAGTTCACGGCAACGTTTGTTACCACTAGACCACGGAGGCGGTCTAATATATATTAATAACTGTACAATAACAAAAACTATTATCGTTTAAAGAACCTTAAGTTATACGCATTTCTCACCACTATCACCTTGTCATGAAAGATATCAACATCAGTTATTGTTATATTATTATTATATATATAGTTAATCAATCGTTGCTCTTAAGACTCCTACGCGAGCCCACTCTGCGCTTGACTGTCGCGAATACAGAAATAAAAAAGTCAAACCATTTACCGCTCAACGGTTAATCGATCTCTCTTAGCATAACCTAGACGCTAATCCTGGAAGAGTGGAGCTGCCCAGCCATCGCATAGGCCTTCCATGTAGAGTTTAATGAGAAGATCCAATCGGTGATTAGCATTGCATATAAGCATTTGAAATTGTGGATTTCTGGATTTCTACGTGCTAACCAAGGTTAAAAAACATTCAATGACTGTTAGGCGGTACGAAGTTCGCCGGGTCAGCTAGTTAATTATAAAAAAAGGTTTAAGAAAAATAAAAGACAACATTAAAACTAATAAATAATAAAATTATATTAAAATATCATCACATTTGTTTAAATTAATTCTTAAACTACTGGATTCCTTAATTATGGCACTATGGAATGTTTAGAAGAATGATTACGATACTAAGATGGCATGATTTATACAATCTAATTTTGTTTGCGGATGGATCCTGCTCTTTGAAGATTTGGTTCGGGAACTTTCAGTTCGCGCCATTCTTTCTGAAACAATAAAATATTTATAAGAAAGTTTGTTTAAAACCCTTTTATTTATTTATTTAAAATACTTTATTGCACAGTTGCTTGCGTGGTATAGCGGTTAAGTCCGTGGACTTAGACCTGGAGGTAACGGGTTCGATTTCTGGTCGGGACACAATAATATTTATTAATTTAAATAAATAAATAAAATTATTATTTAAATTATTTGTGATATTTCCCGAGTTTGGTACGCTGGAGACATCGTCGAGCTTGCCACTTGTCATGATTGGCCTATAGTAAAGTTGGCTAAATGTAAATCTTTATAAGCGGACATAGGCGGACTGGGAGTGTGTAAAGTTATGTATGGGTCTAATTTTATTTTATATTATACGCTTACATAATAATATTACATAAAAGATTTACATATACATATATATAATAATAAGAAATAAATAATAATGTACAAAACACTTTTCTTACGTACATTTGTCATAGATTTACAACAGCGTTCCCGTGCCTCGGAGAGTACGTTAAGCCGTCGGTTCCGGTTCCACTAATACCAACTTGTGGTATCGTTTATAAATATTTGTCATTAAAAATTGACGTCAGATCCTCGCCAACCAACTAGACTCTAGTTACTTCATTATTTTTCAATAAACAGGAGTTAACCGCATCACAATCAAAATGATAGATAATTGGCATAATATACATTTATGCCAATTATATATAATATTTGAAAGTAATATGATTTCTCACTTTCCCAAAAGTCAGTTGTTAGAAAATATCTATGACCGGCATTAAACTCGTCTATGTACACTAATTTAAGTTTTTGTGGAATAAAGTATTTAAATAAATAGTTCAAATTCTCCAGATATATGTTCTGGAAGGCCCACCTCCAACAGTAATGGTGTAGGACGCTGCGTTTTGATGATGAATGAATGAATAATTATTTCAAGGTATTCAAATCTTACCAAGATCTCATCAGTAGGTACCCTGGAAATGAAGTCCAAAATATCATTGTTAAGAACTCTCTCTGGGTGCAGGAATTTTCTTGTAAATTTATATAACCCTGAAAATACAACATATTATTAGGCATTTAAATTATTATATGAATTCCTACTGTAATTGCCTCAAGGTCTAGCAATTAATACCGTAGAAGTAGACGCGAAGATGCTAGTTTCGATTCTTGGTTTAAAACACAAAAATTCAATTGATTTCTCGAGTCTGGTACGCTAGAGACATCAACGAGATTTTTAGAGTTAAAGTTGGCTAAATGTAGCAAATTACTGTTGTGATGATGCTTTAAAGTCAAAGTCAAAATATCTTTATTCACGTAAACCTATTACAGGCATTTATTTAATTATTTTGAATGATCCTACTTCTGCTAGTGAAAGACTAAGCAGCAAAGTGGTCCAATGAGTAAGTTGTTAGCAGAAGCTTAGCAGATTCCAGTGACCTGATAATGTTTAATCTGACTAAGAAAGGAATCTGCAAGGAAAACTCAGCTATATCAGATTTACAAAATAAAACATATACAGAACTGCACCACAACGATCAATTAATAACCTTTTGAATTTAGCTATGTTAACCTATGAGAGTACAGCGGTACCTCACCAGGCACGTCAGAATTATGATAGACTACTTGACCATGTGCAACTCGAAATTCGACAAAACGTAAACTGTGTTGTAACGTATATTCAATAGCTAGAAATTTTATATTGAATAATGCTAAAGTCAAATTATTTATTACAATTTTCTTAATAATACAATAATTTTCTTTCTTCTATTGTAACGTCACATTACATTGTTTTACTTATAAGTAAATAAATTATTATTATATCTTACAATACAATATTAATCGATTAAGTATATATCATAGAAAGGTCGGTTCGATATACTTTTCTTACGTAAATTTGTCATAGATTTACAACACCACCGATTCCGTGCTTGGAGAGTACTTCGGTCCCGATTCCACTTATTAGTGAAATCTTTAATAAGTTGTCATAAAAATTCTCCAGAAATATCTGGAAGTCCCATCTCCAACAGTGGAGGTCTAGGACTCTGTGTTCTCGGGGTTATGATGATGATGATTAATTGACCTAACTATATATATACAGGCGCGGTGGTGGCTCGGTTGTAAGAACGCGTTCCTTAAATCCTACAAAGGTCGGTTCAAACCCCCCCGGCATGTACCAATGAGAAATGCACTTTTCTTACGTACATTTGTCATAGATTTACAACACCACCGTTCCCGTGCCTCGGAGAGCACGTTAAGCCGTCGGTCCCGGTTCCACTAATACCAACTTGTGGAATCATTAATAAATTGTCATTATAAATTGACATCATATCCTCGCCAAGCCGTCTGGCCAGCGTGGCGAGTGTAGGCCAAATTCTCCAGATAAATGTTCTGAAAGGCCCATCTCCAGCAGTGGAGGTCTAGGACGCTTGTTCTAGGGGCTGTAATGATGAATGATATATATACAATATACTTTACAGGTCTACCAGGCAATATTGTCCCTAATAAAATCATGTAATATGTAATGCCAAATAGTCGACGTTTTACATACATATTTAGTTTACCTACAGATAAGCTAGTTAGTTTATTTGGCAGTGTGTTATAGAAACGAACACCATGTCCCAAAAGAGACTTACTTTTTTTACTTAGGCGAAGGTGAGGCAAGAGTAATTTGTGCTTATTTACTATAAAGCAAGTAACAATACAATACAAAGGAAATACGTACCCAGAACCATTAAAATATATCTAAAAGGTATCACGTACAACGCCATTGAAACTATAATTAATACAGCCATCGCCATATAACTTAGGTAGGGCACCGTAAAGTTACCTAAACTGAAACAATATATAAGAAAGTAAGTATAGCAGTTTTAATCGAATCGGCTAAAGTGTTTGATAGCAAAAGTGTCTTAAAAACACAGACGTTTAAAATTGCTTAAACATAAAAGACAATTTTAAAGTCAAGAATGAAAATAGAAATGCAAATTATAAAGTTTAAAATATAGTCAGAATATTTCGAAAATGTATATGTTTGGGGACACACAAGGGAGCATTATGTGACCTATTATATTTATTAAGTATTGTCTCAAGCGGTGTTATTTACTCTCAATGAGAACAACAAATAGATGTTAGGCGGACTAATAATGATAATTTGCCCAGTCTGTTGGGGCGGGGAAGTACCCACCGTTCGTGCCGATAAACCCAGTAAACTGTATCCACACGTTTCGGGATCAGGTTCGAATTGCCGTCATGCCCAGTCAAGCCGGCATAGTATTAGGGACTGATGTCAGTCATGATTGTCTGATTCCAGTTGCTAACATTCATGGACCTCGCGCTCTACTTACCATCAGGTTGGCGCAAGGTCACATGTCGTGCTAGCATAATAAAACGAAAATAGCTACTAAAATAAATTATCATTTATTTTTCTTTCTTTTACTTACTTCCTTAGTCTTTCAAGAGTCGAAACTATATAATCAATTCCATTTTTAATTGTAAATGTCAGGTCCTGTAGACTGTAAAGTCTCGTTTTAATCGTTTTCTCGTCCTGAAAATATAATAAGAAATAGCTGTAAATAGTGTTGACAAATCTTGATCTTTGCTCAGACATTGTTTTGCAAATTTAGCTAACAATGTAACTTTATCTGCGACGTGTCTGTCTTTTTATGGTGAAAAAAAAAACGAATATGTGGATGAATCAGGTGTCAGTATGTCCTCGTGAAATATCTCCAAAACTATCTTCAATTTCGATTTTATTCATTTCTATAATCATTCCAAATCCCAAGTAAATTAGACCAGTAGTTTTCGAGACAGTAGTTTGCGTACATATACTAGAGCCTCATAAGGTTTCCTTGCTACCATTAGAAGCATATACATATTTTCAGCCAGAGCAAATGTCGTGTGACACTTTTACGCAAGATCAAGAGCAATATTAGGAGTGCAAGACCAGTAGTAACTATTCTAATGCTAGACCAAGATTGACCAAGTCTTGTTCTTGCTTCAGGCAACACAAGCTAAAATGGTTTTAAAGGATCTTGAACTTACTTAAATACATTAAACGGTATTAGTCAGGGACATTAACGAGGTCGCAACTTGTTATGATGAGAATAGTGCTAACTTAAATGTGAATGAGCTTTTTGATTAAGTTAATTTAAGTATTTAATATGACAAAATAATACTTACTCTTTGTGATGCGAGATCTTCTTCTTCAACGTCTTCTTCTATAGGATCCAAAGGTGACAGTGGATAGTTATCTATAAGATAAAATGGATAAATCAGGTATTATGCAATATTAATATTAAAGGTGGTGGCTCGGTTGTAAGAACGCGTACCTTAAATCCTACAGAGGTCGGTTCAAACCCACCCGGAATGTACCAATGAGAAATACACTTTTCTTACGTACTGCAGTCATAGATTTACAACACCACCGTTACCGTGCCTCGGAGAGCACGTTAAGCCGTCGGTCCTGGTTCCACTAATGCCAACTTTTGGAATCGTTAATACATTGTCATAAATAATTGACATCATATCATCGCCAAGCCGTCTGGCCAGCGTGGCGAGTGTAGGCCAAATTCTCTAGTTTTGGAAGGCCCATCTCCAGCAGTGGATGTCTAGGACGCTGTGTTCTACGGGTTGTAATGAAATATTAAACAAAACGCAACGCAGACTCGGCTGTAGCATATGCTGAGCTGACCACCTATTTATCGCCACACCTGTATGTATGTTTCGGTATATACAATAGGCTTACATTTATACATTTAGATTTATTCTTGCATATTTATTTTTGTAACCATTGTAATTGTTGCGATAAATAAAGTATTTTCTTTCTTTCTTTCAACAAGTACGCGGAGATCTTCAATCACCACTTCATCCCATTTGCAGACGAAACGATGGGTCCGTGGTCGGAGGAGTCTCTGGCATTCTCTCGACATTTTTACCTGGTAACTGTACCTATAAGTATAGTGGTAAACTGCTTTTTGTTCTGCCGTTTGGTGACGTCTTTAGAATACACGTGTCATTACTCCCGTGTGCCTAAGATCCAGGAATCCTGTAAGAGGCACGAAAGGATCCTGCCAATTTCGTAGGTGGTAGGCGATATGGTGGTAATTTGCCCAGTCTGCCGGGGCGGGAAGGTATCCACCGTTCGTGCCAATAAACTCAGTAAAGTGATCAGGCTCGAATTGCTGTCATGCCCAGTCAAGCCAGCATAGTGTTAGGGACTGATGGCAATTATGAGTGTCTGATTTCAGTTGCTTACATTCTTGGACCTCGCGCGCCTCTACCATCACGTGGGCCCAAGGTCACATGTCGTGCTAGTATAAAAAAAAAGAAAAAAAAGGGACTTTAAGTGGTCACACCTGAGGCGCTGACAGTGCATCCCAAACACATCTCACACACCTATTGTGTCCTCGGAACACTACGCCCATCGGTTATAATTTGAGATATTAATTGTAGTTTTTTTTTTTTTATATTATACGAATTATTGATTACAAAAAAAAATAAACTACCAAGCTAATTTGACCTATTAAGGTAAGACCGTGTTAAGGTTTAACTTACTGCAGCTCCTCTGTGACACCATGTGGTACAGAAAGGGGGGCAGCAGCAGCAGTGGAGTCATCCAGGGCTGGAATACGAACCAGAACACCAGCCACATCACAAGTCCTACTGCAGACTTCTCCTGACATTCCCATTCGAACAAACGTCTACAAAATAATGTCATTTTATTAAGAATCCGAATAAGAAACATTTTTTGCAAGAACAAACCATAATTGTTGTAATTCTATATTTCTTCTACATGATGTTAGATATCAATATGTACTGCCTTTGTAGTTTAGTGGTTACAACTACAGATTTAGACACGAAGGTTCTGGGTTTGAGTCCTGGTCGGGACACAACAACTTACTTCATTTAAAATATTTCTCGAGTCTAGTACGACTTTATATTTGACAACTGGGTAGGTTTATATTTATTGTCAATTATTCTGTGGCTACACCCGTGACCAGCTTCAGTCGACCCGTGATCACGGCTAATGCACTTTTACCTATATGTCGGAAAAACTATGTCTCTTAGGTACAAAATCAAAACATTTATTATCTAGAATAATATTTTCTAGATGAAAATATTTACATAAGTAATTAGGCAAAAATAATTTCAACACACCAAAATATATAAAAATTAAAAATAGAAAAAAAATATACATGTCAATTATTTATATTAAGGTTATACCAAAGAATAGGTAATGATAATTATTTTATTTTCCTACTTAGAAATTCATTCAAAATTCATCACTAAGAAATTCCTTATTTAAATAGTACTTATACCTTTAGTACCAATAGCTTAAATAACTTTTTTTCAAAATCCATTAAATTTAGAAAAAAGTAAAGTATCATCACGACCGTTTCCCTTCCGGGGTGGTCAGAAACCACGCTTATAAGCGCATTCACATTGAGCCAACTTTACTATTAGCCAATCATGACAAGAGGCAAGCTCGTCGATGTCTCCAGCGTACCAAACTCGAGAAATATCACAAATAAATTAAATATTATTTAAATGTATTTATTTACATTAATAAATATTTTTCTGTTCCGACCAGGAATCGAACCCGGTACCTCCGAGTCTAAATTCACGGACTTAACCGCTGGATCACAGAGGCAGTTCATGCATTTAAATTTAATGCTTTTAAATCAGAAGGCCATTACCATTACATCGAATATAGACCTGTTAAATTATTAAAAAAAAAACTATTACGAGTGTGCGTGAAAGTTAAAAAAAAAACTTACTTAAGTCCCTCGTTTGCTTCAGTTATAACTTGAAAAATATTCTTAATAAAAACTAAATTGCTATAAATAAGAGGAATATCGAATTTTTGCGGTTTCTGGACGTATTTCGTTTCTTTAGGTCGAAGCACGCGCAGCGATGCTTTTATCTGAAAACATAGGAATATAACTGTGTAAATTTAAAAAGTCATATCTGCAAATATGTATCTATAATAATCAAAGACTTCCCACCCGATCATTCCTCCACTCAATTATTCATTCCCGCTGTCAAACGAAGGGAAGCCTCGGCACGTCACTGCGCTCGAGGATTGGAACTGTCAAACTCAGGTACAACGTAACTACCTTGAAACCTCGTTGTACTGTTATTTTCCGCTAATATATTTACCTAAACTTTTATTTCTTATTTTCCTATTTTAGATAGATAACATTTTATATTCGTCAGAGAACGAAAGTTATTGCCATAGCTTTTAAAATTAGCAAGCTGAATGGGCCGGACACATCTGCCGCAGAACCGACGATCGATGGGGCAAACGCGTTCTAGAGTGGAGACCACGTACGGGAAGACGCAGAGTGGGACGACCCCCCGCCAGATGGACAGATCACCTAAAGACGGTCGCTGGTGGGGGTTGGATGAGGGTAGCGAAAGATCGCGTTAAGTGGCGAGCCTTGGGGGAGGCCTACATCCAGAAGTGGAGAGATATAGGCTGATGATGACATGATGATGATGACATTTTTTTTTTTTTTTTTTATTTATTTATTTTATTTATTCATTTTGGAAAACCAACAGTTGACAATTTCAAATAGGTAAGTAACATTAAACAATCTAAGAACTATTAAAGGTTTTCACATATAGGTTTTAAAAATTGAGTACAATAGCAATAAAATAAGAAAACATCACTGCAACACAATAATAACATACTCGTACAAGATAATCCACAAATTTACTAAATTATAAGAACACAAGATTAATAAAACAAAAAAAATATACATATTACATACTGATTGAGTCGACATAACGAGCCGTCAACTGACGTCTTATATTTGCTGCCTTGGAGTTGAAAAGATCAATGTCCAACTCCTCCGTAAGTGAATTAAATTCGTTACAAACTCTCAAAAAATAACTATTCTGCCTGTACCTAGTCCTAGCATACTGGACAAACAAGAGGGAAGGACAAAAAATTATAAACAAAACAAATTGCCAAACGCATTCAAATCAGATTTCGAAAGTAAATTAATTAGTTTTCGTGACACATGAATGCCGTGTTTGACTTGAAAGCAAAGCGAAGCGTTCAACGCATTTTTTTTTACTGAATTTTGCTTAATGTAGAGCCATAGAAAACCATAGAGCAATGCCAAGTCGAACTTAAGTCAAAAAAGCGCTTAAAGCGACAAATTAAATACAGGGATAATATAAAAGGGACAGGCTTATGGATGTCAAAAGTGTAGTGTAGTAAAAAAATAATATTAACCCTATGTTTGACTTGTCGCTTTAAGCGCTTTATTCGCTTTACTTTATTTGCTTTCAAGTCGAACATAGCATTAAAATACAAGAACGAGTCTTCAATGTTGCCAGAAAAAAAACTTATCTCAACGGAAATAAAAAAGAGATTAAAAAAAATTAAAAAAAGAGCCAGCCCTCTTGTCAATTCCTAGTCAATTTCCTAGTTTGTAAATTCTATGTATACTCGTATAGGCCGTCAAAATTGGTGTCAATAAAATATTTTTGTTTATTTAATTTTATTAATACTTACAGGATTCCAAGTAATGCTCATTTCTAACAGTATTCTAGGACAGTTTCCTTTCGCACTCCGTCTTTTCGTTCGGTCTTTTAGCGCGTACCACCTCTTTTCTCCATTATTAATTCTTAATAGTGGAATCGTAAGTTTTCCTAACGTTTCGCCTTTCATGGAGTTGTTGAATTTTGCTTCATCATAGACTGATAGGTCGATTGCAGATGTTATGTCCGTAACTTCACTGGAAAACAAATTGTTAACAATACTTTAATAAAAAATATACTAAATAAATTATTTATTTCAGAATTAATTCCATAATTATTAGTAACATTTTAACTTAGGACCCAGGCGCTGCTGCATTACAAGCGGCGAAATTACACTCAGCTTATTGGGAGATGTGTTTTTGCGTCGTTTGGAGTTGAAACTCTCGGGCCGTGGTGACCAAGTGCACATGAAATTTTCAAGGCGTTGTCAAAACAGCTCGTCAACACCTCGGGAGACAAAAGGGCTGGGCAATATTTGGGCCAAAGATTCAGCATTGCCATTCAAATCCTTGGCACTTTGCCCATTGGCAGCGAATTGGAGCAAATTTTTTATTTATAAAAAAAAATATTTTGTATTTTCTTCATCTTAGTTTTTAGTTGTATTTTATTTATTAATTAGGTTTATTTTTATTAATAGTCATTTATGTTTTAAAATGTAAGATTTTAGTTTTTTTTTTTTTTTTTTTTAATTAATTGTACCTTGATTCCTTCGAATAAATAATTTTAGACTTAGAATTATGTTAGTAGATATTAGTTAGATAGACACATTAATTAAAAAGTTAAAAACAAACAGCAAAAATAATAATAATAATACGTACTTAATTTATATAAATTAAATTAAATTCACCACACACCACGACCTCAAAAATCATGGCGAACACCATAAATATTTGTAGCGATTTATACTACGCAAATGCTGTACAATCATAGCAATCTTCATTCTATAATATTCCACTTCTTAAGATGTTTTATCGTTTTTGTATCCCTCTCGCTCGCACAATTGTTTTTTTTAAATTCTGAGTGTACTTTTGAGAAATGCAGTTTATCAACAATCTAGGGACTAAAATATATATCAGCAAGCGTCGAAAATATGAAACGATTTGCAATAGTTAATTTTTTTGACGATTGCTGTAGAAACGATGGGCCCGTGGGGATTGGAACTAAAAGCGTTCTATAAAGAAATTGTTTCAAGGCTCATTGACGTCTCTGGTGACAATAGCGCTGGCAGTTTTTTCTCACAAATATTAAGTATCTTAATTCAAAGGGGAAATGCTGCTAGTGTATTGGGTACCATGTCACATGACAGCGATTTGGACTAGCTATTTTTTTTGTAAGTATTTAATTTTTATTTTCTATATATTTTTTTCGGTTAAATTTAGTTTTTGTTGTAATATAGTTTATTTAATTTTGGTTTTTAATTAAGGTTTTGTTTGAAATAAATAAATTGAATTTTTACTGTACCTATTTATGTAAATTTAGACAGAGAAAAATTTAAAAGCAGTCCACTAGGATAGAACAAGGAAGTCTATTTTTTTCTATTAGTTTTGATAGCACCTGCCTTATCTTGTCGTAACTGCTTTAGTTGTCCCAAAGGTTTGACCAGTATAGAATGTCTAGCGGCATTATACTTTGTGCAATAAAGTTTATAATAAATAAAAATAAATAAAATAATACTAAAACGGGAAGATAGACGAAAATCGTACACAACAATCAAGAGACGACAGACAGACAAATGAATATAATCTACACTGACAAGAATATAATCTAAAAGATATAGATAGCTTACAAAGAATAAGTCTTGTTCCATTGCGGTTCTGAAGAGCTGCTGATGGTGTGTGTTTGTACTCTGGAGTTGTCCAGTTCTAGCAGACAGAAGGCGTCCGGTTTCCCCCCTAGTCCCGTAGTGGAGAGACCCTTGGCCCCGACCACAGTCAGGGTCAGCTCGCCCACCTCCCCCCACTCGTGAAGGTTATGCCAAGCCTGGAAATGAGGACATAAATTGATAAATATTTATTTATTGGCATTATTAGCTTAACTATTGTTTAAGAGACATCATCACCGGTTTATCATTATCACAAAGTTCTAGTCTTCCACTGTTTGAGATGGGCAATCCAGATTTTTTTGGAGAATTAGGCCTACATTCGCCACGGTGGCCAGACTTGAAAATGGCGCGCGACATAATGACAAAAAACTGACAGCGCTCAGAGCGATCTACCTCGATATCGTGAGCAGTCTAAGCGCGAGGAATAATGCCATTTGTGACGTCACATAGCTTTGGCAAAACAGTTTATACACGTCTCGGAACACCTTTAAGCGTGCTTAGGTTACTATTATCGTGCCTCGAAACGAGGAGGTTATTAGTGGATTTCGTTATTTACGTCAGATGTTACGTCATAATTACAAAATATTATTCAATTCTCAACTCTATAAACGCTCAAACTTGACAGCGGCCGTCCAAATATCAACTTTAATAGCGTCATAGTATATATAGTTAACAGATTCCATTATATAACGTTTGCGATTAAGTAACAGATAAGACTATTGGGCTCCTTAAAGCTAAGTGTGAAAAGGCACCTAGTCAAGCCGGCATAGTGTTAAGGACTGATGTCAGTCATAATTGTCCGATTCCAGTTGCTATAATTAACATTCAGGGACCTTGCGCGCCACTTACCATCAGGTGGGCGCAAGGTCACATGTCGTACTAGTAATGTCTATCTGTTCTCGATTCGATAACGGAGTTAGCTCACGTTATCACGTTAGTTATTATAGTCCTACTGAATAAGTAATTCTTAGTGCAAACATTTAGTTTTTATTACATTTTTATAGGTTTATTACAGTAAGATTTGAAATCGACTATGCGCCAGACTGCATTAATATTCCGTTCTGTAGTGACTGGCATTTGACCTAATCCAACCGAAATAGAAGTCACTAAATACATTACCCACCTAAATACAGTTATTTTAAATTAATTAGAATAGCTGTATAAGAATTCATTAAATAACTACTAAATATTCAGGCAACCTATTATTCAACCAGTATATACCTATACTGCGTGGAATTTAATAAATAGTAAATATGTTTATGTTATAATCTAGATTAAAATTAAAGAGCTAAGTATTTTTTATGTTAATTATTCAGTAATAAAAACTTAAGTTACGGTGCAGAGAAGTTATCCTAAAAATATCGCAACTCATACTGAGCCTAATCAAGTAGGTAGCGAGGGGTCGACGTTCGCGCGGACGTTGACTTACTACTTACCTAATTAAGTTGCTTATAACGATTGTGATCAGCTTAAAATAAAGTTATTTAACGACATACTATATAATACTGCCTCCGTGGTTTAGCGGTTAAGTCTGTGGAATTAGACTCGGAGGTACCGGGTTTGATTCCTGGTCGGGACACAAAAATATTTATTAATGTAAATAAATACATTTAATTTATATTTAATTTATTTGTGATATTTCCCGAGTTTGGTACGCTGGAGACATCGACGAGCTTGCCACTTGTCATGATTGGCCTATAAGTAAAGTTGGCTAAATGTGAATCCCCTTATTTATAAGCGTGGTTTCTGACCACCCCGCAAGGGAAACGGTCGTGATGATACTTACTTTACTTTTACTATATAATTAAAACATATAAAAATATTTGTTCCTTTTTTGCATAAAATCGACCGTATTGGTCATCGTAGGTCAACATAGTTTATTTATCAGTATTATTAGTGTAAACCATCGATGTATATAGATAGGCCCTCACTGATATAAAAACGTTCCCGCAAAACTAATCGAAGTCATGTAGCTGCACCAACAGTCGCGAGCTAGCAAGCTTTAAGAGCGCTTATATATTAATATTTATATCGAGTGAAACTTGTCTTTATAGCATGCATTGTGACAGAATTTCCGACAAATATCGCATGTGACATTCATTGCTTAAAAATTGGCCCCCAAAGTTGGTAGGGACAAGCGGCACGTTCTTAGAGTGCATTTTGTATTGAATAGGCCTATCTATAAACATCAATGGTGTAAACGTAAACACAGTTCGGCCATTCAGCTGATACGAGGACGGCTCGTTACGAGTATTATAATATGCACTCAGTCAGTCAGGTGACTGACCACCTAAACATCACCAAGCCATCCACTGCGCTGAGGACCTCAACTACTGGAAACAGCAGGATTGATGGACTGCGACGGAGTCACGATCTTTTTTTTTTTTTTTTTTTATTATTATACGGATCACGACATGTGACACCGCGCCCACCTGATGGTAAGCGGTACGCGAGGTCCAAGAATGGGAGCAACTGACGCCAGCCTCGGACGACCGACATCAGTCCCTACCACTATGCCGGCCTATAAAGATGCTTTTTCACACTTCGTTTGAAGGACTCCAGGTTATAGGAGTGGGGAAATACACTGGCTGGGAGAGCATTCCACATCTTCAGCGTGCGACAGATGTAAGAGTCTCCAAATTTGTATGTACGCGTAGGGATAGTGGCTACGGTATGTGGATGCATATTTTGGCCTGTGCGAGTGGTTCGGTTGCGGAATAGAGAAGAAGGGATAAGGTTGTGGAGCTCTTCAGAACATTCACCGTAGTATAGCTTGTAGAATACGCTCAGGGAGGCCACATCTCGGCGAAGCTGCAGCGATTCGAGAGTTTTGGACACTGTAGTATCGTCCACTATTCGAGTAGCCCGCCTCTGTAGGACATTGAGAGCATCTGTAAGGATCTCCAACAGTCCGAGCAGTAATGATGTCGCTATGATCGCGACTAAATAAGATGTATAAACTTACATATTTTTCATCCGAGACGGCTTGTTCGAGGCTGTGATGGACTTGACATGGGATGATTCCATTTGTGATCGCTGGTTGGTTGAGAAGGACCGGGCGGGCCGTCCCGCTGACAGTGACCAGGAGGTGAACTTCTCCATATCCGCAGTCCAGCTGCTGCCAGAGATCATGCGTCCGTTCCCTCTCCAGCGACGACAAATCCAAAACACATCTGGTACAAAAACGTAGGTGTTTAACAGTGACATTACTGCTACATGATACTGTTCTGGTTTACCGCAAGCAATTTTATTTATTTCTCAATTGTGTTAATCTGTGCCTAATTAGTAATGGGGTGTCTCACTAACTTTATATCACGACAGATGGCGCATGATAGATGGTACCTAATAGAACTGTCACAACTGAAACTTGTTTTTATTTTTTACGATTTTTTTTTTTTTTTTATATATTGCCGAAGTAATCAGCTTTTAAGTACAAATCGAGATTTCCAACCGATCCTTGAGAGAGGGCTATATCCAGTAGTGGAGAGACACAGGGTGATAATCACTAGCCGTAAGGTTGCCATAAGCACCATGCCTTGCTTAGTGGAGATGTTTTTACTATGGAGACAGTAGAAAATATTGTCAAATTATTGTTACAAAACTGCGCAAACCCTCAAGTCAATGTAAGATTTTTGAACAATCAAAAAAACAATCCAAGGAGACTTGATAATTAGCGGGGACAAATTAACATAATTTGTTATTATTTCAATTCGGCTTTACGAAAATAATTCAAGTTTAGGAAGTGGAATTGAATTCGGTTGAACTTTGGTCGCTACCTTGAATCGAATATTAGACAATTAGTTACCGTTTTTGGGTAGTAAAATGAAAACTAATTGTAAAATAATACCTAACGACATTATCAAAGAAATGGATTATTAATTACAAGTCATTTGTTGCCAAATAATTACATAGCTATTAACAAAAAAAACCACCGTGGTCTAGCAGTTAAGTCCGTGGTTAAGGTCCTGGTCGTGACACAATAATTTATTTGTGGTATTTCTTGGTAGTTTGGTAGGCTAGAAGCTTGCGACTTGTCATTATGGGCCTATAGTAAAGTTGGCTAAATGTGAATCTGCTTCTTTAGATGCGTGGCTTCTAACCCGGAAGCGATACGGTCGTGATGATACTTTGCATTTTATTCTCCTGGTCACAACGAAGTTGTTGATTAAACTAGTCGGTTTTTATTAACGGTTCACGTAAGTTACGTGTAACTGATACTTAATTATTTATTTATAATAGGGTAGCCAACAGTGCTAACATCACACACTTATTTGTACTTAACACTAAATCAGAAGTTAGATGTTGCACCTATTATAGGCGACCACAACATTACAACAGTAGCCTTTATTGCATATAAGAAATAACATAATTATACAATTTTCAATAAGTATACCTACAAAAACTAAATATTATATCGAAAAACTAAAGCTGAAACAATTTGAAAAAATATTATACCTTATATAGGTATAAACATACAATTCCTTTTAGAAAAGAAAAAAAAAAGTAACGATAATAACTAAAATATTACCTACTTCAAGTAATAAAGTAAAATAAAATTTAATTTATTTTATATAAAAAAAAAACATACATAAAATTTACTTTTAAATTTTGGGCAAGTTTGTATAAATACTCTTTGGGAGTCTTCATAGATGTCAACATCTGGAAATTTTGCAGCATGAGCACTTTCTTAGACATTTCATCAACGGCTAGTCCACTCAATTATTTATTTATTAAATACTTTATTGCACTTTACTTAAAAGTAGGTATATACAAAGGTGAACTTAAAGCCATTTCGGCTTTTTCTACCAGCAAACCTTTGGGAGAGTGAGACAGTATAAATATGTGGGGTGCAATTCTAACCAATAAAGTACATATAAAGTATGTATACATAGACTACATAAATAATCATCAATATATACTTATTATAGTAGATATACATATATGAAGATAATATATTATTAAAACGAATGTTAGATTTGATAAATCTTTAAAAATGTTGGAGTGTGCAAACGAGAGAGTTGCATAAGTCTTAACGTGTTCTCCAAAGCACAAGGAATATGTATGTAACTTATTGTATACGAACTTACCTACCCATGAAGTTCTTCTGTTTTCCTTTATGCCAGACCGTCAGTTCTAGAATGTTGTCATCATACAAATACAGGTTGAATTGTTCCCGCCAGGTCGGCCGAAGAGACTTTGTGACCATCTTGGATTTGTGACTTTCTGAACCTAACCTAAATAAAATAAAAAATATTAGACACATCATTATTCAAGTGCGAAATTTCATGAGGTAATATCATCATTACGCTTAAGAACACAATGTTTGTCAAACACTACGGCAATCAAATTTTTCATCAAACGCATCAAACTCGTAGATTGTTTACTGTAGACCGCCTCCGGGTCTAGTGGTAACAAACGTTGCCGTGAACTCGGGAGGTCGTGGGTTCGATTCCCACCGGGGGCAAGTTGTACATTGTATAATTTGTCTCGGTCTGGGTGTTTATATGTATAATATGTATATATTTACAAAAGGAGATAAGAGGGCTGGCTCTTTCTTCGCCCAGAGAATCAGTATTGCAATTCAGCGGGGAAATGCAGCCAGCGTTCTTGCCACCATTCCACGCGGACGGGACTTATATCCCTATCCTTAATATTAATTTTATTTTATATGTTGTAAATATTTTTTCGAATAAATGTATATTTATTATATAGCAATGAAAAAATATTATGTTATTTTTTACAAAAAAAAAGGATAATATGTAGTTTATCAACCATCTAGTTTCCGTAACACAAGCCTCGTAGCTTACCACGGAAACTAGATGGCGCTGTGTGACTTGTCTGGAAATATTTATTATTATATTTTACAAACACTTCAAACAAGTCCGCACACTATCAAATTGTTTGACAAAGACGCAAACTAGGGGCCTTAACAAGAAGAAACACAATCTGTAGTCAATGAATCACTATTCTATAGTACTACATAACGATGTATCTATGAAAAAGTAAACACACCGGGTATTGACCGATAAGTTAGACCTCTTAGGTCACCAGATATAATACATATTATTATTATATTAATGACTATTAATCTGGGCCTTAGCTCTGTCATAGATTTACAACATCGCTGTTCCCGTGCCACGAAGAGCCAATTATGCCGTCGGTTGCGGTTCTATTAATAACAACCTGCAGCCCTATTTTGTTACTTAAGCGCAAACGTTATATAAATAAATCCGTTAACTATGACTCGTATTTATTAAAGTTCATATTTGCACGGACGCTCTCAAGGTCGAGCGCTTATAGAGTTGAGAATTGAATAATATTTTGTAATTATGACGCAAGCTGTGACGTAAATAACGAAATCCACTAAAAACGTTTGCGCTTAAATAACAGAATAGGGCTGCTGGTTATAACTATAGGGATAGTCTTGCTAACATATCTGTGGTCTTGTTCTTGCTCATGTTCTTGCAAAAAATCAAGAACACGAACAAGACTGCAAGAAGATTGGCAACACTAATGTTCTTTATAAAATTTTACAAATCTTTATCATTACGACCGTTTACCTTCTGGGGTAGTTAGCAACCACGCTTATAAAGAAGCGGATTCAAATTTAGCCAACTTTACTACATGACAAGTACTCTAGCGTACCAAACTCGACAAATATCACAAATATATATTTTTTTTAAATTTAAATTTAACTTGGTACCTACGAGTCTAAATCCACGGAGTTAACCGCTAGACCACGGAGGCAAATTTTAATTGTTAAATATTATTTTTGTAATTTTATTTAACCCTGATATTTATTATTACGACCCCGATCCAATTTAACGCAAAGATAAGCGTTACTTGTCCTAAAAAAACGTGTGTATTGGACGTTGATTAACAGCCACCTTTGGCCTATAAACCTTAATTTTTGTACCCGGATACCTATAACATGTAAATAAACTTTAATTAAATTAACGTCATTCATTTAACGTTATTTTTTATTACAAACCAATAGTGTTTGGAATGGACGTAATTTTTGGTAAAATAGTACAAGAACCGTAGAAAAGCATTTTTTTGATAAATCGAGTGTGAAGACAAATTTCTAAGCATTCCAAGGATTCACGGTGCTGGTGACGGGCACATCGTGTGTGGGTAAGAGATGAGAAGAATGGTGTTTTGGGCTTGCGACCGACAATACGCTGTTTTACAAAGGTTTCCTTTGATAGACGGGAATAAATCCAGAAATTTTTACGTGTTCGATTCCTGCAGTTTTCTTGGTTTGACATTGACTCTCCACAATGTGATCCTTATAAGCGGCACTATCAGCTAGTAATAATACAGGATGTTTTTATTTTATTAAACAAAAATAAATAATAAGTAGGTAACCTTGAACTTCTATAGGCAGCATCGCCGTCGCTTTTGTAAGCAGATTTTATTACTTACATTACGTTGAATTTATTAAAGAGCGAATAGTTTTATATAATAATCTAAAATAAAAATAAATACCTACGTTTTTTTTTTAATTTTAATTATTAAGTAATAAAATCTTAAGTTACGGTGCGGAGAAATTTCCTAAAAATATCGCCACTCATACTGACCCTAATCAAGTAGGTAGCGAAAGGTCGGCGAACGTTGACTTACTTCAAAATCTTAAAAATAAACCTAAATCAATTAATAATAACACTCTCGGCCGGTTGCAGAAAGCATGATTAAATAATGTATGAACAAAATTTTTGATATATTTCACATGATTGGTAGTTTACACTTTAGGTATTTAAGGTAATTGACGTCCTTTATAGGCATACGTCAAAAGATAATCATTCTTTCTGCAGCCGGCTGTATGACTCCCCAGCCTTTACGTATGTATTTGTCACGATAGATTGTGGAGAAAGTGATTTTCAGACGCGGCCTTATTTACCATACAGTAGTGTTTCGTTTTTCGGATAAATATTGTTTTAAAAAAATGTTATTATTTTTATATTAAAAAAGGGGTTCTACAAATGACACCGAAAGCCTAAAAAAATACATGCGCTTTATTGTTATTTAAAAACGTAATCTATGTTTTTTTATAGTCTTCTTGAGTAAGATCTGTTATCTAGTACTGAAGTAAATTTAATAAAAAGATAAGAATAGTGTTGACATCGATTTACTAATCGACTTGTTACAGCTTCAACTATTCCATTGCGTCTTGCAAATATTTATAAATTATGCCTAACTGATACACAAGATGCAATGGATGGAGTAAAACTGCAATCCAAAGGTCATCACAGATACGAAATCACACAAAAAATGACAAAAAACGCTATTGAATTGCGCGTCTAATCTAAAATCTGTGCAATGTCGAAGGTCTTGTCTAGTCACCGTGTCCGGACGGATCGTTGCCTAAACCAGAGTCCACATATCGACGCGTTATATAGTTGCGTCCGAAGTGTACAGAAGTGTATGCCTACATTGTTCGGACGTCCCTCTTAGTAAGTCTTTCCTTCATCACGTGACGAGTCGTATTACCTATTACCCAGTTGGTTAACTTATGACTAAACATTCGCAGACGCGTCCCGCACCTTATCCTCACAGTCCGTGGATGTACTCGTACAGTGTACTTAGAAAGTGGTCTATCAGTTTTGACAAACCTTCCTTTGTAAATAAAATATTGATCGCACGACCGTACTATTTCCAAGGGAAAATCAACCTTAGTGTTAGATGACGTGCAAATAAATCTTAACCGTAACCACTTTTTTGGTCGACTGTTACTATTGAGGAGTTTGTCGTTGGCCTGACAAGACGTATGTTCTTTTGGGCCGACAAGGAACACTTTAAGTATCTCCAGAATATTGCTCCGTCTTACGCACGGCCTCTCAATGGGAGACCACTTCGTAGAGAAGTGCACCTGAAGGACAGCTGCACAGTCGAACCTAACCTCCTGGGTACTTGTATAAACAAACGGCGCCCAGCACTGAAAGTGCATGAATTACTGCTCAGATCCTGCCGGAGAATACGGGGGACTGTCCCCATCCCCAACCAAGGCTCATTACCAATCCACTTTACATTGCATTAGACCCCATTGTCCGGAACAAACATAAAGCCGACAGATTTTATCGGATGTCCGAACGCTTAAAACAACACAAGGTCACGTCCGCAATTTACGATTGATAATTTGCACTAGTGTCAATGTCATACAAAAAGCTTTCGAACGCGTCTGACAATGTGCCCCAGCTTTACAATCACAGTCTAAACGCCCCGCAAAGGCCAGACATACAATTTGTCATCTCTGTGACAAATGTAGATTGTTGCAGACAAGGATAAAGTGCCAGAAGACCATATATATATAACTTGACAGTTTACATTTCAAAATAGAATACATACATAAATAAACCTATTAAACAGACGCATTGTATGATTTACAGTATTGTCAGTCCAAGTTGGCGCTTGATTAAATAAAAATAATATTTGAACTTGCGGCCAAGCTGCTCGCGGCTTATTTCGTAGCTACGATAAGATAAGTTTAGGTAAACAATCAAGCCACTATTTCTAAAATAACAATATCGTTCGAGGAGTTAACAAGATTCCATTATCATCATTATTAAAAAATAAATCCGTATTTTTTTGTTGGCAAAGGTATTTAGCCCATACAGCCATGTTTGCTGTAATATATTATTTTCTTAGTATGAGTTAATGAAGTTATTAATGTTATCATCTAATTTCACATGTCGCAATGTTATACTTTCAATGTCGGAAAAACCGCAAAAAATATACTGCAACTTTTGCCCCATATTTACTATCCAATTTATCGTCTTCCATAATTATTCACATTGTAGCACATTATTAATCATAATAACACCACTTTTGTCTAACAACAAAAAAAAAGTTTCTTCATAAAACAAAAACTTGCACTTGACATGTCAGTGCAAAATGGCGCGAAGAGTGAGTTTTTTTGGAAATTAATATACACTGTATTTGTTTTATTATTTTATAATTCGAATCTTTAATGATATTTAATAACTGTACATTTTAAAATATAATAAATTAAAATCTAATTATCAATAAAACTAAAATATAAATACCTAGGAAATAAACAAACTATTCTACAAGATAAACTAAGGGCTTACCACAAAGTTATATATATATTTTTTTATTATATATTTATTTTATTATAATTCATGTGATTTTTTAAGGTAGAGGAAATTAAAAATTATTATAATTATTTCTCACCTAAATTTGCACTGTAGCGTGTTACTTCCAGCAGCAGGACTGTCCGGCAGATCCCTTGCTTCGATCAGCACCACCGTCACAACGCAGTTCCACGACTTCTTCAGGATATCGAACTTTCTGTTCTTCCATACATACTGAAACAACACTCGGAATATACCACGCCGTCCGCAACCGCAACCAAACATATTTATTATGAAATTTTATGTCTTCAAATCCATTGACGTTAAGCTAAGAAAAATACTAAATTATAATGAATCAGCCATGTTATTTTTTACACCGCAAAAAAATTAGCGATACGCAGAGTTCACTTTAAAACCCGATGGGGTTAGTTGTCAAACGGGGCCATTACTAACTGGACCCATGGGCCCACCCACTTGACGACACATCAATGTTGTAGTCGACATTCGGACCTAAAGATATTTACTATACCCCGTGCGTTGGTATAGTCTTACGTTAAACTAATATGTTATTCTATTGAAAGAAAAAAAATATCTAAGAAACCATATGTCGGAAATGCCAAAAAAATGGCTTCTTTAACTCATCATTCTTGTTTGTTTCTATCAATAGAATCACACATTAGTCTAACGTAAGGCCATACAAAATCACCACGTATATCTGTACTTAATTATTATAGTTAGGTGCTTACTATTTATATATAAAAATAAACCGATATGTTCAGAAATCGAAATTAGTGTGTCATCAAGTGAACCCATGGGTCCAGTTGATAAGGGGTTAAATAACGACTAACTCGACCTACGTAAGAACTCACCGCAGCACCGGTTTTAGTTTTTTTAGACACATCTATCTATCATCATTTTTCAACAATAGGTAATTCATTGTCAACATTAAAAAAACATGCTAATTACCTGTGTTATATAGCTAAGCTATAACATACAATTTATTTCGGAAAATTACACACTTTGTTTTTGTCGGATTATCCTGTGAAGTGTTTTGTGTCCTCTTAACTAACCGCCCAATTTCAATACACCTTATCTTATTATTAGGTTATTTAAAATTAAATAACGTTTATTGGATCATAATCAAATAATTAAAGTTAGTGAGCACTGACTTCTGTAAAATAAACTCTGGGTTCCAGAAGGCAATAAGATTAACAGTGTGTGACGTGGGCGTGGACGCTAAATGCAGAGGGCCTAACAGTTAAGTCCAAGCTCTGAGAAAATATATAAACCTAACTATATATTCTTCTAGCAGATGTTCAGATTCTTTTACTGGTGGAACAGACTTCCCCTCGCTATACGAAAAGCACCTTCACTCAACATTTTTAAAAATTTGCACACCAAGCACTTACATGAAAAGCAAAACAAGACCGCATAACATGACAATATGTATGATGTATCTTATATATATATATATATTGTGTAAGTATATTATATAATTATGTATATTATATAAGTATAAAATATATTATTATTTCTATATGTATTTTATTGTTGTATGATATATATTTATTGTTTATTTAGTTGATAAGTATTTTAGTTAGTAATTTTAAATCATAGTTTCTAAATATTCTTATACACATGCACCCACACTCTCTTCTCACTCTCCCAAAGGTTAGCTGTTAGAAAATGCCTAGACATTAATTGGAATGTTTTTTTATTTTTTTGTGCAATAAAGAATTTATCTATCTATCTATATATCAATTATAGTGGTAGTGTATAGATAGGAATCTCACTGCCGTTTACTAGGTTTGTTTATCGTAAATTATTTGACACATTTTAGGCATAAAATATATAGATATGCAGATAAAATTTGCCCATGCACTAAAACCGTTTTTTTTTTAAAGATTTTTAAGAGTACAATCGCAGACGCATGTTATTTCGTCTTATTATATAATTACATTATTTGTGATTTGATGTAATGATCTTGGTTATTGATTTATGTTTTGACACCTATTCGTTTTCGTTTAAAACATGATTTTACATATAAATTATAGTAAATTTATGTGATAGCGACAGTGGCTCGGTTGTAAGAACACTTTCCTTTAAAGCCTAGGTTAAGGTCGGTTCAAATCCCCCCGGCATGTACCCATATATTCTAATCTACCCATAGCATGTAATCTACTCAAGATGTGTAAGTGAATATTACAGCAGAAACTGCCACATAATGTGCATTAAAGTATATAATAAAATTCCTAGAGAGATACGAGAGTTACCTATAAAACGTTTTACTATTGAGTTAAAGAAAATTCTTATTGACAACTGTTTTTACTCAATAAAATAATTTTTAGCATGCAAATTTTAACATTAACATTGTATTCCAATAAATTGACAAGAACAATATTAAATATAAACTATATACAAATAAATATTGTAAATAAATATCTATTGACATAAGCAATAATAAGCATATTATATGCCCATAATATGGGCAGATTGCATCATCATGACATGTACATACAACTGTAATTAGAATAAGCAATCTATACAATAAAGAATTGTGAATTTTGAATTTGAATGAGAAATACACTTTCTTACGTAAATTTGTCATATATTTACACCACCACCCTTCCCGTGCTTCGGAGAGCACGTTAAGCCGTCGCGTCGGTCCCGGTTCTACTAATAAAACTTGTGAAATCGTTATTAAAAAATATATATTTATTCGAAGTAGACAAAAAAATATTAAAATAAAATAGATTAAAAACTAATTAAGTATAAATAAAACTAAACTAAAACTATTCTACAAAATGAACTAAGGGCTTACCACCAGGGAGGGTACCTAAAACGCTCGCCGCATTTCCTCGTTGAATTATAATGGAAATATTCTGTTTTAGGTAGTTATGGCATTTGGGATCGCCACACTCTTGAAAAATTCGTTTACCCAGCTCTTTTATGAATTTGTGGGTATCAAGAGAATATACTCCCATTGTATCAACCCCAAATGCCACAAAACTATAATTTTGTTTAATGTATTATATTTGATGTGCTTTTGAATTCGGCTGTATGAGTAGCTCACCATCCGGCCTTTTACCATCACTACGTGAAAGACCTGATGGTTCAAGGACGGACGGGATTTTAGCTGATAATAAACTTCTTTTTATAAACTCATTTAAGGCTTGGTGTCTGGAGTTAATAAATTAAATTAAGTTAATAAAATGGTATTATTAAATTAATATTCAGTAAGTCCTCTTTCAAGCAGTGTTATTTTTATATATAAATATCACCATGGAAAGCTTACAATATTAGTTCTCCTTGAAAGTAAAAATTGGCATTTGACATCATTGCAAATGGCACATACTTTCAACGAGAACAACTTCAGGTGGTAGGCGGACTGATGATGGTAATTTGTCCAGTCTGTCGAGGCGGGAAAGTGTCCGTTCGTGCCAATAAATCCAGTAAAGTGTATCCACAAGTTTCGGGATCAGGCTCGAATTGCCGTCATGCCCAGTCAAGCCGGCATAGTGTTAGGGACTAATGTCAGTCATGAGTGTCTGATTCCAGTTGCTAACATTCATGGACCTCGCACGCCACTTGCCATCAGGTGGGCGCTAGGTCACATCTCGTGCAAGTATAAAAAAAAACTGTGATATAAGCAGCATTAAATTAAGAACTACACGAAAAGTAATGTAAGAAAAATTACCTTATCCCATATAAAACAATCCATTGTCAAAATAAATAGAAAAACTAACGAGACGTGTGGCTTCTTTGCACTACAATATTGACAAAATTAAAACACTTAATATACACAAATATATATAGAAAAAATAAACAGTATTCTATTATATATTACTATATTTAAATTTCTTATATCTCACAATGTAATACTATATTAATTAAATAATAGTTAATATTAATTTCTCTATCCATGTCAATACACAAGTCTGCAATGTAATTATTGTATATCGTGTAAATTTTATTTTAGAGATTGATAATAAAATTGGAACGCGTAACGCTGACTGATAGATAGTAGTTATTTATCATAATTGTTTACATTTTTATTAGTCCGGATTACCTAAAGTTGAGATTTGGTTTCACACTAAGATTAGGAACTTGTAAAATTATTACCGACAATAGGGAACATGACCATTTTTCTTACAGTCCAAAAAAATGTTCTCGTGTCATAATGATATCTTTTTTATTTGATAGTTGTGATTTTATATTCTGCAATTAATTTTATTTATTTTACTCTAGCATAACGATAAGATTAAATCTAGTTTTTTCATGTATATAGTTTTCAATTGGGCCCAAGCAGGTCTGCGGTTAATATATTTATGGAAATGGCTTCCAAGATGGCATGAACGGAATCGTACAGTATTTGGTTGGGTAGGGAGATGAGTGGAATGGTGGATGGTGAGCGTATTATTGCGCAATAAAATTAAAAAGAGGCCTCCTTTTCAAACCAGCCTATTGTCGGTCGCAAGCCCGAGACACCATTCTTCTCATCTCTTACCCACACACGATGGACCCGTCAGCCGCACAGGGAATCCATGGAATGCTTAGAAATTTGTCTTCCCGCCGATATAATTAGAGAATTATTTACACTTTCAAATTTTGTCTTTTATCTATAATAAAGTATCTAATCGTATAAATTACGCGGTGGAGGCTCGGTTGTAAGAACGCGTTCCTTAAATCCTTCAAAGGTCGGTTCAAACCCCCCCGGCATGTACCAATTAGTGTAGTGCAGTGGAGGTCTAGGGGTCTGTGTTCTAGGGGCTGTAATGATGATGATGAAATCGATGAAATAATGCGTAAATCTTATCCAATTGACTATTTAATCAAATTACATTTTGATGCTGGGGTAAAAGAGATGTTGATATAAAATAAAAATAAAAATTGGTATGAATATTGAATTATATTTTGTCGAGACACGTTGCAACAGAGTTGGGGCCTGGGGCCTAATTCTGGCGCTTTCGACTTGCGTGTTGGTTTGAAATATTTGAATGAAAAGTGACAGATCTCCATAGAAAACTAACAGTTTCATTCGAGCAAATCGAGCGGACATGCATGTCGATGGCGCGAGAATCGGGGCCCTGGTTTTTGGGCCATTTTTATATCTACAATGTTGTTTTTTATTTAAATTAGTTTATTATTTTATTTGTAAGACCTAGGCGCTGTTTAAAACTTTTACTTTAATGGTTGAAAATAGTTCTCGCGCCAATTTGCACGCACAAGTCAAGTCCATGTTTTGTGTTTTGTATTAGTTTACTGCGGATATTGTTAGTCAATACTGGTGTTATTTTGTTTAATAATGTGAATAATTATGAAAAACAATAAAGACACTAATAATAACACAAGTTGCAGTTTTCCCGAACTGCGAGCTTCCATATAACTTAATAGCATATAAATATTGAAATGACAATGTCATGGCTAAATCACAATAAGCATGCTGTGTACACTGCTTTTGATTTGCAATCCAGAACTTAAGAAATTTCTGTAAAATGTGAACTGTATAGATTGTGATCTGTTTGTGTACCTATAGTAAATAAATTAATATAACAGACGTGTTTGGGCGATATTGACGCGAATCACTCCGTGAAAAGCATCAACTTCTGCGACACTTGGAATTTGTTGATCCCCAACTCGGTTATAAATACTATAATAATAAACATAATAATAAATGGCGGAATGTAGGATGTGAAATATATTTTTTAATGGTTTTTTTATTAAAGCGCTTTTGACCCTGTAGTTTTTAAAAGCTATTTATCATAACAAGGTCGTATTATGCATCAGTTTAAAAGCATCTAGCTAGACTAGTCGACCTGGAAGACCTTGTAGTATGCCTAAAGTCATCGCGTTTGTTCGACCGTTTGATTTCCGTTCCCAACTTGTTTCGAAGGCCAGTAATTGATATTATCTAAAACATCTGTAATACTTGTTTGCTTTGCTTAGCTCTGGTTTATTTAAATAACTAACAGTATAAAAAAAGTATCATCACGACAGTTTCTCTTTAGGGATGTACAGAAACCACACTTATGAAGAATCGGATTCACATTTAGCCAACTTTACTATAGGCCAATCATGACAAATGGCAACTTGTCGATGTCTCTAGCCTACCAAACTCGAGAAATATCGCAAATAAATTAAATATGAATCAAAAGAGATTGCCCAAAACCAGGCCCCAACTTTTTTGCAGCGTGCCTCGACTAAATACAATTCAATAATCATAACAATTAAATTTGTGCTTTTTAAAAATTTAATTACAACATCTCTTTTACCCCAGCATTAAAATATAATTTAATTAAATAGTCAATTGGTTAAAATTTATGTTTGAAATAGTTACAAAGAAAGCACTATATATACGATTAGGTTCTTTATTATAGATAAAACACTGAATTTCAAATCGGCGGGATTAACGTAAAAAAAGTTTTTGTCAATTGTCGTTATGCTAGGGTAAAAGATAAAGATTATGAAAACACAATATATTAACTATCAAATAAAACTGCCTCCGTGGTCTAGCGGTTAAGTCCGTGGATTTATTTATTCGATTTCCTGGTCGGGACGCAAAAATATTTATTAATGTAAATAAATATATTTAATTAATATTTAATTTATTTGTGATATTTCTCGAGTTTGGTACGTTGGAGACATCGACGAGCTTGCCACTTGTCATGATTGGCCTATAGTAAAGTTGGCTAAATGTGAATCCGCTTATTTATAAGCGTGGTTTCGACTACCCCGAAAGGGAAACGGTCGTGATGATACTTTACTTTTTACAAATAAAAAAGAAATCATTTTGGCACGAGAACATTTTATTGGGCCCATTTCTCTAAAAAAAATGGACATTCTCATTTACTTATTTACCTTTTGTACTTTTTTCCCGTGTTCCTTGAGTAGTGTGAGGCCGCTGCCAATTCGCTCCATAAATTCTGTGGAGACGGCCATCGCGGTGGGCGACAGTGGGTCCATCGCCAGCCCGTCTGGAAATCCCACCGACCTAGACAACAAAAAAAATCATTTTTTTAAACTAAAGTTAGTAGGTACCTGGACTTAGAGGAGCTTTAAATAAAAATAATAATGTGGAATGTGGATGAGCGAAGCCGATACGCAATGCCCCTATGATGAGCGTTTCTGGGAAGAACATGATCTCAGTGGACCCAAGGTCTCGACCCTGCCTTGCCCTTACATCTGCGTGGAATACCCAATAAGAGGAAAATGCATACCTATTGTCATTTAATGCACATAAGTACTATATTACGTGGGAGCACTTTTATTGGACGTTTATTCAAATGCCATTAACAGTCATCGCACACAATCTGCATTATATATTTATATTATGTTATACTAGCACACATGTGACCTTGCGACCACATGATCGCGAGTTCCAACAACTGCCATCAGTCCCTATCAATGTATTTAAAAACCTCTTATATCTCTTGAAAATCAGAATGTATCTCTCTAATTTATTTCCCTTGGTTAACTTGTAATAACTTGGATATGTCAACACTAAAAAAGTTAATTTAAAAAATAAAAACCGTCAGCGTAAAAAATATTGTGAATTAAAACTGTAAAGAAATAAATATAAACTAAAAATAATAATACAAGCTCAAGGGTTCCAAGGATAAACTGCCTCCATGGTCTAGCGGTTAAGTCCGTGAATTTAAACTCGGATTTAATTAATATTTAATTTATTTGTGATATTTCTCGAGTTTGGTACGCTGGAGACATCGAGGGAAGGAAGAGAGATAGGCAAAATTGTCCTTGAGGTATTTCAGTGTCGCAGGCTCAGAAAAGGAGATAGATTTCTGCGACAACGAATTGGCCTAATAATAATTACAGATGAGAGCTATTTATTTATTTTATTTAGTTATTTAAAAACTTTATTGCACTATGCACGGACTTAATGCCGCTAGGCATTCTCTAGCAACCAACCTTTGGGACAATAAAACGATTTAGTGTACGAGGTAGGTTAAATCTAAGTATTATATCTATATAGACAAATACATACTAATATGTACACAATACTACATACTATATAAATAAATATTTCCAGACAGGTCACATAGTGCCATCTAGTTTGCGTGGTAAGCTACGAGGCTTGTGTTACGGAAACTAGATGGTTGATAAACTACATATTATACTTTTTTTTTTGTATATATTACATATTATACATATACTAAACACCCAGACCGAGACAAATTATACAATGTACAACTTGCCCCCGGTGGGAATCGAACCCACGACCTCCCGAGTTCACGGCAACGTTTGTTTCCACTAGACCACGGAGGCGGTCAAATATATATATATATATATATTGCGTATATTAATACTGTTAAGAATAACTCAATTAATGATTGCACCTACCATCTATACTGTCTAAATATCCTAAAGGTTTGACTGTCAGAGAATGCCTAGCGGCATTAAGTCCGCCTTTGTACATAGTGCAATATTTTTTTAAAATAAATAAATAATATATATATATATTATACACTACATATATAATACCTACTTACACTGTGAGGAACTGTTTAAATAATGTGAGTAAACCGTCTTTTTGAAAAGTGAGCTATAATGCGATTCTTTACCAGCTAACGTTAGGGATCGAATAAGGTAGGCAGGATGAAAAAGTAGGAAAATTATTTTTGTCTTGTAGGTATAGCGAAATATATATCTCTTCATTAAGATTTAAGTTAAGATGCTGACGATTAGGAGATAGAATTTTAATTAAAAAACAACTTCAAAAACGTAAATTTTACTATCAATAGATTTAACAACATATCTTGATCGCTAAAAAACTATTTATTATATATTTATAGAACTATCGAGTATTGTCCATACTTTTATACCTACCGTTTGTGAATGTCATGACGCCTAAGTTTTGTTCAATTGAGCGAGAAAGGATATTATTTTAATTAAAACTCCTGCCTCTGTAATCTAGCTGTTAAGACCGTATATTTACGCGGATGTCCTGGGTTCGATCCCTGGTCGAGAACACAAATAATATATATTTAATAATTTTGTGACATTCCTCGAGTCTGGTACGCTAAAGACATCGACAAGCTTGCCATGATGATGGGACTATAGTAAAGTTGGCTAACTGTGTACCCGCTCCTTACAAAAGTCCGTGGTTTCTGACCACCCAAGGGATACGGTCGTTATGATACTTCTTTTTTTATTAATTATTGTTCTTTATATAAAATTTAATAAATTAAGGCGCTACGAATTAATCAATAATTAATCTTATTTTGTGATTTGGGCATAATTGTATTCACAGGTTAAATAGGTACAAGTATGCATTTAAAAATATAATAACATTAATTTTATTTTATAATTTGTAAATATTTTTTTCGAATAAATAACTTAAATATTAAAAATAAAACAAAAATTAGATAATATAAAATAATAATTACAAACTACTTAAATATAATTATATAACTGTAAACCTAACCTAATGAAAAAATAAACTATAAATAAAAAATGTCCTCAAGAGACGCCACATCAGAGATAGTCCCAAGAAGACTGGCAACATTTCTCCTCTGTATAGCGACTAGCGAGGCTAATACGTTGGCAGAAATAATTGCCAGCCTTCCTGTCTCCAGATTTCTCCGTCAGCCGTTTAGAGAACACCTTGGCCAAACGCTTGGATTATCCATGGTCCCATGGTCTCCATGCCAAACGGCACAACCTCATAAACTGTACCATTTATGTAATATTCAAATGTTGAAAGGGTTTTTAAATATAGATAATAAATTATGATAGAATAATAATATTAACTGTAACCTTTGGATATTTGAATAGTGCAAAGTTCAAAGATCCAACAAATAAATTTGGATAAAACTCACTGTTGATTGCCGTTCGGGACTTCTGGAGCTACATTATTTCCACTTTCACTTTCACCACCACAATTAAAATTGTTATTCGTTATTTTGTTATTGTTTATATTTGTTGTTACATTGTTATTATCATTCGATTCTAACACAACTTCCGCTTTTTCCGAACTTGACCCTTGCTCGATTAACGACAATGAATTCGTATTAAAATTCGAAGCCGACGCGGACGGTTCTTCAGATTTCGATCGAAAAGAATTGGAAATTTTTTTTCGTAAAGACATTTTATTAATTTTATTAAATAAGGAATTAATTTAATCACTGTTTAACGCGAGCAACTCGAGCGTCCGTCCTTCATTAAGTCATTGACAATTGTTTTAAATATTTAAAAATACAATACAAGTGATATCGGCCGCGCACTATCGTCATTTGAGTTGCTAGCGACATTATCAGCCGTGACAATTGACAGCTCCACTGTTCAGATTGAGTATTGTTTTAACCCTTAAACAAATGACCTTATATTTAAAAAAAAAAATATTCACAAAATGTGCTCTATAAAAAAGATATGCTGTTTGGACTGTTTTTTTAATACATACATATCTTTACGCCAGTATCGTAAGCATCGATTGAGCGCCATATACCTAATACGAGTACCTATCTATTAGTGTGTTTATATATTCATACATAATATATATTTATGTTTATTATATATATTATTTTAATTATATATCATGTAAGTATTTATGTAATAGTATTTAATTATTCTTAAGTAATTATATTTATCTTAATCCTCTGCCACACTCCCAAAGGTTAGCTGTTATAAAATGCCGGAAGGCATTAAGTTCGCCCTTGTATACTACTTTTTAAGTTATTTTGTGTAATAAAGAGTTTATAAATAAAATGAAATTTTTCACCTCTTGCTTAATTAGAAATTTTGTTTCTTTACTGTGTACCGTTAGTAAAAGTAAAGTATCATGACGACCGTTTCCCTTTCGGAGTGGTCAGAAACCACGCTTATAAATAAGCGGATTTACATTTAGCCAACTTTACTATAGGCCAGTCTTGACAAGTGGCAAGCTCGTCGATGTCTCCAGCTTACCAAACTCGAGAAATATCAGAAATAATTTAAATAATATTTTTTATTTATTGTCTATGGTTTTATTCGAAGTAATATGAACCATATATATATATATATATATATATGCTTCTTTAAAAGCTTGGTTGCTGTATTTTTATATTAATTAAATGTATTTATTTACATTAATAAATATTTTTGTGTCCCGACCAGGAATCGATCCCGGTATCTCCGAGTCTAAGTCCACGGACTTAACCGCTAGACCACGGAGGCAGTTGTACCTTTAGTGTTTTATTTATTTGGTCGTGACAGGTGAGTCTTGGCCTGCCCGCGTCTTTTACAACTTTTGCATTGTGTGATCAAATTTGACCCGGACTGATACATTTAAACTGCGCGTGCAAACCTTATCGGTACAAAAGCTTTTCCTAGATTGGTACAACCGTTGTTGGTGCTCGTTTGAAATTTTAGCGCCATAGATCAATTATTGTGTTTTTGGAATTTGTTTACGTCTGCCGATTTTTAGTATGGAATCGTTAAAGAAGTGTTTTGGTGATATATAGTAGGTATATATAGAAGGGGAAAAGGAAAGAAAAGAAAGAAATAAAACATTGGACATAATATTTTGAGATGAAGTCCAGATCTTAGTTGTTTGTATCTGTTTATATTTTTGTATGACAATAAATAAATAAATATCCTTCTTTACTATTCCTTTCGACATGCCCGAACCATCGGAGAATTCTTTTTCTTATTTTTGTCTTTATACTTTCCTTCGTGCATACTATTTATTTGCATTTATTATTCTGTATTGATATTATAATATATATATATAAAGGTATATCAGTATGTTATATAATATTTTTAAATTATCCTATAATATGTTTTATTGAAGTAATATACAAACAGTATAAAATAATTACAATATAAATTAAATTAAAATAAATATAAATTAAACCTAATAAAAAATAAACTATAAGTAAGAAGACTGGCAACATTTCCCCTCTAAATAAATATCCTACTTATCCTATAATTATATTATTGTTACTTTCACTTTCATTGTACCTATATTTGTTCAAATTTGTCCCTAAGGTTTGGCTGTCAGAGAATGTATCTACGGGCATTAAGTCCGCCTTTGTACTTTGTGCAATAAGGTTTTTAAATAAATAAAATAAATACTATTTTTCTTTTTCATTAACAAATTGATTATTTACGGTTAAGTTATAGTTTAATTTAAATGTTATTTAAAGTTTTATAAGACATACTGTTTAATGTGTAGGTGTGAACGGTATAATAACTAATCGATTGATATATATATATTTTTTTTAAATTACACGTTAAGTTTGTTATTTGAAAAAATAACAATAAAAAATTAACAATTTGTTTTAGGGTTAAAATTATGAACGATAAGTGATTATGTAAACGTACACAGACGCACCTGATGCACACAGTGATATTTGAAGCCTTTTCTAATAATTTTGTATAACTGTAAGGTTTTTAAGTGCAATAAATAAAAGTGGTTGCCCATAAGCAGCCTCCAACTTTGGTGCAGCGTGCCTCAACAAAATATAATTCAATAATCATATCTATTTATTGTGTTTTATTTAAAATTTAATATCAATATCATTGAATATAATTTAATTATATAGTCAATTGATTAAGATTTATTAATGAAATAGTTACAAAACAATATTAATACGATTAGGTTCTTTATTATTATCACTTCATTACAGATAAAACACTGGATTTCAAATTAGTTAAAAAAAGTTTTTGTCAATTATCGTTATGCTAGGGTAAAATAAATATTTTTTTTACAGATTATGAAATCACAATATATTAATTATGAAATAAAAAATAAATCATTATGACACGAAAACATTTTTTTTGACATTTTTAAATAAATAAACGCCAAGTACCTGAAGAAAGCGTCTGGTATATCTGCAGTTCTGCAATTCACACTAATCACCAAAGGCAAATAATTTTGTTAAAAAAACAAACTGTATTTGTTTGAGGGTTAAAAATTACACCTGAAGGATGCGTCTGGTATATTTGGTTGTGCGTATCGAACTGATCTTTGAAGGCGAGATCACAAACAACTGGATGAGGGTTTCCCATGTGCCGGTTCAATGTTTGGCGCGGTGACGTCATTCACGGAGAGCCCAGCGGTATGGGTAGGGTTATCAACATTTTTCCAGCTGTATATAATGTTTTTACTAAGATTTTTTTCCAATGCTGACATGACATGCTAGACATGTTCTCGCGCAACTTAAATCAGACACTAACACTATGCCGGCTTTAAACGTCGAGGCCGAGATAGATAAAGCGTTCTTATACTTTGCTCAAAATGTAAAAAAAAATCCTTTACTTAAATTATAGTCGTTAATTTCTTCTGTTTTGTATTAGCTGTAAGTTACCCAAATAAAGTTATACAGTTATACGTCTAATGCGACCTTCATTAATCGATTATTCGAATGAAATCTATTTATTATGAAATAAAAAAGAAATACTACCGTCCTAAGTCCGTGGATTTAGACGCGGATGTACCGGACTCGATTCCTTGACGGGACACAATTATTTATTATATTTAATTGTGATATTTCTTGAGTTTGGTACACTAGAGACATCGACGAGCTTGCCACTTGTGATGATGGTATAGTAGTTTGGCCTTCTGACCACCCCTAACAAAAGTGACGGTGATGGGGGGTTTCATAACGAAATAAGGCAATTTTTTTTTCAAAAAAAGAATATTATTTATATTAGTGTAATTAATTAGCTATTTTTTATATTAGTGTAATCAATAAACAACGTAAATAAATAGCAGGCCTTCTTATTTATTTATTTTTTCCCTTTGGTTGCACCTTTATTTTCGTCTTTTCGAACACAACTCATGATATTATTCTTTGTTTTGCCTTTTATGCACTGGCCCTTTAAATTACATACAATATTTTTAACCTAAAATCAATTATTTTTTGAGGTCCGGATGGCTAATTGACCTGGGCTGGGGATGGGGATATTCCCCCGTTTTCCCCAGCAGATCTAAATGAGTACCTACCCACTGGTTATTCAATGCACTTTGAATATTTCAATGAACCTGTAGGGTCTTCCAGGGTCACTTCTCTAGAAAGTGGTCTCTCGTTAGAGTGCCGAGCGCAAAACAGAGCGATAGGTATGGAAGCCAAGTACAGGGTGACACAGAATGACAGATAATCTAAGAAGATTTCTGGTCAGGCTAGATAAGGCTGTGAAATCTGATTGTGTGAAATTGCGCGCCTTGGGTAAGGTTTTTTTTTCTTTCAAGTAAAATCCATTACATCCAGCAGTGAAAAGACACAGGTCAATGATGATTATAACATATTATGTGTGGCAACCCTAAGTATGGCTTTCTATGTATGACGTAGATTTTTACGTAGGTATTCTAATTCGTTGATTTGTAACATCAAATAACTATTTTAAATACAAGTTGTAGTAAATGACATAATGGCAAATATAAAATTTTATTCGGTTTGTCTAAAATAATCAAGACAAACAGCAAGCAATTATGAACGAAATTAAAACAATTAAAAACCATTGCTTTGGTCAGAATTGTGTCCAGACAATTTCTCAAATTCTATGGCCAAGTAGTTTTCGATTATTAAAAGTTTAAAAAAATACTGCCTCCGTGATCTAGCGGATAAGCCCGTGGATTTAGACTCGGAGGTACCGGATTCGATTCCTGGTCGGGACACAAAAAAAAATATTAATGTAAATAAATACATTTAATTTATATGTGACATTTCTATAGTTTGGTACGCTGGAGACATCGACGAGCTTGCCACTTGTCATGATTGGCCTATAGTAAAGTTGGCTAAATGTGAATCCGCTTATTTATAAGCGTATATTCTGACCACCCCGAAAGGAAAACGGTCGTGATGATACTTTAAAACTTTGTATAGAGAGCCGTCTGGCCAGCGTGGCGAGTGTAGGCCAAATTCTCCAGATATATGTTCTGGAAGGCCCATCTCCATCAGTGGAGTTCTAGGACACTGTGTTCTAGGGGCTGTAATGATGATGATGATAGAGAGAGAACTTTAGGTAAAGTCTAAATAGTACATGATCCGTACTCGGAGCGACCTTCACCGAACCCTTATAAAAGGAAAACGTTAACAAAATAATGTGGTGTGGGGATTTTCATGATGTTATTGCCAATTGGATAAAGTGGTTCTTGAGGAAATTTTAGAATATTATTTGTTAAGTTTTTCTATACATTAACGATATTTGTTGGAGGTGTCGGAAAAAAATAAGCTGTCTGGGAGCTTTCAACGAAAACCCTTTGAAATATAACAAAATAATGTATGTTGGAATTGTGTATCTTATATAGGTCTACAGAAATAAATAATAATAATAATAAATATTACCAGACAGTTCACACAGCGCCATCTAATTTCCATGGTAAGCTACGAGGCTTGTGTTACGGAAACTAGATGGTTGATAAACTACATATTATACTTTTTTATTTTTTGTAAATATATACATATTATACATATAAACACCCAGACCGAGACAAATTATACAATGTACAACTTGCCTCCGGTGGGAATCGAACCCACGACCTCCCGAGTTCACGGCAACGTTTGTTACCACTAGACTACGGAAAAATATTAATATAACGAAAAGCTTATTTTCTGGGAAATAGCTTTTATTTGGAGCAGCGCATTACAAACCAAATATACATAATTATTCATCTTAAAATTATAGCTGCTGTAAATAGGCATTGTCATATTACAAACTAAGACATACACAATTATAAAATAAATACACCAAGGATCATAGCTGCTGTAATGAGGCATTGTCATACTACAAGCTTTTTCACATTCACTAAAATCTTTTCTTCTGGTAAGACCCTTTTATAATTTAAAAGAGTACTACGACAGGATGTACGAGTATGGCTGATTTTATATACTCGTAGGGTACCCTTTATACAATGACATTTGGTATTTTGTTTATAAGTAGGTATATTTTTGATTTAGTGTCGACTTGTTTTGTTATTGTATTCGATGTTACAGGTATTTTCTGTTATTGTATTGCAGTTTATTTCTTTAATAATTTTATCTATTACTTTGTAGTTGTTGTAAACAAATTTGCACACAATTGATGTATTGCATTTTACAAGCAAAATAAACGTTCATTTCATTAAGACGAATACAATACGGATACGAATACAATAAGGATGTCACTAAGATTATAGCTGCTGTAAAGTGGCATTGTCATACTATAAGCTAAAACATTATTAAAATGCGACATAAATTATAGCTGCTGTAAAAAGGCATTGTCATACTATAGCTAAAACAACAACATACTACATCCATTTTAATACAAAAAAAAAATATCTTTATCATTTTAAACACGTTAGTTGGCTTCAGCATTTCATAAAGATTATTTTATCCCTTTACAGCATGAACATTAAATAAATACCTTAGGAGATATAACAAAATCAAAATAATGAGCAACGAAATAATTTTCGTTTGACCGTTTTCACGGGTAAATATAAAATCCAACATTTATTTCCTATTAAAATATGTCAATACGTTGTATTCTTTAAGGAAACTCATCCAACGGAACAAATATCCGGTGTCATTAAGTTCTTCGGAATATTTTCGATACTTTTTTAAAACCGGTTGTCCTTATTGCGAAGGTAAATACCGTTTTAAAAAAACCTAATGATTCACACCACAGACCAGGCAAAGGTTGCGATTTTTAAATCCATCGTATCTAAATTACGAGTTAAAAAAGAGAAAAGAAAAAAAATCATAATAAAATAAATCTAAGGTGAGTTGGGGTAAGTGTGGCATAGTAAATACACGAGATAAACGTTATATGATGATCACTCATTGTTACTTATTGTAATTTACATATGCTTTTGTCGCATATCGCATTTGAATTCTAGATGATGCTTAAGAATATTTATTTAAGGAGAACCAGTGGTCGGTTACATTATTACTTGCTTACTAAGACATTTTTCTGGTTACTTGAATGTTTTTTATTCACTAAAATACGAATAAAAGTGTTGTTAGTACTGACAAAATTTAATTATTTAAAAACGTTATTGCACAAAGTACAAAAACGAACTTAATGGCCAAAGACATTTATTTATTTAAAAACTTTATTGCACTATGTACAAGGGGCGGGCTGAATGCCGCTAGACATTCTCTGACAGCCAACCTTTGGGACAATGATAACCATAACTTAGATCGACGAGTAGGTGCGATGACGTATTTAAGATTAAATAATAATTAAGTATTAAATAATAACTATATTTATAAATAATATATATACTACATACTAATAGTACTTACATATATACATAATCATACTACATACAATATCTACTTATACACGCTGTAGGGAGCTGTTTAAGTAATGTGAGTATACCAATCTTTTGAATATTATTCTGTTGGATGCTTGCCGACATTCTCTGACAGCTAAACTTTGGGGACAAATTTAATTACATATAGGTGCAATCATAAAGAGAATATTATTACAAGAATAACATTTAAGAAAATGCAGAGTCCAGCAACGGCGCAAGTATGTAAGTACACGTATATTAAAAGATTACATATTTGTGCCGTTTGATGTAGAAACTCTGGGCCCATGGAGTCCAAGCGCAAAAAAGTTTTTAAAAGACATAACACCGCGTCTCTTGTCTCCTCCGGTGACAAGAGGGCTGGCTCTTTCTTCGCCAGAGAATCAGTATTGCAATTCAGCAGGGAAATGCAGCCGCCATTCTTGCCACTACTCCACGCGGACGGGACTTATATCCCTATCCTTAGTATTAATATTAATTTTATTTTATATGTTGTAAATGTTAATATTTACTTTGTTGACTATTAGGAAAAAGTTCTCCTAGAATAACGTTTTAAATATAACAACAAATATTTATTAATAATTGGTGGCAGCATGAGTTCTGCGTTTGCGGGTAGGATTGGATGTTGGGAGATTGTAGTGCGGGAGTATCAGATTCCTTACTATTCCCAATTACCCGCCGTTCTTAATTACCCCACCCTCCCCTACGACATTTTTTAGGCAGAAATAATTTAACGTAAGCAAAGTACAAGCTCGGTTTGTGTTCAGCTTATCCTAGCTTTAAAAAAAAACTTTTAAGCTATCAAGGTTGATTTTGCAATAAAGTACTTAAGTAATTATCTAAACATTAGACTAAATCTATGAAATGTTATAATAATAACCTTGAGTTGGTTTTAATGGTATTTTTAATATCAAGCACAATAGTCATCACTTAAGTGGCTTAATTTAAGTAGCGTGTGTTTTTTAATGCGCCCCTTTTCATTATGAGTAGTTTTTTTTATATGTACCCAATTTATTTATTTTATATTAACGCTTTTCTTAACATCGTCGTACAAAGTTCGGGTTCGGAGGGGGCTCCCGGCATGTGCCAATGAGAAATACACATTTCTTACGTACATTTCTTATACATTTACAACACCACCGTTTCCGTGCCTCAGAGACCACGTTAAGACGTCGGTCCTGGTTCCATTACTAATACCAACTTGTGGAGTCATTAATAATTTGTTATTAAATATTGATATCAGATCTTGCTAACCCACCTGGCCAGCGTGGCTAGTGTAGGCTTAATTCTCCAGATATATGTTCTGGAAGGCCCATCTCCAAAAGTGGAGGTCTAGGACTCTGTGTTCAAGGGGCTGTGATGATGTTAACATTATGTTATACGACAAGTGATTGGTAGTTTAACTGTCACTGTTACTTTTAGTCAATCACGAGCCTCATAAGCAATGTACGGAAACTGTTTACATTGCTCCCAAGTGTATAAGTACCAACTAATGTATATCTAAGAATAATCAGTCCCGAGCGGTTAATTAGCAACTAATGACCTCTCTATTGCTTCATAAAAATACCTTCGTGTATTATCTTCTTTCGTAATTGCTGGCTGCATGTCTTTTGTTCAAAAAAGAAAAATACGGTTTTTTTTCCTTAGAATAATAACTAATAGAACACTCATATACGCGTAGTCAAAGGACATCATCTTGTATAGGGATTTGGGCTAAACTATATTCACAGTTACATGCATTTTAGATTAATTATTCTAACACGATTACAATTTAATTATAAATCTTTATTTTAAATAGTATGAGTGTGCAAAAAGTGTTCATCATGACAGCACTAGTACTAAAGGAATTGGTTGATACGAAAACGACATATTTGCTTTTCCAAATAACTTGATTGCGCAGTAAAATAACATTAGTCTTATCAATAAATTTATGAAACTACTAATTACACCTTTATTTAATCATTTGTTTGTGTAAAAATAGTGTCTGTTTAGAAAGGAATATCCTCTATTTTATGTCCTTTTTTGTTTTACTAGTGTGTGGTACATATTTAACTGCAACATACATACATATCTTCTCGCCAAATTCCTTGCGGGGTAGGCAGAGACAATTGAGCACCACTTGTCACGATCACGACATACCTCTTTCGCTTCTTCAACATTCATCATCCTCTTCATACATGCCCTTTTGTTTCGATGGCTTTTTAATGCACCTTCAGCTATTGTTTTATTTATCTGATCGTGACAGGTGAGTCTTGGTCTGCCAGGGTGTCTTTTACCCACAACTTTCGCATTATATATCTGGTTCGTCAATCTTTCTTCGCTCATCCTTTCAACATGCCCGAACCATCGGAGCATGCCTTTCCTTATTTTTGTCCCTATGATTTCTTTCATACCTAACTTATATTTATATTTTATTTGATTTTTAGTAAACTAAAGTGTGGTAACATTGTGATGAGGGGAAACTATTTTACAGTTTGACAGATAATGTTGTATTTAAATGTTTATTATTTAAAAACTCGAGATTTGTTAGCATAATGATTTGACCTTGAGGCAAACACGGGTTGTTTAATAAAAGCCGTTCATCATCACATCACAGCCCCAATAACACTGAGTTTTAGACCTCCATTGTTGGAGTTTCTTTGGAGCCTTCAAGTTTCTGCAGAATATAGCCACACTGGCCAAACAAAAAAAATTAAGAAAAAAATAAAAAAAGGCTCAGTAAAACCTGCCTTACTTAACGCGTATTTTGTTTCTATTGGCGTTATTGTTCTAAGATTTTTTCCTTGTATACGTTTTTCGTTATTAACTTTTTACATACATAGTTTTTGCTGTTTCCGTGGTTCAAAGGGCGATAGTAGTCGTCAATATGTAGGTATCCTTACTATAAAATATGCAATTTTTCATAAACAATATCATTTTAGAACATTGATGTTTTAGAACGTAAACATTAAAATTAGCAAATCCCGCGCATTGCACGGCGACTCTCATTACCCGAACGCGATATTTAACAATGGCAGATATCGAATGATCGTATTTTTTGACAAATTCACATAAAGTAGAAGAGATCAAATATAAGATAGAGTGGGGCATTGGTTGTTAATTTCGAATACTTAATGTTTATTACATTATTTTACGTAATCAACTTAGTTCTTTTTTTTTTTTTTTTTGCAAGACCGATCGCTTTGACGAATACAATGTCCAAAATCTTCTTCTCCATAGTACAAGCAAGAATGTCCCGATTTATGATCAAGAACGAGTACTTCTCACGCCAGCACCAGAAAGGTTTTTTGCCGGGAGTTTCTGGCTGCTTAGAACACAACACCTTACTCGCTGAGTGTTTGAAGGATGCCAGGAAACAGGAGCGGCAACTAAGCGTCTGTTGGATCGACTTGGAAAACGCATTTGGGTCGGTGCAACATGAATTGCTGCAAACTGCGCTAAAATGGTATAACTTTCCAACACTAATCAGAGATATAATTGCCAATTATTACAAGAACTTGAGATTTGTCGTAACAAACAAGGACGGCTACACAGACACACTAAAATACAATGTGGGCCTGTTCCAAGGCTGCTGCCTATCACCTGTAGCTTTTAATATAATTATCAATATCCTAATCGACAAACTTAAATCTCGTGAGAAGAAGTGGGGATATAGATTCAAACAAAACAACATCTATACGGAATCCGTCTTAGCTTTTGCAGACGACTTGGCGGTGCTAACAAGAAATCCCAAGCAATGCCAGGGCTTGCTGAAAATAGTGGATGATTTCTGCTCATGGACAAAGGGAATGAGAACGAAACCATCAAAATGCTTCAGCCTATGTCTGGCTAGGCGAAACACTACATTTACGTCTTATGATCCTGGACTGACTATAGCAGGGCAGAGAATAGCTCCGGTAAATGAAACCATGCCCTTTAAATTTCTTGGCAGAAGGATAAATTTTCAGGGAAAAACACCATCCCTAGAAGTGGTTGTAAAACAATTCACTGACGACATGAATAGGGTTACTCAACAGCCTATAAGCAATGTCAAAAAAGCTTGGATATATGACAACTACTTAGCATCTCGCCTCACTTGGCCTTTCCTAGTATATGATTTCAACAAAAGCCTACTATCAAGTCTGGACGCGGACGTCATAAGAACATTGAAGTCTTGGCTTGGATTAGCCCAGGGTGCTGACTCCTCAACATTCTTTAGAGGACGGAGAAACTTCGGAATGGATCTGAAAAGACCATCTGAATTATACAAACATCTACGTATAAGCAAATATCAAATTCTAACCAGCTCCCAGGATAATACAATTTCATCCCTTCCAAGAGACCCTCTGGTCTCAGATATGGAACCGAGACTACTATTCTTCAAGAAATTCATGACAGGTGCCCAGACTGACAAAAGAGGCATTGGCTGGAAGAAAAAAGAAAGTGACAAAGAGGTTATAAAATCCTTCCTCAGGAAAGATGAAGAGCATGAATACAGAGTGCACGCGATGACTCTAGAAGTTCAAAATGACTGGCTAACTTTGGGCGATTTTTGCATCCCTCCAGCCCTAAAGTGGCGCACACTAATGTACGATTGGTCTCCGGCGTTGCTAAAGTTCTACCTAAACGCTTTTCAAATGTCCCTCCCGGACCAGAGTAATCTGGTAAGGTGGGGAAAAGCTACGGAAAAGAACTGTACATTGTGTGGTGCTGCCATAGGAACTGCTAGACACACACTTGTAGGGTGCGTTACTCTCCTAGAAAAGGGCTATTACTCACGCCGACATGACAAAGTCCTAGGTGTTATCCGTGAAGCAGTAAGTCTGTCTATTGCAAGAGCCAGAAAGGGACTGACTACAAATAAAACTTTGACCACATTTGTAAAGGAAGGGCAAAGCACGAAAACTAAATGCAAGCCCACCTCGATCCTTGGCGCCGCATCAGACTGGAAAATTCTCATGGATACATTTGAACACCATTATAGGATCCCAGATGAACTAGCTGTATCAGCCTATAGGCCAGACATCTTAGTGTTTTCTCGGAACTTGAAAAAAGTTATCCTTATTGAACTTACCGTTCCGTGGGAATCAAATATTCCAAAAGACCACAACATGAAGTCGAATAAATATTATGATCTCACAGAAGAAATGATCAGGAACGGGTTCAAGACTCAGCTTTACGCAGTGGAAGTTGGTGCAAGAGGAGTTCCAGCAAAATCTTTGCATCACTTACTGAAAGAATTGGGCCTAAGCAGGTCTGCCGTCAATACATTTATGGAACGAGCTTCCAAGACGGCATTAACGGAATCATACAGTATTTGGTTGGGTAGGGAGAGAAGTAGAATGGTGGATGGTGAGCGTATTATCGCGCAATAGAAAAAAAAAGGAGGCCTCCTTTTCTTAAACCAGCCAATTGTCGGTCGCAAGCCCGAGACACCATTCTTCTCATCTCTTACCCACACACGATGGACCCGGCACCCGCACGGTGAATCCATGGAATGCTTAGAAATTTGTCTTCTTTGTCGAAGAAGAATGTGTTTTAGGTACACTACCGTATAACGCAGGGGCAGCAGCCTTGATATTTCATAATGATTATTATTATTATTAAAATACTTTGTTGCACGTTAACTTAAAAGTATGTACAAAGGCGAACTTAAAGCCATTTCGGCTTTTTCTACCAGCTAACCTTTGGGAGAGTGAGACAGTATAATATGTGGGGTGCAATTTTAACCTTATTTTAAATTTAAATAAACTACATAAATAGTATGTATAGATAGACTACTTAAATACTTATTAACAAACGATCGCTAACTTAGCGATTGACGAGCCTTCCAACAGATCAATATCAATTTATTTTACGTTGCGCCGCCACCAGTGACGACGTCAGCTTTATAATCTTGTTAAAAATGGCATCGCGAACGCAAATGCGATAATCGATCAATAGTCAGCTAAATAATGGGACGCACGTCTATAAAAATGGCATCGCGAACGCAAATGCGATAATCGATCAATAGTCAGCTAAATAATGGGACGCACGTCTATAAAAAGTCGGAATCGTATCGAATTTATCTGTCGAATTATCGATGTTTGAAAACTACGAGTATTTAGCGAAGAAATTTAAGAGCCCGAAAAGTTATCGAATATTATCGATACAGTTTTACCGTGTGACAGCAGCCAGCTGACATTTTGGCATTTGCTTCTCGTGTTTTAAAGGGATAAATATGATTGCGCATTGATATAATACAGTGACAAAGCTCGACTCGCCATACACAATGTCATGCTGGCACCAACACTTATGTATGGAAGCGAGACGTTGATATGTCAGAATAAGCATGAGAGTAGAGTTAATGCAGTAGAAATGAGGTCGTTACGTCGGATATGCGGCGTCACTTTAATGGACCGCATACGTAATGACGAAATATGCAAAAGGGAAGGTATGAAAGAAAGGGACAAAAATAAGGAAAGGCATGCTGAATGGTTCAAGCAGATATATAATGCGAAAGTTGTGGGTAAAAGAAGCCCTGGCAGACCAAGACTCACAAATTACGATCAAATAAATAAAACAATAGCTGAAGGTGCATTAAAAAGCCATCGAAACAAAAGGGCATGTATGAAAAGGTTGATGAATGTCGAAGAAGCGAAAGAGGTATGTCGTGACCGTGACAAATGGCGCTCAATTGTCTCTGCCTACCCCGCAAGGGATTTGGCGTGAATATAACGCCATGATCGTAGAACAGTAACAGATCTGCTATATTTAAAATATTTTCATCGCGGTCATTCAAAGTTATTTTAACTGTTTTTTTTTGTCACATCTTTTTTAAGTTAATACTAGTCTCATAATAAGTTCAAACCTTCTAGATTATATTTTGGAACCCTTTTTAACATTTGCAAAATAAATTACAGACCATACACAATATAATATTTAGGAAACCCAAATAATTATAGAATAACAAAAATCACGCGGAACGTGGGAGTTTAACAAATAGTGACGAAAGTGCGGCTACGTCGGACGCTGGGGGTGCTGGGAAAAGAAAGTAGTAGAAAGACCGTTTTTATACGACCTCTAATCAAATCTGTCAGTATATAGGCTCTGTTATTTCAAAACTATAATATATAAAATCAGATTTTTTTACCCCAGTTATAATAATAACATTATTTGCTATCGAAATAATGCAAAATATTATTTTGGCTTTTTTTTTAAATGCGACACTGTTCTATGATCATGACGATATGTATGTACGATTATGTATGATATAATACACATATTAGAGCATAAAATGAGTTTTTACTAGTATGGAGCTGCCGAGTTTTTAATGACATAAGTTCTCATATCCATAGTACTTTGGAACTAATGATATTGACCAAATTAGCTCTTTGATTTTGTAAGTGGCAACTTTTTTTTATGACTTACCGAACGAAATCTGCCGGCGCAGATCGGCATATTGTCAGTGAAACAAAAAAAAACTATTTGTACTTACGAGTAAGAAGGTGCACGTCGTACACGACAATAATCAGCAATGCAGAAAGTGCAACAAAATGTTAAAAAAATAGTATTTTAATTATCCTTTAAGCAAACAGCAGGGAACATTGTAAAATGTAAAAAAAACTTTGTTTATTAAATTCGTAATAAAAATACTGTTAAAGGATTTTTTCCTCAAATAAAATGAACCGGTTGGTTTTCAAATTTCAATGACGACTGCCTAATTTTAATAACAATTTGATAACTAATTAATTATTTGTCGTTTTTTTATGTGATTCCGGATGAACCAAAGGTCACATTAAGAAAATCCAGGAAACCGCAGCTTTAGTTTTATGTGCATTTCATTATTTATACTATATTAATCACATATATTTGTTTTAGAATAATAGAGGAAGATCACTATAAATCTTTTGCCTATTTTCTGTCTGAAATTAGGAAGAAGTTATGAAAATAAAAATATCTATAAAATGTCCGTAAATTTATTTCCTAATAAGTTAATAGAATACATTTCTCAAAAGTAGGTAGTACATAATTTTTTTTTGAAAATATTGGATAGTGCGAGCGAGAGGTATGTAAAAGCATTATACCCTCGTAAGTGACTTAATATAAGTAATAAAATATTTTTTTTTTTTTTTTTTTAAATAAATATTTCCAGACAGGTCACACAGCGCCATCTAATTTCCGTGGTAAGCTACGAGGCTTGTGTTACGGAAACTAGATGGTTGATAAACTACATATTATACTTTTTTTTTGTAAATATATACATATTATTCATATAAACACCCAGACCGAGACAAATTATACAATGTACAACTTGCCCCCGGTGGGAATCGAACCCACGACCTCCCGAGTTCACGGCAACGTTTGTTACCACTAGACCACGGAGGCGGTCTTTTTTTAAAAATAAAAACAAAAACATCACGACCGTATCCCTTTCGAGGTGGTCAGAAACTACGCTTCTAAAGAATCGGATAAACATTTAGCCAGAGGAATGCAGAAGTGTTAACCGTCTTAAATGAAAAAAGTTAAAAAAAAAGTATCATCACGACCGTTTCCCTTTTAGGGTGGTCAGAAACCACGCTTATAAATAAGCGGATTCACATTTAGCCAACTTTACTCTACGCCAATCATGACAAGTGGCAAGCTCGTCGATGTCTCCAGCGTAACAAACTCGAGATATATCACAAATATTAATTAGATGCATTTATTTACATTAATAAATATTTTTGAGTCCCGACCAGGAATCGAAACCTGTACCGCCGAGTCTAAATCCACGGACTTAACCGCTAGACCACAGAGGCAGCTTAAATGAACGAAGCAAATAAGTTTTTTTTGTTATACACGTGGTCGGTTTTCCTTATAGGAACCTACTTATTTATTATGTTCAAAATTATGTAGATATAATATAATTTATGCTAAAATATACGTTAGTTAGGTAAATCTATTTAGATTCATAGCGTAGATATGACATTTACCTAAACAATGAGGTGTATCACTGACTTTTTATCACGACAGATGGCGCATGATAGATGGTACCTCATATAACTGCCAGTTGCATAGAGAAGTAAAGTATCATCACGACAGTTTCCCTTTCGGAGTGGTCAGAAACCACGCTTATAAATAAGCGCATTCACATTTAGCCAACTTTACTATAGGCCAATCATGACAAGTGGCAAGCTCGTCGATGACTCCAGCGTACCAAACTCGAGAAATCTCACAAATAAATTAAATATTAATTAAATGTATTTATTTACATTAATAAATATTTTTGTGTCCCGACCAGGAATCGAACCCGGTACCTCCGAGTCTAAATCCACGGACTTAACGGCTAGACCACGGAGGCAGTTGCATAGAAAACTTGTATTTATATTACAATTTTTATTTCTTGATATTATGCCGCATTGTGCAGCTTTTTAAGTGTACAAATCGAGATTTTCAAGCGATACAAAGATATGGTGATCTCAAACTTGCCGTTCTATTAATTCAACCTTTTTTATTTTTAAAGACGGTGTTCGCTTTATTAATACGTATTTTAAGGTAGGTACCGTTAATTTAAAACACATTTTTTTATTATAAAAATAGAAAAAATACAAAAACACATAAAAAATGATGCGTCAAAGGTGTAAACAAGGTACCATTGCCGCTAGCGACATCTACAAAAAGATTTGCGTGATACACCCCATTGCTGCCCACTGAACATAGATACGTATAACAAAAAGGAAGAAAAACAATTAATTACTTATACCTACTGCAAATATTATGTTAAAATAAATAAATAAAATAAATGTTTCTAGCTGTCGTTAGGTAGTCTGGCCTCTTCACCGATCCACGCTGATGATAGACACACATACACACACAACTACATATACACTCACACCTACATACCCACACAGAACAATTTTGGTGGGTATTTGTTTGTGCTGTTTTGTTTGATAATAATTGTTTTTTGAATGATAAAATAAATTGTATTTTCTGTCGACCGGATAAAACATAATGGTATGCTACGACCTGCGGCACGGTTGCTACCAGTGCAGGTCATTGAGCATATAAAAATGTAATAGATTTAAGTTAATTGGATCTATAAACGATTTTTATTTATTATTATTATTATTTATTTTATTTATTATTAAAAAATAAAGTATAAAATACTAACTTTATAGGGAATAAAATTACGGCCATTATAGAGATTTTAGTAAAAGATTTATTCGAAGCAGATACAAAAATATTAAAATAAAATAGACTAAAAAACTAATTACAAATAAAACTAAACTAAAAATACATATGAAATGAAATAATTTATTTTTCAGAAACATGGTAGGTACAGGGATGTAAATTATTATATGTAATTATATCACATGCTTCGCTATTTCTAGCATACAAATATTTATTTAGTCACATAACTTTGTCGAGCTTAGTGTCTAGGTATTCTTTTGTCGAATAAAAACATTTATTAACCAGCATTTGTTTGACTCTTAATTTGAACAGTTTTAGTGGCAGCTCCCTTATTAAAACTATTCTACAAAATAAACTAAGGGCTTATATACCACCAGGGAGGGTACCTAAAACGCTCACCGCATTTCCTCGTTGAATTATAATAGAAATATTCTGTTTTAGGTAGTTATGGCATTTTGCAATCTTGAAAAATTCGTTTACCCAGCTCTTTTATGAATTTGTGGGTATCATCAGGACATATTTTTTTTTACCATTTGTTTCAACCCCAAATTCCACAAAGTTATAATTTTGTGCCATTTTAGTGAAATAGTGTATAATCGTTATAAATGTATTTGCTATTTTTCTCAGTCTAAAATTAGGTATATGAAGAAGAAGACAAATTTCTAAGCATTCCATGCATTCACTGTGCGGGTGCCTGGTCCATCGTGTATGGGTAAGAGATGAGAAGAATGGTGTCTCAGGCTTGCGACCGACAAAAGGCTGGTTGAAGAAAAGGAGGCCTCCCTTTTTTTATTGCGCGATAATACGCTCAAATATGTCCAAAATGTCCGTAATTTTATTCCCTAGAATGTTAGTAAACTACATTTATCAAAGTACACTCAGACTTAAATAATCTTTAAAAATGCTGTATTGTGCGAGCGAGAGGGAAACACAACCGTTAAACGCTCTTAATAATGAAAGAATAATAAAATAAAAACAATTTCAAATACACTACTTACTAGTAGCAAATATAAAAAAAAACAATTAGGAATGAAAATTTAAGATACGAAAAAAAGAAATACTTGACTCATGATACCGTAGCTAATTACCACAGTAGCTTACATGTAAGGTTCAGTTATTAGAAAAAAAATATATAAAACAAACGCGATGCGATTTCGTTCCAAAATTCGAAGTAATCAAAATATTATTTATTTATGTACAAACACGTTCGTTAGTAATTGCAATGTTCTTCACATATGATTAATACAATTCCCTATAAACATACAAAATTACCTTACTAATTCACAATAAGAGTACTAACCGAGAATGAAATCTATGTGCATGCATAGCTCGTTACCATGGTCGACGGAATACAGGAATAAGGTAAAGGTATTGATTAGGATTACCCACAGCATCTTTCGCTGTTCGGGACCCCTAAGGGGGTACAGTCCTCTTTGCCAACTTACTTATTGACAAAGAGGGCCGCTCTGGCTATCCACAACCTGCCATCCCGCTCGGTTGCATCGGAAGTTGCCTCCTCGTGGTAGAGGTCAGCTAAACAAGTTATATGACCCCCACCACAGGCCGAGGGACCTATTATCCTTACCTTATCAAAACTCCTATCTACGTTGCTTAAAAACTTGTTGTGTAAACAATCGTTATAAAAGTGATTAAACACATAGATAGTAATGATATAAGATTTAATCCAAAAATATTATTAGATAACTTTCATGGATTTACTATTGGTAATCGCTGATTACATACATACATATCTTCACGCCAAATCCCTTGCGGGGTAGGCAGAGACAATTGAGCGCCACTTGTCACGATCACGACATACCTCTTTCGCTTCTTCGACATTCATCAACCTCTTCATACATGCCCTCTTGTTTCGATGGCTTTTTAATTCACCTTCAGCTAATGTTTTATTTATTTGATCATGATAGGCAAGTCTTGGTCTGCCAGGGCCTCTTTTACCCACAACTTTCGCATTATATATCTGGTTCGTCAATCTCTCTTCGCTCATCCTTTCGACATGCCCGAACCATCGGAGCATGCCTTTCTTTATTTTTGTACCTATGCTTTCTTTTATACCTACCCTTTTGCGTATTTCGTTATTACGTATACGGCCCATCAAAGTTACGCCGCATATCCAACGTAAAGACCTCATTTCTACTGCATTAACTCTACTCTCATGCGTATTCTGACATATCCACGTCTCGCTTCCATACATAAGTGTTGGTATTAGCATGGCATTGTGTATGGCGAGTCGAGCTTTATCACTGACATTTCGACTGGCGATCAGTGACCCCAGGGCCCCATTAACACTATTTCCCGCGTTCACTCTTCTTTCAACATCCCTATCATACTTCTCATCCGCAGTGAAAACACTGCCCAGATATTACATTATTTTTTACGCCATTTTTTATTTTCTTGTCGAACGTGTTTTACATGACAATTTGTAACATATATTGTATATGTAAAGTAAAGTATTATAACGACCGTTTGTCTTAATTTTATATTAAATTATTTCATATGATATTGTTTTATTTAAATTAATAAATATTATTGTGTCCCGATAAGTATATTATATTAGGTGTGTATATATAGACATAACAACAAATACATACTAATAATACTTAATAATTACACTTTATATGGATTAAAATATAAAAACTTTTATTGCAACAAATAAATAGATATATGATTAAACCCTAATCCTGGGGTGTATTACCACGATTGGTCCATCCGTACGTATATATCACTATCACTACATATTAAAAAAACAAAGTCCTCCGCGTCTGTCTGTCTGTTTGTTCGCGATAAACTCAAAAACTACTGCAACAATTTTCACACTGTTTTCACCAATGAAGAGTTTTATTTTATTTATTTTTTTAATACTAGCACGTCATGTGACCTTGGGCCCACCTGATGGTAAGTGGCGCGCAAGGTCCATGAATGTTAGCAACTGAAGTCAGACACTCATAACTGCCATCAGTCCCTAACACTATGCCGGCTTGACTAGATGCTTTTTCACACTTCGTTTGAAGGACTCCAAGTTATAGGAAATTTAAATAAATCATTATCATCATTACAGTCCCTAGAACACAGCGTCCTAGACCTTCACTGTTGGAGATGAGCCTTCCAGAATATATATCTAGACAATATGTCTTACACTCGCCACGCTGCTGGCCAGACGGCTTGGCGAGGATGGTAAGGTAAGGTATTCGTAATTAAATAAATACCTTAGGAGATATGGGAAAATGCGCAACGAAATTAATTTTGTTTACACGGGCAAAGCAGGGTAAAACGGCTATATTGAATTACACATAAAATAAAACCAGTGATGAAGAAAGAGAATAAGGTTACAAATGAAATAGGCGCTCTAACAATGGTATGAAATATACAAGAAAAAAAAAGTTTTATTACATTTTAATTAATTATTACAAGTAGTGTTTGTACAAGTATACATCATGAAAATAAGAATCTGTAATAGTCACTGAAGAGAAATTTACCTAGCCCTGATTTACGTATGTACTAAAAACAAATAAGTCGTAGTAATTATTATGTTAAAAACATGATAAATAAACTCACCATTTCATCAGAACGTCCTCCATAGATTTTCGATTAGTTCAAAAAGGCGCCTAATAAATAACACTGAATATTGAACAAATAACAGTAATAACAAAAATATAACACGCTCACATATTGACGGTATGTTTAGCCAGCGTTTCAACCTACAATGCTATACCCAATGAACCGGTATCAACCAAATTATTACGTGAACTTTGTAGGCGAATATTATTGGTTGCGAGTGGATTACGTTAAGTTCAGTGACAAGGCCAAGGTTGCAAACACTTTCGACCCCTTCTATCCACTAAACTAACCGGTTATTTAATCTATCCTTAGCGGCATTGTTCATTTAAGTGGCCGCTTTCCCATACTCTATACTTAAGTTAAGTGAGCGATTAAACTAAAGCTGGGTTTCATAAAAATAAAATAATTGTTATGATTAAGCCTCTGCAACTGACATCAGTCCCTAACACTGCGGGCTTGACTAGATGCCTTTTCACACTCCACAGGACTCCAGGTTACAGGAAAGTGGAAACACAGAGGAAGAGCATTCTAACCTGTGCGTTGTTCAGTTACGGAATGGAGGAGAAGGAATAGGATATTACTCACTATAGTATAGTCGGTAGAACACGCTTAAAGAATCTACATTTATTTTATATGTGTATCGATCGAATTTTTATTTATGGACATAAATGTTATTAGATTATAAGCTGACACGGCCTTTTTACAGTCACGAATTATATTTTTAGTACCTATCTAGTTATAAATAAGTACAAAATCCTCGCTTATGGCAACAATATTTTATTTATTATAAATTGTATTGCTGTTAGATTCGGTCCAGCCAAGGCTTGTATTGTATAAAAATATATGTATTGACAATATCCAAGTGTTGTGTACTAAACTAAGAGAATAAATGATTTGATTTGATTAGTGACAAGGCTATTGCTTTAACACATGCTTTCGATCCCTTCTCATAGACAAGGACTTATTTGGAAATAAACGCGAAAGTTTGCCGAGATAGATGTTCGTTGTTCTTTTACGCAAAAACTACACGAATCAGCTTGACTGCACACGCAAAGATGAGTCAAACAGCTAGTGATTATGTCGAATAAACTACCAGAAGACAGTAGTTATTTATATATTTATCATATTATGTATGTAATAATGTACCTATATGTTTATCAGTATATATATATATATATATATATTCAGTGATAGTCCCAAGAAGACTGGCAACATAGTTGTCTATGTATGTTAATTTATAATATTATTTATGTTAAATTTTAATTTTTTATTTCTCCATTTGCATCGTACTCATATTTAAATGTCCGAAACTAAAGCTATAATACTAGTACTGTAAATACAATTTACACCTAATCTCCATTCAAGATGAATTCATTTAATCTTGGGAACTAAAAGCTATTCAAACAAAGGCGAGAACTTAATTTTCTAGTGACGTAAAAGAAATAATTTATGTATAAAAAAAGTGTATTAGGAGCTTTTTGTGTTCAGATTTATTTATGAGGTTTAATTGCCTACGCCTCAGCATGACGATGCGGGCTGACGTCAATGGTATTCGCAAAAAAACATGCACTTTGTTTGCTGTATACACTCGGGTGAACTTGGGCCAAAACAAGTTTTGTTATTAGTTTTACACCTTCAAAGGTTAAGGATGGATTTTTGCAAGTTCAATATACAGTACCTATCTACCATGTTTAGCGTGTCTTCGGGTTTTATTTTTAGGTATATAATTATGTAGGTTAATAGCGGAATCATACAGTATTTGGTTGGATAGGGAGACACGCAGAATGGTGGATGGTCAGCGTCTTGTTGCGCTAAAAAGAGGAGGCAACCATTTTAAACCAGCTTATAGTCGGTCGCAAGCCCGAGATACTATTATTCTCCTCTTTCTCCCACGGACGTTGGATACGGCAATACATTTTTGAAACTTGCATCCCAGCAAAAAACGACATTAGCAGAATCATACATAGAGCCATTCATCATCAGCCTGTGTCTCCCCACTGCTGGATATACTCGTAGGCCTCCCCCAAGGGGAGCCACTCCACGCAGTCTTTTCCAACCCTCATCCATCGCGTCGTCACGTACGCGGTCTCCACTCTAGAACCCGTTTGCATCTTCGGTCGTCGGTCCTGCGGCAGATGTGTCCGGCCCACTGTCACTGCAGCTTGCTAATTTTGAAAGTGGTCATAGGTTTGGTTTGGACATAAAGAAATAAAATTGCACAATGAAAAAAGGGGCCACTTTTAAGCTCACCTATGTCGGTCGCAAGCCCTAGATCCTATTCTTCTCCTTCTTTTCTCCATTCCATTCTCCTTGATTTCCTTTCCCGCATTTTGAATTCATGGATTGCTCAGAAAGTCTTCTACTAAAAAAAAATATTCTGGGACTAAAAAACCAATTGTTTTAAGTGACCTTCAAAACACTACGACTATTGCTAAACCAGCCCTCAATACCCTATTCAATATTAAGTTATTGACAAACATTTTACTTGCATAAAGGCGCTACTCCATTGCTGTATGAAAATGGATGGGCCTGGGTTGGGGATGGGGACATTCGCTTGTTTTCCCCGGCAACCACCCCGCTAACCCGCCCGTGTGTCTCACAAAGCTTGGGGTTAAGGTTAGACTAGTTCAGCTCTCCTCCAGGAGCACTTTCCTAGGAAATGGTTTTCCATTGAGGGGCCGTGAGCAAGATGGAGCGATGTAGTGGAGATGCAAATCCGTTGTCATCCCAAAACAACATACTTTTAGTCAGGCCGTCAAGAAATTCCTCAATAGTCGGCATCTCCAAATCTCGAGCTATGACAGAATTACGCACGAACCACGGCGCTCGGGAGACGACTCTGAGCGATGTTTTGGTGATTTTTGATCTTGTCCCTCTCGGTCTTGGCCAGCAGGTAGTGGTGCCAGGCAGGCGAAGCATAAGGGAGACGGGAACGAATGAACATCTTGTAGATCCGGGCCTTTAACCTCAGTGGTAAGCTTGGATTCGTAACATGGCTCGGCCCAGCTACATACTCGTAAGTCAACATGCGTAACATTTGGAATAGGCCTGTAATATGGGGAAAAATATGCCTCCCGGTACCATAGCAATGCTTAGCTTCGTGCGAAGCAACAAGCTAGATGTGAACACTGGAGCAAAGTTTTGCTGTCGCCTACCTACGCCAAATTGTCGGTGGCGGTTATGTCTCACGTGGGTGGCTCCCTAACGCGTTCCCCTGGTCATCAAGGAGGAGCGGTGTCACATGTCGTATGAGCATAGATAATATTATTCGGATTATAAAAATAATCACAATTAAGTTGTTGGTACCTGAAGGTTTCCCAAGTGAACGAACCGACATAAAGTGGCGGTTACATCAGTTCTTGCACAACGCGTTACTATTGTTCATCAAATTGGGTATTAAAATAGGTTTACCTATTATTTTTTACTAAGAACGACATGTGACCTCGCGTTTAATTAATGGTATTTTTCTTATTAAGTTTCTTTCTTTGAAGGACATACAGGACGTACAGAATACATCAGTCTTAGGACACGTAATTTATTCATAATTATATTCATAGTTTATAACCGAGTTGGGAATCATTAGATTCCAAGTGTTTAATGCTTTTCATGGAGTAATTCGCGTCAATATCGCCCAAACACGTCTGGTAGTAACGTATATGGAAATTCACAGCGCGGGAATACCGGAAAAAATAAACTGCAACTTGTGCCCCACATTAGTTTCAAATGAGATAGCCCATTTTTCTTAGAGAAATAAAAATAAAATGTTTTCTTTTTTATTTGATAGTTAATATATTGTGTTTTCATAATCTGTATTTTTTTTTTATTATTTTACCCTAGCATAACGACAATTGACAAAAACTTTTTTTTACGTTAATAATTACATAGTAGTAATACCTACATATCGATCCCGCCGCCGCCGATTTGAAATCCAATGTTTTATCCATAATAAAGTAGCTGGTTATAATAAAGAACCTAATCGTATAAATAGTGCTTTGTAACGTAACATTTCATGCATAATTTTTAACCAATTCACTATTTAATAAAATTATATTTCAATGCTGGGGTAACATCTGTTGTAATTAAATTTAAAAAAAAACACAATTAATTATTATGATTAAGGAATTATATTTAGTTGAGGCACGCTGCAAAAAAGATAGGGCCTGGTTTTGGGCAATCTCTTTTATTGTTTTAATTTTATTCACATTGTAGAACACATTATTAAACAAAATAACACCACTTTTGACTAACAATATCCACAGAAAAGTAAATTACAAAATAAAAAAAATGGATTTGACATGTCCGTGCGCAAAAGACGGGAATTCACTCTTCGCTTGATGGTAAGATGGTTTTATAGGTGGTAGTGGTGCTAATTTGGCCAGTCTGCTGGGGCGGGGAAGTATCCACTTTCGTGTCGATAAACCCAATAAAGTGTACCCACACGTTTCTGGATCAGGCTCGAATTGCCTTGATGCCCATAGTCAAGCAGGCATAATGTTAGCGACTGATGTCAGTCATGATTGTCTGATTCCAGTTCCTACCATTTACGTACCTTCCCCCTTGCGCACCACTTACCATCAGGTGGGCGCAAGGTCGCATGTGGTGCTAGTTAAAAATAAAATAAAACTGGCGGAGAATTTTAAGAATGGGAGCAATTAAGTTGTTATATATAACATTATTTTTATACTCTTAATACAGGTGAACTTGCGTCTACCTTATAGCAAGCGGAAGGTTACGCTTTATTATGTCAGCCTGTAGCTAAAGGATATTAATCATCTTGTATGGGGTAAAGTAAAGTATCATCACGACCGTTTCCCTTTCAGAGTAGTCAGAAACCACACTTATAAATAAGCGGATTCACATTTAGCCAACTTTACTATAGGCCAATCATGACAAGTGGCAAGCTCGTCGATGTCTCCAGCGTACCAAACTCGAGAGATATTACAAATAAGTTAAATATTAATTAAATGTACACATTTATTTACATTAATACAAATTTTTGTGTCCCGACCAGGAATCGAACCCGGTACCTCCGAGTCTAAATCCACCGACTTAACCGCTAGACCACGGAGGCAGCTAATCTTGTATGGGGAATTTGGCTAAATTGGATTCACAGTTACATATATATATACATTTTGAGATAAATTATTCAAGCAAATCTTCAAAATTAAATATGTAATGATTTATTTACATATAATGACGCGATTAAGTTAACAGGTTAAGTTAATTTTCATCATTCATTAAACATAAAACTAAACTAAAAATACCTATGAAATTAAAAGTATACTACAAAATAAACTAAGGGCTTACCACCAGGGAGGGTACCTAAAACGCTCGCAGGATTTCCTCGTTGAATTATATAGGAAATATTCTGTTTTATGTAGTTATGACATTTGGCATCGCCACGCTCTTGAAAAATTCGTTTACCCAGCTATTTATGAATTTGTGGGTATTAAGAGAATTTTCAACATCTAGCAAATTACAATTTAAGTAGATAAAATAGATTATTAGCTCTAGTACTAAAGGGCTTGATTAATACGAAAACTAATATTATGTATTTTATTTTCCAAATAACTTAATTGCACTGTATATATATATAGTAAAAACAACATTAGTCTTATCAATAAAATATTGAAACTTTATCATTGTACACAACACAATTAGTACAAAAATAGCCCAAAATGGATGATGTACTTTACGTGACATATCAAGAAAATGTTTAATATATTTTATGTCTTTTTGGATAAATACAGACAGACAGACAGTGGGCCGTCCATGACTAATGGGCCTGGGTTGGATATGGGGATATTCCGCCGTTTTCCCCGACTTGATCACAGCGGGTAATTCATGCCATTTTGCAAATAAATAATAACTGAAATGAGTATTTATACATTTTGTATTTTTATTCGGTTATTTTTAATAATTAATAGTATTATATAATATGTATTTTATAACAAAATTAAAAATAAACAAAACCTTAAATTAAATAAACTAAAAGATAAACCTAATTAATATATTTTTTATTCGGTTATACACCTATCTCAACTAATAAACGTTTAAACTATAATTAAATTTTGCGAAAACTTACTTATAGTCCTTTAAATACTTCTTAAAAAACTGCCACTTTTTTTCTAAAAACTGCCACTTTTTTTTCTAAAAACTGCCATTTTTTTTCTAAAAAGCTACATCTTTGTTCTAAATCTAAATATGTTAAACGGGCTACTCTCAACGAGTCAAAATTTCAACTGTTACCGATTAACTTAGTCGAGGTTAGTTCGGATACATTGCCGTTATCTTTTTAATGAAAGTCAAAATAACGGAATCCTTGTCACGTCAATTGGAGGGTCTAATTTTACTATTACTAAACCAGTTTGGAAAAGGTTAAAAAATAATCGTATATTAGATATATATCGGCAACCTAGATCAAAACACAATACAATATTCAAATAGAGTAAGTATATTGTTTATACAAATAGAGTAACACCTGTAATCTTAGACGTATCCTCAACTGAATTATTCCTTCCAGCTGTCGAACGAACTTTGCAGCGACCCCGGGTTTCTTATGGCTGGATGTCACATTACACATTATACGTCTAAACAATACATCAAACGTCGTCGGGATAAATATGTCTCTAAGGTAAATCGCGTAAAGACCCGTTAAAATTATAAAAAACTACATATTTCAAACTACAATACATATTTCATAACACAAGGATAAGTAACTAGATGTGCGAATTAATATGGCTCCAAGTACTTTAGGACAATGTTTTTACTTTCCACATCCGTTGATAACACATCAAAATTCTCATCGGACTGCACGATTTTGTTCAATAAAACGATTGCACGGGGAACGGGGGCACTCCTCAGCAAATAGTGTTAGGTACAAACAATGAAATTAATTTTAATATAGCAGGTAGATATATTTTACCTCTAACAATATTTAATATATATAAGACTAATGCTTTATTGCGTCTAACTTCTAAGGAGTTATAACGCAGCATACCTAATTTACATAATGTGGGGTACAAAAAGGGATAGTAACCATGTCTTCTTGTACATGGCTCTGAGAAATAGTTTCTGCACCTTTTCCACCATTGGTGTGTATGGACAGAGTGTGTCAACACATGTGGCATCCCAAACCAGTGCATGGTGTTTGTATGGAATCAACGACATCCCATTCGGACGCCTACCATCAGACCTAACTATCCCCGATGGTTCGAGGATGCAGGTCGATGTATTTATTTATTATCTTATTAATAATTCGATAGGTAAATTTTAGTTAAAGAACACATTTTTAAACAAAACAAATTGTCAAACTCATTTAAATCCGTAGAAAGAGGATCATACCCTTGTCTACGTTCAAATCAGATAGGTACCTATCTTAAGCCTATTGTTTCAAAATTATAAATAATTTTCGTGACACATGCATTTCTTAATATAAAAGAGACAGACTTTTTTTTCGTTGCTCTATGGTTTTCACACTTTAAGCAAAATTCGGTAAATAAAGCGAGCTTTGCTTTCAAGTTGACCCATAGATATAGAATACTAACCGACGACGCGACGATCCTATGTCTATGAGTTGACCACAGAAATCGTGTAGTAATTCTGTCGAAATGAATGGGTATTCGACTGGTCGCTTTTGTTACTTTATTTCGCTTTGTCAGTCGATCAACTTGCGTTTCATTCGCTTTAAGAAAAATTCAGTAAAAAAGCAAGCTTTGCTCTCAAAAAGCGAAAAAGTAAATCTTTTTCGCTTTTTTTTTAAATAATGACAAAAAAAAAATTATCTATCAAGAAATTTTTAAAATGGTAATGGTTATGCCTTTCGAGATTTGGATAGATTACAACTATGAATACCGATTTTGAGGATCCATTGAACCCATTTGACAGCTGGAAGGAATGGTTGAGTGGAGGAGCTGTTGAGGATTATGTTTACAATAAGAGTGTTGACACCAGTTTATATTATGCTGCAGATTTTAATGACACGTAGTAAGGAATTAATAAATTGGTTCCTAGTGCAAAGGTCAGGTCAGGTTGGCTCATTTGTCACTTGTTTACATCCTTGTTATAATTGGATAGGTTAATCACATGGCATGACATCATCCTGCGAGATGCAATTTGAGTTTTGACACACCCCTTTAAGCTATTGGTAACTTCATGATTTGGCTGCTTCTTAGATATCATTTCAGTAGCTCAAGCACGGATTACAGCCCATCGAACAGAGTCCTAGACCTCCACATACTCGTACTTTCAACGAGAACAACAAATAGGGGGTAGGCGGACTGATGGGGCGGGGAAGTCCACCGTTCATGCCGATAAACCCAGTAAAGTGTATCTACACGTTTCGGGATCAGATCTAATTACCGTCATGCCCAGTCGAGCCGGCATGTGTTAGGGAGTGATATGAGTCATAAGTGTTTGATCAACAACAACTAACCATCAACAGGGCGCAAGGACGTGCAAATAATAATAAAAAAAAAACACTTGTACATATGTACGAAAACAATATATTACAAAAAAAACTAACACTAAGGATAAACATTGTTTTTATTTCGTGACTTAAAAATAGGTACAATAATAATTAATGCTAATGTATTTCTTAATTTGTATGTACGTACAATACAGGGTACCTACGATACAACAATACAAAAATATAAGCCTGATTGTCCACCAGAGATGTGCAAGAAAAAATGGCGTTGGGCGAGGAAAATATCCAATTTAATGAAATTTTAGATTTATCGTATTTGTTAAATTATCTCCGTTTAATATATAATGGTAATAGGTATGGATAATCGTATTCGTACACTTCTGCTTACAACTTATTATTATTTTAAATAGTGAGCAAATATGCCCAAACAAATAGGTCAGTCTACTAACTCGAAGTTTAAAGAATTTGGTAGATATTATCCTCGCACACCGCTCTTTCTCTCTGAAATCTCTGGTGGAAATGCAGCCTAACGTTGGGCTTAGAATTATTTGTTTAAAATTTTATTTACATATATGTATATAAAGTCATAACAGGTCCAAAAATATATCAAATATGCCATAAACATAAAAAAATCTACTGGTTCGGTATTTAACTAAACAATACATGTGACCTCGCGTTCAACAATTGTTACAATGAGACACAACAGTAATTGGAGCATTATATAGTATCATCACGTCTGTATCCCTTCCAGGGTGGTTAGACACCACGTTTTAAAAAACGCGGATTCACATTTTGCCAATTTTACTATAGGCCATGACAAGGCAAGCTCTCTGATGTCTCTAGCGCATCAGACTCGAGAAATATCACAAATTATTGTGTCCCGACCAGGAATAGAACCCGGTACCTCCGAGCCTAAATCTACGGAGGCAGCCATTGGAGCATTCAACCCTAAAAATGTATTTTACAAAGTATAAATCTATAAAACGTAATATTTTTCATCTCTTATTAAAAAGCGATTTATATTTATTTTGTACTATGTGATTGTGTTTCGTATCTGAACAATGTATTGTCTACACTAGGCATTCTCATAATGAGAAATTTGAATAATAATCTTAATATTTTATAGAATTAACATGGAAAAAGGTATGCAAGGCAATATACGCAGGGCTTCGAGTATTTAGAATAGACCACCTTAAATTCTCTGAAACAAAGCATGTAATTCATCACAGATTTTGTTTCCTTAAGTGGCCCGTTTCCCATGCAATATTTTCTTAAGTAATGAAATCATTACAGAGCAGAGTCCTAGACTGTCGGAGATGAAACATATACTCGTACCTGGAAAATTTGGCCTACACTCGCCACGCTGGCCAGACAGGTTGGCAAGGGACTGATGTCAATTTTTAATGACAATTGATTATCCATTCCACAAGTTTGTATTAGTGTGACATGGGACCGACGGCTTAACATGCTCTCCGAGGCACAGGAATAATATGTTGTATCTATGACAATAGAATGTATGAGAAATTTTGTCACTGGTACATGCTCAAACCACTAACCTTTTTATTTTGGTTACATTTAAAAGCGATTACACAACCGTGATAAAATACGGGCCCTAAATTTACCAGAAGACCTATTGAAGTTCCCAGAAGTCAGCTAAAATTTGCCAAGGTTGTATTAGAGCCTGAGGGGCCACTAACTTTCAGATAGAGCCACCAAGTTTAGCTGCACAGTTCATATTGAGATCAGAATTCCAGAAAGTAAGCCATATGTCAAAGAGATAGATATATATGTCGACTTGTATACTCGTATATATAATGGAGTGGCGGTGGCTCGGTTGTAAGAACACATATGTAAGGAGAATTACACTCTTTTTACATACATTTGTCATAGATTTACAATACCACTGTTCCAATGCTTCGGAGGGCACGTTAAGCTGTCAGTTCCGGATCCAGTAATACCAACTAGTGGAACTGTTAATAAGTTGTCATTAAAAAAAATGACACAGGCCATCGCTAACCCATCTATCCAGCGTGTCAAGTGTAGGCCAAATTCTCCTGAAAATTTGGGAAGCCTTTGGAGGTCTAGGACTGTGTTCTAGGGGCTGTAATGGATGGATATATGTTTAATTATTTGTTTTATTTGCAATTTTAATAAAGCTGCGTTTCCTTTCTCAGTCAGATTAAATATTAACAGGTCATTGGAATCTGATAAGCCACTGGTCTTCTGCAAACAGCTTACTCTTTGGACCACTTTGCTGTTTAGTCTTCCACTAGCAGAAGTAGAATCATTTAAAATTATTTAAATAATGATGTGTCACAAATGCCTGTAATAGGTTTACATGTAGAAAGATATTGTGATTTTGACACTCCATCCACTCAAGTGTGCTGAGGTTTCATAGAAGATAATTACCAGCACTAGTGGATTTGTTAAGTGGCTCGCAGCACTAACTAACATTTACTCTAAAAACTTATAGCAACCAATTACAATACTAATATTTATTAATTAGAACAGTCAATCTAAACTAAACATTAATTTAATGCAGATACAATTATGTGCATAAAACAAAAGACAGTATAATCTTAAATTATAATAAAAGTAACATATTTCCAGATTATTCTGATATGAGTGAAATAAAAAAAGCAGCCATCATATAGTGCATTCGGAAAGCTCTTAAAAACAGTATATTTTGATACAGTCTGAATACATATTGTCTAAGATTGATTATGTCTGTCAAAAGTATCAAAAGCTTGGGCATTCCGTCATTATGACATTTCTGACAGACGTAATCGATCTTAAACAATGTTTTAATACAATTGTGGACGCCGCCTCACCCCACTGATCAGCTGTTCGCATGGTTAAAAAGAAATCAATATGTTGTCTTAATTGGTTAACTGTTTACAACACTCCAGCTAAACTAATCTCGACGCCCCATACCTTGGAGGCCTTTGCATATCCATTTAAAACATCCCAAGCCATTATAGTAAAATGAGTGAAGCAAGATGCAGAAAGTAAGAAATGTCCGAAAAACAATCAAGATAAAAATTATTGTTGTAAACAGAATTAACAGCTTTCCCAACATACATTATATGTGGCCTTAGTATACAAAGATTACAAGTCAGAATCATTAACTACAATTGGAGTGCTCTTAATTTCTAAGTACATAAAGTTGATTAAGAAAAGACTAAAGGAATGTAAAGTGGACGAATTTAATCTTAAGTCAATAATTAGGCATTATTTTGTGCTTAATGTAAAAGCATAAAGTAGTAAAAAAGTTATTAATAAAAAAGGTATCAATATTATTTAGGTAAAATATTTTACAATAATCAAATTCCTTACCTATAATACTCAAAATATTTTGATTGATTTCGTAAAATAGTTTTACTTAAAACATTTATATGCGTAATTTTCTAATTTTTAAAACATCAAAAATCTTGGTCAATACAAAGTTTTACTAATGGTAAAAAAATAATTTATATTAAATGCAACATCAAATTCAGTACAAAAAATACAATTAAGTTAAAAATATGTATAGATTTATAAAATTCACACACAAAGGAACCCCTCTAGCTATCTCGTCCACACTAATACTGTATTTTTATCATCAATTTTGCCTCTTTGCAATTAGTCAACAATCCGTTGCCAATATCAGTCTTCTACAAATTAATTATACTATATTGAACACAGCTTTTTGTTCTTCCAATTTTAATATTGTCACATTTTAGTTGTAGCTTCGAGCGAGCGCAGGAGCGGTGCGCGGGCCATATACTAGAAACGGTCTTTAGAGGCATGCAGGTCTGGGTTAGTAAGGTATTGCAACTCCTGGAGCTCTTGGAACTTCTTGTGGCCTCGGATGTGAGCGTAGTTGGCAGACAGACACATCAGATAGTGCACCAAACTCATCATCACCAGTATACACGCCACCATCGCCAAAATAAACATAAACTCAGCCTTCTCAACATAATCCTTACAGAACAGTTTAATCTTGTGAGCCTCACATATTCTCATATCCTCTTGTTTCACGTTTGATGGGAACATAAAGTCAAATTGTGTAAAATCAATGCAAGTAGAGTGATCTCTGTTCTTAGGTTTGGAGCACAGAGCCCAGAATATTGTGAACAGAAATGTAGTGATAACAAGGAATCCTAGCATCATGATCCATGCAAGTAGCAGTATGTATGTGATGACCATGAATATAGCGCAAGATATCCTTCCGCCGACTCTAGCACTCCACGCCCGGTACACTTTCTGGCGGGTGGCACCCGTAGTCAGGCATCCCAAACACAATAGCATAAAACCTAGCGCCGCCATGCAGGCACTGCCTACTATAAATATCATTTGTAGGGCTTCAATCCATATCAATCGAAAGTGAAATACCTCGTCAAACATCAATATTGATAGAGTGGAGCCTCTGTACATGGTGCCACAAAACACCCCCACGCCCAAGCAACACATAATAGTTGCTATAAGGGTAGCATGGGGTATTCTGGTAAGACAAGATCGGCAACCGTCACCCATTTTGATAAACACTAAAACAACACTATAATAACTAAATACAAACGTATTTTCTATATAAAAATTACAGAAATTAGTCACGCAAAGTGTATTGCGGATAACTGTCAATAAAAAATAATAAGGACGTGAACCACAGATTATCAGAGACCAAGACGTGAACAAGGAACAAAGTCGCAAAGAGTCCTAACTAAACTTATTTTTCATTTGGGTATACACGTTTATTAAATAAATATTATTTTTATTAAATTTATATAGCTAATATAAAAGTACCTATTCTTACTAAAGTGTATTTTGAATTATCATAATATATTTTTTTTTCTTTGACAACATTCATAGAGCCACGTCAAAAAGTGACAACAAAATGCTCCTATTAAATTTGTCGGTGTTTGTACATTTCAATAATATGCGACAAAATTTAAGAAGCCTTAAGTTTGTGTTAATCACATAATATCATGTCTAGTTTAATTTTATACGGATCGTAGTAAATTATTTAAATGGTACAATTTTAAAGATAAATTGAGTTTTTGGTTTTTGATCATTTATTTTCAAGATAAGCACAAAAATATGGAAGTTTTATATCACCAGACAACTCAACTTCTACAAGAAGCGTCAGATCTTTTTCATAACTTAGAAAAGAACCCGGCAAACTTTGAAAACTTAGAACATGAAATCCAATCAAAAATTAATACTATCAGTGCGTAAGTTAACTTTATCACTTATATTTTTTGCTTAGAATTCTGTATTTTTTATGTGCTAAGTGCTCCACAAAGATAGTTAGCGTTTTAAAAGTCATTATGTTCTAAATTCTTTTGCAAACTATTTTATTAGCGATCTACTATTTTATTACTATCTTGTGCAGAAACTGGGTATTACAATTCCAAACGAAATGAAATACCTATTTAATTGATCCTTTAATTGTACTCATATATCTGTTGCAGAAACTGTGACCGTTTGGAAATTTATGTATATAAAACCCCCATCAACCAGAGACCTATGGCCAAGATGAGATGTGACCAACTCAAGTATGACAACAAACATATACATGTCAGTATTTAACAATAAACAACTAGAATTTGCTATTTAAATAACTCAGTCCTCAGTTGAAACAAGTTTCTTATCAAAATATGAATTTACCATGCAGTACCATTGTGTGAAAGAGAGATGAAAGCTTGTAAGGAATTGCTGCTTAGAAACAACTAAGCAAACAAATGTTGAAACAACAATTCCAGGCAGCGTTAGTTCAGTTAATGCTTTCCTTAAACATACAAAAGTAAAGTATGTGGTCTAAATTCCGACAGCAAGAGTATACCTAATTCTGCATAAGTATGTTCTGGAAGGCTTTAGCATTAGTGGACGTCTTCGAGTTCTAAGATCTGTCATAAAGATGAATATTTTCTTGCAGGCTTTATTCCAGAACTTTCAAAGTTGTAGGAAGAAGAATGGAAGAACTTGCAGACCTCAAACATCTGTCAGTTGTTTGCGTTTTTATTCCTTTAAGTAGAAAACATGAAAAAAAAACGGAATTTAACTTAATTACATCAGTACCATGGACTGTAACTGCCTCTAGTAAATACAACTGCAGATTTAGACACACCAGGTTTCGTTTCGGGTCTGGACTCAATTTATTTGTGATATATATGTAGAACATCATAGAGCTTGCCACTTGTCATGATGGGCCTATTGTAATGTTAGCAAAAGGTAAATCTGATTCTTAAAAAAGAAGCGTGGTTTGTGGCAATAGATATTGATTTAATGACACTTCTGCCCAGTGTGGCAAAAAGTTTAAATTCTTCTTAAGTATGTTTTGGAAGGCAGTGAACGTCTTGAGTTTTAAAGTCTCTCCTGATGATAACTACTTTTTTCCAGGCTTCATTGCAGAACTTTCAAAGTCGTAGAAAAAGACGGGAGCAAGAACTTGCTGATCGAGAACAGCTGCTCAGTACAAGGTTCAGACCCGGTCATGACCACACGGAGATCACAGTGGACTATGCTGCACAGGAATCTAACTCACTGCAGAATTCACATAGAAATGTTGATGATATGCTGCATACTGGTAGGATATGTTTTTTATATGTTAACACATTTTGCAGCAGAGAATCATGATGTCAATAATCTCTTGTGGGTTCAGAAACCAGTTTACCGGTTAACCAGATTATTCCAAGAGAGTTTTGATTCCTGGTAGAGAACACAGAACAAATGTTTATTTTAATTGTGATATTTCTTGTGTCTAGTAATTTAAAGATAATAATAATCATAAAAATGCTTATTGCACAAAAACCAAAATAACTTAAAATGAATGTGCACAGGCGAGCTTTATGCAGTGAGGCATTATCCATCAGCTAACCTTTGGGAGTTTTAAAAACATGTGACAGGCAGAGTGCCAAGTAAATATTAAATAAACAATACATAATAAAACATACAAATATGAGTACATAACCAACAATCTTGTCATTTGTCATGATGGGCCTATAGTGAGTAAATCAACTCTTAAATAAATCGTGGTTTTAGACCACCCTTCAAAAGATTAATAAAAAAATAAAAATATATTGTACAAAAACCAAATTAACTTAAAATTTATGAGAACAGTTGAGTTTATGAGTTTACTGTTAGATTGTAAGCTGACTCAGCCGCTTTAAAGCCACAAATTAATTATTAACTTCAGGTAATTTATTTTAGTGAATAAGCTGGCACGGCCTCTTTACAGCCTCGAATTAATTTTAAAAACCTAGTTTTGAGCAAAAACTTGTTTAAAAATGATAGCATAGTAGCTGCTGGTTATTTTATAGTTATCTTGTCTAAATAATTGTATTAAATAATAATGAAAAAAATTGTATTGACAATATCCAAGTGTTATGCTAACGAAAGGAAATAAATAATTTGATTTGATTGTAGTTATATTTATTCTATAGTACAAGGCTATAGTGCAATGGTGGCTTTGTTGTAAGAATGCCTTCGTAACATCGTAAATAGGTGGGTTCGGCATGTACCAATAAGAAATACATTTGTCATAGATTTACAATACCACCGTTCCCGTGAGGAGATCACGTTAAGCCGTCGGTCCTGGTTCCACTAATACCAAATTGTAGAATCATTATTAAATTCTCATTAAAACTACAGATCCTCGCTAACCTGTCTGGCCAGTATGCGATATTCTTCAGATATATGTTCTTCAAGGACTATCTCCAAAAGTGGAGGTCTAGGGGCTGTAATAACAAGGCTATTAATAGTGTTACTGCAAATTATTTATGTATTTATGTATTTTTGTATATTTATTGTATTAACCATATGTGAAGAACACTTACTAACGAATTGGCTTAGGCTGTTATGTTAGGTTTACGTGTTTGTAAATAAATAAATAAATAAAGGCCAATTACCTAGGTTAATAAATATGAAAATTTAATATTCGTCTATATTTATTTTATTTATTGTACGTCAATTTGCGTCATTCTAATAATTGATTAAAATGATAATTAGCCACTTACTAATTATAATTAACATTAATTTCGTTTTAATAATTTACATAATACTGAGAATAACGAAATGCATAGTCATGATGGGCATTTTAATTATGATATCAAATCTACTATGTACGAAGCACAAAAGCAGAATACCAACCAAAACAATATCCTGTGTTGTATTCCCAGCCCTAATCAGTCTCTACACATTTTTTCTTTCACTTACACCTGCATAAATCATCACTTGTCTCGCTCGCACGGTGCGTCTTAACTTGAAAAACAATAGGTGCGGGTCCGTTAGAACTACTACCTGAAGCGTCCCAACTACTTTTTTTCCACGAAATGTAATACAAATTCTAGATTGTTATACCTCGTTAGATAGCTTATGATACGTAGATATTTTAAAATACATCTGCCGAACAACTGTCATAATATTTTTTTTAGATATCCCTTAGAGAAAAAAAAACTTGCTAATTATTTTTGTAATTTCTTAGCTTTCACTTGTCTACTACGGCATATTCAATTAACTTATGCACTATTTTAATGATTAACGTCCTAAAGCATCTTATTACACATGTAAAAATGCAATAATAATAATAATAAGGCACACAAAATAAACAAAATTAATTTTAGTAGCCCAAAAATTAAAAGTCGAAAATCTCGAAAAGGGTTAAATTTAGGCTAGGGTGTTTCATTGAGAAATAAGTCAGAACTGATGGGTACTCCACGCCCTGAACGTATCTAGCACGACTTTTCCTGTAACCCTGTATATGTATTTCAAGGAAACCTTCAAACCTTGAAAATATCATCAGAATTATGTATTTATTTTAATTTGTTAAACATACATATATGTAAACTGTACATTTAGTGTTCCTTCCAATTTAGTAAATGGTAGTTACTGTACTTCTCTGCGACCCGTGACTCACCCAACATAAGGCATCATCTGAAAATCTCGGCTGTAGCATATGCTGAGCTGACCACCTATTTATCGCCACACCTGTATGTATGTTTCGTTATGCAGAATGGGCTTACATTTATACATCTAGATTTATTCTATATATATACATATATTATATGTATATTGTAACCATTTTAATTGTTGCGATAAATCAAGTATTGACTTTCTTTCTAAAATCGGTTGAGTGTCAGTATGTGCAATAAAGTCGTGATGGCGAGACAAACACACACTTTATTTGCGCGTGTAAATTGTACTTGAGACTTTGCGGTTACAACGTAGAACAATAATGCTATCAATAAAACCAGTTTTACCTCTTGACGTATAAATAATATTGTTGATTTGAATAATAAATCTAACTTTGACATGAAATTGTTGCTGTATAATATGATTTTTTATTTTTGGTGCCAAGGCTTTGCTGGAATTACTCTCGGACCAACTTCCACTGTATAACCGAATCTTGAATCCGTTTCTATTTTTTTTCTGTGACATATGTTCGTTTTCATGGATGGGCACACATTGTATGATATTATATGATATGGCCTATAGTAAAGTTGGCTAAATGTGAATCCGCTTATTTATAAGCTTGGTTTCTGACCACCTCGAAAGGGAAACGGTCGTGATGATACTTTACATTGTATGATATTAGCACAAAGTATACTATAAAAAAGTGCTGAAATAATACCCTATAACGACGTAATAAAAGGTGGTGTGACCTACCACCACCGGTAAGTTAACCCAATATTAATGAGGACTACACCTGCGCAGCTCCAGTCACTCCGTGACCACGGTCGTTGCTTATTTGGAAATACAATTTCATAAAAAGTACATGCCGTATATTTAAACGCGGAGACCGAGACCACAAAAATATATAGGTATTTAAATTATTTGTGACATTTCTCAAGTCTGGCCTATAGTAATATTATAGCTAAATGTGAATTAGTTTCTTACAAACGCGTGGTTTCTGACCACCTCGCAAAAAATAGGGTCGTGTGCGTTTATGCAAATGCAATTTTTTATCTAGTGGTAAAAACCGACGTGACTTAATTAATAAAACTATCATCACGACCTCTCCCTCTCACGGTGGTCAGAAGCCATACTTATAAAGAAGCGGATTCACATTTAGCCAATTTTTCTATAGACCAATCATGACAAGTGGCAGGTTCGTCGATGTCTCCAGCGCGTACCAAACTCGAGAAATATCACAAATAAATTAAATATGAATTAAATGTATTACTATATATATAAATATATTAATAAATATTTTTGTGTCCCGACCAGCAATCGAACCCGGTACCTCCGAGTCTAAATCCACGGACTTAACCGCTAGACCACGAAGATGATTTTCTGATCATTTTATGTTATAGTAATTATAAATTTTTGACGGGCAATTGGAATTTTGTGTTATAAATGTATTTGAGATAAAATTTAAAACATTTTTTTTTATAAATTATTTACTAATAAAATATAAAACCAGCCACAGGAATGTTCTTAAAAAATCAAACTTTCAATGCAAATTGCATCGAATTGGCGTTTTCGTGACGTCATGTGTTTGTGGTTTCCTCACTACGTCAGTAATTGATCTTAATTAGTGGTCATGAGACAGATGTTAAGTAAGGCCAAGTTTAATGAAGCTTGCCTAGAAAATGCTCAGTCTACGCTGACATGAAACAGTTTCAAGTCCCTATCGCTCGTTTCTAACTTTTTGGCTTTAAGCCACGTGATTGGCTAATTTAACAAAGTGACTATCAAACTACCAATCACGTGGCATATAATTCGAATATTGGATTTGAAAGTAAGTTATTTTAAAAGTGTAAAAACTCACCACATAGCTTTTTATTTGAACCACTTTGCACACAAAAAAATGATTGTTTTCGACTCACTATTTCGCTCTACAATTTTCAAGGTTCATTTTGCAATCACATCCAACCGACTCACTGTAGTTTGTTTTTTTTTTCGGTTTTATATTAAAGTTGGCTTGATGCAGTTTTCATTGAAACTGGTTATTAAATCGCCGGGCACTGTCAGGTGTGGAGTGATTCTGCACTTACCAAGTAATTCTGCTCGGTGTCAGTTTATCATTATTTTGTATTAGCTTCGTTATGACTGAGATCTATAAACCGCGCTTGGACTTTGACTTTAATATATTCAATACACTCGTATATATAATAGTGCTGTACTCATCCGAGCCAACAAACATTTCCTTAAAATCGCACGAAGGTCGGTTTAAACCACCGGCATGTACTTAGTGTTGCCCAAAGCAAGACCAAGACTTAGCCAGAACTTGAAAAAAGTTATCCTTATTGAACTTACCGTTCCGTGGGAAACGAATATTCCAAAAGACCTCAACATGAAGTCGAATAAATATTATGATCTCACAGAAGAAATGATCAGGAACGGGTTTAAGACTCAGCTTTACGCAGTGGAAGTTGGTGCGAGAGGAGTTACAGCAAAATCTTTGCATCACTTACTGAAAGAATTGGGCCTAAGCAGGTCTGCCGTCAATACATTTATGGAACGAGCTTCCAAAACGGCATTAACGAAATCATACAGTATTTGGTTGGGTAGGGAAAGAAGAAGAATGGTGGATGATGTATTATCGCGCAAAAAAGGGAGGCTTCTTTTTTAAACCAGCCTATTGTCGGTCGCAAGCCCGAGACACCATTCTTCTCATCTCTTATAACCCACACCGATGGACCCGGCACCCACACGGTGAATCCAGGGACTGCTTAGAAATTTGTCTCCTCTTCACCACCGTTCCCGAGAGCACGTTCAGCCGGTCGGTCCCGTTTTCACGAATACTTTTAGAATCGTTAATAAATTGTCATACCTAAATAAAAAAATAATAAACATAGAAAAGCATAGATACGGTTTATCGATCTCAGTGTTTGAGGACAAAAGAGCTATAAAAACTTTAATTATTTTCCAGTTAATACAAAATTGACTCATTAGTGCATTTTATTCTGCGCTAATGTTTGTCTCGGGTCAATTTTTCCCAAGACCTTGCTTGTCACGATATTTTGTTTGCTTAAAGATCACGGCATGAATAATCAGTTATGAATAATGCTTTTGTTTGGAAAAAATATAAGCGTGTAGGTGTTTACACGTACAATTGTGCGATCAAATTTTTGGTATAATGTTTGCCTAAACTATAACGGATACATAGTTATTTTATCCCAAATTTTAAATAAAAAGTTTACTGGAAGTGCATCATAGTTAAATAGGTGGTAGGCGGACTGATGGTGGTAATTTGCCCAGTTTGCCGGTGCGCGGAAGTATCCACCGTTCGTGCCGATAAACCCAGTAAAGTGTATCCACACATTTCGGGATCAGTCTCGAATTGCCGTTATGCCCAGTCAAGCCGGTATAGTGTTAGGGACTTATGTCAGTCATTAGTGTCCACTTACCATCATGTGAGCGCAAATAGACGAAAAAATAGTGCTTACAATAATTTGCATGGATCAGAAAGTTGGTGCAGACTCTGGGAACATTCATCATCATCATCACAGCTCCTGGAATACAGAGTCCTAGGCCTCTACTTACAGAGTCCTAGGCCTCTACTATTGGAGATGGTCCTTCTAGATATTTCTGGAGAATTTGGCCTATACTCGCCACGCCAGGCGAGGGTCTGATGTCAATTTATTAACGTTTCCAAAATTTTGTATCAGTGGAACCGGGACCGACGGCTTAGCGTGCTCTCCTAGGCACGGGAACGGCGGTCTTGTAAATCTATGACTTATATGTACTTAAGAAAAGTGTGTTTTCTCAGAGGTTTAAACCGACCTTTGTAGGATTTTTAAGGATTATAGGACATTATTACAAATAAAATACTTAAAAGTCCCCAAAGATCCCAAACCAGGCCCCAACTTTGTGGGAGCGTGCCTCAACAAAATATGATTAAATAATAATATATTTTTATTGTGTTTTTTTTAAATATAATTTCAACATCTGTTTTACCCCAGCATTAAAATCTATATAAATATAAATATAAAGAATGTCTGTGTATGTGTTCCCTATGCATTGCAAAACTACTTGACCGATCGGGATGAAATTTTGGAAATATGTTGTGTGAACATCAGGGAAGGTTTCTGACATATTAGATTGCATAATAAGTAAATCTTAATATATAAAACAGAGCGGGTTTGTTAGAACACTTATAACTCGAGAACGACTAGACAGATTTTCACGGTTTTTGATTTGTTGGATTTGTCTCCATCCTGAATAGCAGAATATAAATATAAATACGAGTATAAATAAAATTGGAAAATTAAATAAAAAAATAAAATGAAATAAAAAACATTTTCCCATACAAAAAGTTTGTGGGTTTAGTACGTGTTAAATAATGTTGGTTGTCAAATACAGTATAATAAATAAAATAAATAAATAAATAATAATAAATAAATAAATATTTCCAGACAGGTCAAACAGCGCCATCTAATTTCCGTGGTAAGCTACGAGGCTTGTGTTACGGAAACTAGATGGTTGATAAACTACATATTATTATATTATACTTTTTTTTTTGTAAATATATACATATTATACATATAAACACCCAGACCGAGACAAATTATACAATGTACAATTTGTGTGGTGGGAATCGAACCCACGACCTTCCGAGTTCACGGCAACGTTTGTTACCACTAGACCACGGAGGAGTATATGGGAGCGTTAGGAAATTTATATCAAGCTTGACCATTCAATGACTGTTAGGCGGTATCGCCGGGTCAGCTAGTATTATCTAATTATAAAATATAATTTAATTAAATTGTCAATAGGTTAAGATTTACAAGTATGTTTGAAATAGTTACAAAATACTATTTATACGATTAGGTTCTTTATTATGATCAGGTACTTTATTACAGATAAAACACTGGATTTCAAATTGGCGGGTTAGTAATCATTTTAAGTTATAAAAAGTTCGTTATGCTAGGGTAAAATAAATAAAATTAATTACACATTATGAAATCACAATGTATTAACTATGAAATAAAAAAGAAATCATTATATCACAAGAATATTATTTGGGCCCATTTCTCTAAAAAAAAATGGGTATATACTATATAATTAGGTGAAAATATGCCCAAAATGACCGTAATTTTATATCTTAGAAAGTAAATACATAGAGTACATTTCTGAAGAGTTCAAACAGAAAAAAAAAGTCTATGAAAATATTGGATTGTGCGAGCGTGAGGGATGCATAAGCTCTTAAAATTATTTCATTTGCAATAAATTTCACTACTACTGCCGCTGAGTCGTGCCGTTTTGAGGTATACCGAATTGGGTAGCTTTAAAATTGAAGTAGTAATTTGCGGTGCCGATACATTATCCCGCGTTTCTGCGGCGAACCACTTGATCAAAGTTAACCACAACTTCACCGCATCGCCATAACATTATAGCTGGTGAATTAATACTAGCGAGCAAATAAAATCGAGTTTCAGAATTAGTAGTATACTGCCTCCGTGGTCTAGCGGTTAAGTCCGTGGATTTAGACTCGGAGGTACCGGGTTCGATACCTGGTCGTGTGTGTGTTCCCTATGCATTGCAAAACTACTTGACATTCGGGATGAAACTTTGGGAATATGTTGTGTGAACATCGGCAAGGTTTCTGATATAGTACTACTGTTGTCCGATAGGTGGCGCGCATCAGCGCTGATTTGTGGGGCATACCGACTGAGGGTACCGAGCGGGAGCATAAAACTCCCTAGCACTCTTATTATATATATAGTTACTCAGTCGTTGCTCTTGAGACTCCTGCGCGAGCCCACTCTGCGCTTGACTGTCGTCGAATACAGAAATAAAGCCAAGTCAAACTATTTACCGCTCAACGGTTAATCGACCTCTCCCAGCATAACCTAGACGTTAATCCTGAAAGAGTGGAGCTGCGCAGCTATCATATAGGCCTTCTATTTAAAGTTTATTGAGAAGATCTATTATTTATTAAAAAAAGCATAGTGACAAAAATAAGGAAAGGCATACTCCGATGGTTCGGACATGTTGAAAGGATAAGTGAAGAGAGATTGACGAACCAGACATATAATGCGAAAGTCGTGGGTAAAAGAGGCCTTAGCAGACCAAGACATCACGATCAAATAAATAAAACAATAGCTGAAGGTGCATTTAAGAGCCATCGAAACAAACGGGCATGTATGAGAAGGTTGATGAATGTCGAAGAAGCGATAGAGGTATGTCGTGATCGTGACAAGTGGCGCTCAATTATCTCTACCTACCCCGCAAGGGATTTGACGTGAAGATATGTATGTATCCAATATGCGAGTAGCATTGCGTATAAGCAATTGACATTGTGAATTTCTACGTTTACAGGATAAGGTTTACAAACATAGTATTATATAAACAGTGGATTTTATTCGGATAACAGATCGGTGGAGGTCGCTCTTCTACTTATTTATTTATTAAGGCTCAAACAACAGTATATATATACTTAACATTAGATTATTACACAATTTTGAAAAACTTATCTAGTAAGTACATATACTTTTTAGAGTTGAGCACAGCATTTTTCGACTGGTATTATTTGACTTAAAGCGCTAATAAGAAAGCAAATAATAAAAAAAAAGAAGCGAACAAATTAAAGCTAATAAACCTATAACTATATATGTATTCACAATTTAAATTAAAAACCTAATATAATATATATATATATATATATATTGTTACAGTCATTTTTTATTTACTTCCTGCTTAAATATAAATTATAGATATGTTTTAGAAGTAATATACAAACAGTATAAACGAATTACAATATAAAATAATTTAAAGGGAAACCTAATATTAAATAAATTTGAAAATGGCGCGCGACATAATGACAAAAAACTGATGTCATTTGTGACGTCACATAGCTTTGGTAAAACAGTTTATGCACGTCTCGGAACTGCTTTAAGCGTGCTTAGGTTACTATCGTGTCTCGGAACGAGGGGTTAAAAATAGTTTTTTTTTTTAAATTCCAGGCTCAAACATCTTGGATACATTGCGCTACAACCGAGAGACCCTTAAAGGGGCCCACCGCAGAATCATCGACCTGGCGAATACCTTGGGCCTGTCTAATGCAACCATATCCCTTATAGAAAGGCGAGTCTCCCAGGACAAATATGTCCTCTATGGAGGGATGTTTGTCACTATAGCTGTTATAGTTCTAGTTATTATATATTTAGTTTAATTAGTAGTTTAAATAACAAACGCGGAGGTACCGGGGTCGATTCCTGGTCGGGATAAAATAATTTATTTATTAAACTTTTGGAATACAAACAGAGATCATGGCTAAAGTAAGCCTTTAACAATAGGTATTAACAGTATGTGAGCCTGCAGCCCTATTCTGTTATACTTAAGCGCAAATGTTATATAAGTTGATATTTGCACGGACGCTATCAAGGTCGAGCGCTTATAGAGTTGAGAATTGAATCATTATTTTTTCATTATTACAGCCCCTAGAACACAGCGTCCTAGACCTCCACTGCTGGAGATGGGCCTTCCAGAACATATATCTGGGAATTTGGCCTACACTCGCCACGCTGGCCAGACGGCTTGGCGAGGATATGATGTCAATTTTTATGACAATTTATTAACGATTTCACAAGTTGGTATTAGTGAAACCGGGACCGACGGCTTAACGTGCTCTCCTCACACGGGAACGGTGGTGTTGTAAATCTATGTTTGTCATGTCACGTAAGAAAAGTGTATTTATCATTGGGACATGCCGGGTGGGTTTGAACCGACCTTTGTAGGATTTAAGGAACGCGTTCTTACAACCGAGCCACCACCGCGCCTTGAATTGAATAATATTTTGTAATTATGACGCAATCTCTAACGTAATCAAATAATAATAATAAATTCTTTATTGTACAAAACCAAAACAAGTGCAGGTACATAGGCGAGCTTAATGCCGTAAATGCATTTTCTACCAACTAACCTTTGTGACTGAGATCTGTAATAAGAGGGTGCAGAAGGTTACGAAGAAAATAGATAGTTGAAATTATTTATTACTATATAAAACACAAATTAATTACATAATAACGTTTGCGACTAAGTATCAAAACAGGGCTGCAGGTCTAAATGACAAAACAACAATGAAAAATTATAATGCAATGGTCGAAGAACTAGGTATCAGAGTTTATGACCGCCTCTGTGGTCTAGTGGTAACAAACGTTGCCGTGAACTCGGGAGGTCGTGGGTTCGATTCCCACCGAGGGGGCAAGTTGTAAATTGTATAATTTGTCTCGGTCTGGGTGTTTATATGTGTAATATGTATATATTTACAAAAAAAAAGTATAATATGTAGTTTATCAACCATCTTGTTTCCGTAACACAAGCCTCGTAGCTTACCACGGAAACTAGATGGCGCTGTGTGACCTGTCTGGAAATATTTATTTATTATTTATTTATTTATGTAGTATAAAGGATACGCTTGACTCATCAGTATCGCACAATAAATAATCGAATGTCTCACACATTCTATGCAGTGGCTTACGAGATCCGTTTTTTTTTACGCGTGAATTTTCTCGAGTGAGGTATGCTAGACATCGACGAGCTTGCCACTTGTCATGTCATTTCCTTCCAGCTGTCAAACGAAAATTAAGTGTCTGTAATGGGGTGTATCAGGCAAAGCTTTTTGTAGATGTCGCTAGCGGCAATGGTACCTTATTTTACACCTATATCACATCATTTTTTAAATTTTTTTGTAGATCTTTATTTTTATATCAGAAAAATGTATTTTAATTTAACTTTATCTACCTTAAAATACGATCTAAGAAAGCGATCAGCGTCGTTAAAAAGAAAAAAGGTTGAATAATAGAACGGCAATTTTCAGATCACCATATCTTTGATTTCGCTTAGGAATTTCAATTTGTACACTTAAAAGCTGCTCACTTTGGCATAATATCCAGAAAATAATAAATTTCTAAACAATAATACAAGTTTTCTATGCAACTGACAGTTATATTAGGTACCATTTATCATGCGCCATCTATCGTGACAAAAAGTTAGTGATACACCCCATTAAGACGATTAAAGTTAAAAATAGAGCCAAGCCGACAGTTTTAGTTATAGGTCTGCCGTAAGCTGGTACATTAGACGCCATTTTTGATTTTAATCGTCTCGATTACAGATACTTAATTTTCATTTGAGAGCTGGAAGGAATTGTTGAGTGGAGGGGCCGTTGAGGATTAGAATGCTGAAATGCTGAATGATGAAATATTCACTTAAGAGCGTTTAACGCTTCCCTCTCGCTCTCACAATGCAACATTTTTAAAGATTATTCAAGTCTTGAGTGTACTTTTCAGAAATGTATTTAATAAAAAAATGGATAACCAACCCTTTTAAGATTTTTTAAAAGTAGATTTGTGTTTCTTAAATTATTTTTTCTTTATTATAGCAGCAGTAATAAAAAAAAATGTGCAATATTATATTTTATAATAATTAAACATAATTTACATTTATTTTTTTAATACCGCGTGTAATGGGGTGTGTCAGGCAAAGCTTTTTGTAGATGTCGCTAGCGGCAATGGTACCTTATTTTACACCTATATCGCATAATTTTTTTAAAGTTTTTGTAGTTTTATAACAAAATAATGTATTTTAAATTAACGTTACCTACCTTAAAAGACGAATTAAGAAAGCGCACACAGTCTTTAAAAAGAAAATTATTAATTGTATGGAAATTTTGAGATCTTTCATTTCACTTAGAAATCTCGATTTGTACCCTTCAAAGCTGCTCACTTCGGCATAATATCCAGAAAATAATAAATTTCGTAATAAAAATACAAGTTTTCTATGCAACTGACAGTTATGTTAGGTACCATCTATCATGCGCCATCTGTCGTGATAAAAAGTTACTGATACACCCCATTGTCAAAAGAGTTAATATTTTTTTAGGCTTTAGGTTGTCATTGTCACTTTAAAAAAAAAAACTTTTTTTAAAGTTAAAATCATTATCAGAAAATCAAAACATTACTAATTAATCTCGCTCACAGCCGAAAGACGAAATAGAGAGAGAAACGATTATGTAAGTCAACATTCGCGCGATCGTCGACCTCTCGCTACCTACTTGATTAGGGTCAGTATGAGTTGCGATATTTTTAGGAAAACTTCTCCGCACCGTAACTTAAGATTTTGTTACTGAATAATTAAAATAAAAAATACGTAGTTTTTTAATTATATTTTATATTATAATGTAAAAATATTTGCTCTTTAACAAGTTCCACGCAGTATTTGTGTAAAAAATGTACTAAGTGTACTATAATATATAATATAAACTACTTAGCATAGTTTAGTCGTTAAGTTATTTAATATAATGCTTGTTATAATGCAAGACTTTTATTTTCATAAATTATTATTATTTGGTGATGGCTCGGTTGTAAGAATGCGTTCCTTAAATCCTACAAAGGTCGGTTCAAAACCACCCGGCATGTACCAATGAGAAATACACTTTTCTTACGTACATTTGTCATAGATTTACAACACTACCGTTCCCGTGCCTCGGAGAGCACGTTAAGCCGTCGGTCCCGGTTCTACTAATACCAACTTGTGGAATCGTTATAAACTGTCTTTAAAAATTGACATCATATCCTCGCCAAGCCGTCTGGCCAGCGTGGCGATTGTAGGCCAATTGCTCCAGATATATGTTCTGGAAGGCCCATCTCCAGCAGTGGAGGTCTAGGACACTGTGTTCTAGAGGCTGTAATGGTGAATGGTGATTATTATTATTATTTTTAAATACTTTATTGCACTTTACTTAAAAAAAGGCGAACTTAAAGCCATTTCGGCTTTTTCTAACAGCTAACCTTTGGGAGAGTGAGACAGTATAAAATGTGGGGTGCAATCCTAACCAGTAAACTACATGAATAGTATGTATACATGGACTATATAAATACTCATCAATATGTACTTAAATAAGTAAACAATGCCGTGGTCTAGAGGTTATGTCCGTGGATTTAGATTCGGAAGTACCAGGTTCGATTCCTGGTCGGCACACAATAATATTTATAAATTTAAATAAATAAAAATAAAATAATTATTAGTTATACCTCGCTGAAGATTTTTTGCTAAATTTGTAGTAAGCACGACATGTGACCTTGCGCTCACCTGATGATAAGCGGCTTGCAAGGTCCGTGAATGTTAGCAACTGGAATCAGACACTTAATGACTGATAGCAGGCCCCAACACTATGACTCCAGGGTTATAGGAAAGTGGAAGTACATTGGCTGGAAGAGCATTTCACATTTTTATTGTGCGACAGATGTATGAGTCCCCAAATTTATACGTACCTACGCGAAGGGATGGTGACTACGGTATGTGGGTGCATATTCTGACCTGTGCGTGTGGTTTCGATGCGGAATGGAGAGGGAGGGATTAATTTATGTAGTTCTTCGGAGCATTCACCATAGTATAGCCGGTAGAACACGCTCAGGAAAGCCACATCTCGGCGAAGCTGCAGGGATTCAAGAGTTCCAGATATAGTGGCATCGTCCACAATTCGAACAGCTCGCCTCTGTAGGACATTGAGAGCATTTGTGAGGTACTTGGCGGAACCATCCCAAAGGTGAGAACAGTATTCTATACATGATGTGATCTGTTCTTTGTCTAATTGAAGGCGGAAAAAACCGCTTCACCTTGTTCAGTATTCCGAGCTTTTTCTGCTGCTTTCTGAGCTGTGCATATTCTGACTTGTGGTGATTTGGTTATAGAACTCTGCAAATAATTCACCATAGTATAACCGGTAGAACACGCTCAGAGAGTCCAGGAAAGGCAGCCGGCGAATCCAAGCAATTATGCCGGTCAAACGCATCAGGCTGCTAAAACAGTCTTGGTGGAGAGCTGATGTAATCGTTCCTAAATCCCCTGGGTTCGTGAGCCACACGGGTGTTGTTACTCCACGCACTTCTCGATTTACGTTCTAAAACTATAGCGAAGGATAGTGGACTACCTCCTCGAATTAGTCGTGGCATACGTCCGTTGAGATACCAATAGCAACGCGTTTCGGGCGGACTATCTCCGACAAAAGCGTGCCGAGGGAGCCGAGCCCGAACTGCGTTCGCTTGCGTATATAACCTCGCCTCAGCCGGACAAACGAATTATTTCCTATTGTTTAAATTATAAGTACTTTCTATGGTGTTGAGTAAACGTATTAACAAATCTGTTATAGTTATTATTTACCCCCACTATAAAACTTATTAACCGCTGTAAATGTCTAGTACAAAAATAATAAAAAAATATCATCACGAACTTTCGGGGTGGTCAGAATCTACGCTTTTTAATAAGCGGATTCACATTTAGCGAACTTTACTATAGGCCTATGGTGACAAGTGGCAAGCTCGTCGATGTCTCCAACGCGTACCAAACTCGAGAAATATCACAAATTAAATACTTTATTACGTCCCGACCAGGAATCGAACCCGGTACCTCCGCGTCTAAATTCAAGGCCTTGTACACACGCATTTATTAAAAAAAAAAAAAAACGAAAAAATTTCGAATAAGGATTTTTACTCAAATAAAAACAAGAATAAAATGTTTATTTTCCTGACTATAATGTCTTTTAACTAGCTCTTTTTTTTCTATCGCAATATTGAAATGTTCTGGTCTTTCTGGAGATCCTCTCGCATCAGCTTCACAGACTCGTAAGCGTCTTGAGGAAGGCGCATGTAGTCCGGCACCTGCAAATTAGATTGATGGTTAGATAAATTCGTTATTGCACAGAAAGTAATACATTTTACAGTACATAGGCGAGCTCAATGTCTAAAAACATTTTCTAACAGCTAACCTTTGGGAGATGTGAGCAGGGATTGTAAGGCTAAGTTTGAGATAAAGAGTATTGTTGAGTAATAAATAGAACGATGTTAAATCTACAATATAAATACATACAGTACATAGATAACATATACTGCGGGGTGAGGCGGAGTGCACAATCGTCCTAAGACGATGCGTTTTCAGACGATTGTGCACTCTGCCTCACCCTGCTGGTTACGTACTACGAGTAAGTATATACCGCGTGTTTTTGTCAAAAGAGCAAATTTTTTTTTTGCGCGTCTTGCTTATCTTGCAAGACCAAGAACAAGATTGGGCAAAACTAATCTTAATAACTTGATCAATTTACCTGAGTGCAATCAACACCATAGCTAGGTAGATGTCCCAGTACATTTGCTTGTTCAGGCGAAGCGTCACCCCGGTTGTGTTTGGGCACTATTTCATATGCGCATATATCTTTAGCGCGTCTCTCAGCACGCTCGTCAGCACCCTAAATTTTTTTTTATTTAATTTAAAGAAAATTTAGCTTTAAATAATAATTATTATTAAAATTAAGGGCTCTAGCCACCATTGAGGAGGTTCCAGCTCTTCTGGAGCCTGCTGGAGTTATCCGAGATGATGGCAAGAGACCCGGGTATAACGTTGGTCCCCTGGGAACGAAGACGTCTTTTGTAGGACGCCTTGTGCGTCGACACCCTCGCCGGGTCGCATCTCAGGGGGACAGCGCATAAAGCAGGTATATTTCTGCCGTTTGCTGTAGAAACTCTGGGCCCATAGAGTTCAAGCGTAAAAACGTTTTTAAAAGACATAACACCGCGCTTGTCGTCTCCTCCGGTGACAAGAGGGCTGGCTCTTTCTTCGCCCAAAGAATTTGCAATTCAGCGGGGAAATGCACCCAGCGTTTTTGCACCATTCCACGCAGACGAGACTTATAGGTATCCCTATCCTTACTACTTAATAGTATTAATTTTTATTTTATATTATGTAAATATTTTTGGGCGCGGTGGTGGCTCGGTCGTAAGAACGTGTTCCTTAAATCCTACAAAGGTCGGTTCAAACCCACCCGGCATGTACCAATGAGAAATACACTTTTCTTACGTACATTTGTCATAGATTTACAACACTACCGTTCCCGTACCTCGGAGAGCACGTCAAGCCGTCGGTCCCGGTTTCACTAATACCAACTTGTGGAATCGTTAATAAATTGTTATAAAAAAATGCTCGCCAAGCCGTCTGGCCAGCGTGGCAAGTGTAGGCCAAATTCTCCTGATATATGTTCTGGAAGGCCCATCTCCAGCAGTGGAGGTCTAGGACGCTGTGTTCTAGGGGCTGTAATGATGAAATATTTTGATCATGTCGAGTGTAGGCCGAATGCGAGATATAATATGTTCTGATAGGACCATGTCTAGCAGTCAAGATCTTGGACGAGTGGGTGGAAACTTGCATTTGACAAACTACGTTTCACATAGGAAGTGGCGCCGTCTAGTAGAAAACAGAAATATAATATTTCAAAACATATCGCCTGTGCTTCCCTCTCGCTCGCACAATACAGCATTTTTTAAATTTATTCAAGTTATCCTTATTAAACTTACCGTGCCGAGGGAATCAAATACTCCCAAAAACCACAACATGAAGTCGAATAAATATTATGACCTTACAGAAGAAATGATCAGGAACGGGTTCAAGACACAGCTTTACGCGTTGGAAGTTGGTGCGAGAGGAGTTCCAGCAATATCTTTGCATTACTGAAAGAATTGGGCCTAAGCAGGTCTGCACATTTATGGAACAAGCTTCCAAGACGGCATTAACGGAAGTATTTGGTTGGGTAGGGAGAGGAGTAGAATGCTGGATGGTGAGCGTATTATCGCGCAATAAAATTAAAGAAAGTGAGGCCTGCTTTTTTTAAACCAGCTTATTGTCGGTCGCAATCCCGAGACACCATTCTTCTCATCTCTTACCCACACACAATGCTTAAAAAATTTTCTTTTCTTCGGTCATATATGTAATTTAATTTCATCATCACGACCGTTTCCCTTTCGGTGTGGTCAGAAACCACGCTTATAAAGCGTATTCACGTTTAGCCAAACTTTACTATAGGCCAATCATGACAAGTGGCAAGCTCGTCGATGTCTCCAGCGTACCAAACTCGAGAAATATCACAAATAAATTTAATATTAATTAAATGTATTTATTTACATTAATAAATATTTTTGTGTCCCGACCAGGAATCGAACCCGGTACTTTCGAGTCTATATCCACGGACTTAACCGCTAGACCACGAAGGCAGTATTTAATTTAAATAGAAAATACATGTATAACGATTAGACTTTATTTTACTTAAATCTATGATTATTCTTATTACTAAAACGTCTGTAATTTAATTCTCTAGAAAGTAAGTACACTACATTTATCAACAGTAGACTCGCACTTGAATAATCTTAAAAAATATATATTGTATTAGCGTTAATCGCTCTTGACGAATCGTCAGCTGTCAACGGACGAACGTTAGTCACTACGATTGTTGTTCGCCTCACCCCGCAGACATTGACACTTTGAAAGGGTCAAACTGAAAGTTGTTAGAAAATCAAAAACTGAGCAAACTAGTAAGTTATTAGTTTATTATATCTTGTCAAAATAGTACATTCACATCAATACGTGTAGAAGTAATTATAACATTATATCTGTTCAACTGAAATTTAGGATTTAGTTTTTATTTTTTTCAAATTTTATGCAATCAATTTTACATTTTTAACTTTTGAATTTTTACTTCTTTTTTTTTTTTTTCCAGACAGGTCACACAGCGCCATCTAGTTTCCGTGGTTTTATTTTGTATCACTTATCACAGTTTTTAATATTATATGTGGAATCCTGTTAGTAGCCTAAAATTGTTAATTTGTAAGTACTTAATTTATTAAAGTTGAAACGCTGTTGGATTCCCAATATATTAAAAAATAAATAAATACATCGCTGCATCAGATGGAACAACTGAGAAAAGCCCACTCGTCCTCTACGACGGCCTTTTGAACCGCAGCCACTGCTTCCTCTGCGTCCATAAAAAGTTTACTTCGAAGATTTTTTATTTATTTTCGGGAATAAATAAAAATCGCAAGGTGCGAGGTTGAGTCTATGCGGCGGGTGACCCAGTAATTCCACGTCCGACGTCGCCAAATAGTCGATCGTTCGGCCGGCGATGTGTGACGAGGTGTTGTCGTGGTCAAGAAGGATTCTACTGCGAGGTCGTTTCTCCCGAACTTTTTCAAAAGCAAGGCAAACTATGCAGTAACTGTTTTTTGATCCCCTGCGTAATCACCTGTTCATCCGAAAAACGAGGCCATCATCTTTTTTCCCACACATCGACCTCTCTTCACTTTAGTTGACAACTCCTCGGAAGAAAACACCCACTGAGCAGACTGTATCATAACAGTAAATCCAGCTTTCGTCACCCGTAAGTTGTAAGTAGATAAATAAAAAAATAAAATAAAAATTTTGAGATGGGACTTCATCCTAAAAAGCCAATCGAAGTCTTTCATAACTTAAATGACATCGAAAGTCATAAAAAATGTATGCACAAAAATTTCCTCACGTTAAATTCTTGCTGAAGTGACACAGACAATTTTCAATTTGCCGCCAAATTGTAAAACAAATGACAAATGAATGAATAATGTTACCAAAGAGTTCCATTTTCAAAATTTAAACTATTTTTATTTTATTATATTGTTTACAACTGGCCAGTTCTAACAACTTTAAGTTTGACCGTAACGTGTTATATTAGTAAACGTCAGGACATACTTCTCTTTCCCCCGATTTCAAGTTAGGCCGTGATCATAAAGAGTTTATTTTTTTAAAAATGTAATTTTCTTTTCATCTGTTTTTTTTTTAGTGCAACCAACTCGCAGTGAGATTTTTAATGACGGCATTATCTACTTCAGAAATGTGTGACTACCGCATCTTTGTATCGCTCGCACAAGTTCTCCTCTTCGTGTCTCTTCTCTGTCGGATACGAGAGGGGAGAAGTTTGTCTCTCCCCCATGGCCGGGGCATTGAAACACACCACCTTCTGGTGATCATCTCGTGCTACTCCCGATTTTAGTATCCCCTTCAATGGCATCACGTTGTCGCATATTGGTTTGCTGAAAAAGTGTAAATAATTAAATTTTACTAACATCACTATCAGATCCTCGCCAACACCAGCGTTAAAAACTCTTAGAGGTCTGGAACTCTGTGTTTCTAAGGGCTGTAATGATGATCAATAAAAAGCTTGGTATTCAATAGGTGATTTGTTTTTTTTGCCTCCGTTTGGGTTCGATTCCTGGTCGGGACGCAATAATTTATTTTATTTGCGATATTTCTCGAGTTTGGTATGCTAGAGACATCTTATTCTCGACGAGCTTGCCAATTGTCATGATGGGCCTATAGTAAAGTTGGCTAAATTTAATCCGCTTCTTTTTTTAAAAAAGTACCCAAGGGATACGGTCGTGATAATACTTCTGAGTTATTTTTTTTCTATAACAGATATGATAAAATTCAAGAAAAAAAGCAAACAAACATATTTTTTAGTTACTAGATCATTTTCTATTCTAAGACGTTTTCTCAACGGCTCCTCCACTCAAACCGCCTCTGTGGTCTAGACTAGGGTTCGATTCCTGTTCGGGACACAAAAATATTTATTAATTTAAATAAATAAATTATAGTAAAGTTGTCTAAATGTGAATCCTCTTCTTTATAAGCGTGGTTTCTGACCACCCCGCAAGGGATACGATCGTGATGATACTTTTTCCTCCACTCAACCTTACCTTCCAGCTGTCAAACGGCCTAAAAGTTCAAAGGCATAAATGTTACCATTTTAAATATTTCCGGTAAGATAAGTTTTGTTTCTGGAAACATTTAAGATTGCATTAACGTATTCTAAGTAATTCTTTTGTCAGAATTACTTCACGCTCTAGCACTTTTGACATTCATAAGTCTCTCTCTTTTACATTATAAGTATTCATGTGTCACGGAAATTATTTCTAATTTTAGAACGAAATTTGATTTGAATTAGTTTGTAATTAAAATTGGCAATTTAACTAATTATTAATAAGAAACATGTATGTTTTAATAATATAAACATTTCAAGGAGGTTTTAAGGTTCGTCGCAATGTACCTTGAGTTTGTCAGTTCTATTCCTAGAGTCAAAGTCAAAATATCTTTATTCACGTAAACCTATTACAGGCATCTGTGACACGTCATAATTTAGATTATTTAGAATGATTCTACTCCTGTTAGTGGAAGACTAAACAGCGAAGTGGTCCAAGGAGTAAGCTGTTAGCAGAAGACTTATAGTTTAGCAAGCTAAAGCGTAGTGATGTGTCGAGGCATCCCTCCGTTTGACAGCTGGAAGGAATATTGGGTGGAGGTAACGTCTAAGAATTAGTATGTAAGTCCTTAGCTTAGGTTCGAACTACCTTTGTCGAGCTATACGCAGACTATCGTCATAGGAGATACGGTCAGTGGTGGGAGGAACAGATTGTGCCGGAACTCCGGTGTCCTCAGCCACATTCAGCGCTTCCATACATCTCTCCATATCGCTGGGTTGAGCTACTGCACTTTGACCTATCTTAGCTAGCTCGGCTCGGTTTTCTGCATCCAGCTCTTCTTGCACTGCTTCCTGGCAAATAAACGTGGTCGGCTGAGGTCAGTTGGGAATACGGCTTTAATGAAACATATTCAATTGGATGTCTGAATGTTACGAATAAAGGTAAACTCATAGAGCGCTTAACCATCCATCTTGCTATATTATATGCCAAGGCCAAGGCTGTACTGTACTGGAAGTAGCCTACACACTATCGGGCGCGCATCAAGCAAGGACTTTCGCGCAGAATGCAAATTAAATAAATAAATAAAAATATTTCCAGACAGGTCACACAGCGCCATCTAGTTTCCGTGGTAAGCTACGAGGCTTGTGTTACGGAAACTAGATGGTTGATAAACTACATATTATACTTTTTTTTTTTTGTAAATATATACATATTGTGCCGGATCGCGAGGTTTAGTAGTGGACTGTATATTGGCTTCCCTCGATGTTAGTAGGTGACGTATCCTCACGACCGGTGTAACGACATCATGCGGGGTAGACAGGGGGGTTCGTTGTTAAGATCCCGGACGGATTCAGGCGGAATAAAACTCCATGCTTCAGGAAGGTCTTCTCAGGTGTCCTCGGGCTTGCAGTTCTTCTTGTTGGCTCGGCGAAATCGGAATGTCGGAACCGCAAGCCCGTCTGTCTTTTATAATACTCACTTGACCTCGATTTTGAGCTTACACGTGTTTGTCGGCTTCCTTTGCCAACACGGTAAGCCCCGCCCCCTATTAGAATAGTCCTATTAGATTGTTTACATTATAACCAATAGGGGACAGAATGCCCGCTCCGACCGAGATGTAAAGTCGATGGAGCGAGCACCAAAATTTCCTGCTGAGATCAAGTGAGCAATAAGACAACCCTCGAAATACTTTATTTATCATAAAAGTCCCTAACACAATGTCTGCATCTGAGCAGGGGGACTTACACAATCATTTTAAGCTGGGCTGACCTGGAATACGTCCTAGACCCTCTCCAGATCAGCCCAGGTACACACTGAGGCACCTGGACGGTTTCCAGGCTACCTAGGTCCTCACTAGGATACCTAGGCAGCAGCCGCGATCGACTTTCCTAGACTGGCCGTAACAAGTCCGAGATCCTCTCGGGACCAGTCCAGGTTCCGTCCAGGATACCAATACCCATTCTAGGCAGCCTAGGCACTCGCAGAGCTACCTAGCGACCTGAATTTACAATATTCCAGGCTGGCCAAGAATACACTCGAGACTCTCTCGTGGCCAACCTGGATACCTTACAATAAAACATCTCGTTTTATTATCACAAATAAGATTCACACTGTTATCGCGAACAAAGCGTACCTTCCAGGTACGGCGACATAGACCAAACGTTATCGCGAACAAAACGCATCCCTTGGGTGCGGCGGTAAAGACCAAACATATTACCGCGAACAAAGCGCTTCCCTTGGGTACGGCGATAAGGACTACAACACATTGTCGCAAACATAGCGCACCCTTTAGGTACGGCGATAATAAGCTAGGCTTGACCGAGATGACGTCATCACACCGTCTCTCGGCCAGGCTAGGGTCAAAAGGTTGTTCTTTATTATCACACACAAATAAAAAACACACAGTAGTCATCAAAGTAAACACAAGTAAAAATACACAGTAATCGTCAAATAAACACACGTAAAAATACACAGTAATCGTCAAATAAACACACCTAAAAATACACTAAGAAAATACACGATTAATACACCATTATTATTATTTCCTGGTTACGACCAACGCAAATTCCTAAGCTATCACATAGCTATGTCCGGGCTACGACCACCTCTTTTGTTATTGTCTTATCTTTATCACTAGTAACTTTTATCACTAATTGTTCGTGATTGATAGGCGGCCGTCCCGTACACATATTATACATATAAACACCCAGACCGAGACAAATTATACAATGTACAATTTGCCCCCGGTGGGAATCGAACCCACGACCTCCCGAGTTCACGGCAACGTTTGTTACCACTAGACCACGGAGGCGGTCAAATTCAAAATTGGATCGCGCAAGTCTAGCAAGCAAATAAAAATAATAAATACTAGGCAATCGTACCAACGTCGAGTCTTTATCGCGGCTGTTTTGCATCGTGCATAATCTTGGCGGGCTGTTCAGCAAGATGAATGGTGTAAGGTTAAAAGTGTGCCTAACCGGGAATCAAACGCGTTATGTTTGCGTCTTAATTAGAATTTGTAAATTTGTCATTATTTATCATCATCGGCCTATGTAACTGTCGGTTCTGGGTTCGGTCCAATTTAGTGATTACCATAATTATTCCCATTGTAGTACATTATTAAACAAAACAACTTTTGATTAACAATATCCATCATCATCATCAGCCTGTGTCTCTCCACTGCTGGATATAGGCCTCCCCCAAGGCTCGCCACTGCACGCGGTCTTTTGCAATCCTCATCCAACCCCCACCAGCGACCCTCCTTAGGTCATCCGTCCATCTGGCGGGGGGTCGTCCCACTCTACGTCGTCCCGTACGTGGTCTCCACTCCAGAACCCGTTTGCCCCATCGGTCGTCGGTTCTGCGGCAGATGTGTCCGGCCCATTGCCACTTCAGCTTGCTAATTTTGAATGCTATGTCAGTAACTTTGGTTCTCTGACGAATTTCAACGTTTCGAATTCTATCCATCAGAGAAATACCAAGCATAGCTCTCTCCATAGCTCGCTGAGCGTCCTTGAATTTGTGAACCAGACCCACTGTCAGTGTCCACGTCACTGCTCCGTACAACATTACGGGGAGGACGCACTGGTTGAAGACTTTTGTCTTCAAACACTGTGGTATAACAATATCCACAGTTCACAAAACAAAAACTTGCACTTGACATTTCGTGCAAATTGGCGCGAAAAACTTTCCATTTTTTTTTTAATTAAACAATTTGATATTAGTAGCAAATAATATTAAGATAGCAAGACAGTTTGGCTTCTAAATCGATTCTCCTAAAATAATGGTTGTTCCCATTTGAACCCGAGACCAAAGCAATAAACACGTGTTACCTTACGTCCTTACCCGTTTGATAATTTATAGACAGAAAGGTAATGCTTGTGAGGAAAAAAAGGGAAAAAGGATACAAAAAAAATAAGGGCCAAAAATTGCGTAGCAACGTAAATCGCGTTTCTAAATCAGTCTATAGTTACTCGACAAGTTTTATTTTTATACAGAATATTTAATGAAATTATCACCATGACCGTGGTCAAGCGGTTAAGTCCGTGGATTTAGACTTGGAGGTACCGGGTTCGATACCTGGTCGGGACACAAAAATATTTATTAATTGAAATAAAAATACATTTAATTAATATTTAATTTATTTGTGATATTTCTCGAGTTTGGTACGCTGGAGACATCGACGAGCTTGCCACTTGTCATGATTGGCCTATAGTAAAGTTGGCTAAATGCGAATGTGCTTATTTGTAAGCGTTGTTTCTGACCACCCCGAAAGGGAAACGGTCGTGATGATACTTTACTTTACTTGTACCACGACCGTCAACTCTTACGGGGTCAGATGTGAAACTTTTTTAAATTCCCGTTTCACACTTAACCAACTTGACCCATCATGACAAGTGACAATCTCGTTGACGTGTTCTCGACCAGTAATCGAACACAGCAACTCCGCGTTTAAATCTAAGGTTATAACCGCCAACCACGAAGGCAGTCAGGTTATTTAATATTAATAGTATGTACCTATAGCCTGTTCGCCGAGAGTTAATAATAAACAATCAGGGGTTGTTAAACTCATTACAAATTGTAGTCCGCAATTTTTTTTTATTGATAGTATTTAGAGCGGCTCAGTTCCTTAGAATCCTAAGTCTGTTCGATTCCCGGCATTTACAAATGAACAATACACTTTTCTTATGTACAAAAAGAAAGAAAAAGTAAAGTATCATCACGACCGTTTCCCTTTCGGGGTGGTCAGAAACAACGCTTATAAATAAGCGGATTCACATTAAGCCAATTTTACTATAGGCCAATCGTGGCAAGTGGCAAGCTCGACGATGACTTTAGCGTACCAAACTCGAGAAATATCACAAATAAATTAAATATTAATTAAATGTATTTATATACATTAATAAATATTTTTGTGTTCAGACCAGGAATCGAACCCGGTACCTCCGAGTCTAAATCCACGGACTTAACCGCTAGACCACGGAGGTTTATATTAGGTACATTTGTAATAGATTTACAACTCCACTGTTCCCGTGACTCGTTAAGACGTCAGCGACGATCCCGTTTCCACTGATACCAACTTGTGAAATCGATAAATTATCATTTAAAAAATTGACACAAGACCCACGCCAACCCGTCTGTGTGTAGGCCAAATTGTCCAAAAATTACTAAAAGTCCCATCAAAATCAAAATAATGTATTTCCATTGGTTCTCTCAAAACAACTTGGATACAGTCAAAACTAATAAAATCAATACAATTTTCAAAACATATGTACTAATCAAAGTGGTAATAATGGTTGGACCGTAAACAGGCAATAATCCATATTTATGTATGCTATGCACAACATTACTGCTACAAGCAAGTAAAACTAACTAACTTAGAAACTACTTAAATAAGATCCTTTAAAATAGCTTAAACTTTAATTGGACGGTAAACGAACATTATAGTAAAACAACCCGTAAAGCTCTATATCGTCTTTACTAAATAATAAGTATTTATGCATATTACATATCTTAAGAAAATGTTAAGTTTGAAAAAACTTGGTTTTTTTTTTTTTTTTTTTTTCGACTTTCTCAAGGATCGTATCTCGTGACCAATATATGTATACTGTGCCGTAATATTATATAACTTTTACAGGTGCTTAATTTTAAAATCTAGAGCTTTAAAATATTAGTACATTGGTAAAAAATCGTTACAAGTTACAACCAACTGCCTCCGAGGTCTAGCGGTTAAATCCGTGGATTTAGACTCGGAGGTACCGGGTTCGATTCCTGGTCGGGACACAAGAATATTTATTAATGTATATGTTAATTTATTTGTGTTAATTCTCGAGTTTGGCACTCTGGAGACATCGACGAGCTTGCCACTTGTCATGATTGGCCTATAGTAAGGTTGGCTAAATGTGAATCCGCTTATTTATAAGCGTGATTTCTGACCACCCCGAAAGGGAAACGGTCGTGATGATGATATATATAAATAAGATCGTGGCTGTAAAGAGGCCGTGTCAGTTTACATTCTAAATACTTAATAATTATAATGTATAGAAATTATATACATATGTCAGATAATATATAAATGTATAAAACAAAATATAAAAAAAAAAAATAATAATAAGATAATAAAAAAAGACGTCATCTCCAATAGTGAAGGTCTAGGACTCTGTGTTCTTGGGACTGTAATGATGACGAATTAATTTTTACCGATGCCGCACACCGTCCGGCCCCGCCATTGACAACAACTGGGTGCCTCGTACCACGATACTTGTACACGCGGCGATAAGCGACGCTCCTCATACAGTTTGCGATAATTAAGCGACAGTCGCTATTTGACACCTTATCATAATAATACAACTCCCGACGAACAGACTTTAATACCTAAATATATTTAAATGTATACGAGTCACATTCTAGGAGATTAATGTAGATTGCGGCAGGTGGTTCGGTTAGAACGCTTTTCTTAAACACCAAAAAGGTCGGGTTCAAAATCCGGTGTATACCAATGAGAAATACACTTACAAACATTTGACATACATTTACAACACCATCGTGAGAAGTAATGTTAAGGCATTCGGTTCATTAATACAAAATTATTTGTTAAGAAATTGTCAAAAAAAATAATTAACATTGCTGTGATAATGATCTCTTCGTGGCATAACGTAATCATAAAGTGCTATCACTTTGTACCTAAAAAAGGGTGGTTTCTGACTACCCCGAAAGGGATACAGTCGTGAAGACAATTATTTATCATGCGTGTAGTAGTTGCAATGATTTTATCTTACTTGTACTTCGTCCTTAAGATTTCCTTCCCTTAGATGATAGTTGCGCACGTTATCTATGACTTCTTGCGGGAACTTGTCAGAGTTGGCGCTCATGTAGCGATACACGAATAGATCGCAACCTATAATCTTGAATCGATGGTTGAATATTGGAATCGTTGCTCCTGCATACAAAACAAATGGCAAAATGACACGATTATACATGGCTGAAGGACTTAAATCCAATGCCTAAATAAACATTTGGTAAAAGATAGGTTGTAAGAACGCGTACCTTAAATCCTACAAAGGTCGGTTCAAACCCACCCGGCAGGTACCAATGAGAAATACACTTTTCTTAAGTACATTTGTCATAGATTTACAACACCACCGTTTCCGTGCCTCGGAGAGCATATTAAGCCTTCAGTCCCGGTTCCACTAATGCCAAAATTGTGGAAACGTTAATAAATTGTCATAAAAAATTGACATCATATCCTCGCCAAGCCGTCTGGCCAGCGTGGCGAGTGTAGGCCAAATTCTCCAGTTCTGGAAGGCCCTTCTCCAGCAGTGGAGGTCTAGGACGCTGTGTTCTAGGGGCTGTAATGAATGAATGAATGAAAAGATAGGTTCAAAATATGAATCCCATACGTGCAAAAAAACTGTACAAACTCAGTGCAACAAAGTGTTAAGTGCAGAATTATTAATTTTATATCATGTAACGGCTTATGGACTTGTATCCACTGCCTAAATATTTATTAGAAAAAAAAAAAATCCACTTATATCTAAACTAATAAAATTTTAATCTCCGTGTTAGATACTTATCAAAGCGCGCATTTTTTCTGAATTTTGTTTAGACAGGTTCTTATAACGTTGCCCAAAGCAAGACCAAGACCAAGACTGCAAGACCAACATTGGGCAACACTAATTACACGATTGACGAAGGGTTAAATGATGTTAACATAGCGTAATTCAAATTATATTACGTATCTAACAATAATATTTGACAATGGCTATTTACAGCAGCAACAATTGACATTAATTATTATTTATTTAAATGTGACATATTATAATAATACAATTTAAATATATTCTTGACAAAGCTCATATGTAGCTGCTAATTAAAAAAAAAATAGAATAGGATATTAACAAGGCTCCTTTAAAGCCGCTTTAATTAGTTTTGTAATTAGCTTTATATTTATTATTTTTTACATGAATGTATATATATATATATATATATATATATATTCTGACAAGGTCATTTTGCTGCTGTAAAATTTAGTTTTATTGTAAACTAGCTGACCCGGCGAACTTCGTACCGTCTGACAGTCAATGAATGTCATTATTAATAATAATAATACTCATACAGAACAATTTAAAAAAAAACACAGACAATTTTGCGTCGTAAAAGTGAAACCAATCGATTTGACAGTTGTTTTTTTAATTAAGTCGTTTGGTCTTGATATAAATTTCTGAATGCACGTATAAATATTTGACAACCAACATTGTTTGACAGTTACGAATCCCACGAACATTTTGTATAGGAAAATGTTTTTTCTTTTATTGATTTTTTTTTTCGTTAATTTTCCTATGTTGTTAATAGTTATTCTGCAATTCTGGACGGAGACAAATCGAACAATACAAAAACTATGAAAAAAGGTCCAGTTGTTCTCGAGTTATAAGTGTTCTAACAAACTCGACCCTGTTTTATATATTAAGATATTTATTGTTTATTTTGTATTATTGACCGCCTCCGTGGTCTAGTGGTAACAAACGTTGTCGTGAACTCGGGAGGTCGTGGGTTCGATTCCCACCGGGGGCAAGTTGTACATTGTATAATTTGTCTCGGTCTGGGTGTTTATATGTATAATATGTATATATTTACAAAAAAAAAATGTATAATATGTAGTTTATCAACCATCTAGTTTCCGTAACACAAGCCTCGTAGCTTACCACGGAAATAAGATGGCGCTGTGTGACCTGTATGAAAATATTTATTTATTTATTTAATTTTCTTCTTTGTGTTTAATTTCCCTTTGGTACTACTATAACCTACAGTTTTGCTCCTTGCCTTATAGCACTCTCCAGGCAGGACAAATGTGTTTTTGTACCATACTCATGATTATCGTTCTTTTACTTGTGTTTGTAACTTTAGACTTAGCCGAATTCCGGTGGGAATGTATGGCGGTAAAAAAGCACAAACAAAAAGTCATTGCTTACCTACGTGAATTCCAATTTCAAATAACTACCAACAGAGTACAGACAAACTACTTTCAAACTACTCATAAAGAATTCATAACTACTATAAATTTAATATGCCAAATTCTACCTATGAAGAACTTTTCTGGCGTATAATACGTGGGAAAGTTTGGATCCGATTCCGGCGTCTGAAGTTTCATGCTTTTGAGAAATGTTCCCTCTCGAAATCCGGAATTTCTTCTTGAATTCTCTCCCACCTTGACGGTTCCGTCAGCCAGGCTGTATGACATGACGAACTGGCGACCCCGGTCTTCTGGATGGATCCATTCCAACTCGCATAGGTATCTTAGATACTGGATCATATTATTGTTATTATTAAAATACCTAGTCATGATGGGTCGGCCTAATGATGATTGATGACATCACAATCCATTAAACTAGAGTTTGTTTTGATTATACACTAAAATGGCACATGAATGTATGAGAGAGTTGTTTTGTGCGCTGTGACATAACAATATTGTGAACCAAAAGGATAGAGTTTTTGAACAGCGTTTAGTTTCAGCAAATTAAATATTTATATTTTTCAAATTAACAATATACCAATTTTAAAAAAAAACAACATTCATAGGTTTAGGATCATCAAATGTTGCAGAAATTTAAGTTTTTGTTGGTGTAATTTGCGTCAACATCGCCCAAACATTGGGTATTGAGTTCACAGAGCGGGAAAAGCGCAAAAAAAATAATGGCCCATATCAGTGTCAAATTTATCGATACACATTGTAGCACATTAGTAAATAAAATAATGACTTTTGGCTTACAATATTTACACTAAAGTTAGTTTACCTTCAAAACATTAAACTTGCTCTTGACATATCCGAATTATTTAATATTATATCATGTAACGGCTTATGGATTTGTATCCACTGCCTAAATAATATTTTTAAAAATAACTTGCAATTAACATATCCGTGCAAAAGGCGGGAATTCACTCTGAATGACTGGATTGTATTTCAAAACTATAGCTGTCAAAAGTGCTAAGTAATTATGGCAGAATGCTTTTAAATAATGAAACGTAATATGGAACTATCAAATCGAAATGAGGATTAACAATCTTAATTTTTGCAGTTTTAAATATATTTGGCTTTAATAACAATGAACCCATTGTAAATCTCTTTATTAATTGAAACTTCGCACAAACTTGATAATTCTTTGATAGAAAAATAATTTAAAATGGGACTCAGATAAATTGAGCTGAGGACAGTTGCTTGTTCAGTTAATGAAGTTGGGACTGGTTGGGAATTAATTTTAAGTGTACTCGTATTTGTTAGCGTTGGCCTAAGTGCAAGGGAACTCTTTGTTCTCTTTCAAATTTTAATTGAGTTGGGCGCATTGATTATCTATGTCTACAAACAAAAAAAATGAGTTAGTCGTAATATGTAGCGAAATTCTATTTCTTTAGACGTAAACGTTGGATAAAGGAATCATTTTACGAACGGACACTGCCAGTATCAACCGCTATTAACGATACTATAAGTAATGTTAATGTAAGCCGGCTAAGCTCACGAAATAAGAAAATAACATTCAATTAGCGCGGACTCTATTCAATTGAAAACTCTGGTTCAAACAACACTGCATTAAACTACCGAACAAAACATAAAAAAGTAACAGATAAGTCGCCAAAATGTTCTAGGCCGTAATATTTAAAAAAATACTTTTATTTTTAATTTTGTGATCGGCTTAGAAAAGGGTATAAAATAACGCCATCAAATTGTCTAGGCCTCTAAAATAAAACTTTTATTTTTAAGTTGTGATCAGCTTGGACGTACAAAATTTTGCAGCCCAAATTGTCTAGGCCAATGTTACGAAAAAAAAACGTGTATTTTGTACCTTTATATGGCTTAGTATTTTATAGTTTAAATGTGGTTTTGATGGCACTATTTTGTACCTTTATCTAAGCCGATATAAATTTAAGAAATATATATATTTTTAAACATTATGCCTAGACTGTTAGACTATTTTGGCGACTTATATATGCTACATTCTATACTTTTTAGATAACCTCAATAAACCTGCAATAATAACGCTGTTATGAATAAATATCGGGTTTAGAACTAATGCGTTGTGTGTATTTTTAAATATATCTTTAAATAATTTTCTAGTCTAGAAAATATAAAATAATATTTACCTTGCTAGCGTTAAGGTTGTATTTGATGATGTCCTTATACGGCGTTTTGGGAATCAAACCGAAGCATGATTGAAGAGAATCTTCCGGAGTGCCAATACCGATGTGTGGTGGAAATTTCTGTAAATATTACAAATTAATAATAAAATACAACATGCAGTAAATCTATTAAAGATGGATTCATACTAAGAATCTTAGTTTTAAATCTGAAGAAGTTAAACTTTTGTCTGTTCCGTCGTTCACGCTTATATTACTCGACCGAATATGATAAAATTTTGCTGAAATATTCATTGGAAACCAGGGACGGACATGGCTTTATGACGTCATCATCTGATCCATTGTCTGTCTTGTCTGTCTCCCTGTTAGTTTCGCCTTCACGACTAAACTATTCTATTGATTTTGATAAAATTTGGCATATATATTCCTCCGAATCCAAGGTTAAACATGACGTCAACATGTAAATATGACATGTCACTGTACAGCCACCGGAAGGTTACTTACAACTATATCACACGGGCAACGCTAGTTATAAATATTTCTGGAGAAGATAGGGCTGCTTTCGCCACATTCATCATCATCATTACATACAACCCCTAAACACAGCGTCCTAGATCTCCACTGCTAGAGATGGGCCTTCCAGAACATATATCTGGAGAATTTGGCCTTCACTCGCCACGCTGGCCAGACGGCTTGGCGAGGATTTGATGTCGATTTTTTGACAATTTATTAACGATTCCACAAGTTGGTATTAGTGGAACCGGGAACGACTTTGAACGAATTGTGTTTAAGATTATTGTATTCTGATTGTATTTACGATTATTTAAAATTAAACTAAATAAACCTAACTAGTTATGTACCTTAACGTCTAAAATTTTTAGTTAATATAAATAGGTACAATTGTATATGTAATGACTTACAGTGACGTGTTGCGTCTTCGTTTCCTGAGGTACTTCTACCCGCTGAGGCTGCTCTATATTCAGCATTGTCCTGTACAGAAATAGCAATCTCATAGACATGACATTAGGACGATGGTCTAAACTAAAAGATAGCCGTTCTTTTGATAACTATTGCCAAGAAGGCTGATTCAGTATTTGTTGGGACGTAGGGCTGCCCGCATGCGACCGGCCAAATGAAAAATTAAAAAAAATAACGATACTGGTATGTTCACTTGTATTGTATTAATGTATGCCTAGTATTGCCCAGTAACCTGTCTAGGCCAAATTCTCTAGAAATATGTTCTGGGAGGCCCATCTGCAGCAGTACAGGTCTAGGACCTGTGTTCTAGGATGTAATAATGCGCACTACCTACATACATGTTTGAAACAAAATAATATAATTATTGATTATTTTTTTTCATTACGACCGTTTCCCTTTCGGAGTGGTCGTAAACCCCACTTATAAATAAGCGGATTCACATTTAGCCAACTTTACTATAGGCCAATCATGACAAGTGGCAAGCTCGTCGATGTCTCCAGCTTACCTAGCTAATATCACAAATAAAGTAAATAATAATTAAATGTATTTATTTACATTAATATTTTTTGTGTCCCGACCAGGAATCGAACCCGGTACCTCCGAGTCTAAATCCACGGACTTAACCGCTAGACCACAAAATAATATAGTAATTGGGATTTCTGGCTGGTAATTTCATATACCTAAACGGAACGAGGTGTAGTATAATGATTTATAATGACTTGACTACTTCACATTGTAGTTTTAATTAAAACAATATGACCATTTTAAGCTAAATTAGGATACAAATATTGGTCTTGTTAACCTATCAGTGTTCTTGGTCTTGCAAAAAAGCAGGAACAAGACCAAGGCAGCAAGTCCAAGATCAAGATTGGGCAACACTAATTATATCCTAGGCCAATGCGTAAGTAGTATTACACAAATATAGATATGCAATTGTAAAATCGTCAGTCCCTATTCTGTGCTGCTAACCACGTAGGGATACTGCTGCGGGTCTTCGATGGCTCAATTAAAGAGTGTTTAGCGGACTGTATATGGTTTATTGCAGAAGTAGAAATTCAAGTTAATCACTTGAGTAAAAAGGCTATGAAAATTGTGAGAGAAAAAAACGTATGACCGCTCGGTGCGCGGATTGATTTCACTCTCGTGGGCGCCGCTCGGAGCGCTGGCAACCGATCCAACCGGTGGTATTGGCCGAGCGGAGATAATGTCGCTGTGATCGCGACTAACAATATTCTACATGTCCATTGTTCGTTACTTAGGTACTAAACTATTATAAACACAGCAAATACTTACAATTTTATAAAGTTTCTACAAACATAATTAAATAATAAAAGATATTATGTCTAAAACACGTCTAACACGTTTCAAATCAATTAATAATCAATTACTAGGTATTCTATTTTAAATCACTTAATTAATTTGATTGATAATTTCAAGGAAATTGGCTGCTCTATGCATACGTAGGTGCATAGTCTCATCACTTGTTCTATAAATCGTATAATTACATATTTGTTAGATAACTAGACGAGAGATATCTTGGTAGGTACTTATTAAACGTGTGGGAAACCGCAGACAATCGTCGATTCACACTGATTGCTTACCTATAGAAAAGGTAGAAAATATGTGTAATAAAATGAGAAAATAACCAAGGGACGGTAACTCAATCACATCTCCTGTAAACTACATATGTTTTTCTATTCTTTACCTAACTTTTTTTTTTCTTTTTTTACCAGCATGACATCCATGTAAGGTCCACCTTACGCCTACCTTTTGGTAAGTGGCGCGCAAGGTGCATGAATGTTAGCAACAGGAATCAGACACTCATTAATGACATCAGTCCCTAACACTATTCCGGCTTGACTGGGCATGACCGGTGAAACGGAAACTTAGTGAGTGAACCGAAGGAAACTGTTACAATAAAGTGCGCGTGAGTCATGGCGTACATTTAAAAAAATAAATCTATTAAAGACAAAAGCATATAGTATTTCTCAAAAATAAAACTATTTAATATGAACGCGCCTTTACAATTTAAAACAAAAACAAAGGCGTGGGCTTACTCTATCAGTATCGGGAATATGCGAGAGACATACTCAGTACTCTTTTGTTTAAAAAAAAAACTATGAATGAACTCCGAAGCAAAGTAACAGCTTTAAAGGACACTTATATAAGAATGACGACATAAATCTTTGGAAATTATCATCATAGGATACGCAATCGTCCTCTTGTGCTTATAAAACTTTTGCATTGCACTGTCTGGGAGTAATAATGGGCATAACTCAATGAACAATAACACAAGAATAATTCTATAGCACGATAATATGCATCTAATGTGATATTAGGGAATTCGCCTTTAGGCAATTTTACTGGCCATTATTACTGACGATATTGCTAGACATTATAAGATAATAATATTACCTAGTAGGTATGTTTTTAATATTCAGCTATATTTTGGTTTTTGCTTTATATGCAGCATTAACGTTACCATTTAAATTATTTCCCATAAAACAAAGTTGGACAGACTATCCAATTAGGAGTAACCAACTTCAGCAAAGAAGCCGATAGACGCATTTAGCTAGGATGGGCAGCATTCGGAAAGCTACGTCACATCTTCCTGTGGAACATACCACAGTGCTTGAAAGTTTTCAACCAGTGCGTTCTTCCAGTAATGTCGCATGGTGCAGTAACGTGGACACTGACGGTAGGTCTGGTCCACAAGTTCAAAGTCGCTCAGAGAGTTATGGAGAGAGCTATGCTCGGGAACTCATCCGTCAAAGAACCGATATAGCTTTTAAAATTAGCAAGCTGAAGTGAAATTGGTCTAGACACATATGCCGCAGAACCGATGAACGATGGAGTAGACGGGATCTGGTGTGAAGACCACGTACTGGAAGACGCGGAGTGGGACGACCCCCCGCCAGATAGACAGATGACCTAAGGAAGGTCGTTGGTAGGAGATGGATGAGGGTGGCAGAAGGTCGTGTAAAGTGGCGAGCCTTGGGGGAGGCCTACATCCAGCAGTGGAGAGACACAGGCTGATGATGATGATGAAGATGAAAAGAAAGTATTTTTTCAGGCATCATTGCTATGCGAAAGCACCGGGAAGAAGTACCGGGTTCGATTTCTGTTCGAAACACGAATTTACTAATATAATATTTACTAATTTAATTCATTTACTCGTAGATATTTCCCGAGTTTGGTACGCTAATGACATCGACTTTGACTTTGACTTTGACTTTGACTTTGACTTCGACTTTGACTTTGACTTCGACTTCAACTTCGGCTTCGACTTCGACTTCGACTTCGACTTAATTTTAATTTTGTATGTACATAGGATTTTATTGGAAATAAACGATTATCATTATTACCTGCTAAGGCCCAATTCTTTTGGTGGTGCAAAGACTTTGCTGGATATCCTCTCGCATCGACTTCCACTTCGTAAAGCTGAGTTTTGAACCCGTTCCTGATCATATTTATTAGACTTCAATTTGTGGTCTTTTGGAATATTTGATTCCCACGAAACGGTAAGTACGATAAGAAAAACTTTTTTCAAGTTCCGAGAAAACACTAAGATGTCTAGCCTTAGGCTTATACAATGAAAATATGTACGAGCAAGAGGGATACACAAGCGTTAAAACCTCTTAAGACTAATAATAATAATAATAGTTATTATTATTTAAATGAATTAATTTATCAATCAACCCGTAATCCTTACCTGTAATAATGTCTAGTGAATTGATCGCAGTCGTGAAGCAGACATCTCCTGCCAAGAATAAATACTGTTTCTCCAACAATAAGGTCCTTCGGGGAGTAGTATTCTGTCACCTCATCCTCAGTCACCTCCATGGCGATCGACGGAAACGACACTGGAAAATAAACACAAGCCGACATAGTGTAAATATACAACAACCACTAGTGTTGTCCAAAGCAAGACTAAGTCTGGCCATGTATTATGTTTCTTGTCAGGCCAAGACTTGGTCTCGGTCTTAATAATAATAATAATAAATTTATTCGAAGTAAAAAAAGAACATAGCATGCATTTTATGGCGCTCTGAATACCGAGTAAGATGTTTTATAAAAAACACCTGCGTTACGGGATTCAGGGTCTTCCAGAGGTACAATATAACAAAATGTATTAAATAAATAATACGAGTATACATAGAATTTAAGCATGCAAATTAATATAAATTTATTCTTATGTATTAAATAGATAAAATAATGTAAAGAAACCATAATGATAATAAACTGAAACATTTAAATACTTATGTAGGTATCTAAGAATGAAATATGTAAACTTAAATACTGATTAGTAAACTCAATATACAACTAAGTAACTGCATTTTCCCTAACATTATATATTGTACAAACACAATATGTATATATTATTATTATTTTTTTTTAAGCACTTATAGTATTTATATTAATTTATTAAATAAATAATATTATTTATTTATTATACGATTTACCCACCTGATGTTTTAATTAAAATACCTTTATTTATAGTAAATATTTTTATTGTTAACAGTTTTCACTACGTATTGTATCTTTTTTGTATAATTAATGGAAGTAAGTGGGATCCTAAATGACAGGTCTAACTTAGTTAGACTTAGTTTAGGAGTCAGTGTGTAAATCAATTTGTTAATTGTACTTTTATGAACAATAAAATATTTTGTATTTCTATTAATTAAGAGTTAATAATTAAAATAAGCACATATTATTATATTTCTAAGGAAGTACATTCAATTTTCTTTATTTATTTTTAGGGGCAATCAAAGTATCAAGAAAAGGATAAGTTAGGACAATAGATATAACATATGCTACAATGCATAAGAAGGTTAACTAAATAACATGCATGATTATACACTTACATATACACATATATATACACACTCTTGGTCTTCTTCTTGCACTCCGAATAGTCTCGCAAAATGTGTATGCCTATATGTGAAAACCTTTAATAGTTCTTAAAATATTTATTATTTAAAAGTCAACTATTGTCTTTCCAAAATAAATAAATAAAAATAAAGACTCTTGCTCCTGGCAGCAAATAAATATTTACTTCTAATTTTAGTGAAAAAACCTTGTGAGACTTTAGTGTCTGTCTGCAAACTGCAAAACCTCGAGAACTACTGATCTGATTTACTTGAAATTCGGAACGGTTATAGATACTGTTGACCAACATGTAACAGAAAAGGTATTCAGAGGTACTTTTGGAGATATTTCAAGTCATCTACAATAAGGGTTCGATATTTTTACCTCTGAACCCGAAATAGGACTTTTTTTTTTACCAAAATTAGGAAAAAGTCGAGAAAAATGCGAGTTTTTCGCAAGACCATTTATTAGTCTTGGTATTGGTCTTGCTAACATATCAGTGGTCTTGCTCCTGGTCTTGGTCTAGCAAAAAGTTAAATATTAGCCGATTATAACATAACTACGCTTCAAAGAGTACGAAGAATTTGATGCTTATCATAGCTTTGGCAAATATTTTATTTTTGTTTTATATGTATTTTTATATTTTATAATTGTAAGTTCATTGTAAAATTTATTTGATATGGGTGCATACCTGAAATAAAACTTCATTTATTTATATTTTATAGAGTGATTCGCGTCAATATCGCCCAAACACGTCAGGTACATGTAAGTAAGTTCACAACGCAAGAAAACCGCAAAAAATTTACTGCAACTTCAGCCCCATATATACGTAGTGTTTGAATTTTTGCTTTGAGCGCTTTTTTTCACTTTATTTCAGTTTTAAAGTCGTTCGACTTGGCGTTTGTCTATTGTTTTTATACCAACTTCGGTAAAAAAAACAAACTTCGCTTTATTTGCTTTCAAGTCGAACATAGCAATAGAGTCAAATTTATCGTTTTCCATAATTATTCACATTATTAAACAAAATAACACCACTTTTGACTAACAATATCACGGTAAACTAATTTACAAAACAATAAACTTGACTTGACATGTCCGTGCAAAATGGCGCGAAGAATCCCCTTGACAGTTTTAAATGTCTTTAAAGGACATTGTACAGAATACATCAGCCCTAAACACGTTTACATAATATATGTTAATAACAGAGTTCATAAGCGAGTTGGGGATCATCAAATTCCAAGTGTTGCAGAATTTGATGTTTTTCATGGGGTAATTCACGTCAATATCGCCCAAACACGAAGGGTATACGGGAGAACACAGCGTGGGCAAACCGCAAAAAATAAAGTGCAACTTCTGCCCCATATTCTCGTATAGAGTCAAATTTATCGTTTTCCACAATTATTCACAACGTAGCACATTATTAAACAAAATAACACCACTTTTGACTAACAATATCCACAGTAAACTAATTTACAAAACGAAAAACTTGGACTTGACATGTCCGTGCAAAATGGCGCGAAGAACTCCGACCACAGTTTTATTCCTCGAGCGTAGTGACGTGCCGAAGCGTGCCTCCGTTTGACAGCTTAAAGGAATATTTGAGTGGAATTTTGAGCCGTTGAGAAAACGTTTAAAAATACGGGTGTTAGACACAAGCATCTGATGCAAAATTAATAAAAAATACACAATAATATTTTATTCATAGCTTGCGCGTAATACAAGTACGATACTTAAAATGGATTGCGCGCAATCAATCTAGATAGATCTCTGTTCATATAATCCCGAAGCCTTTTATTCCAATTGAGCTATTACACAAGAGTTTGGAAATTCTCGCACACGAGCCACATATCATTTTCTCCTGTACATTTTTTATCAACGACCATAGACATACATATATTTGTAATTGAGCCGAACCCAAAATTCTTAATGATTTTTTTTGGCTGATTTAAGAGTGTGGTCAAGCATTGCATATATTTCGATTTTTCCAACATTTGAAAAGTCTGTGTGTACTTATGTATGCAGGAGACATCGACGAGCTTGCCACTTGGCCTACAGTAAAGTTGGCTAAATGTGAATCCGCTTATTATAAGCGCCGAAAGGGAAACGGTGATGATACTTTACTTTTGTACTTTTCAAACATGTAGTCTATTAACTTTCAAGGAAATAGAATTACGAACATTTAGGACATATCTTTATTGTATCAGCCTAAAGGCCAGACATTTTATTAACACAATTTTAATGACAATTTACATACGATTCCACAAGTTTTTTTTTTACTAGCACGACATGTGACGTCAATCTGGAATCAGACACTCATGACTGACATCAGTTCCTGGCACTATGTCGGCTTGACTGTGCATGACTGCAATTTCCGAAACGTGCGGTTACACTTTACTAGTTTATGGGCACGAACGGAGGATACTTTATTTTCACACTTTCTTAAAAAACAAAATGAACCCTAATCTCGACATCTTGACATATTAGTATTTATTATATTTATTTATATAAGTATTATATAGATTGTATTTAGGTATATAAGTATTTGTGTAGGTCGTATATATATAATATGTATAAATAAAGTATTTATATTTTTACGTACTTAATTATTTAATTCTAATATATTTACATTTACCTAAAAAATCTCAGACACCCATCATATAAATCTCTCACTCTCCCAAAGGTTAGCTGGTAGAGAATACCTTCATGGTATTATGCTCGCCTATGTACATATTTTTATTTTGTTTATAATAAAGAATTTTATTATTATTATTATACTTCCTAGTCCCGGCAGCTATGCCGGCTTGACTGGGTTCGAGCCTGATCCCAAAATGTGCAGTTATACTTTATTGGGTTTATGCGCACGAACGGTTGATACTAAAACCTTCCTCGAGAACAACTCTATCCATTGGTGAAAACAGCATAATAATCGGTGCAGTAGTTTTTAAGTTTATCGTGAACAGATAGACAGACGCGGCAAAAGACTTTGTTTTATAATTTGTAGTGATGTCTACGTCCACGTTATCTCCTGTACATTTTTTATCGCCTGTTTGCGAACAATAGCTATGGAAAGACCATTATGGCCGGTTTCTTGCGACCTAACATTAGCTACATAACATTTTGACCGAGATTCTAACAACTTTGTACAGTTGATGACAGCACATGCTACTAGCGATGAACTTATGGCTAAGTTATCGTCTAAGAAACGTAGAAGAGCGAAGTTCACCGATCTGTTATCCTAATGAAATCAACTTTTTGTTGTTATAAAATACGCTAACAAAAGCAATGGTAATGGGTTACCTAACGAAATATGGAAAAGAGTTTTTTATATTTTGCTCTTTTATTTATATATATTTTAATACTAGCACGACATTTGACCCCGCGCCCATCTGATGGTATGCGGCGCGCAAGGTCCATGAATGTCAGCAACTGGAATCTGACACTCATACTTATTATCAAGGTGTCATTTTCATTCTTCATTCAGGGCCGGAAACTGAATCCTTCCTTAGTGGCATTTCTCTAGAAGACAAATTTCTAAGCATTCCATGGATTCACCGTGTACATGCAGCGCCGCTGATGATGAGAAGAATGTTGTCTTGAACTTGCAACCGACAATAGGCTGGTTTACCATCCACCATTCTACTCCTCTCCCTACCCAACCAAATACTGTATGATTCCGTTAATGCCGTCTTGTAAGCTCTTTCCATAATTGTATTGACATCAGACCTGCTTAGGCACAATTCTTTCAGTAAGTGGTGCAAATATTTTGTTGACATTCCTCTCGCACCAACTTCCACTGCGTAAAGCTGAGTCTTGAACCCGTTCCTGGTCATTTCTTCTATGGGATCATAATAAACACAAAAAAAATATGTAAACTTGGCTATTTTAGAAATATATTCAACCAAGTAAGGATTTAGTCACCAGCCGTTGGTCTATTTTGTGTCATTACCTGGAATTTCCTTCCATTTTTTCGGGACCCGTGTCTTCTTTAGCAGAAGTGGGAATGGATCACGCCCGCCTCTGCCATCATGAATTTCCTGAATAATTTAAATTACTTAAGTATTGGTAGAAGTTGTTTTAAGAGCCATTGCATTATATTTCTAAATATGATCAAATAATCACAGCCCCTAGAACACAGAGTCTCTAGGACTGCTCGCATTATTTTTATGGATTACAATTTTTAATGGTATGGGATGCCACATGTGTTGATACACTCTGTCAGTCGCATGTGACATCCGGCCATAAGAAACCTGGGGCCGCTGCAGAATCAGCCGCCCGCCTTAAGCGCAACAAGTACGCGGAGATCATCATCAATCACCATTTCATTCCATTTGCAGTTGAAACGATGGGCCCGTGGTCCGAGGAGGCTCTTGTGTTCTCCCGCGAGCTTGGTGAGGAACTCCACTTGGCGACGGGTGACCCTTTAAGTAGAGAATATCTCACTGTTCAGCGGGGGAACGCAGCGAGTGTCCTCGGCACACTACGCCCATCGAATAGTCGTAATTTTATTTATTAATTTTTAGTTTTTAATTAGTTTTTTATAATTTAGTTCTTAATTTATTTTATTTTTTAATCTTTACTTTACTCCGAATAAAGATCTTAAAGTGCCAAAAAAATTTTCAATTTCAATTTAGTTATTCTGGAAGTAGGAGTTTCTGGAAAATAGCTTGTATTTGGAGCAGTACATAAAACTGCCTCCGTGATCTAGCGGTTAAGACCGTGGATTTAGACTCGGATGTACCGGGTTCGAATCCTGGTCGGGACAAAAAAATATTTATTACTGTAAATAAATACATTTAATATTTAATGTATTTGTGATATTCTCGAGTTTGCTACGCTGGAGTCATCGACGAGCTTGTCTTGATTGGCCTATAGTAAATGTGAATCCGCTTATTTTTAAGCGTGGTTTCTGACCACCCCGAAAGGGACGTTTCCCGTGATGATACATTTTACTTTAGATTACAACCAAAACAAACATAATACAATATAAATCTTAAAATGATAGCATCTGTAAATAGGCATTCTCATATTACAAACTAAGACACGTAATAATAAAATAAATGCACTTAAGGTCATAGCTGCTGTAATCAGGCATTGTCATACTACAAGTTAGGACAAAACAATTATGAGGATGTCACTTAATAGCTGGTGTAAAGCGGCATTGTTAAAATAATTAGGATCATCTGTTGGAGATGGGCCTTCTAGAAATTTCTGTAGAATTAAGAATTCGGATTTGCGAAGGTCTGATGTGATTTTTTTATGACAATTTATTAACGATGCCACAAGTTTGTATTAGTGGAACCGGGACCGACGGCTTAACGTGCTCTCCGAGGCACGGGAATGGTGGTGTTAAAATGTATGACAAATGTACTTATTTACTTTTTATTGGTACATGCCGGGGTTTGAACCGACCTTATTAAGATTATAAGGAAATAAATAAAAGCATAGCGATTCAGCGACGAAATGCGGCCAGCGTTATTGCCATCATACCGCGTGGACACATATTTAAATTAGGTTTTGTAAACCACATGTAATCAAATTCCGCCACATGGACCGACTTTGTTTGATCTCCTTTGATAAATAGGATTTAACATATTTTTTTGTATGGATGACCATATCAGATCATATAATCGCACGCATCGATTGCAAAGGAGCAACGGTTATTGGTAATTGGGACCGTCGTGTTCCCAAGCCAGCAATAAATATCCATTGCTCCGATGTTCCAAGGTCTTTAGTACAAATTGGAGCCGGATTTTCCTCGATTTTATTTGCACATGAAAATAATACACATGGGACCTATAAAAGTGGGTCACTTAAAATAACTTTTAAGCTCATTTATTAACTAAAACCATTGTTTATACCCCACAGTATTATTGAGGTGAGCCGCATTCGCCGCAGTCATCGTATTTTGTACATTCTGCATTGCATTTATTCCATCAGCGTTGTTGAGTAGTTTGATGACAAGGGTGTATGATCTTTATTTATTTCAAATGTTATCTGTGTATGTATTAGTTTATTGTATGACAATTTACATCAGTTATAATTTAAAGGACACCTTAAGAAGTTTTTGTTTTAGTTATATTATAACAATGCCTTTTTACAGCAGCTATAATTTTAAGTGACATCTTAAATGGTTTTCGTTTTAGCTATAGATGACAATGCCTTTTTACAGCAGCTATTATTTTATGTGACATCTTAAAATGTTTTTGTTCTAGCTATAGTATGATAATGGCTTTTTACAACTGCTATAATTTTAATTCCTATAACCCAGAGTTCTTCATGCAAGCGAAGTGTGAAACAGCATATTTAGTATAATGGTAGGGACTGATGTCGGCCGCCTGTGGCTGACGTCAGTTGCTCCCATTCTTGGACATCGCGTACCCCTTACCATCAGGTGGGCGCGATGTTACATGTGCTAAGTATAAAAATAATAATTTTATTTCATCATCATCATTACAGCCCCTAGAACACTGCTGGAGATGGGTCTTCCAGAACATATATCTGGAGAATTTGGCCTACACTCGCCACGCTGGCCAGATGGCTTAGCGAGGAAATGATGTCAATTTTGAAAGACAATTTATTAACGATTAATCAAGTTGGTATTAGTGGAACCGGGACCGACGGCTTAACGTGCTCTCCGAGGCACGGGAACGGTGGTGTTGTAAATCTATGACAAATGCACGTAAGAAAAGTGTATTTCTCATTGGTACATGCCGGGGGGGTTTGAACCGACCTTTGTAGGATTTAAGGAACGTGTTCTTACAACCGAGCCACCACCGCGCCATTAATTTTATTTATTTAAACTTAATTGCACAAAGTACAAAGGCGGACCTAATGCCGCTAGACATTCTATGACGGTCAAACCTTCGGGACAACGAGAGCAGTAAGTACTTAAGGTAGGTGCAATACTAAATTAACTTGAAGAATTTCAATGCAGATAACATGTACATACTTATTAATAATACCATACATATAACCTACACAAATAAAATATTTATTTATTTATTCATTTCTACAGCACCTTAAAGAACATAAAGGTTAGTATATAATTGAGTTTATACATTGGCCAAATTAGGAAACATACTTTATTACTGATACTTAGGTGTCAAAGAAAAGGAGAAAAAACAGAAGAAATACAACCAAAAGATATAGAAATTTAATTAAACAAAAAACAATAACACAAATAAAATTAGAGATATCCAATATTGAATTAAATTAAATCAAAAATTAAAAAAGAAAAAACTAAAGATCAAATTAATAATTAAATTAAAAAGAGTTCTAAATTAAATAATTCTTGGCTGGACTAACTACAGGAAAGTGTACCCAACAATACAATATAATATATACACCATATTATGCCTACAATAAATCGCAGTCTGATTAATAATCTTATAGATCTAAGATTCGGATTCTACGTAAATATCTATTTGAATATAACTTGGTGATAATGTAGTTTATTTTTAGGTGCAGCACATGTTTCCTGAAAGCCATCAGCACGTGCATTTACCTAAATAAAATATTGAACGCCTCCCTCAAATGACCTACTTGAGGCGACGTGGTGCACGAAAACGAAATACAACGTACCACTGCTGTCCTATTTCAAAGCATAGTAAAAAACATTGTTATGCTTTGCTCAGAAGTACAGGTTTGGATTCTAATCGGAACACAACAATTAATTAAATTTAATATGTCAATTAAGTAATGGCAGTTTTTTCGCGCAGCAAATCAAAGTTGCCTCGAAGGCACACTGCCACATGATCAAGTCATGGGTATATTTTATTTTAAGTAAAAAACTTAGAATTTATATTTTTAGTTCATCGCACCTTCTTTGGAATAAATATAATTTACTGTGTACTATATTTATTGTGTCCCGACCAGGAATCAAACCCGGTACCTCCGAGTCTAAATCCAGCGACTTAACCGCTAGACCACGGAGGCAGCTTGCGTCTAAATTACGAAATATACAATTCTCAACTATGTACAGTTAAAAAAATACCATATACCATGGCCACTAACACTACGCGTACTCATAAATTTGGAGACTCTTACATCTGTCGCACGCTGAAGATGTGGAATGCTCATCCAGCCAGTGTGTTTCCCCACTCTATAACCTGAAGTCCTTTAAGCGAAGTGTTAACAAGCATCTAGTTAGGCCGTCACAGTGGTTGATAGATAGATAGATAAATTCTTGATTGCACAGAAAATAATACATTTTACCGTACATAGGCGAGCTTAATGTCCAAAAACATTTTCTAACAGCTAACCTTTGGGAGATGTGAGCAGGGATTGTAAGGTACATGACCGCTAATATTTGGGATAAAGAGATTTATTGAGTTAAAAACTTATAACTTAAAAAAAGAACGATATTAAATCTATAATATAAATACATACAATACATAGATATCACATACATACACTGGTTACATACTATATTTATATATATATATATATATATATATATACAATAATATACCGATGTAGAGTCGTGTGATGTAGACTCGTCTTGCTTTTTGTGAAAGTGTTTAGTGAGCAAATTTTTATAACATATAAGTGATGGTGCTTTACGAATATGAAGAGGGAGTCGGTTCCACTGGCGAGCTGCTGATACTGTATAAGAATCTGAACATCTGCTGAACGAGTGTGGCGGGATTTTTAATTGATTATTAGAGTAAGAGCGAAGAGAACAACTGTGTGTATCGCACATAAATTGTGGTAGAGACTGATGTCGGTCGTTAGTGCCTGGTATCGGTTACTCTCATTATTGAACCTCGTGTAGTTTGGCGCGATGTCACATGTCGTTTTCAGTATAAAATACTAGCTGTTTTCCTGTGTAATAAATATAATGGTGTAGAGAGAAATTGTAACTGATGTCAATAAAATACTTAAATAATGACTTTAGTTGCGTTAATGACCTGTCAAAGATAATTCCGAGACTGCTCTATTTAGGCGCGGTTGAACCAAAACGGAATATCTGTAATTGTCAAGATTACAGTTAAAAATATCGTCGATTGTACCAGTTAAGAGATGACTTTCAAAATAAAACTGATACAATAGACGCCATTTTCAATTTTAATCTTAAAATTACAGATACTTTATTTTGGTTCAATTAATTTAAAAAATATACATTTATTCGAAAAAAATATTTACAACATATAAAATAAAATTAATATTAAGAATAGGGATATAAGTCCCGTCCGCTGAATTGCAATACTGATTCTCTGGGCGAAGGAAGAGCCAGCCCTCTTGTTACCGGAGGAGACGACAAGACGCGGTGTTATGTCTTTTAAAAACTTTTTTGCGCTTGAAATCCATGGGCCCAGAGTTTCTACAGCAAACGGCACAAATATGTAATCTTTTAATATACTTACATACTTGCGCCGCTTGCTGGACTCCGCATTTTCCGCCGTGGCTTCCGCTTTATGCGCTGTCCCCTGAGACGCGGCGAGGGTGTCGACGCTCGTGGCGTCCTACACCAGAGCACGTCTCCGTTCCCAGGGGACCAACGTCGTACCATCGGGTCTCTTGCCATCATCTCGGAAAACTTCAACAGGCTCTAGAAGAGCTGGAACCTCGATGGTAGCTAGAGCCCTTTTAATAGTATCGTTAAGGGAGCCGTGGCGGGAAAATCTGCCCGCACTTTTGGAACAGGAGAGCCCATGAACTCCAAGACGGTCGACCTCCTTTTCACACGGACATCTATGTAATTAATCTATGTAATTAATTAATTAATGTGTTCATATTTCTTAAATTATTTAAGTAAACTAATTAGACGAAAATGAATATATCACTTACTATATTTTTCAATACGACAGCTGACCTACCTTTATAGCAATAGTGTCGTCTTGCAAAAAATATAGTAGTTTGTAGTCGTGCAGCTCTCCATTTTCAGAATCACGGTCGTCCCACAAGCAGTCGAATCTGAAAACACAATTTTTATAAGGCTGTATGCCGAAGTCTGAACTGAGAAATGATTCGTATCTATCCACAGATTTTAAGCCCTTTTTACCCGAATAAGCAAGTAAAATAAGACAAAAAGTTCGAGAACCACTAAACTGCACCATTAAAAAAGTAAAGTATCATCACGACCGTTTCCCTATCGGGGTGGTAAGAAACCACGCTTTAGAGATTGCAACCCGGTATGTTTTTCAACCCGGCCGGGTCCGGTCACATTCGCCGCCTACTGGGTTGATGTGTTAGGATGAAACCTTTGAAGTATTTTATGAAAATTTGCTTTAAGTAAATGGAGGAAAAATACAATGATTCAAGGTTACGGAATAATATTTATTTCAAACCAGCAAATCAACAATAATCAGTCTTAATCAGTCTCAAAATCACGAGTTTTTAATACAGAATTAGTTAGTTTCACTTATGAACGGAATAGTAACATTAGTGTTACTAATTAAGTTTAAGCAAGCATTAGTATTCATTAATTAAGTTTAGGATAGAAATGATCTGCCACGCGCTGATGAAATGCCTGGATTTAGAGAATTTCGAGAAAAAGTTTGGAAAGTAGTCAGATTATTATTATGAAGTCGCCCGTAATTTAATTACTAATATTATCGGACCTATTAAAAACCGACACAGCTCAAATCTTCCCAAGGGTCTCGACTGTTAAAGTCGCTATTTAATATTTATTTCAATGGTGTTGTTCAGCGGTTCTCAAACTTATTGCTGACGGAACCCTTGGGCTTGAATTTTTATTTTTTATTTAAATTTATTTATTATTTTTTATTTATTTATTAAAAACTTTATTGCACAAAGTGCAAAGGCGGACTTAATGCCCGTAGACATTTTCTGACAGCCAAACCTTAGGGACAAATTAGAACATTTATAGGTGCAATGAAATATTAATAGTAGGATAAATTCAACATAATTATATATACTTACATAATATACTTTAACATATACTGTAATATCAATATACTAAATACTAATACATACACAAAAATATACATAAATATACATATATACACTTATTAACATTGTTGGGAGCGATTTAGAAAGTGTAGATAGACGAGTTTTTTGAACGAAGATCTGGTAGACGCTTGCTTTATATTTAACGTTTTTTTTAAGTTGGTTTATTGATTTATTATTTATTTTTTTAGTTTTTAATTTAAGTTTTATTTTACGCAGTCAGGTTATTAATTAAATTACCTTTTTTATTGCACAGCTTACTCGTATATATTAGATTCAGAGGCCACCAATAAAGAAAAAAAAATAGAAATTAAAAAAATATTAAAACTTGTGCCCTTTTTGCAAGTCATGATAGATTTAACAAATGCTTAGAGCTACGTAACACTCCAAAAAACGAAAAAGAAACTAAATTAGGTGCTTATAGGCCATAGAGAAGAAAGTGGTCCGAAGAACTCGGCCCCTGTCGGAAGCGTCTGATTTATTAACTAAACTCCCACGACCTTTCGTAAACTTGTGTATTTATTAAGAAAATCGAACGTCGAAATATTTTCATACGTGTTAAAGGGACTTATTTCATACAGCCAAATAAATCTAATACAAGATAGAGGCATTGGTTGTTATTTTCAAACAAAATGTTAAATTAGTATATTGATATTATAATACATGATATTTGTTAAGTTAAGCTATAATTGTTCATTATTGTTAAACCAGCCTATTGTCGGTCGCAAGCCCGAGACACCACTTTTCTCATCTCTTACCACACACGATGGACCCGGCACACGCAAGGTGAAAGGTGAATCCATGAAATAAACGAAGTAAAGTATCATCACGACCGTTTCCCTTTCGGGGTGGTCAGAAACCACTCTTATAAATAAGCGGAATCACTTTTAGCCAACTTTACTATAGGCCAATCATGACAAGTGGCAAGCTCGTCGATGTCTCCAGCGTACCAAACTCGAGAAATATCACAAATAAATTAAATATTAAATTAACGTATTTATTTACTGTAATAAATATTTTTTGTGTCTCGACCAGGAATCGAACCCCGTACCTCCGAGTCTTAATCCATGGAATGCTTAGAAATTTGTCTTCCTATTACTTTCATTGCACCTGTATTTCTTTAAATTTGTCCCTAAGTTTTGGTAAGTAGCATTTTCCGCATTAGAATTTATTATTCGTTTTATGTATGTATAAATTATAAAATTATTTTATTGTACAGCGGTTCTCAAACTTTTTGGCGACGGAACCCTAGTGATTGTTTTTTTTTTAAAGTTTTTTATTACAGTTAATTTTAAATTTGTAATGACGAAATTATTGTTAAATATAATATATTTATATATATATAATATATAAATATATATTAATATATTTATATATAATAGTTTAAAATTTAAGTAATGTACTTCACCTCTTTACACCAATGTAAACAATCTTGACAATAAAGAATTTTGAATTTGATTTTATTTAAAGTCTTTAATTAAAGTTAATTTTCGGTCGCAGGTTTTTTTTATATATATTTTTTTCTTAGTAGTACTTAGTCCTCTTTTGCGTTAGATACGTTCGACAATATTTCTTCACTCATCCTGTCACATCTCTGAGCTCTTTATAAAAATATATACTTAATGCTACCCGATACATATATACCCGCAAAATATCAGAGCCACGATGATGCGTTTCCAATTAAATTAAGTTTCGCTTGTCTTAATTTTGACAGGGCTAAGCTCAAGGCTAGTTTAGTGAAGCTTCTGACAGTGATTTAATTTAGCTCACTATAACAGACAGATATTGAATTCCAGGGTGCATTTAAGCTACAAATATTAATATTAGATGCCGTATAAACTACTTTTACTCAAAAAATGCCTGTAATTTTAACTAACTTCTTTGCAAAGTCGACATTTACGCACTTCTCAATTAGACACAAGTTTTCCTTTGAAGATCCATGATTAATACTAATAATAATAAAAGCGTTTATTACAACAAATAAATAGATATACGGTTAAACCCTGATCCCGGCTAGTGTCTGCAGGATCATTATAAAACAAATACATTAATCATTCATGCAAAAACTGTGCTGAGAGCACGTATACAAGCGCAACAACATCTGACGCTCCGTACCATTGTCGGTGCCACGCGTTACGTGAGGGACGACGTCATACATATGATGGATATGCGGATGGAAACACTGGACGAATTTGTACGACACTCGTCTGGCGGTTGGCATGTTCGCACGTGCAGAGCCGACAGATTTCCCACTTGTGAGAAACCTGGCTCCTCTTACGCTCGACACCAGTTATCTCGTTACCAATCATGGAATCATTAACGCGGCTCCACCGCCAGGCTTATACTTAAACCTTTAATAGTTACCCCATGCCCTGTCCGTAATTACGAAAAGCATTAATCTCTGTTAATTTTTATTTGAAGTTAAGAGACATTATGTGTAATATATATTTTGTTTTTCGAATGATGACACTAACTCCATTGCTGGTGAGTTTTTATTGACTAAAATATAAATATAAATTCATTCAGCTTACACAGTTTTTGGTCCTATTGAAAATTAGGCGCGTGCGGAGCTGGCTAATTTAGAATTATACACCTCATATGTTAATATGTGAGCAATGTTTATTAAAATAGATGTTCTCCAGATGAAAGCATTCTGCATATAATTGTTATATATAAACGGGATGTATGTAAAAGGTAGGTATCATACAAAAAACAAGAAATAAAAAAATCATATGTACTAATTTGAACAATATAGGTACAAAACCATAGAAAGAAAGAACGGCAATTTTATATAATTAATATGTACTGACAATCATATATCTTTATATATACATTAAAATATTAATATATATGTACATATATACTACTACTAAAGCTGTCAGGAGCTGACCCGGTAGTTGCTTGCCGTATGTTGACAGATCATTCCATAAATTCTTACTACTAGGTAAGAGATAGATAGAGACAAAAGCAGTATAGTAAGGACGGGACAGATAGAAGGGAGTTGTGAGAAGAGCGAAGAGATGTGTCATGGAAAGAAGAGAGATAGGTGAAATTGTCTTTGAGGTATTTGGGGTGTCGCAGGCTCATTCAAAGCCGAGAACAGGAGACAAAGGACTAAGATTTCTGCAACAACAAATTGGTAACATATATACTACTTAGTATGGCGTTTTCTCTACAAAGGAGTGCCTATAAAGTTTTTTCGTCTATACATATACTCGTATACGGCTGCTTGATTATGGCGGCTAGTAGAAGCAGCTGTTAGTTTCCTAGAGAGAAGCATTAGTGACATATAACAGGCAGCGTTGAGGTCTGCGGTTTGCGGCGGCCATCCAATGTTCTAGTTACTCGTAGCTACATTTTTTAAATCTATTCTCTGACAAGTTGTGATTTGATTTTTGTGAAACAAAAAATGCAATTTTGGCAAAAAACAAACATACAAGCGAGACAATACAGTAATGTCCTCACTTGGCACTGCCAGACATGTGAAAATCTTATTTCTACATAATAAAATACCAGGTGTATGCCAATAGCAGTACAATGTACATAGGAATAATTAACACACACCAAAATTTAGATTAAAAGTATACATAAAAAGATACAAAATTAATGAAATTAAAACTAATAATTCACAACAAAACGAAAAAAAAAGATGCCGAGATATTGTTAGTAGATTTGCATTAGGTGTGCAATGTTGGCAACACTAAACATATATAATAATAATAAATATTTCCAGACAGGTCACACAGCGCCATCTAATTTCCGTGGTAAGCTACGAGGCTTGTGTTACGGAAACTAGATGGTTGATAAACTACATATTATACTTTTTTTTGTAAATATATACATATTATACATATAAACACCCAGACCGAGACAAATTATACAATGTACAACTTGCCCCCGGTGGGAATCGAACCCACGACCTCCTGAGTTCACGGCAACGTTTGTTACCACTGGACCACGGAGGCGGTCTATAATTAATTTATTCCTTAATGTAGTTTTAAATCTACACTCAATTTTAAATATTGTCTGTAATCAGTACTTTCGGGTGCGCGATTTGTAGTCTTAGACTAGTAACCGCTAAGAACAGAGATGATCCAAAAAAACCATTTTAACAAAATTAACTAAGTAAAAAAAAATTGTTCATGCTAAAATAATCCAAGTCTTACGAGTATTGAAGAAGTTAATTAACAAAGACGAGTAGGTATAAACAAAAAATGTTCACTAATTTGTAAGTATACGTCGAACACTTCAGACCCTAACCACCGTAACTACATAGAGAGCATCATTAAAACATTTTACCCGTCTTCAATCAGAGTGTTGCTGTACACAGATCAGACCATGAGTGGAATACTGTTCTCGATTTTTTTGGGATGGTTTCGCCAGGTACCTTGTACGGCAACATTTGGGTACTTAGGAAGTAATTGTTATGTTTATGCTTGTGTGTGTCTCGAAAGTCATTGTTAGTGTTCAGGTTCTCATGGTGTGGCGTGTCCGGTGGTCGTCCCTTCCATAGAAGGTCATTAGTGGTGGCACGTGTGTCGGGTCCCGGCCCGCACCCTAAAGGCCTGTTTGAGCGGGGGGATGGCTGGCACATGCATTACGTCCGTGATCGGGTGCTGCTGTGGGGGCCTGGGACCTCTGCCGAACACGTTCAATTTATTGTTCCTAAATTAGCAGAGGTTTTTGCGTTTTGTCGACTTTCGGGTTGCACATAGGCATGTAGTCTATCTTTATTCTGACTTGCCTGGTGGGTTACTGCTGTACCAGGTATTGTAATCTCATAGGTACTGATAACCAAATTTAAAAGGTTATTAATTGATTGTTGTGGTTCAGGTCTGTATATGTTTTATTTTGTAAATCTGATATAGCTGAGTTTTCCTTGCAGATTCCTTTCTCAGTCAGATTTAACATTAACAGGTCATTGGAATCTGCTAAGCTGCTGGTCTTCTGCTAACAGCTTACTTATTAGACCACTTTGCTGCTTAGTCTTCTACTAGGAGGAGTAAAATCATTGAAAATAATTGAATTAATAACGTTTTATAAATGCCTGTAATAGGTTTACGTGAATAAAGATATTTTGACTTTTGACTTTACCTCAGGCGAGCTGTGGACGATGCCACTATTTCTGAAACTCTCGAATCCCTGCAGCTACCATTCCGCAACCGAACCACAGGCACAGGTCAGAATATGCACCCACATACCGTAGCCACCATCCCTACGCGTACGTATAAATTTGGAGGCTTATACATCTGTCGCAAAATAAAGATGTGGAATGCTCTTCCAACCGCCGTGTTTCCACTTTCCTAAAGCCTGTAGTCCTTCAAGCGAAGTGTGAAAAAGCATTTAGTCAAGCCGGCATAGTGTTAGAGCATTGCGCGTCACTCACTATAAGGTGGGCTCAAGGTCACATTTCGTGCTAGTAATATATAGTAAAAAAATCACGACTCTAACCGGCACTGCACTGTCATAGACTTCTTATGTGAACTCGTGCTAACTAATTGGCTTAGGCTGTAGTTTTCATTCTCATACCGTTTGGCTTCTTGCCCGATCTTGTTATTTAATGTCTTTGCCACAGAAACTTCTACAATATACCTACTTTGTATCAAAATTGTGTCACACGTCCAACAATATTCGTCATGAACCCATAACATCTACTGTATGTCCAGAGCACTCGCTGTGGACATAGACTTGCCAGTTATAGAGTTTTTTTAAATATATTTTTTATCTGAATTACCTATTATTTTATACAATACAATATGTAATTCTTCCTTACCTCACCTCAAAGTCAAAAGTCAAAGTCAAAATATATTTATTAACGTAAACCTATTACAGGCATTTGTGATACGTCATAATTCCTGTTGTGGAAGACTAAGAATCGAAGTGGTCCAAAGAGTAAGTTGTTTGCAGAAGACTAGCAGCTTAGCAGATTCCGGTGACCTGTTAATGTTTATTGACTATTTAATTAAATTATACTTTATGCTGGGGTAAATTTATTATTAAATTTTAAAAAACACAAAATAATTATATTAAGTCGAGGCACGTTTCAACAAAGTTGGTTTTGGTCAATCACTTTTACAACCGCTTTAAAACCTGACATCTGGCATCCCTAGACGTGGGTCAGTTCACTTTCCTACACAAAGGAATAATGTAACACTATGTTTTGATCCCTCGAGTTCAGCCGGCCAGATGAAATTACACCAGTAAGAGGGAATGCTCATTCTATATTTATGCACAATTTACAGTGTTATTTCAAGCAACAAATTGCTGAATACTAAAGTTACTAAGCGCACGTGACTAATAAGATAAAATATAAATAAGTAGGTATTCGTACTTGATTACTTAAGTGAAACAGACGATTGCAACTTTTTATTATATATTTTTTTTTATACTAGCTCCACATGTGACCTTGCGCCCACCTGATGGTAAGTGGCGCGTAAGGTCCATGAATGTTAGGAAAGTGGGAACACAGAGACTGGAAGAGCATTCCACCTCTTTATTGTGCGACAGATGTATGAGTCCCCAAATTTATACGCACTCGAAGGGATGGTGACTACGGTATGTGGGTGCATATTCTGATTTGTGCGTGTGGTTCGGTTCGGTTGTGGAATGGAGAGGAAGGAATTAGGTTATAGAGCTCTTCAAAGCACTCACCATAGAGCCAGTAGAACACGCAGAGAAGCTATATCTCGGCGAAGCTGCAGGGATTCGAGAGTTCCAGATATAGTGGCATCGTCCACATTTCGAACAGCTCGCCTCTGTAGGACATTGGGAGCATATGTGAGGTACTGGAACCATTCCAAAGGTGGGATCAGTATTCCACGCATGATCTGATCTTGTACAGCTTTGTATAGCAACAGTCTGATTGAAGGCGGGAACAACCGCTTCACCTTGTTCAGTATTTCGAGCTTTTTGACGCTGTTTTGGTTATGCTCACAATGTAGTTCCGGTGGTTAAGGTCTAAGCGTATTTCTACCCCGAGAATGTTGAAGCTGGGTTGTAGATTCAGCGTGGTGCCCTGAAGAGTGGGGTGAGGATGGAGATTTCGTGAAAACAAACTTATATTTATTTATTTTACATATAAAAAATATGAAGCCATGATGTTTTAGAACGACATCTAAAAATAATTAAATTATTTATTGCACACTAAATATACACAATAAAATAATGTACATAGGCGAGCATATTACCATGAAGGTATTCTCCACCAGCTAACCTTTGGGATTTATATGATGGGTGCAGAGTCTGAGATTTATGATGTAAATAAATTACAGATTTAAGTAAATTATTAATACATAAAAATATAAATACTTTATTTAATAGAAGAAGAAGACAAATTTCTAAGCATTCCATGGATTCACCGTGCGGGTGCCGGGTCCATCGTGTGTGGGTAGGAGATGAGAAGAATGGTGTCTCGGGCTTGCGACCGACAATAGGCTGGTTTAAGAAAAGGAGGGGTCCTTTTTTTATTGCGCGATAATACGCTCACTATCCGCAATTCTACTTCTCTCCCTACCCAACCAAATACTGTATGATTCCGTGAATGCTGTCTTGGAAGCTCGTTCCATAAATGTATCTCCTGCAGACCTGCTTAGGCCCAATTCTTTCAGTAAGTGATGCAAAGATTTTTCTGGATATTTATTACATAAATACTTATATACGTAAATACAATCCATTTAATGCTTATATAAATTAATATATTTATTTATTTATTATAAACTTTATTGCACAAAGTACAAAGGCGGACCTAATGCCGCTAGACATTCTATACTGGTCAAACCTTTGGGACAACTAAAGCAGTTACGACGAGATAAGGCAGGTGCTATCAAAACTAATAGAAAAATATTAGACTTCAATATATACTAGTGAACAAATACTTATTTACATACTAATACATACACAAATATATACAAATAAAACTACATACATACGTTCTATGAATATACATAAATATAATATATCTACCTGATGACTATAATGGGAGAAATAAATATAGCAGAGAGTGTATTGTAAATTTAAATAGTGCGCATAGACCAGTTTCTTAAATAGTGTTCTATTTGGAGCTTGACGGATGTCCACCGGTAACTGGTTCCAAAGATGCACAGCCACCACCGCAAACGACTTGGAAACGAATGCGGTGTGATGTGTGGGGAAGGAGAGCGTGGAGTTAGAAGAAGAACGTAAAGTTCTGTCATGAGTGGCACCAAGGAAATTAAATTTCTCTTTTAAATATTCCGGTGTATTAGGCTCATATAATACTGAGTACAACATGCAGAGAATCCTACGGTTCCTGCGATGGCGTATAGGCAACCACTTTAGTTTGTCACGGAATGGCGAAATGTGATCGTACTTTCTTAGACCGAAGATAAATCTGATGCATGCATTGTGTAGTCGTTCCATTTTATTTAATAATTCCTCAGTGAGATCCACACAACACACGTCACCATAGTCGAGCAACGGGAGTAGCAGGGCTTACAAGAATTATTTTACCTTTCAACGGCAGAAAATTTTTGAGTTTATTAAGAGAGTGCAGTGAGAAAAAAAAATTACGACTGGTGTCGGCGATTTGCGCTCCCCAGCTAAGATGAGAGTCAAGGTGTAATCCAAGACTCTGCGCTCGCCGCGGAACGCAATAGGCGCGTTGTCATACCGAAGCTGGTCAATTCTGGTAAGTTTCATTTTTGATAACAATCGGGAGCTCCCGACTATAATTGCCTGGCACTTGTTCGGGTTGACAACGACGCCAAACCGCGACGACCAAGAGTATACATTATTAAGATCGGAATTTAGCCAAGCTATAGCACTATTAAGTGTGGTAATATCCGTCTGCACATAGAGTTGCAAGTCGTCAGCGTACAGATGTTAGTTACAGTGAAGAGATGATGTGATGCCGTTAATGAATAATGAAAATAATAATGGAGACAAAATACCGCCTAATAAGTACTATTATGTCTATATGATGAGATTAGGATTTTAAGAAAGTATATTTTCTTTTATGTATTTAATATGCACGAATGGAGTCTGTCTGATGAATTGATGTATCCTGTTTCATTGACGAGCTGTAGATACGGCAAGAGAATCTGAATATCTGCTGAAAGAGTAAAGAGTTATAGAAAGTTGTGCGATCTATATCGCTTCATTATTAATATCGATTTATTATTAACAAGTAAATTAACATTCGTGTTTGAATGAAACTGCAAATTTAGAGCAGTTTATTAAAGTTGCAAGTTTTCCTGCAACTCATGTGGTTGATTTTCCAACAAACATAGACATATGTTTGTATTAAAAAAGAAGGACAAGCCGACAATGCAGTTAATATGCGAATAATGTCGTCCTATAATTCGAATTCATCGACGTCTGATTTATTTTGATTTGATTATTTGTTAACAAGTCGAGACAATGTTGTTTATTTGTGAGACAAAGTATTTCTTAAGTGCCAAACATGAATAGTAGATTGTATCATAGGCACAAAAATTAGAATTCAGAGCATAGCGCGAGATTTAAAGTACATTGCCAGTAGAAAAAATATTTCGCGGAAATCGATTTAAACATAAAAAAAATTGGCATTTTTAATAAACTAGCCTAATATTTGTTGCTGCGTACTTGAAGTAAATAGTTATTAACAGTAGATAGTTTTTACAACGTTTGCAAACGAACCAATCGCAAAGATGTATACAGTTCGTTTTCACAATTTATTAACTTGTTTAGTCCAGAAACTTCATGGTTCACTTGACCCCGTATATATATATCGTAACGGCAACCTTTAAATAACTTGCTGCAAAATATTTCATTGCACATTTAAGTATAACTATTTTCTATTATTTTTAAATAATAATATTTATTTATTTGAGTAGCAAGATTTATTGTGTAATAAACTGCTTTGTACATTCGAAGTAAAATCAAAATATAAGCTCTACGACTTGTTGTCGACAATACATGACTTGTTATCATTAAGATTTCATCAAGAGAAACCAAGAATGCTATTAGTAGATTCATATATTTATGTAAATATATCTACATATTTTTTATGTATTAACTAAAATGTACTAAAAGGTGTTTCTTTATAGATAACAATATATAAGCTCTAAGCAACATAAAAGATTTAAGACGTGAAAACTGCAAAAAATAATATCATGTAGCTGGGATGTTTTAGCTAATCAGTGTCCGGTTCGTTGTTTGAAAACGAATAACAGTTCCTCTTTGTTGTTTCAAAAACCCGCATAACATCACAACTTAATTATGTCCAAGACAAAGATACTGGTAGCTACATGTAGGTATAAAACTCGACTATATTATGATCAATCTAGCTTATTGTGGTCTACTATTATGTCTATGGACTCAAATTTAGTTTCAACTCAACGCAAACTTTCGAGCGCCGCTCAATTTATTACAAAGGCTAAATTGATTGTGAAGAGATTTCGGTAACTATGTGTGTTTAAGACAGCTTCATCACTATTAATTTGGGATATAACTCTTCATTAATCACAGTAATAAGCGATGGCAGTCCGCTAATCATCAGGTAAGTATGGAAAAGCACGGATTTAAATAAAAGGATTTAATTAAATTTTGATTAAGTATTATTTTAAAAAGTATGTAAATTCGATTTAAAAAGTATATACTTACTTATACTTATACGTTCCTCACATATATACATATACGAGAATATTATATATATATATATATGTCTTACCTACGATGGACTTAAAGTCAACGTCAAAATATCTTTAGACTGCCTCCGTGGTCTAGCGGTTAAGTCCGTGGATTAAGACTCGGAGGTTCGATTCCTGATCGGGACACAAAACTATTTATTAATAATAATAAATAAATAAATAAATAAGCTTATTTATAAGCGTGGTTTCTGACCACCCCGAAAGGGAAACGGTCGTGATGATACTTTTACTTTACAAAAAATCTTTATTCACGTCATTAATGAAATTACTTTGAATGATTCTACTCCTACTAGTGGAAGACTAAGCAACAAATTGGTCTAAAGATCATTCTGATCCGACACCCGCACTTGAGAATTTATTAATTGCTATAAGTATTCTGATTGTCACCGTCTTCTCGCCCGAAATACCCACGTAAGGAATGGAGTCATCTGACAATGTTTTTGTAGAGGAAATACTTGCTAAATAGTTCATTATATTTATAGAAATATGTATTTTATATTAATTATGATCTTAGCTGTTTAAACCATAACACTGACCTACGTTTATTTACCCATATATTTATAATTTTTACTTATTATACCTTAGAGATATACTTGTACTTGTCCGACGTGTCTATCAAGTTGCATTTGCCGTGGTCACGAGTCGACTGGAGTTGTGCGGTGTAGCAATCGTCTATAAATGTAAAACTACCCACTTGTCACTTAAATTTTTTTTAGTTATCGCTACACCCAACTTTCACAATATCCTAGGCTATATTATATATTAACTGATTGAGAAAGAATCGCTATAATACCTCTTTAAAGAAACATAAATAACAAAGCTTTAATTAGAGCTCGGAATGCAGTACGAGTATCTACTGTAATACATTAAACCTTAAGGGCATAATTAAATGTTGTAATTAACATTCGAGAAAGACATTGGTATCCTACAGGGAAGTGTTCTGAAGCGATACGCGTGTCCATTGTTTATGTTGACGTTAAAGGAAATAACACCGGTCATATTTATATTTGCATGAAGTTTACGGCTAAATAAAATAAAAAACATAAATGTTTATGCTACTGATTTTTGACGTGGCAACACTGACAGCGCATGACGTGGAACGAGAAAGGAGGGATAACATCGAGCCCGCACCGGTTGGCGGCCATTTGACTCTAGAACGTTATCGAGCACAGTTGAAATAATTTGTCTTGGTAAATTGAAAGTAGTAACTAGATTCACTATGTATCTATAACAAAAATGTATTAATGTGTAATCTGTGTACTTTTTCTAAACTGTGTTTTCTAATTGTCAAAAGTGCAAATATTTTTTAGGCATAGGGCAGCAGGTGGCATTAATAGAACCAATATTTTAAAATTAACTTTTTTTTAAAGATAAAAATCATTATCCGGAAAACAAAACACTACTGCATGGTGAATAAGGTAAAAAAGGTGAAATACGCGATATCAAATCAAATCAAATCAAAATAATTTATTTCCGTATGGTTAGCACGTAACACTTGGATATTGTCAATACTTACAAGCCAATAAATAAAAAATAATAATAAAAACAAACGTAAAGGCTGGGGAGTGTTATTATTAATTGATCTCACCCACAGCCGAGAGACGAAATAGAGACAGAAAGAATTGCGTGAGTCAACGTTCGCGCGATCGTCGACCTCTCGCTACCTACTTGATAAGCAGTGTGCTTAGTGTAAAATGCAAGTTTCGGAAAACGTAACTGATGTAGTTACGTTTTTTCATTTTAATTTTGTTATTGCAAGTTTGGCTATAATAACAGGCAATGAACATCGAAAATTCAGTAAATAAACTCTACTACTATAGTTGCGTTTACGAAACGTCACTGTCACATTAGGCATACAGTATGCTGCATGAGTGGCGATATTTTTGGGAATTACTTATAAAAAATAAATTATTGATACTTATTATTGTATTTAATCTTTGCCATGGCATAGGGTGACTTTTTTTTTATCACTCTTAATCTATTTCTATTTGTAAAAACTTGAAAAATTACACTTTGTTGCTAAAGTTTAGTTCTATTTGTTGTTTATTTAATTCAATAAATAAATTAATGTATTTAATATTTATAAACAGTTATTTTTGCCAGTCGGTGCCAGTATCTCCCTGAAGTATGGCCTAACAAACAAAAAAAAATATCTTGATAAAATCAATTAATAATTGGCGGAGAAATCGCGTAACAATAAACATACAAAAAAAAACATACAGTTACATTGTGAACCTGTTCCTTTTTTAAGTCGGATGAAAAGTGGGGATGAGACGACTCGCCGCGCGATGTACGAGTATAGTGGATATTTGTTTTCACTTAAAGTCCATCGCAGGCGGGTTTACATCAATTTTCTACTGTTTATTTTATAGTTGGACCTAGCCACTCGATTTTAATTGGCAATTCTACAGCTACAGCATTGATAAGTATTTTATGTGTAGTTAAATATGTAGTCTATCAACTTTCCAGGAAATCATTTTAAGATATACAGAGTGGGCCAAGAATTCGTTAACATTTAAACCTAACACCCCGCGCTAATACAAGCCGCGCGGGGATCGGGGAGGGGGCCTTGCCACTAGCTCGCTTCTCGGAAATTTAGTCGCAATGGAATGAAAACATTATGATTTAAATTTGCGCTAGTCGTATGCCGAAACAATGTTAGATCGATTCAGTAATTTTAATAACCTCTTATCGAACGATGAAGCCCATTTCCACCTCAACGGGCACGTAAACAAACAGAATTGCAGGTATTGGAGCAGCGAAAATCCCAAAGCTAAACACGAGAGGCCACTTCATTCTGTCACCTTCATATATTTACCTGTGCGGTGCGGTGGTAGCTCGGTTGTAAGAACGCTTTCTTTAAAATCCATAACGGTATGCGGTTCGAACGCCGGCATGGAACAATGAGAAAATCTCTCAGATCCTCGCCAACCTCTAGGCCAAATTCTCCAGACAATTCTGGTAGGCCAATTTTCAACAGTGGAGGTCTAGGACTACGTTCTAGGGGTTGTGATGATGATGATAATGTGAGATGAACTCACGAGAGGACCCTTCCATCGTACTCCAGGAAACGCCTGAGCGTGTCAACATGCGTCTTTTGCAGCCGCGGCGGCCTAACGTTCTTCCACCGTTCCCTCTCAGTGTAGGCGTCGGTCGGCAATTCTTCTTTCTTCGACACCTCCATGCCTTGAGACTCCAGCCATTCCTGAAAGCATATCTTAATTGAACACAATAGTGTATATAAAATAAAAATGAATCTAAAGAAAACATTCATTTCATTACAGCCTACAGCTGGAGATGGGCCTTCCAGAACTTGAGAATTTGGCCTACACTCGCCACGCTGGCCAGACGGCTTGGCGAGGAAACAGCAAACTTTACTATAGTCCTATAATGATAATTGGCAATAACGTCGTTGTCTCTAGAATGTCACAAACAAATTTAATATATTTTGTGTTTTCGACCAGGAATCAAACCCGGCATAACAACGACAACGTTTAGACAACGGAGTATGCATTCTGTTACTTAAGCGCAAACGTTATGTAGTCGAATCCCTTTAATAACGGAAACTGTCAGTGACATATGTATGAGCATAATTAAACAAAAACGCGATTTAAATTGGTATTCTCGTATACTGCATCCGTGGTCTAGCGGTTAAGTCCGTGGATTAGACTCGGAGGTACCGGGTTCGATTCCTGGTCGGGACACAAAAATATTTATTAATGTAAATAAATACATTTAATTAATATTTAATTCATTTGTGATATTTCTCCAGTTTGGTACGCTGGAGACATCGACGAGCTTGCCACTTGTCATGATTGGCCTATAGTAAAGTTGGCTAAATGTGAATCCGCTTATTTATAAGCGTGGTTTCTGACCACGTCGAAAGGGAAACGGTCGTGATGATACTTTACTTTTTTTATTCTCTACAGACGACGCACAGCAAATAACGGTGCGATCCGTATATTTTAAAAAGTGACCATTTATTTTTATATTTAATAATGTGTGTTATAAAACTATGTTGACGTAAGCTCGGCTATGATCGGTAAAACTCGGGCTAAAATAACAGTCTGGCCAGGGCGAGTGTAGGCTAAATTCTCCAGAAATGTACTCTGGAAGGCCCATCTCCAGCAGTGGAGGTCTAGGACGCTGTGTTCTAGGGGCAGTAATTAAGCTAATTAAGGAAAAAGTAGACGAGATTTTAGACGAAATGTTGGCCGACTAAAGTGTGAAAAATTCTGAACACAAATGGGTAGATTGTGATGAAGAATGCAATACGGCAACAGTCTAGTTTGAATAAAAAGTAAATAAAAATACTAAAAGTTAAGGAACTGAGGGTTGTGTGTGTTAAGAGGGCTGGGAGTCTTCTCGCGCAGCAAATAACAATTGGCGTGCAGCAGGGGAATGCTGTAAGTGTTTTTGGCACAATTTTCCGAAAGGCTAATGTGTGTACATTTTTATATCTAGTTTCTTTTATAATGATAAATTATGTAGGGGTTGTAGGGCAATGTATTAAGAATTGATTAATGTTTTGTTATAAGCTAATATATATTATATATGGTGGTGGCTCGGTTGTAAGAACGCGTTCCCTAAATCCTACAAAAGTCGGTTCAAAACCCACCCGTCATGTACAAATGAGAAATACACTTTTATTACGTACATTTGTCATAGATTTACAACACCACCGTTCCCGTGCCTCGGAGAGCACGTTAAGCCGTCGGTCCCGGTTCCACTAATACCAACTTGTGGAATCGTTATTAAATTGTCAATAAAAATTGACATTATATCCTCGCCAAGCCTTCTGGCCAGCGTGGCGAGTGTAGGCCAATTCTCCAGATATATGTTCTGGAAGGCCCATCTCTAACAGTGGAGGTCTAGGACGCTGTGTTCTTGGGGCTGTAATGATATGAGCTAATTAAGGAAAAAGTAGACGAGATTTTAGACGAAATGTTGGCCGGCTAAAGTGATAAAAATTCTGAACACAAAATAGGTAGATTCAGCGGTATCCCTATGCGGTTGCGATTTACCCGAATGTGGGGAATAAAAGGTAACAAAAGACATGCAAAATGAGATGTTACCATTGTCTGCCTAACTTGAAACGAGATGGTCCCTTATTCAAAACCCTAATCCCAAAAAAGGAATGTTTGGTGTAAATCTATAAAGCATGAATGTAATAAATACATAATATAGGTTGTTTATAAGCTGCACAAGAAGTTTCAATAGTCTATGGTTCGACAGGTAAGAATGTCAAACTGTGTTGACAATTCTGTTCAGTAAGGTTTTTGCATATTTTTTTTTAATACTATTACGACATGTGACCTTGCGTCCACCTGATGGTAAGTGGCGTGCGAGGTAGCAACTAGAATCAGAGACTCATGACTGACATCAGTCCCTAACACTATGTCGGCTTGACTGGGTATGACGGCAATTTGAGCCTGATCCCGAAACGTGTGGATACACTTTATATTATTATATTCATATAATATTCATTCATTATGAATCGTTTAATGCCAAAACAAAACTTCCAAATCGTGGACTTTAAAAAAAATCTGTATTTAGCATATGTGTTGTGTTCATAGAGCACTTCGTCTATTATTATTTTATTTTATTTCATTTTGACAACAAACAGTCGTCACATTACAAACATAATTAACATTAATATAAGACCTTGAGTGTCGAGAATTTACACAAAATAACAAGAATTAACAGTTAAGCAAGAAATAAAATTATTAACATCAAAATTGTATTGAAATACCTACTAAGTTATATCATAGCAGAATACCGGGGGCAAGTTGTACATTGTATAATTTGTCTCGGTCTGGGTGTTTATATGTATAATATGTATATATTTACAACAAAAAAAGTATAATATGTAGTTTATCAACCATCTAGTTTCCGTAACACAAGCCTCGTAGCTTACCACGGAAACTAGATGGCGCTGTGTGATCTGTCTGGAAATATTTATTTATTTATTTATAGAAAGAATATTAATAATAATACATCAATAAAAAGCTTCACATTATAAATATTATATTATTTTAATTGAGATTATCGTCAACATAATCAGCCTAGTGAGCAAGCAGTTCGTGCAGTTATTGATCGTTTTCGCACAATTTTTACTCTTCTTGACTCAAAGCATCATGAAATATAGCTTCTGTAGCGCAAAGTGTTGAAGAAGACGCCGAAATGTCGATTCGTCGCTAGTAGTGAAACATTGGCCTGATCGAATGGACTTTGTAACTTGTAGCCGCGGCGGACATATGCCGAAAATTATAAATAATTAAAAAATGCTATCTACCACATTATAATAATAAAAAAGTCATTTCAACAATATATCTGTCTTGTATTATTATTTAATATTTTTTTGGTTTGATTGTAGATTATGTGCTAGCTGAATACTTAGCATATAATTTATCAACAAATTGATAAATAATTAATAATAAACTGTAATGTGTATTGGAAATAAGGAAAATACTAGTTATGTAAATTGATTGTAAAGAGTCAATAATTTTGAGATGCACGCACACATGCCTCCGTGGCGCAATTGGCTAGCGCGTTCGGCTGTTAACCGAAAGGTTGGTGGTTCGAGCCCACCCGGGGGCGACTTTTTGGAGGATCCTATAATAAAATTAATTACAACATCTAGCATTATACTTATTTTTTTTATACTGTACACCATATGTGACATCGCACCCACCTGATGGTAAGCGGTACGCGAGGGGAGCAACTGACGCCAGCCTCAGAAAACCGACATCAGTCGCTACCTTGTGGTATGCCGGCCTATGATATTTATATTTGGGCAACAACAGCTATAATACCATATATATATATATATATATATAATGTGTATTTATGTTTAAATTACAATAAAACCAATTAGCAGTTTCCACGTTTAGGATAAAAATCTTCTACGCATCGCAGAAACTATAAATAAATTCAAGTGTATAAAAAACAAATAGTCGTACAAAAAGGTGCATTTAATAATTAATATAACAATAAAGATTTACAAGAAAATCCTAAACTCAATTATTTACAAGTATAGATAGACCACATATACCTACATCCGTATTCTAAGACGTTTCCTCAACGGCTCCTCCACTCCAGCTGTCAAACAACAATAAAGTCTATAGTTATTACGATTAGAGTTTAAAATGGACCCGGTTTTTTTTTTAATGTCAGCCGTAAGCTGGTAGGTATATTCGACGATATTTTTTACTTTAATCGTCACAATTAAAGTGACTTCATTTTCGTTTGACAGCCGGAAGGAAACGTTAAGTGGAGGAGCCGTTGAGGTTACGTCTTAGAATACGGGTGACTATCTATCTATAGAGATAGACATCTATTGATAGAAACAAACAACTTTTTCTAAGAAACCATATCGCACACTTAATACTATAAGGGCATAAGTCAAAATGTTTGTATAGTGTGATTTTAAATGCTAAGGGCATAAGATGGAATTATCTACCTAAATATATCTTAAAATATGTTATAAATTTTTAATTGCTATTTATAATGTAGTTGTCAAAGATGACATCTGCAGAATTTCACATTCACAACTTAAATAATAAGCATTTAATTCGGAAAATAAATGCAAGAATCAACAGTCTTCAAACGCAATTTCCCAAAAAAATACTTTTTCGTATTATGTCCTTGTATTTCATTATGTATTAATTTAAATGTAAAATTAAGTACTTATCCATAAATTAAACACAATTTAAAATTATAATAGCAGAAATCAGATTAGTGTTGAGAGAAAGCGCCTGAAGGCTAGCCTCCGCAATGGCGTGTAGGTACGTGCCACATTGCTATGAGGTAAAGGCCAGGCGTTCTGTGGTTACAACACACTAATTATCGCAACATACAAGTATTATTACGACGCAAGACGTTGTTAATGCTTTTTCGTAAGTAGGTCAACATGTTAACCAACCTTACTGAATATATCTATATACCTACCTTCCTAAATCAGAATAAGATGTTTTAAGTAACCTAAATCGGAATCAAGTGTTTTTTCCACTTTTTGACGAAAGATATTAAATTAAGCCATGGTTTAGCGGAACGGAATAAAAAAAGCTCAATAAGTTTTTCAACATGATATGTAGTAAGTAGTGGTATCTAGTAAGTTAAATATGTAGGTGTATGGCATACACCTACATTGTATGGCCACTTTTGTACGAGTATTTGTATTTAACATTTTTGTTTCATTTTGCAAGTGGTAACACTGGCTGGCAGGTCGTCGGTAAGCAAGCAATGACTCTCGGTTGTAAACTTCCGTGACAAAGATAAATATGCTACAGCGTCCATTGCTTGTGTTTATATAGGTGTAAAATTATAAGTTGGATTAAGAAGCGCAATGGTTTTGTATTATTGTAAATAAAACAATGTTATTGTTATCTTGAAATCACAGGCTTGGATCCCGTTAAAACAGGGCGATTCATTCATTCGTGTAGTAGAAGCTAACCTAACGTGTTGACAGGCAACAAAATAATCATGGCTGTGACAATTTCTTTGGAAAATCCTGTTGTGCAGTCGTTTATAGTTTATTCTGCTATTTTGGCGCTAAAATTGCTAGCTCTTGGCCCTTTGACTGGCATGCAACGGATGCGTAAAAATGTATTTGCTAATCCAGAGGACGTGAAGGCTGCTGGTGGAAAAGGGAAGATAAAGTTCGATGACCCTGATGTTGAGAGGTACAGACGAGCTCATTTGAACGACTTGGAGAACATTCCTGCCTTCTGGATCCTTGGTGCTTTGTACGTGACGACTGGTCCAGCAGTAGCGTGGGCTACTTTGCTATTCAGGCTATTTACCGCTGGCAGAATTATGCATACGCTGGTGTATGCTGTGAAGCCACTTCCTCAGCCAGCCAGAGCTATTGGTTTCATGATTCCCTATGTGATCTTGTGGTATATGGGTGTTCAAGTCGTTGTGCATTACCTCGGGGCGTTGTGAGAAGTGCAAAACTAAAGTGATGTGTAATTTATATTTTTGTTTGTTTAAATTATAATTTATTTTTACTTAAAAAATATTTTATTTCTCATAAGTTGCCTCCGTGATGTAGCGGTTAAGTCAGTTGGTCTAGAGACACATTTTTTTAAATCTAATTTATTTGTGATATTTCTCGAGTTTACTAGGTACGCTGGAAACATCGACGAGCTTGCCACTTATCGTGATGATAAAAATGTTAACAAGCGTGGTTTCGGACGAAGGGATACGGTCGTGATTAATCATTACCTATTTTTTCTGAGTTATTACACATTTGGCACTAAATATTTTGTTAGATAATGATTATTTGTAGGTTTTATTTGTCTAGACTGTCTCCTATTCTAGCGGTTAATTCCTGGTCGTGACACCACAAAAAATTCATTTTTTGAGCCTGGTAGACGAGCCATCAATGAGCTTGGGCCTATAATAAAGTCGGCTAAATGTAAAAAAGGTTTCTGACCACACCGCTAGGGATTACGGTCGTGATGAAGTCTTTAAAACTATGAGCCGGTAATTCATCGCTAACTTAAGTAAATAAATAAATATAATAATAATTAAAAATAAATAAGTGGTAGGTAGACTGATTGACGAAGATCGTACTCGTAATTTGCCCAGTCTGCCGAGGCTGGGAAGTATCCACCGTTCGTGCAGATAAACCCAGTGTATCCACACGTTTCGGGATCAAGCTCGAATTGCCGTCATGCCCAGTGAAGCCGGCATAGGTGTTAGGGACTAATGTATGTCATGTGTGTCTGATTCCAATTGCTAACTAACATTCATCGACCTCGCGCGCCACCAACCATCAGGTGGGCGTAATGACGTGCTAGAATAAAAAAATAAAAAAAACTACAGAACATTGCTTAACATAGCCACTAGGGAAAATTTGATTTTTTTTTTCATTTCATTACAGCTCCTACAACACAGCGTCCTAGACCTCCACTGCTGGAGATGGGCCTTCCAAAACATATATCTGGAGAATTTGGCCTACACTCGCCACGCTGGCCAGACGGCTTAGCGAGGATATGATGTCATTTTTTTATGACAATTTTTTAACGATTCCACAATACTAGTGAAACACAGTATTAGTGAAACCGGGACCGACAGCTTAACGTGCTCTCCGAGGCACGGGAACGGCGGTGTTGTAAATCTATGACAAATGTACGTAAGAAAAGTGTATTTCTCATTGGTACATGCCGGACCTTTGTAGGATTTAAGGAACGCGTTCTTACAGCCGAGCCACCACTGCGCCGTTTGAATTACCAGCTCCTAATTAACTAGGTAAGTAACCAAATACAGTTAGTTAGGCAATATTTTTTTTAGCTATTGATTACGCATGTAATATTCGTATCAGCACGATAGGTGTTAAAACGCCGAGTCATGATTACAAGTAGGTATTGTACTATGGCAATGTTTGTTTTGACCTACAGTACAGTGGGACGTGAAATAACTTTATGACATAAGTGTTAAACCGGATGCATATACGCGTATTAGAACTCCTAAATTGGTGATGGATTCTATCACCAGTATTCTAAGACGTTTCGTCAACGGTTCCCCCCTCAACATTTCCTTCTAGCTGTCAAACTAAAATGATGTTCCTGTAATAGTTACGATTAAATTTTAAAATAGTGCTGATCCGACAGTTTTATTTAGAAATATCAGCCGTAAGAATTAAGTTATTAGACGCCATTTTTATTTTTAATCGTCTCAATGGGGTGTTCACTAACTTTTTATCACGATAGATGACGCATGATAGATGGTACCTGATAGAACTGTCAGTTGTAACTTGTATTTTAATTACGAAATTTATTATTTTCTGGATATATTACCGAAGTCAGCAGCTTTTAAGTGTACAAATATAGATTTCCAACCGAAATCAAAGATATGGTGATCTCAAAATTGCCGTTCTATTAATTAAACCTTTTTTTCTTTTTGAAGACGGTGTTCGCTTTCCTAATTCGTCTTTTAAGGTAGGTAACGTTAAGTTAAAATTCGTATTTCTGTTATAAAAATAAAAACTACAAAAACATTAAAAAAATGATCCGACATAGGTGTAAACAAGGTACCAGTGCCGCTAGCGACATCTATAAAAAAGCTTTGCCTGATACACCCCAGTACAGATACGTAAATTTCGTAAGAATACTGGTGAAAGACATATAAATAATAAATAAATAAATATAAATAAATATTTCCAGACAGGCCACACAGCGCCATCTAATTTCCGTGGTAAGCTACCAGGCTTGTGTTACGGAAACTAGATGTTGATAAATTACATATTATACTTTTTTTTTTGTAAATATATACATATTATACATATAAACACCCAGACCGAGACAAATTATACAATGTACAAGTTGCCCCCGGTGGGAATCGAACCCACGACCTCCCGAGTTCACGGCAACGTTTGTTACCACTAGACCACGGAGGCGGTCAATAAGATATACAGTATACACCCGTATATGACTGCAATGAAAGGAATGTTTGAGTCAATGCGTCGGTTAGGTAACGCGTAGATTACGGGTGTTAGTCTGGGTTGTAGCAAAATGAAGCCTTTTTAATTGTAACGATTATTGTTAATATTTTTAATGACGACCTTCAAAATAATTATGACACATTCAACACCATTTTAAACTTTAATCTATACAAAGTAAAATAAGTAAATATGTTAATAGGTATGTATAATAAGTTTAACACTGTAACAATTCAAATAATGCATACATTGGTTGGGCTTCAACGTGCAATACAATTGGAAATATGTAGTGTCAATTTTGTTCACATCAAGTAATTTATTATATAAATATTTCACTATTGTGTTTATTATTGTAACTAATTTCTACTGTATAAAGAATTATTATTATTGTCGTTTTAACGTTGCGGAATTCAGCTGAACAGAAATAACTAATAAATGACATGTGTAGACACATTAGCTCCAAGCGCGGGGAGTGCGGAGGTTTCTGCTGAGAACCTCAAGCTGCGCAAATACGCCAACCTCGGTACAGGTTGCAAATTTGCGCCGTTCGGGGTCGAGACGATAATAGAGAGTTGTCCAAACGGCTAACGGAAAAGTCTGAAGACAGGAAAGCGGGTAAATATTTCTGCCAACGAATTAGCCTCGCTATACAGAGGGAAAATGTTGCCAGCCTTCTTGGGACTATCCCTGAAGGGTCGTCTCTAGAGGATATTTTTACTAATAGTTTATTTTTTATTAGGTTTAGTTTATATTTAATTTTTACTCTTAAAGTAGTTTTAATTATATTCATTTTATTTAATCAGTGTTTTAGGTACTCTAAAAAAAAAGATTATAATATAAATAGTCAACTACCCATTGTAATAGATAGATAGATAGATCAATTCTTCATTGCACAATAAACAAAAACACATTTAAAAGTACACAGGCGAACTTAATGTCTAGTGACATTTTCTACCAGCTAACCTTTGGGATAGTGAGCAATGATTGTGGGTGCATTAAATCACTAATTTAAAATCGGGATTAATAATAAAAAAATCTTAAACTATTACTAGCAACTAAAGCTAAAATACTTAATGATGTAATGATGACAATTTTTTTTATTGCAAGTCATTTTAAGTTTTTTGATTACATATCTGTACCATTCATATCGGTTCAAGAAAGATAAACAGCGTGCACCGTTTCTGTGAGTGATTACGTTTACGAATACTTCTAAGAACACAGCGTCCTAGACCTCCACTGCTGGAGATATGCCTTCCAGAACATATACCTGGAGAATTTGGCCTATACTCGCCATTAATGGAACCAGGACCGAGACGGCTCTGTAAATCTATAACAAATGTACATAAAAAAGTGTATTTTTCATTGATACATGTCGGGGGGGTTTGAAGCGACCTTTGTAGGATATTAAGGGACGCGTTCTTACAACCGAGCCACAAATGCGTCTACTTTTCAGACCTAAATATTCTTTTAAAAAAATGTATTGTGCGAATGAGAGGGATACACAAGCTCTCTTAACGATCGAATCGCATCGTAGCTTTCAACACGGTTGTGCAACACTAGCAAAAAAAAAGCTATGCACAGTCTTGATACAGTATTAGCAAACATCAAGGACAAAAAATTCTCCTACAACAATTAAAAATACTTTAGGCCCGTGGGGTCCAAACGCTAAAACATTTTAAAAAACATCAGCCCTCGTCTAATTGTCTACTCTGGGGACAAGAGGGCTGGTTCTTTCCTCGCCCAGAAAATCAGCATGGCCAGCGTTCTTGCCATCATGCCGCGCGGATACGATTTATATTTAAATTAGGTTTTGTAAGTATTTTTTTTTTGTTTAAGTTTATTAATTTTTCTATTAGCTCTTAATTGATATAAATTTCATTAGGTTAAATTTAGATTTTGTTGTAATAAAAAATAAATATAATGGTAAACTATAGAGGGACAGTAATGTTTGATTGCCTGCTAGGCTATCTGTAATCGTCAAAAAATACGTTATCACGCTGAGTTGAAGAAGGAAATGTATTGTTTAGTCAAAATTTGTCATGACTAAATCAATATTATCTTTAGATAAACATTTACGATAAGGTTTAAATATTTTTCTTTATGTAAACATGTAAAGAATTTCTATGAATATTTTTCGTGTCTAGTTGAAGAACCCGTATTTTAAGACGTTACCTCAGTGGCTTCTTCACTCATAGTTTCCTTCTAGCTGTCTAACAAAAATGAAGTCACACTTAGGTAAGGCCAAGCTGATTCTCTTGGCGAGGAAAGAACCAGCCCTCTTGTCCCCAGAGTAGACAATCAGGCGAGAGGTGATTTTTTTTCAAAAAAGACCCCACTGGCCTAAAGTCTTTTTAATTGTTGTGGGATATTTTTTTGTCCTTGATGTGATTCAAATTTAAAATGGCGTCTTACGGCTGACCTTACAAATAAAACTGGTACTGGTACTGCCAGCTGTCAAACGGAGGGACGTCTCGGCACGTCATTACGCTCAAGGAATATAATTGTCAAACTCAAGGTACAACGCCGTAGCTTGACACCGCTTTGAAGCGTATATACATATGTTATTTAAACTAGTCGTATCTTATAAAAAATAAGTGGGAGCGGGGACGGGCCTTAGCGTGGGATGCCACTTGTGTCGACACTTTGGCTCTGTCACGCCTTAGGGGAATAGCGCTAAAATCGGGAGCCGCAGCCGAAAGCGCAGTCTGGCAAGCGGCGCAAATACGTATCTATAATCAAAGACTACGTGTTTGTGCCGTTTGCTGTAGAGACTTTAGGCCCATGAGGTCCAAGAGCTAAAACATTTAAAAAAAACAACAACCCTCGTCTAATTGTCTGCTCTGGGGACAAGAGGGCCGGTTCTTTTCTCGCCCAGAAAATCAGCATTGCGATTCAGCGAGGAAATGCGGCCAGCGTTCTTGCCACCATGCCGCGCGGGTACGATTTATCTATAAATTAGGTTTTGTAAGTATGTTTTTTTTTTGTTATAGTTTTTTTTTTTTTTATATCATAATTATTTGTTCTACCTAAAATAAGTTATATATTTTAGTTAAAAAAACATTTTTAAACAAAACTAATTGTCAATCTCATTCAAAACAGATTCCATTTTTTTATATACTAGGTGAGCGTTCACCTGGTGGTAGTTGGCGCGCAAGGTCAATGAATGTTAACAACTGAAATCAGACACTCATGACTGACATCAGTCCCTAACACTATGCCGGCTTGACTGGGAAAACGAAATCGAGCCTGATCCCGATACACTTTACTGGGTTTATCGGCACGGACGCAGACTGGGCAAATTACCGCCTGCCACTTATTTGCTGTTTTCGTTGAAAATATGTGCCATTTAAATGTAAATTTTTACTTTCAAGATTAAATAATAATGTAAGCTTGCCATTTGGTCATATAAAAATAATACCGTATGAAACAAGACTTACACTTAGGCATAGAATCTTCAAGGAATCAGCTATAGCAGATTTACAAATTACATTTAAAATGTTGAAGTAATAAAAAGTTTAAGGAATGTTAGAAAATGCTGGAAACGAGGCGAAGGCTGGGGACTCGGAATAAATTTTGTCAAATGGCCGGCAGTCACGATTGATTGATGAAATATCGGCCAAACTCTCAGATTTTATTAAAGCCAACAAAGGCCAAGAAAATATTTTTTTTTATTCAATAAACTAGATTAGATTTAATATACCTATATTGTAGGTAAGTATATTGTGGTCCTAAAGTCTTTATTATCTTTACCCTGTTCTATAATATGTATATAAGAAAAAAAAGAAAAGGAGTTCTTCGCGCCATTTTGCGTGGGCATGTCAAGTGCAAGTTTTTGTTTTGTAAATAAATTTACTGTGGTTATTATTGGTCAAAAGTGGTGTTGTTTTGTTTAATAATGTGCTACAATGTGAATAATTATGGAAAACTATAAATTGGACTTTAAATATGGGGCACAAGTTGCAGTTTATTTTTTGCGGTTTTCCCGCGCTGTCAACTCCCATATTTTACCCGACGTGTTTGAGCTATGGTGCCGCGAGTGACTCCAAGAAAAGCATCAAATTCTGCAGCATCTGGAATTTGATGATGACCTCATTAACTCATTAAAAAGAAAGATATAATACGTCAGACTTGGCTGTATGGGCTAGACCCTTTGCCTGCCCTATCATCTCATTCATCATCCATCGGGAGAAGAGAACTAAAAAAAAAAAAAAGAAAAAAAACTTTATTGGACAATTATTATTAATATCTAAGAGGTGGAGTTCTTCGCGCCATTTTGCGTTGACATGTCAAGTGCAAGTTTTTGTTTTGTAAATTAATTTGCTGTGGATATTATTGGTCAAAAGTGGTGTTGTTTTGTTTAATAATGTGCTGCAATATGAATAATTATGGAAAACGATAAATTGGACTTCAAATATGGGGCATAAGTTGCAGTTTATTTTTTGCGGTTTTCCCGCGCTGTCAACTCTCATATTTTACACGACGTGTTTGGGCTATAATGCCGCGAGTGACTCCAAAAAAGCATCAAATTCTGCAGCATCTGGAATTTGATGATCCCAACTCGGTTATGAACTCTGATATGAACATATATTATGGAAATAAATTACGTGTTTAGGACTGATGTATTCTGTACAATGTCCTTTAAAGACAATAAAAAAAAAAAAAATTAATATCTAAGATAAAATAAAATAGTTACAAAGGCGAACTTAATACCTTAAAGGTATTATCTAACCTTTGGGAGAATGACAAAAGAACTTGTGAGATTCAGAGTTAAATAGAAAATATAATTATAGCTAATAGCAATAAATAACTATGTCACTGGGTATTTTAATTTAAGTAATATTATGAAGTTCCTAATAAATATTCTTGCTTATTACACACAAAGGTCATGTTATTAGTATTATTTACTAACTATTATTTTAGATTGCGCTCCATAAGTTTAACTATTCAGAAAGAAAGACACCGACTTACGTCTGTCGAAAGTCCTTGAGCGAGTAGCAATAACAGGATGAATATTTGGAATACCGGAACGCAATTTCAATAAATACTCTCGCATCTGTTTATCGACCCTACCCTAAACACCACGTGTCGACACAATAACGAGTAAATATAGTACCAGCCAGCACATTGTACATTTGGACTGTCCCGAGTAAGGAGCTGCACAAAAGACATCTAAAAGTAAAGGTAAGTTACCTGCTTCTTAACCAATAACTTTAGCTAGCAAAACACGCTGTTTATTTAGGTTGCGTTACAATAATCGAAATATTAGCACCATAGGTTGTCAAATTGCTAGAACGAATAGTAGGTAATTCAGGAACAATATTTAGAATATTGGAACGCAATCCAAGCTATAAATCAACAGTCGCTACCTAAATATGATTTAATAATTGAGGATGACGTCAAGTTTGATAATGATATGATGTCTGTAATCTGTTTTGGTAAACTCGCGGCCGGCAAGGGTCAAGGTTAACAGTGTTGCCGAGTTAAAAATACTTTAGACGGTGTTGACAGCGTAATAAATTTAATTTATACTAATGTGTTCGACTAGCTGCTGACAGCGGACTTTATTTTACTGAATTTTTCCTTGGAAATATGTGCTAGTAGCGTTTCCATTAGCTTTAAAGCAAAATTTTGTAAAAAAGTGTAATACCTGAACACGGAAAGTGTCGTGACTATATTTATTTTAATAAAATTCAAATTATTCTCAAACGCGAAAGGTACCTAATGTTAATTATTTATAATTCAGAACAAAATGTGTACCTACTTAGCGATTATTAAACAACAATTGTTCTAATTTATAGTCTGGGATTTTTTTCGATAATGTGAGTTAGTGGTAAACTTTAAATGATGACCACTCGTTGTTACTTATTGTAACGCGTTGTAATTTTTGCCGCAATTTTATACAGATAACGATAATTCGAATTCTAGGTGATACTTAGGAATATCTATAAATACCACATAAAGTGGTTATACCTCGCCTAGTCAACGTTTCAACTTTGAATCTTTGAATTCGATTCGAATATCTTCAGGTCATTCTTATATTAGCGCTGAAAATTTATTATTATACTTATATATTATATCAACCCTGTATATATATTTCATCTAATATTTACTTTAGCTTCATTTTTTTTTATATATATATTTTTTGAAATGAAATAATTTATTTGTCAGAAACATGGTAGGTAAAGGGATGTAAATTATTATATGAAATTATATCACATGATTTGCTATTTCTAGCATACAAATATTTATTTAGTCACATGACTTTGTCGAGCTTATTCTTTTGTCGAATAAAAACATTTATTAACCAGCATTTGTTTGACTCTTAATTTGAACAGTTTTAGTGGCAGCTCCCTTATAGTAACTGGAAGCTTATTAAATATCTTTGTTGCCATTGCATAACAATTTACCAAATAAGTTAACTTTAAGTATTATATCTGCAGTTATTAATGATAGTAGAAACTTTAAAACGTCGAAAAAATCATAACAACTTACCTTAGTAAAGAGATCACAAGACACAATGTGAAAGACTTTTCCGTAAATACACATGTCTTTTCCGACGTCAAGGTCTTTCCAGTGCCAGCTCTCTCCCTGGTCGTTCTTCGGGATCCTCCCTCTCTTCACCATCCTCCCTTGCCATAGACCGGAGTTCTACAAAATATATTAATAATCTAAGCACATTCTTGATCGAGTCGCGTTAACGCTGGAATTGACAAGTTCCAACTCTGGAATCTGTGTACTTAAATACTCGCAAGGGTCGCAATAAAATATTATTACATCTATTTGTTCCCTGTTTAAATAATTGTAAATAAAATACTTGTCTATGTTAAGTGCTGATGCATCTAACTGATCACTAGATACAGCATCAAGACGAGGAACAAATTGCCATTTCATCATCATCACGGTCCCTAGAATATATAATCCTGGACCTACACATATTTCTGGAGCCAGTCAAGAAGGACAGTTTAATCCTGTGCGTGGCCAGAGTAAGGCAATAGCGGGGTGATGTGCCCGAGTGCAATACCCGAACGCGGGCAGACTTGTTTTAAAATTATGATGTGGTTCTTTGCATAATCGACAAAAGAAATTGTAGAACAAAATTTAAAGTGGACCTACACCAGAACATATTTCTGGAGCCAGTCTAGAAGGACATTTTAATCGTTTGCATGGCCAGAGTAAGGCAATAGCGGGGTGATGTGCCCGAGTGCAATACCCGAAAGCGGGCAGACTTGTTTTAAAATTATGATGTGGTTCTTTGCATAATCGACAAAAGAAATTGTAGAACAAAATTTAAAGTGGACCTACACCAGAACATATTTCTGGAGCCAGTCTAGAAGGACTTTTTAATCGTTTGCATGGCCAGAGTAAGGCAATAGCGGGGTGATGTGCCCGAGTGCAATACCCGAACGCGGGCAGACTTGTTTTAAAATTATGATGTGCTTCTTTGCAATGATCAGCTTTCGTTCGATTTTGCATTCTTATATTAATTGAGTAGGTATATTTATTTAGGTTATTTTTCTTTGGCTGGCACCGACTGCAAAAAAACTGTTTATAAATATATATATATATAATAATTTGTATTTATTTAGCCAACAATTTATTTATTTTTGAATAAATAACAAGGTCAAATATAAGATGCGTGTTTTTCTAAAAATTATTTTTACGCCATGCTTATTTATAAAACGCCAGAAATTAAAAAATCAAATTATATATTGTGTCCAAAATTGTCCCCGGAATCGAGATATAAAAGAACAATCATGTTTATAAGAAATGCATTAGTTCAATTTAAAAGCTAACCGGCACGTGGCTTGATCAGCATCAGAAGTTCTCTGGATTGGACCATTGTACCTTACTATTGGTATCGCCGTCTCATTTAAAAACCTAGTATTTTTAATAGGTGGTAGGCGGACAAACGTTGGATACTTCCCCGTCCCGGCAGACTGGGCTATTTACCACCATCAGTCCGCCTACCACCTAATACGTATATTCAGGATGGATTTTTAAGACGGGGCAGTTAAGGCAGGTTACTTAAGTTACAGCAAAACGTTCCTATAGGAGGCCATACCAACTTTTTGAGATAAACAGCATTCCCAGATTTTAAGATTATTTAGATATATTGAAAATGGTAATTTTCCCCAAAAACTTTATTTTGTTGTCGGTTGATCCTGTTTCTTATAAGGATCAAAAGTCTCTACTGAACCGACTGAGGTTTGAGTACTAGAAATATCAGAAATCGCGAAAAACTATTCCCAAACATTTTGTACGAAAAAACGATTAATTAACTAGAAATATTTTCTGTTGCCAAACGATCCTATTTCTTACTGTCATCAAAATACTCTTTGAGTGCAAATGTAGTATAAGTACAGAAACTACGGAATCTAAGTCACAAGCATGGGTTTACTGGCCGCGTACAACAGCCAAGTACATGGAGTCGACATGAAGAGTTGCACAGCTCCAATTCAACTATACAGACACTCGAATAATGAAGGTGTCATTGCAAGTAGTCATTGTGATAAATATAGTATATTTAAGTTCTTTACTGGATTTAAAAATGAGACGGCGAACTAGCAATATCTGTATTTTTGTAATTTTAGTATTCTGTTCGTGTCCGCCTGAGCATGCCACCTATTTCCAAGTATGGTTGCCTCCAATTTAAAATCAGACTTCCGTATGACACTATTACATTTGTCGATAATATTGTAGGTATAATTTGTTTCTATCGTAATGCAATATAAACAGAAAGCCTCAACAAAAAGATTGACATTTATGCTGTATAACGTCAAACAATTAGTTTTAAAATAAATCAATACCATCACTTTACTACATATTATAAAACAAAGTCCTCCGCCGCGTCTGTCTGTCTGTTGGCGATAAACTTTTAATTCAATTCAATTCAATTCGTTTATTTTTGCAAGTAGGCATAGGACAATAAGATATGTATTCTGCACTTTTACACGTCAATTTTTACAATATTGATATAAAACGATATAATTTTATAGTACATATTGGTGAATCTGGAGCAGTACATGATAACCATTAATTGAAAAGAGAAACAATAAAATAACTAAATTATAAATACAGAATAACGCTTAACATTATAGCTGCTGTAGATAGGCATTGTCACACTATAAGCTAAGACAGACACAATTATAAGAATATAAATGTCAATGTCAGTTAAGATAATAGCTGCTGTATATAGGCATTGTCATACTATAAGCTATGACAGACACAATTATAAAAATATATATATAAATGTCAGTTAAGATAATAGCTGCTGTAAAGAGGCATTGTCATACTATAAGCTAGAACAATTATAAAAAAAAAAATGGTAAATTAAAATTATAGCTGCTGTATAAAGGAATTGTCATACTAAACTAGACTATAACTAAATACAAATTGTGTAATAAATGAATTATAATACTTATTAGCTGCCGTACAGAGGCATTGTCAAACTACGAGACGTATTAAAATGCTATAACTTAAAAACTATTGCACCGATTATTATGTTGTTTTCACCAAAGGATAAAGTGGTTCTTTAGGAAGGTGTTAGTATATAATTTGTTAATATTATATATACATTAACGATATTTGTTGGATGTTTTGGAAAAAAAAATAAGCCGTCTGGGAGCTTTCAACGAAAACGCTACTTAAACCCTTTGAGATATAACAAAATAATGTATGGTGGAATTGTGTATCTTATATAGGTCTACAGAAAAGTCCTTGATGACATATGTCTATCTCTTAAGGATAACATACTATATCCATTTTAATAATAATAATAAAAATGAGCAATTATGAAGTGGTAATTAGAAAGCTATTTACACAAATACGGTATTAATCCCTATTATTTTTAATATGTTAGATGGCTTCAACATTTTATGAAGATTATTTTTTCCCTTTACAACATGCAAATTAAATGATATAGCAAAATCATAATAATGTGCAACAAAATTAATTTCGTGTTGCCGTTTACACAGGCAAAGCCGGGTAAAACAGCTAGTTTTAAAATAAAATATAGTTCCAGCAGTTATATTACGAATCTACATACAGTAGACATGAATAATGTAGGTACCAAAATAAACAGATATACATTTGCTTAGTAAAAGTTTTAATTAAAAATTAAGTTTTCTCAAGCTAGTGGATCTTGGTAAGTGCGCAAAGTAACATTTTTTAATTTCTCTCACTTGGGTTTTAATGAATTATTCTTGGGAAATGAGCCAGCGAACCTATTTGCGCGGTGCAGCGACGGATTTGCCGGGAGCGCGTCATAGACAGTCATGAGTATGGACAGTACGGTCAATAGTGTGGAATATTCAACAATATTGTTAGTCATGATTATTGAATAACGTAAAGTGGGGCTAGATTACCCGCAATAACAATTAGAAACTTACATTAATTTTATTTACTTCCGCATTTAACGAAACTTGCCTAGATTGTGTACCGATTGTGTATTGTAAAACGTATAAATATTAACAGGAATTTTTAGTTTCACATTCGAATTTCGAACGCATGCTAAAAAATGGGAATTACCTAACATTTATTTTAGGGAAATCTCTATTATTACCTATTGTTGCATTATGCTTTATTTAGTGATTGTTTTGCTCTATTGTCGTCCCAAAAATATACAAATTGCATGAATTTTACAATTATTTAGAGGGTGTGAAATAAGCATTGATACCTAAATGATGAAAGTATTATTAGCATATCAAAATTGTGTGAATAATCAATGAAAATAAAGAAATATTCGCACAGACACAGTTTCAAAGGCCATTATTGATTTTCACGTAAAAGCACTTTTGCAACCCTGTCGCTCGCACAATATTTTCGAATCTGAGTGTAGGTACTTCTAAGAAATAAAGTCTATCAACTTACTAGGAAATAAAATTACGGACGTTTTGGAGATACCTATATTACAAAATCCTCGCCAAGCCGTCTGGCCAGCGTGGCGAGTGTAGGCCAAATTCTCCAGATATATGTTCTGGAAGGCCCATCTCCAGCAGTGGAGGTCTAGGACGCTGTGTTCTAGGGGCTGTAATGATGAATGATATTACAAAATACAAAAACGTTTATCTGTTCAAAAATTTTACATATTATTTTGGAGGAACTCTGATCACCAGACCAGAATTCTTTGGGTTAAGCTGCGAGGATCAGTTTCATCCTCGGTTACATTTTATTATTTATAAAAGTTATGCCTCAATATCAATTTTATTTTATTATTAACCATTTACATATAGGTATAATGCGAAAGTTGTGGGTAAAAGAGGCCCTGGCAGACCAAGACTCACCTATCACGATCTAATAAATAAAACAATAGCTGAAGGTGCATTAAAAAGCCATCATAATAAAAGGGCATGTATGAAGAGGTTGATGAATGTTGAAGAAGCGAAAGAGGTATGTCGTGATCGTGACAAGTGGCGCTCAATTGTCTCTGCTACCCCGCAAGGGATTTGGCGAGAAGATATTTATAAAATAAAGGAAAATAATTATATATGTATATATTTGCTATTTTCCTCTGTCTAAAAAATTGTATAAATGTTTGTATATGAAAATATGTCCTAAATGTCCGTACTTTTATTTCCTTGAAAGCTGATAGATAATTTCCCCAGGCTGCCGGGGCGAGGAAGTATCCACCGTTCGTGCCGATAAACCCATTGCAGTGTATCCACACGTTTAGGGATCAGGCTCGAATTGCCGTCATGCCCAGTCAAGCCGGCATAGTGTTAGGGACTGATGTCAGTCATGAGTGTCTTATTCCAGCTGCTAACATTCATGGACCTTGCGCGCCACTTAACATTAGGTGGGCGCAAGGTCATGTGTCGTGCTAGTATTACAAAAAAAAAAAGATGGGAGTACTTCGCGCCATTTTGCGCGGACATGTCAGGTGCAAGTTTTTGTTTTGTAAATTAATTTAATGTAAATATTGTTGGTCAAAAGTGGTGTTGTTTTGTTTAATAATGTTCTACAATATGAATAATGGTTATGGAAAACGATAAATTGAACTTTGAATATGGGGCCCAAGTTGCAGTTTGCATTTCATAGTTCATATTTTACACGACATGTTTGGGCTATAATGCCGCGAGTGACTCAAAGAAAAGCATCAAATTCTGCAGCATCTGGAATTTGATGATGACCTCATTAACTCATAAAACAAAAAGATATATTACGTCAGACTTGGCTGTATGGGCTAGACCCTTTGCCTTCCCTACCACCTCATTCATTATCCAAGAGAAAAAAAAAAAACACTGATTTGAAAAATATTGTATTGTGCGAGTGAGAGGGATGCAAAAGCATTAAAACCTCGTAAGTTCTAAAAAACTTGCGCTAAAACTGACATTAACCTACGCCAAAGAAAAATGTTATTGAACAAACGGTCCCCATCGATATGTATTTCTACGACTGGACTAGCTTTAGTCTGCATTATTTCTTTTTCACAAAGTTTACTGTAGAAACCATCGCCATTCATGCAAAGAACAATGCCAACTTTATATGCACTGTTTTATATATTAAATAATCAATATTGTAGATTATATATGTATATGACATTATAAGGTAATAAATTATTACCTTACGATCATATTTAAAGTATTTAAAACGTAATTGAATGGAATAAGACAGTAAATTACAACTGCCGCCGTGGTCTAGCGGTTAAGTCCGTGGATTTAGACTCGGAGGTACCGGGTTCGATTCCTGGTCGGATCACAAAAATGCTGATTGATGTAAAAAAATACATTTAAGTAACATTTAATTTATTTGTGATATTTCTCGAATTTGCTACGAGATTGGCCTATAGTAAAGTTGGTTTCTGACCACCCGATAGGGAAACGGTCGTAATGATACTTTACTTTTTTAAATAACAATAAACACACATTTTTGCTACTCCAATTACATCTACCTCTGCGGGGTAAGGCGGAATCCACAATCGTATTAAAACGTATAGTTTAAGATGGATTACGTATGTCAGACGTAGGCGAAATGCCCAAGCTTTTGACATTTTTGACAGAAGTATTCGATCTTAGACGAACGTTGTCGAACGATTGTGCACTCCGCCTCACCCCGCTGGCTCTTCTGGAACTTCCAGTTACCTGTTGACGTTAGTCAATCAAACCAATAATTGATAGTGTATCTAATGTAAAAGAGCTCTATCTATAGTATATCACTCTCTATAGTATGGCCTATATATAATAAAGTTGACTAAATGTGAATTCGCTTCGTGGTTTCTGACCACCGTGGAAGGGAAACGGTCGTGATGATACTTTACGGAATTTATTGATATGCCTCTGACGGAAAATTCATTTAAATATTCCTTCTGCAATATCGTGTTGGTAATGCTTCTTTGTCTATGATATGCAGTGCTTAGCATTATTTTTATAATTTTAAATTTGTTAACTGATATACCAAAATATAACGATTGTTATATAGGTGAAATATAAATATATTCAAAAATATATTTTTATATTTAAAAACTTTGAATAATTCCCTGCCCCAGTAGACTGATTACCACCATCATTCCGCCTACTATTCTACTTGTTCTCGTTGAAAGTATGTGCCATTTGCAATGATGACAAATGCCAATTTTTACTTTCAAGGAGAACTAATATCGTAAGCTTGCCATGGTAATATTTATATAAAAATAACACCGCTTGAAACAAGCCATACTCTTTAACTATGCTTGGAAAACTCGCACTAAAACTGACAGTAAATAACCAAATCGACTATTTTGACTATCTAACCTTTGCGTTTATTTATTTAATTTTATTGGAAAACAAACAGTACTTAATAACTAATTACAAAATCAAGCTATATAACTATACCTACAGACCATTAATATGTTTTCACATATAGGAAACTATGAAAGCAAGCTAAAATTTAGATAATAAAGAAAGTTGTGGGGGAGATTTCCAACTCCCTCACCCGTGTTAGATGAGTGGACAGTATATTGTTTGGGGGGGTTTGATGACGAGCCAGCTCCAGCAGCAGCTGACAATGTCTCAGTGGAGTCGACCCCAGGGTTCCAGAAGAAGACCAGCTCTTCTTCTGATGCTAAAACTCTTTTCACACAAAACTAATAATCCAAGTAACAGGTCCGATAAATACACTCGCGTGGCTACTCAGCAGACACTGCTGCAGCACCGAAAATTGAGCACACGCGGTGTGACGTCACCGAAACACAAATTGTTGACGTCCACCGCCGACCGAGGCTGAGGTGCAACTATGCCCACCGATGGGTCATAGAACTGGCTTTAACATAAGTAGTAAGGAAATAAATTAAGTATGAATAACAGTTTAGGTAGTTTCGGAAACACTCAAAGAAACTTTGTCAAACCAATGTTTTGACAGAGTATTCTTGAAAGTAGCTGTAGTTGAGTTTAAGTAATATCTTCCCGCTGCTGCTCAACAATTTCTGTGAAGATTATATAAGGTTATAAATTTAAAACGCACAAGCTAGTAATATGTGATGTAGATTATTTAATCCACTTTAAGAAAAGTGCATCTTACCATATAAAGACGTCCAACGTAGTCGCATAAATTATATTATTACAGGGAAAATCTACAATGGCGAGGCAAATAAGCATACACTAGAAAGCAATGAAAACGTGTCCATACCGAAAAACTGTACAACTTATTTGTTAAACAAGCTGGTAATATTATCAAAATTATGCATTGCACAAATTATGTGGCAGATATAATATGATATAATACAGCAGAGCAATATTTAAAAGAACGAATGATTTAAAAGAACGTACACTCATTTCTATGAGTTCATAGCCAAATTTTTTAACTGAGAACTTTATTGCGCGCGCTTGGTTAGGGACCTATTTCGTTGAACGTACGTCTTGACGTCCGTACTTCAGAACAGCGCTCAAGGGGAAACAGCGCGGTCGGGAAGGGGAAGATGGGCGGATAGGCGCGCGCGTATAGCCGCTGCGTCTCTCGCTCTCTCCCGCTCCTTCTTTCTCTTTCTTTCTTTATGCGTCTGCAACTATGCGTGTGCACGCAACTTTGTGTATCTTTGTGTAACTTTTCTTTCTTTTAATAATTGTTTTATTTCTTATCGTAACCAGCTGTCAGGCACTTGTTTTTGAAGGTATCATTATTATTTATGTGTAGTGTTTGTATTATATGTATTTCATTTAGGTAATATTAGTATGTAGGTATGTTTATTGCTAATTAATTAGTTTTTTAAATTTTATTATTATAATTGATTATTCTCTTTTTTCAATTTGCACCGTACTCAATATTAAATGATCCCATTTTCACAAAGGTTAACGAGCAGAGAATAGCGGCATTACGTTCGCCTTTTGAAAATAATAAAATAAATAAATATAGTTTGCCTTTTTTCTCTTTAAAAAAAATACCAGTGACTTTTGTTTCAAATAGAAAAATACTACGTTACTTAACAATTTTTCGATAGGGATTTAGCAATTATCTACTGGCTAATAAAATCCTTGTTTCTTTATCTACAGACAGACAGACAGAGTGGTCGTCCAGACCTGGATGACTAATGGGCCTGGGTTGGGGATCGGAACATTCTCCCATTTTCCCCGGTAAAATTTCAGCAAGTAACGACCCGCCAATAATTCATGCACTTTATCCATTTATTTCTTTACGTGGCGCCATCTAGTGGCCTACTTCGGAACGTCAGACGTCATCGATCGGCCCTGGCGCATGGTCATGATCTCTCAGTAAAATTCTCAGTTCATCGTACTGCTATCAGATCGCGCCGTGTCCACGTGTGTCTTTCGTTGGTGACCCCCTAATCCCCATCAAGACACATCTCCGTGCGCTTGCGAGCCGGCTCAACCCCAAGACTATATGAAATTTCGTATAAATATAAGAGTTTTGTTAAGAAAGACATTCGACGCGACTAACATCATTATCTCTCCCTAAACTGTCTCCGTCAGTAGATATTTTCCCCAATAGCGATATTTCCCAGGTTGGGTTTATTTTTTTTATTTCAATGTAAGAATGTTTGGTAAAATAGTTATGGAAAGACAACTCAATTTTAACTAACATCAACTCACACAGAACACAGAGTCCGAGACCTCAACTGTTGGAGATGGGCCTTCTAGTTTTTTTTTAATTTGTACTACACGCCACGTTGAACTGGCCAGACGGGTTAGCGAGGGTCTGATGTCATTTTTTTATGATATGACATAATTAACGATTCCATAAGTTTGTATTTGTGAAATCGAGACCGATGGCTTAACGTGCTTTCCGAGGCACGGTAACGGTGGTGTTGTAAATCTGTGACAAATGTACGTAATAAAAGTGTATATTTCTCTTGGTACATCCCAGGGTTCTAACCCGCCTTTTTAGGATGTTAAGAAAAGCGTTCCCACCTGAGCCACCACACCGCTCTAAACTAACATACTCACGAACTTTTTAGTTTTATTTTTTTATATATTTGTCGCTCGTTTTTTGCTCCCGTGTGTATTTCTCGTAGTTTGAATGTGGCTCAGTGCACCGAGCGACACGAACACATGGACTACCTATTGTTCAGCCTCAGTTCCCAGCTGAGCTAATGCTGAATAGACACAATTTTAAATGCAGACATAAATATGGCATGAAGCTTTTGTTAAATAAATGATGCTGATTTTTCATTTGATAATTTTTATTATATATTTACTGTACACCACACATTGCAATCCCGCAGCTCTTTTAATACCGCGGGATCCCGCACTCTATATTAATTTCGTTTTTTTTTCTTTCTCCATACTATCACAACATGTGACTTCACGGCCACCTGATTGTAAGTGGCGCGCAAGGTTTATGAATATGCAACTGGAATCAGACACACATGACTGACATTAGTATATTTATTTAATACAATAATTAAAGAGAAATAAATAATTAAGCAAACAAGTATTTGTTTTATTTTACCATTACCGCAATATTTAAAATAATGGAAAATATTTGAATTGCTACTCACTCTAGCACATAACATCTTTGCCTTAGAATTAGTATCAGGAAGAATATTTTTAATTTTGGAACGCAATCCAAATAGGTCACAAAGAAAAGTGTTATATTTCAAAATGATTTAACGCTATTGCACCCCTTTCGCTCGCACAATCCAATATTTTCAAAGATTTTTAAGAGTACTTTAAGAAATAAATAATAATAATAAATATTTCCAGACAGGTCACACAGCGCCATCTAATTTTCGTGGTAAGCTACGAGGCTTGTGTTATGGAAACTAGTACTAGTACTTACGAATAAAGGTCGAAATGATACTTAATCGAAGGTATACATACTTTTAGGTTTATAAGTGGCTTAACCTCGATGATAATCGTAAAGCGAGTTGATCTGATAAAATAATGGAATGAAATATAGATAGCGCCTCGACCCGATGGAAGGTATATAATTAGACAACAATTGATGCTGTTGATAAAGTTAATCTTACTATAAACGGCACGATTAATGAGCTGTGATTTGACTGCAGTAAATGCTTTCATAATCATTCTGTATCTTTTCCCTGCTGGATGAACTTAGCGTTGGGAACTTAACGCGATTTCTTCTCTGCCCTCATCCAACTTCCACCAGCGACCTTCTTCTTGGTTCTGCGGCAGATGTGTCCGGGTCACTGCGACTTCGGCTTGATAATTTTAAAAGCTATGCCAGTTAATTACGTTTTCTGGATAATATTAATGTTCCGAATTCTATTTATCAGAGAAATACCAAGCATGGTTTTCTCTATAGCTCGCTGAGTGACGTTCGAATCATGGACCAGACCCACTGTCAGTGTCCATGTCTCTGCTCCGTGCGACATTACCGGGAGGACGCACTGGTTAAAGACCTTCGTCTTCAAACATTGTGGTATGGACGATGAGAGGATGTGACGGAGTTTTCCATATACCTCCCAACCTAACTGAATGCGTCTGCCGGCTTCTTTACTTAAGTATGCATTACGCTTTAAAGTATTTTTAATATAACTACAATCTCTACAACCCCAGACGTACTGGCTACACTTCTAGATAGTAAACGATGTTGTCCACTCAAACTCGATTCGCTTAGGACCTAGGAATACTGGCTGTTTCATGAAGACAGTGAAGTTGTCGATCAAAAGAAAGTGCGTATACAAAAAAATACTAACTTTAATTGTAGGTTCCATTACTGTCATAGTGTCATCTTCTAGGTAGTAAACAATGTTGACTACTCGAACTCGATACGCCTCGTTAGGGTCCTCGAATACTGGCTGCTTCATGAAAGCAGTGAAGTTAAGACATCGCTTGTCATAGTGCACCCAGTGAGGAATGACTGCAGGCACGGCTGGCTGTTTCACACGGCCATACGTCAACGATGGATCGTAGCTAAAAACATAAAAAGAAATAATCACATCGACCAATAGAAATCTTACATGACCGTTACAATGTATTCAGAAAAATAGTTTTCGCACATTTTAAATTATTTATGTACGAGTAGCTTATTATTCAGCGCCCTGCGAGTCCAGTATGATGAATTCAGCGTGCTGTTGGGAGCTGCCGCGCATCAGGCTTGTATGCCGTACGATAGAGGTATGCTCGATGATCTTCAGGTTGCGCTCCAGTTAACTCCTACTATGTACAACAGTGGGTTAAAGCTAGAAAATATAATCCTGGGATTACAGGATTTTTGATGCCTAAACCGAAATCCCGGGGCTATCTCGGGATTAGAATACTCGTATATGTTTTGTAATGGGGTGTATCAGGCAAAGCTTATTGTAGATGTCGCTAGCGGCAATGGTACCTTATTTTACACCAATATCGCATCATTTTTTAAACGTTTTCGTAGTTTTATATATTTATAACAGAACAATGTATTTTAAATTAACGTTACCTATCTTAAAAGACGAATTTAAAAGCGCACACCCGTCATTAAAAAGAAAAAAGGGTTTATTAATAGCACGGCAATTTTAAGATCACTATATCTTTGATTTCGCTTAGAAATCTTGATTTGTACACCTAAAAGCTGCTAACTTCGGCATAATATTAAGAAAATAATAAATTTCATAATAAAAATACAACATAATGCGAAAGTTGTGGGTAAAAGAGGCCCTGGCAGACCAAGACTCACATATTACGACCAAATTAATAAAACAATAGCTGAAGGTGCGTTGAAAAGCCATCGAAACAAAAGGGCATATATGAAGAGGTTGATGAATGTCGAAGAAGCGAAAGAGGTATGTCGTGACCGTGACAAGTGGCGCTCAATTGTTTCTGCCTACCCCGCAAGGGATTTGGCTTGAAGATATGTATGTATGTAAAAATACAACATATATGCAACTTACAGTTATATTAAGTACCATCTATCATACGCCATCTCTCGTGATAAAAAGTTAGTGATTGGTCACGAATTATAAAAACATGAGTAATTTCTTAAAATTGATTTTAATGTCGTTGCGACAAATTACAATATATTATAGTAAAGGCTTTTAGTAAAGTTCTCTTAAAGTGAATCCACTTCTGCAAAAAGCGTAGTTTTCGACCACTCCGAAAGGGATACGGTCATGATCCTACACTTTACATTACTTTTACTGTAGAAGAAGCAAAAAATATTTTAAATAAATAGTTGTATTATTAAATTGATAATATTTTGACAGGAATAATAAAATATTAAAGTAGGTACCTAATAGGATATAGTTGAATTTGTGACATCTCATTAAAATAACACAACGTTTTAGTTTGAAATTGAATTCACAAAATCCTCGCTTGCAAGTTGGACAGATTCCAAAACATTGGTTAGGTAATATTTATCGAATCTAGAAACTTTGGTGTGAGCAAAAATGTGTAAATTGATTAAAAAGATTGAAGAGCTGAATTTCGTGTGTGCTTTAAAAACGTGAGTGATAGTTCTTTTGTTTGCTTGTTTACAAAAGGATCGGGTGCCAAAAAGGTTAAACCATTGCATTGCACAATGATGCTTTCGTCCTGAGGTCAGAGACTAAAGCAGATGACAGCATAGGGATCACATTACGCTTCGCCCCGCCCGTTTCCTGCCGGGGGTGAAAACACTTAGGTCAGGGGCTGAAGAAGATGTCACAGGGGCCACATCCATCTCGTGGTCGCTTCCAGACAGTCCCTCCTCAAACTGCCACAAGGGACCGATCGCAAATGGCCAACACAAAGACAGGGAAAACTAGTTACCGGCGGGTAGTTGCCTGCTGAGATTGGCCTGCCGCTACGGGGCCAAATCGCGAGAAGAAATACAATCCGCTATTTAATTACGAGATTTTTAAAAAGAGATCGTGCACCTTTGTTATACCAAAAACTTTGTTATAAAAAAAAAACTAAATACAGAGACCTTGCAATAGAGCTTAAATCCCAACTCAAATTAGAAAAAGTAACAACTGTACCCATATTAGTATCTACGATCGGAGTAATACCTAAAACATTACATGACAGCCTCAAAACTATTAACGTAGACACACATTCAGTTGTAAAAAGCTACAATCCTTAACCGGTTAAATACCGAGATTTTTTAAGAATACACATTACATAATAATAATAATACTTCGTTCTCATACCAAAGAAAACTGAGGTAAATGATCCCAAAGATGCAAGACCGATCGCTTTGACGAATACAATGTCCAAAATCTTCTTCTCCATAGTACAAGCAAGAATGTCCCGATTTATGATCAAGAACGAGTACTTCTCACGCCAGCACCAGAAAGGTTTTTTGCCGGGAGTTTCTGGCTGCTTAGAACACAACACCTTACTCGCTGAGTGTTTGAAGGATGCCAGGAAACAGGAGCGGCAACTAAGCGTCTGTTGGATCGACTTGGAAAACGCATTTGGGTCGGTGCAACATGAATTGCTGCAAACTGCGCTAAAATGGTATAACTTTCCAACACTAATCAGAGATATAATTGCCAATTATTACAAGAACTTGAGATTTGTCGTAACAAACAAGGACGGCTACACAGACACACTAAAATACAATGTGGGCCTGTTCCAAGGCTGCTGCCTATCACCTGTAGCTTTTAATATAATTATCAATATCCTAATCGACAAACTTAAATCTCGTGAGAAGAAGTGGGGATATAGATTCAAACAAAACAACATCTATACGGAATCCGTCTTAGCTTTTGCAGACGACTTGGCGGTGATAACAAGAAATCCCAAGCAATGCCAGGGCTTGCTGAAAATAGTGGATGATTTCTGCTCATGGACAAAGGGAATGAGAACGAAACCATCAAAATGCTTCAGCCTATGTCTGGCTAGGCGAAACACTACATTTACGTCTTATGATCCTGGACTGAGTATAGCAGGGCAGAGAATAGCTCCGGTAAATGAAACCATGCCCTTTAAATTTCTTGGCAGAAGGATAAATTTTCAGGGAAAAACACCATCCCTAGAAGTAGTTGTAAAACAATTCACTGACGACATGAATAGGGTTACTCAACAGCCTATAAGCAATGTCAAAAAAGCTTGGATATATGACAACTACTTAGCATCTCGCCTCACTTGGCCTTTCCTAGTATATGATTTCAACAAAAGCCTACTATCAAGTCTGGACGCGGACGTCATAAGAACATTGAAGTCTTGGCTTGGATTAGCCCAGGGTGCTGACTCCTCAACATTCTTTAGAGGACGGAGAAACTTCGGAATGGATCTGAAAAGACCATCTGAATTATACAAACATCTACGTATAAGCAAATATCAAATTCTAACCAGCTCCCAGGATAATACAATTTCATCCCTTCCAAGAGACCCTCTGGTCTCAGATATGGAACCGAGACTACTATTCTTCAAGAAATTCATGACAGGTGCCCAGACTGACAAAAGAGGCATTGGCTGGAAGAAAAAAGAAAGTGACAAAGAGGTTATAAAATCCTTCCTCAGGAAAGATGAAGAGCATGAATACAGAGTGCACGCGATGACTCTAGAAGTTCAAAATGACTGGCTAACTTTGGGCGATTTTTGCATCCCTCCAGCCCTAAAGTGGCGCACACTAATGTACGATTGGTCTCCGGCGTTGCTAAAGTTCTACCTAAACGCTTTTCAAATGTCCCTCCCGGACCAGAGTAATCTGGTAAGGTGGGGAAAAGCTACGGAAAAGAACTGTACATTGTGTGGTGCTGCCATAGGAACTGCTAGACACACACTTGTAGGGTGCGTTACTCTCCTAGAAAAGGGCTATTACTCACGCCGACATGACAAAGTCCTAGGTGTTATCCGTGAAGCAGTAAGTCTTTCTATTGCAAGAGCCAGAAAGGGACTGACTACAAATAAAACTTTGACCACATTTGTAAAGGAAGGGCAAAGCACGAAAACTAAATGCAAGCCCACCTCGATCCTTGGCGCCGCATCAGACTGGAAAATTCTCATGGATACATTTGAACACCATTATAGGATCCCAGATGAACTAGCTGTATCAGCCTATAGGCCAGACATCTTAGTGTTTTCTCGGAACTTGAAAAAAGTTATCCTTATTGAACTTACCGTTCCGTGGGAATCAAATATTCCAAAAGACCACAACATGAAGTCGAATAAATATTATGATCTCACAGAAGAAATGATCAGGAACGGGTTCAAGACTCAGCTTTACGCAGTGGAAGTTGGTGCAAGAGGAGTTCCAGCAAAATCTTTGCATCACTTACTGAAAGAATTGGGCCTAAGCAGGTCTGCCGTCAATACATTTATGGAACGAGCTTCCAAGACGGCATTAACGGAATCATACAGTATTTGGTTGGGTAGGGAGAGAAGTAGAATGGTGGATGGTGAGCGTATTATCGCGCAATAGAAAAAAAAAGGAGGCCTCCTTTTCTTAAACCAGCCAATTGTCGGTCGCAAGCCCGAGACACCATTCTTCTCATCTCTTACCCACACACGATGGACCCGGCACCCGCACGGTGAATCCATGGAATGCTTAGAAATTTGTCTTCTTCTCAATGCTTTATTGCACAAAAACTAAAATAACTAAAAATTATGTGCACTTTATGCCGTGAGGCATTATCCACCAGCTAACCTTTGGCAGTTAATTTAATGATATCTTATGCGTAATTAATTAGTAATATTAAATATTATTAATTAGTGTGCCGTGCCTGCTTAGGTGATAGGAAAAATCAATTAATAATAATAATTTTAAGTATACACGTATCATTCTCTTTAAATGTAGAAATTAAGCAATAAAAGTAAAAAATATTTGATAGAATCAACGATAGAAGTAAAGGCTGAGTTATCGACATCGGTGGGGTCATCGCTCAAAGCTGGGAGCTCTTTAGATACGTCTTTGTGCGGTCAGACAACACAGGCCAAGTGGATATAATAATTACTTGATAGAATCTTCGACGGCAGCGAAGGCGTTGCTGTCGACATCAGTGGGGTCACCTCCCGGCGCTCGAACCTTGTTATCCGGGAACCTGTGACCCTGGTAGTAGTGCAAGGAGCTCCTCAGGTGATACTGCGTTTTGGTCGGGTCAGAGAAACAAAGGCCAGGCAGCTTCGGAAGACCCCAAGCCATGGTTAATGTAACAAATCTAAAAATATATCATTATAGATAATTACTGTTATTTAATTAATGGATAGCCCCCTACACGAGTGCTCCAGGAAGGCTGCAGTTCGAGACGAGTGGCGACGGCTTGTTAAGCGTGCCACCGACACTTAAGTGACGACCACGACCACTCTGCCAAGAGTGTAGCGACTAAGAAGACTGTTTTTTTCAATACCATGATCGTTATGGAAAATTTCATACTAATATTATGAAATTAAAGAAGAGTTGTCTGTGTGGCTCTATTTTTTTTTATACTAGCACATGTGACCTTGAGCCTACCTGATGGTATGTGGTGTGCGAGGTCTATGAATGTTATAGTCTATGACTGACATTAGTCCATAACAGTATGCCGGCTTGATTGCATTTGCAATTCTAGCCTAATCCCGAAATGTGTGGATACACTATACTGGGTTTATCGGGAACAATGGTGGATGCCTTCCCCGCCCCGGTAGACTGGGCTAATAATCACTATCAGTCTGCCTACCACCTATTTGTTGTTGTCGTTAAAAGTATGTGCTATTTGCAATGATGTCAAATGCCATTTTTTACTTTGAAGGAGAACTAATATTTTAAGCTTGCCATGGTGATATTTATATGAAAATAACACCGCTTGAAAGAAGATTTACTGAGAACGTATGTTGACTTGCCTTTAACTGATTTTAATATATTCTGGAAGGACCATAAGCTATAATGACGTCATAATTTGACCACGACATATGACACCACGGCCTTTCTGTATCTTTCTTTCTTTTGTATTGAAAAAAAAGCGAGGGCTAAGTTTGGTTTACATTCGTTACCATAAAATGTACGATGTCATCATCTGACATATGACGATATGTGTCCCTACGGCAACTTTTACTGACCAGCATAGCGTCTGCGTGTCTGTATGTTTGTTTGTCAGCCAGACAACTCCTATAGTACTGCTCCTATTTTAATAAAATTTAGCAGATATAGCTACGCCAGCGTAGGCCAAATTCTCCAAATAATAATAAGTGAAATAAACTAAACTACAAAAAAAACTAAAAAAATAAATACTAAAATTTTAACCGTCCGATAGGCGTAGTGTGCCGCGGACACTCGCTACGTTCCCCCGTTGAACGGCAAGGCTGACCCTTTAAGCAAAATATTATCTACTTGAAGGGTCACCCGTAGCCAACCGGGTTTCACGAGCTCACGAGATAACGCCAGAGCCACCTCGGACCACGGACCCATCGTTTCGACTGCAAATGGGGTAAAGTTAAAAAGAACTGATAAACTGCACGAGCAGATGTGGGCATCGACCACAGACTGCAGACAGTCCAGGGAGGCCCTTCCCAAACCAGACAGGCGCCTCACACGACATCTCCTGGGCCTTGACAGAGCCAGGCTTCGAATAGTGGTAGGGGTCTTGACGGGTTGCCTTTAACAAACATCTCCATATTCTGAACATTACAGATAGCCCACTGTGTAGAGGATGCATGGCGGAGGAGGAGACGGCCATGGAGTGCGACAGTGTGGCTGCGCCTAGACTGAGGTTCCTCCAGACTGCGAGGACTCTTCCGGAGGTCTGCAGGAACGTAACGGGTCTCCTGGCCTTCCTGGAGGAGATCGGATGGCCCCGCTGAAGGAGTAAAGGTCACGCATAATGGTCCAATGGAGACTAAGTGCGGAAAAGCCACCGAAATCACAATCACATGGGGTAAAGTTGTCATTTATGATGATCTCCGCGTATTGGTTGCGATTATTGTGGCAGATATCTATTTATTTATTTGTTTTTCGGAAACAATCATTTTTTTTACTAGAATGTAAGAATGAAAGAAAATAATTTTATTGTCGCAGAATAAAAAAATACCTACAGAGTAGGTTAGTACAAAGTTGCTAATAATGAATACAGTACTAAGTGTGTTATTGGAACTCAGGGATGGACATGCTATTATTATTATTATTATTGGGGACGCTTTAGAATCGAGACGCACGAATTAATTATAAATGATTGTGGTATTTGATAGATAATGAAGCCCTGATGCATGAACTAGTAGATTTATTTGAGGGAGACGCCCCGTTAAAAAAATATAACACTTTTAAGTTTTTAGGTTAAGTTGTAAAAAGAGGTAAACATAACAAGACGCATTTTTAACTTTTTAGTAACTAGTATACTGTCAACATTATTTATCAATGTTATACTCTTAGTAAAGTAAATAAAAACGTAAAAACTAAAAACATTTCAATATCACGAGCAACAAAAAACAATTAAAATCAATAAAATAAAATAAGAAAATAATTAACCATTTTTTTTTTTTTTAACAATGGCACAGACTAATGCCTTAGTATTATGTTTCTTAGGCCATGGAATCTGTGTTTTTACGTTGCTACTTTATATATTATTGTTGTTATTTTAACGACCAATGACGATAGGGAAGGCAAAGAGCTCCATGACAGCCATGCCTTACGTATTAAATATAACCTATTATTATAAGGTAACCTGAAATTATTACTTATAATAGATATGTTGTAAAAATATAGATATATAACTATTTTTTAACCTACCTAGCAGTGTCGTATCTGACATAAATGATGATCTTTAAATGATTTCTGGATATGACTTAATCGAGTCTAACCTAACCTAACCTAACAGTGTCGTATCTGACTTAAAGGATTTCTTATACAGCCATATATATTTATTATAACTGTACTAAAGGCTTTCTGTGTAGTTATAATTATGAATGCCCCTGCAATTGTTTCCGAGAATAAAACTTCTGAAACGAAACCAATTCGGTTCTGGCACTTCGCCGACCGCTACCGCGGCACGTTCGCTTCGCTCACTCGGCTCGTGCACGCGGTTAATCGAGGTAACCTAACCCAACCTAATCGAACCAATTCGGTTTTGGGTACTGAAGGCCTAACCTAACCGAGCCAATTCGGTTTACTTGATAATGACAGTTGGCTGTGATGTGTGTTGGATATGACTTAATCGAGTCTAACCTAACCTAACCTAGCAGTGTCGTAATTGACTTAAAGGATTTTTGGATATGACCTAATTTATTTGAATCTAACCTAACCTAGCACTGTCAAGGATTTCTGGCTATAACTTGAGTCTAAACTAACCTTAGCAGTGACGAATCCGGCTTGAGAACTTGTATACTTAGCAAAAAAAAATATAAAAAAAAATATTGAAGACATAAGGACTTAAAACCATGACCATAAATAATAAAAAAAAAAATTAAAGGACCTAAATCCAATGCAAAAATATTAATTAATAATACTTTTAATACAATAGAACAAATTATAAATTTAATGTTTAGTGTATAAAAGACAGTTAGTATGGTGCCACATAAATGTTAGTGTGTTAGTGTTAGTATATACCTCCATGTATGTTATAATATCATGTTGGTTTGCATCAATTCTTATTATGTTTACCACTTTTTACAACATAACCTAAAAACTTAAAAGTGTTATATTTTTTTAACGGGTCGTCTCCCTCAAATAAATCTACTAGTTCATGCATCAGGGCTTCATTATCTATCAAATACAACAATCGTTTATAATTAATTCGTGCGTCTCGATTCTAAAGCCAACCCTTATTATTTTGCAATGGTTTGTTAATGTAAAAACGTACTTACTTATAATATCTAAGGATATGATAATTTTAGATAATCAGATAGCTAGTTTTTAAATTCTTCACAACAATGTCACTTTATACAAAACACCAAAATATCAGCAATTTGTAAGAAACTAAATCTAATTCAAAACACGGTAAACGAGCAAAATATTATTACAAATAGGGAAAGCTAGAAGGTATGAAACAGAAAGATATTTATAAAATTAATTTGACAGAGGCGTTGGCAAGGAAACAGCTAGCGTGTTGAAGTGGTTGCCAGGAAACCATATTATCAATTAACCCTGCAGTGGTCGCGTAACAGAACGTCATAATGATATGCTGGCGCGGGTCATTCATACTACTGCGCGACGGAAAGAAGAATCGTGTTTATCAGCCTATGTATAAAAAAAATATTAGTATATATTTGTTCCTTTGTATAATTGGTCAATTAAAATAAAACAATAGTTTAATAATTTAAAAATAATTTCATTCCACATAATTTAATTCCGTTCCGTTTAGTTCCGTTGCGTTCCATTCCATTTCATGTCTCTGAATTATATAAGTACGATATGTGCATCCAATTAATAAAAAATGGCAAAAAAAATCTTCTTAAATTGGTCAGTTTATATTGGCAGTCAGTTTTTGGCAGACAACTGCACACCGGTGTTAATATCGCGTATTTATGTCAGGTTCCATTTGACTGGACATACTGAGAATGGTTGACTATTGATTCTTAGATATTCTCATAATTCTTCATTATGATATTTTGCAGTTCTTCGCTTTGACATCATGTTAATTATTAATGAAAAAAATATTAATTATTTAATGTTCCGCTAAACATGCCTCCAAGTGTGTGTTGCACATTTCGACACCACTCATTGAATTCACGATAAAACTTTATCGTATTGACTATTCAGTTTTATTTGTAGCTTTCAAAATAAAGTACATTTTTAGCAGTTACGTATCCAAAGCAGGGGACCATTTTGGATAGAGTACCTAGGTTTCAGTTTAATTTGATATTTCGTAGCTATTCAGTAGTGTCAGAGCGTGGACGCTAAATGCAGAGGGCCTAACACCTAAGTCCAAGCTCTCAGCGTAATATATAAACCTAACAATATATAAATTATAGTGGTAGTGTAAAGATAGGAGTCTCACTGCCGGTGTAATACCCTAAGGCAGCGAGGGAATGGGGAAGATGGTATTCACGTCCAGGCGCGCAGGCTCACGCGACTGTGCCTAGAGGAGGCAGGCGGCTAGGTGTCTTGACCAACGTGATGGATCCTAACAGAGGTCGGACAGGGATTCAAGGTGGTGGATACACGTTCGATCAAGCAGGCTCACAAGATCGTACCTGGAAGAGGTAGCACGCAAAGGTGTCTTGGGCAACGTGTAGGAAATGAGACAAACAACGTAATGTTGCAATCTGGTTTATTCTTTACTATACACATTCTTAAATACAAAATTTACACATACACTGACAGCATACAGATACATTAATCTTTACTACATTGAAATATATTTGTTGTACAATTTGCTCTCTCAACAACTATGATGGCTGCGGCCTAGAAACGAGAACACAAGGCATGTTTGGTCAGCTAAACAGTAGTCTAATTATGTTTCCGATTTTTTTTACAAATGATTTCGTTTCCCAAAACTTCATGCTTATGAGCGACAATATGATTTAGACAATGTCATGTTTAAAGTGCATCGACTGACCTCACGTTCTAAAGACTTGTTTATTTCTTCCTTTAGCTAAACAAATTATGTAAAAATATATTTTTAAGACTAGCAGTAAAACTATATAAAAATGGAATAATGTATTTGTAAGAATAAAAAATTACAAAATATAAAATAAAATAAATAATAATACTAGTAGTAAGTGTATTGTAGTTCGCATATTATTGTGTATATAAGTATATATTTCCCGTTTACGTAGTGTATATATATAATTAGTTATCTAGTCTATGTAGTGTATGTAAGAATATATATATATATATTTTTATGTAGTTTAAGTATTATTATTTCTATGATGTTTATTGTAAAATTAATTTAACTAATACTAATAAGTGTTTTTTTTTTTTTTTTTTTTTGTATTTTTTTTTTGCCATGCCTAAACTTCGATTTCTTGTCCCGAAGGTTGATGGTAAGAGAATGCCAAGCGGCATTACATACGCCTTTTGTATTAAGCAATAAAGTTTTTAATAAATAAATAAATACTACGGATGTCCGCGTGGAATGGTGGCAAGAACGCTGGCAGCATTTCCCCGTTGAATTGAAAAAAAAAAGAGCCAGCTCACCGGAGAAGACGACAATACGCGGTGTTATATTTAAAATATTTTTTAGCTTGTACATCATGGGCCCAGAGTTTCTACAGCAAACGGCACAAATATCTTTTAATATACATGCATACTTGCGCCGCTTGCCTTCGCTAATTCCGCCGCGGCTCCCCTTTATGCGCCGCCCCGTGATATGCTCGGCGAGGTCGTCGTCATACCATCGGGTCTAGGATAACTCCAGCAGACTCCAGACGAGCTGAAACCTCAATGGTGGCTAGAGCCCTTTTAATAGTATCGGTACGGGGGCCGTGGCGGGAAAATCTGCCCGCACTTTTGGAACAGGAGAGCCCATTAACTCCAAGACGATAACGTTTGCTTGGTTGACGTGGACATATTTTCTTGCTCTAAGTCAGTGTATATTATTATTATTATTAAATTCTTTATTGCACAAAATAAGTGTACAAAGGCGAAGATTAATGCCTACAAGGCATTTTCTAACATCTAACCTTTGGGAGAGTGTGAGATTAAGGGTAGTGCCGATATCAAGTTTAGCAATATAGAATATACTACACACACTACATACTAATAGATACTTATACCCATACCTATAAATAAACGTATATACACATATATATTATGCCAAATATATATTTTTAGCCTGATGACGACTCCTGTTTGTCTAGAAATAAAGCAGTGACCAAGCGCTCAAAAACGTGGACAGACGGCGCGTGTCTAATAGCGAGTGGTAGCTTGTTCCACTGGCGGGCTACAGACACAGTATACGAATCTGAATATCTGCTAGAGGAGTGGGATGGGATTTTAAGTTGGTTGTTAGGTGAAGAACGAAGTGGAAGGTTGTGAGTATCACACACGTATTCAAAACGAGATTTAAGATATGAATAGGAGCAGAGTCCGTGTGCTAATTCGTATTGTATTCGATAGAAAAGACTTAATATGATTTTTATTTTCTTCTTTGTTTGGCGTATTTTATTATGTGAAAAGTGTATTTCATTTGGGTAACCGATCTTAGACGTATCTTACAGCCGTATTTTTAGACGTTTCCTCAAATTCAAATTCAAAATTATTGTATAGATTGCTTATTCTAATTACAGTTGTATGTACATGTCATGTTATGGACATACAATATGCTTATTTATGTCAATAGAAATTTATTTACAATATTTATTTGTATATAGTTTGTATTTAATATTGTTCTTGTCAATTTATTGAAATACTAAGTTAATGTCAAAATTTGCATGCTAAAAATTCTTTTATTGAGTGAAAACAGTTGTCAATAAGAATTTTCTTTAACTCAATATAGTAAAACGTTTTATAGGTAACTCTCGTATCTCTCTAGGAATTTTATTATATACGCTAATGGCTCAACAAACTGTGCTGAAAATGTTATATTTTTTTACCACATGAACAATACATTTTTTGTCTTTGTCAACAACGGCTCCTTTACTCGAATATTTCTTTCAGCTGTCAAACGGAGGGACAACCCGGCACGTCACTAACATTCGAGGTTTAATAATAATAAATAATAATAAAATCTTTAATACAAAATAAATATACATTACAACATAGTTGTTACATAGGTTAGGGCATAAGATATATCGTACATAGTAACAAAAGCAGTTTAGCTGTAACATCTGAAATAGTCGGTGGACGGTTTTTCAGATGTCATTGTAGGAATTAGTACTTACAACATTTTTTGGTTTAAACAAGGTTTGGAGAGTTAGTTTAGTTAGTTAGTTTTTGGAGAGAGTTAGTTTAGAGAAGAATCCCTTAAGAGACCCCGTTTGTTGTCAAACCCCGATTATATAAGACAGTGCAGTTGAAAATTAATAAACTTGTTACCAACAATCAAACAAATCAAGCATTGGAAATTGTAACTCCAAGTTTAAATGCAGTATTCAAAGACTTATATAGTCCTTGAAATAATCACAAGTGAACATAGTTGAGAAGTACAGTAAAGTCTCCAAGTTTTATAACTTAACTTTAATAGAGAATAAACTTCTCTCGGATTGAAAAGGTTTAACTTCAAACAACTTTTTAACACCATCTTCTTATTTTAATTGGCATTTGGTTCATTTCATTTCTACTTTATATCCGACTGCGTGACGCCAACAAGGGTTATATGTTACTACTAGCACAATATGTGACCTTGCGCCCACCTGATGGTAATTGGCGTGCAAGGTCCATGAATGTTAGCAACTAAAATGACTGATATCAGTCCCTAACACTTCACTGGATGCTTTTTCCCACTTTGCTAGAAGGACTCCAAGTTATGGAAAAGTGGTAACACAGAGGCTGGAAGAGCATTCCACATCTTTATTGTGCGACAGATGTATGAATCCCCAAATTTAGAAGTACGCGAAGAAATGGTGACTACGGTATGTGGGTGCGGCATATTCTGACCTGTGCGTGTGGTTTGGTTGCGGAATGGAGAGGGAGGGATTAGGTTATAGAGCTCTACCGAGCACTCACCATAGTTTAGCCGGTAGAACACGCTCAGAGTAGCCACATCTCGGCGAAGCTGCAGGGATATAGTGGCGTCGTCCAAAATTTGAACAGCTGGCCTCTGTAGGACATTAAGAGCATCTGTGTGGTACTTGGCGGAACCATCCCAAAAAGGTCAGAACAGTATTCTATGCATGATCTGGAGACCAATCGCGTTGGCCGATTTTGATGTTTCTCACGTCAATCGATTCGTCTATATCACGCGAGTGTGACTTAACTGCTAGAGTGATCTCTTAGTGGATTACGATCGTGATGATTCATTCTATCCATCAAAATTAAATAACAATGAAATAGTTCCGTGAATTTTATTAATGAGGTAGGTAAGAACATTTGTACTTATTGATTAAGTTAAAAGCGTGCGTGCGTTGGCGTATCACTAAAATAACTAACTAAAACGTCTGGATATATTTAGCATTTACTAAAATGGGTACAATCTATTTGTAATTTTGGCGACATTAACGAATATATTCACGATAGCATTATTTTTTGTAAACATACAGCTGTCAATAATAAAATAGGTCTTTGGAATAAAATAGACTTCTGATGAAAACATTAAAATACGTCATAAAAATTGACAAACAGACAGTGAGATAGTCCAGGCTTGGATGGCTAATGGGCCTGGTTTGGGGAAAGGAACACCTGTTTTCCTCGACAGGATCTGAGCGGGCAACCATCCTCCAGTAATTTATGTACTTTTTGGTATAAGCCCATGTGGCTAAGTAACCCAGGAGGTCTAGGTTCGACTACTTCAGTTGAAAGGCCGAGTTCAAGGTTGAGCGATATTCTGGAGATGCTTCAAACGTCCGTTGTCGGGCCGATATGCGTCTAGACTAGCTCCGTGGTCAATTAAAAAAAAACTTTGTCATCTTTACATAGGTTATTTTTTATTTTTTTAATTGTATCACGACATGAATGTTAGCAACTGGAATCAGACACTCATAGCTGACATCAGTCCCTAACATTATGCCGGCTTGACCGGGCCTTGAACATTATATTATTATAACATTATAACAGCAATGGTAAGGTTAATGTAGATCTCAGTGCTTATACAACTGTAGCTAAGCTTTGTAAAATGAAATTTTGTTGATATTATTCAATAATTTATGACTTTTGAACGTCATAAAGTTAATTCTTTACAAAGTCGCCGTTTTTTGAACGATTCCATGTTTCTGTACAAATGAATAATCATACAGACTCTTTTAGACAATGTCACGTTTAGAGTGCCTCGACTTACCTTACGTTCTAAAGACTTGTTTATTTCCTCATTTAGCATAACTTTTTTTTTTTTGATAACTACTTTATTATTATTTTTATTTTCTATATCTTTATATATATATTATTTAGTTATATTTGTTTTATATAGGTTTCGTTTTTAAGCTTATCCCTATTATTATTATTTTTTGCAAAATCTATGTTTAATATTTAAGTGGAAAATATTTAAGGGGAAAAGTGTTTGAGTGGAAACTTTGCTGCATTGTGTAACTTTTAGAATTATTGTTTTAAGATCTGTATATTTCTGAATAAATAAAATATAAACTATAATAATAAAGACGAGCAACTCTATAAGCGCTCGACCTTGACAGCGGCCGTGCAAATATTCAATTCTCAACTCTATAAGCGCTCGACCTTGACAGCGGCCGTGCAAATATCAACTTTAATAGCGTGATATATGTATAGTTAACGAATTCCAATATATAACGTTTGCGCTTAAGTAACAGAATAGGGCTGCAGGTCTAATTATATGTATATTATATAAAACCTAATAAAAATTAAATGACTTTGTTTCAGGTCTAAATATGGCATTTCTCCGAGCTATTTCTCGTGGCAGCATTCTTAGAAACTCGGCCTATATCCGCCACCAGTCTACCATTCCGAGAACGTTTAAGTTATCAGAAGAAGTGCAACAAGCGAAAGTAGAAGGGCGTCCAATATTGGCTCTCGAATCCACCATTATAACCCATGGAATGCCGTATCCATACAATTTAGAAACAGCGCTGAAAGTCGAGAAAATTGTTAGAGAACAAGTAAGTTTACTGCCTCGCTGGTCTAGCGGTTAAGTCCGTGGATTTAGACTTGGAGGTACCGGGTTCGATTCCAGGTCGCGACACAAAAAAAAAATATTAATGTAAATAAAAATACATTAAATTAATATTTAATTAATTTGTTATATTTCTCGAGTTTGGTACGCTGGAGACATCGACGAGCTTGCCACTTGTCATGATTGGCCTATAGTAAAGTTGGCTAAATGTGAATCCGATTATTCATAAGCGTGGTTTCTGACGACCCCGAAAGGGAAACGGTCGTGATGATACTTTACTTTTTTTTAAGTTTATTTAACCCGTCTGGCCAGCGTGGCGAGTGTAGACCAAATTCTCCAGAAATGTATTCTGGGAGGAGACGACGGGGGGGGGGGGGAAAGAATTTCGTCATAACTTCTTTATTTTTTTATGTATGTAAAAATTCTTCCTTGGCCACAACGCACCTCTGAAATCGATACTTCCAATGTTCAAAACACTTAGAGGGATGTTCTTTAGGCCTTCCAGCGATTTGGATTTGGTGGACTATTGATTGGTATAAAAAATAAAGTTGGCTAAAAATGAATCCGCTTCATTAAAAAAAGCGTCGTTTCTGACTACCCCGGAAGAGATACGGTCGTGATAATACTTTACTTATTATCACTTAAATTGTTTAAAAAAACAGGGCGCGACTCCGGCTACAATTGCAATACTGGGTGGAAAGCTGACGATAGGCTTGACGGATGATCAGCTCAAGTACCTGTCTTCAGCCCAGGGGGTGGTGAAGGCCTCCAGACGAGACCTGGCCCCGGTCCTGGCTGCCAAGCTCGACGGGGCCACAACTGTAGCTGGGACCATTGTAGCTGCAGAATTAGCAGATATACCTGTATTTGCTACAGGGGGTATAGGTGAGTGACTAAGTCAACATAATCCGTTAAAAGCTAAAATAACCTTCTCTTTCCTTCCTTTGTCTGTGTGTCTGCATGTATGTTTGTCTCACTTTTACGCTTATATTACTGAACCGATTTTGATAAAAGGACAACAATCATCTAGTAAGTTCGATTCCTGGTCGGGACACACAAAAATATTTATTATTGTAAATAAATACGTTTTATTAATATTTAATTTATTTGTGATATTTCTCGAGTAGTAAAATACCTATCATCACGACCGTTTCCATTTCGGGATGGTCAGAAACCACGCTTATGAATAAGCGGATTCAATTTAGCCAACTTTACTATAGGCCAATCATGAGAAACTCGTCGATGTCTCCAGCGTACCAAACTCGAGAAATATCACAAATAAATTAAATATAAATTATGTGTTTTTTAAAAACTGCCTCCCTGGTTAAGTTACGTTAAGTCCGTGGATTTAGACTCGGAGGTACCGGGTTCGATTCCTGGTCGAGACACAAAAATATTTATTAATGTAAATAAATAGGTACATTTAATTATTATTTATTTTATTTGTGATATTTCTCGAGTTTGGTACGCTGGAGACATCGACGAGCTTGCCACTTGTCATGATTGGACTATAGTAAAGTTGGCTAAATGTGAATCCGCTTATTTATAACCGTGGTTTCTGACCACCCCGAAAGGGAAACGGTCGTGATGATACTTTACTTTACTTTATAATATATAAATGTTTGCTCTTTAATAAATTCCACTCAGTATATAGTATAGGCTATATCAATATGTAAATATGCTAGCAACATAAAATTCATTTCAAGCGTTTAAATAATTATCTAGAATGTTAACAGCTTGTTAAGAGTAAGTGAATATCAATGAATTTTGGCACGAGCGAATTCAGAGCTCGTTCAGAGCACATTCAATTCGACGCACACTTTGCAAACTGACGTATTAAAAATTGAGTTAAATATTCAAATATTAATTTTGCTATTTCAAACACATTCAATGGGGTGTATTAGGAAAAGCTTAGCGAAGCTAATACGTTGGAAGAAATAATTGCCAGCTTTCCTGTTAGCCGTTTGGACAACTCCTTGAACAGACGCTTGGCTGAGTATCCCCATGGGCCCATCATCGTCTCGACCCCAAACGGCGCAAATTCGTAACTTGTACCGAATTTGCGTATTTGCTAGCTTGAGGTTTACAGCAGAAACCGCCGCACTCTCCGCGCTTGGCGAGGTCGCCTGGATGTGTGATAAGGCTAATGTGTCTACACATGTCGCATCCCGCACCAGGAACCTGCCAAGTTTCCACAGCTCAACGGTCATGCTGTCAGATCTCTCGCCATCGCCTCGCGAATCCCAGAGGGTTCTAGGATCGCGGGTACTCCAGCTGTGACAAAAGCCCTTCTAGTACAAGGAAGCCCATGGCGTCCGAGATGTTCTACGGGCTCTCCACACCGACACTGGTGTGGGTGAACGGTTCGGGCACCGAGACGAAGGCACACCGACCGCCATGGTCAGTGTATTTCGATCAAGGAGTGTACCAACCGATGCTGAGGGAAAAGCCTATTTATATTTATTGTTGTGAATTCCAGGTATCATTCATGCAGTTCGACATGCAATTGATGAATAGCGTGTTACTTTTTTTTCACTGCTAAATGGTCGTACCTTAAAAGAGACATACTCTTTTAAGGCTTACCATCGCATGCGATCTTATGCCAAACTAATACAACTCCACTAGCTTTTTTTATCCGTTTACTAGCTATACATCTAACTTATATAGCTAACAGTTTCACGGACTATATGCCGACCTGCGTGCTACGGAAGTGCAGAAGACGATCTTCTTCTACAAAAGAATCTCGTGTCGGTTATTTTCGTTAGTAATTTCGTTAACTAATCTTTTTTAAGTTTTTTTATAAAAATACACGAAACATTGGGTCCGCGGGTCTTAAGAGAAACCAGTTCGCCAATTACAAGCTGGTTTAATTTGGTGGGGCAGTTGAGACGAATCTGTATTCGTATAGATTACCATGAACCAACTAATATTAGAAATAGTTTTGCTACTCGATCATAGATGGCGTTGGCGTACATCTAGACACACTTATTATCATTATCATCACAGCCCCTAGAACACAGGGTCTTAAAAATCTAGTTCAAGGTCAAATTATTGTACAGTTGACCATTAAACAAAAAGTTCCTCTAGCTTAGCACAACATAACACTATTATAGTTGCAAACAATTATAATCTTAAAAACATCAGCCGTAAGTATATTGTATTTCTAATTTCCTATGCTGCTGAAATTATTTACATATAAGCTATATATTTTTTTAATTTGAAATTATTCGTTGCATCCGTATTTGTTGTCGTCGTAGTTGGAGCAATATAGCCTGGGGCGGGCGGCAGCGGCTGGGCGGCCGCGAGAGAATGGCTGGTCGTTATAATTAACCAATTCCAGGCCAGTTCTAATCATATCTAGATCCATCATTCATCATCAATAACGTGTGAAATTTAAACTATTCCACGAGAACTGATAATGACGTCAACAATGGTGTGCTCAACCTTTTACATAATAATAATAAAAGAAATAAACGTATTTATTATTCACTATTCAAGTCGCTTAACTACTAATAATTCAAAAATAACAATACATACAAGTTACAATATTAAATTAAATATTTATAAAAAAGTACGATTTATGGCTTAAAAAAAGTATCAATTCCCCAATAATATTTATTATATTTTTTATATATTATACGTTATTACGTATTTTCTAATAAAATAAAACTACACACACTACAAATAAAATTTAAAAAATAAAAACTAAAATTATAACCGCCCGATGGGCGTAGTGTGCTGAGGACACTCAAAACTACTTAGATAATATAATTAACAATTAAACTCAACCTAGTAAAATAATAAACTATAAATAGAAAATGTCCCCTAGAGACGTCCCATCAGAGATAGTCCCAAGGAGACTGGCAACAGTTCCCCTCTGTATAGCGAGGCTAAAACGTTGGCTGAAATAACTGCCAGTCTTTCAGTCTTCAGACCATTCCGTCAGCCGCTTCAACAACTCGTCCATCGGGCCCATCGTCTCGACCTTAAACAGCGTAAAATAAAATTAATATTAATACTAAGGGTAGGGATATAAGTTCCGTCCGCGTGGAGTGGTGGCAAGAACGCTGGCTTCATTTCTCCGCTGAATTGCAATACTGATTCTTTGGGCGAAGAAAGAGCCAGTCCGATTGTCACCGGAGGAAACGACAAGACGCGGTGTTATGTCTTTTAAAAACTTTTTTGCTGACGCCGCATACTATACTTCTTCTGTGAATAAGAAGTACGCGGCGAAGAAGATGCAGCGCTGTCTCGATCTGCTCCCCGAATGGCTAGACAAGTGGAGATTGTCGGTGAATGTGGCGAAAACGCAAGCTATCATGCTCAAAGTAGAGAGGCAAGCGGCAGCTCTCTCAGTTTCCCCTCTTCAGCTGTATGGCGAAAATCTGTCATGGGCTCCGAAGGTCAAGTACCTAGGGCTCACGATAGACAGACGCCTCTGCATGAGCGACCACGTGAATGTCACCGTGAACACGACACGTTTGGCCCGAGCCAAACTACGTCCAATGTTTGCATCCACATTGGCTCTGCATACAAAGCTGCTCACTTATAAAGCCTATATTCGCTCTCGTCTCACATACGCCGCTCCGGCATGGTACGCCTTAACATCCCAGGCCCAACGAGGCCGGCTACAGGTTCAGCAGAACCTTACGCTCCGTACCATTGTCGGCGCCACGCGCTATGTGAGAAATGACGTCATTCTCCGCGATCTGCGGATGGAAACACTGGATGAGTTCGTGCGCCGTCTACTCAAGGGAATGTTCGCACGGGCAGAGAGGTCAAATTTCCCACTCGTGAGAGATCTGGCCCCTCTGCACGCTAGACCTCCCGAGGTTCCACGGCGCATGGCGCGCGATTTGATAGCCTGATCACGGTGACATTCCGCGGCCTCCGCCGCGCCCGCTCGTATTAAATTTAACCTATAATAAAGGTTCCCACGCCCTGTCCGTAGTTACGTGCAGCGAATGCTATTTTTGTTAGGAGGCCAACACCTCGTTACAAATTCCCGTCTTCCCCCGGAAGGGGGGGGGTCTGAGATGACTTAGTTAGTAGTAGCCAACTTCACTATAGGCCAATCAAGAACTATCACAAATAAATTAAGTATTAATTAAATGTATTTATTTACATTAATAAATATTTTTGTTTCCCGACCAGGAATCAAACCCTCCAGTACCTCCGAGTCTAAATCCATGGACTTAACCGTATGTCGGAAATGACAAAAAAAATGGCATGAGTTTGAACCGACCTTTGTAGGATTATAAGGAAAGCTTTCTTACAACTAAGCCATCGTACTCTTACATATTTACATACTAAAAAAAAACAAATATTTTTTTAAGCTTCAGGTGTCATTGGTAGAACCCCTTTTTGAAAAAAAAGGTAACATTTTTTTAAAGACAAAAATATTATCCGAAAATTGTTTTTGACAAGGTCACACGCCGGCAGAACAGCGCGGGGCGACAACCTCGCTCGAATCTCAAGGCTCTTTTTTTACGTAAGTCAAAGTCCGCGCGATCGTCGACCTTGATTAGGTTCGCTATGAGTGGCGATATTTTTAGGAAAACTTCTCTGCACTGTAACTTTAGATTTTATTACTATATAAAAAAAAATACATAGGTACGTTCTTTATTTTTATTCTAGATTATAATATAAAAATATTTGATTTTTAATACATTTCATATTATATTTAGATATAAACAAATAACTTTTTCTAAGAAACCTAAAAAAATTAAACCCTCTTTGTATCAACGTGTATTTTGGTTAGGTGGCGTGCATCGTGATGGGGAGCGCACTTTGGACGTGTCTGCAGACTTGATAGAGCTGGGCCGCAGTCGAACCCTAGTGGTGTGCAGTGGTGTGAAGTCCATCTTGGATATCGGCCGCACCCTCGAGTATTTGGTAATTATTTTTGTCACTACACTATTTATTGCCCGACTGTCGTTCATATTCTCGTAGGTAATAAGAAATAACTAAAGTTAAGAAATAGTTCATACACCTTCTTCATACTTAATACTCTTAAAACAGTTGTCCAAACTCAACTTAAACATTTCTTATTGCTTTGTGAAACGGAAAATTGATAACTTCCCATACATTTGTTTAAATGGCAGTTCCCTTCCTAATATCTTCAAGCACGTGGGTCGATTTTCATAATTTTTACGTCAATCGATTTTTATTAATCTTGGCGGCAACCAGACGCCATTTAGTGAAAAAAATACTTTCTTATAAAATAAAATTATTAATATTACTTCGGATAGGGATTTATTTATTTATTTATTTATCTGGAACTCCAACAGCATAACCAAAAAAACAATATTATCAAATTTTACACAATAAATAAGGCCATGAATGGGTTCACAAATTATACACAAAAATATAAATCCACTGTGAAGACAGATTAAGAAATCAACAAAAACAAATAGTGCATAAAATTAAGGAAATTTACAAAATACAACAAAAACGCAAAGAAAACAATAACATACAACAAGACGGAAGAAAATATGTATTCATTCCTACCCATCAGCCACAGACACCAAAGCGTAAACTGTAACATAAACAGTGATAATAAATTTAAAAATACCAATAAGTAAATTGGTTGAAGGACTGTAAATAAAGTGTGTGTGTATGAGCGCGTGAGAGTGTATGCGTGTATGAGTGTATGCGTGTATGTGTGTATGAGTGTGGGTGTGTACCTATATGTGATCAATGTGTATAGGGATTAAGTTTTTGCACTACTATTATTTTATGTGTTGGAGCTTATGGCGTTAGAGCTTATGGCGTTATGGCGTTAGACCTGGATACTCGTATAAGTCCCGTCCGCGTAAAATAGTGAAAAGAACGCTAGTAGCACTGTACCGCTGAATTGCAATAGGTACTGATTCTTTGGGCGAAGTAAGAGCCAGCCCTTTTCTCACCGGAGGAGACGATAAGACGCGGTGTTATGTCTTTTAAAAACTTTTTGGCGCTTGGACTGCAAATGGCACAAATATGTAATCTTTTAATATACTTACATACTTGCTTTATGCGCTGTCCCCCTGAGATGCACGCGGCGAGGGAGTCGACGCACGTGGCATCCTCGTTCCCAGAGGATCAACGTCATACCATCGCATCTCTTGTCATCATAATATAAAATAAATAATATAAATAATTAATATTATTTATTTATTATATTACCCACCTGTTGTTTTAATTAAAATACCTTTATTTATAGTAAATATTTTTATTGTTAACTGTTTTCACTACGTATTGTACGAGGGGCGTTCAAAATATTCTCGGTATTGATACGTTACAACCTCTTTTATATATATATTTGTTACTGGCCGCTAAGATTCATCCATTGACATTAAAAAAAAGTAAAATTGGAACCGAGATGTTCTTTTGTTTTTCTGCAATTGCCGAACAAACATGAACACCATGAGCGAATTAACAATTTTAACGAAATTAGAGCACCGATCCGTCATAAAATTCTTGACAAAACAGGGTAAAAATCAAAAAACCATAAAAGAGGAAATGGATTGTGTTTACCGTGAGTCTGCTCCTTCTTTATCTACTATTCAAAAATGGTCAAGCGAATTTAAGCGTGGAAGGGAGAGTATTGAAGATGACCCTAGACCTGGCCGGCCTGTAGTGGCTACCTCACAAGAAAATATTGCTAAAGTGGAAAAACTTATATTGGAAGACGGCCGAGTGAAGGTAAAATCTATAGCTCAAGTAACCAATCTCTCTATTGGTACCGTACATGACATTATACATGACCATCTTAATATGTCAAAAGTAAGTGCAAGATGGGTTCCGCGAATGCTGACGCTTCTTCAAAAGGATATGCGTGTGGCTTGCTGTTCAGATTTTATCGACCTGTGTGGTGAAAATCCCGATGAGGTGCTGCAAAAAATAGTTACTGGAGATGAAACCTGGGTTCATCATTATGACCCAGAGAGCAAACAGGAGTCCATGCAGTGGCACATTAAGGGTTCATCTCATCCCAAGAAGTTCAAGGTAATCCCGTCAGCTGGCAAGGTCATGGCCACAATATTTTGGGATTGTGAAGGAGTTTTGCTTATCGATTATAAAGAAAAAGGTGTAAATATCACAGGGCAGTACTACGCTAACGTTATACGTCAATTAAGAGATGCGATCAAAGAAAAGAGGCGAGGAAAGTTAACCAAAGGTGTTCTGCTTCTGCATGACAACGCCCCTGTCCATACTGCTCATATTGCCAAGGCAGCTATTGTTGAATGTGGGTTTGAAACTGTTACTCATCCACCCTATAGTCCGGACTTAGCCCCAAGCGACTTCTTTTTGTTTCCCAATCTTAAAAAGGATCTGCGTGGAAATAAATTTTCTGACGATGAAGCGTTGAAGACGGCCGTGGAGGAGCATTTTTACACCAAAGATAAAAAATATTTTTATGAGGGATTAAAAAAAATAATTGATCGATCTTATAAGTGTATGAACATAGGGGGGGAGTATATTGAAAAATAAAAATATCAAACTTTTCGTACTTGTTTGTTTTTATCCACATACCGAGAATATTTTGAACGCCCCTCGTATCTTTTTTGTATAACCAATGGAAGTAACTGGGATCCTAAATGACAGGTCCAACTTAGTTAGACTTAGTTTAGGAGTCAGTGTGTAAATCAATTAGTTAATTGTACTTTTATGAACAATAAAATATTTTGTATTTTTTTTGTATTTGTATTATCCTGATAACTTCAGCAGGTTCCAGAGCTGGAACCTTGATGGTGACTAGAGCCCATTTAATAGTATTGTTAAGGGAGCCGTGGCGGGAAAATCTGGCCGTACTTTTGGAACAGGATAGCTCATGAACTCCAAGACAGCCGAACTTCTAATTTAAGAGTGCACGTCGTACACAACCTTAACCTGTACGATCTAGGACGATGTTATATATTTAATGTATTTGTAGGAGACCCAAGGCGTATGCGTGTGTAGTTTTGGCGAGTCACGTGACTTTCCTGCATTCTACACGGTAAAGTCAGGGCACCAAGCTCCTTATAACGTGGGCACTGCTTCGGAGGCAGCGAAGTTGCTACTATCAGCTCGGCAACTGCGACTGTCTTCAGGCATCGTTATCGCTGTGCCTGTACCACAGCCGTTTGCTATGGAAGGTAAGAAATAAAGAAAGAATTTGGAAAATATAGTTTTAAAAAAATAAAAAATATTCAAGTACCTACTTTAAATATAGTGAAAGGTACCTAAATACTATAGGGTCGTTGTAATTTTTTTTTGAAAACATAACGGTACCGTCCTTAGAACGAAAACTAGTTTCAGAAACTGGTTTTAAGACGAACACTAAGTAAAGAACAATAGAATGGTTATAAATATATCCGTTTTTGGAGTATAATGTTTGCGGGAATAGATTAGAATACGAGAGAAGAAAACTTTGAACCTAATAGTTTGTTAAATTTATATGTAATTAAAGTAGGTGCTTTATAATTTAATAAATAACTATGTTTACTTTATAATAAATAATATAATATAATCTTATTTTATTTACAATAGTGGTTACATATATCATTATAGAACTGTATGCCTAGTGTGACAGTGAAGTTTCGTAAACGCAACTATAGTAGTAGAGTTTTTTTACTGAATTTTCGATGTTCATTGCCTGTTATTATAGCCAAACTTGCAATAACACGCAATGTAAAATAAAAAAAACGTAGCTACAGCAGTTACATTTTCAAAAACTTGCATTTTACACTAAGCACACAGAACTATTTAGCAAACGAAACAGGAAAGAGTTGCTACAAGTACGAAAGTAGTAATAGTTCGCGCAAATTGGTTTCGGTCCAAATCTAAAAACGGTTATATTATTGCAAAACAAAAAAACGGTTCTTGAAAACGGTTGGCAACGCCCACCACTAAACGTAACAGCGATGATGGCACGGTTTTACGAACGCTAAGAATTATAAATACACTTTTCTTACGTAAATATCCTGTGCTTCAAAGAGGACGTTACTAACTTGTGAAATCGGTAATAAATTGTAATAAACAAAAAATTACATTAGACCCTCGCTAACTTATCTTGCCAGCGTTGCGAGTGTGGGCCAAATTCTCAGGAATTTTCTGGAAAGCGAATCTCCAACACTGTAACCTAACCTAACAATTACGTTTACAGAAAATGTTATCGAAACTGCGATTGGAAAAGCGCTGCACGAAGCAAAACAGAAAGGAATACAAGGAAAGGAAATTACACCATTCATTTTGGCAGCAGTAGCATCGGCTACTGATGGCACTTCTCTTCAAACCAGTAAGTTTTTTTATGACATATGACATCGCGCTCACCTGGTGGAAGCGGTCCAAAAGGTCCAAGAATGGGAGCAACTAACGCCAGTTACACTATGCCGGCCTAACAAGATGCTTTAGGCCCCATTTAGCTACTTACCCCATCTTGTATATTTATACTTTTAATCAGCTAAAAGCTAATCGTTTAGTGTTAAATTAGTCTTAAGTTTGCAAATAATAGATCGATCAATTAAAGTTTTAATCTGCCCATTAAAACTCTGCCTTAATACCTAGGTCGTCATTAGCTATCTAATTTGGTCGTAAATTAAATGGACAACGATCCGAAAATGGTAGTAACAACTAATTGCTAAATTTCTTTAACGACTGCCTCCATGGTCTCGCGGTTACGGCCGTAATTTAGACGCGAAGATAGCAAGTTTCATTACTATTCGACAATTAGAGCTGTATTTTTCAAGGTGGGCGATAATTTCCCCTTATGGATGCTGGAGGCCTAAGGCCAGGAAGGGCCCAGGTAAAAATGGGGGGTGCTGAAGTGTGTGGGCGATTTTTTAAATTTATTTATTTAAAAACTTAATTGCACTATGTACAAAGGCGGACTTAATGCCGCTAGGCATTCTCTGACAGCCAAACCTTTAGGACATTTAGACCGTATAGATGGTAGATGGAATCATTAATTAAGTTATTCTTAACATTATTAATACATACATAACAATATTACATACTAATACATAAATACGCAATATCTAAATATATACATAACGAGTATATAAACATAAATAAAATCTACTTACATGATGAGGGAAGTGAAATATGATGTTGCTGCAATTGAGGATAGGATGAGGAAATGAAAAAGAGACATAAATTTAGGACAGTCTAGTTAGAAAAAAAGTGTTTGTAAACCATATTTTTGAACTTAACTCGATTTGAAGCTTAGCGATGGCTAATTTGTAATTTTATCTATTTCGTATTTTAAAATTCACTGAAGTTAATACCTACCCAATCCAGCACAACATCGATTATTTACCGAAATCAGTTACTGTTACCTAGTCGCAAACATTATTACTTAGTGGTTTTTGTTATTTACGTGAGAGCTTGCGTCATAATTACAAAATATTACTCAATTCTCAACTCTTTTTAACGACCTTGACTGTGTCCGTGCAAATATCTAATATATATTTTATTAAATTAAAATTTTATTATTTTTTACGATTTGCAGACATCGCACTCATTAAGAACAATGCTAAAATCGGCGCCAACATAGCTGTCGAATTTAACAAACTAAATACAAGAAACAGTGCAACAAATGTATCAAATACGAATAATGGAAATAAAAGAGGACTTCATACGTCCTGTCATGCACACGTTCCATTGCGGCGAATGAATGAGAACAACCGTGAAGACAACTCAGTGGATGTCGTCGTAATCGGAGGTGCCAACGTAGATCGAACTTATAGCGTAACCGAGAATGATATTAAGGTCAGTTATTGTAAATTACTTTTATTTTATTTATTAAGGTCGCCAGCGTAAAAATAAAATGAAATCTTATGGTGTTTCTCGTGTTCCGTTCGAGGTTGCGTCAGCATCAACAATGTAAATATTATATACCTTTTCAATGTCCAGCTTTCGACGGAAGTATCCGCTTTTTTGCACAAATCACGATATTTGACATCTCGCCCACCTGCTGGTAAGCGGTATGCGAGGTCCAATAATGGAAGCAACTGACGACCAACATCAGTCCCTACCTATGCCGTCCTATTACGATGCTTTTTCACGCTTCGTATGAAGGCCTCCAGGTTATGGAAATGGGGAAACATTGGCTGGGAGAGCATTCGACATCCTCAGCGTGCGACAAATGTAAGAGTCTCCAAATTTCATGATTATTTATTTTAATAAATTTCACTGTGACGTCTGCTATTTAAGGGGTAGAGTTTGAAATGGTTATTATAAATAAATCTCATACACTCACACATAGAAATGACATACAGCATTTATTGTTGTAACATTATAGCACCGATATCCATTTGCACTATTGCATTTATTTGCATTATTGCACTACAGGGCAACCTCGTGTAAGTATCACAAACACATCACCCTATATTGTTTACCTATTTTAGACCTCTATAGGTACTTTTTTGACAATACTGATTTTATTATTATTATATTATATTTATAAGATACAAAAATATTAAAATATAATAGATTAAAAAACTAATTATAAATAAAACTAAACTAAAAATACCTATGAAATTAAAACTATTCTACAAAATAAACTAAGGGCTTTCCACCAGGGAGGGTACCTAAAACGCTCGCCGCATTTCCTCGTTGAATTATAATCGAAATATTCTGTTTAAGCTATGGCATTTGGGATCGCCACACTCTTGAAAAATTCGTTTACCCAGCTCTTTTATGAATTTGTGGGTATCAAGAGAATAATACCCCCATTGTTTCAACCCCAAATGCCACAAAATTATAATTTTGTTTAATGCTATTATGTTTGATGTGCTTTTTAAATTCGGCTGTATGAGCAGCCGAACCGGCCTTTTTTGATGTAGTAAGTACACAGGTGGCATCCCAAACAAGACATCTTCCCTCACTCCATGGTACAAGAGACATACCATCCGGCCTTTTACCATAACTACGTCAAAATCCTGATGGTTCAATGCTTTTATTATTATTATTAATAATAAAAGCGTTTATTGCAACAAATGAATAGATGTATGATTGAACCCTGATCTCGGTGGTAGTGTCTATATTAGAATTCGGATCAGTCCAAACTGTACAAACTTTTACCTGTAGGTATTACGATATCTGCTTAATTTTAATGTATAAGCTGTAAGATTTTCTTTCAGCATAAATAAAATAATATGTTAAACGGGCAAAACCGCGTTAAACAGCTATATACGCGAGAGATAAAATGACATCTGTTAGGGCTATTCCCTGCAGGCCGGACAAGTTTTGGCTATCGCACACTTATGTATGAGCATGAGATGGGGCATTTACATACGAACTCCAGCAGTCGTATTCCATTACTTCAAGCGCAAACATTATTAGCATTTGGGCCACCACCGCGCCTAATATTTAATTATACCAAGTATTAACTATTATCTAGTAACTAATAAAGATTTAAAAAAAAAAATAAAGAATAAAATATAAATAAAATAAACTACATTGTAAACAAAATAAAATAAAAACTAAAATTGTAACCGAGTGGCGAGGACACTCGTTTATTCCCCCGTTGAACGTCGAGACTGACCCTTTGAACAAAATATTCTGTGCTCCAAGGGTCACCCGTCGCCAAGCAGAGTTTTTGGCATACTTTGGCAGAAATAATTGCCAGCCTTTCTGTCTCCAGACCTTTCTGTCAGCCGCTTTGACAACTCCTTGGCCAAGCGCTTCGCTGGGCCCATCGTCTCGACCCCAAACGGCGCAAATTCGTAACCGGTACCAAGGTCGGCGTATTTGTGAAATTTGAGGTTCTCCGCAGGAATTGATAGTTAGAAATGCACGAGTTTAAATTACAATTACAAAGTATAACTATTTCAACTTTAATTGTTAAAATCGACAGTGTTAGTTTGTTAAAAGTTACCTTATAACTTTTGCGCTTAAATAAACAGACTAGGGCCAAAAAGATTCCGTAGTTGAGATATAGTTTGACAACTTTTTACTTAAAACTTAAAGGCAAAATGTTTTACACTACTTTTCACTTAGATATATCACTTAAATTACTTACATATTCCTCTTTGAGGCCTAGATCTAATAAGGAGTTGTCAAAGGTCGGGAGACAGGAAGGCTTAATTATTTCTGCCAACGTATTCGCCTCGCTATACAGAGGGGAAATGTTGCCAGTCTCCTAGGGACTATCTCGAATGGGACGTCTCTGGAGGACATTTTTTATTAATTTTTTTTTTTTTTTAATTTTATTATTTACGTAGCTTTTAATTCATATTAAAAAGGACTAGATCTATATAGTGAACTAGCTTATGATCAAGCTATGCTAACTATAAAACTTATATTACAAAAAGACAATTGACGTGCGTACCAACATCCGTATTGTTACACCCAACATTTCCTTTCAGCTGTCAAAAAAAAATAAGCTTCTGTAATAGTTATCAATCAAATCAAATCAAATCATTTATTTCCTTTGGTTGTCACATTGTAATTGTAATTGTCGGCGAGAATATTTTGCCGGTGCCGATACGCTCCGCGCATGGCACGTACATATATATTATACACAACGTTCAATATTCTCCTTCAGTTTTTAGTTCTTTTAGAGTATTATTCAGAAGCGTCGAGTGGTTATTTGGTTCTCTTCTTCTTCCTCATCCAATATTATGGCAATCATTGCCAGTTGTCTAACAGTTTATCTTTTAATAGCCATACCTATTTTAATATTTTAAAACTTGATAGCACTCCCCAGACGTCCAGGCATTACCGATACACATGCGAGAATGAAACGGCTTCCTATCAATTTTACGTCATACAAATTTCGTGTGGGCAACATACGGGTTGCATGCGGACACCATACCGGCATCATACGGGCATTAAAATACGAAATAAAATACGTTCATAGCACTGTCATGGTATGATACGGTGTAGTGGGCAGACTCCTTAATGGTAAACGCTCCAAAATTGTAAAAAAAAATACATATTTCGTTAGGAAACATTTTAAAAAATATCAGTCAATCTTTTTATATTATTATTATTTTTGGGTTTATATATATATGTATATAATTTTAGTTATATATCAGATATGTATGGCAAATTGTTATTTTTATGTTTAAATTTAGATATTAATGTCTTTCTGTATTTCATTCTTGATATTGTTTACTGCATGCTATGTACAAATGTTAGGTTGGCAAACTTACTAGGTACTTAATTATATCACTGTATTTTGTTAAATGTTTTGTCAGTTAACTGTTTTTTGTACCTTAATAAATAAATGTCGATTGAAAATTCAATCCGTAGCAAAATCACCACCCTGCTTGTTTGGTTTAGTGACATTTAAAATCTGGACCGATGCCAAGTCGGACTCGAATCGATACAATATGAAGCTAGATAAAAAGTTTCCTGTTTGATGAAAACGTTGATGGAATTTCATGTCTCGATTCAATGAACAGTAAGTTACGAGCTGACTCAAAACCAAAATTCAAATGACATCGTATTTTGCGCTATTTTTGTAATACTTGTACTGCATTCGTGGTCTAGCGGTTAGTTGGATTTAGACTCGGAGGTACCGGGTTCGATTCCTGTTCGGGACACAATAATATATGTTTTTTTTATTTTACAAATATTTTTATTCGAGGGAAGTAAGGTACAATGATTTATAAAAAAAAAAATTAAACTAAACTAACCTAAAATTTTTAAACTTTAATTACTATTAATTGAAAATACAACTAAAAACTAAAATAAAGAAAAAACAATATAAAATTATTATAAATAAAAAAAATTGCTGCCAATGGTCAAAGTGCCAAGGATACTGGCAGCATTGCCACGTTGAATGGCAATGCTGATCCTTTGGCCCAAATATTGCCCAGCCCGCTTGTCCCCCGAGGTGTTGATGAGCTGTTTTGACAACGCCTTGAAAATTTCATGTGCACTTGGTCCCCAAGTCCCGAGAGTTTCAACTCCAAACGGCACAAAAATACATCTCCCAATAAGCTGAGTGTATTTCCGCCGTTTGAGGTTCTCTGATTGTAATGCAGAAGCGCCTGGGTCCTTAGAGGTCAAGGACAAGTTGGAAAGCGACAGAATGTCCACACATGTGGCATCCCACACTAAAGGCAACCTTTCGTCCAAGGAAACAACGTCATTCCAACGGACCGCTTGCCATCGTCGCGGGCCATGCCACTGGGTTCTAATATGGCTGGCGAACCCATAGGCACAAGGACCCGACGAATGAGGTCATTGAGGCTGGCGTGCTCTTGCTGTAGGGAAGGCCGTGGTGGCCGAGTGCCCCGACGTTGTCTCCACAAAAAATAATATTTATATTAATTAATTAAATATATATATTTAATTTATTTGTGATTTTTCTCGAGTTTGGTACGCTGGAGACATCGACGAGCTTGCCACTTGTCATGATTGGCCTATAGTAAAGTTGGCTAAATGTGAATCCGCTTATTTATAAGAAACTTTCTGTCCACCCCGAAACTTTTCTGCGCCTCATAAAATATTTTTTCCACAATTATTCCACTCAATTGGTTTTGCGATGCAACTTTAGTTCCACTTTGTGCGTAAGTAAAATACCGTACTGTGACAATAACTAATGTCGGATCGGCAAAGAACGTAACTTATGTTTAATCGACACAAAATTTGTAGAATTGGGCTGCAGGACACCCCAAAAACCAGCACATATTCTGGGTAAACAGAACGTATGGCAACTAGCTTATTACCTGCAAGGTTGACAAATAAAACACATAAATTTTTAACAAACTTTTATTTTATGCATTTATGATAATTAGCTTTCAGTCGCCTAGTGCGTACCTTCGGAAAGTTGTAACAATTCCAACCACAGTCGCAACAAATCAAACACTATTAAACATCTCAATAAATTAACATTATAATAAAATAAGGCTATATTATAGGACATAATCAAAATAATACTAATAATTATATAGGTACCTACTTTACGCCAAAGCTATTCGTGGTAAAAAAGCGATACATTTGACATTGCATCGCTTGCATTTACGAGCCTAGTGATGTGCTGTTCTTATCGAATATTTAAAAAAAAAAGTTATAATAAATGTCATGACTAATTTATTGTAATCTTTCTTGTGATAATTATTATGTAAAATTGTGGACCCTCCGTTGGTTTTTTTATGCATTAGTCCTAAACACGTAATTTATTCAGGTTCTTCGCGCTATTTTGCACGGACATGTCAAATGATATTTTTTGTTTCATAAATTACTTTACTGTGGATATTCTTAGTCAAAAGTGGTATTGTTTTATTTTATAATGTAAATAATTATGGAAAACAATAAATTGGATATATGGGGCACATTTTGCAGTTTATTTTTTGCGGCACCCGCACTGTAAACTCCCATATTATACCCTCGTGCTTGGGATAAAATGACGCGAGTGACTCCGAGAAAAGCATCAAATTCTGCAACATCTGGAATTTGATGATAACCTCATTAACTCATTGAAAGAATGATATTACGTCAGACTTAGCTGTATGGACTAGGCCCTTTGCCTTCCCTCATTCATCATCTAATTAAGTATAAAACAGAGTTGGGGATCATCAGATTCCAAGTGTTCCAGAATTTGATGCTTTTCGTAAAGTGATTCGCGTCAATATCGCCCAAACACGTCGGGTATATTAGGAGGTGACATTGCGGGAAAACCGCAGAAATTAAACTGCAACATCTGCACCATATGAAAAGTCAAATTTATCTTTTACCATAATTATTCTTATTGAAGCACATTATTAAACAAAATAACACTACCTATGACTAACAATATCCACAGTAAACTAATTAACAATACAAAAAAAAAAGATTGTCAAGTCCGTGCACATTGACGCGAAGACCTTAGAATAATGACAGTAGTAACCTCCAAGCTCTATTGGCTGACGCAATTATCAAGATTTCTTATAATTTTAATAGTATTCAAAAGGCGTTGGCGTAGAGTATAATTAATAATGAATATTTTGTGTTTGGTATTTTAAAAGAATTCACATTAAATTACTAGAGCACTCTAAACACCTCTTTCTCTTTTTTTCTTCTTTTGACTTGATGACAATAAATAGATGAAATAATTGGTAAGATATTACTTAAAGCTTTGATCAACAATTTTAAACCATTTAAAAAAGAAAAACATTATATGATGCAAATGAATCCAAACATGGGTTTTAACAATTTATTTGGCATCTGATTCTACATTTATATATTCACTTTTAAAAATAAACATATAATAAAGACGTGTTATAAAATAGGCAGCACTTAAGAGACGAATCAGATGTTATTTTCAATAAATACATTAAAATTAAGATTGTAATTACGTAACATTTTAATTAAGCCAAGGCACATGTCTTTTTTGAGAAATTTTTGAAGAAATGTTACATTTAGATTGGATCCTAACTACAACAAATTATCCAACTTTCCGAATATACATTTCAATAAGATTGGTACATTAATAATGTGACAACAATGTTTAAAAAACTATGTTCCTGCTTAAACTCACAAAGTATAATTCTAAGCAAAGATAATAATTACATTTCGTCTTTACAATATTACTATAAATACTTCGTAATAAATACAAATATGCATTTAGACATTCTTAATGATAGATCGTGTCCAAATTTGTAAGTGTACTTGAAGCATCTGACTCTGGCAGTGGCGGTCATAAAACTAGAAAATTGGAATTATTATTAAATTAATGTTACGCACTCCTTATTGTCGTTAGCAGATTTTAGAGTTTGTGCAATTTGTTTTATATATAGTAAATCCAGATATGACGTATGAGGTACTCTACGCTTCAGTGGACGGGCAGCCTTTATTAAAATAAATAGCTTCAGTGACCTGATAACAAATCGATATCGATTTATATATTTTATACTAGCACGACATGTGACCTCGGGCCCACCCGATGGTAAGTGGCGCGTAAGGTCCATGAATGTTAGCAACTGAAGTCAGACACTCATAACTGCCATCAGTCCCTAACACTATGCCGGCTTGACTAGATGCTTTTCACACTTCGCTTGAAGGACTCCAAGTTATAGGAAAGTCGAAACACAGAGGCTGGAACTTTATCGTACGACAGATGTATGAGTCCCCAAATTTATACGTACGCGAAGGGATGGTGACTACGGTATGTGGGTGCATATTCTGACCTGTGCATGTAGTTCGGTTGCGGAATGGAGAGAGAGGGATTAGGTTATAGAGTTCTTCGGAGCACTCACCATAGTATAGCCGGTAGAACACGCTCAGAGAAGCCACATCTTGGCGAAGCTGCAGGGATTCGAGAGTTACAGATATAGTGGCATCGTCCACAATTCGAACAGCTCGCTTTTGTGAGGTACTTGGCGGAACCATCCCAAAGGTAAGAACAGTATTCTATACATGGTCTGATCTGTGCTTTGATATTGGACAAACTTCTGTCTAAGAAGAATACGACAAAGCCAAAAGAGTTTTGAGCAATAGAAATATTTTAATTATTAGAGTAAATTACTAATATGACGATTAAAATTTACGTTACTCTATCCCCAAGGTTAGCTGGTAAAGAATGCCTCATGGCATTATAGCTCGCTTTTTTATTTAGTACATTAAAGAAATTTAATAAATACCTATATAGAATTTATCGATATAGCGTACTGCACAACCCTACTGCGTGATTGAGTGACGACCGCGACTGCCAGGCGTACAGTACAGTGAGGTACCACAACAACATCAGAAGTCATACCTCTAGCAGACACAGCCTTTTACATACTTAGGTACCTATTTACACTTTAGGTAATCAAATGTTAGAACTATCGTCTCTGACGTATAAATTTTATACACTGTAGGTACTGTTCGTTTTGTTTGAAAAATATATGAGCTAACGACTACTGCAATCCACGCACGCTCCACACGAATTACACGAATTCCTTTGTTCAAGGTACTACGTACCTTGTCCGTGCGCTGCAATGGAATGGCGACTTTAGCAAGTTTTTGTTAAGGGCTAGTTCAATTCAATTTACAGTTGGATCGTACTAAGGCTATATGACATTAGACGTACCTTGCAGTGTATTAGATTTTACTCGTCAAAAGTTCCTTAAATACAAATCTTTTGAATGTTGTCTTCAGCAAGCTTGTTGTCTAAATTAAATAAGTTATATATGGTATAATATATTTATCTATTGTTAAAAGCATAAAATTTGTAGGCACTACATCGTTTAAGCTCATATCAGTAAGTTCTATTCCTTGTTCATGCACTCGCATCCTACGCATGTACAAATTATTTACTTATATTTACATTAGATTGTCATTTTCTAACTACATAGGTATATACTGATAAAAAAATCGTCCGACCTCCAACCAGGCCAAGTCACTATAGGACAAACTGATTAACGGTTGAAGCATATACATTTTAATAAAAAAAGAAAGAACTTAAGTTTACTCGTAACTGATTAAGAGGTATGATTTATTAAAATGACTAATATTTTCCAAAATATTTAAGGATGTGGAAATAATTACTAATATGTGATTTCAATGGTCCCACAGTCGAACGTTTATTGACGAAGAGAGTGAAGTAACATCTAATATAATAAATAACATCCATGTAATATAAGATAGTACTGATTAACTAAATGTCTAAATTCAATCAATCATAACTATTAAAACTTACTTAAAGATTTATACGATTTGAAATCAAAGAATATAATTAAATCTATATTAGCGTATTTGTGTATCTAAAAGCGTTAATATTTTAATACGTAAACATCTCAGCGCGTAGGAACCAATCACAAGCCTTGCTTGTGAAATAAAACATGTTCTATGTTCGGCAACACATCACTCGTAGTTCGCGAAGCGTTCAATGCGCATTTCACTATCGGTTCGCAATACAGCACTATTTAACAGAACAACGATTATTTAATGGAGGCCACATAATAATAAAGAGCAAATTTACCGCAATTCGTCGGTATGAATACTTGCACCGGTTCGTATCAGAGTTCACAGATCGTATTCGGAGCGGGTGTGTCGGCGGCGCTCGAGCCGTACGCGAGCGCGCACCGCATCGGCCGGAGCAGCGGGCGGCACCCAGCGCCGGCCGAACAGCCGCTCCAGGTAATATCTTAGTCAGATCCGGGTAGCTGCGCTGTCCGCCGCCAGCGGCCGGTATTCGCCCCGCGCTAGCTCTCGCATCTCGCAGTTGTTGTTCCCGTTGATGGTCTTGGCGAGCGGATCGTCATGGAGCGCGCGCCCCGGCTCTGCGCGCCCCAGTAGCGCGTCCCGCTCGCCGGCGCGGTCGGGGCTGCCGCCATGAACCCGCACGCCGCCGTTGGCGTTCACCGCGTTCACTATTACCGTTTGGGACAGCGGACCTCCGTGTATCGGACTACCTTCTAACATTTCCCCGGTGTTAAGCTCGGTGCGTAGTATTCTAATTTTCTGGATCATTTCTTTTATTTCGTAACGAAGAATACCGAGGAAGCACAATTTAAGAAACGCTATTACACAATAACCGAGAACAAAAAGAGCGTCAGCGGTCCTTCGTAACCAAGCGAGCAGGCGCTCTGCGCAAGCAACGGTGTGTGGCGCGCAATGCACCGGTGTGAAAGGCGCCGGCGTGGGGGGCGCCATCGCCAGTAGGGCGGTCGCAGCAGCCGGGGAGTGCGCTGGCGTGCGGCAGCAACTCGCTGGGAGCGCCGTACGGTTGAAACTAGCAAAATCTGCGGGACCTGTCACGCCACAGCAGCGCTGCTCTCTCTGAAGACGGTCCCAAGCTTCAGAAAAATCATAATCTGCTCCGTAATCTCTGACCAGTTTGACGCGCAACTGGGGCCTCAGTTCGCGACACACGCGTTCGAAGCGGAACGCCCAGTAGACTCCGACCGCCACGTCGCCAACGAGCAGCGCCAGAAGTGCCAACCAGTAGGCGTTGAGCATGCGCTCTGACAGGCGCAACGCCGCCAGACAGCCGAGCAGTTGCAGCAGGCCCGCCTGCGCCGGGAGCGCGGCGTACCCGTACAGGAAGCCCGGCTGCGCGGCGCTGAGCCCCGGCACGAGCGCCCGGCGGTAGTCGGAAAGGGCTCGCCCGGCAGCCGCGCAGAAGGCCAGCGCCCCCAGTAGGAGCGCGCCGTTGCACGCGTAGATCCAGATGCGGTAGTAGCGCATGGCGCGATGCGCGGAGGGGTGCGCGGGGCGCGCGGGCGGCGGCAGCGTCATGGCGTCGGGCGCCGCGTCATGTCGCCGCCCGCGCCGCCGCCACACGCCGCGCCCCACGCCTCTGAAATCATAACTACCATTGTAGATGTTTTAGGACAACTCCAAACCCTAATCCTAAATGTATTGTTAAGATTTTGTTATTACTAGTATGTTAGTAAAATATTATAAGAACGTATTGGTAGAAGAACGAGAATCGATAACTGCAAGAGTAGGTACTCGACATAAATCTTTTCTCGCAGCCTATTTCCTCTACTTACAGCGCAAGGCCGCTGCCAACTCAATAAAACCACTATTGTTATAGGGATTGTAACATTTTAAATTGTATTTTTATTACTATAGTAATTTAGTACATTTATTGTCAGGATTACTGTGAATAGGAAAAAATACCTAACTACGACTATATCAATCTCGAATATAGTCAAGTTTTGTTTACGAAGTTCTCGATCCTGAAATATAATCCTTCCTTGTTGTCCTCACTGACATTTCCGTTTATTTATGATCATGGAATTCTTGTAACAACACAAAAAAGGGTCCATTTATTAGATACTAAAAATGAGATTCTTTAAAAAGGTATAGATTTTATTGGGTCTTCGGGAGTAAATACGTGTTTATCGTAATAGTCGGCACGAGTTATGATTACTGTGGTCAGTAGAAAGTTTACCAACCCTACCTACTGTATTAAACAAGGTATTTTTTTAAATTTTGATCTTCAACCAATATCGAATAGGCGAAAACATGTTGTATCAGTAACTGAAAAAAGCTTCCGATATGCTTGAACGGCAGATTTGTATGAGTGTGAATATATGTATGTAGCATGTATTTATGTTTTAATTATATTTGTAATATTAAATACTGTATCGTCGTCAAAGTATTGCAACAGTTGAGTTGAAACAGTTTTTGTCTAGGATCTAGTTTTGACCCCTAGAAATCAAATATAAGATAAGAAATTGGTTTATATTTTCATACAAAATGTTTGTTACATTATTTATTATGCCAACTACTTTGTTCTTCTTCTCCTGTCGAAGAAGAACGTGTTGTAGATATTGTTAAAATCAACAAAATCAATTTCAAAGCATACGTCGAATACAACTATAAACTGCATTGTAATTGTCCAAGCTTTAATTCTCGTACCATTTGGCTTCTTGTCCCATCTTGTTTTTATTTTATATCTTTGAGGTGTGCAAATACGAGATGTACTTACAATCCGCCCCCCGTGCCGCGCGCTAACACCTGCGCTAGTCAAAGGATGGGGCGCGCCAGTCTCAGCAGTATACCCACGACACCAGCTCGTGGCCTGAAACAAGCAACACAACAAATTATAACACATTTAAAAATAACATTAAAATTGTATCTAGGTTATCATTCATTATTCATCATTATTGACTACTTCATCTCATTTACAATCCGTGGTCCGAGAAGGCGTTATCTCGTGAGCTTGGGGAAAAACTCCTCTTGGCGACGGTTGACCCTTTGAGTAAGCAATATTTTGTTCAAACGGGGGAATGCAGCGGGCGTCCTCGGCACACTACGCCTATCTGAAGGTCGTAATTTAATCCGATGAATGTTAATTTTGGCTAATTATCTTATACTAATACGAACTTGGAATTAAGCCAACAAATATTCGGCAGATAACTGTAGTTACCGATTTTTGTGTTCTCTTCTCCCGATGGATGATGAATGAGGTGATAGGGAAGGCAAAGGCAAAGATACATACAGCCAAGTCTGACGTAATATATCTTTCTTTTTTATGAGATAATGAGGTTATCATCAAATTTCAGATGCTTCAGAATTTGATGCTTTCATTAGAGTCACTCGCGGCACCATAGTTCAAACACGTCGGGTAAAATATGGGAGTTGACAGCGCGGGAAAACCGCAAAAACTAAACTGCAACTTGTGCCCCTATATTTAAAGTCCAATTTTCGTTTTCCATAATTATTCACATTGTAGCACATTATTAAACAAAATAACACCACTTTTGACCAATAATATCCACAGTAAATTAATTTACAAAACAAAAACTTGCACTTGACGTGTCCGTGCAAAATCGCGCGAAGCACCTCATATATATATTTTTTTAAATTCAACCATATGGGTAGGCAAAGGAACTTGTCCATACAGCCTCGTCTTACCGATTAATAAAAAATTTAACACACAGGCCAAAAACCCCCTGTCATATAGATGGATAACATCGCTAATGGCGGTTAGATGCCCTTTATATCTTTAGTAATGAAGACAGACATGGGGATGATAATAAAATGTACAATATTATAGACAAAAACAAAATCGCTGCCGGCCCCTTAAACACACAGTTGTTGGCATTTAAGATACGCTGATTCATATTGAAAGTCATGGTCATAATTTATGAGGTGGAACATCGTGAAACCTTTTCCGTTTACACGCTGCCGTATTTCCAGTATCATATCACAATCTCCGCTCTATTGTAAGAACATTTCATTTATTCATAAGCCCCTAGAACGCGACGTCCTAGACCTCTATCTATATCTGGAGAAATTGGCGTAGATTTGCCACGCTCTGGCATCTGGGTTGGCGAGGATCTGATTACGGTATTGGGATGCATGTACAAAAATATACCTAATTTCTAATCATCAACATCACAGCTAAAACGTAAAGATAAAATAATAAAAAGCCAATTATATATTGTTTTGCCATAATATAAACCAAGATGCCGTCTGTAGAGAATTTCATTGACATTTAATTTGTGAACTGTCGCTAAACGGAACAACTGGCGACGCGACGACGCTATAAGGCAACACATCAACTGCCAGCAACATACGCGATCTTTGACGTTATATTTAGTGGTCTGGGCTAAGCTTTTATTATTTATTTTCTAAATTTTCGTCAGCGTAGCGACATTTTTAAGTTTTTTATAGGAACTTATTTTTTTTTTAAATACATCATTGTACTTAAGACCCATAATGTAATACGGAACAAGACGTAGACGCTGACAGTGGGTCTGGTCCAATATTCGTCGGAGAATCAAACATCTGCTGCAGAACCGACGACCGATGGGGCAGGCGATGGGGATTAGAGATCACGTAGGGACGGGACGACCCCCCGCAAGATAGTTGGATAAGGGTTAGAAACTACCGCGTGCTGTGGCGAGCCTTGGGGGAAGCCTATACATCTGCCTATAATCAACTTTTCTAGAACACGCCTTAAAAATAAAACAATAAAATTGAGGAAAATGACTACAGTCAGTCTCTTCTTCTGATTAAGCCAAAAAGAGAAAATGTACGCGCTATGTTGTTACTACAAAATAAGGTCCATAGATTGACCGTGCGGGTGCCGGGTCAATCGTGTGTGGTGTACAGAAAAGAATATTTACATGAATCTTTCTATTTCTAACCAAATACTAATGTTCATGTAATCAGAAAAGTTATTATTAAAAAAAGGAACGATTAAAGAATATATGTATGTACATAGACTAAACTATAAATATAATATTCACCCATAACTTATGGCAGTGTGCCAAGAACACTTGCAACATTCCCCCGCTGCACAGCAATACTTATTTGCTGCGCGGAAAAACTCCCAGCCCTCTTGTCACATACATCATTAACCAGCCGATTAGACAGTTCTTAAAATAACTTCTTAGCACTTGGCCCCCACGGTCCCATTGTCCTAAGGCCAAAAGGCACAAACACATAGTTATTACCAACAGACTCGTATGTGCGACATTTGTTATTTTCAGCCGAGCCCGCAGCAGCCCCAGCCCTGAGAGATAAGCCTTGGACATGAGACCGAGCAAGGCTTTCGACACAAGTAGCGTCCCACACCAATGTTCGACCCATGGACCACGGCATCAAAGTTAATCCGTGTAAAATGCAATTGTAGTTTTGGAATGAGCTTCCAACTATATTATTATACTGACGGCATATCCGATAAGACAATTATATTATGTCAGGCCAACTCAATTTTTTATTTTAATTAAATATTTATTATGTCTACGGTAAGTATATATCTTTGGCATTCCTGTATGAATTTTTCTTCTATCTTTATTTATTTATTTATTTATTTATTTTAGAAAAAATCACAGCTTATTATATTAAACATATAGACAGAGTAGCAATAGTGGAACACAAGCCAAAGAGATTTTATATTATTTAGACAAAACAATTAAAACAGAAATAAGAGTAAAATATAGTTATTAGATTTAAATTAATAGTGCAATTGAATTGTGACTAGCAGAAGTAAAAGAATAATAATAATAATAAATAAGTGAAAACCAATAGGTTAATGATTATTTACCTAAGACAAAATGAGTGAATGAGAGGCAGGAGCAAAATTATACTATATATACGTGTATAGTAGTATTCGTATATTAGCAAGCGAAGTGTATTTGTAAAGTTAGTCCGGGATAAGAGTTGTCTTGATACTGCCTCCGGTGATTAGTTAGATGTATCAGAGTAGAACATGGCTAAAACGTTAATATAGATAAGTCATTTACAGTAATCTAAACAGGTGAATGAATAAATGTGTGAAAAATGTATATATATACGATAGGTTATATATATATATATATATTTATATCTATTCATTATATTATTATTATACTCAATTTAATTGTTTACCCAATAATGATTTGATTATTTATTAGTGTGCCGTAATTAGTTCTCTAGCAATTTTGATCTTGTTAACCAGGTTTATGACCTTATTAAGCTATAACACATTTTATTGTGCACCATGTCACAGGACAGCGATTAGGTGGAGCAAAAATTTTTAATTTTTATTTTATATGAACTATATTTTTTTTTTTGTTTTTTTGTTTTTTTGTTTTTTTTGTTTTGTTTTTTTCTTGTTTTTTGTTTTTGATTATTAGAATTTTATATACGACGATATTTTATAATAAGTTCTCATAATATTTTTATCGTCTAGGTTATAAGATTAGCGAGATAGCAATATAAAATAGCAGTAGGTACGAAATGACATGGATTCGGCTTGCGGTTTATGCCTATAGAAAAAAACATCGTCAAAAGACAAAACTCTGCTTTATCTGTGGCGCGTTCTAAATTTAAATTGTGAGCTTTGATTAGTTAAAAACCTTTATTAAAACCAATAAAAGTTTAATGTGAGAAAGGAGTCCTTCGCGCCATTTTGCGTGGACATGTCAAGTGCAAGTTTTTGTTTTGTAAATTAATTTACTGTGGATATTAATGGTCAGAAGTGGTGTTGTTTTGTTTAATAATGTGCTACAATGTGAATAATTATGGAAAACGATAAATTGGACTTTAAATATGGGACACAAGTTGCAGTTAATTTTTTGCGGTTTTCCCGCGCTGTCAACTCCCATATTTTACCCGACGTGTTTGAGCTATGGTGCCGCGAGTGACTCCAAGAAAAGCATCAAATTCTGCAGCATCTGGAATTTGATGATGACCTCATTAACTCATAGAAAAGAAATATATATTACGTCAGACTTGGCTGTATGGGCTAGACCCTTTGCTTTCCCTATCATCTCATTAATCATCCACCAGGAGAAGAGAACAAAAAAAAAAGTGAGAAAAGATTTCTCGATCGAACAGCAGACCGAATGATCAATGAATACATGCATTTTAAGCGCCATCTTGTTTGCTGTCTCAAGATATTATACATTAAATAATTTACAACAAGAGAACAACAAATAGGTGGTAGGTAGTGATGGTGGTAAATTGCACAGTCTGCTGGGTCGGGGAACCTAGTGAAGTTTATCCACAGGTTTCGGGCTCGAATTGTCATCATGTCCAGTCAAGCCGGCATAGTTTTAGGGACTGATGGGTGATGAGTGTCTGATTCCAGTTGCTAACATTAATAGACTCGCTCTCGCGCCAGGTCGCATGACGTGCAAGTATAAAAAAATATGTATGTTTAAAAAAATGTTACTTCGCTCTTTTCCTATTTCTGTAAAGTATTTAAGTACTCCCTACTTTATTTTAACCTTTTTTCTTCCCTAAGAATTCTGTTTGCCTTTCGTTGAGCTGCATCCAGCTAGAATGAACACGTTGCGCTTCTTTCTACGCTCACATAATCGTATTGTACTTGTCTGACGTCGTAATTCAATACACTTTATGTTGATATAATATCTAATATGTTGATTTTGAAATAAAATTAATTTTGTAGGACCAACAGTGAGTCCAGTCCACCTCTAGTTGGCAACTAAACATGTTTTTGTCGTATTTGGTGTTATAAGTCAAGATAGCAATTCTATTATTTATATTTGTAGTTGGCCCTAATATAATTTTTATTTTATTTTATTTTATACAATTAGGAAAACTTACAGCTAAACAATACTTAAATATAAAGAAAAAAGATAAAGTAAGAAAGGGCTAATGACAAGTTTTCACAGAAATAGATATGGAAACATAGATAAAACTAAACACTGAGTAGACTATTACAAAAAGAATGAGATGATATGAGGCAGAATAAGACAAAATAACAATAGAAATAGAACACTTATACAGATCGGCTTAAGGGATTTGTAAAGTAGTCCTGAGTCAAGCCACGTCGGGCAGCAGCTGGGGTAGTACATGATATGTCAATATGTGAGCAATGTTTATTGAAATAGTCAGATGTTCTCCAGATGAAAGCATTCTGCATATAATTATTGGATACAAATGGGATGTAAAAGGTATCCCTGTGACGTGTTTTGCAGAGCGTACTAAAAGGTATATTTCCTAGAATATCTGGACAGTCGACATAATTATAAACTCTAATAAATAGTAATGTATTCGAATTACAAACTAATATAAATATTTTTTTTATAAAAAATATTAATTAATTAAATATAATCCTAACACTAAAACAAAAAAAAAAACAAAAATTAAATAAATATTACAAATAAAAATCTTGTTTCAAACTCTAACAGCGTTAAGAGACTAGAAGTGTCCATGACCATCTATTGGCGTTTGACAGTGACAGTTTATAATATAACGTTTGTTTTATCTATAGTAACAAAATTATCTATCTATGTGTGTATAAATGTTTTTTTTTTGTATAAATTTACTAAGATCCTATTTGTTTTGTGTTTGGCATTAGCTGTAAGTGATGGTCTGTAATAAATTATAATTTACAATAAAGATCCGTGTATTGTATTTGTATACACCGGTAACTGAATTACTTCTTAGTGGTATTTGTTCAAATATTATAATGGGAACACGATTATTACAGTAAACAAATGTAAGTAGTATATACTAACTCTATAGAAATTCGCAACTCACAACTACTTTGACATCATTTTAGGGAAACCAATATTCATTTAAGAGCAATACTCCTTAGATGTCAATGTAAATTGATTAAAAGCCCTATATGTATGTTTTATGTTTGGCATTAGCTGTAAATAACGACCGTGTCCCTTTCAGGGTGGTCAAAAACCACGCTTATAAAGAAGCGGATTCACATTTAGCCAACCTTGCTATCATGGTTTTGTACCATCCACGAGATATACCACAAATAAATTATTGTATCCCGACCAGGAATCGAACCCGCTATCTCCGCAGTTGCTAAGGCTGAGTAGCACTAAAATACAGTCTCTGTAAATGTAGAGATTAAAGTTTAAAATTTCGTCGAAAGTATCAGTTTTATTTTGAACGTCAGCTGGTACAATCCACATTTTTTTAACTTACCATTATAAAGACCTTTCTTGTGTGTGTGTTTGGTATAACCCAGCCTAAGTATAAGTAGCTTTTTGATCTGTAATTAAAATATAAATAAAATAATAATTTACTTAGGTACTGTGTATTGTATTAAGTCGTCAGCAGTACCTACCCACTTCAGAGAATGTCGCGATTCCCTAGACAACGGTCCTCCGCTTCGTTAGGTACGTTTTATTATCGCAAACTAGAATTTTTGGACTCCCAACTACTTGCACTTTACTACAGTAGTTAGTTTTAAGCGATATCGATGCATATCGAACTACTTTGACCCCATTTTAAGGCAAATCCGTTGCCAGTTTCTCCTTAAATATTTACATATAGGAAGATTTCTATTTATATGTTAACTTAATGTGAGCTTTTGTATACCGCGTTATTTTGTATGTTCTTACTTTACACTAATGTGTTATTTATTCTATTGATAGAAACAAAACAACTTTTCCTAAGAAGTCATATGTCGGAAGTGACAATTTTTTTGCATCTCCATACATTCTGATTATTTTAAAATAGCTCATTTCTATGGAGAAGCAAAAAAAAATTGACACTTGCGACCGTTAGTAATACAAGAGCATAATTTTGGTAAGAACGGAAGACACGCGGGGAGAGTGTGAGAGAGACACAAATACAGTTACCAATACTTATTACTGATATCACCCTAACACTATGCCGGCTTGACCGGCATAACGGATATTCGAGCCTGATCCCGAAAAGTGTGAATACACTACTGGGTTTATCGGCACGAACGGTGGATACTTCCCCGCCCCGGCAGACTGGGGAATTTACCACCATCAGTCCGCTTACCACCTATTTCTTGTTCTTGTACTCACAACAAGATGTGCCATTTGCAATAATGTCAAATGCCAACTTTTACTTTCAAGGAGAACTAATAAATATAAATAATAAATATTTCCAGACAGGTCATCCAGCATTTACGTGGTATAAGCTACGAGGCTTGTGTTACGGAAACTAAACTAAATATATACATATTATACATATAAACACCCAGACCCAGACAAATTATACAATATAACACTTGCCCCCGGTGGGAATCGAACCCACGACCTCCCGAGTTCATGGCAACGTTTGTTACCACTACACCACGGAGGATTATGTATTTTTATATATTTGTTTTATAAATTGTTATTTTATAAAACTGTCCTAATGTCCTAAAGGTTTGGCTGTCAGAGAACGCCTAGCGGCATTAAGTCCGCCTTTGTACATAGTGCAATTAAGTTTTTAAATAAATAAATAAATAAAAATAATATTGTAAGCTTGCTATGGTGAAATTAATATAACAATAATGCCACTTAAAACAAGATTTACCTTTCTTATTTTTATGAAAAAACCTACAACTTAAACCTAGCCGGAAAGGCCTAGTTTGGTACTTAAAAAAGTAAAAACGCCTAGTATTAAAAGAGCCGTAAAATGGCTACATTAGATTGCGAAGAGAATCAGTTGCACTTGGCGTTGTGCCAGAAACACTACTCTGTAACTCGAAACAATACAAACCTCGATCGAATCATAGAATTTGATTAAAATTTTCAGGAAATATTTTTTGTTGAGAACAAGGTTCTAGAATCAAGGAAATAGCCACTAATGACTAAACTCAGTCTCTACCACTATGCCAGTATTCATTCATACCATTGTCACAATGAGAAAAAAAAGTCATAATGACAAATCAGCGGTTTCGAACAAATAGAAAGAAAGAAAGAAAAATGTTTATTTGTCACAAAAAAAAAACACAAGCAGTAAAAATAATAATACAACAAACAAGATAGTGTGGTGACAAATAGGAAATCAGCTCAGCTGATCCCTCACAATAATATACCTTAATATAAATAACATAATAAATAAATATAAAACTACCAAAAATATTCTACAAGGAATATAATAATGATTATTGTATTAAAATTAAATAAAAAGCAATATTAATAAAATTTTGTCCTTCAAATAAATAATATAATATACATAAAACTTTTATCATTTTTATGATCTTTACGCAGTGGAAGTTGGTGCCAGAGGATTTCCAGCAAAACCTTTGCACCACTTACTGAAAAAAAATGGGCTTAAGTAGTTCTGCCATGAATACATTTATAGAACGAACTTCCAAGACGTCATTAACAGAATCATACAGTATTTGGTTGGATAGAGAGGAACAAATGGTGGATGGTTAGCGTATTGTAGTGCATAAAAAATTGTTGTCTCCTTCATCCAGACAATAGTAGGTCGCACGCCCGAGATACACTCATCTCTATTGGGAACACACATTGGACCCGGCACCGGCACGGGAAATCCATGGAAAGCTTTAAAATTTGTCTTCTATCTTATTGTATTTATAATTAAATAAATTTAAAATGAAAAACTATTTTCTCCAATGTTTTTGTTTTGTACCACCCAATAAGGTCATCATGATGAAACTAGATTTGAAAATGCTCCATAATCGTCGCGATTTCATTTCTATTAGCTCTTTTTAGTTTTAGAGTGGGCCTTCGAATATTTCCTGCCGGCGCTGATTTTAACGAGCGCAAACTTAAGCAAATAATGAATTTTAAAACACTGCTTTTAGCTTCATACAAATTATAATTACATCAAGAAATTATGCAAATAACGAAAATAAAGTCCTCTATAAAAGCCGTAATAAGGGGAGTAAGGCTGAGGTCTATAGAGGCTAAATTAAATATTTATTTATTTATTATAAACTTTATTGCACTAAGTACAAAGGCGGACCTAATGCCGCTAGACATTCTATACTGGTCAAACCTTTGGGACAACTAAAGCAGATACAAGATAAGGCAGGTGCTATCAAAACTAATAGAAAAATATTAGACTTCAATATATACTAGTGAATAAATACTTATTTACATACTAATATAAAAATAAATAAATAGGTGGTAGGCGGACTGATGGTGGTAATATGCCCAGTCTGCCGGGACGGAGAGGCATTCACCGTTCGTACCGATAAACCCTGTTGTGTATCCACACGTTTCGGGATCAGGCTCGAATTGCCGTTATGCCCAGTCAAGCCGGCATTGTGTTAGGAACTGATGTCAGTAATAAGTGTCTGATTTCAGTTGCTAACATTCATGGACCTTGCACTCCACTTTCCACAAAATCCTTGGATAAAACTAAAACTCTTGTTTAGGCGTATTTAACTATATTTTCGTAAAATAATACATTTTAAACTTATAAGCTTTAAAGTATTATTATCCTTGGTTATAAGAATTCTGCCGCGGTGGTGGCTCAGTTGTAAGAACGCGTTCCTTAAATCCTACAAAGGTCGGTTCAAACCCCCCTGGCATGTACCAATGAGAAATACACTTTTCTTACGTACATTCGTTATAGATTTACAACACCACCGTTTTCGTGCCTCGGAGAGCACGTTAAGACGTCGGGTTCCGGTTCCACTAATATCAGCTTGTGGAATCGTAAATTGATCTTTAAAAAATGACATCATATACTCGCCAAGCCGTCTGGCCAGCGTGGCGAGTGTAGGCCAAATTCTCCAGATATATGTTCTGGAAGGCCCATCTCTAGCAGTGAAGGTCTAGGACGCTGTGTGCCTAGGGCTGTAATGAATAAATGAAAAAAAAAATAGAAATCTGACAAGATGAGTTTTTGTCAAAACATGTACAATCAATTTTATATTTTTCTGTTATAATGCTGTGTCCTGTAGTGTACTCCCTCACAATGCTTTTACACCACATGTCTTAATTCTAGTTCCGTTTGCTGCAGTTTGTCAGTGGCTGAAGTTATGAAGGCATCTGCTCCTCTATCTATCAATAATCTCCGACCAGTTTGAATTCAAATTCAAAATAATTTATTGTCAGAATTGTTTACATGTAAAATTTTAGAAACATTATCTTCATATACATTAATGTTGAAACAATCTGCCCACATTAGGCATTAAATTTATGTTATGGAGAGGCGTGACAATGTAATTACTTTGTCTGCTGAACCAATATCTGTATGTCCTGCTGGTTTATCCTGACTCCAGACTGCATTTCTAATGATAAAAACAGTACCTTGCTCTAGAGCTAGAAATAAAATACCTAGAGCTCTCTTGCTTATGCTTGCATTATGACGTGGCATTAAGTTTTCGCGACGGTGGTCATCATCATCATCATCATCAGCCTGTATCTCTCCACTGCTGGAGGTAGGCCTCCCCCAAGGCTCGCCACTTAACGCGATCTTTCGCTACCCTCATCCAACCCCCACCAGCGACCTTCTTTAGGTCATCTGTCCATCTGGCGGGGGGTCGTCCCACTCTGCGTCTTCCCGTACGTGGTCTCCACTCTAGAACCCGTTTGCCCCATCGATCGTCGGTTCTGCGGCAGATGTGTCCGGCCCATTGCCACTTCAGCTTGCTAATTTTAAAAGCTATGTCTGTAACTTTCGTTCTCTGACGAATATCAACGTTTCGAATTCTATCCATCAGAGATACACCAAGCATAGCTCTCTCCATGGCTCGCTGAGCGACCTTGAATTTATGGACCAGAGCCACTGTTAGTGTCCACGTCTCTGCTCCGTACGACATTACCGGGAGGACGCACTGGTTAAAGACCTTAGTCTTTATACATTGTGGTATAGACGATGAGAGGATGTGCCGGAGTTTCCCGAATGCCGCCCATCCTAGCTGAATGCGTCTGTCGGCTTCTTTGCTGAAGTTGGCTGCTCCTAATTGGATAGTCTGCCCGAGGTATACGTAATTTTGCACAACTTCGAGAGTGTCGTTTCCTATGCAGATTGGCCTTGGCTTGACATGATCATTGAACATGACTTTCGTCTTGTCTAAGTTCATTTCGAGACCAACCCGCTGGGATGCTACGTTTAAGCCGTTCAGCATTCCGCTAAGATCCTTGAGTGAACTGGCCATAATGACTATGTCATCCGCAAATCGGAGGTGTGAGATGAATTCTCCATTGATGTTTATGCCGCAGTAATTCCAGTCTAGCATTTTAAAAACATCTTCCAACGCGTTCGTGAACAGTTTCGGGGATATGACATCCCCCTGTCGCACGCCTCTGCGCAGTTGGATAGGCTAGACGGTGGTCGGGATGTATAATTTGTATATCCATAATTGTCTTGTTCCCGATAGCTTACTTTTGTAGTCACATTGGCCATGTATATTATACATTATTTATTTACACGTACATTATATACATTATAACTAAAATAAATATAATTTTGAGTCATGTTATTTTCTTGTCGGGGTGACCAGGCGTATCTTATATTTTCCTAAAGTTGAAAGTTGTCTAGTCTTTTTGTCAAAACGTGTCAAATGTCTTAATCTATTTTATATTTTTCTGTATTCACAAACATACCTAACATAATAAAACATTATTCAATGCGACAAAGCAGCTACATAAAATATTTTGCGTTTGAATGAAATAATACTGGTAGAATGACGGGTAGCAGCTGTTCCTGGAACAATGCCAATCCCCAATACCTCTGGAGCGACGTCCTTGCGATATCCTTTACAATGACTGATTTTATATTCCACAAGCCGTAGACATAGTATTTTATATACGATTAAGAAGACAATTTTTTTAGCATTGCGTGGAATCACAGAAGAATAATGGTGTCTCGAGCTTGCGACCGACTATAGACTGATTTACAATAGGCCTCCCTTTTTTATTGCACATCAAGACGCTCACCATCCACCATTCTGATCTCTCCCTACATATTAAAACGGTATAATTCCGGTAATGCCGTCTTGGAAGACAGTAAGTAGTGCAAAGATTTTGTTGGAATTCCTTTCGCACCATCTTCCATTGCGTAAAGCTGAATCTTCAATCCGTTCCTGATCATTTCCTCTTGTCAGATCATAATATTTTTTTGACTACATGTTGTACTACAACTTCTTTTTAAATATTTGGTTCCCACGGTACGGTACTTGATATACAAGAAAATATCAAATACCGAAAAAAAAAAACTATTCCATCCAACTTTTCACAACAGTAGAAGTACTTATTTCTAATTTAATTCAGAGACATAGGTACCTACTTCTCCCGAAGTTGCTTAAGTTGCATTGCTGGAGTTACGAGTCCACTATGTTTTAAAACTTACGTCGACCCGTGACGACGGTCAATGCGTCTTAACCATAAAATCGGGAAAAGTATGTCGCTGATGTAAAAATCTGTTTATTATAAAATTGACGATTAATGATGAAAATTCATTATTCACATACTGGTAGTACCTAATAATAAAAAAACTAAAAAGTAAAGTATCATCAAGACCGTTGTTTGCATTTCGGGGTGGTCAGAAACCACGCTTATAAGTAAGCGGATTCATATTTAGCCAACTTTACTATAGGCCAATCATGACAAGTGGCAAGCTCGTCGATGTCTCCAGCGTACCAAACTCGAGAAATACCACAAATAAATTTAATATGAATTAAATGTATTTATTTACATTAATAAATATTTTTGTGCTTCGACAAGGAATCGAACCCGGTATCTCCGAGTCTAAATCCACGGACTTAAGCGCTAGACTACGGGGTAGTGTAATAATAAAAAAATATCTATTTTGTGGTCAGTTTTTGGCTTATACTCGTAGATAGATATACGTCTATGACACGCGTTGTTGTAGGACACAAGACTCGAGCCAACAATAACCCAGTCTTTCTTTTATAAATCGATCATTTTTACGCAGTTTTCAAGTATGTACATTTGTCATGTTGACAAAAATAGAGCCTTACAGAAAGAACATCGTAAGCTATAATTTGAGATATTGTTATCCGGGATTTTTGTTCCGCTTCCGCCCTTTTAACAAGTTGCTACATAATAATATCAAATACACAATAATTTAATAAATTTGTTATATTTTTTGAGTTTGGTACGCTAGCGTGCCTTAGAGAGATCGGCACGCTTGCCTATGTCTATGGGCCTATAGTAAAGTTGGCTATATGTGGTTTATGACCATCTTCTATTCTAATAAATGCTGTTTATTTGTAAAAATCCACCCGGAACTTTTTGAAAATCTTGGGAATAATTGCAATTTTAAAACGCGCTATCCTAGTAGAATAATTATTCAAGCACATAAAAGTGCTTAATATAACCAATGTTGTTATGCAATGGCAACAAAGATATTTAATAAGATTCCAGTTACTATAAGGGAGCTGCCACTAAAACTGTTCAAATTAAGAGTCAAACAAATGTTTTTATTCGACAAAAGAATATCTAAACACTAAGCTCGACAAAGTCATGTGAGTAAATAAATATTTGTATGCTAGAAATAGCGAAGCATGTGATATAATTACATATAATAATTTACACCCCTGTACCTACCATGTTTCTGACAAATAAATTATTTCATTTCATTTCCTTTTTTACCTACTTAGGTATTCGTTCCAGCTAAGCAGCAAGTACTTTTATACCTGACTGCGAGACTTATGTGTTTATCAGCCTATACTGCGTGTAATTAATTAAAAAGCAAATATTTTTATGTTATAATCTAGAATAAAAATAAAGAGCTACGTATTTTTCATTTTAATTAATAAGTAATAAAATCTAAAGTTACGGTGCAGAGAAGTTTTCCTAAAAATATCGCCACTCATACTGAGCCTAATCAAGTAGGTTGCGAGAGGTCGACGATAGCGCGAACGTTGATTTATGTCATTCTTTTTCGTAACTTTAAAAAAAATACCCTTTTATTATATAATTTTATTTTTTATTTTTAATCGATTGATATAAGTTCTAATCTTAACTGGGCCATCCAAGTTAACAATACCAGTCGAAAAATATTTGCTTCTCTGCACTCTCTCAATAAACTTAAAAAAAATCTGCCATTAAAAGCTAAAATAACCCTAGCCCAAAGTCTTCTCCTTCCTCTTCTCGACTATGGTGATGTGTGTAGCGTCGATCTTCCGGAGATGTTGCTCAATAAGATGGACCGGTTACTTAACGCATGTATTCGGTTCATCTTTTGTCTGCGCAAATATGATCACATCTCTGAATATCGCGACAAGTTAAGGTGGCTACCTATTCGTTGTCGCAAGAATCTAAGAATCCTCTGTTTACTCTTTTCTATTCTCAATGAACCTGCGACACCGAAATACCTCAAGGACAAATTTGGCTATCTTTCCTCATTTCATAACAGATCTCTCCGTTCGTCCCATAATTCTGTTCTATCTATCCCTCTCATCACTCTGGCTTTCAGTCTAACTCTTTTGCAGTAGTGGCCGCAAATCTGTGAAACAATTTGCCGGTAGAAATTCGTCAAACTTTTCAAAAAGATGGTATACTCACATTATTTAAACAGTTTCTCACAGTGTATGTAGGTATTATATGTAGTGTATAATTTATATATATATATATAGTATGTAGTATATGTAGTATTGTGTACATATTAGTATGTATCTGTCTATATACACACATCAAAAGTGTCTAGGGATCAACATATATTTTTGCAATAACTTTTCTCCTGATTGATATTCATTAAAATTTTCTTTAAGGATTGATCAAATAAAATGTTTTCGTTTGTCTACAGTAACGATAAACCAAGTCACCTTTGCATTAGTAAAAAAAATTGCCATTTTCCTAATAAAGGGATTTTTGACATTTGAACCACTAACATTAAAGTTCGAAAAAAAGACTGAAATAACAGTTTTTTTTTAATTTTATTGGGTAACTTAAACAATTAATAATCCGTGTTTCTACCGCGAACACTAACAACACAAGAACATCGGTTTGGCATACTCAAAATGAGTTCATCCAAATCACGCTGTGGAATGGCCGCCCATGTTCGTTGCAACAACAAAAAAAGGTCTTCTTGCGACTGGATACCCTCCATATTCGGCAGAGCTCTTCTCTGAAGAATATCCCATGCATGCTCAATCGGGTTCAAGTCTGGCGACTGAGCAGGCCAGGGCAGGACATTGATGTTAGCTGCGGCGAGAGTCTGTCTTACAGCTCTTGGGTGTGCGGTCGTGCATTATGCATGCATTAACTGAAATAAGGGACCGATATGCACTTGTAGAGGAACGATGACGTCTGATACAACCGTCTCGGCATAAATTTGAGCGTTGAGGTTGCCTCTGATCCAAATCAACTCAGTTCTTCCGCCGATCGAAATACCCGCCCATACCATGATGGTTCCACCACTATAAGGATGGACTTCCTGGCAGGATTTTAATCGCTGTTGGCGTCCAGGGGTTCTCCAGTGTCGTATACGTCTTGTATCCGGCCTCATACCAAAACGAGACTCATCAGAAAAGCACACGAAACGCCATTGTTCTTCTGTCCAATTTCTGTGTTCAAGAGCCCATTGATATCGAGTCCTACGATTGTGCATTGCTATAGGTGGTACCCGTAGCGGTCTTCGGGAATGAAGGTTCACTTCATGCAAGCGGTTTCTGACTGTTTGGTCGCTAATTAAGTTCCCTGAAGAGCGATGAAGGCTCACGGCTAACATCATGGCGGTTATTGTTGGAGTTCTTCGAGCTGTGATTTGAATGTATCGGTCTTGTCTCCGTGTGGTGCAGCGATACCGTCCTCCATGGCGCTCAGCCACGGTACCAGTGGTTTGGTAACGTGTCCAAAGTCGACTGATAACACTCTGACTTGTATTCAGAGCTAAAGCCACAGTACGTTGCCGGGAACCAGCTTCTATCATTCCCACGGCTCTGATCAGTTCTTCCCTGCTTAAATGACGTCGCCGCTCCATAATAACGTTGGTTTTAATCAGTAGTAGGGAAACAGTAGCACTAATAATGTCTTCAATGCGTCTTATGTTTTTATAGGGAAAATATTGACAGCTGATTTTCATCTTTTACTCGAATTTGATTGACAGTTCCTGTTTTAAATTATGAAATGCACCAAAAAGGATCCATATAAATTTATAAAATCATAAATTTATTACAAAGCCACATCTCAATCACAAGAAATCCGCATAAACATGCTTGATCCCTAGACTTTTTTAATGTGTGTAGATATAAACTTAGATTTAACTTGAATTACCTTTAAATCTATTTAATGGTTGCACCTACCTCACAACACAAATCGTTTCATTGTCCCAAAGGTTCGTTGCTAGAGAATGCCTAGCGGCATTAAGCCCGCCTCTTGTACATAGTGCAATAAAGTTTTTTAAATAAAATAAATAAATAAGGTTTTCAAAAAAACTAAATTAATAATTAAACTAAAAACTTACATTTTTAAACATAAATTACTATTCATAAAAATAAACTTACTTAATAAATAAAAATACAAATAAAAACTGAAATAAAGAAAAACAAAATACAATTATTATAAATTAAAAAAAAGTTTCCAAGTCGCTACCAATGGGCAAAGTGCCAAGGATACTGCCACGTTAAATGGCAATGCTGAACCTTTGGCCCAAATGTTGCCAATATTTAAAATATGTAATAAAGATCATATAATCGATAAAAGGTAGTGTAGATTAATCCATAACTATTTAATATCAATTTTGTATACGTAGATGACGATTAACCGCCAATATTTAAAATATGTAATAAAGATCATATAATCGATAAAAGGTAGTGTAGATTAATCCATAACTATTTAATATCAATTTTGTATACGTAGATGACGATTAACCGCCAATATTTAAAATATGTAATAAAGATCATATAATCGATAAAAGGTAGTGTAGATTAATCCATAACTATTTAATATCAATTTTGTATACGTAGATGACGATTAACCGCCAATATTTACATACCTATAATACGAATTTCGCTATAGATATTTAAAAAGTATAAAATAAAATATAAAATAAAAAACTGACTGCATAAAAAAAATAACTTATAAAAACAAAAAACAAGCTCAGTGGTTCCGTCGCCAAAAAGTTTGATAACCACTTTACTGATATAATTTTATATATTTTCTTTACATAGTGGCTTTATCAGTCGGGCCCTATTAAAAACCAAAACAGGGTCAAATTTTTTCAACAATGGGTCCCAACTGACTGTCTGGCCAATGCGGTAGCGTGGCGAGTGTATAAGGCCAAATTCTCCAGATATATGTTCTGGAAAGCCTCTCTCCAACAGAGAAGGTCTAGGACGTTGTGTTCTAGGGGCTGTGATAAATAAAAATCATGCTGACTAAACTTAAATTTCCAGAAAAAATCACACATTTTCGACAGAAATCTACGATAATTTGTTGTGAAGAATACTTGAGATTCTATTTCAGTAGCAATTCAGCAATTCTGTAGTTGGATGTCTGTTGAATTTTCCGTCCGACTGCATGCACTGGTCGTGTTCCCGAACCGACGACGACGATCTAAATTGGAGGGTGCGGACAGAAAATTCTTGCTAAAAAGTTAAGTATCATCACGACCGTAATCAGAGCTTTTACTTATTTATTTACTATAAGATAAAAAGGAATGTTTTACAAATAAACCTAATTAATAAATATAAATATAACTAAAAACTAAAATGAAGAAATAACAAAAAAAAAATACAATTTAATTTAAAAACATATTTTTTTTTTAAATAAATAAGATTGTAAAGTAAAGCTTTGTTAAAAAAAAAACATAAATAGTCCGGTTCGTATTCTGGCATGTACCAATGAGAAATACACGTTTCTTACGTACATTTGTCATTAAATTACAACACCACTGTTTCCGTGCTTCAGAGAATACGTTAAGCCGTCGTCGCATCGGTCACGGCTCCACTTATACCAACTTGTGGAATCGTTAATAAATTGTCATTTCTAAGTGATATCAGAACCTGGCGTACTTGTCTAGCCAGTGGAGGGCTAGAACTGTGTTCTAGGGGCTGTAATGATGACATTTATTTTGATTCTTATCTCCCGAGAAGTTGCCTGTATTTTAGGAGAGACTTACAGCTGAGCCTAGTTATGTAAATATCATGACTGCCTCCGTGGTCTAGCGGTTAAGTCCGTGGATTTAGACGCCGTTCGATTTCTGGTCGGACACAATCATTTATTTAATTTATTTATGATATTTCTTGAGTTCGGTAGGCTAGAAACATCTACGAGCTTGTCACTTGTCATGATGAGACTATAGTTTATTATATTTACTAAATGTGAATCCGCTTCTTTATAAGCCTGGTTTCTGACCACCCCGCATGGGATACGGTCATGATAATACTTTACGTTTTAATGTAAATTTATTTTTATCTAATTAAAAACTACTTATAAAGTTTAAGGTGTTTTTGGTAGGTAAATATTAAGTTCTACCATAACATGACAAGTTGGGATTCAGAAAAAAAACACACATTTTGGTAGGTAAATATTAAGTTCTACCATAACATGACAAGTTGGGATTCAGAAAAAAAACACACATTTTGGTAGGTAAATATTAAGTTCTACCATAACATGACAAGTTGGGATTCAGAAAAAAAACACACATTTTGGTAGGTAAATATTAAGTCCTACCATAACATGACAAGTTGGGCTTCAGAAAAAAAACACACATTTTGGTAGGTAAATATTAAATCCTGCCATAACATGACAAGTTGGGCTTCAGAAAAAAAAAACACATTTTGGTAGGTAAATATTAAGTTCTACCATAACATGACAAGTTGGGATTCAGAAAAAAAACACACATTTTGGTAGGTAAATATTAAGTCCTACCATAACATGACAAGTTGGGCTTCAGAAAAAAAACACACATTTTGGTAGGTAAATATTAAGTTCTACCATAACATGACAAGTTGGGATTCAGAAAAAAAACACACATTTTGGTAGGTAAATATTAAGTTCTACCATAACATGACAAGTTGGGATTCAGAAAAAAAACACACATTTTGGTAGGTAAATATTAAGTCCTACCATAACATGACAAGTTGGGCTTCAGAAAAAAAACACACATTTTGGTAGGTAAATATTAAATCCTGCCATAACATGACAAGTTGGGCTTCAGAAAAAAAAAACACACATTTTGGTAGGTAAATATTAAGTCCTACCATAAAATGACAAGTTAGGCTTCAGAAAAAAAACCCACATTTGTTTTCTGAATCAAAAATCAAACTTAACACCCCCACGTCTAAAATTACGGTCGGAACTGCTATGCTTTCGTAGCTCGAAATTTGTGTTATTTGACTAAAAGAATTTGTGAGAGCCCTCGTTTCGTCCATTCTCAAGTCTTTGGACCAAGCCGAGCTTACTACAGTAATGTCAGATATTTTGCAGTTATTTCTTTTCCCTATTTTTTTTTTTTTTTTTTTATACTAGCACGACATGTGACCCTGCGCCCACCTGATGGTAAGTGGCGCACAGGGTCCATGAATGTTAGCAACTGGAATCAGACCCTTATGTCCGACATCAGTCCCTAACACTATGCCGGCTTGACTAGATGCCTTTTCACACTTCGCTTGAAGGACTTCAGGTTATAGGAAAGTGGAAACACAGAGGCTGGAAGAGCATTCCACATCTTTATTGTGCGACAGATGTATGAGTCACCAAATTTATAGGTACGCGAAGGGATAGTGACTACGATATGTGGGTGCATATTCTGACCTGTGCGTGTGGTTCGGTTGCGGAATGGAGAGGAAGGAATTAGGTTATAGAGCTCTTCAGAGCACTCACCATAGTATAGCCGGTAGAACACGCTCAGAGAAGCTACATGTCGGCGAAGCTGCAGGGGTTCGAGAGTTCCAGATATAGTGGCATAGTCCACAATTCGAACAGCTCGCCTCTGTAGGACATTGAGAGCATCTGTGAGGTACTTGGCTGAACCATCCCAAAGGTGTGAACAGTATTCCACGCATGATCTGATCTGTGCTTTGTACAGCAACAGTCTGATTGATGGCGGGAAAAACCGCTTCACCTTGTTCAGTATTCCGAGCTTTTTTGACGCTGTTTTGGTGATGCTCTCAATACTAACAACTTACATCACATTACAGTAAGTCTTGTTTCAAGAGGTGTTATGTTTATATAAATATCACCATGCCAAGCTTACATATTACTTCGCCTTGAAAGTAAAAATTAGCATTTGACATCATTGCAAATGTCACATACTTTCAACGAAAACAACAAATAGGTGGACTGATGGTGGTAAATTTCCTAGTGTGCCGGGGCGGGGAAGTATCCATCGTTCGTGTTGCGGCCAGAGCGATATCTAACCGCGGGGCGCGAGGTCCGGGGCAGCTATCCGGCTCGAAGGACCATATGTGGCGGCTGATGGTTAGATAAATGAAAGACTACTTCTCAGCTCACCAGTATATTGGCAAAGCCCCTAGACATAGGCTAAGATTTTTTTGTTTACAAATTGTAATGAGTGGCGTGAGTAAGTGTGTCGATAAACCCATTAAAGTGTCAAACTGATGTCAGTCATGAGTGTCTGATTCGAGTTGCTAGCATTCATGGACCTCGAGCGCCACTTACCTTAAGAACTTTATTAATTCGAAAACTACACATTTTATTTTCCAAATAACTTAATTGCACAGTAATTTAGTAAAAATGGCATAGTGTACTGTTTACAATTTTTATTCTACACTGTACTTATACATAAATCTGATAAATTACTAGGTACCAAAATATTTTTAAAAAAATAGTATTCATTGTCAGCATAGGCAATATAATTGAATAACGTTATTATTAAAGTAAAGGCACTTGTAAAAGGGGTCGACTATTAAAGCGGAGACTTCTGATTTCCATTCCGACGCTCACGTGCTATACAGGCGTATCTGATGTTTATAAAAAAAATGTTTAGTTTACAAACATAATAATAATAACTAACCTCTGCGGTATAGAAGTATATTATACTTTCTATACAGAGGTTAGGGTTCCAATAATTTTGTTAATTGCTTGTAATATATTACAGATCACATCCTGTTAATACTTAAGATACACTGATGTAACTAGTTATAAGGCAAATTTTGTGAAGAAAATAAATGATTATTATTATTATTATAATTCTTGTAGCGTATTAAAGGACGTCGAAAAAAGAATTAAATAACTCTAACTGCAGTTTTCGTTGGAGGTAAATCCTCGCCTCATTTCCTGCGAACCGCAATGTGTGGCCTCCCGAGCGCCGTGGTTAGTGCATAATTCCGTCATAGCTCGACATTTTGAAAATGCCTACTATTAAGGAGTTTGTCGTTGGCCTGACTAGACGTATGTTATATCTTCAAGCATCTCCATCTAGCGCACGGCCCCACAATGGGAGACCACTTCCTAGAGAAGTACTTCTGGAGGAGAGCTGAAGCATTCGAACCTAGCCCCCTGGGTTCGTGAGACACACGGGCGCTGTTATACTAGTAACGGCGCCCAGCACTAAAAGTGCATTAATTTAAGATTCTGCAGGGAAAAACAGGGGAATGTCCCCATCCCTATGTACAAAAAAATACGTGTCATCTTAAAGCCTTACACATTTTTACTTTTGGCCATAATGAGAAAAAGATATAAAATCAGTACAATCACAATTAGATATGTACTAAAATTGCAATTGTGTACTGCAGCCCTATTCTGTTACTTAAGCGCAAACGTTATATAATGGAATCCTTTAACTATATATATATTACGCTATTAAAGTTGATATTTGCATGGCCACTGTCAAGGTCGCGCGATCTACTAATAACGTTTGCGACAAAGTAACAGAATACTGATACCGTTTTTTAAATTTTTTTTTTTATTCATTTACCAAGTTGGGGATCATTAACTTCCAAATGTGACAGAGTTTCATGATTTTCATAAAGTAATTCGCGTCAATATCGCGCAAACACGTCGGGAATATGGGAGTTCACAGCGCGGGAAAACTGCAAAAAAATAACTGCAACTTCTCCCCCATATAAAGAGTCAAATTAATCGTTTATTCACATCGTACCACATTATTAAACAAAATAACACCACTTTTGACTAACAATATCCACAGTAAACTAATTCACATAAAAAAAACTTGGGACGTGACATGTCCGTGCAAAAGGGAATTCAAGGTTTATCACGATATATTCCTCCTCCTCCTCCTCCTTAGTTGGTACCCCATTGTTGGGGATCGTGACTCCGTCGCAGTCCATCAACTAGCCGTTTCCAGTGGCTGCGGTCCTCGGCGCAGTGGATGGCTTGGTGTACTGGGATGTTTAGGTGGTCAGTTACCTGACTAGACCATCGTTTGGAGCTTCTTCCTCTTGTTCTTTTACCGTCTACTTTTCCCGTTACTAAGAGTTTTTCCAGATTGTCGGCGCCTCTTCTAGCAATGTGGCCAAAATATTGCAGAATTCGGGTAAAGCAGACGGCAGAAATTCTCTGTCCCTTGGCAAGTTTGAGCTTTTCGAGCACCGAAACGTTAGTGTGTCGTGCGGTCCGATGAATTTTGAGCAAACGACGCCAGCACGACATCTCAAACGCATCAATTCTTGCCCTATCTGCGGCTTTTATTGACCACGTCTCTGAACCGTACAAGAATATAGAGAATACAAGCGTTCTGACAATGTGGATTTTTGTCTTCCTGGATATGTTGTTATCTCTTCATATTTTATCGAGCTGGGTCATTGCTGTTTTTTACGATATATTATTTATATATAAATAATGGAACGTACGAGTATGTTGACTTATGCAATTATAAAATAAATAAAAAAGTTATATTCAGATATGCCTTTATGCAGCTTGAGCGTCGACTCGATCCCGACAAACCACTTTGGCCTCGTCCATATTCATACTCCTTTCTACAGAGCCCCTAAATTCAGTTCTATTAACTTAACCTTTTCCTAACGGTCACTTCTGCACTTGGCGACAGTTAAGCAAATGCTAATCATAATAAGGGTTAATATTAACTGGGAATTATAATTAATTAGTTTCATGGACATGTTTAATACGGTCCAATTTAAAGGCTGTTAGATCTCAGCGGGTAACCACCCGTTGTTAATTTATGCACTTCATGCACTTATTAAAGGATAACTAACGACTAATAACAAAATTGGAAAAAATTAATGGAAACATAAATGGTCAATTAGAAGTTGCCGCAAATAGGCTACAAACATAAATATAACAAAGGTTAAAATAAAATAAAGAATACTTAAACAAAAACAAACAAATATCAACAATAAACAACAGTAGCTGTGGATACACAGCTATGGCATATGGGTAGTACAGAACAATCTAGTCAAGTAGCTGCGAGCAAACAAATCAAATTTGGAACAGTTACAATTGAAATAGTTGCATGACCTCCAAAAGAACGAGCTTTGTCTATAATTGGTAAAGCACATAGGGGCATGCAGAACGGATGTGCTCCTAGTTCGTAGGCCGGTAATTTTTATAAATTTTACCTATGAGTTCCGGAGAAACCACCCGCCCACTTAAGCTGTTGATAAGATATGTAGGTAACGTTTCCAATGTCTCTACGTACGTGAAGCGGCAAAATATATTGCTTAATAATAATAATAATAAAGCCGTTTATTCCCTAATTAATTAGTAATGTCAAATCTAAATTCTAATAATATCTATAATAATGTTTTTATTTCTAATTAAGGACCCGTCGTCGGGTAAAGCTCTCCTCCTTTTCTATCCATTTGTTTCTATCCTGTGCCTCGTCCATCCAGTGTTGTCCTGGTTCTTTTACTATCTCGTCCTCCCATCTTTCTTTAGGTCTTTCTTTATTTCTTTTGCCCTTCGGTCCCTTCCATATAGTAACTACTTTAGTCCATCTGTTATCTTTAAGACGTGCCACGTGACCAGCCCATATTGTTTAATGCATCTCTCTTAATATGAAAGATCAAATTTACCAGTTCTATAGCAAACAAATCTTAGCAAACGTTTCTGCACTCTCTTAATCCTAGATCTGTCTGTGCATCTCATATCTGGGATTCCAATTGTCCGGTTCTTGCATACAAGTCAATAGTATTGTACAATACCTTAGGGAGCTTATTATCTGAGTTTTCACAAGGAACGTCATAAACGCCAGTAAACTGTAACAAGACGCCACATAACTTTGACTATTCATTCTCATTATAGAAGCATATTAAATACATATTTCAAAGGTTCATAAACAACTGGCTACTTATTTATACCTACATCAAAGTGAGGTATAAGGTAATAATAATTATAAACTATTTATTGTACAAAACCAAAACAAGTGAAGGTACATAGGCGAACTTAATACCGTAAATGCATTTTCTACCAACTAACTTTTGTGGATCTGTAATAAGCGGGTGCAGAAGGTTACGTTATTTATTACTACATAAAACACTAATTAATTACATACATATATTACTTATTATATGCAATACCATATACATATAAACTCGTATACTTATATATAATAAGTTAGTTATGGCGACTTATTATGTTTGTAAAGTAGTTGTATGATTTATCTTTGAATATTTTAAGAGATGGTGCCTGTCTTATTGAAGTGTGTTCCACTGGCGAGCTGCAGATACTGTAAAGGAATCTGGATATCTGCTGGAAGAGTGAGGAGGAATTTAAAGTAGGTTGGGAAGAACGAAGTAAAAGACTGTGAAAGTCACATGGGAATTGGAAACGATCTTTTAGGTAAGGGGGTGCATTTGGATTATATAGAATGCCCACGTGTCCAGCCTATTGCTACTTCAGCTTGCTAATTTTTAAAGCTATGTTTAGTTAACTTATTAACGTTTCGTTTCTTTATCTTTAGGAGGAATTCTGAGCATAGCTCGCTGAGCGACCTTGAACTTGTAGACCAGACCCACCGTCAGTGTCCACGTTTCTTGTAAGGAGAGAAATACACTTTTCTTACGTACATTTATCATAAATTTACAACACCACCGTTCCCGTGCCTCGGAGAGCATGTTAAACCGTCGGTACCGGTTCCACTAATTCTTGTGTAATTAATAAATTGTCATTAACATCAAATCCTCGCCAACCCGTCTGGACAGCACAGCGTGGCGAGTTTAGGACAAATTCTCCAGATATATGTTCTGGGAGGCCCATCTCCAACAGTTTCCACTGTCAAGGACACTGTGTTCAAGGGGCTGTAATGATGAATGATAAAAAATGCCTGGTAGATGTGTAAATGTATTTTATTATAATTTGGACAACTTTAATTGTTGGTGTAATGGTATATTTAGGTCCATACATATTGTATTGTAAAAAAAATTATATAATTATAATTAATAATATTAATACAATGGAGCCTAAAAAGGCCAAATTGTATTAAATAATTTGACTTGACTGGATTATGGATTTTTTGTTTCGGCCGAAACAAGAGCCGAGCCGAATATTCGGTTACGATTTTAAATAAATAAATAATAAAATCGTGCCGGTCACTAATAATAGCGTAGTAACAAATTAAAAGATCAAATAACGGATTATTTTAAAGAATATTAATAGAAATATATTTACCTGTCGCTCCGAGTTGATTAAATGAGATGGAGTACCTCATATGATTCTGTAAAATTATGATGGATGGCGTCTGAGGTATTTTATTAAGATATAGGTACCGCTTGGAGTGGGGTAATAAACTTATTTTGTAAACAGGCTTTTAAGACAAGAAGAAACTTTATAGACTCTATAAATCATCCTTCTCGCTCGCACAATTGAACAATATAAGGTTTTTTAAGTTTGAGTGTACATTTTAGGAAATTTCTAGAATTCTAATATTTAGACATACATATATTAATCATACATAGATTTATTTTAGTAAAATAAAGGAAAATGTTTTACTATTTTTTGTCTAAAATTTGGTAGGTATATATTAAATAAATACATCTCCTCCTCCTTAGTCGGTACCCCACTGTTGGGGATCGTGACTCCGTCGCAGTCCATCCACTAGCCGTTTCCAGTGGTTGCGGTCCTCAGCGCAGTGGATGGCTTGGTGTACTGGGATGTTTAGGTGGTCAGTCACCTGACTGGACCATCGTTTGGGGCTTCTTCCTCTTGTTCTTTTACCGTCTACCTTTCCCGTTACTAAGAGTTTTTCCAGATTGTCGGCGCCTCTTCTAGCAATGTGGCCAAAATATTGCAGAATTCGGGTAAAGCAGACGGCAGAAAGTCTCTGTACCTTAGCAAGTTTGAGCTCTTCGAGCACAGAAACGTTAGTGCGTCGTGCGGTCCAATGAATATTAAGCAAACGACGCCAGCACCACATCTCAAATGCATCAATTCTTGCCCTATCTGCGGCTTTTATAGTCCACGTCTCTGAACCGTACAAGAATATGGAGAATACGAGCGTTCTGACAATGTGGATTTTTGTCTTCCTGGATATGTTGGTATCTCTCCATATTTTGTCGAGCTGGGTCATTGCTGTTTTAGACATTCCAATTCGTCGACGAATCTCACTTTCGCAACCTCCCTTATTGCTGACAGTAGAGCCGAGGTAAAGGAAATCTTCCACGGTTTCATAGTCATCAAGGTCAGTTGTGCGCGTTATCCTGTGAGATCTGTCGACTACCATCAGCTTTGTTTTGGCTCTATTGATGGAAAGACCAAATTTTGTGCTGACGTTTTCCAAACGATTCAAGAGTTCTACCATTTCCTGTTCTGACGCGGCAAACAGGGTTGTATCATCGGCATAACGTAGGTTTGAGATCTTTTTACCACCAAACGTTACACCGCCCTCCCAGTCTTCAAGGGTTTTCCGCATGATGTGTTCACCATATATATTAAATAGTATTGGCGATATCACACATCCTTGCCTAACTCCTCTTTCAAACTTAAACCGGTCTGATATGGCATTTCCGACTTTGACAGTTCCGTATCCTGTGTCGTATAAACGCCGGATGAGCTGAACTATGTGTAAAGGCACACCGGCCTCCTCTAAAACTTCCCACAGTGCATGCCATCCTACGCAATCAAATGCTTTTTGATAGTCCACATTATAAATACATCTAATTATTATTAAATTTATTTGTGATATTTCTCGAGTTTGGTACGCTGGAGACATCGACGAGCTTGCCACTTGTTATGATTGGCCTATAGTAAAGTTGGCTAAATGTGAATCCGCTTATTTATAAGCGTGGTTTCTGACTATCCCGAAAGGGTAACGGTCGTGATGATACTTTTTTTTCATATCTAAAAACGCTAAATCAATTTCGTTAATATTTATATGTGACCACCTCTGAAGAACTATATATAATATGACTCACCAAACTAAAAAAGAATCATCATAATTGCTCACTAGTTTGTTGCTGATAATAATACTTGTATTTGATATGGTTATAGATAGTTTTTATATTACATTTACTTATATGTATGTATATTATTATTGTTTATATGTAGTATTAGTATGTAGATATGTAAATATTATTTGTTTAGGTACCTAAGTATGTATTAATTTATATATGTCATTATATTATCTAATTAAGCCTGTAATTGCACCTACCTTTCATTGTTCATTGCTTTTGTTGTCCCGAAGGTTTGACTGTCAAACCTTTCTGTAGGCATTCTAGCGGCATTAAGTCCGCATTTGTACTTTGTGCAATAAAGATTTAAATAAATAAATCAATTTATAATTGGCAGAGTAATCGCGTAACAAAAATACAAAAACAACCACATTTTGTATTTTATATATTGGCCAAACTAAGCGCACGATAGCCGAGAGGAGGCAAGGAACATATAGCCAATATATAGCCAACTGCCAATTAAACAAGTCACCAATAGCAGAACACCTAGTCGATAGTGGCAAAAACCATTGGATTGAGCTGCATGACCCAAAGATACTTTATTACCCTAGAATAGTAGATACGTGAAGCGATCGAAATAAAGAAACACAAAAATTTCAATCGAGAGAGGGGTTATAAGCTATCTTCATCGTGGAATCCAGTAATCAATAGGTTTCGACGCCGGGAAAAATCGCCCGGATATTGTAAGTGTCGTGTGTCGTGATTTCTAAAAACTTTTAAAAGTGATAGGTGGGTAGGTTTACATCTACCGCCCAGTATGTACGAGACTACACCGCATAGCTTCAGTCGACCCCTGACCACGGCCAATGCAACTTGGCTGAAACGTCGGGAGAAATATGTCTCTAAGGTAAATCGCGTAAAGACCCATTCAAATTATAAAAACTATTTTAAAAAAACACAGTCGTATTGTGGACCTCCTTCTTTTTTGAAGTCGGTTAAAAAAACAGATTACGAACGAAAGATAAAAATTTGCTATAGTTTATCTACAAAGCAGATTTGCAGGGTAAACAATTCTAAAAATAGAAACAGGTGCAATTAATTAGAAAAGCCCTTCTGAAGGCTGGCAGAAGGCGGGCGGCTCAAATATAAACTTTCACTCCAACTCGAATTTATTGTCTAACTGATATAAGATAACAGGCAATCTGAAATATTAAATATATTCTTAAATATATAGAATATGGCTGTCTCGTGCTAACTTCAAATATATTACTTTAATAGTAGACCTATATATTCTTTTTTATAATAAATGTGTGTAATATTTTAACAATAGTAAATGTTTGTTGTTTTATTTTTACCTGACTGCGCGAACCGGAAGGGTTATGTAATTATCAGCCTGTGTACGAGCTTGTTCTTTTGTGTTACACTGGAGACCAAACACGTGGGCTAATGATACTAACGTTAATCGATTAGTCGTATTCATGCGAGTGTCACTGAAGATATTGATCAAATTTCAGTAAGACGACAACCAACAGTAAGACTATCCAATTAGGAGCACCCAACTTCAGCAAAGAAGCCGACAGACGCATTCAGCTACGGCATTCGGGAAACTCCGGCACATCCTCTCATCGTCTATACCACAATGTTTAAAGACTAAGGTCTTTAACCAGTGCGTTCTCCCGGTAATGTCGTACGGAGCAGAGACGTGGACACAACAGTGGGTCTGGTCCATAAATTCAAGGTCGCTCAGCGAGCCATGGAAAGAGCTATGCTTGGTATATTTCTAATGGATAGAATTCGAAACGTTGATATACGTCAGAGAACGAAAGTTACTGACATAGCTTTTAAAGTTAGCAAGCTGAAGTGGCAATGGGCCGGACACATCTGCCGCAGAACCGACGATCGATGGGTCAAACGGGTTCTAGAGAGGCCACGTACGGGAAGACGCAGAGTGGGATGACCCCCGCCAGATGAACAGATGACCTAAAGAAGGTTGCTGGTGGGGGTTGGATGAGGGTAGCGAAAGATCGCGTTAAGTGGCGAGCCTTGGGGGAGGCCTACATCTAGCAGTGGAGAGATACAGGCTGATGATGATGATGACAACCAGACGCTATATTGTGGAAATAAAAATAAAATGTTGAATAACATATTGAGTGGGATATCATCGAATAAGTATTTGTAAATCATGTTAGGGTTTCACTTATCATTTTTCATTTCGAGTAATCATTTAGAATTTAGAACGATTTAAATTTGGTTAGCAACCATTCATAATATTTTTTAAATGTAGGTCCTGTAGGTAGGGTATAATCAATTTACCATCTTATAACAAAGAGCGATAGGTAACTTAAAAGTATAAAATAAAATAAAGTTAATACATTAAATTAAAAGATCCCGGCTGATAAATGAACTTTAATTTAAAACTATTTTATTTTTTATTTTAATAAATATATATTTTATAATACGTGTTTCTACAATATTCTACATCCAGCAGTGGAGAGATACAGGCTGATGATGATAATGATGATGATGACAACCAGACGCTATATTGTGGAAATAAAAATAAAATGTTGAAAAACATATTGAGTGGGATATCATCGAATAAGTATTTGTAAATCATGTTAGGGTTTCACTTATCATATTTCATTTAGAATGACCATTTAGAATTTAGAACGATTTAAAGTTGGTTAGCAACCATTCATAATATTTTTTAAATGTAGGTCCTGTAGGTAGGGTATAATCAATTTACCATGTTATAACAGAGAGCGATAGGTAACTAAAAAGTATTAAATAAAATAAAGTTAATACATTAAATTAAAAGATCCCGGCTGATAAATGAACTTTAATTTAAAACTATTTTATTTTTAATTTATTAATTACATATTTTATAATGCGTGTTTCTACAATATTGTATCATCATCATCACGACCGTTTCCCTTTCGGGGTGGTCAGGAACCACGCTTATAAATAAGCGGATTCACATTTAGCCAACTTTATTATAGGCCAATCATAACAAGTGGCAAGCTCGTCGATGTCTCCAGCGTACCAAACTCGAGAAATATCACAAATAAATTAAATATTCATTAAACGTATTTATTTACATTAATAAATATTTTTGTGTCCCGACCAGGAATCGAACCCGGTACCTTCGAGTCTTAATCCACCGCTAGACTACGGAGGCAGTTTAAAAAACTCAACTGTAAAATCTGAACTTCTTTACCAACACCAAAGGAGCGTCGTCGCTCAAGCTTTCAAGAGTCGAGGCGTCGTCGAGGCGCGGGCGCTAAAGTGGCGAAATGCATCATCACAGCCCATAGAACACAAAGTCCTAGACTTCCACTGTTGAAGATGGGCCTTCTATAATTTTCTGGAGAACACATGGATACTCGCCACGCTCTGGCCAGACGAGTTAGCGAGGGTCTGATGACAATTTATTAACGATTTCACAAGTTGATATTATTTATTTATTTATTTAAAAAACTTTATTGCACAAAGTACAAAGGCGGACTTAATGCCCGAAGACATTCTCTGACAGCCAAACCTTAGGGACAAATTTTGTACAATTTTAGGTGCAATTATAGAAATAATAATAATACTATAATTATAAAGGTTAATTTAATAGGATTGATATATACTTACATCATATATCTTCATATATATCATAATATCAATATACTACATACTAATAATACACATTATTATACCTAAACATACATATATACTACTTACTAACGCTGTCAGGAGCTATTTAAGAAGTGTGAATACACCAGTTTTTTAAAAGATGACCTAGTAGTTGCTTGCCGTATGATGACAGGAAGATATTAGTAGATACCGACGACTCAACGTGCTCTCCGAGGCACGGGAACGGTGGTGAAGACAAATTTCTAAGCCTAAGTCTATCGTGTGTGGGAAAGAGAGATGAGAAGAATGGCGTCTCGGGTTTGCGACCGACAAAAGGTTGGTTTACAAAGGAGGTCTGGTTTTTTATTACATTGCGCAAAAAGACGCTCACCATCCACCAGTCTTGGAAGCTATTTCCATAAATGTATTGACGGCAAACTTGCTTCGGCACAATTCTTTCAGCAAGTGGTGCAACGATTTTCCTGGAATTTCTCTCGCTCCAACTTTCACTGCGTAAAGCTACGACAAATGTACCTACATAAGAAAAGTTTCTCATTGGTACATGCCGGGGTTCAAACTGACCTCTTAAGGTTTTAAGAAAAGCGTTCTTACAACCGAGCCACTACACTCAAATGTAAATCTACTTGTCTATGGCCAACAATTTTATTTATTTAAAAACCTTGTACATAGGCGAGCTATACTGCCGTAAGGCATTTTTTACCAGCTAACCTTAGGAATCAGGAAAGGTGATGGGCAGCAATCTTATCGCCACGAGATAATAATTTTATCAGCTTCTCTGAGACTCGGGATGTTAGTTGGATTTTTCATAAATGCCCATGTTGGCCAGACTATTCCAGTGTTGTATACAAACAAATTTTAATTTACCAATCATAGGTCGCAATAGCAATTAGAGATTGAATACGTGATAGAAATGGTCGCCAATGTCATGTTCCTGCCGAATTGTTTGTCGAAATCCGATATTCGACGGAAACGTTTGCATATTCGGTAATGTAATAATATCACTCGAATGAGTATTCGAATGTTAGGTGAATCGGATTTAATTCGGTTTATTTATTTATACCTGGGGCGAAGTGTTTTTGATAATTAATAAAAAGTTGAGCCATTTATTTTAATTTGAAACAGTAACTACCTACAGTCAGTATTTTAGAGAATTTATCCTAAGCTGTATAATTTAATTAAAGTAATGAGGGTAACCTTTGAAAATTTATTATTTTAGAATTTTTATTGGTACATTATTTTTTATCTAATTAAATTTAAAAAAACTTAAAATAGTAAAAAGTAAAGTATCATCACGACTGTTTCCTTTTCGGGGTGGTCAGCGGATTCACATTTAGCCAACTTTACTATAGGCCAATCATGACAAGTGGCAAGCTTGTCGATGTCTCCAGCGTACCAAACTCGAGAAATATCACAAATAAATTAAATATTAATTAAATGTATTTATTTACATTTTTTTTTTTTTTTTTTGTATCCCGACCAGGAATCGAACCTAGTCTAAATCCACGGACTTAACCGCTCGACCACAGAGGCAAACTTAAAATATTTAGTTTTTATTTAGGTTCTAGGTATAGTAATCTCTTTATTTTATGGTGGTATGGTGGAGTCGACCTAATTCTAGGGGCTGTGGTGACTTGCAAATTATAATTTGGCTAATAAATAAAAATTATTTATTTAAACTTATTTTTATCGAGCAAAGTTGAGCCGTTAGCACATTTTTTGCAAGATGCCCCAGATTTTGAGCGAGTGGCAGGTTAGCTTGCGATCGCATGTCAAGACTTGACACCACTGCATTGCAGTGACAGCCTGTGGTTACCTAGGTAGAACTGCTGTGCACTGATTTCATGTTACTATGACAACCCGCCATAAGTTGCCAGCTCATAAAAGCATTGGTTAATTAATTAAGAGGGTTTATTTAAAGATAAATAAAAATAAAAGACAAGAAGCCGATAGACGCATTCAGCTCGGATGGGCGTTAATCGGGAAACTTCGACATATCCTCTCATGGTCCATACACCAGTGTCTGAAGACGTGAACACTGACAGTGGGTCTGGTCCACAAACTTAAGGTCGCGTCGTCGTGGAGCGTGATGCTTGATATTTTACTGATGGATAGAATTCGAAACGTCGATATTCGTCAGAGAACTAAAGTTACCGGCAAAATAGATTTTTTTGTATGTTGTATGCTAAAGGTATTTTGTGTTATTTTTTTATATATTTTGTGTAATATTTATGCTAGACATAAGTGTAGTTTGCAACTAAAATTGTGTTTGTCAGAAAACCTATATTTTGATACCATATTTCATACAAATAAATGGACCTAGATACAGCAGTGGAGAGACACAGGCTGATGATGATGACTACATTATCTATTTGGCTTGCGTTCCACTATGCCTATTTTGTTTATTAGTTGTAAATACGCTGTAATTTTTAGAAAAAAAATAAATAAATAACCTATTAAAATGTTGTTAGGCAAAAATAATATTTGTTAAAAAAATATCGGGCTCAGAGCATGATCGGTCGCCGCCGCGCCGTCCTAATTCAATAAAAACGCTGCCAAACAATTCATGACTTGCATTTATATTCAAAAGGACATGAATATAATCGACTGAAATTGTTCGCCCAAAATGATTTTTAACTTTCAAAAACAGAGGAAGCAATGATTTGAAGATATAAAGAATAAAAAATGCGTTAAGATTTAAAATTTATTATTTATTAAACACAATAATAATTACAAACAATATAAGTTAAATTTATACATAAATAGGTAGAAATATACACTTTTAAAAAAATATCAAATAATATACTGTGTGACTTTGTATGTTACGGTAGTCCAATATGTGATTCTATTGATAGAAAAAAATGGTTTATTATGAAAAGTTCTTTGACTTTTCCTAATAAACAATTTTTTTCTATTTTTTGTTTAATTGGCTATTCTGTACAAACTGTTAATTTTCAAACAGTCAATTTCTGCCGTAGAAACTCTGGGCCCATGGAGTTCAAGCGCAAAAAAGCTTTTAAAAGACATAAAACCGCGTCTTGTCGTCTCCTCCGGTGACAAGAGGGCTGACTCTTTGTTCGCCCAAAGAATCAGTATTGCAATTCAGCGGGGAAATGCAGCCAGCGTTCTTGCCACTATTCCACGCGGACGAGACTTATTATTATTATTAACGAACTTAGAATTATTCCTTATTAATAATATTAATTATATTTTATATTTTGTTAATATATTTTTGGAATAAATGTTAATATTATGATTTGTCAGAAAAAATGTCATTTCCGACATATTATTTATTAGGAAAAGTTTCATTTTTTATATTATTTTATTTATCTAAAGTACTATCCAAAGTCACCCAGTAGAATTAAAAATAAAAATGATTTTATAAAATCTCAGTGTTTCGCTGACAAAATGTAAATAAGCCACGAAATAGGCTTTTAGAGGGTATCAATTATATAATACAAAAAAAAGTGCAATGATTTATTGACTTTTTCTTATTAAAAATATTATTATTAATAATAAACATTATTTTGTTTGTAAAAGTTTGCGAAGCATTGGTTTCTTTATTTACATTTTGTCTTTGCGGTAGAGCTAGTACGAGTACATCAGTATGTTACTAAGTGGCGAAATTTTAAATAAAATAATAATGATATACTGCGTGAAATCTGTTAAAGAGCAAATATTTTTATATTATAATCTAGAATAAAAATTAAGAACTACGTATTTTTTATTTTAATTATTCAGTCATTAAATTTTAAGTTACGGTGCAGAGAAGTTATCCTAAAAATATTACCACTCACACGAGATGTCGACGATCGCGCGAACGTTGACTTATGTAAGTTTTTGTCTCTCGGCTGTGGGCGACATTAATTAAAAATAACACTCCTTCCTCAGCCTTTAGGTATTTATCACGATGGATATCGCGATTTTAATACGCGGCCTTATTCACCATGCAGTCTTTTGTTTTACGGATAATGATTTTTATCTTAAAAAAAATGACCTTTTTATTTCAAATAGAGGTTCAGCTAATCTCTCTTATTGACAATTACACGCGAAATATAAATTAAATATCAATAAATGGGTAAAATAATTCACAAGATACAAACAAATAGTAAGTTAAATTCTAAAAAAACAAAAGCACCTAACGAATTAAGCTCTATTTTTCAAATGCGAATAATAAAAAAACAACAACACAAGGTGAAAAGCCTACAAATGGCTCTTTCAAAACAGTAAATAGCTCCAATTTATTTTACAGATAGCTTAAAGGCCAGAAACCAAAGACCTATGTGTGAAGACCGTGCCATCCAAGAGGTTGTTTGTTGGAAAATGGCCATTAAGCCCACCTATGAAGCAAAGAGTTAGAGCGGTTTAATATCCTAAATCGCATGTCTGCACATAATCCTACCTTCCTTTACGATGTCCTTTATAACCCAAAAGTATCCCCTTACCTGAAATATAGTTTCCAATTTCTTTGCGACATACACACTTCCAACAATCAATTAAAAATTCCGACACATTCTTCCAGCAGATGTTCAGATTCTTTTACAGTATCAGCAGCTCGCCAGTGGAACTTGCTTCCACTTAACGTTCGATTAGTACCCTCACTTAAGTGTTTTTAAAATTTACTTACACCTTTACAAAAACCAAGACGAGTCCACATAACTTCTCTAAATTGGTATAATATTGTATGTATTTTATATTTGTTTATATATGTATATGACACAACACTAGAACATTAAGCTCGCTTATGTAGATTTAAATGTTTTTGGTTATTGTACAATAAAGAATTTATTTATTCTATGAACAGTTTTATAGCAATAAAGTTTTTTTTTTAAATACATCACTTATTTTTGGGGAGCAGAGTTCATATTACACGATATTTTTAGAAAATATCGAACCTAAAAAAAAAGGATTCAGCTTGCCAAAAGGAATATACATTTGTTGTATTGTTTGTATTTGGATTGTTCCAGTAAAAAGTTTCTAGGTTGATTCAATACAAAGTGAAAAATAAATTTAAAAAACGCGATTTTTAACTGTGTATTTTTTGCTTATTTCTCCATATAGGAGGCACTAGTCAATACTTTGTAACACACCAATCAAAAGATAATTTCAATACCTACAACTTTTACATTTAACTATTTTTTATTTAAGCTCAACTCTTAGATTTATTAGCAAAAAACTTTTTTTTTTATACCATTGCGATATTTTAGGTTAGGTTAGGTTAGAAAAATAACTCTTAAAATTGATTCTTCTATACTCGCATATTTTTTGTTTTCTACCTTCAATTGTCTGAAAATTAATATTGTGAATTTATTTATTTATTAAGTAGGCACACAAAACAAATTTTAGCATTACAGTTTCTAAAAATAATGGATATAGACATTGCTAAAACTCAAAGCATGTGTACACAATATCAGCCATGTATTATAAACAATCACGTATAGTGTTTTTTTTTTTTTTTTAAGTTACAAGTAAATAAATGTTACAAATAAAAGAGAGAGAATTAAACTATTTCAAAAAAATAACAAAGAAAAGAGACCAAAAGTAAAATCAATGAAGATCAGTTCAAAAATAAAAATAAAGGTGTTAGATTATATCCTTCAAACTCGACTTCAGTGTCGAAAGTTTTCTGTCAAAAATGTCGATGTTGTGTTTGCTTGTCAGTTCATTGTAATATCTACACATCCTCACAATAGGGTTAAAGTGGGATGTGTTATTTGCATACATGCCGAGAGTAAACGTTACTGGTTTGCGGGATCTATGAGCGGTATTAATATTAATCGAGGACAGGACGGAGAGAAAATATGCAGATTAATTGAAGTGTGAATGCCTAGTCCTATATGTGAGTCAAATCCAACGAGTTATTTACATTACTGTATCTAAGGATCTAAACCCTAAAAAGAAAGGTCAACATTACCTACTAAATTGTTTTTATTCTGATAAAGTTTCGTGTTGAGGTTATATTGTAACTTTGAACTTAAATAAATAAATGAAACAATATCAAACTTTGAAAATAACGTAATAGCTATTTAAAGCCCGAGCATGCGTCTTTTTGTTATAGTAATTGTTTATTCCATTAAAAAAACTAGTACATTTGTTAGAAACTGCCTTATTTATTTATTTATTTATTTTCAGAAAAATCACAGCTTATAACTAGGACATAAAAATTACAATATTATAAATTACATCTTAAGCCAGGAAGATTTTATATTATTTGTACATTACATTTCTCAAAAACCTCCTGCCTCCGTGGTCTAGCGGTTAAATCCTTGGATTTAGACTCGGAGGTACCGGGTTCGATTCCTGGTCGGGACACAATAATATTTATTATTGTATATTTAAATAATATTTAATTTATTTGTGATATTTCTCGCGTTTGGTACGCTGGAGACATCGACGAGCTTGCCACTTGTCATGATTGGCCTATGGTAAAGTTGGCTAAATGTAAATCCGCTTATTTATAAGCGTGGTTTCTGACCACCCCGAAAGGAAAACGGTCGTGATGATACTTTTTTTTTGTTAGTAATTAGCGTCTGGGGTGCGATTTTTGAATGTCACCGATGAGTTTAATATCGCCAGTCAGAAAAATATCACCGGTGACTAGGAAATCACGATTTATCCTATCCTATCCTCCCTGTGTTTGGCTTGATTTAAGCGCTTCTTTTTACTTTATTTCGCTTTGAAAGTCATTTAACTTGGCTTTGCTCTATGGTTTTCATACACTTTAAGCAAAATTCAGTAAAAAAGCAATATTTGCTTTCAGGTTGAACACAGAACCTGTCATATGTGCGATACCAACTTACACATAATTTATCATAGACTGGAGTTTCTTACGTTTCGTTACACGAAAAAAAAATGGTCACACCCTCGGTCGGCGGCGGACGTCTACAATTTTTTGTTTCGGTGACGTCACACCGCATGTCCTTAATTTTCAGTGCTGCAGCAGTGTTTGCTGTGCAGTTACGCGCGTGTATCAATCGGTCTGAACTGTAACTTGGATTATTAGTCTGATGTGATTTCACATCGTAAGATGTGTGTAAGATGTAAGTGCTTCTGCCCCTTTGGCTAACGGAGCTGGCTCGTCATGAAACCCCCCAACCATATACAGTCCACTCAGGAGTTGAAAATCTCCCCAGTGTAACAAAAACGTTATATACTCATATAACGCCTAAAATGGTGTCATTGAACTTTTCTTTCAAACAGTTTTGGAAATATTTTAAATGGCAGAGTACATTACAATTATTAAACTAAAGAATAAATAGTCTGAACAAGAGACTTGCGAGACTCTTGCGTAAGACCAATACCAAGACTCGTGTTAGTCTTAGGTCTTGCTAACTTAACGATAGTCTTGCTAACATAACGATGGTCTTGCTAACGTAACGATGGTCTTGCTAACATAACGATGGTCTTGCTAACATAACGATGGTCTTGCTAACATAACGATGGTCTTGCTAACATAACGATGGTCTTGCTAACGTAACGATGGTCTTGCTTTTTTTTTTTTTTTTTTTTTTTTACTAGCACGACATGTGACCCTGCGCCCACCTGATGGTAAGTGGCGCGCAGGGTCCATGAATGTTAGCAACTGGAATCAGACCCTTATATCCGACATCAGTCCCTAACACTATGCCGGCTTGACTAGATGCCTTTTCACACTTCGCTTGAAGGACTCCAGGTTATAGGAAAGTGGGAACACAGAGGCTGGAAGAGCATTCCACATCTTTATTGTGCGACAGATGTATGAGTCACCAAATTTATAGGTACGCGAAGGGATAGTGACTACGGTATGAAAACATAACGATGGTCTTGCTAACATAACGATGGTCTTGCTAACATAACGATGGTCTTGCTAACATAACGATGGTCTTGCTAACATAACTATGGTATTGCTAACATAACGATGGTCTTGCTAACATAACGATGGTCTTGCTAACGTAACGATGGTCTTGCTAACATAACGATGGTCTTGCTAACATAACGATGGTCTTGCTAACATAACGATGGTCTTGCTCTTGGTTTATTTGTGTTTAGTTTAGTTTGGCACAAAAAGCAAGATCAAATATCCAATATTCTTATTCTATGTTAGTTTATCATTTTGAAAAGTTTCACGCATTCGGAACGATTGTAACATAAAGTCATGCAAAACATAATTTTATTGTAGAAACATATTATTAATGGCTACCACAATATATAATCATCTACCGGACAATCTGAAAGAGCTTACATTGACTAAATAAAAAAAAAACCGTCAATTTATTAAATAATTGAGTTAATGATTTTTTGGGAGATAAAATTAATTAAATAATAATTCTATAGATAGATATTCTTAAAATAAGTAAAACTGAATATTTGCACGCCTAATAGGGCAGTCATGGAGAACGTTGTCTACTAAGATAGTTTTAGAAGACCATTGTTACTAACCCATGTCATGTAACTAAACATTTTGAGTTTGAGTTTGAACATTTTTCAAGTCGACGTGCCTAAATAGTTATAACTGTAATGCGGTGTTTAATAAAAAAATATTGATTCATTGGCAAAGCTCGACAAATAAACAAGCGATACTAATATTTATTACTGAAAAGCTCATTTACAATGCGTAATTATATATTTCTTAATAATTTAGCGTAGCATTAAATATCTTACTTAGGCGGCATGGCGACCCCTACTCCGTGGAATTTGCCTGCAATCAAAGAAAATTACCAGTAAGACGCGAGCATTTCCATGAACCAAATCAATGTTTGAATATATGAAATTTTGTTAAATATGGGTCACGATTTACACACTGCAATTTGATGGTATATTTTTTATTTTTTTATGTGGATATATCATCATCAGCCTGTGCCTCTGCACTGCTGAATATAGGCCTCCCTCAAAACTATCCATCCCCCACCTTCCTCAATTCATCATCCCACTCTGCGACTTTCAGTACGTGGTCTCCAATCCAGAGCCTGTCTACTCCATCGTTCATTGGTTCTGCGATAGATGTGACCTGTCCATTGCCACTTCGGCTTGCTAAGTTTAAAAGTTTTATCGGTCCTTTGGTTCTTCCAAGATTTCAGAGAAATTTCGAGAATAGCTGTCTCCATAATTAAGCGACGTTGAATTTGTGGACTGGTCCCACTGTCACATTACATTTTTGCATTCAAATGATTTGTAGAGTTTATTTTGCCATCCGGTACTTTTTAAAACTCTTAGGGTATAATTGCAAATTTAGAGTATCATCAGACCGTTTCCCTTTCGGGGTGGTTAGAAACCACGCTTTTTAAATAAGCGGATTCACATTTAGCCAACTTTACTATAGGCCAATCATGACAAGTGGCAAGCTCGTCGATGTCTCCAGCTTACCAAACTCGAGAAATATCACAAATAAATTAATGTATTTATTTACATTAATAAATATTTTTGTGTCCCGACCAGTAATCGAATCCGGTACCTCCGAGTCTAAATCCACGGACTTAACCGCAAGACCACGGAGGCAGTTACTATAGGAGAGCTGCCACTAAACTGTTTAAATTAACAGTCAAAGAAATGCTGGTTAATAAATGTTTTTATTCGACAAAAGAATACCTAGACACTAAGCTCGACAAAGTCATGTGACTAAAAAAATAATTGTAGGTATTTTAGAAATAGCGAAGCATATGATATAATTACATACCTTTAATAATTTACATTTCTGTGCCTGCCATGTTTCATACCTATATAGTATAGTATGTACAATACCTAGTTTAATAAAGTTTTCAAATAAATAAATAAAATAATAAATCTATTTTAATATTGTAATACGTCATTAAAAGCGGACGTCTGGTGCTGACATTTTCAATGTATACACGTACGGGAATTAGTGAAGCAGCACGTTTTGTGATAACATCCGGAAATTGTAAGCTATGTGTAGGTATACTTGTTTATGGACTAAAGTATATCTAGAATTTCCAGGATTAAATTTTTTTCCAGACCTCGTTCATTATCTCTGACTCTAAAGAACATTTTTTATCTATAGATACCCCTTGCATCGTTCTCGTCCTCACTTCTAAGGGTCATCTTTACGGCTGAATTTAGAGCATTGTGCATCGGGGTCTTTAGGGTGGTGCGGATCTGTTCAGACCAGAGTATGGGGCTTGAACCACGCGGTCTCTTGCCTTCGACTTTTCATGTAACCCTTTCAGGGTGGTCAGAAACCACGCTTTTTTTAAAGAAGCGTCATGACAAGTGGCAAAGTCCGTCGATATCTCTAGTGTATTAAACTCGAGAAATATAACAAATAAATTATTGTGTCCCGCCGACCAGGAATCGAACCCGGTACCTCCACGTCTAAATTCACGGACTATACTTGACCACGAAGGCGGTAGATATAAAGTTGTTTTTTTTAATTATATTTATTTATCTAAATCATCATCATGACAGCCCTAGAACTCCACTGTTGCAATAGGCCTTTTTAAATATTAAATTAAATGGCGTAACTTTTTTTTTTTTGTTTTTTTTTTTTATCCTGAACACCACATGTTATGTTATTAACGATTCCACAAGATCGACGGCTTAACGTGCTCTCCGAGGCATAGGAACAGTGGTGTTGTTAATGTATGATATACGTCCAGATATTTTTAGACTAAATTTCTCTATATATTATATTATAAATGCGAACAAGCTGTCATTTTGTTTGTCTTGCCTTTACCACAAGCCTATATAACAGGACCGATTTTAAAATAATTTTGCAGAGATGTTCTTAGGCACCCAGGGTTGGTTTGGCTGCCAAATCTGCATGGAGCATCCTCCCAACATCCTCGGAAACAAAGGACGGAAATATAAGACGTTACATTGACCGTATAGTGGTAAGCTAAAAGAAGCTTCAGGTGGCCTTAGGTTCACATGAAAGATTTAGATATTGACGTCTGTCCAACCCTGGGTTCCATAGAACATCTCTGCCAAATTTCACCAAAATCGGTGGAGTAATATATTATACTTGACCACGAAGGCGGTAGATATAAAGTTGTTTTTTTTAATTATATTTATTTATCTAAATCATCATCATGACAGCCCTAGAACTCCACTGTTGCAATAGGCCTTTTTAAATATTAAATTAAATGGCGTCACTTTTTTTTTTTGTTTTTTTATCCTGAACACCACATGTTATGTTATTAACGATTCCACAAGATCGACGGCTTAACGTGCTCTCCGAGGCATAGGAACAGTGGTGTTGTTAATGTATGATATACGTCCAGATATTTTTAGACTAAATTTCTCTATATATTATATTATAAATGCGAACAAGCTGTCATTTTGTTTGTCTTGCCTTTACCACAAGCCTATATAACAGGACCGATTTTAAAATAATTTTGCAGAGATGTTCTTAGGCACCCAGGGTTGGTTTGGCTGCCAAATCTGCATGGAGCATCCTCCCAACATCCTCGGAAACAAAGGACGGAAATATAAGACGTTACATTGACCGTATAGTGGTAAGCTAAAAGAAGCTTCAGGTGGCCTTAGGTTCACATGAAAGATTTAGATATTGACGTCTGTCCAACCCTGGGTTCCATAGAACATCTCTGCCAAATTTCACCAAAATCGGTGGAGTAATATATTATATACACTAGCAGCAGTGGAATCATTCTAAATAATTAAAATAATGATATGTCACAAGAAGCACTGGAAGAACGCACTGGTTGAAAACTCTCGTCTTCAAACACGTATGTTTGATATTATAGTGATAGTGATTCAAATACTAGGGTATGTTTATTATTATAGTGATAGTGATTCTCCAGAAATATGTGTTGAAAGTCCCATCTGTCTATAATTCTGTAATTTAGGGGCTGTGATATGATTACTATAAATATACATTATTAATTACAGCTTGTAATACTCTTAATACATTCATTGATGAAACTGATGTTGATATTATATAATATTATATGTATAATGGGCATAATATTTAATAATATTATGCCCATTGATGACTGTGTAAAAATGACAAAAAAAGAATTTAAAGGAAAATTAAAGTTGCTTTTGCTAGGTAAATACAACAGTAATGTGATTTAATCGTAAATAACTTTGTGTTTTAAAAATATAGTGTAAAAAAAAAAACTGTAAAAAAAGAGTGTACTATACGCCAACAAACTGTTATGCAGTTTGGCGTATAATTTTAAAAATGTAAATAGTTTAAGTTTTTATCTGAATAAACGAATTAAAAAAAAAAAAAAAAAATATCTTTCATGACAAGGTGATAGTGGTGAGAAATGCGTTTAACTTAAGGTTCTTTAAACGATAATAGTTTTTGTTATTGTACAGTTATTAGTTTATTGCATGAAGTGATAGTTTGTAGATGCTTTCATCATATCTATTATTCTAACACTACTAGTGAAAACTTGTAAATGACTTTCCGTTTCTATTTTTGTATCTATACTTGTGAATTAAATGTCAATAGTTTTCCTTAATAAATAAATACAGGTAGGTACGTTGCGTGTGGCAAAGATAGGATTCTTTTAGCTTATCAGGTTGAAGAGGCTATTAAGGGGAGTGTATTCGACTATCCGTCGACCGTCACGACATGCCCAATAATGCGTCAGCTACAACTCAGGAAATTACATTTTCGGATACCACATTAAATTAAGGTATATAGCTAAGCGCGTTGGTGTCGAGGTGTAAACAATTTTAACTGCAAAAGGACGCAGGGCGAACCCCGGTAGATAACCCAGACTGATAGTGGTAATTTGCCCAGTCTGCCGGGTCGGGGAATCATCCACCGTTCGTTCCGATGAACCCAGCGTTTTTGTTTGTTTGTATCCACACGTTTTGGGATCAGGCTCGTATTACCGTCATGCCCAGTCGCGCCACAGCTTCTATCCAATCTATACATAGTACTTATATCACAATGATATTAACAAAACAAATCTAGCATAAAACTTAACCTTAAGTTTAACCGTAACAATACTAAAATAACAAGCCAGAACAATAACAAAGTGTATTGTGTCTAAGTTTGAGGTCTCATTATTCTGACCTTAGAACGTGTTGATGTGACAAATATTTGTATACGCGTTAATAATGTCCGGTGACCTCGGAAACCACTCGTCATTTGGCTGTTCAATTTACATACACAGTATCTAAAAATAAGAAATATTAAGAAAAAATATTTTAAGACCAACATACATATATGTATGTTGTTGCTACAGTTAACACTGCCTCTATGATCTAGTAGCGGTTAAGTTAAGTAAGTACGCTAGAGACATCGACGAGCTTGCCACTTGTCAAGGTGGGGTTATAGTAAACTTGGCTAAATGGGAATTCGCTTCTTTAAAAGCGTGGATAAACATTTTTTTTAAATATCACACATCGTGTAATTGTTTGCTCCGGTGACAAGAGACATGGTTCTTTCCTCGTTTAGATAATGCGGCCAGCATTCTTGCCACCATACTGCGCGATATATATTTAAATTAGGTTTTATAAGTACCTAATTATTTTATTTTTGGTTTTTATTTATTTTTAGTTTTTATTTGTCGCTGAATTTATACGAAAAACGAATTATTTAATTGTATACAATGTATAAAATAATAATTACATTCTCTTAAATAAAATTAAACACCTGTAAATTAAACCTAATCAATAAATAAATTATTTATTTATATTTATATCCCCTCTGTATAGCGAGGCTAATACGTTGGCATACATAATTGCCAGCCTTCCTATCTCCAGATTTCTCCGTCAGCCGTTTAGACACTTGGCCAGACGCTTGGCTGAGCTTGGCGCAAACTCATAACCTGTACTGAGGTTAACGTATTTGCGCAGCTTGAGTTTCTCAGCAGATTATTTTTTGCATTAAAAAATAATAATACATATTTTGTCATGTTTCGAAATGTAATGAGAAAAACTTAAGAATTATTATTATATAAGATACACCCTTATTATAGGTATTAATATGATAGTAGGTACATATATGGCTAATTGAAACTGGTTTTGTAATTTGTCAGATACTATATTTTTAACCAGACCGCCCGCCATCTCCCTACCGCCCACAAAGACCCTCTCTACCCAATAAAAAACAGAAGAAAATTGCTATATAATACAATAAGACTTGCAACTACATAAAGCCATTGTAAGTACTATTTCGAGCACTAATACCTATAAACATTTTTTTTTTTATTAAAATAGAATATACACTGGGTAATAAATACCCAGCTCTCCTCACGCGAGAACGGTGGTGTTGTAATTGTGTAAATCTATGACTGCAGTACGTAAGAAAATTGGTATATGCCGGGGGGGTTTGAGCCGACTTTTGTAGGATTTAAGGAACGCGTTCTTACGTCATCTTACATCATTTTTTTATTTTTCTCGGTTAAAAGTATAGGCACTTCATTAAAGTACCATTAGTATTAAATCGTAGTAGGTAGATGCAAAGTTGGAAGCGTGAAGCCGCGAGGTCGGCGCCAGAATAAGAACAACTTTCCAGACTCAACTGCAGTTTAAGAGCCACTAACCTACCGAATAGCAAATTAGGTTTAACTTTGAGATGCACTGAAATTGCAAACTAACACACGTCTTATCGTGTCTATGATTTAATTATCATTTATTTATTTATTTATTTATTAATACAACATTACATGGCTTAACAGTAAAGCCCAATTTACCATGCAGTCATTCTTATAATTAATACATACATTTTAATTATAAATGGATTGTCAATATACCTATAATCTTTTAAATTTAATATACAAATATTAATATTAATGAAGCTTTAAAATTAACAATAGTTATATTAATTAATATAAAAAGAAAGAAAAGACAAATAATAGTAATAAAATAAATCAAAATTCAACACTAATAAAATCAATGAAATAATAATAAAGTTAATACAAGACAATAAAATTAGAATAAAAAGTGAGTAAGTAGGTATATATATAAATCAATCAATTCTACATCATGATAAATTAATACAAGAATAACAATAATAAATAAATCCAAATATTTTAACTTATAAATAATTAATTAATTATTCACAAAATTTAAAGAATGCCTTGCTCAGAATATGCAGATGATCAGCAAAAATATCTAGATGTGGTGTCGTCTCGAGAAGCTTCCTTAGGCTGCGGAGTGCGCGAGGCAGAGGCGAGGAATCGTGCGCCACTGTGCGAAATAATGGCAATGCCAGCAACTGGTGATCATAATGCGGCGTCCAGCATGCGGCGCAAGTATTTAAGTAAGATTACATATTTGTGCCTATTGCTGTAGAAACTCGGAGCCTATGGAGTCCAAGCGACATAAAGTTTTTAAAAGACATAACACCGCGTCTTGTGTCGTCTCCTCCGGTGATAAGATGGGTGGCTCTTTCTTCGCCCAAAGAATCAGTATTGCAATTCAGCAGGGAAATGAAGGCAGCGTTTTTTTGTACCATTAATTTAAGTCTATCTCTTTCTTAGGATTAACACTCATTTCTTCCGAAGATTATTTTAAATTTTGAAGCTAAAACTCAATATACAATAAACGAACGACTGCAGACAGGAGGCGAGGTTAGGGCGCGCGGGGGCGCGGAGCGCATACATGGCTTACAGTCAGCCACAAATCACACCTATAAACTTATAAATACTTATATAAAAAATAAAAAAACATCTGATATTAATTTAAATAATACAGGTGCGACATGTAGCCATCTGCCGCCACTTCTAACACATTTAAAGACAGATATCAAAAAAATTCAAACAATAGCCTTAAGGGTCAGAGGTGGTCGCATGCCCTAATCACCTTCGGATCTCATAAGGAGACCTTAAGGTGCCTACGGACTAAAACTCTATAAACCGTCCCTCTTTCACTGTGTGCCTTCACAGCTTAGATGCAGCCAGCGTTCTTACCACCATTCCACGCAGACGGGACTTATATCCCTATCCGTAGTTATTTACACAAAAAAAAACATAATAACAACGGACCCCATTGGGCAATATTCGATAGATTGATTTTCGTACACTGTGCCTAACGGTTTCAGATTACATTTCCTTTTCCTGAGATTACCAAACATTATCCTCTATTTCTTCACATTCCACCACGTAATAGAAAAAACATACACTTATATATTATTGCCTGGGCATTCAATACAATTTAACAAAGGATAAAAATAACAGAATAGCTGAGAACCTCAAGCTGCGCAAATACGCCAATACAGATTAAGGGTTTGCGCCGTTTGAGGTCGATACGATGGGACCATAGGGACCCTTAGCCAAGCGTCTGGACAAGGAGTTGTCCAAACGGTTGATGGAGACAGGAAGGCTGGTAATTATTTCTGCCAACGTATTAGACTCGCTATACAGAGGGGAAATGTTGCCAGTTTTCTTGGGACTATGTCTGATGAGGCGTCTCTCGAGGGCATTTTTTATTTATAGATTTTCATTTATTAGGTTTACTTTTAGAATTGTAAACAACTGTTTATCAACTTTTTTGGAATTTGCTCGAGTCAACACCACCATGTTTGCTGGCAATTTGTCCAATCTCAGTAAAGCGTGTTGGAAATTTTGTGAGTAGAACGAATGGATTTAATGTACAGCATTTGCGTAGTATAAATATCCCTACAGATATTTACGAATTAATATTAATTAAATTAAGTGCTAGGTATTGTTATTATTATTATTATTTTTGCGGTTTGTTTTTGACTTTTTAATTGATGTGTATACCTACTAACATAGTTTTAAGTTGGAATGTTACTAATAATTATGGAATTAATTCTGAAATAAATAATTTATTATATTATTAAATATTGGCGAATGAACGACCGGCTTGAATATGAGTCTATTCGACGGAATCTTTAATCGACATATCTACCTACGCGTCTGTTTGGCAACTTTTTTGATTTCCATCTATAAAACTCTACGCAGTTTGATATCATAAATTGCAGTTGATCCTATTCCTACGCATCAAACTTTTGACATCAATTTTTGGATATTCCCGTTTCTTAAAGAATTCGTCTTTCGCAAGGTGGCGTGTTTATATTGTATGGTTAGGCCGTACTTGGCAATCAGGTATTCGGTTAGCCGTTGATCATGTGACCGAATACAGTATTAACGTAATGTTTAACCGAAGAGCACGTCGTTTTTTTTTAAAGATCTGTTCCCTTATATCATTACTTTATCTAGACTGGAATGTTCCACTGAGTTACAAAATTATTAGTATATATTTTCATAGTGTTTTCATCTATTGAGCAACTCTTAGACTATGTAACAAGTTCAAAACAATATTTAATACCATACGGAAAGTAAATGTAACTCAGTGGAAATTATCACATGTTCAGTATAACTCTTAGTTTAATCCGTTTAGGGCGTAATAATAGCTTCGGCTGTTCTGTGAAAGAAACGTCAAATTTTTTTTTTTTTAATCACAGAATATTATATTAAACATATAAACAAAGTAGCAATAGTGGAACAATGGCCAAAGAGTATTTATATTATTTAGACAATACAATAAGTAAGAGTAAAATATGGTAATTAGATTTAAATTAATAGTGCAATTGAACTGTGACTAGCAAAAGTAAAAGAAAAATAAGTAATAACAATAATAAATAAGTGAAAATAAATAAAAAAGGCTAATGATTATTTACCTAAAACAAAATGAATGAATGAGAGGCAGGAGCAAAATTATACTATATATATGAGTATAGCAGTATTCGTATATTAACTTATTATAGTAAAGTATCATCACGACCGTTTCCCTTTCGGGGTTGTCAGAAACCACGCTTATAAATAAGCGGATTCACATTTAGTCAACTTTACTATAGGCCAATCATGACAAGTGACAAGCTCGTCGATGTCTCCGGCGTACCAAACTCAAGTAATATCACAAATAAATTATATATTAATTAAATGTATTTATATACATTAATAAATATTTTTGTATCCCGACCAGGAATCGAACCCAGTACCTCCGAGTCTAGATCCACGGACTTAACCGCTAGACCACGGAAGCAGTTAAAGGTCGAAAGGTCATTTGAATTTTTAAATGACAATGGCTGCTAACCAACTTTAAATCCTTATAGAACCTAAATGGTCACTCAAAATGAAAAATGATAAGAGAATACTTACCATGATTTTAAAATTACTCGACGATACCAAACTCGATATAGTTCGTCGACATATTTTTTTTTTTTTTTCCACAATATGGCGTTTGGTCGCCTTACTAAAATTTGATTAATGTCTCATCTTCAGTGACACTCGCGTGATTCAATCGAATCGATTGACGTGAGAATCATCAAAATCGGCCAACGCAATGTAACAAACATACATACATACATAGGCTGATAAACACATAACCCTTCTTTGCGTCGCTCGCGCAGTCGGGTCTTTGCACACTTCTTGAATAAATTACAAAACAGGGTTTTTTTAAATAAATGATGTAGAGATTATAATCAAGATATTTGTAAGTATTTAGTTTTTATATTAATTAAAAGTTATATTGATTATTTTAACTGCCTCCGTGGTCTAGCGGTTAAGTCCGTGGATTTAGACTCAGAGGTACCGGGTTCGATTCCTGGTCGGGACACAAAAGTATTTATTAATGTAAATAGATACATTTAATTAATATTAAATTTATTTGTGATATTTCTCGAGTTTGGTACGCTGGAGACATCGACGAGCTTGCCACTTGTCATGATTGGCCTATAGTAAAGTTGGCTAAATGTGAATCCGCTTATTGATAAGCGTGGTTTCTGACCACCCCGAAAGGGAAAACGGTTGTGATGATACTTTACTTTACTATATTGATTATTTTAATTTGTGAATAAAAACACAAGTAATAAAAAATAATAATAATAAATAAATACATATTTCCAGACAGGTTACACAGCGCCATCTAGTTACCATGGTAAGCTACGAGGCTTGTGTTACGGAAACTAGATAGTTGATAAACTACATATTATACTTTTTTTTTGTAAATATATACATATAAACACCCAGACCGAGACAAATTATACAATGTACAACTTGCCCCCGATGGGAATCGAACCCACGACCTCCCGAGTTCACGGCAACGTTTGTTACCACTAGACCACGGAGGAGGAGGAGGAAGTGAAAAAATAAAAAAATACTTTTACACATTGAAAAAAAAAATCTGTTAATAGCTTAGTATTATTATAATTTCTGCGCTGGCTCTGCAGAGCGTGACGAGTTTCAGAAATTCCTGGATGACCCACCTCCAACAATGGAGTTCTATGACTCTGTGTTCTATGATAATATTATTTATACTTAATGAAAATTATATTTTGACACAAAGTACCAGCTGACGGCTAACCTTCTAAATAAATCTGGTACACTCGACGCCATTTTAAGAAAATTTAACCAAAATATTGCTACGTGCTAACCTACGGAGGCGGTAACATAAAAAAACCGTAAACACAGAGCGGATTAAAAATAAATTATTATGAGCATATAAAAAGCGGGTAAATAAATATTGAATGAGTGCTAAAACCCGTGTCTGGTCGCTGGGTCAGCTGTGACGAGGATCACGTTATTTTTAGAAAAAAAACGATGTGATTGTATCAACATGACATCAAAATAACGTCAAACCTAACTTTACCGGTATTCTTAGATGTTTCCTCACAAAGGCTTTTCCACTTAATTATTCCTTCCAGGTGTCAAAAGGAGGGACGCCTCGGCATGTCACTACGCTCAAGGAATAGGACTGTCACATGAGTTTTTCGCGCCATTTTGCACGGACATGTCAAGTCCAATTTTTCGTTTTGTAAATTAGTTTACTGTGGATATTGTTAGTCAAAAGTGGTGTTATTTTGTTTAATAATGTGCTACGTTGTGAATAATTGTGAAAACGATAAATTTGACTCTATACGAGAATATGGGGCAGAAGTTACACTTTATTTTTTGCGGTTTTCCCGCGCTGTGAACTCCCGTATACCTTTCGTGTTTGGGCGATATTGACGTGAATTACTCCATGAAAAGCATCAAATTCTGCAACACTTGGAATTTGATGATCCCCAACTCAGTTATGAACTCTGTTATGAACATATATTATGTAAATAAATAACGTGTTTAAGGCTGATGTATTCTGTACAATGTCCTTTAAATACACTTAAAAAAATATAGAACTCTCAAAGTCAAGGTACATCGCGATGTATCTTGAAACCTTCTTGAAGCGTGTTTATTTATTTTCAACTAATATTTACATTAATTAAAATTGAATTGATTTTATTAAAATAAAACGAATAATTTATATTTGAACTACGTGTGAATCCGTATGCCATCAGAAACGATTCGGACCTGAATTTTATGAATTATATCGCACAAAACTAGACTATAGTACCTCAGGATTATATGATGGCATACGAATAGCTTATAATATTATCAACCTCTTTAGGGGTTGACAAATGGGGTTAAATTTTATATAAACGAATGACATTGATACATATCATAGTTGGACACTCTAAAAAACATGTATAAAAAACGTCAACCTCAAAGGTACTGTACGGGACGGCCGCCTATCAATCACGAACAATTAGTGATAAAAGTTACTAGTGATAAAGATAAGACAATAACAAAGAGGTGGTCGTAGCCCGGACATAGCTATGTGATAGCTTAGGAATTTGCGTTGGTCGTAACCAGGAAATAATAATAATTGTGTATTAATCGTGTATTTTCTTAGTGTATTTTTACGTGTGTTTATTTGACGATTACTGTGTATTTTTACTTGTGTTTATTTGATGACTACTGTGTGTTTTTTATTTGTGTGTGATAATAAAGAATAACCTTTTGACCCTAGCCTGGCCGAGAGACGGTGTGATGACGTCATCTCGGTCAAGCCTAGCTTATTATCGCCGTACCTAAAGGGTGCGCTATGTTTGCGACAATGTGTTGTAGTCCTTATCGCCGTACCCAAGGGAAGCGCTTTGTTCGCGGTAATATGTTTGGTCTTTACCGCCGCACCCAAGGGATGCGTTTTGTTCGCGATAACGTTTGGTCTATGTCGCCGTACCTGGAAGGTACGCTTTGTTCGCGATAACAATATTAATCTTATTTGTGATAATAAAACGAGATGTTTTATTGTAGGGTATCCAGGTTGGCCACGAGAGAGTCTCGAGTGTATTCTTGGCCAGCCTGGAATATTGTAAATTCAGGTCGCTAGGTAGCTCTGCGAGTGCCTAGGCTGCCTAGAATGGGTATTGGTATCCTGGATGGAACCTGGACTGGTCCCGAGAGGATCTCGGACTTGTTGTGGCCAGTCTAGGAAAGTCGATCGCGGCTGCTGCCTAGGTATCCTAGTGAGGACCTAGGTAGCCTGGAAGCCGTCCAGGTGCCTCAGTGTGTACCTGGGCTGATCTGGAGAGGGTCTAGGACGTATTCCAGGTCAGCCCAGCTTAAAATGATTGTGTAAGTCCCCCTGCTCAGATGCAGACATTGTGTTAGGGACTTTTATGATAAATAAAGTATTTCGAGGGTTGTCTTATTGCTCACTTGATCTCAGCAGGAAATTTTGGTGCTCGCTCCATCGACTTTACATCTCGGTCGGAGCGGGCATTCTGTCCCCTATTGGTTATAATGTAAACAATCTAATAGGACTATTCTAATAGGGGGCGGGGCTTACCGTGTTGGCAAAGGAAGCCGACAAACACGTGTAAGCTCAAAATCGAGGTCAAGTGAGTATTATAAAAGACAGACGGGCTTGCGGTTCCGACATTCCGATTTCGCCGAGCCAACAAGAAGAACTGCAAGCCCGAGGACACCTGAGAAGACCTTCCTGAAGCATGGAGTTTTATTCCGCCTGAAGCCGTCCGGGATCTTAACAACGAACCCCCCTGTCTACCCCGCATGATGTCGTTACACCGGTCGTGAGGATACGTCACCTACTAACATCGAGGGAAGCCAATATACAGTCCACTACTAAACCTCGCGATCCGGCACATCGTTTGGTCCTTCGGAGCCGGATCCGGTACATCGTTTGGTCCTTCGGAGCCGGATCCGGTACATCGTTTGGACCTTCGGAACCGGATCAAGACTAGAGGACGGCTTCAGGGGAATCGTCGGAACACTCCATCTTCAGGAAGGAAGATAGAAGACCAGGAAGAGGATGCCAGTTACGCGGTCGCTCACGGGGAAGACAGTGCCGGCCGAAGAACCCTCCGCCCAGTCAACTGCGGAGGCTGCCTTCGGATCCGGGCCCCGGACATCGGAATCAACGCCATCGACATCGGGTGAATCCCGAGTGACGGACCCCGCCTGGTCCCATGGGTCGACCGAGGCGTCTATATCGGGTACGCTGAGGACGTCGACCATGGGGACCATCGTGGGGGTCCCTTCAAAGCGAGCTTCCCGCGCGTCTTCGCGCGCCTCCGTCGTGTCTGTGAAGACTACGCGCGCCCAAGACCGGGAAGCCAAATTAAGAAGAGAACTTCAGATAATGAAGAAAGAAGCGGAACTCGAAGATTTCTTAAGCAAACAACGTAGGAGGATCGACAGCGGAAGCTCCAGCGACGAGACATCTGTGAACGTGGAAGAATGGGTAGACCGGAGTCTACAGCATTCAGCGAGGACCACGCAGCCACATCCCGAGGAGCCACTGCCGATCCACGAGTCCGTCGGTCTCTGTCCTGCCCGCTCCGCGCGGAACGCCGAAGCGGGCCCTGCTCCTGGACCGAGAGCCGCCACGTCCCTGGAGAGGGGCCCTCATCTGGAGAGGTTTTCCAGCGCGATGCCCAGGGAGCATCGCATCGCTTCTCAGCCAGGAGAAGCCTCCACGCCCCTGGAGAGGGGCCCTCATCTGGAGAGGTTTTCCAGCGCGGTGCCCAGGGAGCACCGCATCGCTTCTCAGCCAGGAGAAGCCTCCACGTCCTTGGAGAGGGACCCTCATCTGGAGAGGTTTTCCAGCGCGATGCCCAGGGAGCATCGCATCGCTTCTCAGCCAGGAGAAGCTTCCACGTCCCTGGAGAGGGACCCTCATCTGGAGAGGTTTTCCAGTGCGGCGCCCAGGGAGCACCGCATCGCTTCTCAGCGAGGAGAAGCTTCCACGTCCCTGGAGAGGGGCCATGAAGATCCTTGAAGAGGGCGCAATCCGAAGAGAAGACGGACACTTCGAAGTTCCCTTAACCTGGAACAAAGAAAACGTCACACTCCCCAATAATTACGAGTGTGCTCGACGAAGGTTAAGAAACATTGAAAATAAAATAGACAAGAACGCGCCACTCAAGGAAAAGTATAACAAGGAAATGGCATCTCTCATCGAGAAACACTACGCGGAGCCGGCGCCTGTTGCGTCGACACCGGGAAGAACCTGGTATCTGCCACACTTCGCGGTAGTGAACGCCCTGAAACCAGACAAGCTCCGTATCGTACATGATGCTGCAGCGAGGTGGGGAGGTACGTCGCTCAACGAGAACCTGCTCACCGGCCCCGACCTGCTGCAGTCACTTCCTGGAATTTTGATGAAGTTCAGAGAACACCGGATCGCTGTTTCTGCTGACATCCAGGAAATGTTCATGCAAGTGAAGATACGGCCAGAAGACCGCGACGCAATACGTTACCTCTGGAGAGGCGACCGAAGAGACGACTCCGCGCCCGAAGAATACAGAATGACGTCACTAATCTTCGGAGCTACAAATTCGCCAACGACCGCGATTTATATTACGAATCGCAATGCCGCCGAGTTCGTCGATACGCATCCAGAGGCAGTCGCCGCGATAAAAGAAAATCACTATATGGACGACTACATAAAGAGCTTCAAAACGAGCGAGGAAGCCATCCGTGTATCTAGGGATGTGAAGAAGATACACCTGCGAGGAGGCTTCACTCTGAGGCGATGGGCCTCCAACGACCCGGGCGTACTGAAGAGGATGGAGCCCGGAGCCGCCCAGCATCGAGCCGTCGACATCACCGACGGTTCGAGTAGTGAGAAGGTGCTGGGGTTGATATGGAGACCCACCGATGACAGCCTGGCGTTCAACTTGGACATGGCCAGGGTCCCGACGTCTGTAATGCAGAGCGAGGCCCCTACGAAGCGCCAGGCCCTCCGTATAGTGATGTCCCTGTTTGACCCGCTCGGATTCGTTTCGCCGATCACGATCCGAGCCAAACAGCTGTTGCAAGAAGTCTGGAAGCGCGGCACTGGATGGGACGCCGCCTTGGATCCCGACCTCTCTGCACAATGGGCCGAGTGGATGACACATCTCAAAGCACTCAAGAATTTATCAATCCCACGAAGGTATATTGGCTACAGCGACGCGAGAAACATTCAGCTCCACATCTTCGTGGACGCCAGCGAAGCAGCCTACGCCGCAGCGCTCTACTGGCGGGCCGAGTCGCCCGATGGCCATGTCGATACGACACTCGTATTGGCCAAGGCTCGGGTCGCCCCCCTCAAGCTGACCTCCATCCCGAGGCTTGAGCTACAAGCAGCGGTGCTGGGCACCAAGATGGCGACCACCACGTTAGAAGAACATGCAGTGGCAGCCGAGAAGATTTTCTGGTCAGACAGCCGCACGGTATTGTCATGGATCCGACAAGGCGCTCGAAATTATCGACCCTTCGTCGCACACCGACTTGCAGCTGTCGAAGAGGGTAGCAGGATTGAAGAGTGGAGATGGATTTCGACGAAACTGAACGTCGCCGACGACGCGACGAGAGATGTCCCGCGCGGTTTCGCCGGACATCACAGATGGTTTTATGGACCGGAGTTTCTCAAACAAGAGAGATCGACGTGGCCTTCGGAGAACATAATGGAAATCGTTGACACCGGTGAGGAAAGAGTGAACACCGTATCGAAAAAAGAAACGTCGACATGCCTACCGGATAGTGCGCGATTTTCCAGTTGGTTGCGACTTCTCCGAGCCACCGCGAGAGTGTTACAATTCGTCGGACTGTGTAGACGCCAAAAAGTGATAACACACTATAAGCGAAACCGCCGTAATGATACGGATAAAAATTGGCCGTCTAAAACGAATAACTCTGCGCGTATAGTGAAAAAAGAAACTCCGCAAGATAAGTATAAATTAATTGACATTGAATACTTAGAGAGAGCTGAGTTCCTGCTGCTGAGGGATAGCCAGGAGAAGACCTTCACCATGGAGCTGAAGGACTTGGCAGCAGGACGGGACATTATGAAGACCAGCAGGCTGCATCCACTGGCGGTGGTGATCGTCGACGGGCTCATCAGACTTCGGCCGAGGATAGGGGCTGTAACCGAGGTGCCCCCCGAAATGAAGAGTCCACCAGTTCTCGACGGTCGGGATCACGTCGCTCGTCTCATCATCGAGCGCGTCCATCGGGATCTACACCACGCCAGCACCGAAGCGGTCATCAATGAGTGCAGACAACGCTACTGGATTCTGCATCTCCGGCCGACTGCTCGGTCTATCATTAGCAGGTGTCTACTCTGCAGGATCAGGAGGACGAAGCCGCCGACGCCGCCCACGGGAGATCATCCCGAATGTCGCCTGGGCCACCACCGTCGACCCTTCACCTTCTGCGGAGTGGACTACTTTGGTCCAATCAGCGTGACTTTTGGGAGAGGGACCCAGAAGAAGTACGTCGCCCTCTTTACCTGCCTTACCACTAGGGCGGTCCATCTGGAGCTCGCGGGTTCGCTGAGCACGGACTCCGCCGTGATGGCCTTGCGGCGCATGGTTGCGCGCCGAGGCTGCCCGACCGAGATGTGGTCGGACAACGGGACAAATCTCCGGGGCGCCGAGAAGGAGCTGAGGGACGCTGCGGAGAAGGCCACACAGCGAGAGGCGAATTTCCGCGCCATAAGATGGCGCTTCATCCCCCCAGGTGCCCCATTCATGGGCGGCGCCTGGGAACGTTTGGTGAGGTCGGTGAAGACGGCCCTTGCCACTACACTACACGAGCGGCATCCATCGGAGGAGGTGCTGACTACTCTGCTGGCCGAGGCGGAGTACACCGTTAACAGCCGCCCCCTCACGCACGTATCTGTGAACTCAGAAGACGAGGAGTCGCTGACTCCGAACCACTTCCTACTGAGTGGACCGGCCCGCGTACCTCTGCCAGGGAGGTTTGACGACGGCGAGCTCATCGGCCGTGCCAGCTGGCGCACCGCCCAGCGACTTGCCGACCACTTCTGGAAGAGATGGGTCCGGGAGTACCTGCCCGAGCTGCAACACCGGCGGGAGCCCCACGGAAAAGGGGTTCCAATCCAGCTGCGAGACGTCGTCCTGATAGCGGACGGCAACCTTCCCCGCAACTCGTGGCCACGTGGGATCGTGGAGAGGTGTTTCCCGGGAGCTGACGGCATCGTGCGAGCCGTCGACGTGAAGACGGCGGGAGGACTCCTGCGGCGACCGACGAAGAAGCTCGTCATCATTGCAAGCGCGGAGCCGGCCGACCCTTCCAGCAGTTAACACATCGGCCCTCCAGGACGGACGGCGATGTGCGGCGGGAGGATGTACGGGACGGCCGCCTATCAATCACGAACAATTAGTGATAAAAGTTACTAGTGATAAAGATAAGACAATAACAAAGAGGTGGTCGTAGCCCGGACATAGCTATGTGATAGCTTAGGAATTTGCGTTGGTCGTAACCAGGAAATAATAATAATTGTGTATTAATCGTGTATTTTCTTAGTGTATTTTTACGTGTGTTTATTTGACGATTACTGTGTATTTTTACTTGTGTTTATTTGATGACTACTGTGTGTTTTTTATTTGTGTGTGATAATAAAGAATAACCTTTTGACCCTAGCCTGGCCGAGAGACGGTGTGATGACGTCATCTCGGTCAAGCCTAGCTTATTATCGCCGTACCTAAAGGGTGCGCTATGTTTGCGACAATGTGTTGTAGTCCTTATCGCCGTACCCAAGGGAAGCGCTTTGTTCGCGGTAATATGTTTGGTCTTTACCGCCGCACCCAAGGGATGCGTTTTGTTCGCGATAACGTTTGGTCTATGTCGCCGTACCTGGAAGGTACGCTTTGTTCGCGATAACAATATTAATCTTATTTGTGATAATAAAACGAGATGTTTTATTGTAGGGTATCCAGGTTGGCCACGAGAGAGTCTCGAGTGTATTCTTGGCCAGCCTGGAATATTGTAAATTCAGGTCGCTAGGTAGCTCTGCGAGTGCCTAGGCTGCCTAGAATGGGTATTGGTATCCTGGATGGAACCTGGACTGGTCCCGAGAGGATCTCGGACTTGTTGTGGCCAGTCTAGGAAAGTCGATCGCGGCTGCTGCCTAGGTATCCTAGTGAGGACCTAGGTAGCCTGGAAGCCGTCCAGGTGCCTCAGTGTGTACCTGGGCTGATCTGGAGAGGGTCTAGGACGTATTCCAGGTCAGCCCAGCTTAAAATGATTGTGTAAGTCCCCCTGCTCAGATGCAGACATTGTGTTAGGGACTTTTATGATAAATAAAGTATTTCGAGGGTTGTCTTATTGCTCACTTGATCTCAGCAGGAAATTTTGGTGCTCGCTCCATCGACTTTACATCTCGGTCGGAGCGGGCATTCTGTCCCCTATTGGTTATAATGTAAACAATCTAATAGGACTATTCTAATAGGGGGCGGGGCTTACCGTGTTGGCAAAGGAAGCCGACAAACACGTGTAAGCTCAAAATCGAGGTCAAGTGAGTATTATAAAAGACAGACGGGCTTGCGGTTCCGACATTCCGATTTCGCCGAGCCAACAAGAAGAACTGCAAGCCCGAGGACACCTGAGAAGACCTTCCTGAAGCATGGAGTTTTATTCCGCCTGAAGCCGTCCGGGATCTTAACAACGAACCCCCCTGTCTACCCCGCATGATGTCGTTACACCGGTCGTGAGGATACGTCACCTACTAACATCGAGGGAAGCCAATATACAGTCCACTACTAAACCTCGCGATCCGGCACAGGTACGCACGTACGTTTCGGACGACATTTTTTTAACCCTTAATTAGGCGCATGGGGTCAAGACAGTTTCAAATGAAAAAATATATATGTTAAAGTGTTTGGAACGCGACAGAGCTCTTTCTAGCTTCCTACCTCCCCGTGGGGTACGCATATCTGTTGCGCTCAGAAGGCCAACGCGTACGCATTTGTCGCTGCTCTCTTAGGTGCTGACCCCATGCGACCAATTACGTTACATATTTTGTCGAAAGCGAAATGCCATAAGTGTGGTAAATTTGTTTGCCAGCAACACTTTAGGGCTTACTGTATTGGATGCAGAATAGATAAATCTGCTGACGCATCTGATTTTTTTTTTTTAAATCTGCTCTCGGATATACCAAAAATAAGTAATATCAGGAGTCATTAGAAGTTGTTTAATGTTTTTAAATTATTTAAAGTCAAAGATATGTTTTTGTGTTTCTATTATACATACATACATATCTTCACGCCAGATCCCTTACGAAGTAGGCAGAGACAATTGAGCGCCACTTGACACGATCACGACGTACCTCTTTCGCTTCATCGACATTCATCAACCTCTTCATACATGCCCTTTTGTTACGAAGGCTTTTTAATTCTCCTTCAGCTAGTGTTTTATTTATTTGATCGTGATACTTGTGTCTTGGTCTGTCAGGGCCTCTTTTACCCACAAATTTCGCATTATATACCTGGTTCGTCAATCTTTCTTCGCTCATCCTTATGATTATAATAAAGCATTTAAATATTTTTAGTACTACATAGTTCGTTTTATTAATTCCTTCCACTTCATATTTATTTATTTCTTTGGGGTCAGTAATGACCCCATGCGACTATTTGAGTGATTTTCTTAATGCGCCTAATTAAGGGTTAAACAAAATTTTTATCCCCCCGCCCCCCTCCCGTTTTCTGTGATTCCGTCCATTTTAGGTTATGAATTATTATACAAAAACTTAAATACCTGAGTCATCCTGTTGTCTTTTCCAGGCTGAAGTTACGTTAACTAAGTAGTATAAATATTGCGATGAAAACATAGAATATAAAAATACAATTACAAAATGCAGCCTATTATTTAGTTCGGCGCAAATTGTCGAGGAAGTTAAAATGAATGATAGGAAAGTCGAAGTGATGGTTTCGAGTTAAAAATAGAATATGATTTGTTTGAGTGACCTCGCTGTTGGCGGTCCCCAGTCGGGGGAGACGGGTATCTACTGCCAAAGACGTAACATACAATGGACCTGCCCAATAATACAAATATAGTATGAATTGTTCGAGCGACCTTGATGTTGGCGGTCCCCAGTCGGGGGAGACAGGGTATCTACTGCCATAGTCGTAACATTCAATGGACAGGCGTGTCAACAGTTGCGCGGGTACGAATGTGATTGGCACACAATATTCTTTGTGGGCACCATATATTAAAGCTGTAATATATCATAATATTGTAATTTATTTATTATTGTTTGAAATTTTAAAGTGTTTTGTTCTCATTTTTTTTTCAAATATTATTTAATTTCTTAACCTTATAATGTATCATAAGTAAATGTAATTATGTATATATTTTTATCTGTTTGCTTCTATAAATATAATTAGATTTAATGTTTACTCTGTTGGTGATCCTAATTAAAAATAATAATAATATAGTAATCAAAAATTTCCTATTTATAAAATTTCTCCTAACCTTCGTCTGCATCTTACATTTAAATTGCTATATATATATTTAAATAGATTGTAATATTTTTGTATATTAGTATTTTGTATAGATTGTACTTAAATATACTTAAGTACTTATAAATATGATAAGTACATAAATAAGTTATACGTACTACATACTCCATTTTAAAAAACGTGCATCATAACCTTTGTTGTATCTTTTCTTGTATGACGATCTTGTGAAGTTTTTATTGTGCATTAGACATGTCCACTTATTTTTATGTCCATGGGCGGGAGTATATACATGCTGCCTACCTACACGATACTAAAACAAGTGATTTATATCTCCGAACATGACACTGTCTGTAGTACAGAGCTTGTACCACGCGATTTACTATAGCAATTTTATTTCAACTCTTACTCAGACTGAGATCTACATATGTTTATGGTGTGTATTGATTTTGGCATACAAAAGTTATTAGAAGAAAAATTGATTTATAATTAAAAATAAATATTTATCAAAAAAGCCGTTAAATATATTTTTGTAATTTTGTATATTATTTCGTTATTATAATAGTGAAGACAAATATAAAAATTAAACATTCATAAACATCGGTCAGCCATTTTCGAGCAATAAATTGAGTAACTAAAACTGCCTTAATTATTAGGTATCTATACATATTAACAAGGCTATTGTACATGGCATTAGTTAGAAGTAAAATTGAGGCTGCGGCCATAGTGTGGAGCCCACACGAGAGCAGTTACATTTTGCTTTTAGAGAAGGTGCAAAAAGCATTCCTTCGTTTTTTATACAAAAAAATATTCGGATATTATCCTTTTATGTATCCGACCAAATTTCTGCTGGGCGTCCTCGGATTTAATTCTCTGGAAACCAGGCGCGATTATAACTCTTTGATGCAATCCTGCCGTGTCCTATGCGGCGGCGAGTCGGACAGTCCCGAGCTGGTGTTACAGTTGGTGCGATTGTATGCACCTGACAAATATCTCCGCGCGCGTGCTCACAGATTGCTGGCCCCAGCTACCTACTGCACGGTGGCGCATCGCTACTCTCCGTTGCCTCGTGCACTTAGAAATTTGCTTGAGTCAACACCACATCTTGACATCTTTGCTGACGATCTGTCCAAACTCAGTAAAGCATATTGGAAATTTTGTGAGTAAATGAAATTGATTAAGATTTTGAGTATTATCTTTTGTTATTATTATTATTTTTTTCTTGGACTTAGTATTAATTAACTATTATCCCAATAAGTTTAAAATGTGTTATTTTTATATTATTAATAACGTCTGACTCCTCCTTGCATGGTGTATTGGAGTATCTGTAATACCATGTAAAGTGTATGTATGTAAATAGATAAATAAAACAATATCTCGCCAACCCGTCTGGCCAGCTTTAGACCAAATTCTCCATATGTTCTAAAACGCCTATCTTGATCTTAAGATATATTTACAACTATTCATTCTTGATTTGACATTTGGTAATAAGAGATTATTTATTTATTTAAAACTTTATTGCACGTTATACAAGGGGCGGACTTAATGCCGCTAGACATTATCTGACAGCCAACCTTAGGGACAATGGGGACCATTTCAAATGAAGGTAGGTCAAATATTTATATATAATAATAATAAATAAATTATTAACAATATAATAAAGTATCATCACAACCGTTTCCCTTCCGGGGTGGTCAGGAACCACATACAGAAGCGGATTCACATTTAGCCAACTTTACTGTAGGCCAATCATGACATGTGGCAAGCTCGTTGATGTCTCTAGCGTACCAAACTCGAGAATATTACAAATTAATTAAATTTATTTATTTAAATTAATGAATATTATTGCGACCCGACCATGAATCGAACCCAGTACCTCCAAGTCTAAATCGACAACTAGAGAACTAGACCACCAATAATTTGTAGAACTTCGCTAAAGGAGATTATATTATATTATTTACAGTTAAATATGATATGAGTGAAACACAAGTGAAGAATTCAATATAAAAAAGTAAAGTAAATATGAACTTGATTACATCTTTATTATAGGTGTTCTAGGTAGAAGTACTTTGAAAATTTTAATGATAATTGCTGCTAACCAACTTTAAATCGTTATAGATCCTAAATGGTCAATCAAAATAAAAAATGATAACAGAATACTTGCCATGATTTTGAAATACTTATTCGACGATACCAAACTCAATATATTGACATGTGACCTTGGGCCCACCTGATGGTAAGTGGCGCGCAAGGTCCATGAATGTTAGCAACTGAAGTCAGACACTCATGACTGACATCAGTCCCTAACACTATGCCGGCTTGACTAGATGCTTTTTCACACTTCGCTTGAAGGACTCCAAGTTATAGGAAAGTTATAAGAAATTTTCTACAATATGGCGTCTGGTTGTCGGAGCTTCTAACCCAAATCTGGTTCCCCAATTAGGGGATTACGGTCGCTTGGTGATTTTAATATGTGCTTGAACGAAGTTATATTTAATATTTTAATTCGGAGCACCCGCAAATAGAAGTTGCGCAGAAAAAGTTTCAAAATTAATGAGGAACGGCTGATTTTGACACATTGCGTACCGTCCCTGAGCGTTCTGTTTCTCCGAGTTCATTGCATAACGCATTAATGCGTTTCTATTAAAACAATTATAAACTGCCATGTTACACTTACTAAAATATTATCATAGCTGGGCACCGTTAATCGAATAGTTAACTTCGTTAATCGTTAATCCATTACAAAAAAAGTTAGCTTCGTTAAACGTTAAAGCGTTACATTTCGGAAGAATTAACGGAAGTTAATGTTAATCGTTAATCCGTTAATATGTGTAAAATTGCATTTTTATATCGTTGCGTTAGTAAACTTATAAAACCTGTTGGTTTAGGTTCTAGAAGTTAACAGGTTAATATATAATATTATCAGAATGAGTTCTCTTTTTTGTCTTGCCTCGGTTAGAGCCTGCCTTAACAATCTCTTCAAACTGTACGTATTGTGACTCATGTACCCTTCTTACATGTTGTTTCAAATTATTCAGGCTTGATATATGAACTTTTATTTTGGTGTCTTTCGGCAAGCAACTCTTACAAGCAAAAAGTATTTGCTGGCCCGATCTGGATACAAATTCCACATACTCAGTCAAATGTGGCCAAGGATTCTCATCAGGACCGCTGAAATCCGATTCCATGTCTTCCATGATATAGTTTTAATTACTACACTGCACAGTACACTTTTCTATCTAACTAATTACACTGCACTCTTCTTTATTAAGACGCAAATTATCACTGACAGTAATTTATAATAACAACAAACACAATACTCTTCACTCTAAGCACTGGCGCTAGTACTTCGCAGTTTTCTTACTCGCACGCGCCGGCAAAATATAAGTATCTAGTTTTGTTTTTGTCTCACGCGCCGCCGCGCCCGGCACTTGTCGTTTCATACTTGTTTGAACCTGTTTTTCGCGCCACACCGCGGTGCCGTGCGGTAAATAGTGGCATTGGATTAGCGATTAACGGACTTCTGCATATTAACGGAAGTTAACGTGTCCGTTAACATTTTTAAAAGTTAACCCGTTAATCAAAATGTTAACTTCGTTAATTAACGATTAACGGATTAACGAGTTAATGCCAGCTATGAATATGATTAATGCCATATCTTCAGTGACACTCGCGTTATTGAAACGAATCGATTGACGCGATAATCATCAAAAAAAACATACATACATAGGCTGATAAACACACACACTTCTTGAGTAGATCCCAACAACTGTAAGTAGGTATAATTGAATATACTCGTATTTATCTATTAAGTATTATATGTAGATTTGCGTTTAGTATATCAGTATTATTTACTAGTAATAATTTTAGTTTTTGTAGTATTTTGATTTGATTTTCGCTGAATATGAATGAAAGTATAAAAAGAGAAAAAAAAGAGTTGTACCATCGCTGCAAGAATGAGACTAAATCTTTGGTTAAGGAGAAGCGTGAAAGATGTAAGGAAATAGGTGAAAATAGGATGACGAGCAACTTTAAGGAGAACTCCAAACTTTTCTGGAGGGAAGTTCGGAAGGCCAAAGGTTGCTTGTCATCTTATCGAATGAACAGAGTGAAATCAAAAAGCGGTAACATTCTTGCAAACACAAATGAGGTGTTGCAGCGATGGAATGAATATTTTAGCGAGATGTATGCTAGTGGTACTCCCAACGACGTCACGACGGGTACTTTACCTCCAGAGCTATCCACAACTATAACGTCCACTTTTAAGGAGGAAATAAGTGTGCAAGAATTGCAATCGGCAATTAGAAGCCTGAAGTGTGGCAAAGCAGCGGGAAAAGATCGAGTGCTCGCTGAAATGATCAAATACGGAGGTAAACCGGTCTGGAACGCTTTCCACCTACTGTACAACCTTTGCTGGCAGGAGGGAAGAGTACCGGAGGACTGGCGACAATCAGTCATCGTTCCTTTATACAAAGGTAAGGGATCTAGATTGGACTGTGCCAACTACCGAGCCATTAGTTTGATCAGTTTGGCGAGCAAGATGTATGGCAAGATTCTCACGAAACGCTTGCAAGAGAAGACTGAAGGTCTTTTATGGGAGGCACAAGGAGGCTTTAGACCTGGAAGAGGATGCACTGACCAAGTCTTTTCGCTCCGCAATATCACAGAGAAGTTTTTGGCCTTAAACCAGAAGGTTTTCTGTGCTTTTGTGGATTTGGAAAAGGCTTTTGATAGAGTTGTAAGAAAGAAGCTTTGGGACATATTGCCGGAGTATGGAGTGAATGACAAACTGCTACAAGCTATACAGTCCCTGTACAAGGGCTGCAAAGCTTGTGTGCGGGTGGAGGGAGGTATGTCGCCTTGCTTTGAATCCCAAATGGGCGTCAAACAGGGTTGTGTGCTTTCTCCTAGATTATTTACTCTATATCTCGACAAATGCCTAAAAAGAGTGAGAGAGAGTGACTGTGGGATAAAGATGAGTGATCTAGTGGTGAACTGCCTGCTTTATGCAGATGATGCTGTTCTTATGGCATCGTCCGAACAACAACTGCAATCACTAGTCACAAGAATAATAATAATAATAATAATAATAATAATAATAAATTTATTCGAAGTAAAAAAGAACATAACATGCATTTTATGGCGCTCTGAATCCCGAGTAAGATGTTTTATAAAAAACACCTGTGTTACGGGATTCAGGGTCTTCCTGAGGTACAATATTACAAAATTTATTAAACAAATAATACGAGTATACATAGAATTTAAGCATGCAAATTAACATAATTAAGAATTAATAATTAATACATTTCTAAAGAAGTACATTCAATTTTCTTTATTTATTTTTAGGGGCAATCAAGCTATTGAAGGAAAGGATAAGTTAGGACAATAGGTCAAGTAGATATAACCTATGCTACAATGCATAAGAAGGTTAACTAAATAACATACATGATTATACACTTATATATATTTATAAACACATACATAAATATATATATATACACATACATACAGTTAATACATAGACCATACACAGATATCATACATAGATATATAATTATATTATATATATATATATATATATACATACATTTCTATACACATACATACAGTAAATACATAGACCATACACACATATCATACATAGATATATAATTATACTAAGATTTACATACCCTAATAAGTGTTTACACAGTGTTTCACATATAACATAAATATAACCAAGTGACTGAAGTCAACTAATAACATCCAAAAGTTTTTCCGTATCATCATACGTAAGTTTTTGTAATAAATCTATGGTTTTTATTTTGCATGAGTAATTATTTAGCAGGTATATATTAGAAGTTTTATTAATAGTATTGTAAAGGTGTGCGCCTTGAAAGTAATAGTGTCTTCTCGCTAATGATGTCGTATGAGGTTTGTTTTGGCATGCCAGGTCATGTCTGCGCTTAGTTAAGGTTTTGGGGTTAAATTTTATTATTTTATGTTTGTGACTTATGCAGTGAAGTACAAACAGCTGTCTAACAGTAAGTACTTCAGATTCGGCGTAGAGTTGTGTAGTTGGAAATCTATATGGTTTGCTAGCAAGAACCTTTAAGACTGCACGTTGGGCACGCTCCAGGCGGAGTAGAATAGTCTTTGCCGCACCTCCCCAACTGAGGATACAATAGTTTATCAAGGATTGGCAGAGAGAGTAGTATACCATTTTTAAGGTGGGTATATCAGCTGTGTTTCTGAGTTTCTTAAATACGTATATCAACTTCCTGATTCGTGGTGTTAGCTTATCGATGTGAGAGCGCCAATTAAGAGTGTCGTCGATTAAAATTCCTAAATACTTTATGTTATCTGTTCTAGTAATAGTTTGGCATTGACAATCCAATTCGCCTACTGAGCCACACGAGTGGACCTTAAGAGAAAACAAATTGAGAGATGGTTGGTTTGATTTTCTATGTGAAAAAGTAGTATACATAGTTTTGTCAACGTTAAGAGTCAGTGGATTTTTGTTAAGCCAACTTGTCACGACACAGAGAGCTTTTTCACTGTATTCATGAACCTCGCTCCAAGTTTTGCCATGTATAACCAGTGCCGTGTCATCGGCATATGTGAGTATTTTGGAATTTGTTAGCCCAAGTTTACATAGATCGTCTATAAATATAAGAAAGAGCGTCGGTCCGAGTATGCTGCCTTGTGGGACTCCGTAAGATAGCCCAACCTCATCACTAGTAAAGTTGTTAATTTTGACAAACTGGGTTCTGTCAGTCAAATAGCTCCGAAACAGCTCGAGTTGTACACCTCGGATTCCTTTTGACTCCATTTTAGATAGAAGAATAGGGACCGAAACAGTATCAAAAGCTTTCGATAGGTCAAGTCCAATTAAGATACATTTCTTGTTTGCATCTAAGGTACTTACAATAGTGTTAGTAAGGTCAAGTACTGCATCTGAGGTTGACCTACCGGACCGAAATCCGAACTGGTTGTCAGCTAGTAAATTATTAGATTCAAGGTAGTTTATAAGTCTTTTGTTGATTAACTTCTCTAGTATTTTGGATAGCGCGGGCAAAACTGAAATCGGTCTATAATTGTTGATACTATTTCTGTCCCCACTCTTGAAGATAGGATGGACGAGTGCCTTTTTGAAAACTTTAGGAAATATACCAGTAGAGAGGCTTAGATTACAAATATATGTCAGATATGGCACTATTAAATGTCTAGAAGATTTGAGAATCGAAGAAGGTATATTGTCCCACCCAACTGAACAATCATTGCGTAATCCCAGTATAAGCGATTCAGAAAGGAATGAAGGAGGGATGTGCAGAAAAAGGACTCCGTTTGAATGCGAGAAAAACCAAGGTACTAGTGTTTGAAAGAAGAAGGATGACAACCGTGACGATAAAGATTGATGATGAAACTCTAGAACAAGTAAATGAAATTATATATCTGGGCAGTGTTTTCACTGCGGATGGGAAGTACGATAGGGACGTTGAAAGAAGAGTGAACGCGGGAAATAGTGTTAACGGTGCCCTGGGGTCACTGATCGGCAGTCGAAATGTCAGTGACAAAGCTCGGCTCGCCATACACAATGCCATGTTGGTACCAACACTGATGTATGGAAGCGAGACGTGGATACGTCAGAATACGCATGAGAGTAGGGTTAATGCAGTAGAAATGCGGTCGTTGCGGCGGATATGTGGCGTCACTTTGGCGGACCGCATACGTAACGTCGAAATACGGAAAAGGGTTGGTATGAAGGAAAGCATAGGGACAAAAATAAGGAAAGGCATGCTACGATGGTTCGGGCATGTTGAAAGGATGAGCGATGAAAGATTGACGAACCAGATATATAATGCGAAAGTTGTAGGTAAAAGAGGCCCTGGCAGACCGAGACTCACATATCACGATCAAATAAATAAAACACTGACTGAAGGTCTTCGTAACCAAAGGGCATGTATGAAGAGGTTAATGAATGTCGACGAAGCGAAAGAAGTATGTCGTGATCGTGTCAAATGGCGCTCAATTGTCTCTGCCTACCCCGCAAGGGATCTGGCGTGAAGATATGTATGTATGTATGTATTATTTGATTACATTAATGTCTAGCTAAATAATATTGGGAGTAATTTATAGCATTATAGTGATGTTAAAAATGGAAGCAAATACATAACCCAACAGAGTACTTTACCAAAGTAAACAGACATTTAGGTAAATGGAAAATAAAAACAAAACGAAATCCCTAATAGACAACAAAAGCCGGCAATCGCACACAAATGGCGGTTGGCGGCGATAGGTGCCATGTTAACGATATATCGGGGACATATACAATTTACATAGACCAACCGTGCTAATAAGAAATAATTATTTCTTTTAGCACGTGTCTCCGTGGTTTAGTGGTTAAAGCCGTAATTTTTGAACGCCGGTCGATTGCTGGTAGATAACAGGCAAATATTTAATTTGGTTGAGTAATTTCTCGAGTTCACTAAAAAAAATATTGACGAGCTTGTCACATGTCATGATGGGTTTAGTACATGCAAATACACTCCTTAAAAAAAAGCGGATCTCTGACCATAATGGTTGTGATGACCAAGCAAAAAAGATTCCGTTAAAAAATTACATTTAATTGTTTTTTTTTTAAATATATTATAAATGCTTAATTCTTTATTTTAACATTTTAAACTTGTTCATTTATTATAGTCCCTAGAAATAATAGTCCTAAATCTCTGCACATATTATTGTATTTAAAATTCAAATTCTTTATTTTCAAAATATATATATATGTATGTATGTATAGTGGTATGTATTTTTAAGTGTATAAATAAGTAATTATGGTTATTTTAGTAATTTATCTTATGTTCATATTTTTCTTCATCCTGCCCATCACGTTTCATGATCCCCAAGGTCAGTTAGTGACTATGGCGTCATAGCTGGCCAATAAACTAGGATTTTAAGTGCGATAAAGTAATTAAATAAATAAATATTTCAGGAAAGTTTTGGCCTGATAGATAAGTGAGGAAAAGCGGTTTGTGAAACTCTTTAATAATTTTATCATAGCCCTTAGAACTCTGTATTCTAGATCTCCACTGCTGGACATTGGCCTTTCAATGTTTCTTGAGAATGTAGCCTTTTCCCGCCACACTAGCCAAACTAGCTGGCTAGGGTTGGCGAAAGACTGATGTCAATGAATTAGTGGAACCGGGAGCAACGACTTAACGTACTCTCCTAGGTACGAGACCAGTATTGTTGTAAATTAATGACAGATGTACGCAAGAGTGTATTTCTTATTCGTACAAGTCGGAGTTTGAACCGTAAAATTGCCACCTTGGGTTGAAGGAATGAGTCCTAACAGCCAGACAACTACCGCTTCCTAATCATATTATTTTGCATTAGGGCCAATACTTTAAACTATGTTATATAAAGTGGCATGTCTATTAAATTAAGTCTATGATCTAAAAGGAATGTTACGGTCGTATAGAAAAACGCTCAGAGCCTACGTTATCTTAGGTTATAAATTGTCGTGGAAACCCAACGTTATGACAAGTATTTAGTGCGTACGACTTCTTCACAAACAGAACTACCGTCTTGTCACTTTATTTACATATACTCCAAAGTTATTGAGACTTGCAAACATCTTAAGGTATTCCACAGAATAAAATTGCCTTTAAAATTGACACTGAGAAAGTCGTTTTTAAAAACGCAATGATAAGGTATTCAGAAGGTACGATTCTGGAGGTGCCGAATCTCGGATGTTGTGTCGGCATCTCCTCTTGTGCTCCACGTCCTTACAACCTTTAGCATAGTGGATCTCTTTATTTACCACTACGGTGCCATCTTTTTCATGGCCGCCGTCTTTTGCACCTCCTCCTTTCGTCGTTCTCCTCACTGCTGAGGGTCGTGACCCCCTCCACGGATCACTTTGTCCCGGACGATGCTGCGCCATCCGGGTCTGTTCACGGCTGCATGTAGGGCATCGTGCATCTGGGTATTTAGTGAGGTGCGGATCTGGTCAGACCAGCGTATGGGGCTTCGGCCACGTGGTATTTTGCCTTCGACTTTCCCTGTGCTTTCCTTTTGCACAGGTGTGTGCATAGCGAGACTTCCCAGATTACAATACAATAAGACAGCGATTACAAGAACGCTTTTCTTAAAATCGTAAAAAAATTGGTTCAAATCTCGGCATGTACCAATGAGAAATACACTTTCTTACGTACATTGCTCATCGATTTACATTTATTGGTCATGAATTGGACCTAAGCAGCTGCCGTCAATACATATATGGAACGAGCTTACGGAATCATACGTACAGTATTTACAGTTATAGGGAAAGGAGTAGAATGTTGGATTGTGAGCGTCATGTTGCACAATAAAATAAAAAGGAGACAACATTCTTCTCATCTCTCTTTCCCACACACGATGGTCACGGTGAATCCATGGAATACTTAGAAATTTGTCTTCTTCACTACCGTTCCTAGAGAGCACGTAAAGCAGTCGCGTCAGTCCCGGTTCCACATATCGAAATATGGAATCTTAAATAAATATTCATTAAAAAAAAAAACATATCAGACCCTCGTCAAACCATATAGTCAGTGTGGCAAGTGTAGGCAAAAGCCCCATATCCAACAGTAAAGGTTTAGAACACTGTTGTAGGTGCTGTGACAGTGATCATGATGAACCAACACCAGTCCCTATCACTATACCGACTTAAAACAAATCTATTACGAAGCACAGCACATAATTCGTTGCCTGTTCGCTATTCGATTGTTCTTCACATTAGTAATTTATTTATTTATTAGGGTCGCCAACAGTGACAACAACAAAACATACATTGATTTTTACTTACAACTAAGACAGAAAACAGATGCTGCACCAATTACAGGCAACCACCACATGCTATTACAGTATCAATTAATTGGGCCTTTGAGTAGCGAAAATAAAAACACAATACAATTACAGCAACAACTAAGTAAATCTAAGAAAAAACTACAACACAATAGAATAATAACCTCGATAACAAATCCCTGTCGAAATCTTAATTAAATTTGGGATCAAAATGGTAAATTACCACTTGATAAAATATTTCAATGGAAAACTCAATAAAAAACAAAAAGTACAGTGGGGATTGTCGTGGGCGTGGTATGCTTTGTATAAGTTGTACTTACAAAAAAAAAACTCTATCGAATATGTATCGATATAGATTTGATATAGAATAGGGATTATCATAATTTCTTATAAGGAAACTGTGGCTCCATTGCATGTATTGCATGGCATGGTATGTATTTGTATGAAAAACTCCTCGTCTTCCAGGACATTAGTTTGAGCACTTCCTATCTATCTTTTATAGTTTCATGGGAACCCGTCAGCGTTACATCAGAATGAACACTTAAATTTCTACAATGACTTTTGCAGGTCACTATACTCAGTTCTTCATAAATGTCGCACACTCGACAACCTCGCTCGGTTAGCCCCTGTAGCTCCATGCCATAATTTTTGTATGAAGTAATAAAATAGAATGGAAATTTAAAAAAAAGTTTACCTCTACTCGTCTCCAAGGGTTCTCTACAACATTAGTTTAAGCACTTCCTACCCATCTCTTATAGTTTTATAGGAATCCGTCAGCGTTACATCAGGACGACTACTTAAATTTCTCCAATGACTTTTTTTCAGGTTACTATACTCAATCCTTCATAAATGTCGCACACTAGTCTTTTATATTATCTCCAAATCCATTAGGTACGCTTTTATGAACCATTCAGTCGAAATATCAAAATGGTTGTAGAAAAGGAATTTAATTATCGAATGTCACGAAACAATAAACACGGTAACTAAATACGAACCCTGCGAGTTTTAATTAACATTTCGTTAGGAAAATAGACGTGTTCGTTTACGGGTTAACACGGTTTTTACCATTGACTTCTGTGTAATGACCAGGGCTTCATCATTAGCCTGTGTTTTTGTAACCCTCATTCAAACTACCACTGGCCATTAGACGGGCACCATCTGTCATCATCATGTTTTTGAACAATTAGTCACTAACTTGCTTCTTGATAAGCAGGAGCACACTGCATCCAGTACACATTGAACATTTGGCACGCAATATGTTTATGTATGTTTATATATATTTCACAATCTGTGTAATAAATAAACAATAATAAGAAGACATTAAGAGCCAAAAATTTTAATACATAATAGAAGGTAAACACAAATACTATGGAAAGAAAAAAAAACTGGATACAAAAACGAAAACAAAGATACTGTAATAACGCAAACATGATATAAAAAAATATTTAGGTATTTATTTAGGATGTTTATGTATATTGTATTGCATATAATAAGTACTATATGTATGTAATTAATTAGTGTTTTATATAGTAATGAATAATTTCAACTATCTATTTTCTTCGTACTCTTCTGCACCCGCTTATTACATATCTCAGTCACAAAGGTTAGTTGGTAGAATTTACGGCATTAAGCTCGCTTTTGTACAATAAAGAATTTATTATTATTATAATTATAATACTAATTACGGATACAACAAACTACCAACCATTTTCTATCAATAGAATCACGTATTAGTTTCACGTAAGGCCATACAAAGTCACCCGTATATGTAGTTTATTTGAATGTGTATAGGTGAACCATAATAAAGTCTGTTCTGTTTTTTTTTTTATAAACATTTGAATTTAAATACTCTGCATTATTTTTTAATGCTAGCATGTTGATAACCAAAGAGTATAGTAACTACTCGGAATTGGGAAAAGAGTGGCATCTCACGCAATAAACTCTCGTTCACTTGAACACTACCGTAGCCAGGTATATTTATTTATTTAAACTTAATTGCACAAAGTACAAAGGCGGACCTAATGCCGCTAGACATTCTATGACGGTCAAACCTTCGGGACAACGAGAGCAGTAAGTACATAAGGTAGGTGCAATACTGAATAAACTTGAAGAGTTTTAATGCAGATAACATATACATACTTATTAATAATTGCATACTAATACATACATATAACCTACATAAATAAAATATTAACAAACAATATAATATATACACAATACTATACCTACTAATGATAAATCACAGTCTGATTAAGACTAAGCTAAAACAAAAGGAGGAACATGGAAAATTACTATTACTAGTTTTTTTTAAATACATCTATTCGAAGCTTGGCGAATTTTAACTGGCAGCTGATTCCAAAGGTTATTAGCCACAACTGCGAACGATTTGGACACAAAGGTAGTATGGTGAGGGGGTATTGAGAGCGTATCATTAGAAGAAGATCGAAGAGTCCTCTCATATGGTAGGATATTTAAAATGGCATACACATTTTTGAGCCCGCAACTAATTAACTGCGAGCAAAAATGAAAAATGTTTTTTTTTGTTGATTTTAGTTTACCATATGATACATAAAGTTTACACAGTAAAGTAAAGTATCATCACGACCGTTTTTCTTTCGGGGTGGTCAGAAACCACGCTTATAAAGAAGCGGATTCACATTTAGCCAAACTTTACTATTGGCAAGCTCGTCGATATCTCCAGCGTACCAAACTCGAGAAATATCACAAATAAATTTAATATTAATTAAATATATTTATTTACATTAATAAATATTTTTGTGTCCCGACCAGGAATCGAACCCAGTACCTCCGAGTCTAAATCCACAAACTTAACCGCTAGACCATGAAGGCAGTTAATATAAATTAATGTAAGTTAATGTAAATAAAGTTACACAATATATTTATATTTCATTTAGACTCGAAGGTATCGGGTTCGATTCCTGGTCGGGACACAAAAATATTTATTAATGTAAATAAATACATTTAATTAATATTTAATTTATTTGTGATATTTCTCGAGTTTGGTACGCTGGAGACATCGACGAGCTTGACACTTGTAAAGTAAAGTTGGCTAAACGTGAATCCCGTGTATTTATAAACGTGGTTTCTGACCACCCCGAAAGGGAAACGGTCGTGATGACACTTTACTTTCCTTTACTTCATGTTCTCACTAAGGTTGTATAGTTCGCTTGTTTGACAACAATGGCCGACATGTTGAATAAAATGATTGAAAACTCATTATGATAAAACCATAGACATTAAATTTAGTACCGTCTACTAGCGCCACTTTTAACAATTGCTTGTTTGAAGTTTTCACCTCATCTTGATGACTAAATATTTTTATTTACAGCCCGGTCCTCATATGGGTCAGTGGCTTTTATTATTTAGTGAATGTGTTGTAAAGAGAAGAACTGGTCTAAATGGTTTCTGACAATAGGAACCACTACAAAAGGCGCGAGCTGCAAATTTCCCAGCTTTGTGGAATCCACAAACGCCTATGCATTGTTCTGTGTTATTTATGTTATTAGTAAAACTATGTTTAACTGAAATTCTGCTGTATTAATGTTTATTAATAAATTAATTATTCAAATATTTAGACTAAGGGGTACCGGGTTCGATTACTGGTCGGCACACAATAATTTGGTTAATTTATTTGTGATGTTTCTCGAGTTTGGTACGCTAGATACATTGACGAGCCTGTCATGATGGACCAATAGTAAAAGTTGGCTAACTGTGAACCCGCTAAATAAAAAAAATTAAATAGCGTGGTTTCTGACCACCCCGAAAGTGATATTTTATTACAACGTACAACTTGAAATTTATCTTTTAACCAACTATTTTCAATTACATAAAATATCAATTTAATTTACCGACGAATTTCAATTACATAAAATATCAATTTATCGATTTACCGATTATTTTCAATTACATCAAATATCAATTTATCGATTAACCGACGAATCTCAATTACTCGTACATCAAATATAATATTTTTTTTAGTGCTAGCAAAAATTAATGTCGAAAATGTTTATTCAATTCCCTTATTCATGATATTACGATAATCAACCCCACAAAGTAGGGTAGAAGAAGGTGGAACGTAACCTTGTTAATATAACAAGCTTTGGTTCGTGTATTTATAGAGAACGAATATTATTAGAGTTGTACGAGAATAAACTTTGATTGTGTTTTGTTTTAGCAGTATATTTTTATAGGAACGAGTTACACTATCTAATTAGATTTTGCGAAATAACGTCAGTCCTCTCCACTATGTCGCTCAGGTTGAAGGTGCGTAACTACAAGTAGTTTATCCGTTCCCGACTTACTTATGCTGCGCCAGCTTCGCATTACCTTCTAGCCAAAACCAACAGGAACAAGATCAAAATTCCGGAAAGTATCCGGAAGTATCCGGAACGCCGATTGCAATACATCAATGCCTACAATCGAGGCGTTTGTTGTCGGCCTAGCTTAACGTATGTTTACGTACGTCAACGCATCCTACAAGCATATTTAAAATATCGCTTCTACTTTGGCACGGCCCTCAGAAGGGGACGGACGTTCACAGATGTGTTACCAAACAAAATCCACTTTTTATATAATAACATCCGCTAACAAAAGCAATGGTGATGGGTTGCCTAACGAATATTTTCTTTTTTTTTTTATTATGATCTAATGAAACCATTCTGTATTGTTAAACTAGTGTCGTTTATTAGGCACAAATTTTGGGAAGTAATGTCAAACATCAAACTTAAGAAAACTGAAGGAATCGGACCCTATTGACAAAATCTTCGTGTGTGATTCCCGGCTAGAATAGAAGTTAAAAAAAAAAAATGCAATTTAAAAAAAAACGGACCGGACACTCCTTTTAGCAATTTTCGAAATTACTCGTAGTTTAGAATAAATAACTTTATACCAACAAAAAAAAAACGAAAGCTGCAAATCAAATTAAAAACTCACATATGTAAATGTCGGGCGTCCATTTTGAGTTGTGTGATGAATGAATTCGCGGCATAGACTAAAGTTAAAACAATGGTTCCAAATGATGCTCCACAGTGTGTAATCTTGTTGTCGATGTAGTGCTGGCTTAGATCCTGTAATTAACTTGCCGCTTGTTAACGCCGATAACAGTACAGTCAACCTACAAAGCTTTTGAATTTTGTATTTCGATCGATTAATATCGAAATTATTTAAAACACATCAACCAATTCAGGCTATATAGTATGAACTACTTCTGCCGGAAATTTTATTGATAAGATTAATGTTATATTATATTACTGTGTAATTAAGTTCATCATCATTACAGCCCCTAGAACACAGCGTCCCAGACCTCCACTGCTGGAGATGGGCCTTCCATAACATATATCTGGAGAATTTGGCCTACACTCGCCACGCTGGCCAGACGGCTTGGCGAGGATATGATGTCAATTTTTAATGACAATTTATTAACGATACCACAAGTTAGTATTAGCGAAACCGGGATTGACGGCTTAACGTGCTCTTCGAGGCACGGGAACGGTGGTTTTGTAAATCTATGATAAATGTACGTAAGAAAAGTGTATTTCTCATTGGTACATGCCGGGGGGGTTTGAACCGACCTTTGTAGGATTTAAGGTACGCGTTCTTACAACCGTAATTAAGTTATTTTCTATATATTAAGTATTTGACTGACAGTTGTACAATTTTTTGAAAACTTTGATTTACTCCTTTTTCGACTTGGTGCTCTGTGCGCTTTTTTAACCGACTTCAAATAAAGAGGAGGTCCTCAATTCACCTGTATGTTTTTTTTCTTAAGTCCTTGCGTTTGGTACGCTAGAGACATCAACGAGCTTGCCACTTGTTGCTTATAGTAAAGTTGGATAAATGTGAATCTGCTTCTTTAAAAGAGTGGACTCTGACCACCTCGAAAGGGTTTAAGTTTGTGATGATACTTGATTTTTACTTTAAAAAATAAACTAAATCAGTTCACTTAATTTGGTCGTTGACTATACCTTAGTAAAGGATATAGTTGGAAAAATACCAACTCACCGCTTTCATAAGCTTATTTTTTTCTATCAACACGATAAGCATTGACGTCAGAATTAATTTCACGGCGGATAGTCAAAATTTATACGTTAAGCTATCTAAATTATCTTTAATATATTATCACCGCAGGTTCTCTGCGAGGCAGACAGAGACAATTTATAGCTGTCATTTCATACAGGTGAAAAGTAAAGCATCCATCACAACCGTCAGCAACTACCTATTCTTTTACTTTCACCATCGATCTCCAGCTCTTCTGGAGCCTGCCGGAGTTATCCGAGATGATGTCAAGAAATATGACGTTGAGTATGACGTTGGTCCCCTGGGATTGAGGACGTGCTCTGGTGTGGGATGCCACGTGCGTTGTATCTCAGGAGGACAACGCATAAAGCGGGGGAACGGCGAAAAATGCGGAGTCCGGCAAACGGTGAAGTATGTAAGTATATTAAAAGATGACATATTTGTGCCGTTTGCTGTAGAAACTCTGGGCCTATGGAGTCCAAACGCCATTTTTTTTTAAAAAGACAACACCGCGTCTTGTAGTTTCCTCCGGTGACAAGAGGGCTGGCTCTTTCTTTGCCCAAAGAATCAGTATTGCAATTCAGCGGGGAAATGCAGCCAACGCTCTTGCCACCATTCCACGGGGATTATTAATATTAATTTTTTTATACATTTTTTTTTTTTTTTTTTTATTATTATAACGTTGATTAAGTATTTTACGTAATACATTATATTATTATATATTAAAGAAAGTAAATTATCATCACGACCGTACCCTTTCAGGGATGAGAGAGGAACATAAATAGTTTTATTTAACCTGTAGTTTAGACTCGGAGGTACCGGGTTTGGTCAAAGTCAGGATACAAATAATAAAAAAATAATGTGCAATTTTTGTTTCCAGCGTTAGTCAACGACGAGTTTGCCACTTGCCATGATGGGCCTATAGTAAAGTTCGCTAAATGTGAATCCACTTAATTTTTAATAAAAGCGTGATTTTTGACAGCCCAGAAAGGAATACGGTCGTGAGAATACTTCTTAAATAAAATAACACAGTCTGCGGTCTGTTTCATGCTTTAATTTCGTCATGATCGTAGAACAGTGACGGATCTGCTATATTTAAAATTTTCATGGCGGCCATTCAACTGTTTTTTGTCACTTCTTTTTAAGTTAATACTAGTCTCACAATAAGGGCAAACCTTCTAGATTTCATTTTGGAACCATTTCTAACATTTGCACTATAAATTACAGACCACAAACAATATAAAACTATATATAAATATATATGCAAAATTATGGGTATTTTTTTAAATCCGACACTGTTCTACGATCATGACCGCCTCCGTGGTCTAGTGGTAACAAACGTTGCCGTAAACTCGGGAGGTCGTGGGTTCGATTCCCACCGGGGGCAAGTTGTACATTGTATAATTTGTCTCGATCTGGGTGTTTATATGTATAATATGTATATATTTACAAAAAAAAAAGTATAATATGTAGTTTATCAACCATCTAGTTTCCGTAACACAAGCCTCGCAGCTTACCACGGAAATTAGATGGCGCTGTGTGATTGTCTGGAAATATTTATTTATTTATTATTATTTTATTTATGACGATTTAATTTCGATTCAGAATCTATGCACTATATTCTAAATTTTAAATGTGAAGCGACATTTTTTTTTCTTTCCACAAAGAAATAAAATAATAAAGAACATATAACAACCTAACGTGAACTGAACAAGACAGTATGATAACATTTTAAGTGATTTAGTTCGTTATGTGCACTATTAAGTGAGAATGGTCGTCGACGTACAGCGGGTCATTGTGCACTGAGGACGTTATTCTTGGGGATTGTTTGTAAAATACATTTTATGCTATAAAAGCTATAGCTTGACTGTCTAGGTGCTGTTGTAAAACCTTATTTTGCCTTTTCATTAACGATCTAAACATTTTTACTTCATTTCTTTCCACACAGCTACTTTTTTATTAGAAGATTTACCAAACTATTAAAAATAAATTATGCAACGCAAACGCAAAGTACAATGAAAGTAATAATTACGCAAAGAACAGAAGAACTCCAAAACAAAACTATACAGTATCAATTATAATCAGTTAACAATCAGCTAAAGATTCCTTCGCATTCCTCTAGCAGATATTCAGATTCCTTCACTGTTGCTGCTGCCCGTCAGTGGAACAAGCTACCCCTGGCTATACGGTGCGCACCGTCCGTCAACGTATTTAAAAACCTTCTAACCACATTATTTCTTGAGAAACAGAATGTATGTCTCTCGAATTAACGAAGTTGTTTGACTTTTTATTTTTATTAAATATATATATATATTTATTTATTTATAGTGTGTGTATGTATTATATAGTATGTATGTGTATTGTTTTTTTATATTGTGTACATATACATATATTTTTGAGTGCTATAAATGCGTAATTATGTTTATTTTACTAATTTTATATTTAATATTGTTCTTCATCCTGCCCATCACCTTACATGATCCCTAAGATTAGCTGGTGAAGAATGCCTTATGGCGTTATAGCTCGCCTATGTACTAGGTTTTTAAGTGCAATAAAGTATTTAAATAAACAAATAAATATAATCAGATTGTAACCAGAATAAGTTTTCAGATAATAATATTATCTCCCATCAGATCCCACTAAGCTATTAATACCAGTATTTAAGAGTCCACTATCTAGTTCTAATTGCTATTGTATGGCTATAAAAGTTTAAAATTATATACCTTCGGACAATAAAATATTACCTATAAATACTTTTTAAAAATAATTATCGCGCTGGCTGCTAAATGTATCTAAGTCCTAAGAAATTTTGTGTATACAAATGTTGACATCATTTAAGAAATGACAAATTGTATGTAATGCTATTATTATTATTATCTTTAAAAGATTGCATGCCATATTCTGGTGGATCGTGATAAACTATTTCTTTATTTATATAACATACTATGTACCGTGTATCCTAGCAAATAAACGATTTCATTTCATTTCTCGTTTGTTCTCAAGAAACACATCCCCAGATCATACACTCAGAATAAATCCAATAGAATGTTTGTAAAGTGCAACTTACTCGTGATATATTTGATATTGCAAATGGGGAAAACAACGAACATGGAAGTTCTGCTAAAGTGAGTTTTCGACGAAGAGATTATATACATTTATGTTTACTGAGCTAAACCAGAAGTCAAATGGGACGTATGTCAATGGAATTCGATTCGTTAACAAGTCAGCAATTTTTATTAGCATCTATAATATAGCGAAATATTCAAGCGAATATTATACGAGAAACGAGGTCAAATATAAGATAGAGCGGAAATCACAGACCAAAGCTATTGCGGAACACAGTATAAAATAGTAGTAGTGGAAAAACTTAATTGATCACACATAGGTACACACACCCACGCGCATACACACACACACACACGCATACACACACACTAACGAATACACACTCACGCGCTGATACATACACGCTAACACATACTTAATTTCAACCAATTTACTTATTAGTATTTTTAATTTATCATCATTATTTATGTTTTTAATGCAGTTTACAATAGATAGCTTTGGTATCTGTGGCTGATGGGTAGGAATGAATACATATGTTCTTCCGTCTTATTGTATGTTATTGTTTTGTTTATGTTTTTGTAATTATTGTCTTGGTTTTGTAAATTTTCTTGGCATTATACTTTTTTTTTATTGTATTCTTCATCTGTCTTCACAGTGGATTTATATTTTTGTGTATAATTTGAGAACCCATTCATGGCCTTATGTGTTGTGTAAAATTTGATAATATTGTATTTTCGGTTATGCTGTTCCAGATAAATAAATAAACAAAACACCAGTAGGTGGAAAGTTAGGTTAAGTTTATTTGTAGATAGTTAAGAAGATAATAATAATTATAATAATTTATAATGTAAAATTATTTTAAATATAAAAATACGGATTATATCTGAAATAAAAACATTTGAATTGAATTGAAAGCGGGAATCATGCACATTTTCATACGAAATGTTTACTACATGATTATTGACGCCACCACGTCCACTAGCAATACTTTTTTTATAAATAACAGTTTTTTTTTTAAATATGGCTACTGAGCAATGCATGGAGCTAATATCAATATCAAGAGCTGAAGTTTTTAAGATCATAATTGTGTGCAACTATAAGAGCGCCATCTATGATCGACCAGAGGAACTTTTTTGTCTAATAATTAACTGACTATTAATGTCAACCTTATGATTAGTGATTTTAAGTCTATAATTGTGTGCATCCATAATATCATCTATGATAGAGTAGCGCAACTATTTATTAATGACAACTTCTAGAATATTCCGTGATTTTTTATTAAGAACTTAATATAACTAATAAATATTATTGTCCGTAAATCAACAAAATAATCAATTTAAAAGTGTACGTCGAACCATAACCGGCATTGATACACTAATTCATTGTGTACTACTATGTATGTACTACTGTGTACGACTAATCGTCTAGCTTTGATCTCATACCGTTTGGTTTAGCTTTGATTCTCATTCCGTTTGGTTTAGCTTTGATTCTCATTCCGTTTGGTTTAGCTTTGATTTTTATACCGTTAGGTTTAGATTTGATGCTCATACTATTTGGTTTAGGTTTGATTCTCATACCGTTTAGTTTAGCTTTGATTCTCATTCCGTTTGGTTTAGCTTTGATTTTTATACCGTTAGGTTTAGATTTGATGCTCATACTATTTAGTTTAGCTTTGATTCTAATACCGTTTGGTTTAGCTTTGATTGTCATACCTTTTGGTTAAGCTTTAATTGTCATACGAGTATAATTTATGTGTTTATTGACTACGATATTTGTCGTAGCAGGCGTATTCGTAGCATCTTCTACGTAAAAATTTAGCTAAAAAAATGATGCCAAGAAGTTTATGTTTTCGTATATTTCAATATATAGAGATTAGGATTCACTTTGTTTTTTAAAGGAAGATTGTAGACAATAATATTTTTTTAAATATACTTAATGTAATTGATCGTTGTGATATATGTTTAATTTTGTAAATCTGATTAACCTGAGTTTTCCTTGCAGATTTCTTTCTTAGTCAGATTAAACATTAACAGGTTACTGGAATCTGCTAAGCAGCTAAGTCTTCTGCTATACTTTATAATTAAATAATTAATAAATATTAATAAATTAAATAGCTTTCTCTTTGGACTGCTTTGCTGCTTAGTCTTCCACTAGCAGGAGTATAATCATTTAAAATAAATAAATTAATGACGTTTCGTAAATGCCTGTAATAGGTTTATGTGAATAAAGATATTTTGACTTTGACTTTGATGAATGGAGGCAGCCTGTTCTATATGTTCCATTGACGAGCAGCTAGTTAGTAAAATAAGTTTTTAGAATCTGCACGACCTAACTAATGTGTCTAACAGAGCTATAAATTAGAGCAGATTAGTTTTTTCTGTTCAGCACATTTGCATAGATTACGTAATAGGTATTGTTAAGTAGGTCCCTGAGGCCAGGTTAGGAGGAGCTGCCGTCGGAAATGTGATAAGGCATCCACTGAGGCATGAACCGAGACCAAAGACGTAGTCATATGAACCCGCACAACTTTCATCATTATTACAGCTTCACAGAGACCTAGAGGGCGAGGGTCTGATGTAATTTTTTATTGAAAATTTATTAATGATACAAAGATTGAGGTGTTCGATTCCTACGACACAATTATTGTTTTTTGTGATATTTCTCGAGCTTGGAACGCTAGAGACATCGACATAAAATAGTTGGCTAAATGTGAATCCGCTGCATTGAAAAATATATAAAAAATCAACGTTATTTCTGACTTCCCCACAAAGGATACGGTCGTGATGATCTTTTACTTTTTTTAGTTTATTAACGTTTCCACTAGTTGGTATTAGTGGAACCCGAACCGACAGCTTAACGTGCTCTCCGAGGCCCGGGAACAGTGGTATTGTAATTTTATGATATATATATATATATAGGTAAGAATTTACCAATTTCTCATTGGTACATGCCGGGGTTCAAACTATACACTGCTCACACCTTTACCTATAATTTATTGTCGTCGAAGCGCTGAACTTTGCAGACCTAACCTAACGGATATGTTTATTTTATTCGCCTAATCGTTGCCGAGAGTAAATTCATTGTCAATCATGTGTCAGTTTCTCTTAAACATAAATATATATCTTCATGCCAAATTACTTGCGGAGTAGGCAGAGACAATTGAGCGCCACTTGTCACTATCACGATATACCTCTTTCGATTCTTCGACATTTATCAACCTCCTTATACTTGCCCTTTTGTTTTAATGGATTTTTAATGCATCTTCAGCTATTGTTTAATTTATTTGATCGTAGTAGGTGAGTCTTAGTCTGTCAGGGCCTCTTTTAACTTTCGTATTATATATCTGATTCATCTCTCATCTCTCTCTCACTCATCCTTTCGACATGCCCAAAATATCGGAGCATGCCTTTTCTTATTTTCTTATTCTTTTAAACATAAATAGTAAAGTTTGTTAGTATATTTCTAACTTTAACTGCCTAGCGTGGTCTAGCGGTTAAGTCCGTGGATTTAGACTCAGAGGTACCGGGTTCGATTCCTGGTCGGGACACAAAAATATTTATTAATGTAAATAAATACATTTAATTAATATTTAATTTATCTGTGATATTTCTCGAGTTTGGTACGCTGGAGACATCGACGAGCTTGCCACTTGTCATGATTGGCCTATAGTAAAGTTTGGCTAAATGTGAATCCGCTTCTTTATAAGCGTGGTTTCTGACCACCCCGAAAGGGAAACGGTCGTGATGATACTTTACTTGTACCTTTTAAAACTGCCTCTAGCGGTTAAGTCCGTGAATTTAGATGCATAATAATCCACGGACTTAACCGCTAGACAACAGAGGCAGATATATAGAGTAATTCTATTATTATAAGGTCTATTATTATAGAGGATTAACTAAAGTCGCTGTAATACTTGACGTTTAACGTTGGCCCTAATCCTGTTAGAGAATAAATTGCATCCTGTTCTTTTTATTTATGTCTCTGACCGGTGCATTGCCGGTGATATACGAGTATCTCCGAACACACTGTTGTAGCGTACTACACGCGACTTTAAATAACTTTATAATAAAACACAAACTAAACTCGCTAAAACTCTTTTTTATACTAGCACGACATGTGACCTTGTTCCCATCTGATGGTAAGTGGCGACCAAGGTCAATTAATCACACTCATGATAGCTTGACTGGGCATAACTTTATATTAACATAAAATTAATTTCATTGTTTGTACCTAACAAGTACCTGCGCGGCCATCGGCTATTTGCTGAGGAGAGTGCTCGTACACATCTACTCCAGAGTGCCCCCGTTCCCCGTGCAATCGTTTTATTGAACAAAATCGTGCAGTCCGATGAGAATTTTGATGTGTTCGCATCAACGGATGTGGAAAGTAAAAACATTGCCCTAAAGTACTTGGAGCCATATTAATTCGCACATCTAGTTACTCGTGTTTTAATGTTGTTATGAAATATGTATTGTTTAGACGTATAATCTGTTATGTACATTTTCATGGAAATAAATAAATAATGGTAATTCGAGACTGATCCCGAAACGTGTGGATAAACTGGGTTTATTGGCACGAACGGTGGATACTTCTCCGCCCGGCATACACACAATTTACCACCATCAGTCCACCTACCACCTATTTGTTGTTCTCTTTGAAGGTATGTGCCATTTGCAATGATGTCAAATGCCAATTTTTACTTTCAAGGAGAACTAATATAGTAAGCTTGCCTATATTTATATAAAAATAACACCGCTTGAAATTTAATTCGAAATCTGCCCCCTTTTCTATTTTATTATTACAATGTTTTTATAAGCTCGCTTTTTTAATCTCTGCCCGAATGGTATTGTGTATTGATTTTAACTATCTTTCCGATGAGCTAGGAGACTTAAAATTTGGACCATAGCTCAGAAGTGAATGACAATGCATAAAAAGGTAAAAAATAATAATTAATAATGTACTACTATTGTATAATAATAATAATCTTTATGGCAAAATAAATATACATCACAATTTAGTTGTTACATAGGTTAGCGCATAAAATACATCGTACATAGTAACAAAAGCAGTTTAGTTGTGACATCTGAAATAGTCGGTGGACGGTGTTTTAGATGTATAACAGACTAATGCTGAACTTCTTGATCAGTTTCATTTACATAACCCTAAAACGCAGATGATGAGCCTTGTTTTAGTGTAAACAACATGTGACCTGTAATTGATATGTAAAGTTCGATAAATATAAATCCACTTCTGTAAAAAAGCTTGGTTTCTGACCAACCCGCAAGTGATACGGTCGTGATGATACTAAAAACCATACTTTATTTTTATCGATATTGGGAAATGTGCTTCAAAGGGGTACGAGGGTGGTTACATAACAAGATCTGTGTAGCGATGTCCGACATCGTACATGTCACCCGATGTTGACATTCTATTGAACCCTGACCTGGGCCTGTTTGGCATCACTCAATATATCCTATAGAACTAAGGCTGTCCAATTTATAAAGATAGAATCTCAAAAAGTTCAAAATACTGTGCAGTCCGAAATGATACTAAATGTTTTCTCAGTCATAACTTTTTGTTGGTACCAACACTGATGTACAACATTTATATATAAAAATAAACTGTCACGAGGTTAAGTTGCCTAAGAAGACGTGTTTTACACTGCAGTAGCACTCAATTTTTTATTTTTTATATCTTGCGCCCATCTGAAGGGAAGTGGTGCGCAAGGTCCATGCATGTTAGCAATTGGAATCAGACACTTACGACTGACATGTGTACCTAACACTATGCTGGCTTGACTAGATGCTTTTTCACACTTCGCTTGAAGGACTGCAGGTTATAGAAAAGTGAAAACACAGAGGCTGGAAAAGCATTCCACATCTTTATTGTGCGACTGATGTATGTGTCTCCAAATGTATATATGCGCAAAGGGATGGTGACTTCGGTATTTGGGTGCATATTCTGACCTGTGCGTGTGGTTGGTATCATCATCATCACAGCCCCAAGAACACCTGGAGTCCTAGACCTCCACTGATGGAGATGCGCCTTACATAAATTTCTGGAGATTTAGGCCTACACTCGCCACGCTGCCAAGACGGGTTGGCGAGGGTCTGATGTCAATTTTTAATGACAACTTATTAACGATTCCACACGTTGGTATTAGTGGAACCGGGACCGACGGCTTAACGTACTCTCCGAGACACGGGAACGGCGGCATTGTAACTCTATGACAAATGTACGTAAGAAAAATGTATTTCTCATTGATACATGCCGCCGAACCCATCTTTTTACGATGTTAAGAAAAGCGTTATTACTACTGAGTCACCTTATAGGGTGGTATATTGTTCATGAAACAACAAAAAATATTAAATTTAAAGTGCACGTCGGCACTGACTGTCATATATTAATTCATTCTATACCGGTTGGTCTAGCTTTGATTCTCATACTGTTTAGTTCCAAACCTTGTCTTTTTATACATTTAATGTGTCTAATCGAAAGGCTGAATGAAAGAAATATGGAAAGATCGTAATTGGGAACAAAACAAGACTCGTCCGCAGCCTCGTATTTTCTATATTCCTATATGCTGCCGAAACCTGGACCCTCAAAGCATCTGATCGTATCCGCATCGACGCCTTTGAGATGTGCTGGAGGCGTATGTTGCGCATTCCGTGGACAGTGCGGAGAACCAATGTATCAATACTCAAGGAGCTCAAAGCCACTACCAGGCTCTCTTCTATCTGCCTGCAGCGAGTCCTTGAGTATTTTGGTCATATAGCACGAAAAAGTTCGGCCAATCTGGAAAAGCTGGTGATCACGGATAAAATCGAAGGCAAGAGGCCCCGTGGCCGAAGCCAAGCCCGATACGTTGGTCTGACCAGATCCGAACCATACTTAACACTTCAGTCCACAGTGCGCTGCATGCCGCCGTGTGCAGACCCGGATGGCGCAGAATCGTCCGAGACAAAGTGATCCGTGGAGGGGGTCACCCTCAGCTTTGAGGAAAACGACGGAAGGAGGAGAAATCGAAAGGCTATAAGTTAGTGATGTAAGAAGAGTTTATTCTGAATTAAAAAGGCAATTTGTTAATTTGTGTAGTTTGTGGCTGTTAGCAGTATGCGACCGGCCACCGTAAACTTAAATTAGAAACATTAAGGTGACTAAGCCGGCGGCCACAACCATTACTTGGCTCCAGTCTCAGCTAAAACCAAGACCTACAAAAAAAGAACAAGTTATCAATATAAAAATAATACCAATGCCCTGGCCCTATTATATAGGACCAACGTTGCAATCACACTATTTTTAGCTTTTTAAAAAGATATTACTGAACAGGGAGGTTATGAAAACTTAGCAGCGCGATAAAAGTGCTACAGTACAAACAGTGCATAATAAATTTATTAATATACCTAATTAAAAACTACTTAAAAAGTTAAAAATAAATATAAACTTGACTGCCTGCATGGTCTAGCGGTCAATTTCGTGGATTTGGAGGAATCAAACCCGGTACCTCCGAGTACGGACTAAAACGCTAGGCTACGGAGGCAGTTATATAAATAAAATAAATAAATAAAAGCAACGCTTCAATATGCTACCGCCTTTCTATTCGTTTTTTTTATACATTTTGCCCCATCCCCCCTTTTTCTCCGATCCCGTCTATTTTGGGCTATGAGGTACTATACATAAAAGTTTCCTAAGTGACTTAGGAACTTAAATACAAAAAGTCATCTGGATGCTTTTTCCAGAGTGAAATTACGCTTTATTACGTTAACTATAGAGAGGAGTTCCAGCAAAATCTTTGCATCACTTACTGAAAGAATTGGGCCTAAGCATGTCTGCAGAAGATAGATTTATGGAACGAGCTTCCAAGACGTCATTAACGGAATCATACAGTATTTGGTTTGGTAGGGTTAGGAGTAGAATGGTGGACGGTGAGCGTATTATCGCGCAATAAAAAAAAATGGGAGGCCTCCTTTTCTTAAACCAGCCTATTGTCGGTCGCAAGCCCGAGACACCATTCTTCTCATCTCTTACCCACAAACGATGGACCCGGCACTTCTTGGCCTGTCCAAATGTTTTTTGTCGATGACCCAATCCGACCCGAAAGCCACAGTAAAGCCAGTTCCCAGGTCGTCTAATGCGTAATATTGCTAATAAAAATGTAGCCAGGATTTAAAGTCGGGTAGATAAAGTATCACTGCAATAAGCTTTTATTAAACGTCTCGCTAGCTTTGAGAAAATCGCTTTATTGTTCGTGCAAAAAGTGCCCAAGCTATGATGTTATTCTGTAAAGGTTGCCTGCCATTTATAAAGACAATGAAATAGATTTTTTTTTAATTTTTAATATTGTTTTTTGCATCTTATACAAAATTCATTGTTTTTTAACTGCCTCCGTGGTCTAGCAATTGAGTCCGAGTATTTAGAATCCGATTCGATTCTAGAATTCGAGACACAGTAATATTATTTTAAATAAATAAATTTGATTAATATTTTACTTTGTGACATTTCTTGATTTTGGTACGCTAGAGACATCGACGAACTTGCTTGGGCATAAGCTTGACTGGGCATGACGGCAATTCGAGCCTGATCCCAAAACGTGTGGATACACTTTACTGGGTTTATCGACACAAACGGTGGATACATCTCCGCCCTGGCAAACTGGGCAAATTATCATCATTCACCACCATCAGTCCGCCTACCACCTATTAAATATTTAAAATTATTTTGAATAATTCTACTCCTGCTAGTGGAACATTAAGCAACTAAGTGGTTTAAGCAGTTAGCAGAAGACCAGCAGCTTAGCAGTCTTACTGAGTAAGAGTGTCAAACGGCATTAGGTCTCTTTGTACTTAAAGAAAAAAGTTTTAAATAAATAAATATAATGGTGAACCCGTCTGGCCAGCATGGCGAATGTAGGCCAAATTCTCCAGAACATTCTGGAAGCCCCATATCCAACAGTGTAGGTGTTCTAGGGGCTTTAATGATGAATGATGAAAATGATATAAGAGAGGCACGTATCAAACAGATAGTATACCTATGCTTACTTGGGTTCTATCTACCGTATTGAATACCGTGTCAATAGGAAATCAATACCGCGAGCGTGCCTCTGAAGACAGCCAATAATTGTGTAAACAGAGATTAAATCAGACCGTCTCCAACCGAGTCACGAGCTTCTTTTTACGGCTAAAAATAGACAAAAGAGGGTACGTAACTATTCTTTGAACAGAAATTACAACATAGACCTAAATATACACTTATTTTAATATAATATAACTGCTCCCTTAACAATACTATTAGAAGAGCTTTAGCCACCATCGAGATTCCAGTTCTTCTAGAGCCTGTTGGAATTATCCGAGATGATGGCAAGAGAACTGATGGTGTGGCGTTGGTCCCCTGGAAACGAAGACGTGTTATGGTGTGGGACGCCACGTGCGTCGCATCTCAGGGGGACAGCGCTTAAAGTGGGTCCGGGGTGGAAAATGCGGAGTCCAGCAAGCGGCGCAAGAATGTAAGTGTAAAGGTTATATATTTTTGCCGTGTGCTGTAGAAACTCTGGACTCATGGAGTCAAAGCGCAAAAAAAGTTTTTAAAAGACATAACACCGCGTCTTGTCGTCTTTTCCGGTGACAAGAGGTGGCTCTTTTTTGGCCCAAAGAGTCAGTATTGCAACTTTTGACATCTATAAGCATCTATAATTATATTATTTAATTTATCCGCCGCTTGCTGCACTCCGCATTTTCCGCCCCGGACCCGCTTTAAGCGCTGTCTCCCTGAGATGTGACGCGGCGAGGGTGTCGACGCACGTGGCGTCCCACACCAAAGCACGTCCTCGTTCCTATGGGGACCAACGTCACACCATCAGGTCTCTTGCCATCATTTCGGATAACTCCAACAGGCTCTAGAAGGGCAGGAACCTCGATGGTGGCCAGAGCTCTTTTAATATTATCGTTAAGGGAGCAGTTATATTATATTGAAATGTGTGTATATTTACTATGTTGAAAGTTTTGTTCAAAGAATATATATATATATATATATATAATTACTATTGACAACGCCCTTTTACAGCAGCATCTATTATCATCATCATATGTTGATAGTACTTATCTGGTAACGACTGTTATATATATACATATTAATTTGGTATATTATAGTGAAATTATGAACAAAAAGTCCGTAATTTTAATTTCTAGAAGAGAGAGAAGAGTAGACATTTCTCAAAGTACACGTATTTGGATTGTGGAAGCGAGAGGGATACAGAAGCGTTAAACCATTTAAGTAAATCTATTAACTATTATTCGCTCATCTCAACTTAATTAAAACTTTCGTAAAACGACGGAAATCTTTAGCTGATGTAATTTTTTGCGGTATTACGTAATAGCTAAACGTGTTCGGATTTAAAAATTTTCCCGACGACCGACGCCAGTTAGTTACAAGTTAACTTTTAAGATCTTAACCTAAATCTGGGTCATAATCTTAACTTTTAAAGATTATAGTTGCGAGCTATTCATAGACTTTACTTTGAGACAGAGAGAGAATCTACAAAACTAAAGTAAAGTATCATCACGACCGTATCCCTAAATCCACGGACTTAACCGCTAGACCACGGAGCCAGTTACTACCTACTGATTGTTACATATGATTTTTACTAGAATACTACTGTCATCTTTGATAAACGTCAGTTAATAAAATGTACTCATTATAAACACACAAAGGTAATGTTTGTTTTTATTTTAATTAATAAATATTTTAAGTTTATATTATTTTATATCTTTTATAAAAGGGAGATGTTACATATGATTTGTACTAGAATACTACTGTCATCTTTGATAGACGTCAGTTAATAAAATGGACTCATTATAAAATAATTAATGTTTTATTTATTATCATAAATAACACTGATAATGCCGTTTTCAAATCTCGTTCCAAAATGTACCAGACTGACGTCAGGTAAATAATATTTATTTATTTAAAACTTTATTGCACTATGTACAAAGGGCGGGCTTAATGCCGCTAGGCATTCTCTAGTAGCCAACCTTTGGGACAATACAGAACATTACAGTCATGAGGCTAGGTGCAAACGATTGTAAGAAACGTTGCCAAATAAATTCATTTAATCTTACATACACTAGATATTAAAATAAATACACATACATACAAATATGTACACAATAATACATATACTACACACTATATTGGCTACTATATACTACATCAATACATACTTATATACGTTGTGAGGAGCTCTTTAGGTAATGAAAGTAAACCAGCTTTTTAAACAGCGGTTTGCTGGGTGCTTGGCGAATTTCAATATATTGAAAATTGAAACGCAATCCTAGAAAGAGATAGATATACTTCTATATAAATGCATAAAATGTGCAGTGGAGTATTTTAGATTACCTTTGAGAGTACGACCAATGGTTATACTGTAGGATTAGTGATAATACGAAAGCAATCTTGGGTTAGTTCCACCCGCTTCGAAAGACAAAGCCTATTGGAGTCTCTCCAAACCTCTGCCGCTGCCTATAGCAGTATATCCCTGGATATAGACTCGTACCAGTACGGGTTCGATTTCTGGTCGGGACACAATCATTTATTTATAACCTTAGAATTCAGTATAAAGTAAAGTATCATCACGACCGTTTCTCTTTCGGGGTGGTCAGAAACCATGCTTATAAATAATCTAGCCAACTTTATTATAGGCCAATCATGACAAGTGGCAAGCTCGTCGTCGTCGTTAATTAATATTTAATTTATTTGTGACATTTCTCGAGTTTGGTACGCTGGAGACATCGACGAGCTTGCCACTTGTCATGATTGGCCTATAGTAAAGTTGGCTAAATGTGAATCCGCTTATTTATAAGCGTGGTTTCTGACCACCCCGAAAGGGAAACGGTCGTGATGATACTTTACTTTACTTTTAATTTAAAAAGACCTGCAAAATAAATGAATTTGAATTGGAACCCCATTTTTCAACCCCTAAAAGGGTTTATAATCTATGTATATATACGCTATCCGTATGCTATTAGATAATCCTGACGTACTAGCCTACTTTTGTGCGATATTAATCATAAAATTTAGGTAAGAATAGATTCTGAAATTTTTGTATAGTAATATTTATATATATGAGTACGTAAGAACCCTTATTTATTTATTATTATTTATTAAATACTTTATTGCACTTAAAAGTATGTACAAAGGCGAACTTAAAGCCATTTCAGCTTTTTCTACCAGCTAACCTTTTGGAGAGTGAGACAGTATAAATATGTGGGGTGCAATTCTAACCAATAAACTACATGAATAGTATGTATACATAGACTACATAAATACTCATCAATATATACGTATTATAGTAGATATACCTATATGAAGATAATACATTATTAGGAAGTAGAAATATGTTGTTCGTATAAATCCCTCCGTTCCTCTTCCAACTCCACTCTTTCCATTCCCTCTCATCACACCTCTTTCGTCTCTAAATCGTTTGCTGTCGTCGCCGCAAATTTATGGAATGAATTACCTCAGGATATTAGACAAGCTTCTAGTCGTGCTATATTCGAGAATGGGGTAAACACTATCTTTAGCTTAAACTGTTTTTTTTTACTAATATTGTATTGCCAATCTCTCTATTTACTCTTTCACAACGAGCGAAGACACAGACAGACAGCGGAGTCATCCAGGCCCGGATGTTCAATGGGCCCTGGTTGAAGATGGGATGATCTCCCGTTTTTCCCGGCAGGATCTCGGCGGCTAACTACCCGCCGGTGATTCAACGCACCTTTGGTGCTGGGCGCTGTTCCTACTACAACACCGCCCTTGTGGCTCACGAATCTAGTCTCCTAGATTTGTCTACTTTAGTTCATCTCCAAAAGCGCCTCCCTAGTAGTGGTGGCCTCCCTTCCGGGGGCCGTGCAAAAGGAAGAGCGATATCCTGAAGATGCTTGTAGGATCCGTTGTCAGCCCGGTAAAACATACGTTTAGCTAGATCGAGCGAAGACGCGACGTCTACTTTTTGTCCCACTTCCTTCATCACATGAGTTTTATTTATTATATATTAATATATTTATCAAGCCGGCATAGTGTTAGGGACTGATGGCAGTTACGAGTATCTGACTTCAGTTGCTAACATTCATGGACCTTGCGCGCCACTTACCATCAACTTACCATCAGGTGGGCCCAAGGTCACATGTCGTGCTAGTATAAAAAAAAAAAATATATATAACCTATTTATGTGTTTGTATATGTAATAGTAAGTATTATTTTTATGTATTTATTTCATAAATTGACATTTTATATCTATTATTGCACCTACTTACCATGAAAACTGCCCTAATGTCCTAAAGGTTTGGTTGTCAAAGAATGCCTAGCGGCATTATGTCCGCCTTTGTACATAGTGCAATTAAGTTGTTAAATAAATAAATATTATGTTAGATTGGTCGATGTATACACGTATTAAGTTAAAAAGTATTTAATATTTAAGTAAAACTTTGTTTTCCCTTTATCAGTAAATATTATACCAAATTTTCCGAGTTTCCGTAGGTAATAAGAGTTTGTTAGAAAAATAAAAGTAAGTACAAAACTTTACCTACACATCCAACTAATTGAATTAAAATAATTGAATAATACGTAGGGACTGGTAATTTTAACTAATTTTTTTTCTAACTGCCTTAAAATAAAATAGCTAAAAAAGTTAGTGAGAAGCCAGATTGCCCTCAGGGGGGCAAGGCAAATATAAAAAGTAAATGTCCTCTTTTTACTAATATAGAATAAGCAAACACTATCCCCAATGGATACTATTCCGAAATAAACGCATTTTATTTTATTTATTTATTTTAAAAATAAAACAAAATAAAATTTATAAAATAAGATAATTACATCATATGCAAAATAGTCTTGTATCGAAAATACCCTATTCAGTAAGGCGAATTGAACAATTTTTTTAAAATGGTACCATGCCAAAGGACAGCGAGTTGGAAGAACAATATTTTTTTTGTATTTAATTTTTATTGTTTTAAAGTTTTTTAGAACAAGAGTTAACCTGGTACCAACAAACATTAGCACGAGAACTACAAGCAAACCTTTTGTTATTCATGAAACACAGTATGCCAGGCCCACCCCTGTTCCAACAATACGATCAGCCATCTATCATCTATGCTCCAGTTGCCACTGACCATTCTCTACAATCAGATCTTGTACTAGAACCTGTTATTCGATATCCGCAACGAGTTAGAAACCACCTGACCGTCTGGCATATAATTAAGAAGTTTTATTATTATTTATGTTTTAGTTTTTATTATGTATAGGAGGAATGTATAGTAGAAGATAACTGTCGATTTGACGAGTGTCAATCTTAAATTGTCAAGCAAAATATAAACTATGCTAAAAACCAATATTGTGTTTATTATGTTATTATATAACATATTTGGAGGAGAATTCCAAAATGTCCTCAGATAATGCACAAGGTTTAGATTCTATTGCATCATAATAAAGTTTAATGATTTCCTCAAATAAATATTCATTGAGCCCATCCAGCAAACGCAATATATATTTCACTTCATTCTCCTCCATTATATTGAAGTGCATTAAACTTAATTTCTCAGTTAGATTTGGTGTAATACCTATAGTTTATTATTATTATTTTAGGCTTAATTCTGGTGCTTTCGACTGACGTGGAAATATTCCAGAGAAAAGTGACAGATCTCCATAGATAACTGTCAGGGTCATACGGACTAATCGAATCAACATGCGAAAGCGCGGGAATCGGGACCCTGGTCTCTAAATGGCTGTCAATGTTCCAAAGAGTTTATTAATAAAACAAGAGATATAAGAGGTGGGAGAAGTTCCCAACTTAATTTAACTTTACCTCATCCACTTAGCCAACCATCTGCAATCATATTCCTGTTTTACGACCAGTATAATTCCAACGATACGTTTGGCATAAGCTGCGGGTTTAGCACACAATTTACCGTATAAAAAATAGAGAAAAAATAAGATAGAAACAAACATTCATCAAGACCGTATCTGAAACCGTGGTCAGATACCACGATTTTTATCCGACTACGCATCGCAAAGAAGTGTTCATCTGCCTATGTTTGTATGTTTGTTCCTTTTGGACTCCGCACTGTAGTCCAAACGCGTGGGCCAATCCTTAATCCATACATCTTAATGGTGCAAGTGTCACCAAATATATAAATTAAATCAAATTTCAGTAAGGCGACAACCAGACGCCATATTGTGAAAAGAAAAAAATAAAGTCGACATATTGCACTAAACGGATTATTGTAATGTCTCTAATAACTCGTCCAAAATTAACAGAATACTGATTGCCCAAAAGAAGTGTGTAAGAGCTATATGCGGTGCAGCCCCCACTGACTCTTGCAGGCCACTATTTAAAAGCCTAAATCTTATGACTATAACAGGCATGTATATATACGAAGTAGTCACATTTATTAGGACGCACAGTGACCTATTTACTTACCAAAAAGATGTCTTTAAAAGTAGTCGACATCCAAACACTATTTTCTATACTAAGACACCAAAAAGCAGAGTTTTCGATAATAACTCTTACGTTATGTGCATTCGTATTTATAACAAGTTACCAGAGGTTCTCAAACAATTACCCAATAATCAGTTTAAATCTAGAATCAAGAAGCTATTGACAGAGTGTTGCTTTTATTCATTAAGCGAGTTTTATTCATACAAATTTAGAAATGCTAACATTTCTTAAAAAAACGAGTGGTGAGGCTACTTTTTGACAAGTATGACAAGTAACAAATAATAATAAATCAATTGACAATGTATTATGGTCTTTGAATTTATTACATAAAATCGTTTAAAAACATAATATAAAATATAAAGTATATAACAATGTAAACAAACCCGTTCTTATGTTAAATTACATCTGTCAAAAAGTAACATCAATAACCCTCCTTCCAACACGGTACTGACATACGACATTAGCATCAAATGTTAGAATTTTCATTAAACGAACGACTTGTGCTAAAAAAGTGGTATTTTCATGACATTTCTTAAAACGAACGCGGCCTAAATGATTTTATTATATTATTATTAATCATGGATTTTCTTCTTCCCATTCCATATTGCAATAATAAAAAATATCCTGCGAAGTGATTTTGATTGTTAGCAATTTTTTATACGAAGCATTTTATATCAAAAAATAACAGTTTAAAGCATTTTTGGTCTCGATTTTAGAGAAAAGCGCCGAAAAAAGCCTGAGGATTTTACAAATGTTCTGCCCCAGATACATAAATCATACAAAAGAAGAAACACATTATTCACATTGGCATATTATGGCATTCACAATGAAGTAATTTAAATATTTTTTCCTAAAGTTTCAATGTGGTTTTGTTTTAATTCATTAAAAGTAGGCGATGTGCAAGGTCGACCACTTTATGTGTCTTCCTGATTTCTATTTTAAAATGTACGACAGTGTATTCTATTTTTTTATTATACAGTTCATTTTGAAGAGTTGAATGCCTCCGTGGTCTAACAGTTAAGTACGCAGATTTAGACTCCAAGTTACCGGGATCGATTCCTGGTCTAGACACAATAATATTTATCAATTTAAATAAATTAATTAAATTATTGTTATAGTTTATTTTTTATTAGGTTTAGTTTATATATCTCAACGCTTGGAGATTTACTCGAAAAATTGTTACTGTATGGCAATTAAAATATTTAATCATTTGCCATCTGATCTAAAAGCATTAAATGTAAGGGATTTTTAAAAAAAGTTATTTAAGCTATTGGTACTAAATGTATACTATTCAAATAAGGAATTTCTTAGTGATGTACTTGAGTAGGATAATTAAATTATTATCATAAATAATTATCATAATAAATCTTTGACATAATATAAGTAGGTAATTAATAATTTAGGTAGCTTTTAATTTATATTTAATGTACTATAATTAACTTCGAATAAAATATATACTCTAAAAGTAGGTAATTGACATGTAATTTATTGTTCCATTTTTTTTTTTTATTTTTATTTATGAAACTATTGACTGTAAAATACTATATAAATGTAAATATATTCACGTTGCATGACGGCAGGATACGCCGGAAAACTACTACTACTAGCCACAATATGTACCGTATTCTAAAAAAAAAAAATGTTTTGATTTTGATTTTTTATTTAAATTTTTACTTTTAAGTAGTTTTAGTTTAAGATCTATAACGATTTAAAGTTGGTAACAACCATCATAATTTAATGTGAATTTAAGTCCTACCTACAATTTTTGTTTAATTGTGATATTTTCCGAGTATGGTACGCTAGAGACATCGACGAGCTTGCCACTTGACATGATTGGCCTATAGAAATTTGGCTAAATGTGAATCCGCTCGTGATGATACTTTATTTTAAAGAATGTTGATACCATTATTATGTCGGTAGATTACAATATTGCAATGACTTTGCAACTCTATAATATTATTTTTTAACATCAAACTTAGGTATTCCCAAATACCCCACTTTCCCCTATATTTAATTAGATCTTAATTAACAAAAATAACATTATAATCTTACATTTGCTTTTGGACAAGTCCTATAAATGTTTTTGAAATTGTCGTCTGTTTTTTTTTATTTGATTTGTTTGATAATGGATGTTGAAGGAATCAAAAGGGGAGGACGATTCTTAGCCTCAACATCTATGATGTGATAATTAAATGTTACTACTTAAATTTCTAGCACTATGTGTAAAGAAGTTTGAAGATCAATCCATATCTCCCCCAGATCCCTAGATGCTAAAAACCTTGTTAAAACAGATTTCGTAGAGGCAAACAAGATAGAAGTAATGTCGCCGACGTGTGCATGCTTGCGTGAAATGCAATTAGCACCTCTGCACGATACGTTGGTAATCCGTCCATGTAATGACATACATAACATATTACAGGACTTGCACGAATACCTAACAGAAAATATGTAGTAAAGAATGGTCCTCTATGCACTGACGTAAGGCAAGAGAAAGGCTGAAAAAGACCACATCTCGACGAAGCTTTTCGAGTTCTAGAGAGTGTGTTATTTAATCTAATACAATCTATCTCTGTTGAGACGTATCTTGAAAAAAAAAAAAGTATCATCACGACTATTGAGCACCACTTGTCACGATCACGACATACCTCCTTCGCTTCTTCAACATTTATCAACCTCTTCATACATGCCCTTTTGTTTCGATGGATTTTTAATGCACCTTCTGATCGTGATAGGTGAGTGTTGGTCTGCCAGGGCCTCTTTTGCCCACAAATGCCAAAACGTCGGTAAATAAAGTAAAATAAAAAAAAATCTTGCAATACCTGTAATTTATTGATCCGACCTCACAGAGTGAGATATCTGACAAGCCACACGCCATCATAAATGTCAGGGCTTCCAATATTATAGTCGCAACTATACCAGTTATTTTAAGACTAATCCATTGACTTAATCAAGGCTATATTTCTGGATCTGGTGAGAGACATACTTCGCTTGAAGAATTTAAACAGGAAGCATAGGCAGAGAGAGAATTCCACAACGTGCGACAGATGAAGGAATATTTAATGACAGTCTGATTTCAACGAGTTGCCATCAAAAACATAACTTGTAAAAAATACCAAGTCTTGTAACTCAGTTCTTCTACCGTATAAAAGTTGTGAGATCCATGTCATACGAAGTTGGTTAATTTATTTAGTCCCTACTTAAAGAACCTTCTGTCTTTGAGCTAACCTAACAATATCTTATAGTAACCATATCAATATTAATTGATAATCTTTAATTTATAACACATAAATTGACTTGGCCATCGCATGAAAACACAATGTATGTCAGAAGTAATACATCTCGTATTCTTTATTCTTAGTGTATCACCGTACATTCCCACCGTAAAACATTCTGAGACACCCTAGGCACACGAAACAAATTGTAGAGTTAGGTAATTACGACTATTAACATAACATGCGGAAAATGTCTCTGCAGAAAAGCCAAGCTTACCAAGGCAATTCGGAGCCATTCACAACTTTTGCCAGTTGACTTTGATCTTTATTACAACGGGAACTCCTTCACTGGACACTGACGTGTTGGAATCTCGTCGTTTGGTCTCTTTAGTGTCGTTTGTGTCGTTGGTGTCTTTGACGTCGACGCGGGAGAAACTATAGCTGGCTACGTCATTGTCGTTACCTTTCAGTTGAACGCCTCTGAACAGATCCGTGTAGCTGAACTCCATGTTGATGCTCTACCTGTTCGGTCAGGAATGAGCTTATCTGAAATAGAAAGATTAGAATTAAGATAAGGCTTACAATAATATCTCATTAATTTTATTGACAATATATATATATATTTAATCTGCCAACGTATTAGCCTCGCTATGCAGAAATGTTGCCTGTCTTCTTATATATAATAGATGTTATTTTGGTTTTTGTTACGTTTAGTTCATAAGTATTTATTTTTATATATTTTTTTTTTACTAAATAAATAAATGACCTAAATAATATATAGGTATATATTATATTCGTTAGAGAAGCAGAGTTGCTGACATAGCTTTCAAAATTAGCAAGCTGAAGTGGCAATGGATACTTCGGCCGCATAACCAACGACTGATGGGGCAAATGGGTCTAGATTGGAGACCGCAAATGACCGAGTTCAGTAGCGAGTGAATCTTAGAGAAGGAATACATCCAGCAGTGGAGAGACACAGGCATAATGATCACAGTACCCCCTACTTATCCACAGAGTCCTAGCACTGCTGGACGCTTGGGCCTTCCAAAACATAATTCTACAGAATTTGGCCCACACTCGCTTTCAAGACAGGTCGGTGAGAGCCTGATGTCAATTTATTAACGACTTCACAGTTGATATTAGTGGAACCGAGACCGACGGATGGTGTTGGTTTCTGATCATTTATTATTTAACTTTACTTCCAAAAATGTTCTCGTAATGGAAAAACGTAATTATCAAAGTTGAAATTCCAAAGCGAGCTTTACAAAAGGAACATAACTTGAAGGAGTTTATATCTGTAATCTACCTACCTAATAAATTTGCTCTATTGTCGGTTGAAATACCTTTAAACTGGGAACTTTGCGGACATAATATAGCTAACTAATAAGGACGTGCCTATAGCAATATATTTTTGCATATTTAATATGCGTAAAAGAAGATGAAAGGGGAAAGTAGTAGTAGCACCATTTAATCATCTATAATGGTTATTTATTATCCCTAAGAGCCTCTAGGAATACTTGGATTCGTCAAAATTACATTATCATTATTTGATATTATTATTAAATAGTAAAGTATTATCACGACCGTTTCCCTCTTGGGGTGGTCAGAAACCACGCTTATAAATAAGCGGATTCACATTTAGCCAACTTTACTATAGGCCAATCATGAGAAGTGGCAAGCTCGTCATGTCTCCAGCGTACTAAATTTGAGAAATATCACATATAAATTAAATATTAATTAAATGTATTTATTTATATAAATAAATATTTTTGTGTCCCAACCAGGAATCGAACCCGGTAACTCCGAGTCTAAATCCACGGACTTAACGGCTACACCACGGAGACAGTTTTGATATTGATATTATTTTTATATATATTATTAATATAAAAATAAAAATGCCTGCTGTTTTAGCAATAGAACAGTCTGCTAATAACGGCATAGTGCCTTAGAATAATGAACTTAATTCTAATAGTGGCTGTAGTCTAATAGCAGCTGTAAAGGGGCATTGTCTAAAATAAAGCTGAATATTAATTGTCTAATAATTTAAATATCACTTATTATAATATTAAGGAATATGCAGCTGTAATATATTGTTGGTTCTATATTAAATATTCTAACTCAAAATTATTTATTGCTTATTTTATATAACTCTATATTACTCACAAAAAATAGAATAGAAAAAATCAACCCCACATATATGAAGATAAATAAAGTAATATATATTTAATACCATAGTAAAAAATATTTAACCTACTTGATGCTTTAAATGTTTTAAATATGTTTGGTGAAAAAATGTGAAAAATGGGTGGAACGGTTGTCCATTGAGCCACATCCAATTCAATTCAATTTGTTTATTTTGCATAGGACGAAAAGAGATGTATTCTGCACTTTTATATGTCAATTTTTACAAAAAACAATATCATTTTATAGTACATATTGGTGAATCTGGAGCAGTACATGATAACCATCATTTGGAAAGAGAAACAATAAAATAATAAAAATAACAAAACTATAAATACAAAATAACGCTTAACATTATAGCTGCCTCCGTGGTCTAGCGGTTAAGTCCGTGGACTTAGACTCGGAGGTACCGGGTTCAATTCCTGGTCGGGACACAAAAATATTTATTATGTAAATAAATACATTTAAATAATATTTTGTGTATATTTATTTAATGAAGTAATATACAAACAGTATAAAATAATTACAATGATGATACTTTACTTTACTTTATTATAGCTGCTGTAGATAGGCATTGTCACACTATAAGCTAGGACAGACACAATTATAAAAATATAAATGTCAGTTAAGACATCACGCATATGTATGCACTGTACGCATCTGTTATTTGGCCTATTGTAAAACATAAAATAATATTGTTGACTGACCCAATATGTACGTCTATGTACTTAAACTGGGTATTTAATTAGATTTGCTGGCATTAAGTTAAGCCTTTGAAACATAACAAATAAGAGTGGGACTGTAGAATTTTGTATAGTTTTAATCCGCGTGGGTCTTGTCCGGCCTCACATTATTCGTTTAAACTTGCAGGCAATTCGCTACGGCTCGCTTTGTTTCCGGCAACTGTCTGTTTGTAGAAAAGGATGGTTTCATACAAATATGCAATTCCAAGACAAATTATGTCCGCTTCACATGCTGCGTTACGTTACGAATACTAAACAGTAGAAATTATTTATTTATTTATTAAAACTTTATTGCACAATATATACAAGTGGCGGACTTAATGTCGCTAGACATTCTCTGACAGCCAACCTTAGGGACACTGTAGAACATTAAAGACGTAAGGTAGGTGTAATTAGCTACATAGCTGGGCACCGTTAATCAAATAGTTAACTTCGTTAATCGTTAATCCGCTACAAAAAAAGTTAGCTTCGTTAAATGTTAAAGCGTTACATTTGGGAAGAATTAACGGAAGTTAATGTTAATCGTTAATCCGTTAATATGTGTAAAATTGCATTTTTATATCGTTGCGTTAGTGAACTTATAAAACCTGTTGGGTTAGGTTCTGGAAGTTAACAGGTTAATATATAATATTGTCAGAATGAGTTCTCTTTTTTGTCTTGCCTCGGTGCGTTAACAATCTCTTCAAACTGTACGTATTGTGACTCATGTACCCTTCTTACATGTTGTTTCAAATTATTCAGGCTTGATACATGAACTTTTATTTTGATGTCTTTCGGCAGGCAACGCTCTCAAGCAGAAAGTATTTGCTGGCCCGATCTGGATACAAATTCCACATACTCAGTCAAATGTGGCCAAGGATTCTCATCAGGACCGCTGAAATCCGATTCCATGTCTTCCATGATATAGTTTTAATTACTACACTGCACAGTACACTTTTCTATCTAACTAATTACACTGCACTCTTCTTTATTACAGTAATTTATAATAACAACAAACACAACACTCGTCACTCTAAGCACTGGCGCTAGTACTTCGCAGTTTTCTTACTCGCACGCGCCGGCAAAATATATCTAGTTTTGTTTTTGTCTCACGCGCCGCCGCGCCCGGCACTTGTCGTTTCATACTTGTCTAAACCTGTTTTTCGCGCCACACCGCGGTGCCGTGCGGTAAATAGTGGCATTGGATTAACGATTAACGGACTTCTGCATATTAACTGAAGTTAACGTGTCCGTTAACATTTTTAAAAGTTAACTTAAAAGTTAACCCGTTAATCAAAATGTTAACTTCGTTAATTAACTATTAACGGATTAACGAGTTAATGCCCAGCTATGTAAATACTATAATAAACTAAATGCTAATAATACATACACATAACGTTTTATTAATACATTAGGTACATACATTACATAACATTAATACATACACTACATATAATAATATAATAAATAAACTAAATGAGTTGTTATGAGCTATTTAAATAATATGAATATACCATTTTTTTACAATTAAATTAATTAAATTAGTTACAATAATAAATACAATAGTGATTTTATTAGATATTAAAATCATTTGATGTATACAAAATTGACACTACATATACGTATGTATATTTCCAATTGTATTGCACGTCGATGCCCAAACCAGGAGTTTTGTCTTCTGTCTTGGGCCCCAGTTGCACTAGCTACCCTAGTATTCTACAATTATTTATTTCACCTGATTTTCACAAGTAATAATATTAATTTTGTTGCAGTAAAAAATCTTATAATTTAAATAATAATAATGATAATGCCAATTAAACATAAATTCATAGCTGCAAAAGGGCCGTGTCATCTTATATTCTAATAGCATTTTAAATAATAATAATAAAGCTATTTATTAATTAATTTACATAATACAGCTTTACGTAGTCAACACAATTTAAAATGACAAAATTTAATAAATCAATTATGTATATCTAATTATAACTAATTTCTAATAAATATTTTTTTTCATATATAATTAAGGGTTGTCGTCGGGTAAAGCTCCTCCTTTACTATCCATTTCTTCCTATCCTATAGCAAATATCCTAATAGCATTAATGTTATTTAATATACGTGGCGGTAAAATGGTTGTGACACCTTACATAGAAAAACGAACAGTGGTACTTTTCGTTAGCCTAAGTTCTACAAGTACTTGGCTACGAGTATTTTTAGGATGTATTAAACAAGTTGTGAAAATAATTGACTTCCGCGTAATATTGTAAGGAGTCTTGTATAGGCGGCCACCGGAAGAGGGCAAGCCACGGCCCTTCCGGCGACATGCCCGCCCTACTGCCGGCACAAGGTTAAGTACTATCCTATACAACCTTTATTAAAAAACCTCAAACGGCGGAAATACACCCAGCTTATTGGAAGATGTGTTTTTGCGTCGTTTGGAGTTGAAACTTTTGGGTCCAAGTGCACAGGAAATGTTCAAGACGTTGTCAAAACAGCTCGTCAACACCTTAAGAGACGAGAGGGCTGGGCAATATTTGGCCCAAAAGTTGATGCCAATATCTTTGGCACTTTGCCCATTGGTAGTAGTACCATACATCAGTGGTCTTGCTCCTAGTCTCTTTCTTGCTTTTTTGCAAAATCAAGACCAAGAGCACTCATATAAGCACACACCACTGGTATGTTAGACTGCAAGACCAAGATCAAGATTGGGCAACACACCTTTGTCCCAAATATTGCCCAGCCCTCTCGTCTCTTAAGGTGTTGACGAGCTGTTTTGACAACGCTTGAAAATTTCCTGCGCACTTGGCCCCCACACGGCCCAAAAGTTTGAAATCCCTGCAGTTTCGCCGAGATGTGGCTTCCCTGATGCTACCGGCTATACTATGGTGAGTGCTCCGAAGAACTCTATAACCTAATCCCTCCCTCTCCATTCCGCAACCGAACCACACGCACAGGTCAGAATATGCACCCACATACCGTAGTCACCATCCCTTCGCGTACGTATAAATTTGGGGACTCATCCAACAGGGGCTGGGCAATATTTTTTTATTTATAATAATTGTTATTTTGTTTTTTCTTTATTTTAGATTTTAGTTGTATTTTTATTTATTAAGTAGGTTTATTTATATTATTAGTACCTAGCTTATTTATATTTAATGTTAATTTATATTTTATCTCCATTTATTGCACTTCATAGAAAGGTCGGACTTAATGCTTTTAGAGATAGCATTTTATCGAAAAATTGGTGTAATTAAATCACTGATAACTTAAGGTCGTAGGCGGACTGATGGTAGTAATTTGTCCAGTCTGCCGGGGCGGAGAAGTATCCATCGTGTGTGCCGATAAACCCAGTAAAGTGTATCCACACGTTTCGGAATCATGCTCGAATTGCCGTCTGTCGAGTCAAGCCGACATAGTATTAGGGACTGATGTCAGTCATGAGTGTCTGATTTCAGTTACACGCCACTTACCATCAGGTGGGCATCATGTCGTACTAGTATAAAAACAAAAGAAACACTAATACTGTCCTAAAAATAGAAAAACTCACCGTGAGTTTTTGTTTTGCTCGTTGAAGAACAATTTATCTACTTCAGGGAAAGAGATAGGTATCTAAATTGGTGACAAATTACTCTATTAGTCATTAGCCACTCAATTTCATAGACCGTCTGGTATGAAATTATCGCTTGTATATAATACATAAACTGAGCGTATCGAGGTAGTTATCGAACGCGCAAATGGTCTGTTTCATTACTATTAAAGACAATGCAGCTGTCGAAGTTAAAAAGATAATAAGTCATTACGCCCTTTTTTATATATTTTTTTATATTAGACTAATATGTTATTCTATTGATAGAAATAAACAACTTTTCCTAAGACACTTTTCCTATGTCGGAAATGACAAAAATGTTGCCCTAACTGTTAATTTTAAAATAACCAAATTGTATGGAGAAGCCAATAAAATTACATTTCCGTCATTTGGTTTCTTAGGAAAGGTTGTTTGTTTCTATCAATAGAATCACATATTAGTAAAACGTAATACCATATAAAGTCACCCAGTATATAAATGAATAAAATAAAATAAATATTTCCAGACAGGTCACACAGCGCCATCTAATTTCCGTGGTAAGCTACGAGGCCTGTGTTACGGAAACTAGATGGTTGATAAACTACATATTATACTTTTTTTTTGTAAATTTACATATTATACATATAAACACACAGACCGAGAAAAAATATACAATGTACAACTTGCCCTCGGTGGGAATCGAACCCACGATCTCCCGAGTTTACGGCAACGTTTGTTACCACTACCACGGAGGCGGTCAAATGTATATAATATATGTTGTGTAATTCTGTATTTGTTTAAATTGTAAATCTGAAATAGCTGAGATTTCCTTGCAGATTCCTTTCTCAGTCATATTAAACATTAATAGGTTATTTTAATCTGATAAGCTGCTGGTCTTCTGCTACTTCTTTGGACCGCTTTGCTGTTTAGTCTTTCATTAACATGAGTCGAATCATTCAAAATAAATTTAAATAATGACGTGTTACAAATGCCTGTAATATGTTTACGTGAATAAATATATTTTGATTTAGAATTACAGTAAAATACAAACACGTAATAATGCACTATTATAGTAAACTAATTAAAATAGTTGTAGTACAGCATATAGTACAGATAGTACAGATAGTTTGGTACGCTAAAGATATCGACATAAAAAAGCGTAGGTACTGACCCCCGGAAGGGATACCGACGTGATGGTGGGTTACGCATTATTATTACATTAAAATCATTTTACCAACTAATACATGAATAATCAGGAGAAAGGTGCTTTTTGCTTGAAGCTTAGGATGGATAGTTGTCGCCGACACTCGGTATAAGTTTTTTTTTTTGTTTTTGTTGTGCACTGCTAGTGACTGTGGAGTTCATGTTTAGATTATACTTATACTCTTTGCACTTGTAAGTACTTGCGATATTTATTTTTGTTGTTGTCTGTAGTTTATTGTTTTTATCATTTAAATATATTTTTTTGTAAATAGTATCAATTATTTAATCTCTTTCTTGGTTTTGAGATATGACAGCCCGAGTGGGACGACCAGTACGACTATTAGCCTACATAGTTCTATTGTTATGATTATTCAATAATATAAGCCCCTACTTCCTTCATGACATACAATCACAACAATACACATTCCTTCAACAATCTATTATTAGTTTTCAGTTTTATTAATAAATCATTGTGAAGACAATAAATCCATACTATCATTAGAAATTAGAAAGAAGCTTTGTCTGTGTATAAATAAGTAAGTATATATAGTAAATTTGTATGCATTAGTTATTCATCTATAACTTTTGTATGTATGCATTTTCGTTTAATCTCATCCCCATCCCCATCATCATCATCATCACTGCTGGATATAGGCCTCCCCCAAGGCTCGCCATTTCACACGATCTGACTGCCATCCTCATTCAACCCCCAACAGCGACCTTCTATCTAGCGGAGAGTCGTCCCACTCTGCATCTTTCCGTACATGGTCTCCACTCTAGAACCCGTCTACTCCATCGTTCATCGGTTCAGCGACAGACATATCCAGCCCATTGCCACTTCAGCTTACAAATTTTGAAGGTAACTTTGGTTCTCTGACGGATTTCTTCATTTCGGACTTTATTCATCAGAGAAATACCGAGCATAGCTCTCTCCATAGCCCGCTGAGCGACCTTAAATTGGTGGACCAAACCCACTGTCAGTGACCACATTTCTGCTGCGTACGGCAGTACTGGAATAACGTACTGGTTGAAAACTCTCGTCTTTCAACACTGAGGTATGTTCGATAAGAAGATGTGGCGTAGCTTCCCGAATGCCATCCATCCTACCTGAATACGTCTGTCGACTTCATTGCTGAAGTACTACAAAGCTACGCCTAATTGCATAGTCGGGCCCTTGTGTCTGTGGGTTCGCATACCATATGATGGCAGGCCCACGACGATGGCAAGACGCTGGTTCCATGGATGATAGGTTTGCCTTTAGTGTTGGATGCCACCTGTGTGAACACCCTGGCGCCTTCTCACCTGTCCTTGACTTCTGAGTATCCAGGCGCTGCTGCATTACAAGCAGAGAACCTCAAACGGCGAAAATACACCCAGCTTATTGGGCGATGTGTTTTTGCGCCATTAGGAGTTAAAACTCTCGGACCGTGGGAACCAAGTGCACGTTAAATTTTCAAGGCGTTGTCAAAACAGCTTATCAACACCTCGGGAGACAAAAGGGCTGGGCAATATTTAGGCTTTGCCTATTGGCAGCGATTTCCTTTAATTTATATTAGTTTTTTTTAATTTATAAAATAGTTTTTTTATTAATAGTAATTTAATTGTTGTAAAAGTTTTTAGTTTATTTTTTTATATAGATTTTTAAAATCCTTGGTAAAACTTGGTAAAACCTACTCATTTTGAGTGGGACGGTAATAAGTGCTCCAACATCGAGTTTATTTAAAACAAAAGCTATTCAAAAGGTAGTGAATAGTGAATGAATGATTAAAATAGATAAACGACCAGTTAGGAAACAAAAGAGAATTTTGAATAACGTATGAAATTCGTAACATTTATATCCACATTATACCTATATTTTATACTATGGACAGGTGATTGTTTTATTAATTAATATTCGTACGAGTAATTCACAATGGCTTCATTTTAATTAACTTTAAAATACTGATTCTGTGACGTAGCTATTAAATTTCAATTTATTTAGCGCTTTTTGTTTGTCAGTTCGGCTGGCCATATTAAATATCTTTAAATTGTAATAAATAAACCCTTCTGGCCAGGTGTAGGCCAATTTCTTCAGAAATTTCCGAGAGGCCCAGTCAACAGTGTGTATGTCTAGGACTCTGTAAATTCTAGAATGTGTTGATATGATGGTGATGACAATTTCCCCAGCATCCATAGTTCACCAACCGTTAGTTTGCCAACTGGCAAATTGGTGGTAGGCAGACTGATACTGGTAATTTGTCCAGTCTGCCGGGGCGGGGATGTATCCACCGTTCGTGCCGATAAACCCAGTAAAGTGTATCCACACATTTCGGGATCAGAATCGAATTGACGTCATGTCCAGTCAAGCCGGCATAGTGTTAGAGACCGATGTCAGTCATGAGTGTCTGATTACAGTTGCTAACATTCATGGATCTCGCTCCCCACTTACCATCAGGTGGGCGCAAGGTCACATGTCGTGCTAGTATAAAAAAAAAAAAAAAAAAAAAAAACAAAAAAAAAAGCGTAGCAGTCTTGAGAAATAAATTATTATTTTAATACCAAAAATCGAATCCAGGACCTCCGCGTTCAAATGTACAGTTTAGACTACGGAGGCGGTTTATAAATAGGTAAGTAACTGGATAAAACGAAGACTGGAGTACTTTCTTTGTAACATTTATGAGTCGATCAACTTTTCAACATCAAAATCGATTCAATTTTAAATTATGAAAGACCTCTCTTCTATTCAGAATATAACATTTTTATTTTACGTTCGAAACTCTTTGATACATATTGTTACTTTAATAGAGTGATAAATGTTATATAATAACATAATAAACACAATATTGGGTTTTTGCATAGTTTATATTTTGCTTGACAATTCAAGATTGACACTCGTCATATTCGACAGTTATCTTCTATTATACTACATTCCTCCCATACATAATAAAAAAACTAAAACATAAATAATAATGAAATTTCTTAATTATATGCCAAACGGTCAGGTGGTTTCCTAACTCGTTGCGGATATCGAATAACAGGTTCTGGTACAAGATCTGATTGTAGAGAATGGTCCGTGACAACTGGAGCATAGCTGGTAGATGGCTGATCGTATTGTGGAACAGGGGTGGGCCTGGCATACTGTGTTTCATGAATAACAAGAGGTTTGCTTGTAGTTCTCGTACTAATGTTTGTTGGTACCAGGTTAACTCTTGCTCTAAGTTGATCTGCATGTTTTCGCTTCAATTCTCCTCCAATATCTACAATATATGAATACGGACCTGTCCTACTAACAATCTTTCCAGCTTGAGATCCTTTGGAAACAGTGTTATTCACCCATACTTCCTCTCCTTCTTCGAATTCAATAAATTTAACACCTTTACCTCTACTCTCATAATTAAATTGTTGACATATTTGAGCCTTTTGCATGTTACGCGTTACATCAGGTTTAATTTGATCGAAAATGGTTCTAACTCTGCGACCAAACATCATCTCGGCAGGTGTTCTTCCAGTTGATTTCTGAGGAGTAGTTCGGTATGACCAAAGAAAATTTCGTAATTTTTCTGATAAAGTTGACGTTGTAGAAGCTGCTAGAAGTCTGCTTTTAAATGTCCTGATTACTCTTTCGGCTAAACCGTTTGTTCTAGGATGATATGGAGTACTTTTAATGTGAGTAATACCATGTTTGTTGCAAAAAGCTTCAAATATTTCAGCTGTAAATTGAGGACCATTATCGCTAACGATAAATTTTGGCAAGCCAAAACGAGCAAAAATATCAGATAAACGGTTAGTTGTTGCTAAAGCTGTTGTGTCTTTAACAGCAAAAACTTCGAGCCATTTCGTAAAAGCATCTATAACAACAATAAACATACTACCAAGAAAAGGTCCTGCATAATCTATATGGATTCTTGCCCACGGTTCTTCGGGTATTCCCCAGGAATAAAGAGGAAGTCTTGTATCATTTTGTTTCGACTGCTGACAAGACTGACATGTTGTTGTATAACTACTAATATCATGATCAATGTTTGGCCAATAAACGTGTAATCTGGCTATAGATTGCATTGCATTTATTCCACAATGTCCGTCATGTAACATATGTAAAATATCGGACTGAAGTGACTTTGGTATACAGATACGGCCTTTCCAGAGAAGTATGTTTTCTTCATATGATAATTCTGTTTTCTTTTCATAATATGTGTAAAGATGTTGTTGTAAGTTTTTTTTTTTCTGGCCAAGATGTATTTATAAATCCTATAATTGTACATAATGTTGAATCATTTGATGTTTCCCTTTTTAATAATTTTCGAGTAAAAGGTAATGTCTGTGCTCGTAAATTTAACAAATGTGCTAGTCTGGGTGAGCCAGTATGTTCGATATTAGTTACATCACTGTTGGACAAAGGTAGACGTGATAAAACATCAGCTGGTGCGTTATCTTTACCCGGTAGATACTGTATTGTATAATCATAACTGTTTAATAAAATTGACCATCTTAGTAATCTATTACTTGCCACTTTGGGAGTTTCTCTGTTACTGCTAAATATTCTTTCTAATGGCTTATGATCTGTTAATAAAATGAAAGGTCTCCCATAAAGATATTGATGAAATTTGGTGACTGCATACACTATAGCCAATGCTTCTTTATCTATAGTGGAATATCTTTGTTCAGTTTCATTAAAAGTTCTAGATGCAAACGCTATAGGTTTCATTACATCATTGGAATATTTATGAAAAATGACTGCTCCTGCTCCTTTGTTAGAAGCATCACTAGATACAACAAGAGGTAAACTAGGATCATAATGTACTAACGTATCGTTTGATGATAAAATTTGTTTAAGCTCGTTAAATATTTTATTATCATTATCTGTCCAATTCCATTGATGACCTTTCTTTAGCATATGATGTAAAGGAGCGCATTTAACATGTAATCTGTCGATAAAACGGCCATAGTATGATATAGAACCAAGAAAAGACCTTAATTCACTTGTGTTGGACGGTGCTGGCATTTGTCTGATTGCTTCCAAGTGACCTTGAGTTGGATGTAGGCCAGATGCGTCAATCCTGTGACCAAGATATTCCACACTATCTTTAAGCCATGAGCATTTTGATACCTGTGTTCGAACTCCAGCGCTTTGTAACTTGCTTAACACTCGTTTAGTTCGTTCTAGATGTTGTTCTAACGTAGATGATGTTATAAGGATGTCATCAAGATAGCATATAACTCCTTCTAAGCCAAAAAGTATCTGGTCCATTATTCTTTGAAAAAGTGCTGGTGCAAAAGATATTCCGAAAGGTAAGCGTTTGTATTGAAAATATCCTCTATGTGTTGCAATTGTTAGGTATTTCCGAGAATCTGGATGTACTGGAAGCTGCAGATAAGCATCTTTAAGATCAATTTTTGAAAAATATTTTCCACCTGCTAATTTTGCTGTTATGTCTTCAAAACGTGGTAAAGGGTAATCATCTTTTTGAACATGTTGATTTATTGTTACTCTAAAATCGCTACAAATACGTATGTTACCATTTGCTTTTAAAACTACAACAATCGGTGAAGCCCACTCTATTGGTGTTATAGTAGTATCAACAGGATCTAGAACATCTTCGTCGACTAACCGGTCGAGTTCATCAGAAACTTGCTGTTGTAATGCAATGGGTACAGGCCTGGGTCGAAATATCCTCGGATTGATATTTGTTGGTATATGAATTTTTACTGTATGTCCCCTTATGTATCCTAGTTTTCCATCAAAAAGTTCTTTAAAGTTGTCTAATAATTCTAAAATTTTTGTTTCATTTGTTTTTATATGTTTTTTATCTGTCATCTGTTCATTTACCTTTTCTTCTGTTCCAGTTACTTGATCTCGTTTCTTTATTCTGCATAATTTTGATCCTGGTGGCAAAGGAAGGTTGAATTTAAGTAACCAGTCTAAACCAAAAAGTGGAAAATCGTTTCGCTCAGTTACATATGCTTTTAATGTGTAGGTTTGTTTAAATGCTTTTACTTCTATTTTACAACGACCAAGAGTTATTATTGGAATGTCGGTATAAGCTACTAAATTATTCGCTCTTTTAAGTTCAGGTTCTCCCACTTTCTTCCATAACTCTTTACCAATTACCGAAAAAGCAGCTCCTGGATCATATAGCATTTCAGTGGGAACACTGTTTAATATGGTACTCACCATGATTTTGTTTGGTTTTTCTGACGTCAAAGCATATATTAGGTTAACATAATCATCATTTTCATCTGAAGTTTCGTCACTATCTGCCTCTAACTGGTCTTCATTACGTTGAATGTTACGTGTTTGTTCCTGTTGATATTTCCGACTTAGGCATGCTGATGCAAAATGATTTTCTTTGCCGCAAGCAGCGCATGTTTGTCCCCGAGCCGGGCATTCTGAAAGTGTTTTGTGGAATGGTTTGCAGCAAAATGAGCATTTCTTTATTAAATTTGGTTTTCTGTTAAATTTATTTTTCGGCCGAACCAATCTTTTATTAGAGCTTGTTGTTGGTATGTTAATATTATTTATGTCGGGCTCATGAGTGCAGTTTGAACATACCATTGCTGATAAATGTGCTGCTTGAGTTTTTGCCTGCTCTAGCTTGAGTGCGGTTTCCACGACATCCATGAAAGTTGATACGTTTGTTTGGTGTTGACGAATTAACTCCTGTTGCCATTGGACATGATTGATCCCAATCACTAGCTGGTCTCTCAGGCGTTCATCAAGCGCACTTCGATACAATGTTGATGTTGTGGTTGTTGTGTTGGTGGCGCAGACACAGGATATGTTGAAATCGCAGTGACCGGCGAGGGCTCGTAATGCCGCAACAAACTGTGTTACTGTTTCGTCTGGTTTCCTCCATCGGGCGGCAAAAGTTACTCGTTCTGATAGGAAGTGCCTCTGTTTTCCAAATTGTCGGATTAAAATGTTTTTGATTTCGATATATGTTTTTGTTGTTATGTCAACCGGTCTGACGGTATCGACTAAAACTTTGAAGATTTGTGGTCCAATTTTAGTCAGCAGTATGTTCCTGCGTTGTGTTTCTGTTTCTGGTGTGTCTAGACCGTGTAGTGTTAAAGCGATTTCAAACCTTTGCAAATAATATTCACATTCTTCTTGTTGTGCGTCAAATTGTTCAAACGCGAATTTTTCTGACTTCCCTGTTATAGCTGTGGTAGAAGTCATAATTTCTAGCTTTTAATAGCTCACTCGTCGCCAAATATGTTATATAATAACATAATAAACACAATATTGGGTTTTTGCATAGTTTATATTTTGCTTGACAATTCAAGATTGACACTCGTCATATTCGACAGTTATCTTCTATTATACTACAATAAATATTGTAGAATCTACGTCAGAGAAAGTTAGGTTGGCTATGTTGGTTTCGACATAAAATATTCACTAGCTTAAAATATTTTTATTAATTCAATTCAATTCGTTTATTTGCAAGTAGGCATAGGACAAAAAGATATGTATTCTGCACTTTTACACGTCAATTTTTACAATATTGATATTAAACGATATAATTTTATAGTACATATTGGTGAATCTGGAGCAGTACATTATCATTTGGAAAGAGAAACAATAAAATAACAAAATTATAAATACAGAATAACGCTTAACATTATAGCTGCTGTAGATAGGCATTGTCACACTATAAGCTAAGACAGACACAATTATAAGAATATAAATGTCAATGTCAGTTAAGATAATAGCTGCTGTATATAGGCATTGTCATACTATAAGCTAAGACAGACACAATTATAAAAATATAAATATAAATGTAAATGTCAGTTAAGATAATAGCTGCTGTAAAGAGGCATTGTCATACTATAAGCTAAGACAGACACAATTATAAAAATATAAATATAAATGTAAATGTCAGTTAAGATAATAGCTGCTGTAAAGAGGCATTGTCATACTATAAGCTAAGACAGACACAATTATAAAAATATAAATATAAATGTAAATGTCAGTTAAGATAATAGCTGCTGTAAAGAGGCATTGTCACACTATAAGCTAAGACAGACACAATTATAAGAATATAAATGTCAATGTCAGTTAAGATAATAGCTGCTGTATATAGGCATTGTCATACTATAAGCTAAGACAGACACAATTATAAAAATATAAATATAAATGTAAATGTCAGTTAAGATAATAGCTGCTGTAAAGAGGCATTGTCATACTATAAGCTTGAACAATTAAACATTAGGTTACATATGAAATTGACGTTTTATATGGAAAAAGTAAAACGAACAATAACTATGAAATTATATCCTTAATCAATCGAAGTATGTACCATTATTATCTATGCACTTTCATCATTATACAGGTAGTTCATTGATTCCATTGCTAAAAAAATGTAGGAGCGAGAATCAATAAAATCTTTGAAGTAGGTTTGGACTGCCCCATAGAAATTGTTTTTTTTTTCATGCAAGTATTTGTACAAATTGCAAAAAAAGTGGTATTCTGTTGGAGCAAGGTCTGGGGAGTATTTTTTTTTTGTTTACTAGCACTGCATGTGACCTTGGTCGAGGTCCAATGTTAGCAACTGGAATCAGACACATGACTGACATCAGTCCCTAACACTATGCCGGCTTGACTGGCCATGACGGCAATCAAGCCTGATCCCGAAACGTGTGGACACACTTTACTGGGTTTATCGGCACGAACGGTGGATGCTTCCCCGCCCGGACAGACTGGGCAAATCACCCCCATCAGTCCGCCTACCACCTATTTGTTGTTCTCGTTGAAAGTATGTGCCATTTGCAATGATGTCAAATGCCAATTTTTACTTTCAAGGAGAACTAATATTGTAAGCTTGCCATGGTGATATTTATATAAAAAATAATACCGCTTAAAACAAGAATTACGCTAATGGTGGTTGTCGGAAACATTCCAACTGCAGCTTCTCTAATTTAGCGACCGTCTGTCGTGAAGTGTTAGGTCTAGCGTTGTCCTGAAGCAGCAGTGCGCTAGAGCAATTGACTAGTCTCGGTTATTGAATAGCGAGATTTTCCATCATTGTTGACAATACTTTGCCGTCATCGTCTGGCCAGATCTTTTGAAGCTGTTAAGAATGACACCAGCACTGCTTCACCGAACACTCACCAGTACCTTTCTGAGTCAACTTTCGCTTGCGATTTAGCGTTTCTCCTGGGTTGAACCACTGGAATGAGCGTTTCCGATTATCGTACAGAATCCATTTTTCATTACAAGTAACAATACGATCCAAAATACCCTCGTTTATTGTGACGTTTGAGTAATGTAAAGCAGAAATAAGTACCCATTTCTCGAGCTTTTTCAAGTAAATCAAAATTGTTTTGTCACACCGAAGCCTAACTCTGACGTGGTTTGCGATGGATCTACTGGATCTTTATCGTCAACCTTTAAATTATATTGGTGTTAAAATTTAGTGTCAAATTACTAGAACGAAAACGTTGGAACCATAAACGTACTATGTTTTCTTTTACAGTAGCTTTACCATGCACATCATTATTATTCTTATTATTAATCCTTTGAGCTGTTTCTACAGCGTTGGTGCCACCGTGGAACCCGTTTTCGTAAATAACGCGGTATTTTATATTTTCCATATTGTGAACAGACCGATGTCAAAGCAAAATGTAATGGCGTGAAAACAAATAATTCACTAACTTCAAACCACAAACACACAAGTCTAAATTTGAAAAGACTAATAATTTGGATTTCCTAGCCAAGCGCCAGATATTTGAGATCAAAGTGGCCTGTTCGACAAAACGTCAATTTCATATGTAATAACCTAATATTATGTATAATTACTGCAATATGTTTGAGAAACCTAACCTGAACATTAGAATGGTTGTAAAAAACGCAAGCTCTGGCTACGCGCGTGCATATTTTACGATAAAACTGACAGTCAAAAAGGAAACAGAATAGGATAATAATGTTCCGATTGCTAACTAAACCTAGATCGTACATAGAGCGTACCTACGACACGACACATACCTAACTAAAACCTATCGGACAGAAATTGGAAAAAATGTTATTTGGAACATTCCGTCGAAGCCGAGTTAAGCCGACCTCGTGTCACATAACGACAGCCCCTGTCACCAGTGCTTTTCGATTTTGCGTTCATTTCAACTATCCTAATATCCCAATTTAAGGATAAACGGAATTTAACTTTTGTAAACATATTAGATAAATCCATACTAACAACTGTTCACGCCATTATTTAACTTATATTATATTTGTAATAGTTGATTGTGCCGACAATCAGTAATAAGAAAAGTAGATGGTAAAACTGCCTCCGTGGTTTAGCGGTTAAGTCCGTAATTTTAGACTTGTAGGTACCGGGTACGATTACTCGGGACACAATAATATTTATTAATTTAAACAAATATTTAAATTAAATTTAAATTTCACTTGTTTATGATATTTCCTGAGTTTGGTACGCTAGAGACATCGCCGAGCTTGCCACTTGTCATGATAGGCCTATAGTCAAGTTGGCTAAATCTGAATCCGCTTTTTTATAAGCTTGGTTTCTGACTACCCCAGTGCTACTGACTAAGGAGGAGGAGGAATCGGTTAATTATGAGTAATTTAAAATTCCCTCCATTTCCAATTACCAATATGCTGCTACTAGATGGCGCCACGTTACTTTAAAGTTGCAATTAAATTCGCAGCGAGAAGTACCCACATGTGGATTTGCAGAAAATAGTTTTCGATATAAGCTTCATTGCTTGTATAGTCAGTCGCACGTAGCGCCCTGCCCCAGAAGTATTTGGTCTACCGTAATTCCGTTCTGTTGGAAGATGCACTTTATGACTGATATATTCTGTACAAGTAGTGTAGTGCGGTGGCCGCTCGGTTGTAAGAAGGATTTCTTTAAAATCAAAAAAAGAACGCGGTACGAACCCCGGCATGTAGGTACCAATGAGAAATACTTTTCTTACGTAGATTTATACACCGCCGTCCCTGTGACTCGGTCCCGGTTCCACTAATACCAATTTGTCATTAAAATTGACATCAGATGATCCTCGCAACCTGTCTGGCCAGCAGCGTGGCGGGTGATTCTGTTCTTTAAAAAGAACCTACTTAAATTAATTTAAAAAAAAAACGAATATATTACAAAGCCCATTTTAAATATAGGTATGTACTTTCGTATATGTTAACCTAAGATAAAACGAAACAAAAAAATCTATTAATCACAACACACATTGGAACAACTACGGAGGGATGGAAGAAACGATCGATTTTTCAGGACCTTTTTGCTTGTTATATGTCACTAAGGTTTAACCAACAGACCACTTAATAAAAGAGTATTTTGCGAGTGGGTTTTTACGCCGAAATGACTGAGCTTTACTGTTTTTTTCTTTTTTTTAAATTACCTATTTATCTCGAGTTTAGTTGAGACATCGACAAGCTTTATCACCATAGCCCTTAGAAAAAAAATCCTTGACCTTCACTTTTACAGATGAGCCATCGAAATATCTGTGAATTTTTGTGAATAATTAATTAATTAATTATTTATAAGTTAAAATATTTGGATTTATTTATTATTGTTATTTTTGTATTAATTTATCATGATGTAGAATTGATTGATTTATTTATATACCTACTTACTCACTTTTTATTCTAATTCTATTGTCTTGTATTAACTTTATTATTATTTCATTGGTTTATTAGTGTTGAATTTTGATTTATTTTATTATTATTATTTATTTGTCTTTTCTTTCTTTTTATATTAATTTTATATCTTTTTATATTAATTAATATAACTATTGTTAATTTTAAAGCTTCATTAATATTAATATTTGTATATTAAATTTAAAAGATTATAGGTATATTGACAATCCATTTTTAATTAAAATGTATGTATTAATTATAAGAATGACTGCATGGTAAATTGGGCTTTACTGTTAAGCCATGTAATGTTGTATTAATAAATAAATAAATAAATCTGTGATCAAATAATTATAATGAGTAATGGTGCTATTTAAAATACATCATATAGTCCTTGAAGAAACGCGGCGAACGAGTGCTTTCACTCCGTAGCCACGACTCAGACTTAGATGTTAAGAAACGCAGGCCCAACAGTGAGAGAGAGGCGGTTTATAGGGTTTTAGTCCGTAGGCGCCTTGGGGTCTCCTTATGAGGCCTCACTGTGATTCGGGCATGCGATTTCCCGCGGTGGCCCTTCAGGCTGGGGTCGTATCGTTAGGCGATTTTGCGATTAACCGTCTTTAAAAAAAATCCTTGAAGAATATACTACACTATATATGTTTTGTCTCATTTACGCATATAATTTTTTGTTGTCAAATTAAAAAATAACGTATTATAACTAAAGTGGTTCAGTAATATTCAGCATGAGCGCTTTCAAATTAAACTTTATTTAAATTATACTATATTATGAAAGCTAATAAATACCCGATTGATTAATATATTTAATATATAGCCTGTTTAGTGAATAAAACAACTCATGACAAACAAAACATCATTATTTGTTCAATAACCACCAGAGACATTAAATTTATAATAAAAAGTTAAGTTTCATCACCACCGTATCGCTTCCGGGGTAGTCAGAAACCATGCTTATAAATAAGCGGATTCACATTTATCCAACTTTACTATAGGCCAATTATGACAAGTGGCAAGCTCGTCGATGTCTTTAGCGTACCACAGAAAAAAAACAAATAAATTAAATACCAGATAAATATCACAAATTAATTTAATTTATTTATTTAATAAATGTTATTGTGTTCCGACCAGGAATCGAATCAGGTATATATATATATATATTTAATCAGTTTCTCCCATTCTTGTAACTCGCGTACTGCTCACATTTTCGGGGGCTGTGATCTAATCACTTACAGGTTTTAAAAAAACATTTACCGTCATAATAAAAACGTTTCAAGAATTCTTTTGTGTTAGTGTAGTCGGCGCGTTAACGAAGGGAGCAGCCCCTAGTGACGTCACGAGTGCCGCACTCGTCTCGGCTAATCTTTTCGACATCTCACTCTTTCTTTCATTAAATGAAAGTGAAAAACTATTTATTTTCAACAAACCTTAAGACGTAAACTCAACTAACTAACAATAACAAAATTAATATACTATTTAGATAAATAATCTCAGTTAGCGCGCGAAGATACGAAACTGCCTCCATGGTCTAGCGGTTAAGGCCGTAGAATAAAACGCAAAGGTGCTGGGTTCGATTCCTGTTCGGGATCACAAAAATATATATTTAATTTATTTGTGGTATTTCTCGAGTTTAGTACGCTAGAGACATCGACGAGCTTGTTACTTGTCATGATGGGCCTATAGTAAAGTTGGATAAATGTGAACACGCTTTGCAAAGCGTGGTTTCTGACCACCCCGCAAGGGATACGGTCGTGAGCATACTTTTTACTACTGTCGCTGGACCCACAGATCCATTATTTGGTCCATACAACGCTGGCCATAATTTGTACCTCAGATATTGTTAGTAGTAGATTATTAAAGAAAAAAATAATTTTCAATAAATAAGAAGGAAGGCTTATAATATAAGAAAATACTGTTGTATTTGTATAATTACTTACATTGAGTTTTATTTTTTAATTTTGAACTCTACATTAATGCTAACGAAACTAGAGCATTTGTGTTGCCAATGTAAAAATAGATATTTATTTAAAAAAAAAAGATTTCTTGTCATAGATTTATGTATTTAAAAATGTCATAATCATTAATTAAAAAAGGGGTATAATAATTAAGATAGCTACAGGTACTTCCGTGTGATAATAATAACACACATTTGAAAAAAAAAATGGTTATAAAGTTATATTTTATCTTCTCTCAAATGACGTGAAAATTTACAATTTTCCCTGAATACGAGGTGTTTTTTATTGTACAGAATCACGTCAGCATTAAACCTTATATTATACTCCACACGAACCTACGGTATTATTAGTGCAGTCTTTAACAGCTAGGGCATCGATCTGAACCTATTAATAGAACAAAGTTGAAACCAAAGAAACATTTTAAAGTTTCTCCAAGGTAAAATTATGAATTATAAAATACTATCTACGCTCCACGACTTTCTAATAAATGTTAGGATTCTTCATATTTATTTGTTTCTAACTTTTCATCTACCTCTTCATCAGGCCAAAGTTTTGGTATACTTTAAACCATTTGTGCTGACCAAACATTCCTCGTGTTCACGATTCTAGGCCGCAGCCGTCACAATTATATGAGATTGCAAATTTTACAAATTAAAATAAACCAGATTGCAACGTTACGATGTTTGCCTCATTTCCTACACGTTGCCCAAGGCGACTTTGCATGCTCCCTCTTCTAGGTACGATCTTGTGAGCCGAGACTCCTGCGCAAGATCAAGTTTAAGAGTCCAAGACCAAGACCAGCTATTCTGATGCAAGACAAAACAGGACTTTGGGCAACACTATCTGCTAGATACAATTACGTAAGTTTTCATATGTAAGTTCTAAGAGAGAGATTGTGTCGGATAACCATGTGATCAAAACTTTGTATCTAAGGAATATCCTGCAATTGAATTACCTTCGGAAGCCGCTTATTCTCAAAAGATTTAACCATAACTTATTACATGGGGTAAACTTATATATACAAGTATATACTGTTTTTGAAGGCTCACTTTGAACTCTTATGACTAAAACGTATTTATTTACATTAAATATAAATTAAAAACTACCTAAATAATAAAATCAAAAAAACTAAACTATAAATAAAAGATAGTCCCAAGGAGACTGGCAACATTTCGCCTCTGTATAGTTAAGCTAATACGTTGAGAGAAATAATTGCCAGCCCTCCTGTCTCCAGACCTTTCTGTCAGTCGCTTTGACAACTCCTTGGCCAAGCGCCTCGCTGACGGTCCCCATGGGCCCATCGTCTTGACCCCGAACGACGCAAATTCGTAACCGATACCAAAGTTGGCGTATTTGCGTAATTTGAGGTTTTCCGCAGAAAACACCGCACTTCCCGCGCCTGACAAGGTCGCCTGGATGTGAGATGGAGCTAATGTGTCTACACACGTCGCATCCCACACCAGAGACCTGCCAAGTTTCCACTGCCCAAGAGTCATTCCGTCGGGTCTCTTGCCATCGCTCCGCATAATCCCAGATGGTTCTAAGATTGCGGGTACTCTAGAAGTGAAGGGCTCTCTTCGGATGATGTCGTTGAGAGTCGCGTGACGAGGAATGCGGCCAGCACTTCTAGCACAAGTATATACTTAAATGATATATACTTACTTATAGATAATAATAATAATAAATATATCCAGACAGGTCACACAGCGCCATCTAGTTTCCATGGTAAGCTACAAGGCTTGTGTTACGGAAACTAGATGGTTGATAAACTACATATTATACTTTTTTTTTTGTAAATATATACATATTATACATATAAACACCCAGACCGAGACAAATTATACAATGTACAACTTGCCCCCGGTGGGAATCGAACCCACGACCTCCCGAGTTCACGGCAACGTTTGTTACCACTAGACCACGGAGGCGGTCTGATATATATTATATTAAATTTATACTTTAATACTAATACCAACATTTAGAATCGTTAATAAATTTCCACGTGAAGGAACGCATCCGGTCTGCCTAGGCCTTTAAACATTGCGTGTTTAAGGGGAACAGTTCTATGAAGAACTCTAGAATGAGTGGTTGAAAGTGAATATGCTGGAGTTTTCTACTTAAATAACCTTGCACGTACTGTGTGCGAGAATTATTTTCGTCACGAAGTGCAATTGATTGCGTGATCACGTCCCACTTTATGTGCGCTGACATGCTCGCAAATAAACTATCTTCTAGCTTGTAACTCAAGTCTTTTGCGACTAATAAAGTATTTTACTTCCAAGTAAAAAAGTAAAGTAGCATTACGAATGTAATCCCAAGCGAGGTGGTCGGAAAGCGCTCTTTATTTGAAGAAGCGAGTTGACATTTAGCCATGTTTACTATTGGTCCTTCATGACACGTGAAGCTCATCGATATCTCTAGCAAAGTGCTCTGTTAAAGTATTTTTTTAATACACGGAACATTCTAGTTTGAATTGAAAGCAAAGCTCGCTTTTTCACTGATTTTTTTCTTAATGTGAATGAAATTACCGTCTATATATAAATTAGTACCGAAGTAGAACATGGTGTAGAAGTTGCCATTAGGAAAGTTTCGCTACTCGATCATACCTGGCGCTATTATATTTGCACACAATTGTAGCCTTAAAACACTAATCATAAGGTTGACATTCCCTCCAGTTATTAACTCCATGACCATAAGACTAAATTGTTCCTCTAGTCGTAGTCTAGTCTATCATGGCGTTATTATAGTTGCAGACAATTATAATCCTAAAAGCAGTAGTCATAAAGTTGACATTAGCTCAACTGTTTAGTATTAAAGTTTTTTTAAAACATTTATATCTAAAATATTTTATCTGCCGAAAATGTGAGCTTGAAATTGTGTGCCAAATTTCAAAAATCATTTTCAGTCCAAAAATTCGAAATAACAATTCAAATAGAACTGTATACTTTGGCAAAATCTCTCCGCTCAGAGCGGAGGAAATGGGAATTTTCCGATGCGATCAACATTCAATGAAAACTTATCATAGACAGGTAAATCACAAAATTGAAATCTAAATTTTAAATGTCTACAACCATTTGTCACAATACGAAAGTCAATTATCGCTGTGCACAGAGTAACCGGATATATTGTATTTTGTACTAACATAATTTTTTTGACGTTGCCGCCTTGGCGTGAACTATCTTTAAGCGCCTTTTTTACTTTTAGCTTTGAAAGCCGTTCGACTTCTCGTTTTTTTTTTTTATTTCCTTATATCATAACATTTAAATACAACATTATTCTGCCAAACTAAAAAATAGTTTATCGGTAGATCGGTATGATATATTAGCACAGTTTAGTTTACTAAAGATCAAATAAAATTACAACTATAATTATAATTAGGTATTAATTAACGAATTTTCCAAGAGTGTGGCGATCCCAAATGCCATAACTACCTAAAACAGAATATGTCCATAATAATTCAACGAGGAAATGCGGCGAGCGTTTGAGGTACCCTCCCTGGTGGTAAGCCCTTAGTTTATTTTGTAGAATAGCTTTAATTTCATAGGTATTTTTAGTTTTATTTCTATTTATAATTAGTTTTTTAATCAATTTTTATTAATCAATATTATATTTAATATATTAATAATATATTTGTATCTACTTCGAATAAATATACTTATATTAGGTAGCAGTTAAATAACAAAAATTAATATAGGTTGCATCTTTCTAATTGCACACTATTTTTACACAAACAATCTATCGAATTTGCTACTCACTTGTTCGAGTAGTTCTTTTGTTTTTATATGTCAATTTGTAAAGTTCTTCTTCGTTGCTCTTTGGTTTTCATTCGTTTAGGCAAAATTCGCTAAATATGCGAGCTTTGCTTTCAAGCCCAACATAGCATATACTAGTATATAAAAATCAAATAAAAAGCTCAACAATAATAAATAAATAAATAAATATTTCCAGACAGGTCACACAGCGCCATCTAGTTTCCGTGGTAAGCTACGAGGCTTGTGTTACGGAAACTAGATGGTTGATAAACTACATAGTATACTTTTTTTTGTAAATATATACATATTATACATATAAACACCCAGACCGAGACAAATTGATGCGAATATTTATAATAGCTTTATTAACCATAGTTTACCACTTTATTTTTGTATTTAATACCTTTATTTTACTTAGTTGTAGCTCTTCGGCGGTACTTGTGGACGGGACAGGCGCGCCATATCTACTATTAACTGTTATTATTACTATTTTTATCCTTATATAATAATATATAATAAAAAAATAAATTAAAGAATTTATACAAAACTATATATATTAAAATACCTATATCTATACACTTGACTATGCATTGTTTGACTGGTTCTTCCCTATACTTTATAATACTACTATATTTATAAAAACAAAATAAAAATAAATAAAAAAAATAAAAAAAAATAACAATAACTATATTTTTTATGTAGGTAATTGTATATTTAAATTAAATATAAGATGGTTAATTAAAATTGTCAGTCTAATAACGATATGAATTCATTATACGTAATGAAATAAATTGTAAAACGTGTGGTAACCCTTGCGAGTATCTGTCAAAACTATTATCTGGCATTCTGCCGCGTTTACAGGTGGCGCTGGAGGGCTTTAGTTGTAATATTTTCATTTGTTGTTGCTTTTGTTAGTTGTATTGTGTATTTGTAAAATAACTTATACCTTTCTATTCGGATACTTTACGTATTCTTCTTCTCAGTTGTTTATTTTGCTTTCAATGAAGTTTGTATATAAGATACTTTTATCATTTAACTCTGTAACTGTAAGTATTACTTTTAGTCATAGTTCCCATTATTTTTTAATTTTTAAATATTGTTAATATTATTATTTAAATTTCTTAAACATATAATGTATCATAATTGAATGTAGTTTGACATGTTGTGGTCACCTGTTACTGGGGTACCATTCACTAATGTTTTTTTTTTTACTGTTTGCTTCTATCGATAGAATTGGATTCAATGTTGGTGATCCTAATAAAATAAATAAATAAATTATACATGTACAACTTGCCCCCAGTGGGAATCGAACCCACGACCTCCCGAGTTCACGGCAACGTTTGTTACCACTAGACCACGAAGGCGGTCAATGTTTAATAAGTATATCACTAGGTAGGTTAATAGTTAAATTTCTAAAATCATACTCAATAGCAGAGTTTAAATTAAATTAAATTTATGAAGCTGTTAATTAAATGGTTGAAAGAACAATGTTTTTAAAGTATCCAGGAATTTTTACATTATAAGTATTGACATATAAATATAATTTTAGTTGTAATTTGACATATATATATAATTATTTGCATACCATCAGGTAGGTAAGATACAGCTGGACTGTAAAATTGTATTATCCTATGTATTCTGTGCAATAAACGATATTTTTCTTTTTAATTTTGAATATGGCAATAAAATTGTACAATAAAATACCTTAATTTCAAGAATAGCCTATAATTAAATTTAAAAAAGTTATTTTGTTCTGTATTTTAATAATAATAAATAATAAAATAATAATAAAAATCGTTTATTGATCCAATTAACTTAAATCTATTACATTTTTATATGCTCAATGACCTGCACTGGTAGCAACCGTGCCGCAGGTCATAGCATACCATTTTGTTTTATCCGGTCGACAGAAAATACAATTTATTTTATTATTAAACAATCAATTATTATCAAACAAAACAGCACAAACAAATACCCACCAAAATTGTTCTGTGTGGGTATGTAGGTGTGAGTGTATATGTAGTTGTGCGTGATTGTGTGTCTATATCAGCGTGGATCGGTGAAGAGGCCAGACTACCTAACGACAGCTAGAAGGTTTTCAGTTTCCGTGTAATCCTTCTGACTGAGCCATTTTTTGAACCTAGTGATGAGTTGTCTATGTAATAATGTTTCTATCTTGTCACCTCCTAGATCTTGGACATACTTATTTATGGCTCTGGGGCCAATTACAAGATAGGAGCTTTGTAACGCTTTTTTGGATGTAGGTACATCTAGTAGGCATGTTCTCTTATTGTTTATAATTATTTTATTGTATTTAATATATTTCTGTACAGCCTTAGCAATGGACATTTGTCGGACAGATAGAAGTTGTGTCTGTAAATGACTTTTTAAATAAAAAACTAAAATGACATATTAATATTATATAGCTGTTTAGATTTAAATTTTAACATTATAAAATTATTTGACAATGCCCTTTAAAGTACTCGTAGTTATATAGTGCTGACATGGAGTCATACCTACGTTGCATGCTGAAGCTCAGTGAGACACTACCATAAATGTTAATATTATAATTCATTATTGTTTATTATTTTAAGAATTTAGATGTATTAAGCAATAATAAAACACACTACACTACACGAAAACATTTTGAGACTTGTACATCTGCCGCACGCTAAAGATGTGGAATGCTCTCCCAGCCAGTGTGTTTTCCCATCCCTATAGCCTGGAGGTCTTCAAGAGAAGTGTGATATTAATAGTAAATTAGTTTACTGTGGGATATTGTTATTCAAAAGTGGTGTTGTTTTGTTTAATAATGTTCTACAATGTGAATAATTATGGAAAACAATAAATTTGACACTGAATTTGGGGCACAAGAAGCAGTTTTTTTTTTGCGGTATCCCTGCGCTGCCATATATATACATGGCTGTATGGGCTAGATCCCTTTGCATCCCTATCATCATCGGGAGAAGAGAAACAAAAAATAAACGATGTAAAGAAAAATATTTCAACTTTTAAAAAACTTGTAATAGGACATTAGTTACGGATGGTATGTCGTCTAAATTAGTCTACCCGTACACAAAGTTGTTGAGTCTATCGGTCGCGGCGAAACTTGAGGGAAAACTTCCTAACTCCTAACGAGATTGGATCCAAACAGAACGCTGGGGCATCCCACTTCACCGCTGCTTCCCAATCTGTTGTCCGCGAGAACAATAATAAATTGCGTTTTACAAAATAATAATTATAACTTATTAAAATAATATATTTTTAATGAAACTCAGTTTCAAACAATTTATTTTCACTAACTTTAAATGTTTCTATATTACCCAAAGAGTGTTTTAGTGTTATATACAATAGAATCCTTATTAAATAACATAGTTCTGACTGACATAGTTCTTTTTTTTTTTCAGTACAATTCAGTACAGTCAGTTAAAGTTGGGCGAAGTATTCATTTTGAATATTTAGGATTTAATAATATAAATAAATGATAAAAGTAAATAGTTGTAACAGGAGTTCAAAATCCATCAAAAGGTGCACATGTTCTACAATAAAAAAAATGGAAAATAATTTTAAAAATACATGATTAGATTATTTTTTTAAAATCAGTTTTTAGAGTATTTTTATTATTTATAACACTAAATTCCGGCTTAATGTTAACTTCTGGGACGTCCTTTATGTATGTAGATAACTAGTGTTCTATATAGTAATACTCGTAAATAATTTTGACTATCTGTACCCGCTTATTACAGATGTCAGTCACAATGGTAGAAAATGCATTTACGGCATTAACTTCGTCTATGTACCTGCAGTTGTTTTTGTTTTGTATAATACAGAATTTATTATTATTACAATAAGTAATTTAACTTTAACACTTTGAACATTAAAACATATTAGTTTAATTATTATATTCGCGTTTTTAATCAAATTTAATGTCAAAATATCTTTATTTACGTAAACCAACGTAAACAAGCATCTGTGAGACTTTTAAATGATTCTACCCCTGCTAGTCGAAGACTAGCAGCAAAGTCCAATGAGTAATCCGTAAACAGAAGATGCGATAAGCCGCGATGTTGCGAAACCCTATCCTGGCCTTATATTTAGTATTTATTTTTACGTATTTAATTTTATTTGTAGGCACAAATAAATGATTTCTGTTATAAGTTGTTACAACTCAGATTCTTCTCCATTTCAACTGTCAATAAAACCGAAAAAGTGTTGTCCTAATAACAAGCTAATAATCAGCAGCCTCGTCAAATAGAAAATAGTATAATATTTATGTCCAATAACGTGTAGCTACCAGTATATCAGTGCATATTAAAATTAAATTTTGAGTATCTATAAAAAAAGTATTTCAGGTAGAAAAATGTTTGGGAATCTTTGGTCTACACTTGCGTTCAATGCCACATACGTGTTCCGTCGTCTCTTGACAAATCACCTCGGACTTTGGTAGGTAGCTATTATTTAACTACTTCTGCTAAGTTACGTTTGAGATTCCAAGACGGTATTAGCGGAATTATACAGTATTTCGTTGGGTAGGGAAAGAAGCAGAATGATGATTGGTTAGCGTTTTATTACGCAATAAAAAGAGGAAGTATTATTTTTTAAACCAGCCCATAGACAGTCGCAAGTCCTAGACTTGAGTGTCTGATTCCAGTTGATAATATTCATGGACCTTGCGCGCCACTTATATTGAGGTGAGCGCATCACATGTCGTGCTAGTATAGAAAAGACATCATTCTGCTCTTCTCTCTTCCACACAAGATGGACTCGATACATCAAATCGATCCATGAAATCCAAAGAAGATTGTTCTCTCTCTTTAGGCTATTTATTCCCTTAGAATAATGACGAACCAGATATATAATGCAAAAGTTGTGGGTAAAAGAAGCCCTGGCAGACCAAGACTCACATATTACGATCAAATAAATAAAACAATAGCTGAAGGTGCATTAAAAAGTCATCGAAACAAAAGTACATGTATGAAGAGGTTGATGAATGTCGAAGAAGCGAAAGAGGTATGTCGTGATCGTGACAAGTGGCGCTCAGTTGTCTCTGCCTACCCCGCAAGAGATTTGGCGTGAAGATATGTATGTAGAATAATGACAAGCTGTTCCAAAGACATTTAAATACGATATAACAAGACAGGGCAGAAACCAAACTGTATGAGAATTAAAGCTAGATCTAAAAAAATCTGTCATTATAGAATATAAAAATAGCAAAAAAAAATTAGAACTATATTCCTACTAAAACAAAAGTAGGTAGAAAGTTAATTGACTATTTCTCAAAAGTATACTTTGGACTTAAAATCTTTGAAATTGTAGGAATATCGAGCGAGATGGATGGAAACTTAACAACCTACTTAATAGTTTTTTATAATTTTAAGGGGTTTTTTTACCTTTACCCGATTTACCTTAGAGACATATTTCTCCCGACCCCATTCTCCAAAGTAGCAAAACACGTACGCACCCCAAAAGATGTCATTCCTTTCCAAGCGCCTGGCGTATATAAAGTGGACTGCAGCTGTGGGAGTTCATATATTGGCGCACAATAGCCGCGAGGGTCAAGAAATATATAGCAGCTGTAAAAAACTGCCAATTAAATAAGTCAGCAATAGCAGAACACCTAATGGATAGTGGCACAAACCATTGGATTGAGCTGCATGACCCAAAGATACTTTCCACCGATCGTCACTATTACCCTCAAATAGTACGTGAAGCGATCGAAATAAAGAAACACAAAAATTTCAATCGAGAGGGGGTTATAAGCTATCTTCATCGTGGAATCCAGTAATCAATAGGTTTCGACGCCGGGAAAAATCGCCCGGTGTCGCCAAGGATATTGTAAGTGTCGTGTGTCGTGATTTCTAAAAACTTTTAAAAGTGATAAGTGGGTAGGTTTACATCTACCGCCCAGTATGTACGAGACTACACCGCATAGCTCCAGTCGACCCGTGATCACGGCCAATGCAACTTGGCTGAAACGTCAAGAGAAATATGTCTTTAAGATAAATCGCGTAATGACCCGTTAAAATCATAAAAAAACTATTATGTGCGCGAAAGTTTAAAAAGTTTACTTAATATTTTTGACGAAAATTAATATTTTGATTTTATTTTCCTTTTATATAATTTGACTTTTTTAAAATATTCCAAAACATAAATTGCAATTTAGATCGCTCTAATCCTGCTGTAGGCCTAGGTTAATCAAATATTATCAAACTCTGTTTATAAAGCTTACAAAGTTTAAAATGGAAGACCTTCACCTTCGAATGGAATCGATTTTAGTTCATGCTACTCTATTGATAGTATTATAAAATCGTTTAATTCTATTTCAGTTGATTCTACCAATTTTATAAATTTGAATTTGACCACTTAAGCTGGGGACAGATTATCGGACGTATCCGTAAGGAGCGGCTGACTTCAGACGCAACTCTGAAGTGTATGAGTGTATTGTTCGGTCTCCCGACGACTTTCCTAGCATTCATTTCATAAATGCCGCCTTCACTTGGAAAATAAATATTCAACGCACTGAGGCTTTAAGCCATTCCAAACAGTCGTTCGACTTGCATAAACGACGATGACAATAAAAGCTAAAACCCCAAAAATGTATTAAATATATATATATTTAATATAAGAAATATTTACAATGGAAAAATAATTAAAGCACGACGATGGTAATATAATATATAAATTAAAGGAAGGCTGCCAATTACACAATATTTCGACCACGGACAATTTCCTTTGATTGCACTACCCAGAAAAAAAAACATTCTCCAGTAAAATCGGTCACGTAATTCGCTGTAAAACCCGGTCCCTGTCTTCGGTTATTATTACATCAAAAACTCAAAGCGCTTGGAAAAGCTACCCGAACGGAGAAAGCGAAATTCAGTAAATAAAAAGCGCTTATAGCGCCAAGTCAAACACAGGCAAAGATAGTGCCTTGTAATATATACAAGTATTTATGATTACAGTAAATTTAATAGTTTACGAATGAACAATAAAATATATCCCATGGTATACAAGACCGCATTATTTGACAAGAGCCTTTATGGAATGGCACCAAAGATCTACGAGTATAATAAGTTGCCAGACGAAATAATAAATGTTGATAATATAAATGACTTTAAATCTAAATTGCAAAACTTTCTCATTGACAAGACATATTATAGTAGAAATGAATACTAGATATTTTATAAAACTCGTGACATGTCTGTCTATACCCTTATATATTTAAATATTTTTTTATTAATTAGTCAAACAATATAACCTGTATCTCAAGCAAATAAAGAATTTTGAATTATGAAAGTCAATGAGAAAATAATGGCAAATAGCGGAAGTGAGGAATGCTTTGAATTAGCTGCAGCTGCTATAAGCTAAGTGCAGTATGTTTATGATTTTCATATATATATATATATATATATATGTAGGTTATAAGGACACTAATCACGAACACAATTAATATTATTACCCTCTATTACGCGTGGCATGTCACTGCGAGCGCGGTTGATTCGCTTATGACTCTCGTCCAAGCGCACAAACATTTAGCCGGCCAGATTATAACCATACATATACATCTGTATAGTTGTACATTGTATAATTTGTCTCGGTCTGGGTGTTTATATGTATAATATGTATATATTTACAAAAAAAAAGTATAATATGTAGTTTATCAACCATCTAGTTTCCGTAACACAAGCCTCGTAGATTACTACGGAAACTAGGCGCTGTGTGACCTGTCTGGAAATATTTATAAAAAAAAAACTTACGCGCAATGTCTTTCACACTTTGGTTGAAGGACTCCAGGTTATAGGAAAGGGGAAACACAAATGCTGGAAGAGCATTCTACGAGTACATCTTTATCGTTCGACAAATGTACGAGTCTCCAAATGTATACGTATGCGTACGCTATGAGTATGTGGGCATATATTCTGACCTAATCGTGTGATTTGGTTGCGGATGGAGAGGAGATAAGGTTATGAAGAAAGCCCAAGTCACGTCCTCGACTTACAACCGATAGTTTTCACAGTGGCTATATACTGTCCAGATACAAATAAGTCGCGACTAATCTATCCGATAATGTGTTCCTAGCCTAATAATTTTATCCTTACATATAGTCTAAATTGTATTAAATATTAATATTGAAATTTAATTAAATAATTATGTCTTTGCCTCCGTGGTCTACCAGTTAAGTCCGTGCATTTAGACTCGGAGGTACCGGGTTCGATTCCTGGTCGGGACAAAATAATATTTATTAATTTAAATAAATAAATTTGAATAATATTAAATTTATTTGTGATATTTCTCGAGTTTGGTACGCTGGAGACATCGACGAGCTTGCCACTTGTCATGATTAGCCTATAGTAAAGTTGGCTAAACGTGAATCCGCTTCTTTATTAGCGTGGTTTCTGACCACTCCGCAAGGTTGTGATGATACTTTACTTTACAATTATGATTTTTGTTAATTACATACTTGTTGTTTTATAGAAACTTGTTCCTTTCACACAGTAAACAATAATAAAATCATAATGACTGTGTGTTTTCTTGCTATTCCGTTCTGCCCGGGAACGACGACATATTACGATATGCATATTGTATGCAAAAGTGAAGGCGGCTGGTGTCACTAGCTGTCATAAATAATAGCAACCGGTAATAATGTATACTATACAAGAAGAAAGTACAAGAGACTCGAGCTAAACGTATCATCACGACCGTATTATTTTTACTTATTTGTATGTTTTTGTATATTGTGTCGGCACTTATTAGCATTTAATATATTGATATTATATTATATCTACTCGTACATTTATAAAAAAAACTTCTAAAGTTTGGCTGTCAGGTAATGTCTTCTCCAGATGTAAAATAATTAAATAAATAAAATAAATATTTCCAGACAGGTCACACAGAACCATCTAGTTTCCGTGGTAAGCTACGAGGCTTGTGTTACGGAAACTAGATGGTTGATAAACTACATATTATATTATTTTTTTTGTAAATATATACATATAAACAAATTATACAATGTACAACTTGCTCCCGGTGGGAATCGAACCCACGACCTCGCGAGTTACCACTAGACCACGGAGGCGGTCAAAAGTGTAAGTAAGGTTAAGTCCGCCTTTGTACTATGTTAATTTATTTATGCAATTAAGTTTTTAAGCAACAATATCGACAACAAAGTAATTTACAAAACAAAAACTTGCACTTGACATGTCCGTTCAAAAATGCGCGAAGAACTTCCTTTTTTGAACAATTTTCCTTTACGGGAAGAACTTTTTTTTTATTCAGACAGGCGTTGACGCTTCGATTTATGCCTCATGCGCTTTTTTATAAAAATCGCTCATTCTTTATATAATTATTCATGTTCTAAATTCAAAATTGCCCGCCTGTAAAAGTCTAATACAAAATAAAAAACCTAATTATCTCGCACTTATTTAAGAACTAAACGTCGTTTTTCGAATACGTTGGATGAAAACAAATGCCTACACATACACGCAAATACACACACACACCCATAGGTACTCGTGGCGATCCCGGCGGGTCCGGCAGCCAATTCTAATTTCCCATTTGTGTTCCCAATTACGCGCCTTTGTCTTGTTAAGCCGAAGTTGGTTCAAAGCTCAAAAAATGCTTACTTGAAAAACTTCCCCTGGTCAATATTAACATTTTTAATATACAGTGTTTTTAGACTCAACCTTCATAATTTGTATTATAACAAACATTTATTCATTAATTATATTTCTTTTTTATTAATTTTGAATTTTTAAGCTGAAATGGCAATGGGCTGGACACATATGCCGCAGAACCGATGAACGATGGAGTAGAAGGGTTCTGGAGTGGAGACCACGTACTGGAAGACGCAGAGTGTGACGACTCCCCGCCATATGGATAGATGACCTGAGAAGGTCGCTGGTGGGGGATGGATGAAGGTGGCAGAAGATCGTGTGAAGTGGCGAGCCTTGGGGGAGGCCTACATCCAGCAGTGGTGAGACACAGGCTGATGATGATGATGATGATTAGTTTTGGGCACACCGAAATATCGAGTGAGGTATATTTTAATCGATACCTGTACTTAATAAGTTTAACACACTTACGAGACGTGCACACTGCACAGGTGTAACTTAGCTCTAGCACGCCCAAACTTTGTTATCGAATCGAGAACATGAGGTATGCGATATGCATTGGTGATCAGGCAAGCACCGTCTGTCAGCATCTTTAAAAAAATGGTTTATATTCACTTTCTTAAAATGCAAAATGTCTCCATCCCGCTCTAATATGGTAAATATATGTATATATTTATTTGTGTATATGTGGTGTATGTACATGGATGTTATTAATATTTATTGTTTGCTTTTATGTATATATTTAAGCTATTTATTGTTATTGTTAAAGTATCGATATTTACATCAAGTTCTATTGATTTATCGTTTATAAGCACCCTATAAACTCACTTATCACTATCACAAAGATTAGCTATAAGAGAATGCCTACGGAATTAAGTTCGCCTTGTACACAACTTTTGTAATTTTGTGCAATAAAGTATTTTATATTATGCGATTTTAGACAGTGTTATGAGGTGTGACGTAACGAAACTACTAATTGACAGCTCAGATATTATGATATTTATTACTTGATTCTATAACGGAGTTTGTGCGTGCTAGAGCTACCGTACAATGTACAACTTAGTAAGACGATCACGCCAACTTCAATTTGTACGCGAAGGCCTTATCTCGAGATTTTTTTACACTACGTGTCAATTCAAATTAAATTTGGACGAACTTTTCTATTTGCTGTCCAAAATCTTGGGAAAGTTTATAGAAAAGGGTCTTCGGCGAACTAACAATTCTCTAATCGACTTTGAAGGATTCCCGAAAAGAATTCATTGTCCACAACAAGTCGATAAAAGGGTTTGGGACAGACTTCACTCTATTTATTACTTCGCTTTTATGTCTTAGATTCTATGTCAGACATTTTTTTTGTGTTTGACATTTAATTCTGAAATCATCTCAGTTTTATTCTTAACTAGCTGTTATTATGTTATTTTACCCGGCTTTGCATCGTATAAAGGAAAAAATAATCTTCATGAACTGCTTAAGCCAACTAACGTATTCAAAATTATAAGGATTAATACCGTATTTATGTAAATAGCTTTCCAAAATTACCCCTTTATATTATTTTATAATTTGCGCGACGCAAAGAAGTGTTATGTGTTTGTCAGCCTATGTATGTTAGTTCCTTTGTGGCACACTGGAGACCAAACGCGTTGGCAGATTTAACCGTGGGTTTAGCTGATAGATAGATCATTCATTTACATTTAATCATCCATTCGTACCTTTAAACATACCTACTCCATACTCACAAACCATCCATCTCACTCACTTTCTCATTCCTCTAATCCTTATTATTGAAATTTTATTTTTAGCCCGTAACTTGCAAGAATGGCTTCCAAATGGCCAAAGATCATAAGAATTATTTAATTTATGACTCCAAATTAAAATGGTAGCAGAGAGAGAAAGCTTAGCACGTAGAATTTAATATGAAACTTTCCGTAATAATTACTTAATAATAAAACATACTCAACTATGTGTTCCCATTTGAAGAGCTTTCGTGCGACAACCTACAGTACAGGACTGAGTTCAATAAACACGATCGTCACGTGAATATTATCTACCTACAGTAACGATTGTCAATAAAAAGTAAAATTTTAAGTTTATCAGTTACAACACGCAAAAACATCATCTGTGTCTGCCCACTGCTGGAGGGCTGCCACCCTCATCCAAACCCCCACCAGCGACCTTTTTCAGGTCATCGTCAATCTGGCGAGGGGTCGTCCCACTCTGCTGCTTCCCGTACGTGGCCTCCACTCCAGAACCCGTCTTCTCTAACGGATATCGGTTCTGTCATTGCCACTCTAGCTTACTAAATTTAAAGGCCATATTAAAAACTGCATAGCCATTGTAGATTATTCACTGCATTAAATAATCAAGAATATCAGTAATACTTTTCTAGCTTTGTTATATATTGACATATTAGACATCTCTAACAAAACATAATGCTAGATAGATTAAGTTTTAACAGGCTATGTCGGTATCTTTAGTTCTTTGACGGATTTCTACTTTTCGGACTGAATCCATCAAAGGAGTACCGAGCATAGCTCACTCCATAGCTGAACGACCTTAAATGTGTGAACCAGACCCACTATCACAGGTTCACGTCCCTGCTTCGTACGATAATACTAGAGATCGCATTGGTTCAATACTTTCGTCTTTAAACATTGTGGTATGTCCTTAAGAAGATGAGGTGCAGCTTCCCGAATGCTGGATGCATCTATCGGCTTCTTTGCTGAAGTTGGCAGTTTTGCACTACTTCGAAAGTGGCGTTACCAACACAGATTAGTCTCGGTATGACATGATTGTTAAACATGACTTTTGTCTTGTCCATGACTTTTTTTCTTAGTCAGGATCAACGAATACCTGTACCTGTTGTTACACAAGTGTGAAATTCGGTGTAGCCAAAATAAGATGTGTTGTTGGCGGTACGTTAGGCATATCATATACAGAGTTCAGAACCAACAAGTCCATACTGGAGAAACTTGAAATCAGACAACGCCATTCTTCAATCATACAATCACACATTCTCACTTTCTTTAGACACGTGTCGCGGCGTAGAGATACATTAATAGCCTAGTAGTTTAGTAGCAAGTGGATGACAAGACTGATCAGGTTAAAGCAGCAATAGATGAGTGCGCCAGAAAGGCAGCGGTTTCAGAGGAGCGGCGACGGGTTATAAGCGTGCCACTGACACTCTATATATTACATAATAATAAAATAAGGTAAAAGTTTAGACTGATAATTTAATAATTATTTACTTCATATCGTTATAGTTTGTATCGCGTGTGTAGTTGTGTATCGTGTGTACGTACGTGTGTGTATGTGGTGTGTGATATTGTTTTACGACACAGTACGAAGCTAGTATAAAATAGCTCGTTCCTGCATTGTTAGTACCTAGTTGTATTTTGACTGTTGTGGTGGCGTGCCTCGCGTTCTGGCACACCCGCGACCCATTTCCGCATAGGGTCAATGTCGGTTATAGCGACACCATCTTCAATATTTGCAAGGCGACACGCTCGCCATGCTAATGCGTAGTTTGCCTAAATTCTTAACATATCATTACCATGGATCAAATTAGGATATTAAATTCCACTTGCAGTTCTTACGTTTTTAATATTATTAACACAAAACCTATTTGTGAATTTTTAATAATAATAATAATAAATCGTTTATTATCAGGCAAATAAAAACATATAAAGAGTAACAATTAATTAATAATAATAATTTAATTTAATCTAAAGCTTTTGTATCTTCATCTTCTTGTGGTCATAGAAGTAGCCATCAGGTACTAGAGCGAGTAGGTGCTGCGCGGGGTCCCGGAACATCGCTAGTGCTGCGTGAAGCAAATCCACGAATGTATTTGCGTTTCACAACACTGAACGGCCAGAATTTCTTGTTCAGGAATATTTAAAAATTATGGAATTGTTAATTGTTCTAAGGTCATTCATTCCATTACCTTTTGTTGCAAAACGTAGAAGGTAGCCAGCAGACAAGTACACCCCCGAGACTCGTCAGCTCTCCACGAAGCCAGTTTACAACACCTCTGCTCCATTGCTTCTAAGCCTCGCAGATAGATCTTTTGGTATTTATATTCGAGTACCTCTTTAATATTGTAGAGGTAAATGTGAAAGAAGATTATTGTCTGTTTGTCCATATTTTACGCCTGTATTATTGGACAGATTTTAATCAAATCACATTATCCATTTCGGGCTATTTTTGTAGTACCTGCTTGTGATGTGTCCAATGATAACAAAAATGTGAATAGTAGTTTCAATGCTTTTATTGATAAGACTAATATTATTTTTTACTATATATTACTGCAATTAAGTTATTTGAACAATAAAAGTAGTTTCTGTATCAATCAAGTCATTTAGTACTACATCTGTCATGATAATATTTAAACATGTGTGCAATACACCTAAATTATATAAAATAAAGGAATTGTTTTTACTTAAATTGTAATCTTGTTAAAATAATTTATCTTAAAATGCAAGTATAACTGTGAAATCAATTTCTCTCTCCATACGGAATGAATGATGTCCTTTGCCAGAAATTTTCTTTGTAAACAAGGAATTGACGTAGGCTAATAATCATTACATTTTTTCATCATTACAGCCCCTAGAATACAGCGTCCTAGATCTCCACTGCTGGAGATGGGCCTTCCATATATGTATCTGGAGAACTTGGCCTACACTCGCCACGCTGGCCAGACGGCTTGGCGAGGATTTGATGTCAATTTTTATGACAATTTATTAACGATTCCACAAGTTGGTATTAGTGGAACCGGGACCGACGGCTTAACGTGCTCTCCGAGGCACGGGAACGGTGGTGTTGTAAATCTATGACAAATGTACTTAAGAAAAGTGTATTTCTAATTGGTACATGCCGGGGGGGTTTGAACCGACCTTTGTAGGATTTAAGGAACGCGTTCTTTCAACCGAGCCACCACCTCGCCACAATGGCTAATAATGTTCTAAAATAATCACGACACGTGACTCCACGGCAATATTTAAAGGTGTTCTTTGGAACTCAGTATATGACTTTGCTAGAAAGACACGTGACAAGACAGCCAACTGATAGTTTATTGTCGACTACTTTATTATACGGACGGTCTTATTAAATAATTAGATTTAGATTTTCACTTATTATTTTTTTTTATTTTAGTAATACTTGCAACTCTTTTTACTTTGCACTTACTAACCCTTTTGATGAATAAATTAATTTGAATTTTGAATTGAATTCCAGATCTTCGTAATTCTGTAAAATGGTATTAATTACCTGAGAGATTTTTTTGTGTATGAACGGTGGTAGCTTTTCATCTTAAACACTTTCTTCCGTCATTCTAATAATTTGCCCCTGATACCATAGTATTCAATGTCATGATGCACACAACCGAACGCTTTGGATGAATCGGAAAATTCCAGGCGTGTACTTTTTCTTCTCTAGAAATTCCAGTCGGTGACTGCCTGTATTCCTTGCCAAAATCTGGATTAGGGATTTCTCAACATTGAATGTGGTCTGGATGTAAATCACATATTTTTCATATGCCTCTTATACGATCGTCATTTCCTAAATCCCTTTAATCGTGACCTTCCCAACCATCATCTCGACTCCATTAACCTCACTCAACCACACTGTTGTAAATATCATTGTCCATTTCTTAAATATCAACTAATTTAATTAGTTTACTGTGATTATTGTTAGTCAAAAGTGTTATTTTGTTTAATAATGTGCTACAATGTAAATAATTATTAAAAACGATAAATTTGACTCTAGGAGTAGGTATATATGGGGCAGAACTTGCAGTTTATTTTTAGGCGGTTATCCCGCGCTGTTAGCTCGTGCATATACGACTCGTGTTTGGGCGATATTAACGTGAAATACACGATGAAAGCATCAAATTTTGCAACATTTGGCATTGGATGATCCCCAACAAGGCTATTATGAAAAAATATTATGAATAAATTTCGTATTTAGGCCTGGTGAATTCTGTACAATGTGCTTTAAAATATCTTAAAAACAAAATTAAAAACGACACGTTGCTTAATCCGTCAATTGTCAACCTTTCTTTTTTTAACCCAAATTGATTCTTATATAGTAGATTATTATTGTTAATATGTTTGAATGTATCTATCTACCTACAAGTAGGTATAATGTCGGCTTCTAAATTTAGGTTTACGTGTAGATGTAAATCACAGAGGCCAAGTTATCTATTAGGGTCGACGTCACCGATCAATGCTTCCTTAGCCTAAAGGACATTTACTAACACAGAATAGATTACTGATAGGACAACAGCAAGATAAGGCGTCTATTGTAGATGAACCTAACGAGATTTCTATGTACCGTAAAAATAGTAATCAATGCCAAAGCACGCAGTGAGAAAAATGGATATTTGATCTAAAGGAAAATTGTTTGTGAACCGGGAGCGACACGGCTTAACGTGCTCTCCGCGATACGGGAATGGTGGTGTTGTAAATCTATAACAAATTGGAGAGCATTCCACATCTTCAGCGTGCAACAAATGTATGAGTACGCATAGAGATAGTGGGCATGATATGTGGATGCATATTTTGACCTGTGCGTGTGGTTCGGTTGCGGAATAGAGAAGAAGGGATACGGTTATGGAGCTCCTCAGAACACTCGCCGTGGTATAGCTTGTAGAACACGCTCAGAAAGGCAACGGCAAGTTGCAGTGATTCGAGAGTTTTAGACAGTGGTGACGTCCACACATTGGGCGTCTCTGCAGGGCATTGAGAGCATCTGTAACTTAGCGGAGCCATCCCAGAGGTGAAAATGGTATTCCACGCATGACCTTATCTGTGCTTTATACAGTGCAAGCGGGAAAAACCTTGTTCAATATCCTGAGTTTTTTGGACGCTGTTCCGCTGTAACTGATAGGACGTCACTTCTGGACATTTTTTATTTATATTTAATTAAAAGTAGGTAAATAAAAAGTAAATTGTTATTTATTAAATAAACACAAAAGAAATTAATCGAGATACTAAACCAGCGAAAAAACAAACTAGAAACACAACACGGTCGAAAATAATAAAACCATTTTAATAAAGAGAGTGAACTCTTTGAACCTGTGTTTACCGACTCTCAGATAAATTTAAAGCTGCATTTTATATTAAATTTAAGATAAAAGGGAATTACATTTTCATAATATTTTCGTTAGACAAGCAATCAATGAGACTGGTGATGAATATTATAAATGTAAAAGACAGCTTTGTCTGTCTGTATGTATGTATTTTCTGTGCTTAATATTTTCGTTCGATTCAATTTGTTGTACTTGTCATAAGTTTGGTACTTGTCATAAAGGGCCTATAGTAAAGCTGGCAAAATGTGAACCCGCTTGTTTAAAAATTGTGTTTTCTGACCACCCTGAAATGTATACGGTCGAGATGATACTTTACATTTTTTCAGTACAAAAGTTTTTTACGATTTCTGACATTTCTGGTACTCAAACTTCAGACGGTCCAGTAGATTTTTGATCCTTAAAAGAAACAGGATCGATTAAAACATCAAAAAAAGTTTTTGGGTAAAATTACCATTTTCTTGCTGCATCAAAAATCTACACTGTATAGACACATACACATACGTTGAATATTGGAAATCGAATAAAATGGTAATTTTAATACGAATCGACTAATCTGCTCGCATTTGACGATAATGCAATATCCATTAGTGCTCATTGTTGTAGCATTCAATTATTCCAATTCGTATACTCAATTACTTAGAATACAATTATTCAATTAACATTAATCAATTTTGCTATTTAAGGGATAATACTAGACACACAAAAAGCGATACGATGCCGGGGCATATACCACACATTTTTAGGGACATTTGTAATAATGGTCCGTACTGGGTAACACGGGTCCAGCCATTGGTCAAGCGGTTTACTCTGCTACTTTCTCTAAAGCAAATGGCAAGGATATGCTAGAACCAACAAGTGGACAGGAAACAAGGACATACCACAGGTAAAAAGCCAGGTTTTCACTGCGGGCACGCTTTCTTCTCACACTTCACTTTCTCGGAACTGTTTTAGGCACGATTTAGAGTCCAATCCGGCTTGGGAGCTCTCACACTAAAATCACGGTGATTTTCGAACCGCACGGGCCGAGCGTAGATTTTGTACTGGCGCCAACTTGGGCGCCTCTAGTGGTAGATCACGAAACTACTCGCGATCCATAGACGATTCTACCAGGCTTGGTGGTAGGAATTTTGGAATGAATGTGGATGGGATAAATTGGTGTAGGATCCTGTTGGATGTCATAACAAATAAATTTACCGCTTTAAGCATTGTCAGTACCGGTTCCACTAATACCAACTTTCGAAATTGATAATAAATTGTCATTTAAATTAATTAAATAATAAATAAATTAATTAAATAAAAAATTAATGTCCTGGAGGCTGTGATGATTATGATGACTAGACTACTGTTTATGGAGTTTGAGTGTTGTTACGGGGAAAGTGGTAACAAAGAAAATAAAGAAAAAACTACAAGAATACTATAAACTATTTACTGATTTTAAATAGACAAAAAAAAATGAAGGTACTAAAAAAAAAATATATGATATTCTACCCGGGGGTCGTGGTTGTTAAAAGAGGTGGTCAGTACAAAAGCTTTCCGTCATACTATAAATTATTATTTTTTTTATACTTGATGGCGGACGAACAGCAGTGCCGGCAGCGCGGAGTAGGGCGCGGCTGTCTTCGGGGATGATTCGCCGATCAATCACGTGAATGACGTCAGCCAGTAAGTCGCTTCGGTCACAAACTCGTGCGCAGCCATTCAATATTTTGACCGAGACCGTTTGGAGTTGAAACTCTGGACCAAGTGCAAATGAATATTAAGGCGTTGTCAAAACAGCTCATCAGCACATAGATGTCGAAGCAACTTCAATACTTTATTTAGTAGACGTTTATGCAAAACCGAAGTTGAAATTTAAACATTGCGAATAATATAACAAAAACCGGAATATTTGTATTTGCTTCGGATCAGTTCAGTTCAGTGGCTTGGCGACTTTCCAAACATTATCCACCCAAAGTGGCCAACTTTTTTACTAGCTATTAATTATCCAACTATATATTTTATGCCATTCTAATAGGGTTCAATTTAAAACCAAATTGGATAATCATAAGGGTGGTCTAAACTGACTAATAGAATAATTGCACATTTAATCCATTTAATTGTAAAAACTATTACTATTGCGACATATAAAATTGGTATTATTTTTCAAGCCTTATTATTTACTAGACTTACTAAAGCAGCTGGTCTTCTGCTAACAGCTTATTGGACCACTTTGGTGCTTATTGTTTCACTAGACCATTACCTCTAACAGCTTACCTTTAGCAGAAGTCAGCATCGATTGTAGCTCCATATGACCGCTAAAAGCCCTTTGTGTTTAATAAAGACATATTTTAAGAAAAATACTGGAAAATTTAAATACTTATCAACAAAAAAAAAGTTATTATAAATCATAGCGATTGAACATTGTACGAACAATAGCAAGTGCATCGAGCCAAACGGGTGGAATATGCAAATAGGCAGTAAACTGTAGGTTGTCATGTTTCATAGAGTGCTGGTGGTGAGCGGTGGCGAGCGGCCAACTCATCCAGAGCGTCTTAATGTGCTGAGAAGGCATAGACGTTGGTACATTATAAGGACATGCCTAAATGCAAACCCTACACTAAGAACAATAAATAATAAATAAATATTTCCAGACAGGTCACACAGCGCCATCTAGTTTCCGTGGTAAGCCACGAGGCTTGTGTTACGGAAACTAGATGGTTGATAAACTACATATTATACTTTTTTTTTTTTTGTAAATATATACATATTATACATATATAAACACCCAGACCGAGACAAATTATACAATGTACAACTTGCCCCCGGTGGGAATCGAACCCACGACCTCCCGAGTTCACGGCAACGTTTGTTACCACTAGACCACGGAGGCGGTCAAATGTATCAAATGGATCATTAACATCATCATATCTTCTAGATCACAGAGTCCCTAGACGTCCACTGTTGGAGATGGGACTCCAAAGCGTACTAAGCATAAAATAGCTAAATGAACATTCCTGTGTAATATTTTAAACCACTAGTGGGCGTTCTGATCGTCTTTAAAAACATGGTAATCAGTCACTTTCTTTAAAAGTAAAATGTCTCAATCACGCTCTGACATAGTAATTATTTTATATATGTATGTATAATATGAATAATATTGATATACATATATTATAAGTTGTATTTAGTTGCTATAGCCGAAAACTTTTAATTGGCTCATTTTTTATTATATCTATTCATCTGTATTGTTATCTAGCTGTAAGTTTTTCTGTAATAAATAAATAAGTATTTATTTATATTTATATTTATGAATTGTTTGTTGTATATATCTATTTTGTATTTTTTCTTATTATCTACACCACGATAGCTCTCTTATTGCCATCACAAAGGTTAGCTTTTAAAAAAATGCCCACGGGATTAATCCCTTGTATAATTCTTTTGTAAACAATGTGCAATAAAGATTTTTATTATTATTATTAATGGTATGAACGTGGTATAATATCATTCAAATTATTCAACTTGAAATAGTCATATATGAACTTTAAAACATACAACATTTCGCTTGCTCTTAAGTTTTACTATCTCGTCATCTCTGTCTTGTGACATATTTTAAATAAAAGGGATGACGATAGTAATGTACCATAAACATCTTTAATAAAGCCTTAGAAACAAAGAGGTTACAACCTATTATAGAATCTAGATTTTATATAAATATGTATAGCATTTTAGTATACCTACCAACCACGTGGCGGCGCTAGTGTTCGGGTGGAATGTTATTTTCGTGAGTGTTGCCACTCTTTTCCTTATTATATTTAACTCTTTTGGCCAGTCCAGAGTGAAGAAACTTAGAACAATTGACAAATTTCGATTTTTACAGAAAGTGGCGACGTCTAGTAGACGGTTGGGTACTAAATTTAATGTTCATTCATTCAATTGGTTCAATTTATTTAAAATTTCGGCCATTATTGTCAACAAGCGAACTATACAACCTTAGTAAAAAAAAATGTATTGTGTAACTTTTAGTATCTGCCTATATAGCGTATGGTAAACTAGTAACAAAATACACAATACACGCGCAGTTAATTGGTTGCGGGCTCAAAATACGAAATTCGGATATAATACTTACTATTTATATATAGAAGCTATACCTATAATAGGTATGTATGGCATGTTAAGTATCCTACCATCTGGCTACGTGTTCGGGTAAGCGAGTTTTTTTTGGGCCACTTTTTTCCCAATTTATAAAACATACATAAGACCATTATTGGAATATGGTTTTCAAGTATGGAATCCATACTTCAAGAAAGATATAGAAATTCTTGAAAGAGTACAGAGGCGGGCAACAAAACTCCCACACTGCTTGAGGAAGAAGTCATATGAACAGAGGCTTAAATATTTGAGGCTTACAAGTCTCAGGGATCGCAGAATGAGGGGAGATATAATTGAGACATTTACGATTCTACCAGGCTTGGTGGTAGGAATTTTGGAATGAATGTGGATGGGATAAATTGGTGTAGGATCCTGTTGGATGTCATAACAAATAAATTTACCGCTTTAAGCATTGTCAGTACCGGTTCCACTAATACCAACTTTCGAAATTGATAATAAATTGTCATTTAAATTAATTAAATAATAAATAAATTAATTAAATAAAAAAATAATGTCCTGGAGGCTGTGATGATTATGATGACTAGACTACTGTTTATGGAGTTTGAGTGTTGTTACGGGGAAAGTGGTAACAAAGAAAATAAAGAAAAAACTACAAGAATACTATAAACTATTTACTGATTTTAAATAGACAAAAAAAAATGAAGGTACTAAAAAAAAAATATATGATATTCTACCCGGGGGTCGTGGTTGTTAAAAGAGGTGGTCAGTACAAAAGCTTTCCGTCATACTATAAATTATTATTTTTTTAAATATTTTTTTATACTTGATGGCGGACGAACAGCAGTGCCGGCAACAGCAGCGCGGAGTAGGGCGCGGCTGTCTTCGGGGATGATTCGCCGATCAATCACGTGAATGACGTCAGCCAGTAAGTCGCTTCGGTCACAAACTCGTGCGCAGCCATTCAATATTTTGACCGAGACCGTTTGGAGTTGAAACTCTGGACCAAGTGCAAATGAATATTAAGGCGTTGTCAAAACAGCTCATCAGCACATAGATGTCGAAGCAACTTCAATACTTTATTTAGTAGACGTTTATGCAAAACCGAAGTTGAAATTTAAACATTGCGAATAATATAACAAAAACCGGAATATTTGTATTTGCTTCGGATCAGTTCAGTTCAGTGGCTTGGCGACTTTCCAAACATTATCCACCCAAAGTGGCCAACTTTTTTACTAGCTATTAATTATCCAACTATATATTTTATGCCATTCTAATAGGGTTCAATTTAAAACCAAATTGGATAATCATAAGGGTGGTCTAAACTGACTAATAGAATAATTGCACATTTAATCCATTTAATTGTAAAAACTATTACTATTGCGACATATAAAATTGGTATTATTTTTCAAGCCTTATTATTTACTAGACTTACTAAAGCAGCTGGTCTTCTGCTAACAGCTTATTGGACCACTTTGGTGCTTATTGTTTCACTAGACCATTACCTCTAACAGCTTACCTTTAGCAGAAGTCAGCATCGATTGTAGCTCCATATGACCGCTAAAAGCCCTTTGTGTTTAATAAAGACATATTTTAAGAAAAATACTGGAAAATTTAAATACTTATCAACAAAAAAAAAGTTATTATAAATCATAGCGATTGAACATTGTACGAACAATAGCAAGTGCATCGAGCCAAACGGGTGGAATATGCAAATAGGCAGTAAACTGTAGGTTGTCATGTTTCATAGAGTGCTGGTGGTGAGCGGTGGCGAGCGGCCAACTCATCCAGAGCGTCTTAATGTGCTGAGAAGGCATAGACGTTGGTACATTATAAGGACATGCCTAAATGCAAACCCTACACTAAGAACAATAAATAATAGATAAATATTTCCAGACAGGTCACACAGCGCCATCTAGTTTCCGTGGTAAGCCACGAGGCTTGTGTTACGGAAACTAGATGGTTGATAAACTACATATTATACTTTTTTTTTTTTGTAAATATATACATATTATACATATATAAACACCCAGACCGAGACAAATTATACAATGTACAACTTGCCCCCGGTGGGAATCGAACCCACGACCTCCCGAGTTCACGGCAACGTTTGTTACCACTAGACCACGGAGGCGGTCAAATGTATCAAATGGATCATTAACATCATCATATCTTCTAGATCACAGAGTCCCTAGACGTCCACTGTTGGAGATGGGACTCCAAAGCGTACTAAGCATAAAATAGCTAAATGAACATTCCTGTGTAATATTTTAAACCACTAGTGGGCGTTCTGATCGTCTTTAAAAACATGGTAATCAGTCACTTTCTTTAAAAGTAAAATGTCTCAATCACGCTCTGACATAGTAATTATTTTATATATGTATGTATAATATGAATAATATTGATATACATATATTATAAGTTGTATTTAGTTGCTATAGCCGAAAACTTTTAATTGGCTCATTTTTTATTATATCTAGTCATCTGTATTGTTATCTAGCTGTAAGTTTTTCTGTAATAAATAAATAAGTATTTATTTATATTTATGAATTGTTTGTTGTATATATCTATTTTGTATTTTTTCTTATTATCTACACCACGATAGCTCTCTTATTGCCATCACAAAGGTTAGCTTTTAAAAAAATGCCCACGGGATTAATCCCTTGTATAATTCTTTTGTAAACAATGTGCAATAAAGATTTTTATTATTATTATTAATGGTATGAACGTGGTATAATATCATTCAAATTATTCAACTTGAAATAGTCATATATGAACTTTAAAACATACAACATTTCGCTTGCTCTTAAGTTTTACTATCTCGTCATCTCTGTCTTGTGACATATTTTAAATAAAAGGGATGACGATAGTAATGTACCATAAACATCTTTAATAAAGCCTTAGAAACAAAGAGGTTACAACCTATTATAGAATCTAGATTTTATATAAATATGTATAGCATTTTAGTATACCTACCAACCACGTGGCGGCGCTAGTGTTCGGGTGGAATGTTATTTTCGTGAGTGTTGCCACTCTTTTCCTTATTATATTTAACTCTTTTGGCCAGTCCAGAGTGAAGAAACTTAGAACAATTGACAAATTTCGATTTTTACAGAAAGTGGCGACGTCTAGTAGACGGTTGGGTACTAAATTTAATGTTCATTCATTCAATTGGTTCAATTTATTTAAAATTTCGGCCATTATTGTCAACAAGCGAACTATACAACCTTAGTAAAAAAAAATGTATTGTGTAACTTTTAGTATCTGCCTATATAGCGTATGGTAATATAGTAACAAAATACACAATACACGCGCAGTTAATTGGTTGCGGGCTCAAAATACGAAATTCGGATATAATACTTACTATTTATATATAGAAGCTATACCTATAATAGGTATGTATGGCATGTTAAGTATCCTACCATCTGGCTACGTGTTCGGGTAAGCGAGTTTTTTTTGGGCCACTTTTTTCCCAATTTATAAAACATACATAAGACCATTATTGGAATATGGTTTTCAAGTATGGAATCCATACTTCAAGAAAGATATAGAAATTCTTGAAAGAGTACAGAGGCGGGCAACAAAACTCCCACACTGCTTGAGGAAGAAGTCATATGAATAGAGGCTTAAATATTTGAGGCTTACAAGTCTCAGGGATCGCAGAATGAGGGGAGATATAATTGAGACATTTAAAATTCTAAGAGGAAGGTATAACCTGGGGACCGTGGGGACCTAGCCAAAATGTTTAGGTTTAACACAATGATATTTCCCCGTCGTGACCACGGAATAAAGCTAATGAGAAAATCCAGCAATACAAATATAGGATATCACTTCATGAATAACAGAGTTGTAAATATGTGGAACAAAATACCAGAAGACATATTAAAGTCCTCAACTGTAAACACTTTTAAAAACAAACTGGACAAGTTTGCTAGTGACAATCGAAATAGACTATGGTGATAACTGACAATTTAATAAACTCTACACCAGTGCTTGATATAGGCATACCAGCAATGCGCTGCTCGCCTATTAATTAATAATAATAACAATTAGTCAATATTCTCTTTGGGCCCGTCTTTATGGCATACGTCCTTGGGCGAACGTCTCGCGCTGCCAAATGGACGCCCACGGAGGACGCGGTTCCACTTCCATTCATAAAGAATACAATGCAAAAAATCAAATGAATAATTGATTCTACTGAGGTTAATCTTTCAACCACATTTGAACAAACGTGTTTTATAACTACTATTATCATAATATATATACAGAAAACGTAGAGTGGAACGACCTCTAGCTCTGGCTCCCTAAACGAAACCATAAAACAGGGTATGAAACCCACTGGATTAGTTCGCGATGATGGCAAGAGACTTGATGGTATGGCGCTGATCCCCTGGGAGCGGGGATGGGCCTTAGTGTGGGATGCCACTTGTGTCAAAATTTTGGCTTTGTCACACCTCAGGGGAACAGCGCTAAAAGCGGGATGATTTATACAGAAATCTTCGCAACGACAATGTTAGCAATGACTACGTGTTTGTGACTTTTGGTTTTGAGACAATGGGACCGTGGGGGCCATGTGCTTAGTCCTTTAAGAACTTTAAGAATCAGAATTGCTATGCAGCGGGGGAATGCTGCAAGTGTTCTTGGCACACTGCCACATGATTAAGTCATGGATGAATAATTTTATTTATAGTTTTGTGTTATTTTTAATATAATTTATTTATTGTACATAATAAATCATTTTAACACTATTAGAGTTGATTATTGTGTAATATTTTGTAATTTTCTAAATTCGCACTAAAACAGTCAGTAAATAATCGAATCGACTAATTTGACAATCTAATGTCGTAGGAGATTTTTTTTTCGAAGCGTATCAATTGTTTCTATCAATAATTACAATTCGTAGCACATTAATTATTTATTTAATTAACAATCAATTTCCCAGTGGGAAATATATAAAGAAGTGATTGTTACTTGTCTGTCTGTTTGTTTTTATTTATTTATTTTTATGTTTATTTCTTTCTTTTTTACGAATAAATAAATATAATATATTTATTATTAAATTAAAATTTATATTATTCTAGTAATATTATAAATAACCATGGTTGTGCCGGATCGCGAGGTTTAGTAGTGGACTGTATATTGGCTTCCCTCGATGTTAGTAGGTGACGTATCCTCACGACCGGTGTAACGACATCATGCGGGGTAGACAGGGGGGTTCGTTGTTGAGATCCCGGACGGCTTCAGGCGGAATAAAACTCCATGCTTCAGGAAGGTCTTCTCAGGTGTCCTCGGGCTTGCAGTTCTTCTTGTTGGCTCGGCGAAATCGGAATATCGGAACCGCAAGCCCGTCTGTCTTTTATAATACTCACTTGACCTCGATTTTGAGCTTACACGTGTTTGTCGGCTTCCTTTGCCAACACGGTAAGCCCCGCCCCCTATTGGAATAGTCCTATTAGAATGTTTACATTATAACCAATAGGGGACAGAATGCCCGCTCCGACCGAGATGTAAAGTCGATGGAGCGAGCACCAAAATTTCCCGCTGAGATCAAGTGAGCAATAAGACAACCCTCGAAATACTTTATTTATCACTAAAGTCCCTAACACAATGTCTGCATCTGAGCAGGGGGACTTACACAATCATTTTAAGCTGGGCTGACCTGGAATACGTCCTAGACCCTCTCCAGATCAGCCCAGGTACACACTGAGGCACCTGGACGGCTTCCAGGCTACCTAGGTCCTCACTAGGATACCTAGGCAGCAGCCGCGATCGACTTTCCTAGACTGGCCATAACAAGTCCGAGATCCTCTCGGGACCAGTCCAGGTTCCGTCCAGGATACCAATACCCATTCTAGGCAGCCTAGGCACTCGCAGAGCTACCTAGCGACCTGTATTTACAATATTCCAGGCTGGCCAAGAATACACCCGAGACTATCTCGTGGCCAACCTGGATACCTTACAATAAAACATCTCGTTTTATTATCAACAATTAAGATCAATATTGTTATCGCGAACAAAGCGTACCTTCCAGGTACGGCGACGTAGACCAAACGTTATCGCGAACAAAACGCATCCCTTGGGTGCGGCGGTAAAGACCAAACATATTACCGCGAACAAAGCGCTTCCCTTGGGTACGGCGATAAGGACTACAACACATTGTCGCAAACATAGCGCACCCTTTAGGTACGGCGATAATAAGCTAGGCTTGACCGAGATGACGTCATCACACCGTCTCTCGGCCAGGCTAGGGTCAAAAGGTTATTCTTTATTATCACACACAAATAAAAAACACACAGTAGTCATCAAATAAACACAAGTAAAAATACACTAAGAAAATACACGATTAATACACAATTATTATTATTTCCTGGTTACGACCAACGCAAATTCCTAAGCTATCACATAGCTATGTCCGGGCTACGACCACCTCTTTTGTTATTGTCTTATCTTTATCACTAGTAACTTTTATCACTAATTGTTCGTGATTGATAGGCGGCCGTCCCGTACATCCTCCCGCCGCACATCGCCGTCCGTCCTGGAGGGCCGATGTGTTAACTGCTGGAAGGGTCGGCCGGCTCCGCGCTTGCAATGATGACGAGTTTCTTCGTCGGTCGCCGCAGGAGTCCTCCCGCCGTTTTCACGTCGACGGCTCGCACGATGCCGTCAGCTCCCGGGAAACACCTCTCCACGATCCCACGTGGCCACGAGTTGCGGGGAAGGTTGCCGTCCGCTATCAGGACGACGTCTCGCAGCTGGATTGGAACCCCTTTTCCGTGGGGCTCCCGCCGGTGTTGCAGCTCGGGCAGGTACTCCCGGACCCATCTCTTCCAGAAGTGGTCGGCAAGTCGCTGGGCGGTGCGCCAGCTGGCACGGCCGATGAGCTCGCCGTCGTCAAACCTCCCTGGCAGAGGTACGCGGGCCGGTCCACTCAGTAGGAAGTGGTTCGGAGTCAGCGACTCCTCGTCTTCTGAGTTCACAGATACGTGCGTGAGGGGGCGGCTGTTAACGGTGTACTCCGCCTCGGCCAGCAGAGTAGTCAGCACCTCCTCCGATGGATGCCGCTCGTGTAGTGTAGTGGCAAGGGCCGTCTTCACCGACCTCACCAAACGTTCCCAGGCGCCGCCCATGAATGGGGCACCTGGGGGGATGAAGCGCCATCTTATGGCGCGGAAATTCGCCTCTCGCTGTGTGGCCTTCTCCGCAGCGTCCCTCAGCTCCTTCTCGGCGCCCCGGAGATTTGTCCCGTTGTCCGACCACATCTCGGTCGGGCAGCCTCGGCGCGCAACCATGCGCCGCAAGGCCATCACGGCGGAGTCCGTGCTCAGCGAACCCGCGAGCTCCAGATGGACCGCCTTAGTGGTAAGGCAGGTAAAGAGGGCGACGTACTTCTTCTGGGTCCCTCTCCCAAAAGTCACGCTGATTGGACCAAAGTAGTCCACTCCGCAGAAGGTGAAGGGTCGACGGTGGTGGCCCAGGCGACATTCGGGATGATCTCCCGTGGGCGGCGTCGGCGGCTTCGTCCTCCTGATCCTGCAGAGTAGACACCTGCTAATGATAGACCGAGCAGTCGGCCGGAGATGCAGAATCCAGTAGCGTTGTCTGCACTCATTGATGACCGCTTCGGTGCTGGCGTGGTGTAGATCCCGATGGACGCGCTCGATGATGAGACGAGCGACGTGATCCCGACCGTCGAGAACTGGTGGACTCTTCATTTCGGGGGGCACCTCGGTTACAGCCCCTATCCTCGGCCGAAGTCTGATGAGCCCGTCGACGATCACCACCGCCAGTGGATGCAGCCTGCTGGTCTTCAGAATGTCCCGTCCTGCTGCCAAGTCCTTCAGCTCCATGGTGAAGGTCTTCTCCTGGCTATCCCTCAGCAGCAGGAACTCAGCTCTCTCTAAGTACTCAACGTCAATTAATTTATACTTATCTTGCGGAGTTTCTTTTTTCAATATACGCGCAGAGTTATTCGTTTTAGACGGCCAATTTTTATCCGTATCATTACGGCGGTTTCGCTTATAGTGTGTTATCACTTTTTGGCGTCTACACAGTCCGACGAATTGTAACACTCTCGCGGTGGCTCGGAGAAGTCGCAACCAACTGGAAAATCGCGCACTATCCGGTAGGCATGTCGACGTTTCTTTTTTCGATACGGTGTTCACTCTTTCCTCACCGGTGTCAACGATTTCCATTATGTTCTCCGAAGGCCACGTCGATCTCTCTTGTTTGAGAAACTCCGGTCCATGAAACCATCTGTGATGTCCGGCGAAACCGCGCGGGACATCTCTCGTCGCGTCGTCGGCGACGTTCAGTTTCGTCGAAATCCATCTCCACTCTTCAATCCTGCTACCCTCTTCGACAGCTGCAAGTCGGTGTGCGACGAAGGGTCGATAATTTCGAGCGCCTTGTCGGATCCATGACAATACCGTGCGGCTGTCTGACCAGAAAATCTTCTCGGCTGCCACTGCATGTTCTTCTAACGTGGTGGTCGCCATCTTGGTGCCCAGCACCGCTGCTTGTAGCTCAAGCCTCGGGATGGAGGTCAGCTTGAGGGGGGCGACCCGAGCCTTGGCCAATACGAGTGTCGTATCGACATGGCCATCGGGCGACTCGGCCCGCCAGTAGAGCGCTGCGGCGTAGGCTGCTTCGCTGGCGTCCACGAAGATGTGGAGCTGAAGGTTTCTCGCGTCGCTGTAGCCAATATACCTTCGTGGGATTGATAAATTCTTGAGTGCTTTGAGATGGGTCATCCACTCGGCCCATTGTGCAGAGAGGTCGGGATCCAAGGCGGCGTCCCATCCAGTGCCGCGCTTCCAGACTTCTTGCAACAGCTGTTTGGCTCGGATCGTGATCGGCGAAACGAATCCGAGCGGGTCAAACAGGGACATCACTATACGGAGGGCCTGGCGCTTCGTAGGGGCCTCGCTCTGCATTACAGACGTCGGGACCCTGGCCATGTCCAAGTTGAACGCCAGGCTGTCATCGGTGGGTCTCCATATCAACCCCAGCACCTTCTCACTACTCGAACCGTCGGTGATGTCGACGGCTCGATGCTGGGCGGCTCCGGGCTCCATCCTCTTCAGTACGCCCGGGTCGTTGGAGGCCCATCGCCTCAGAGTGAAGCCTCCTCGCAGGTGTATCTTCTTCACATCCCTAGATACACGGATGGCTTCCTCGCTCGTTTTGAAGCTCTTTATGTAGTCGTCCATATAGTGATTTTCTTTTATCGCGGCGACTGCCTCTGGATGCGTATCGACGAACTCGGCGGCATTGCGATTCGTAATATAAATCGCGGTCGTTGGCGAATTTGTAGCTCCGAAGATTAGTGACGTCATTCTGTATTCTTCGGGCGCGGAGTCGTCTCTTCGGTCGCCTCTCCAGAGGTAACGTATTGCGTCGCGGTCTTCTGGCCGTATCTTCACTTGCATGAACATTTCCTGGATGTCAGCAGAAACAGCGATCCGGTGTTCTCTGAACTTCATCAAAATTCCAGGAAGTGACTGCAGCAGGTCGGGGCCGGTGAGCAGGTTCTCGTTGAGCGACGTACCTCCCCACCTCGCTGCAGCATCATGTACGATACGGAGCTTGTCTGGTTTCAGGGCGTTCACTACCGCGAAGTGTGGCAGATACCAGGTTCTTCCCGGTGTCGACGCAACAGGCGCCGGCTCCGCGTAGTGTTTCTCGATGAGAGATGCCATTTCCTTGTTATACTTTTCCTTGAGTGGCGCGTTCTTGTCTATTTTATTTTCAATGTTTCTTAACCTTCGTCGAGCACACTCGTAATTATTGGGGAGTGTGACGTTTTCTTTGTTCCAGGTTAAGGGAACTTCGAAGTGTCCGTCTTCTCTTCGGATTGCGCCCTCTTCAAGGATCTTCATGGCCCTCTGTTCTGGACCTCTCGTTGGCTGTCTCGGCGCTACGGTGAGCGACTCCAACTCAAAGTACCTGGCCATCTCTTGATGCATCTCACCATCGGCCCTCACGTGGTGGTTGTAGTGGACCCTTTGTCCCAGAGTGCGCGTGTGGGCGCCGTGCAGCACCCAACCCAACTCGGTGAGAGAAGCGACCGGTTGGGAACGCTTCCCACGACGTACCTGTGACGCTAGGAGAAGTTGCCAATTATCTTGGCCGATCAGCAGTCTCGGCTTGGTCTTCTCGTACACTAGTTGATCCCTGATGTCACTAAGGTGTCCGCACTCTTCGATGTCCCTGCCCGCTACCACCTGCGGGGACAGGTCCAGGTTGCTCATTGTCCTCGCTGTAGCCGTGGTCGACCCCGTCCTTCCATCGAGTCGCACTCTAACTCGCCGGGATGTCTTGGATAGCCTACTCTGTGAGGCTATGCCCTCAATGGCTAGGGGCTCCTCGGGCCCTCTAGCTCCAATCTCCCGGGCGAGCTCTTCATCGATGAGTGTCACAGTAGAGCCATCGTCCAACAATGCTGCAGTCCGCACCTCTCCCGCCGGTCCCGAGACAGTGAGTGGCACTATCTTCAAAAATACCTGGGATCGGCATAGGTTCCAGACTGAGGCCACCGTGTCTGTTCTCGGGGCGGCCTCTTCTCGGTGTAGCAGCTTATGATGACTCTCGCGGCAGTCGTTGATTCCGCACGACTGCCGTTCACATCGATGGTATCGATGGTAGGGGTTGAGGCAGCGAAAACATACCCGTTTCGCTGTTGCCGTAGCCCACCGCTCCTCAATCCCCATTTTCCTGAACTGTTGGCACGACGCCAGCTCGTGCCCCTGTCTGCACAGGCAGCAGTTCCTCTTCTTTGGGGGCGGTGTAGCATCCTGCGGCTCCTCCACTATCGCGACCGCGGTGTTCGCTCTTTGAGCCCTCTTGAGCGAAGGTTTCTGAAATCTCTTCTCTTCGTGTCTTGCATCGACTCTTCTGTTGTTGGGCCAGCCAATATTCTTACCTCCCATTTGTAGACCTACGAGCGCCTCATCGATGGGCATCGTCTCGGCGTATACTGCGGCTTCTCGCTTCATAAATGCTGCAACCAGGCTCACATTCTCGGGAGCTCTGGAGATCAGGTAGAACTGTGTCCATCGGTGAAACTGCGTTGTGGATAGTTTCGAAAGTACCTGATCTGTCAGCCTCGGGTGGTGTAGGTACCTTAAGCATTTGAGCGCCGTCGCCGCCGCGATGATGTTGTTGAGGCGGCTTGAAAACTGGACGATGTCCCGCGGTTTGTCAGAGATGTTCGGGAGGTCGAGTAGCTTCATCTCGTACACACGGCCGACTAACTTCGGTCGGGCAAAGCTGGTCTCGAGTCCCTCGATGATCTTGTCCGCTGAGCAGTTGGAGTACAGGAGCGCTTCTGAGTCTTCCCGTGCTCGTCCTGTGAGGCTGCTTCTAAGCCGTGACACGTTCTCCATGTTCGAGAAGTATGGTGCGGTGTCCCGGTATGATGTCACGAACACCATCCATTCCAGAGGGTTGCCGCTGAACTGCGGGAGTTCTGGAATCCTGGAGAACGGCATCTGGTGCCATGGCGGCTGCCTACCTTGCTCAAATTGCCCCTTCCGCTCCGGCTGGTTGTCTTCTGGGAGCCATTGGATGGCCTGGGAACCCTGCTGTCCGAAGGAGACCCTTCCCTGGGGAGGGGCCGTCGGCAGAGTTCGGTTGCATTGCTCACCTGGGAATGCGCTGGAATGCCTCTCCAGATGAGGGCCCCTCTCCAGGGACGTGGAAGCTTCTCCTGGCTGAGAAGCGATGCGGTGCTCCCTGGGCGCCGCACTGGAAAACCTCTCCAGATGAGGGTCCCTCTCCAGGGACGTGGAAGCTTCTCCTGGCTGAGAAGCGATGCGGTGCTCCCTGGGCGCCGCACTGGAAGACCTCTCCAGATGAGGGTCCCTCTCCAGGGACGTGGAAGCTTCTCCTGGCTGAGAAGCGATGCGATGCTCCCTGGGCATCGCGCTGGAAAACCTCTCCAGATGAGGGTCCCTCTCCAGGGACGTGGAGGCTTCTCCTGGTTGAGAAGCGATGCGGTGCTCCCTGGGCACCGCGCTGGAAAACCTCTCCAGATGAGGGCCCCTCTCCAGGGACGTGGCGGCTCTCGGTCCAGGAGCAGGGCCCGCTTCGGCGATGCGCGCGGAGCGGGCAGGACAGAGACCGACGGACTCGTGGATCGGCAGTGGCTCCTCGGGACGTGGCTGCGTGGTCCTCGCTGAATGCTGTAGACTCCGGTCTACCCATTCTTCCACGTTCACAGATGCCTCGTCGCTGGAGCTTCCGCTGTCGATCCTCCTACGTTGCTTGCTTAAGAAATCTTCGAGTTCCGCTTCTTTCTTCATTATCTGAAGTTCTCTTCTTAATTTGGCTTCCCGGTCTTGGGCGCGCGTAGTCTTCACAGACACGACGGAGGCGCGCGAAGACGCGCGGGAAGCTCGCTTTGAAGGGACCCCCACGATGGTCCCCATGGTCGACGTCCTCAGCGTACCCGATATAGACGCCTCGATCGACCCATGGGACCAGGCGGGGTCCGTCACTCGGGATTCACCCGATGTCGATGGCGTTGATTCCGATGTCCGGGGCCCGGATCCGAAGGCAGCCTCCGCAGTTGACTGGGCGGAGGGTTCTTCGGCCGGCACTGTCTTCCCCGTGAGCGACCGCGTAACTGGCATCCTCTTCCTGGTCTTCTATCTTCCTTCCTGAAGATGGAGTGTTCCGACGATTCCCCTGAAGCCGTCCTCTAGTCTTGATCCGGTTCCGAAGGTCCAGACGATGTACCGGATCCGGCTCCGAAGGACCAAACGATGTGCCGGATCGCGAGGTTTAGTAGTGGACTGTATATTGGCTTCCCTCGATGTTAGTAGGTGACGTATCCTCACGACCGGTGTAACGACATCATGCGGGGTAGACAGGGGGGTTCGTTGTTGAGATCCCGGACGGCTTCAGGCGGAATAAAACTCCATGCTTCAGGAAGGTCTTCTCAGGTGTCCTCGGGCTTGCAGTTCTTCTTGTTGGCTCGGCGAAATCGGAATGTCGGAACCGCAAGCCCGTCTGTCTTTTATAATACTCACTTGACCTCGATTTTGAGCTTACACGTGTTTGTCGGCTTCCTTTGCCAACACGGTAAGCCCCGCCCCCTATTGGAATAGTCCTATTAGAATGTTTCCATTATAACCAATAGGGGACAGAATGCCCGCTCCGACCGAGATGTAAAGTCGATGGAGCGAGCACCAAAATTTCCCGCTGAGATCAAGTGAGCAATAAGACAACCCTCGAAATACTTTATTTATCACTAAAGTCCCTAACACAATGTCTGCATCTGAGGAGGGGGACTTACACAATCATTTTAAGCTGGGCTGACCTGGAATACGTCCTAGACCCTCTCCAGATCAGCCCAGGTACACACTGAGGCACCTGGACGGCTTCCAGGCTAACTAGGTCCTCACTAGGATACCTAGGCAGCAGCCGCGATCGACTTTCCTAGACTGGCCATAACAAGTCCGAGATCCTCTCGGGACCAGTCCAGGTTCCGTCCAGGATACCAATACCCATTCTAGGCAGCCTAGGCACTCGCAGAGCTACCTAGCGACCTGTATTTACAATATTCCAGGCTGGCCAAGAATACACCCGAGACTATCTCGTGGCCAACCTGGATACCTTACAATAAAACATCTCGTTTTATTATCAACAATTAAGATCAATATTGTTATCGCGAACAAAGCGTACCTTCCAGGTACGGCGACGTAGACCAAACGTTATCGCGAACAAAACGCATCCCTTGGGTGCGGCGGTAAAGACCAAACATATTACCGCGAACAAAGCGCTTCCCTTGGGTACGGCGATAAGGACTACAACACATTGTCGCAAACATAGCGCACCCTTTAGGTACGGCGATAATAAGCTAGGCTTGACCGAGATGACGTCATCACACCGTCTCTCGGCCAGGCTAGGGTCAAAAGGTTATTCTTTATTATCACACACAAATAAAAAACACACAGTAGTCATCAAATAAACACAAGTAAAAATACACTAAGAAAATACACGATTAATACACAATTATTATTATTTCCTGGTTACGACCAACGCAAATTCCTAAGCTATCACATAGCTATGTCCGGGCTACGACCACCTCTTTTGTTATTGTCTTATCTTTATCACTAGTAACTTTTATCACTAATTGTTCGTGATTGATAGGCGGCCGTCCCGTACAATGGTTGACACGTTTTTAATTACAGACGATTACAGCATGCATTACTAATATTTTTTTTTTTTTTAAATCCACATCTTTTTAACAGTGTTATAGATGTTAAGCCGAAAAGATTGTATATTATTTATACAGTTTATTTCTTCAAAACAGTAGGTTAAATATTAAATATATAGATATATAAAACATTAGTAAACAAAAATAACAATTTATTTTAAAATATTATTTAGGTATTAATTTAATACTTTATTGCACAAAGGCAAAGGCGGGCTTTAATGCCGCAAGACATTTTATCATAGCCAACCATTGGGACAATGTTTATTAATGTAAATAAATACATTTAATTTTATTTGTGATATTTCTCGAGTTTGGTACGCTGGAGACATAGACGCGCTTGCCACTTGTTATGATTGGCCTATAGTAAAGTTGGCTAAATGTGAATCCGCTTTTTTATAAGCGTGGTTTCTGACCACCCCGAAAGGGAAACGGTCGTGATGAAACGGTATTTATATATAGCTATACACAAGTAGCATATTATTTATTTATTTATTTTAATACTTTATTGCACAATAACTTAAAATTAGTGTACATAGGCGAGTTTAATGCCGGTTAGGCATTTTCTAACAACTGACCTTTAGGAAAGTGAGAAATCATGGGCAGGGTGCAAATAAATATAATACACGATACTTACTTAATTTGGTACATACATATACTACATATAAAACGAACTACATATACTACACACTTTAAATATGTAACTTATTATATACTACATACACAAAATATAATTATGCCAAAATATCTATATTATCATCTTGATGAGGTTATTACCTGTTTATTTAAAAATAATGTCGTTACTTGACTTTTAAAAACATTGGCAGATGGTGCTTGTCTGATAGCCAGCGGTAACGTGTTCCATTATATTATAATATTAATGTAAAAAAAATTAGTGTGAAAATGTATGTATCATTATCGAAATGATATGAAATGGAAATATTTTATTTGCTAAAAAAACACATGGTTACAGATTCTCAGTTATGGTCTCAGTTATTATAGACTGTTGGGTATCTAGCTGAGTCCTATCCATTTTCCTTTATCCACTCCAACCAAAACCACGATAACGCGGCAACGCCATCTTATAACTCATATGTTTCGCCAGTGACGGCATGCAAAATTTTATACGACTATTATATTTAATACATAATTATTGAATGGTTAGGATATAATAGCAAACACAAATAAGATAAGCATAACTTTGGGTCAATTGACACAATTATAATTAAATTAAATATAATATAATATATAATTAATATTTGACCGCCTCCGTGGTCTAGTGGTAACAAACGTTGCTGTGAACTCGGGAGGTCGTGGGTTCGATTCCCACCGGGGGCAAGTTGTACATTGTATAATTTGTCTCGGTCTGGGTGTTTATATGTATAATATGTATATATTTACAAAAAAAAAGTATAATATGTAGTTTATCAACCATCTAGTTTCCGTAACACAAGCCTCGTAGCTTACCACGGAAATTAGATGGCGCTGTGTGACCCGTCTGGAAATATTATTATATTATTATTATTAATTAAATTACGAGTAATATTAGAAAAAAAATATCGTGGAAAGAAGAGAGATAGGCAAAATTGTCCTGGGGGTATTTCGGTAGTAACTTTATAGGACAACCAGAATTATTTTAATTTTATTATAGAGCATTTTAATTTTACGGTAATAAATTGTTAAGCTATATAAATGAACGCATGTATCATGTATATGTATGTATGTACTACATTCTAGTTAGTAATTATGAGGTAATTTGGTATATTAAAGTCTCCCAGTATATTTTACGAGACTATTTAAGTTAATTTATTATAGCTTATGGCAGTTATTTGGTCACGGTAGGTCAGTTTACATGAATTTATACCTGTCCTAGATGCTGATGTCAGATTTAATTAGTTGTCTCACTTTTTCAGAATTTTAAGTTAACACTACTATTTATCGTTAAACTAAACACAAGCTTGGTACAAAATAGCATGCCATGTACAATAAAAAAACGAAAAAAAGTAAAAAAAAAAAGTATCATCACGACCGTTTCCCTTTCGGAAAGCCTATAAATAAGCGGATTCACATTTAGCCAACTTTACTATAGGCCAATCATGACAAGTGGCAAGCTCATCGATGTCTCCGGCGTACCAAACTCGAGAAATATCACAAATAAATTAAATATTAATTAAATGTATTTATTTACATTAATAAATATTTTTGTGTCCCGACCAGGAATCGAACCCGATAACTCCGAGTCTAAATCCACGGACCTAAGCCACGGAGGCGGTAAAAAAAAGGAATAAAACAGTGGAATTAAACTGAGCAAGTGGTATTGTTAGTTACTTATTACATTGATTTCAGTATTAAGGTCAGATGTAAAATATATTTATTATTATTTCATAATAAGTCACAATTACTACTTTTAATTTTAGGTCATTAAATTAAATTTATATTTTTTAATTCACTTAGACTTTTTAATCCAATTTAATTATGTTTTTATTATTACTCATTTGATTTAGTTTTATATTATTTAATTACATTTTTTTATTTTATTTTTTAATATATGTTCGGATTTCTTTTTAATTATTTAATATTGTAAATCTTTTATTTATACTTTTGCCATTGGCTACCTAAGGTCTTTATTTAATAAAATATTTATTGCACCTATTTACTTCATTTTTGCGTTATACTATATCAGGTAAATTACTTTGACTAATAAATAAAGATGTTTTATTTACAACATCTACGAGTAAGTAATAACAATAGAAGCTTAAAAGGTCAAAAATGCTTAACCATTCTCCACTTGATACAGCTATTAGCCACTAAAATATATAAGAATTATGACTGCTGTCTGTCTTTATAAAACTGTACAAACATTCCCACAGAATCTAAACATAGATTTTATACATTGGTAACATAAAAAATAATGGACGAAAAGCCTTGTCAAAGCTATAAAAGCACCTTTCATATGCCATCGTACTTTAGAACCAAAATTTTCATGTAGCAAAAATTTTTTAACTAAAGCTTTTTATTTTAAATTCGTTTGTGATAAAAGAGCTTAGTGCTTAATACCTGACGTTCGTTAAAACGTAATCCATGGCCGTACATCCCGTTTTCAATTTTAAACTTTTATGTCCGATTTGGTGCAAAATTTCGCTTCAAATAACAACGGCAAGGTAACATTGTTGTTTTTAACTTGGTTGAGTATTTATAACATCGAATCGGTGCTTATTTTGAAGTTATTTTAGAACTATTTTATGGTATGGCTCTAGAGGTATACTCGCTTGTTTTCAGACAAGGCGAAGTCTAATATACCTACGCTAAAAAAATAGCCAGGATTTTTATATACATTCAGCGCTGTTATACTTATTAAAAACGACGACTGGCAACGTTTCCCCTCTGTATAGCGAGGCTAATACGTTGGCAGAAATAATTGCAAGCCTTTACCGTCAGCCGTTTTGGTTAACTCCTTGGCCAGACGCTTGGCTGAGGGTCCTAATGGGCCTATCGTCAGGCTTGAGGTTCTCAGCAAAAACCGCCGCATTTCCCTCGATTGACGAGGTCGTCTAGATGTAAGATGGGGCTAATGTGACTACACATGTCGCATCCCACACCAGTGACCTGCCAAGTTTCCATGGTCCAACGGTCATGCCGTCGGGTTTCTTGCCATCGATCCGCTCAATGCCTGAGGGTTCTAGGATCCTTGCATCGTTTTCCTCATTACTGAGGGTCGTGACGCACACAGATCACTTTTTCCCGGAAAATGCTGCGCCATCCGGGTCTGCACACGGCCGCATGCAGTGCGTTGTGAGCTGGGATGTTGATGTCGGCCACGGGGTCACTTGCCTTCAATTTTGCCCGTGAAGATTAACCGATGTTTTTGTGCTATATGACCAAAATAGTCAAGGACTCGTTGTAGGTAAGTAATAAAATAATAACATAACTTTTTTAACAAAGAATCCTAATATTAATAATTACCAAACCAATTTGACATATGATTGATATATTGTAAATAAAAGTTTGTGATATTTTTGTAAAAAAAAATAATGGAATAAAATTTCAAACGTGAGAATAACAATATAAAATGTTGGAACAGCATTATTTGGCTCAGCTTGTGCACGTTTGCTGAGACCAAATAAAACAAGGTGATTGTGTCTTGATTCTTTCGTAGGCCTAAATGTTTTAACTTACGGAGGGGATCGCCATCTTGTCCGGAACAAGGATCGGGTGCTCATCCCAGACCACTCCCTGAGGTACTTGAGCCAGGACGTGTGTCTTCTCCCCAGTCTTCTGGAAACTTGTATCTTGCCTTACATGACGAGCTGCAACAAGCTATACTTTTTCTTGCGCGTGATGTGTCCCAAGTACTCTAACTTCCCCCGCATTACTATTTTGAGTAATTCCACAAAGGTGTTCATCCTCTACAAGACGGTTACCTGATGGTGAGTGGGGAGCGAGATCAATGAATATTAGCAACTGGAATCAGACACTTATTACTGACATCAGTACTTAACACTATGCCGGCTTGACTGGATATGACTGCAATTCGAGCCTGATCCCGAAATGTGTGGATACACTTTACTGGGTTTATCGGCACGAACTGTGGATACTTCCCCGACCCAGCAGACTGGACAAATTACCTTACTCTGTCCTTCCATGATATCTTGACCATTCTTTTGTTTATCCACATTTCAAAAGCTTTTAGCTTTACTGATAATTTTGGGGCTATTTTATAATAAGGTTCGTGTCGTCCATCGATTCATCAGTCGAGAATAGGGAGGCAGTGACCGTGGACATCGTTACAGCCCTTATAATTGGAGGGCGGCTGTTTCAAGGCCATCTCTATACAGGGACTACTTGCTAATGAGGAAACTTTCTCATCTGCCATTTATTTAATCCATGGCGATGAAATATATTACTAACCAAACACTCTATTCATTCATCATTCATTACAGCACCTAGAACACAGCGTCCTAGACCTCCACTGCTGGAGATGGGCCTTCCAGAACTGGATAATTTACTACACTCGCCACGCTAGCCAGAGGCAAGGATTTGATGTCTATTTTTTTATGACAATTTATTAACGATTCCACAAGTTGGCATTAGTGGAACCGGGACCGACGGCTTAACGTGCTCTCCGAGGCACGGGAACGGTGGTGTTGTAAATCTATGACAAATGTACGTAAGTAAAGTGTATTTCTCATTGGTACATGCCGGGTGGGTTTGAACCGACCTTTGTAGGATTTAAGGTACGCGTTCTTACAACCGAGCCACCACCGCACTCTTTACAGAAGTAATTTGCTAAAGTTTTAAGTTTAAGTTATGTTAAGTTAAAAGAAATTTTTTGCATAGCTCAGAATGCACCCTAGTGGGTAAAACATTCCAATTTTTATCCCACTCTTGCGTCACATGAAAACCAGATGACAATGAGGCGTTCGCTACTAAAGACAACTTAATCGTTATTGTCTATTATCTTAGCTAGATAATTACGTTTAATAGTTTCGTCATAAATCTGTTTTATTTTTTTATCTTATATGTACTTATTCCGAGATCTATCTGTAAACAAAATTACAAATAAACAAAAAGTTTTACCTATATATAGGTCCCGACAAGAAACCTACGCATCTAAATATATTGCCGTAACCACACTAGGTCACGGTCTGTATTAATTAAATCACCCTAAATGGCGATACAAGAATGCCAAAAATAGTGTAACTAGGTCAAGTATAAGGGATATGTATTTAACTAGCTGTTTGACCCGACATTGCCTCTGTCTTATAGTGATCAAAAATGACCAAAAATTAATCTCTTTTCGTCTCATTTCACGCCATGTCATCTCATTTCATCAAAATGCTTGTGCTGTGGCAGTTATGCGGGTTTCAGCTTTCTGGTCAGCTGCGAGACGATCCAGGTTCGGTTTTAATGTCGCGGGTGTAATTTCACTTCATATCAGTGGATGCGGATGAATATAATGAGCGGCGCGGTCTGAGAGAGCTTCGTGGTGGTCTTCCCGAGGAGACAAGGTACACCACCGTTCACGAGCTATAGTCCGAAGCACACTGACGAATTATGACAAGCTCGGCGCGTATAAGGGCTCTCTCACCCCGGAAGTGTCGACCGTAGCGCCATCTAGCTAAATGACGGCGCATGGAATCAACACACATTAGCTAGCCTTGTAAAGGGTTCTCACAAACAAGACTAGCAGGCAGATTTTGCTGCGGCGCGACCAGCTTGATAACCGCTAATAATTTAATATATTTGTTACATAGCGACTAATGCCTACCTCGGTTTTTACGTCATACATATCCTTGGTGACACTTGCGTGATTAAAACAAATCCATTGACGCGAGAATCATCAAAATCGGACCTCCAGTGTTGGCACAAAGGAACAAACAAACATACATACATACATAGGCTGATAAAAACATAACCCTTCTTTGCGTCGCGCAGTCGGGGGACTCGAAAACAACTGCGGAACATGTTTATTTTAAAATAATTTTAAATAAATCCAAGAAAGAAAGATATCTTGATTTAAATAGTCTTATTTTTTTATAGTTTTATTTTATTTTAATTGAAGATTTTTATTCTTAAAGTGATTGTTTTTAATCTTCTAAGTAACTATTAGAAAATAAAGAAATGATTATTTTACGTGTGTACCTACTCCGAATTTAGATTTATTTAATACAGTGGCAATACTACTGATTGCTTTTTGAACGAATGTGACAGGTCCATTAAGCTTCTAATAATATAATCAATTCTTCTGGGGACTTTTGAGATAATATTAATATTATTTATTTTACTTATTTATTTATTCATTTATTTATTCCACAGCTGTCTTTTACAAATAAATATTTACATTCAAATGATTACCGAACACCTAGCCAATTTCGGAATAACATTATTTTCACTAAAAATATAGCATCAACGGATTATTAACAATTTAAACGAGTACTTAAAAAATAAACATAAGAATAAAAATAAAGAGACAATATTTAAAAAAAAACCATCTACGCATCATTATGTAAGTGTATGTATATGTGAATGTGTATTGTCAGTGTAGGTGTGTGAAGGTGTAAAATGTAAGTGTGAATGAGTGAAAATGTGTAGATTTCATTGCATTGTGCATATCTAATGTATTATTTACATAGAACTACACCTCTATCTTGCTTAGAATCCTTCCTCTGAATTGGTGTTTAGACAGACAGAAAGGGTCGATATCTGTAAACAATTTATTGTATCTTCTTGTTATTCTGCTCACAACAGAATTAGATGCGTAATTATTTTGTATGCGTAATTTTGTATAATAAAATCGATTTTCAATATAAGTTCTTTTTAAGTCTCGTTTTTAGACGCTTAAAATTTTATCATTAATCTCGCCATTGTTGTTTTTTCAAAATCGGTTCAATACCTTATAGAGACGTGAAGGTGAGACAAACATACTTACACATTACACATACAAGCCTCTTTTACATGTATTATATTAGTATGGGTAATTTATTAAGTGACCTGCCCTTAAGCGTCCAATTTACATGAGGCGGCCTAAAGGGCAAACTCAAAAGGTTTATTTTGTACACCGCGTGTATTATTTTATTATATCCTACCCTATATGAAACCCTTATTAATATTTTTATAATAATATTTGAACAACCATGTTTAGGTACCTCGCTATAATGTTTTTTTTATTTATTTACATGTACTGTCATTTAAATGTCCGCGGGATAACTTTAGGGATCATTTCTCCGTGCAATTCATTTTTATTTTCTTTCGCAACAATACGCTCACTACTACTCCTCTCTCTACCCAAACAAATACAGTATGATTCGGTTATTAGCGCCTTGCAAGATCATTCCATAAACGTATTCACGGGAAACCTGTTCAGGCCCAATTTTTTTAGTAATGGTGCAAAGATTTTTTACATAAATTTGTCATAGATTTACAATGCCATTTGTCCCGTGTGAAGAGAGTACTAACTTTTAGAATCGTTAATAAATTGACATAAGATCTTCGGCATTCTAAAAGGTTTGCAAGTGCGAAAGATGAAACCTATCATTCTATTGGCCTTAGAACTGTCGACTCAATATAATAATGTTTAAGAAAACTGCTTATTTTAAGTAATACACACAGTTATAACCGTATAAGACTTAAGCAATCTGTGAAGTGGGTCATCGCAGCATTGACGTGGCAGAGGGGGTGGGGAAACATCCTTCTATATTTAGGGGTGTCTTCAAAGTCACTCAAGAGGAATTTCCTATAAAGCCCAGATACACAAATAAGGATAAACTCAATATCTATTTATTGTGATCCATGTTTGCTGAATTTTATAATAATAATAAAATTCTTTATTGCACACAAAATATAAAAACAAAAAAGGCGAGCATAATACCATAAAGGTATTCTCTACCAGCTGACCTTTGGGAGAGTGAGAGAAGAATATTATGGGTGCAGAGTAAGAAAAATTAACACAAATCGTCAAAATATAATAATAAGTAAAATCAATAAATATATGGGTACGTAGGTAAGTATGAGTTATTCATAAAAATATTTTAAATAATCGGTACATACGATCATATCACTCTTACATGTTCCTCGCTGCAACACCAATTACAGACGTAACGCGTTCTTCAACAGAGCAAGTAAGTTCTTCAACGACCTGAGCATTGATGTTGATATGTTTAATGACAGTACCATATCTATTAGACGCGCAATAACAAATGAGCACTTCAGTTAGGGAAGACGTGTGTTCAGCTTATCCGTATAGCGTAATATTGGTTTATTTAGCATTCTTAGTTTATTTTTTTATTGTCTACATTTTTCAATTATTTTTTTATGTCTATTTATATGTGAAAACTTGTTATTAGCTTAATTGTGTTTAATCTTTAATTTTATATATGTATAGTAGCTGTAAGTTTTCCTAACATAAATAAATAAAATAAAATTACCATTCATTCATGACAGCCCCTAGAACACAGCGTCCTAGACCTCCACTGCTGGAGATGGGCCTTCCAGAACTGGAGAATTTAGCCTACATTCGCCACGCTGGCCAGACGGTTGGCGAGGATATGATGTCAATTTTTTATGACAATATATTAACGATTCCACAAGTTCGCATTAGTGGAACCGGGACCGACAGATTAACGTGCTCCCGAGGCACGCCTACGGTGGTCTTGTAAATCTATGACAAATGTACGTAAGAAAAATGTAGTTCTCGTTGGTACATGCCGGGTGGGTTTGAACCGACCTTTGTAGGATTTAAGGTATGCGTTCTTACAACCGAGTCAGGATCATTACCAATCTTGGCGTAAATATTGTTACAAGGATTACATCGTCTTTTTTTATCACATAAAACTAATAAATACTGCAGTGTGCGTTCGTATATACATTAATATAACGGCGTTTAAAAAATTTGAACCTCATTCAAAATGATCTTCACTGGCCTGAATACGAGGTGTATATACAAAAAATATTATTTATATATTTGTTGTGTAATTATGTATTAAATTGTAAATCTGATAGAGCTGAGTTTACCTTGCAGATTCCTTTCTCATTCAAGTTAAACATTAACAGGTCGGAACTAATAAGCTGCTGGTCTTCTGCTAACAGCTTACTTTTTGGGCCACTTTGATGTTTAGTCTTTCACTAACAAGAGTAGAATCATTTAAAATAATGACGTGTCACAAATGCCTGTAATAGGTTTACGTAAATAAAGATATTTAGACTTTGACTTTTGGCATGGATCATACGTCACAATAGTACCAATAGTCCTGTCTTCTACAGGTGTCATCCCTAAAAACCTACAGCAATCACTTCTATTACTAGATTTATCCCAATACACATATCGTACATCTCATTACAGAACCAGATCATTATTAAAATTATTCACTCACTTTCATAAATAATGTTCCCTTGGCTTAGACCAGCGTGCATTATTAAAATCCGGCCTAAAAACCGAGAGTTTAAAATATAAACCATAATAATGTTACGAATAAAATTCTTTATTGCACATTAAAATTGCACGATCACATCTCTGAATATCGTGCTAAGTTGAAGTGGCTGCCAATTTGTTGTCGCAGAAATCTTAGAATCCTCTGTCTCCTTTTCTCTGTTTTAAACGAGCCTGCGACTCCGAAATACCTCAAGGACAATTTTGCCTATCTCTCTTCTTTCCACGATAAATCTTTACGTTCTTCTCACAACTCTATTCTTTCTGTTCCCTCACATCATTCTGGATTTATCTCCAACTCCTTCGTAGTAGCTGCCACAAAATTATGGAAAGATCTTCCAGTAAACATAAGGCAGGCAATTAACAGATTGTCGTTTAAAAAACTGGTCTATTCACACTTTATGAATAGCTCTAAACCACGTTAGTAAGTTGTATTTGTGTATGTTAATGTACAATTTTGTGTATGTATTAGTGTTTAGTATATTGATATTATAATACATATATAAGAATATATAAGTAGGTATATAATATTTGTTTAATTATACTATAATTGTAAATTACTGTTACTTTCATTGCACCTATATTTGTTCAAATTTGTCCCTAAGGTTTGGCTGTCAGAGAATGTCTACGGGCATTAAGTCCGTCTTTGTGCTTTGTGCAATAAATTTTTAAAATAAAAAATTAAAGCACATAGGCGAGCTGGATCATGTATACTATATCTATTGTTGAGGGATAGTAAGTTGATTATTATGAGAAAGTAAGAGTGATGAAGCCACAATGCTTCAAACGACACGATAAATAAATGTCGACACGATGGAAACTCGCTCTTTTTGTCTTAATTATACCCAATTTCATTGTCCCGTAACATAAATCCGCTAAATTGGTACCGATTTTTACGATCGCTACTAAACAGTAAACAATATCTACCCATAGACATAATTAGATATGGACCTGCATATAATACGTAGGGTTTTTTTTTTTCATTGCACTTCGCATTGCTCTAGCTCTTAACAATTACCTATTTTCAGATAAGACTTGTTTCAAGCTTATCTTTATACAAATATCAGCATGGCAAGCTTACTATATTAGTTCTTCTTGAAAGTAAAAATTGGTATTTGACATCATTGCAAATGGCACATACTTTCAACGAGAACAACAAATAGATGGAAGGCGGACTGATGGTGGTAATTTGCCCAGTCTGCCGGGGCGGTAAAGTATCCACCGTTCGTGCCGATAAACCCAGTAAAGTGTATCCACACGTTTCGGGATCAGGCTCGAATTGCCGTCATGCCTAGTTAAGCCGGCATAGTGTTAGAGACTGATTCCAGTTCCTAATGGACAATGCGCGTTACTTACAGGTGAGCGCAAGGTCATATGTCCTGTTAGTATAAAGAAAAAAGCCTTACGCCTTTTTTACTTAGCCCTGGCTGCAACTGCTGCAAGGTTTTCAGTCAACATATTTGTTTTTGCGGTATTATTGCAAAATACATAATTGCAACTGCCTCTGTGGTCTAGCGGTTAAGTCCGTGGATTAAGACTCGGAGGTACCGGGTTCGATTCCTGGTTGGGACACAAAAATATTTATTAATGTAAATAAATACATTTAACTAATATTTTAATTTATTTGTGATATTTCTCGAGTTTGGTACGCTGGAGACATCGACGAGCTTGCCACTTGTCATGATTATATAGTAAAGTTTGGCTAAATGTGAATCCGCTTATTTAAAAAGCGTGGTTTCTGACCACCCGAAAGGGAAACGGTTGTGATGATACGTTACACAATTCCACCATACATTATTTTGTTATATTTTAATTCCACTATACATTATTTTGTTATATTTTAATTCCACCAAACATTATTTTGTTATATTTTAATTCCACCATACATTATTTTGTTATATTTTAATTCCACCAACAGACTATACAATTAGGCATAGCCAACTTCAGCAAAGAAGCCGACAGACGCATTCAGCTAGGATGGGCGGCATTCGGGAAGCTGCGCCACATCTTCCTATCAAACATACCCCAGTCTTTGAAGACGAGAGTTTTCAACCAGTGCGTTCTTCCAGTGCTGTTGTACGGAGCAGAAACGTGGACACTAACAGTGGGTCTGGTCCACAAATTTAAGGTCGCTCAGCGGGCTATGGAGAGAGCTATGCTCGGTATTTCTCTGATGGATAAAGTCCGTAACGAGGAAATCCGTCGGAGAACCAAAGTTACTGATATAGCCTTCAAAATTAGTAAGCTGAAGTGGCAATGGGCTGGACATGTCTGTCGTAGAACCGATGAACAATGGAGTAGACGAGTTCTAGAGTGGAGACCACGTACGGGAGGACGCAGAGTGGGTCGACCCCCCGCTAGATGGACGGATGACCTGAGGAAGGTCGCTGGTGGGGGTTGGATGAGGGTGGCAGGAGATCGTGTGAAGTGAGCGAGCCTTGGGGGAGGCCTATATCCAGCAGTGGAGAGACACAGGCTGATGATGATGAATTCCACCAAACATTATTTTGTTATATTTTAATTCCACCATACATTATTTTGTTATATTTTAATTCCACCAAACATTATTTTGTTATATTTTAATTCCACCATACATTATTTTGTTATATTTTAATTCCACCAAACATTATTTTGTTATATTTTAATTCCACCAAACATTATTTTGTTATATTTTAATTCCACCATACATTATTTTGTTATATTTTAATTCCACCAAACATTATTTTGTTATATTTTAATTTCACCAAACATTATTTTGTTATATTTTAATTCCACCAAACATTATTTTGTTATATTTCAAAGGGCTTAGGCAGCGTTTTCGTTGAAAGCTGTCAGACTGTTTATTTTTTGCGATACCTCTAACAAATATCGTTAATGTATACAAAAACTTAACAAATTATATACTCAAAACTTTTTCGAGAACCACTCTATCCATTAGTGAAAACAGCATGCATTAGTTTTTGAATTTATCGCGAACAGACAGACAGACGCAGAGTACTTTGTTTAATAATAATAATAATGTAGTGATAGTGATTTCCAATTGTATAACCCAATTGTTGGTTTATATAATATATTTTAATTCGTACTCTTTATTAAGCTGTGGTTTATCGAAATATCATGTTTCTAGAATAGTAGCTTAAGAGAATACCTACAGGTAGCTGTCTTATATTTAAATTGATAGACAGGATGAACGTTGTATTAGGTAATGAAATTTCACTTTGATCTCAGGTCTGGCCCGAGGGTTAGTTAACTTTACAGCTGCTACTATAACTTTGTCCGTCTGTGTAACTCAGTATTTTATTGTCGACACAATCATAAAAATAAGTTCTCTTTCCAACCTATTTTTACTAAGTTCTGTGTCTCGCTCGCTTGTAAGACGTAATATTTAATTTTATTATTTTTTTATATTTAAAAAATAGTATCATCATGACCGTATCCCTTCCGGGGTGATCAAAAACCACGCTTTTATTATTTTAAAAAAGCGGATTAATATTTAGTTAATTTTACTATAGTGATGCTAACGCGCGCTGCTGGTAATGGAACCCGGGAACGCGTGTATTCTCTCTAGTGGAGCGCAAAAACCTAATTATTACCCTATGAGTTATAAATTTACAAATTATTTCTTCTTAAGAAGAAGCCATCTCCTATCGGAGGTCGGCTATCAATAAGGCGAGTTTGATTTTGTTGGCCGCTGTCCGGAACAAGGATCTGGTGCTCATCCCGAACCACTCCCTCAGGTTCTTGAGCCAGGAAGTGCGTCTTCTCCCCGGTCTTCTGGAGCCTTGTATCTTGCCTTGCATGACGAGCTGCAGCAAGCTATACTTTTTATTGCGCATGATGTGTCCCAAGTACTCCAACTTCCTTCGCATTACCATTTTCAGTAGTTCAACGCCTTTGTTCATTCTTTACACTTCACAAATTATTTACAATACAAATAATAGTAGAAAAAATTGTTGTTTTTAAATGTAAATACCAGTAAGCAAAAAGTCGAAAGCGGTAACGGTAAAAATCCTGATCCTCGTTCGAACCCCAGCATGTTTTCAGTAATGTTGTTTCAAACGGTGTTATTTTTATATGAAAAATAAAATGAAAAAATATTTATTTATGTTTATACAAGCAGCCGAGGTTGACAATTTCACATTATACAATGTGTTATTTAAAAATAATGAAGAGGCTGTAGACGGTGACGTCCCGACCTCCGCTGTAGGCGAGCCAGTGTCACGGAGGCCGGGTTGTGGCGTTGTAGGTGCTCTTAGTTGGGGTCGACTATACATACATATATATATATATATATATATATATCAATAAATAATAATAAATAATACCTATAGAATATATATAGAATAAAATAAATAAATCATATGGTCTAATTAGTATATTAATATAAATAAATAACTACTGTGGCGTATATTGATTAGAAAGAAGAAATTCGCTGCCTCGTACGTCATCCTCACCAACCACGGCCTCACAGCTCGCTTGACTCCATTGCGAGTTAACCTAGTAATAGGTATTACGGTATTGCTTCTATTATAGAGTAGAGGACCCATAACTCTGGCATGTCGCCCACTGGAGTGAGTTTTGGTTTTCGGGATGGGAAAGGAAAAAAAATAAATATCCCTATGGCAAGCTTACATTATTACTTCTCCTTGAAAGTAAAAATTGGCATTTGACATCATTGCAAATGGCACAAACTTTCAACGAGAACAACAAATAGGTGGTAGGCGGACTGATGGTAGTAATTTGCCCGGTCTGCCAGGGCGGGAAGTTTTTTTATATTATTCCCGCGTTCTGTTTATAGAAATTATCAGCGTCATTAGCATATGATGCTTACAAAGATCGTTCCGTTACCAAAAAAAAATTAATCTTACAACTACAGCAAAAAAATATAGCATATGATGGTAGCGCGGCCTATAACTGGAACGCGGGTGTATAATACGCGAATGGTTTGTTACGTTTGTGACGTCACAGTTGGAAACAATACGTTTCATTTTGGACTGTTTGCTGACCCTTTTCATTTGTCGTCAGGCTTCAAAAGGATTCAAAGGAACGAATTCAACAACGCTCGTGTAATGTTAACTACCAGTACCTTAGAAGCCAAATAAAATAAAACATCAATATTATTATATTTTTTTTTTTTTATACGGAGCACGACATGTGACACCGCGCCCACCTGATGGTAAGCGGTACACGAGGTCCAAGAATGGGAGCAACTGACGCCAGCCTCAGACGACCGACATCAGTCCCAATCACTATGCCGGCCTATAAAGATGCTTTTTCACACTTCGTTTGAAGGACTCCAGGTTATAGGAGTGGGGAAAAACACTGGCTGGGAGAGCATTCCACATCTTCAACGTGCGACAGATGTAAGAGTCTTCAAATTTGTATGTACGCGTAGAGATAGTGGCTACGGTATGTGGATTAATATTAGTCTGAAAATAATAGTTGACATTTAAATTCATTACATTCATTACAGTCCCTAAAAACAGCGTCCTAGACCTCCGCTGCTGGAGATGGGCCTTCCAGAACTGGAAAATTTGGCCTACACTCGCCACGCTGGCCAGACGGCTTGGCGAGTAATTTGAATAACCAACTTTAAATCGTTATAGATCCCAATTGGTCACTCGAATTTAATAATGATTAGAAAAACCTTAACATGATTTTAAAATACCTATTCCATTATTGGTACTCAATACGGTTCGTCGATTTTCATTTTTTTCTTTTCCACAATATGGCGTCATGTCGCCTTACTAAAATTATTAGATATGTTGATAAGATTTTTCATTTATTACAACCCCTAGAACACAGCGTCCTAGACCTCCACTGCTGGAGATGGGCCTTCCAGAACAGGAAAATTTGGGCTACACTCGCCACGCTGGCCAGATGGCTTGGCGAGGATATGATGTCATTTTTTATGTTAATTTATTAACGATTCCACAAGTTGGTATTAGTGGAACCTGTACCGACGGGTTAACGTGCTCTCCGAGGCAAGGGAACGGTGGTGTTGTTAATCTATGACAAATGTACGTAAGAAAAGTGTATTTCTCATTGGTACATGCCGGGTGGAATTGAACCGACCTTTGTAGGATTTAAGGTACGCGTTCTTACAACCGAGCCACCACCGCGCCAATAAGATTAGTCTTTACGAATACATCACATAACAGCCCCTAGAACACTGAGTCCTAGACCACAACTGTCGGAGATGGGCCTTCAAGAAATTTCTGGGGAATTCGGCCACACTCACCCTGGCCAGGTCTGATGTCATTTTTATTAATTGACAATATATTAACGATCACAAGTTGGTATAAGTGAAACCGGGACCGAGAGCTTAACGTGCTCTCCTCACACGGGAACGGTGGTGTTGTAAATCTATGATGTACATAAAAATAAGTGTATTTTTCATTGGTACATGCCGGGGTTAGAGCCCACTTTTTTAAGATGTTAAGGAAAGCGTTCTTACAACCGAGCCAGCACATGAATACAATGCTGTAACTCATGTGATACTACTAGGTGTTGACGACTGGCTGGTGTTCACATACTTTTATGTATATAGTTTTGATAGTTTTGAAGGAATGTTTGAGTTGTCACGGAGACGTAGTAATGTAGTACATGATAATAAATGAAATTAATAGTTTCTGGAATTTTAATAAATCATAAGATCCACCCTTAACACTAGGTGCTGCTACTTTTTTACTATATATATATTTTTGTCCGTCTTTCTCGCCTTTAATGCTAGACCGATTTTTTTTTTTTAATTTTTGGAACCTAGGGACAGACATAGGCAATATAACATTACGATATGAGACCCCATGTAAAGAATTGAATTAGTATTATTTGTAAACAATTATGGGTTTTTAGATGCCCGAAATAATATATATTTTTTATCCTATCAATTACATGGCAACGCCTGTGTTTGCTAGTTGCAGCTAGTTGTGCATAAAAATTTATTACTGACGTTCAGATGTATAAATCAAAGCATAAATCCACAATAGATATGTACATATGTACAAGTATATTGTTGTATGTATACGGGGTGACTTTGTATGGTCCTACGTTAGACTAATATGTGATTTTATTGATAGAAACAAACTATTTTCCTTAAGAATATGAAGATGCCATTTTTTTGCCATTTCTGACAAGTATATACATATATAGAACAATAGAAAATCTCAAGTAAAAGAAGGTAAGCTAACAGTTTGATATTCATAGATTCCAGCAAAACAACCAATTAATATGACCTATTATAATCTACCTACGTTAGCCATAACCTAACAAAACACGTTAAATAAACTAAAATAAGCGATTGTATTATTACCAAATCTATTTTTGATTCTTCTTTTTCTTCATAAATAAAGAATAATTGAATATAAACCCAAATACAATTGTCTATTTGTAACAAAATGTGGTTTATCACGTTGCCGGTTGATGACAGTCGGGCCGCGTTTTATAAACTGCAATTATTACGTAACTAATCAACTTAACTATCTACTATCAAACATATTTCATCCCTGTTAATGTAATATTCAATAATATAAGAAATAAAGAAGAAAAACACAAGATTTACCTACCTCTAGGCATGTCGTAGACGGCGCCGCTGGGACGGCAGAATCTACTAAAAAAGCTCACGAAAGTTGGTTCATACACTTTTAATTATACTATAACCACAATGTTTAGTTTAGTTTTCAGTCTTTAATCAATTAAAGTACATTAATTAACAAGATGAGGTTATTGCAAACCTGTTATTTATTTTAAATAATCTACATCGCACGCTCGCGGACCTCTATATTGCTGTATTAAAATAACTAATATTATTAACTTTTTTATTGGTATTTTATTTATTAATGGTTTTTGGGTAATGGAATGCGTCGTTGGGGAGATGAGGCCGGGTCCGTGAGAGAACTGGTCGCGGCGAGGGACTCTCTGAAACTGAGCAGCGAGCGGTAGGGCTTCGACAACGATAGGGCGGCGCGCCCACGCTCGATACGCCGCCTTACCAGCTCGGCTCCACAAATCAAAAACAGAGTAACTGCGAGCTTGCCTCCAGAAACTACAGTAATTATGAAGTAAATATAATAATAATAAAATCCTTTATTGCACACAAAATATAAAATATAAAAAGATGTACATAGGCGAGCTTCATACCATAAAGGTATTCTCTACCAGCTAACCTTTGGGAGAGTGATAGAATGAATATTATGGGTGCAGAGTCAGAAAAATAAAATGTTATATATAAAAAATAAAAAGAAGAGAAAAATAATAATAATTAATAAACTATGGGATAAATAGGATCATATACCTATGTAATAAATACGAATAATAAATACAATAAAATACATATTATATGATACTAATAAAATAATATATGCCAAGGTGAGGAGATTAAGTTAAATTTTGTTTTTCAAGAAGGTGAGAAAGTAGAAGTTTTTTGAATATATTTAGAGATTGTGCCTGTCGGATAGTTAATTATAACGGGATTAATGTAATAACACTTTTATTTGAAGGAAATTACAAACAACATAAATTACTATTGAAAATAAAATATTAATAAAAATACAACTAAAACCAAAAAAACTGTAATAAAATTTTATAAACAAAAAACTTGCTCCAAATCACTACCAATGGGCAAAGTGCCAAGGATACTGGGCAAACCCATTGCTCATCCTTTAGCCCAAATATTGCCCAGCCCTCTTGTCACCAAGCTGTTTTGACAACACCTTGAAAATTTCCAGTGCTCTTGGTCCCCACGGCAGTTTCAACTTTTAAACGGAGAAAAAACACATATTTTAATAAACAGGGTGTATTTCCGCCGTTTGAGGTTCTCTGCTTGTAATGCAGCAGCCTCTTAGATGGGAAGGCACCAGGGTGTCTACACAGGTAATACATAGTAACGCCAGCGTGGCAACAGTGACCTAGGCCAAAATTCCCACATACATCTTTTAAAAAGCCTATCTCCAGCTGTGGAGGTCTAGAACTCTGTGTTCTGGTTGGATTGTGATGATTTATACAGGATGTCCCATAAGTCAACGTGAAACAGGGAATATTATAATCCAGGTCATCTGATAATTAAATTTAAAAATCTTAGTTTTATAGTATCTTTAAAATAATAGGAGTTCTTTGAATTATTATTTTATTTCTGGCCTTTGACTCATTCCCGATTTGACGTTAACCCACACATATGGTTATTTGAGACATTCTTTATACATTAATTATTTTGTATGCCAAGTTAACGACTAAACGAGGAGACTTAAAAACAACTCACTGACAACCGATATCTTTTGACGTTCAAAACATTTTATTTTTATTGTTAGTTGCTAGGTTTTTAATTTAGGCAGCCAAGCTCCCTAATTTCCACCGATTTACAGAAACTTCGTAGATCATATTAGTTGTAATAAAAGCCTATACGCGTATATTGGTCATAAGTTGGAAAAACTTTTATTTTATTTAAAACCATTTAAAGTTTTATATTCTCAATTAGCATATTTTTCCGAAGAAACAAATAATATTGAATATTTAACAATTAATTAAAAACTACTTAATATAAATAAAGTATAAACTAATATTTTTGTCTACCTATAAATGAAAAATGACCTCTAGAGACGTCCTTTTTTATTTATTTATTTTTATAAACTCTTTATTAAACAAAAAACTTAAAATAATGTACAATGACGAACTTAATGCCTTAAAAGCATTTTAACACAGCAAACTTTTGAGAGTGTGGTAGAGGATTTCTGGGTGTATTAAAATAAAAATAATACTAAATAAAAATAAATTACATACTATTACGTAGATACGAGTACTTAAGTATTACTTATTTTATACAAGATGTTCTAAGAGGTTCGTGCGTAATTCCGTCATAGCTCGAGATCTGGAGATGCCTACTATCGAGGAGTTTGTCGTCGGCCTGACTAGACGTATGTTCTATCGGGCCGACAACGGACACTTCAAGCATCTCCAGAATATCGCTCCGTCTTGCGCACGACCCCCCAACGGGAGACCACTTCCTAGAGAAGTGCTCCTGGAGGAGAGCTGAAGTAGTCGAACCTAGACCCCCTGGGTTCGTGAGCCACACGGGCGCTGTTAGACCAGTAACAGTAAAGGTTGGTTACCCGCGGAGATCCTGCCGGGGAAAAAGGATAATGTCCCTATCCTCAACCAAGGCCCAATAGCCATCCGGGCCTGGACGACTCCACTGACTGACTGTACTTCATATACTACGGTTCAACGATTATGTACGAATACATAAACATATCTATACAATAGTGCACATATACACCTACATTCGTATCCATAAACCGACATACACATATTTCTACACACATCATTCCAACTTAATACTTTTTCTTCTTCGTCAAAACAAGAAGTGCTAGATCGCACTCTTCAGACTCTTGCACAAGACCAATACCAAGAAAAAGACCAAGACCAGCTGTTGTCATGCAAGACCAAGACCAGCTGTTGTCACCAAGACTTGGCTAATCTTGGTCTTGTTTAAGGCAATACTAACCCCGAGTATTTTCTTATACAATCTACATATACATATCTTCACGCCAAATCCCTTGCAGGGTAGGCAGGGACGATCGAGCGCCAGATGACACGATCACGACATACCTCTTTCGCTTTCTCGACATTCATAAACCTCTTCATACATGCCCTTTTGTTAAAGGCTTTTTAATTCACCTTCAGCTAGTGTTTTATTTATTTGATCGTGATATGTAAGTCTCGGTCTGCCAGGGCCTATACAATCTAAACAATAATAAAAATGTATTTTTAAATTCTAAATTCTTAAATGACAGCGCTAAAAAAAATAACAGACAACAAAAGCATAAGGACTTACCTTAGTGGGTATAGGAGTGAATAAAAATTGCCGAATATATAGACTGAAGGAAACAAAAGAGTATGCACGTCTGAATGATTGTCTCGATGATAACTGTATGCTTCTGCAATAGACGCGGGCTAATCTTGTATCTCATTGATTGACTCAACTGATCTATTGCGTATTCAGTAAGTCTTCTAATAATACCTAACGAGCACAAGAAGCAATGAACCGGCAAATCCGATCACAGAGATACGAAATAACCTTGCTTATTCATTGCTGTTAAAGCTCACCGACCACAAAATGCACTATGCTATCACTAGCAAGTGCAGTAATCTAGTTACGTGTCTAAAGTTTATGAAGTATATCATCACTATCATATATATATCATAACATTTCACTATTACTATCACTACATATTATAAAACAAAGTCTTCCGCATCTGTCTATCTGTTCGCGATAAATTCAAAAACTACTGCACCGATTTTCATGATTTTTTCACCAATAGATAGTGGTGCTCTAAGGAAGGTGTATAATTTATTAAAATGATGGAAAAAAATAAGCCGTCTGGGAGCTTTCAACGAATACGTAGCCATTTGAGATATAACAAAATAATGTATGGTGGAATTGTGTATCTTATGTAGATTTACAGAAAAGTCCGCAATGGCATATTTCTATCTCTTAAGAATGTAGTATCTTTCCACTGCTGCCTCCGTGGTCTAGCGGTTAAGTCCGTGGATTTAGACTTGGAGGTACCGGGTTCGATTCCTGGTCGGGACACAAAAATATTTATTAATGTATATAAATATATTTAATTTATTTTGTTCGATTTTGGTCGCTGGAGACATCGACGAGCTTGCCACTTGTCATGATTGGCCTATAGTAAAGTTGGCTAAATGTAAATCTGCTTATTTATAAGCGTGGTTTCTGATCACCCCGGAAGGGAAACGGTCGTGATGATCATCATTACATTACAGCCCCTAGAACACAGCGTCCTAGATCTCCACTGCTGGAGATGGGCCTTCCAGAACATATATCTGGAGAACTTGGCCTACACTCTCCACGCTGGCCAGACGGCTTGGCGAGGATTTAATGTCAATTTTTATGACAATTTATTAACGATTCCACAAGTTGGTATTAGTGGAACCGGGACCGGCGGCTTAACGTGCTCTCAGAGGCACGGGAACGGTGGTGTTGTAAATCTATGACAAATGTACTTAAGAAAAGTGTATTTCTCATTGGTACATGCCGGGAGGGTTTGAACCGACCTTTGTAGGATTTAAGGAACGCGTTCTTTCAACCGAGCCACCTCGTGGTCGTGATGATACTTTTCTACTATCTATCATTTTAATACTTAAAAAAATTGGCAATTATAAAGCGGTAATTGGAAAGCTACACAAATACAGTATTAATCCTTATCATTTTAAATATGTTAGTTGGTTTCAGCATTTAATGAAGATATTTTTTTTCCTTTACATCATGAAAATCAAATGAATACCTTAGGAAATATAGCAAAAACAAAATAATGCGCAACAAAATTAATTTCGTGTCGCCGCTTACACGGGTAAACCCGGGTAAACAGCTAATTAATAATATTAATGTTAAAGTTTTCGGATAAAGTCCGAAACGTTTACATCTGTCAGAAAACTAAACTTACAGACATAGCTTTCAAAATTTGTAAGCTATACCGGCAATGGGCCCGATGCGTCTGTTGCATAACCGATAAACCATGGATTAGACGGGTTCTGGAGTAGAGACCAAGTGGGGGAAAACGCAGAGGTGGTGGGGACTGAACAAGTGTGACAGGAGATCGTGTGAAATAGTGAGCCTTAAGTTTTTTACTGCAGTAAAAAGACACAGGCTGAGAGATTTTTTTATTGGTACTATAATTTTATGTGAAAACCATTTTAATTGCTTGGCAGTGTTTTTATCTACAGTCTCCGGTCCCCGAAGGCTCTATTCCCACTTCCACTTCTACATTATCCATTCTATATGCCGGGGGGTCGTATCATTCTGCCTCTACCCGTACGTGGTCTTCACTTCAAACCACCGATTTGCCCATCGTTCGTCGGTTCTGCGGCAGATGTGTCTAACCCACTGCCACTTCAGCTTGCTAATTTTAAAGCTATGTCAGTAACTTTATAAGCATCCATAGCTCGCTGAGCGACCTTGAATTTACGGCCCAGACCCACTGGCAGTGTCCACGTTTCTGCTCTGTACGACATTACCGGGAGAACGCACTGGCTAAAGACCTTTGATAGTATGGACAATGAGATAATGTGCCGGAGTTCCTAATTTGAAATCAACATGATTCAGGAGCTGATTTAAGCACTATCAACAATAATTCTGCTTTTAATTTGAGTTATTTAAATATATAAAAAATCTCCGATTGTTAAATTCCTAAGCTTTTCTTACTTAGTCACTAAGTATGAAGTTTTATACTCGCGTTATCGTAGCGAAAACATGTTTCTAAACGTAAAGTCACTAAGAGATGACGCTACGATAACGCAAATAGTCTCGGAATTCGCTCGTGGGCGGTTTTGAAACGACCTAGCACAAAAGAAGATAAACTAAAGATATTACCATAAACTACAACGTGCCAAAAAGGTCATGATTTTATACAGATATAAATCGGCACGAGTTTTGATTAATGACCTCGATGAGTTCAATAACGTGTTTAGGTCTGTTGTATACAGAATCGACATCTTAGAAATATGCAAATTTGTAAGGACATATCCCCAATTTTATACTAAATATATACTAAATACTCGTATATGTAACCACGTCGGTATGAATCTCGTTTCAAAATCGGTTACTCTTACCAAAATCAAATTTTAAAATACACAGCAGCGGTCCCCCTATGCTATATCCGCAAGTATATACAATAAATTGCCAGAATCTATTAAACAAGAAGCTAACCAATAATAGTTTAAGATTTTTATTTTTTATTATTAATCTCGATTTTAAATTAATGATTTAATGCACCCACAATCATTGCTCACTATCCCAAAGGTTAGCTGGTAGAAAATGTCACTAGACATTAAGTTCGCCTATGTACATTTAAATGTATTTTTGTTTATTGTGCAATAAAGAATTTATCTATCTATCTATCGATCTATTTAACCACAATACTTTTGTAAATAATCTAAAGGATATATTAGTAGAAAAATGTTACTACACATTAAATGAATTGATGCAAGATAAACTCTAACGTATATGCAGTAGTTATTATTTTCGATCCTTCTCCGAAGTCCTGTTGTTTTTTTCTTTTGTTTTCTTTTATTTATTTAAGGAAAACTATTGACAATATCTAACAACAAATAGAACTAAACGTTAGCAACAGAATGTCATTTATAAGTTTTCACAAATAGAAATATATTAACTAATGTAAAAAAACACAAAAAAGCCTATGCGATGACAAATATTTAAAAAACATACTGAAACATACAGAGTAACATACAAACAATACACAACAAAAAATAAATACTTGCATCCACAAACAAATACAATTAAACAATAATAAGTAGTTGAGAATTAATCAAAATCATTTTCAGTAAAAAAACGATTTTTAGCACATGCCTTACCATCTTATTACTTGAAAATAAAATATCGGTCTCATACTTAATTATACTTAATTACTCAATATAAATGCGGTGTTTGTTCAATAATGAGGTGTTTGATGGTTTGAAATTGTTACATAGTTTTAATTATGATGTTATTATTTGTTAAGCACCTACGTATATATAGTATATGTAGTTGTACTATTTTGAGATATACAATAAAATATTTGAATTTGAATAATTTCTATCCACAATAAAATTGCATAATTATAAAACTTATTGTTATTGAAAGTATAAAATATAGCTACCAAATAAAACTAGTGTTCCATAGATACGCTACTAAAAAATATTTTTATGTTGGCATTTCTCCATTGCATTGGCTAGTTACGATCGTTTATGTCGGCGTCGGCTGACGATTAATTGCAAATTATTTTCGGTAGAGATCAAGGCTGCAGTTGACAATGACTTTAAACCTGTTACATAGACCTATATTAGTACAGTTAAAAGATAATTTTAGGGCCACCGCTAAAGTTACATGTGGTGGCCAAGAACGCCATGTCTCAGCTAAACAAAATATGGACGGAATAAAAACGAAATGCAGGCTAGTTAGATCACTGGTTTTCTCCATATTCCTATATGGCGCTAAGACATGGACTATAAGGAGCGCTGACCGAAAGCGCATCGATGCTTTTAAGACGTGGTGTTGGAGAAAAATGCTGAGGATCTCGTGGACTGAGCATCGGACTAACGTGTCGATTTTAAATCATCTAGACATATCGACTAGGCTATCCACCATATGTCTTCGTGGAATACTCCAATACTTCAGACATATTGCCAGAAAAGAAGGGGATAACCTGGAGAAACTTTTTGTTACTGGCAAGGTGGAAGGAAAGAGACCGAGAGGCCGAAGTCCGGTACTCTGGTCCGACCAAATCCGCTCCACCATCAACACTAGCGTCCATAATGCTGTGCATGCCGCTAAAGACAGGAACGGGTGGCGTGCTATCTTCAAGACGCACACCAATTCATCGGGGAGGTGACGACCCTCAGCAATGAGGAGACATGACGCAAGGAGGACATGTGGTGATTTAATTTAAACAAATTTAATAAGAACATATATCTGGAGAATTTGGCCTACACTCGCCACGCTGACCAGACGAGTTGGCAAAGATCTGATGACAATTTAATAATGATTCCACAAGTTGGCATTAGTGGAACCGGGACTGATGGCTTAACTCTTAACGCCTTAATGCCGAAACTAAGCCGCCGTTCCAGGCTGTGTTGATCGGCTTTGTGTCGACGGGTTTTTGTTGTTTTTAGACAGATTGTCGTTAAAAGGATTTCAATTTAAGTGCTTAAAGAAATAGAACCGTAAACCATTAAGTTGGAAAACTTGACGTTGGCCCTAAACTATTTGACTAACTAGCAAACAAAAATATGCCACGTAACATTATACTATGTCACGTCGTATTTCCATCCGTTTATCTTAACAAGTAGCCAAAATCTAAATGCCGCTGCGCTTGCGACGTAAATTATGTTAATTTATTAATGAACTGATATTACCGGAACCGACACCGCGAACCAGATGTTTTGCACCATGCTTTGAGCCGTGGCATCAAAATCTTTACTCGCCTTTGCTCATGGCGACCGCGCAATTGTGACTAAATAATAATTAAAAAATGTCTCGAATGTTAAAATCAATCAACTACGCTGCATGATTTATTAGGCGACATAATATTTTAGCGCATTGGCTTCAAGTTGCGACAGGTTTATTTTTTTGGATAAGCATGTCTTTACTTATATGTCAACAAATTTAAACATTATTTACTGGCAAGATTTTATTTTTTAAATTGTTTTTTTTTTGTTTTTTGTCTGCCTGAGGGTAAGCGGGCGTAAAGTTCAATAACGAACATCTTATTAAACTAAATGACGTCAGTCTCTAACACTTTGAATATTTCAGATTATATAACATATGGAAGTTGTAAAACGTCATAATAAGTGAAGATAGGCCTTTCATGTTCCTAAGATGATAAATGAAATAAATAAATAAGTAGTCCTAAAGTAAAATATTTAAATACTTTAACTTACTTTAAGTATGTTTGGTATTTCTCTGATGGATAAAGTCAGAAACGAGGATATCCGTCGGAGAACCAAAGTTACCGATATAGCCTTCAAAATTAGTAAGTTGAAGTGGCAATGGGCTGGACATGTATGTCGTAGAACCGATGAATGATGGAGTAGACGAGTTCTAGAGTGGCGACCACGTACGGAGAGAGTAGAAGACGCAGAGTGGCTCGACCCCCCGCTAGATGGACAGATGACCTAAAGAAGGTCGCTGGAGGGGGATGGATGAGAGTGGCAGGAGATCGTGTGAAGTGGCCAGCCTTGGGGGAGGCCTATATCCAGCAGTGAAGAGACACAGGCTGATGATGATGATGATGAAACTTACTTAGGTATAAATTAATACCCTAAGTTAATTAAACTTTGGTAACGACGATGGCTGTTCTTTGCACTAATGGTCGATCGTTTAGCTATCCTTCCATGACATGTAAACTGTTAATTGTATAACTGACAAAACCATGTACGTTATGATCTTATGGTGAATAAATGAATTGAATTGAATTTGGTTGAGCAGGTTCCCTTTTTTAAACCACATAATTCTTTTCCTCACACGATGAACCCAGCACCCGCACGGTGAATCCATGGATTGTCTTCTTTTTACTACCGTCTTACTATGCTTCAGACAGCGCGTAAGACCGCTTCCGGTTACATTATTACTAACTTGTGAAACCATCTAGATATTTCCTATATTTGTATGATTTTTGATATAAGAACGATGGTAGGTCGGTTGTAAGAACGCTTTACTTAAAATTCTAAATAGGTACCCCTTCGTATCAATAAGAAATGCACTTTCCTTATAAAAGATTCTGTACAGTACTGCATGCGTGGCTAGTTCAGGAATGTTTCTATACTTTGGAGGAATACTATGTGTATTTTAAGCAACACAAAGGTTTTTTGTGAAGTAAAGTTACTGAAGAAGCAACGCTAAGTTTTTAGTAACTTTACTTCTATAACAGTTGTTGTAAATTTTTGCATGCTTATGGCGAAATATGTGACCCATTTAATATTAATAAGACCTAATATTGTTTGTTACCATGTTTCCTGCAAATAAATATTTCATTTCATTCATTTCATTCATTTCATTCATTTCATTCATTTCATTCATTTCATTCATTTCATTCATTTCATTCATTTCATTCATTTCATTCATTTCATTCATTTCATTCATTTCATTCATTTCATTCATTTCATTCATTTCATTCATTTCATTCATTTCATTCATTTCATTCATTTCATTCATTTCATTCATTTCATTCATTTCATTCATTTCATTCATTTCATTCATTTCATTCATTTCATTCATTTCATTCATTTCATTCATTTCATTCATTTCATACATTTCATTCATTTCATTCATTTCATTCATTTCATTCATTTCATTCATTTCATTCATTTCATTCATTTCATTCATTTCATTCATTTCATTCATTTCATTCATTTCATTCATTTCATTCATTTCATTCATTTCATTCATTTCATTCATTTCATTCATTTCATTCATTTCATTCATTTCATTCATTTCATTCATTTCATTCATTTCATTCATTTCATTCATTTATTTATCATAGATTTCCAACACCAACCGTCAGTCCCGGTTTAACTAATATCAACGTGTAGAATCGTTAATAATAATAATGTTTATGTATGTTTATAAATACGTATTTTGTGTATGTAACTGACATGTAAATTTATTAATTTATTTTATTACTTTTTAATACCGCCTCCGTGGTCTAGTGGTAACAAACGTTGCCGTGAACTCGGGAGGTCGTGGGTTCGATTCCCACCGGGGGCAAGTTGTACATTGTATAATTTGTCTCGGTCTGGGTGTTTATATGTATAATATGTATATATTTACAAAAAAAAAAAGTATAATATGTAGTTTATCAACCATCTAGTTTCCGTAACACAAGCTACGCTTACCACGGAAACTAGATGGCGCTGTGTAACCTGTCTGGAAATATTTATATTTATATTTATTTATATTTATTTATTTATATTATATTTTATATATAATATGGATTTTTTTAAATACCCAGTGGTCTAGCAATTTTTGCATTGAGTTTAATATTCATTCTCTCCTCCTAACTCTGCACCCCACAATTTCTTATATCGTTCTCCCAAAGGTTAGCTGTTAGAGAATACCTACAAGGTATTAAGCTCGCCTATGTACCTTATTTTATTTTGTATATTTTAATGTGCAATAACAATTTTATTATTATTATGTACAATAAGCAGAGATATTATTATGCATAGGTCATCAATGAGGAAAACAGACGGGAATTTTCTTACGTGGTACATTTGTACCCTGCCTCGGAGTGTTAAGCTCCCTATGAATCTCTCTCTAAATATGATAATTGGAGAAGATACGATATTGAATCCGACGAACATTGATTCAATAGTTTGCGAATTATTCATGAAATAGCGGCGCTGGGGAAGCCGGAAGCAGACGGTGACAGTATGATATACGTTTATACTCGATCACTGCAGCGGGTGCACGAATTCGATATAAAGTTACCCTGGACATAGACATAAGGATAATTCTAAGGACACGCCCAAATAAACAACTTATTTTATATTTTTATTTATTTTTCTTAGACTAATATATTTATTAAAATATGCTCAATTTTGAGAACGCTTATTGCAAAAAAAAAGGGTAAGCGGTTCAAACTCCGGCATGTAACAATGAAGAATATCTTTCTTACGTGTAATAGATTAACAACGCTACTGTTGCACGTTAAGCCATGTCGGTCCCGGTTCTACTTATACGAACTTGTGAAATTGTTATTAATATATAATATAAATTGTCATTAAAATTGTCCTTAAAATTGACATCAGACCTTCGCCAACCCGTCTGGCCAGAGTGGCGAGTGTGTGCCAAATTTCTGGAAGTCCCCTCTCCAACATTGGAACTGAAGGACTCTGTGTTCTAGGGGCTTGATGATAATGATGAAATAAAATTAACTAAACTATAAATAAAAATGAAAACTTTAATTCCGACCGACCGATGGGCGTAGTGTGCCGAGGACACGTGCAACGGTAAGGCTGACCCTTTGAACAAAGATTATCTACTTATCGGGTCACCCGTGACTCCAAGCGCATTTTTTCCACAGGCTCACGAACGAACGCCAGAGCCTTCTTGAACCAAGGATGGTGGAAAGAAGTGGTGATGAATGATTATTATTTATGATAATTAATAATTACGGAAGGACTTTTAAATATTCTTGGTGAAGGGGAGGTTCGCTTGGTCATCACTAAATTAATTTTGAGCAATACACTCTTGTTTAATGTGTTGTGACGTCACAGAGATGGCGTGATAGTGATGTATACTGTGGCCGATTTTTTAATAACAATTTCAAAAAAAAAAGTACTAAAAACTTATTTGGAGTTATGTTATAATTTTTAAGGTATATCAGTGTATCTAACATTAAAAGCAATTTTATAAAATCGTGCACTTTCCGTATTTTAGATTTGTGTCTGGTTGTTTATTATATGTCTTAGTTGTTAAATCTATGTTGTGACACGGTTTTATTGCGGTTCCCACACAGGGAGGCCCTAAAAGTTACGGCTATTTGACATTGGACAATAGACTCTGGTTCAGGTGACTCATCAGGCATCATTTATTATTATTTTTTTAACGGAAAGCTAAGAAATACATATAGGAATATACATACTAGGGGCTGTAATGAATGAAAAAAAAAGAACTCATACGGTATATAATTTAATTATTTGTGACATTTCTGGAGTCTTTTATGCTGGAGACTTCGACGAGCTTGCCACTTGTCATTATGGGCCCATAGTAGGTAAAGTTAGCTAAATGTGAACTCCTTACAAAAGCCTTGTTTCACACAAAAGCGATTAGATTCACATTTAAGGGGCGTGATGATACTTTTTAGTTTTTTTTATTTATCTTCACACGGTACCCCTTAACACTAAACACAGTTGCAAATAGGCAGAAATAAGCAAGTACTGAATTTAAATATTCATTAAGGTGTTCCAGCATGCCTTTTACTGTCTGTACTTCCCCGGGTCAACACGTAAATCTAACCATCTATAATAAACGCTGCTAATTCCAATTCTAACTACTTAATTAATTTCTCCAATAATTACAGAGTTGAGTCAATCGAGTCTGCGATCAAATCGCTCGTTATTTTGCAATCTGATATTCTGTAGCCGTTGAATTATAGTGTCGAAATTCTGTTTAATTAAGCGTTAACGGTATAGCCATGAACATATATCACGGCCGCTTTTGTTAGCGTATTTTATTATACCTAGTATTGCCATAAATATTGTTATAATGAAAACATCATTTCTATTACATTAATTACTGCAGTGTACGTTAGTATATACATTTTTTGTTGTGTCTATATATACATACCTACATATATCTTACAAATAGTAATTTAATAATATTCACCTACTTACCATTGATACTGTCTAAATGTCCTAAAAGGTTTGACTGTCAGAGAATGTCTAACGGCATTAAGTCCGCCTTTGTACAAAGTGCAATTAAGTTTTTAAATAAATAAATAATTTTAAAAAATCAAAATTATCTCCTATTTAGCGTGGTTTCTGACCACCCCGGAAGGGAAACGGTCGTGATGATACTTTACTGTACTCTGATCTCCTAACGGACACTATACATGTCAACCGCAATTAGAGTTAATAATTGTAAAATATTTTATAATGCTGACGTAAAATAAAACTGTCAGAAAATAAGTTAGTTTATTTTGTAGAATAGTTTTAATTTTATAGGTATTTGTAGTTTAATTTTATTTATAATTAGTTTTTTAATCTCTTTTATTTTAATATTTTAGTACCTACCTATAAACATTCACTATTACTATGACTATCTAACGTTTTCGGTAATCAAAATAGACTACAGCCGCAGCTTTGGTTGGTAGACTGTCAGATAGGAAGGCAATCAGCATGTTTGATGTTTATTTTTTGTCCAAACATGCTATAGATATAAATCTACATAGATATTATAAAAACTAAAAAGTATGAATCACGCCATTTTATAATTTGGCATCGACATTTTGTATCAGCAGCAAGTCTTACAACACAAATAAAATATTAAAAAATAAAAACAACTAAACAAAAATAACTATTGACAAGCGTTTACTATCATTAGCTTTAGTACGAAAAACTTTATTACGTTAAGTTTTACTTCCGAGTTGTCATAATATAAATGTTCATACGATCGTGCTGCCAATTTGTTTTAGTTCATGTCTCTCTAAAATCCCATACTTCATATTGTCATATGGATGACATTTTAAATTCGAATTAAATTAATGTACCTACATAATAAAAATAACCTAAACTTTAAAAAAAAAAAAAACTAAATTTGCTCACACGCAAAAAGCATGTATATATATATCATATTTATTTAATATATATACATTTATTTATTATATATAACCACTAGTCCGCCTCCGTGGTAACAAACGTTGCCGTGAACTCGGGAGGTCGTGGGTTCGATTCCCACCGGGGGCAAGTTGTACATTGTATAATTTGTCTCGGTCTGGGTGTTTATATGTGTAATATGTATATATTTATTTAAAAAAAGTATAATATGTAGTTTATCAACCATCTAGTTTCCGTAACACAAGCCTCGTAGCTTACCACGGAAACTAGATGGCGCTGTGTGACCTGTCTGGAAATATTTATTTATTTATTTTTTTACATATATTATCTATGTATTGTATGTATTTATATTATATTTAATATCGCATTTTTTTTAGTTATAAAATTTTTACTCAAAAATCTCTTTATCTTAACTATTAGCGGTGCATCCTTACAATCCCAGCTCACATCTCCCAAAGGTTAGCTGTTAGATGATAATGTTTTTAGACATTAAGCTTGCCTATGTACTGTAAAATGTATTATTTATTTTGCAATTAAGAATTTATCTATCTATCTATCTCATGTATGTGCGAGAAAATTAAGCAAATTTATATTTACCAAACTCAAAGAACATAAATATTCATTGATAATATCTTCCTATCGCTTATATTATCATAAAGTTTTATTTCCGGCTGAAAGGTGCTGGATTTACATAAAATACCAATAAACAGGGATCATGAAAAATTCAATATCATACCTTACGAAGGTAACCTAGAGATAAATACGCTTTAAATAAATGCTGTAATATCTTTTAATATTCATTTTATTATTAAGTACCGGTAAGGTACCGGGTTCGATTCCTGGACACAATAATATATATTAATTGAAATAAATAAATTTAATTAATATTTAATTTATTTGTGACATTTTTCGTGTTTGGTACGCTGGATACATCGACGAGCTTGCCACTTGTCATGATTGGCCTTGTAAAGTAAAGTATCATCACGACCGTTTCCCTTCCGGGGTGGTCAGAAACCACGCTTATAAATAAGCAGATTCACATTTAGCCAACTTTACTATAGGCCAATCATGACAAGTGGCAAGCTCGTCGATGTCTCCAGCGTACCAAACTCGAGAAATATCACAAATTAAATATTAATTAGATGTATTTATTTACATTAATAAATATTTTTGTGTCCCGACCAGTAATCGAACCCGGTACCTCCGAGTCTAAATCCACGGACTTAACCGCTAGACCACGGAGGCAGTTTTGTTTCCCAGAACGCCAGATGGACTGATGACCTAAAGAAAGTCGCTCGTGGAGCTTGGATGATTGTGACAAGAGATCGTGTAAAGTGGCGATCCTTGGGAGGCTTATATCCAGCAGTGGAAAAACACAGGCTGATGATGATGATTGTTTCCATGTTTGTAATAATAGATATTTGTCTTTCAAACTAATATAAAAGTATCATCACGACTGTTTCCCTTTCGGGGTGGTCAGAAACCATGCTTATAAATAAGCAGATTCACATTTAGCCAACTTTACTATAGGCCAATCATGACAAGCTCGTCGATGTCTCCAGCGTACCAAACTAGAGAAATATCACAAATAAATTAAATACTAATTAAATGTATTTATTTACATTAATAATATGTTTGTGTCCTGACCAGTAATCGAATCCGGTACCTCCGAGTCTAAATCCACGGACTTAACCGCTAGAGGCAGTTTTAAATATAAATAAAATAAATATAAATTACAAACTTAATAAAAAAACAAAAGGAAATAAATTAAATCAAAAAAGTTGTACATATATAATTTTCACTACCAATGGACACTGTGCCAAGGATACTGGCAGCAATCCCACATTGTATGGCAACGCTTTTCTTTTAGCCGAAATATTGGCCAGCTCACTGGTTTCCTGAGGTATTGAGTAACACTTCCATGCACTATAATGTACCTAATGTTATTAGCGTATTTTTATTGTATATCCATTACTTAACAAGATTATACATACATTATTATTATTATTAAAATACATTATTATTATTGTTATTAAAATACATTATTGCACTTTACTTTAAAGCATGGATGCACAGACCGCGGCCCGCGGGCCGCATGCGGCCCGTGGGTCGAATACTGGTGGCCCGCCGACAGCAAAAATAATACTCTCGTGCATTCGAAAAATATTGAATTCTATTCCAGAATAAAACAAAAAAAATATATGTTCGAAAAGTAATGTGAAACTCGCGCGCGCGCAATTTGAATCTAGCGCCCAAAATTGCTAAGTCAAGTAACATCGCTCGCTATAGAAATCAAGAATTTTCTAGCGCGGTGAGCAAGCGAGATAGATATAGTCCCGTATTCCCGATTGCTCGCGTATCTACACGAAGCTTCCAGAGTCGTTTGCGCGGTATAAAAATCACGTTAACCGCAGCGGCCGAACAGTTCGCTTTTCATTTGAGTGAAGTGTCAACAACAGAAAGAAATAAGCGCGAAAATACAAAGCGAAGTAATAAGTGATTGAGAATAAGTGCAGTTTATTTGTGTTTTTGGGAGGCAATAGTTCTAGTGTAGATTTTAACTCGACTAGCCGGTGTCATATATTTTGATCCACATTCAACGTAGATTTCCTGTTGCAGTGTTAACCCGTCAAGTGCCGTGTATAATTGTGTTGTGAAAACGTAAGTAAAACTCTGTTATTAATAAGTGTTTCCCTACCTATTTAATCAATTTTAATCAAATTTAGCTTTAATGTTGGCTAAATATTAAAATAAACAAAGAAATTACTATTTTTATAAGAATTTCTCTAACTGTAATAATTACGTCATTATTTCAGATAAAATTTGTATAAAAATCTTAAAATTTCTGGGAAATAATATTTAATCAATTATTTTTGATAATTTAAAAAAGGATAGGTAATTTAAGTGGGTACTGTAATTGTTTTTAGGTGCTGTGTTAATCCTAGCCAGGATTAGAACGCAACATGGAGAAGCCAGGACCTAGTAAAAAACGTAAGGTTAAAGATGAAAATCGGCAGTTTCAAGAAATTTGGACTGAGAAATACTTTTTTGTATGGTCGCATAACAAAGTCGTTTGTTTAATTTGCAAGAATTCTGTTGCGATTGCAAAGGATTATAATGTAAAAAGGCACTATGAAACGCAGCATCCTTCTTTTACCAAGTTTACAGGCGAATTAAGAAAGCAAAAAATGTTGTCTTTAAAACGGGAGCTTATTGGTCAGCAAGCTATGTTTACAAAACACATTCAAGATTCAGAAACGGCTACAGAAGTTAGTTATGAAATTTCTCGAATGATAGCAAAGCGAAGTCGCCCCTTCAATGATGGCGATTTTGTAAAAGAATGCATGGAAATTGCCGCTAAGAAAATGTGTCCAGAAGCAGCAAAAAAGTTTGAGAAAATTCAACTGAATCGTATGACTATCCAAAGACGAATTATGTCCTTGTCAGGTAATATTGCGGAACAATTAATTGAAAAAACTAAGATCATGGAATTTTTTTCATTAGCACTCGACGAATCGACTGATATTAGTTCCACAGCTCAACTTCTCATATTCATACGAGGTGTTACTCAAGATTTTGAAGTCTTCGAAGAGTTATTAGGAATGTGTTCATTGAAAGGTCAAACCAAAGGAGTTGATATACTCAATGGACTTTTGGACGAGTGTTCAAAAACTGATTTGGACTTATCTAAGTTATCGGGAGTTGCGACTGACGGTGCTCCTTCCATGATTGGTATCAATTCCGGGCTAGTTACTTTGCTGAAAAAGCACCTGTAAGAAAAAAACATAAACACTGAAGATCTCATGCAGTTTCACTGCATTATACACCAGGAAGCCCTCTGTTCTAAAAAAAATGAATTTCAAAATGTAATGAAAGTAGTAGTTTCGACTGTAAATTTCATAAAATCACGAGGACTCAATCACAGACAATTCAAACAATTCCTTGATGACATCGAAAGCGAATACGGAGATTTACTGTATTATACAGAAGTAAGGTGGCTAAGTCGTGGATTGACACTGGAACGATTTCTAAATTTAATAGAAGAAATTGGAATATTTCTGGCGGAAAAGCAAAGGGATGTCCCGGAACTTAAAAATCCTGATTGGTTGTGTGATTTAGCTTATTTAGTTGACATTACAAATCATTTGAATGTCTTGAACACACGGCTTCAAGGCAAAAATCAACTGATATCCCAGCTCTATGCTCATGTAACATCCTTTCAATGCAAGCTGACACTTTTCAGATCACAATTGAATTCTGGAAATTATAATCATTTTCCGAATTATAAGAAAATGGCTGAAAAATTCAACAAAACTGCGATTAATTTCAGTTATGTAGAAAAGCTAGATATTTTGATTCAATCTTTTGAAGACAGATTTTCGGAGTTTAAAAAAGTGAAACCTCTGTTGGACATATTCAGCAATCCTTTCACTATTTCAGTTGAAAATGCGCCAGAGTCAATGCAGTTAGAAATTATCGACATTCAAAATGACCAAGATTTACGCAACAAATTCAACGAAGGAGACTTGCTGAACTTTTACCGCTGCATTGATAAAAATATGTACGAAGAGTTGCGCATAAACGCTCTGAAATGTGCCAGCTTATTTGGTTCTACCTATATATGTGAACAAACTTTTTCAATACTAAATAATAATAAAACAAAAAATCGAAACCGCCTTGCAAATGAAAGTTTGGAAGCAGTTTTACGTGTTGCTACAAGTAAATTTGAGCCAAATATAAAAAAGATTGTAAGCACTATGCAGTGCCACGCTTCAAATTAATAATTTCTTTTTTAATTTTAATAAATTTTTATCAATTCTTTATTGTCTTTAACTACCTATACCTACTTCTGGCGGCCGGCCCGCTATCAGTTCATGATTTGGCCGAGTGGCCCCTAGTATTAATAAGTCTGTGCAACCCTGCTTTAAAGTATGTATGTACAAAGGAAGCCATTTACATTACATTACATTACATTACAAGGGAGAGTAAGACAGTATAAATATGTGTGGTGCAAACTTGCGAACCCCGGCATGTATCAATAAAAACAACACTTTTACGTACATTTGTCATAGATTTACAACACCATCGTCCCTGTGCCTCGGAGAGCACGTTAAGCCGTCAGTCAGTCCGCTAATACCATCTTGTGGAATCGTTAATAAATTGTCATTAAAAAAAAATCGGACTGTGTAACTAAATCCAGAATTAATTTTAATTTCCCTGAATATGTTCCGGAAGGCCCAACAGTGTTTTAAGGGTTGTGAAATAGGTATGTGCTATAAAACTAAAGAGTATCAATAACTATAATTATATGACCCGTATCTACCAGGGAAACAGCTAGCAATTATACCTCGATTAGCCACCGTTTAACCTATAATAACTGCCTGCTACCGGCGATTAGGACATAAAACATAGGGCCTGTTAATAAAAACCTCATTAACATAAAATTTTCACAATTTCAATGTAAGAAACAAAGTTCCTTTTATCACAAACATACGATAGTAGGTACTGATCCATTATAATAGATTAAGGAATCTCTATTCTTTCTCTCAACCCTAATTCTAATAACAAATCAAAGAATAGCAACCGAACACCAAAAAGATATACCTACAAACTATAAAATCAAAATAATAAAAATATTATTATTATTAAATACTTTATTGCACTTTACTTTAAAGTACAAAAGCGAACCTAATGTCATTTCGGCTTTTTCTCCCAGCTGACCTTTGGGAGAGTGAGACAGTCTAAATATGTGGGGTGCAATGCTAACCAATAAACTACATAATTATCTATAAATGCTCATCAATATATACTTATTATAGTAGATATACATATATGAAGATACTATATTATTAGGAAGCAGAAATTTGTGTAGTAAAATATATTGTTGTGCTTGTTTAAAAAGAAAGTATTAAGTAGATTTTTAAATTGTGAAATACTCAAACACAATAAGTACTAAATATAAGATTAAACTCAAAGGATATATAAAATATATTAATAAACAAATATAAGTATATAAATATCAATAAGATATAACAACCACACCAGTATTGCAAAAATATGATCAAGAAATTACACCGTTCCTGATTTTTATCTGGTTTCTGCGCTCTGGGGCGGAGCGCTCCCCAGGGCGATAGGGATCACCTCCTATTTAGCGTGCGTTAATCTCGGCCGGCAACTGCTGCCGGGAAAGGAACTACTAAAGGATAAGTGGGACAGTTTCTATTGAGACATCTTGATACAGTGCTGGTTACGCGTCGGCCCCCAGGATCTCACGGGGCAGGCGACGGCCCTCCAGTGGCCGTGCGTCGAGAGGTGCAATGCCCCGAAGATGGTCGAAGCGGCTGCGGTTGGCTCGATCAAACATGGATGAAGAGCCTGGTCACGAACTGCTTGATGGTCTCCATCTCCAGGTCATCTGTGTTTTGTCACTTACATCGAACCCTGCCGCTAACTCTAACGTGGTTTGCAATGGATCTGCTTCCAAAATCACCTGTAATTATTCGTTGTCATCTAGGGTCTCCGGTCGTCCACGGGGTTTGTTCAGTAGGTCAAATTTACCAGAATTAAAACGTTGGAACCAAAACCGTTTTCTTTTACAGTAGCTTCCCCATACACATGATTAATCCTTCAAGCTGTTTCTGCAGCGTTAGTGCCACGGTGGAGCTCATTTTCGTAAATAATGCGATATTTTAAAATTTCAATATTGTGAACAGACCGATGTCAAAGAAAAATCTAACGGCGTGAAAACAAATGAATCACTAAATTCAAAACACAAATACACAAGATTGAAATAAATTTAAATTTGGAATTCCTAGCCAAACGCCAGAAATTTGAGATCAAAGTGGCCAGCTCGACAAAAAAACAATTTCATATGTAAGGTGTGTACCTTTACTAAAATAGATCGTTATAAATGTTTACGCTATTTTTTTTTTCATAAAATGAGATATATATATGTATATACGAGTAAGTGAATATACGTTTCTGACTTAAAAAATGAAGTGAAGCACTTTCAGTACCTACGTGAACACACTCTGAGTATCGTGAATCGTGGTACGAGAAATGGTTGTTAATACTTATTTACGAGTATTAGGGTCCGTCCTCATAATAATGTCTTCACATAAGCCCCTGCACTTAGTTTATACCTACCTAGGTAGAGCCGCTTCTGCTCTGTTTGTGATCAATTATAATAACGATAGATCAATCATTCTATTTTTATGGATTTAATGCAAAAAAAACTTATATTTTTCCGTGCTTATTCATACTAATATACATACATAAATATGAATGAAACTTTGTCTGTATGTATGCCTTTTTGTCGTGCCTTCAGGAATTTTGTTTCTTTTTTTTATACTAGCACGACATGTGACCTTGCCCACCTGATGGAAAGTGACGCGCAAGGTTCACGAATGTTGGCAACTGGAATCACACACACATGACTCACATCAGTCCCTAACACTATGCCGGCTTGACTGGACATGACGGCAATTCGAACCTGATCCCGAAACGTGTGGATACACTTTACTGGGTTTATGAGCATGAACGGTGGATACTTCCCCGCCCCTGCAGACTGGGAAAATTATCACCATCAGTCTGCCTACTATCATTTTTGTTGTTCTCGTTGAATCTATGTGCCATTAGCAATGATATCAAATGCCATTTTTTACTTTCAAGAAGAACTAATAATGTAATTATAAAAATAACACTGTTTAAAACAAGACTTACCTAAGACTATAAATTATACTAAACCGATTTTAAATTATATCATTTTTTTTTAAATTTAATAATAAGGTTTTATAACGTAAATAAATATTTGTAATTAATATAAGGTAATTGACCGTTTCACATTTCGCCAACTTTACTATAGGCCTGAATCATGATAAGTGGCAAGCTTGTCGATGTCTCCAGCGTACCAAACTCGAGAAATATCAC